>CM064424.1:27184227-28434227 GCA_032690845.1 Eleusine coracana subsp. coracana
TTTTTGTGTATGCAGAATCTGTGATTTCTATATATTTGCTAAATTTTATTTTTTTAAAAAAATAACAAGTAGCGGCGATTGATGTTGTGAACCGCCGCTACTAATATCCTCTATTAGCAGCGGTTGAAGATGTCAACTGCCACTACTGATGGCTTACAATAGCGGCGGTTGACATCTTCAACCACCGCTACTAATATATCTGTAGCGGCGGTTTATATGGACGATAGACCACCCGCCACTACAAACGCATATTTATAGCGGCGTTTGCGTAACAGCGGGATGGCCTGCCCGCCGCTATAGGCCCTTTCCAACCGTCGCTACAGTGCTTTGTTGTTATAGTGGCAGCTGCCTCATCGATACCGATACAACACCGTACCTACCGTCATCATGGTCTGTCGGCCCTATTTTGGCACCCGTGTCCAAATGCAGGTTGGCTCTGGACCATGGACCCCGGAAAATGCATGCATGGAAGCCCAATGAGAGGACGTCGCATGAGCACGAAGACGTAGCATGCACCACAAGCGGTGTCCACGTGCTCAAACCTTTCCCACAATATATATGTGGCCACTGTGCACCAATTACATAGATGGACCCAATAGTCGAATAAATATATGGAGCTAATTAAGTTGGTTCCAGAAGAGAAGCCAAGATGAGCTTGACAACAGTGAGCAAGTCGACGCCGCTGTCGCTCGTTGTCCCGGCGCAGCCAACGCCGGACGGCAACATTCCGCTGACCTCCACCGACAAATCCCGTCTGTTCCTGCCCTTCTCATGTTTCCTCGTCTTCGAGCGTCCCATCCATGAGCCTGCGGAGACCATACGTCGCTCGTTGTCCCGCGCGTTGGTCCACTACTACCCCATCGCCGGCAGGGTTGCCGTTGGTGTGGACGACGATGCCTACCTCGCATGCACGGGTGAGGGCGTGGCGTTCGTCCCTGCAACGGCAAACTGCACCCTGAAAGACGTCGGGTTCCTCCACACGCCGCTAGCAGTGATCCCGCTGTCCGACCTCGCCGTCCAGTACAGCGGGCGCTGCGGACCGTCCGACCCGCTGCTGATGATGCAGGTGACCGAGTTCACCTGTGGCGGCTACGTCGTGGCGGTGACGTGGAACCACGTCATCGCAGACGCCTTTGGACTGGCGCTGTTCCTACAAGCCCTCGGCGAGATGGCGGGGGAGCTGCCCTCCCCGTCGGTCGTGCCGGTCAGGGACGACGACTCCTTACCTGAAATCCCCCAGGTGGTCGCCGCCATCCGGAAGCGCCCGTCTACCGTGTCCAACCACGTCGACTTCGTTTACAGCGATTTCACGGTACCTCGGAGCTTCATCAACCGCGTCAAGGAAGAGTTCAGGAGGAGGAACCACTCCAACGACGATGCCCGGCCGTACTGCACTACCTTCGAAGTGGTCGCGGCCGCAATCTGGCAGTGCCGTACCCGTGCGATCAACGCGGAACACAGCGCCCTCGCGCCGCTCATGTTCGCGGCCAACGTGCGGAAGCTCATCGGGGCCAAGGACGGCTACTACGGCAACGGCGTGTTCTCGCAGCTGGTCGAGGCGACGACCGGCGAAGTGGCCAACGGCGAGATCGTGGACCTTGTGAGGCTCATCAAGGACGCCAAGGACCGCATACCTGACGACCTCACGGCCGGAGTAGTGAGGGAGATGAGTGACGACCTCATCAGCGCCATGTGCGGCTACAACGTGCTGGCCTTGTCGTCCTGGGGCGGGCTCGGGCTCGACGGCGTCGACTTCGGCGGTGGGAGGCCCGGCCGCAAGGGTGGTGCCCAGTGTGGAGCTCAAGGCGCCTCTTTGCTTCCCGTGCCTTCCATGTTCCACGGCTGATGATGATGATGATGGCGCCAATGTGGTAGCGATGTGCGTCACCGAGGAGCACATCCAGCAGTTCCATGCGGAACTGGCAAGGCTCCGGTGATCCAATAATCTTGTTACGTCGTCTGCTGGTGCTTCAGACGAAAATATACCACCACACGATACGACGTTCAATAATGTTACTTCAAAATACAGAAATGTTGGGCTAATAATAAATTCCATTAATATTTTGTTCCATTTAAACTAGCCGAGCGCACCGTCTCTATTCTGAAACATCAATAACAGACCAGATCGACCGTATACAAGATAATTTTTCAATCACCCACCCCATCATGCCATGTATTATACTTTAGCCTTTTCTCCAAAATGGTATTTTAATAGTGACTGAGGAGCACATCAAACACTTTCAGTAATCGACATAATAAAATACCCATTACTATTTTGCTTAATTTAGTGACGGGTGATACTGTCCATGACATAGGTGGCCGACATTGTTGATGTCAGCTTGTTTGTTGCTATAAATGGTTCATCCATAACTACATGATCTATATTATGCGGGTCAGATGTAGTACTCATATAAATAAGAGTAAAATGCACTGTAGACCCATCCATAAACTATTTAGAAATAATTATCTAGGTTCATAAACTCTCAAACTAAACCACTAAACTATTTTCAGATGGTTATTCAGATCCATGACCCCATAAATTTATGATCTATTTATTTTGTGTCAAAGTCCACACTACCGTTGTCTAGCCGCTCTACCCAACCACTATAAAGTCTCTCTATTCGTGTGCCGCCGAGCCTATATGATGACGTAAACTGGTAGCATATGCACTCTACTCGTAGCAGCCTCACTCTCCGTATCAAGGCCCATGTCCATCGATCGCGAGCATGTTTGTCTTTCCGGCAGACGGTGACGACAACAACATGTTGGTACCACACACAAAAGGCAAACCGTCGTCGCGGGGAAAGGGCAGGTCATCGTCGTGTGTAATAAGTAAGGGGCATGAAAAGACAAGGTTGCAATTGGGAGAGCGAGGTCAAATGGGAAGGCGAGGCAACGATGGGCATAGCAGCGCACCTATTGTTATTTGACATCATCGTGTAGCATCGACACTACCTGCATGGAGAGTGGTTATGCGGTGGTGGTGGCATGTTTGGAGAGCAGTTGTACGGCGGCATGGCGAGTAAAGAGTGGTTAGGCATTATGGATCTAATTAATACAATATAAATAAATTATAGATCTAGAGAACTAAAAATATATAGACCTAGATAATCATGTGAAAATAGTTTAGTGATTTAGATAGTCACTTTAAGAGTTTATAAACCTATATAATCGTTACTAAATAGTTTAGGAATCTATGATGTATTTCACTCTTCCAAATAATTCAAGCGATACCACAAAAATCAGATTGGAAGAGACGCCTCCAGCTGTTTTATCAAAAGTAGAGATTAGTTTCTTTTTTTTTAAGTTACTGAAAAGTAGAATGAATTTAAGTGGCATTTTCCATACTGGGCCTGGTTCTAAACTACATATCAGGACCGTACGATTTGGTTGCTCCGGCCTCCGGCCATGGCAATCCGATGGAGGTCATCTGCCTTCCCCCCTGCTCATCTCGTCCATCCGCTCCGGCGGCAACGGCGACGCGCTACTGGTGGCGGTGGCAGTCTGGGAGAAGCTCAGAACACTTTTATGCGTCTCTATGCGCCGTCCTCGCCGATCAGGTGCCGGCTCCGGGCTCCGCTAATCCATTCCTTTTTTTCCCCTTTTCACCGTCCAATGAGAATTGCTTCTTCAGTGCAATAGAGCACAGAAGTGGTTATTTTCTTTCGCGTCTGTTGCTGATTGTTTGCTCACAGCTTCCGAATGTCTGTTAGGTTTTCTTACGCCGGATCCCCTTTGTTGTTAGCGCGGAAACAGCTAGAGTTAGAACTTTTGAGTTTTGAGTTATGCATCTGACCATACATATTGAATTCTTTTTGTTTCATTACAGCACCCGAGGTCGAGCTTTCTTGGAGTTGTTGTGCTACATGGGCAAACTGAATTATCCTGTTCAGTGTGAAAGCATCGAAGTTGCTGTTTTTTTATGTCCAAGGTATACTTCTGTTTGTCTTCAGGAAAAATTAGATGCTAGGCGGCGCTAGGTGGGCGTTGGCCCTTCACCACGTGCTTAGGCACGGCTAGGCGTTTTCTAGGTGATAGGTATTTACAAGATATATACAATAATATAAGGCTGAAAATAAAAAAGAAAAAAGAAAAAGAGAAAAAGCAGGAGATAGGATCCCATCTACCGGCTCCATCCAGCCTCTTTTGCCCTAATCAACTACTCAACCCTATCGACCAAACCACCCAGACACCCCAGCCGCCACTAGCACTCATGCCCAACCGCGGGAGGTGGCAGAGGTGATCGGATCTGGCGGCATGGTGCATGCTCCCCCACCTCGCGAGCTCGACGATGAGCAACTCGAGGTTGCAGCGGCATGGAGGCGCAGGATCTGGCGGCAGAGGTGACCAGATTCGGCAGCGTGGCGTCCTCCTCCACTTCACGAGCTCGACGATGAGCAACTCGAGGTTGCAGCAGCGCGGAGGCGCATGATCCGTGCCGCCTCGGCGCCGCTTCACTCGCCTAGGCCCGCCTCCGCGCCAATCAATGTGGAGAGCCTCCACCTACCCCCCTAGGCGAGGCGGTAGGCCAACGCGTAGCGCCTAATCACGCCGAGGCAGCGCCTAGGCAGTGCTTTTTTTTTTCTGGGGTTTATTTACAGTGGGCATACATCACCCTTTACCCTTTTATTTGTCTGAACTGGCCAAACTTCATGTACCAATTTTTATATGTTCTTGGTCCCTTCCTTGATTTATCATGATCTCTGCAAGATGGAATGTAAAACTTGTTAGTAATGACTGTTATTCTACTTGCTTGCCATATCAGTTCTCACGGAAGTAGATCAATTTATTTTTGTCAATACATAAACAGATTGTTTTGTGGTACTGGTCCTATGATTAGAGGTATTATTCACAGTGACTCAATGTTCATGCATGAATCTGCCTTTAAAGAAACAAATTGACCTGGGGCGAGGGGGGTACGAATCTGACTTTAGAATTAGAAGAGAGGCATTAATATCGAAAAATAAACAAGCCATGACGACTCCACTTGCAGCACAGTGCATGGAAGCAAATTACACAGATAGCGTGCACAATTTATTGAGGGTCATCCTATTTAATTTTTATGACAATGAGGTGCCTCACTACTAGCTAGCCTATGATGCCATTAGTTGATTAAAGAATCAACTTATTGTTTCACATAACCTGAAGAGCAATAAGTGGAAAAGGAACTCGACCATGTAAAGAACACGTGTGCGACTTAAATAAGTTCTCTAGAGCAATAGCAATACAAAATTTCTGGGTTATTTTGCCAAGCTTCTCTATGGCACACAGATTAAGTGACTGAATGTTCATCCACGTTCATATTTTTCTCGAATACGAATGAGAGTTGTGTACCTTTGTATTAAAAAGGAGAAAAATGACCCCTTACAATAGTCACCCACTCGCTCGAGACCGAGCCACAAGAGATGAGTTTACATGAGTAAAGACTGACTAAATAAAACACACAAAAGTGACTAGACCGAACAGGACTAACTAGATTAAGCTAACCTAGCTCATCGCCGTGACCAAGGCCAAGGCCGCGCAGGCCCTTAGCCCCTGCTAGACACCACAAGTGATGCTTCTCCTTGAAGGCCCAGTGCAAGGAGGAGATGCATATTCTTTTTTAAATATTGGTTAGTAAGTGGTTGAGCCATGTATTGCTTATTTCCTCTGCAAGTGCTTATAGTGTAGGCACTATAGTGAGCTTATGAAGATTGGGAATTAACATGAAACTACTGTGTTCTTAGATATTGTACACTTTTTAGATAGTGATATTTCTAAACCCTTTGATTCGGTGGCTTGGTCCTTTCTGTTGGAAATTCTAGAGCATTTGGGTTTCGGTCCTCCTTGGCGCAACTTGGTTTCTTGTTTGTTGTCCACGGTTTCCACTTGTGTGGTGGTGAATGGGGAACCAGAGGATTGGATCCGGCATAAACGTGGATGGCGACAAGGCGATCCGTTGTCCCCCATGTTGTTTTTCTTGGTAATGGACATATTGAACAGCCTCTTCACAAAAGTTAGTGAGCTTGGTCTCTTGCTGCTGTTCCCTCCACGGAACCCAGGTCAAAGAGTATCACTCTATGTCGATGACGTCGTTCCTTTCATAAGGCTAGTGGAGGAGGAAATGAATCTAACCATGGAAATTCTTGGCAAATTTGGAGAGGCTTCGGGCCTCCAAACCAATTTGCAAAAAAGTTGCGTCATCCCTATTCGATGTGATGAGGGTTTGGTCTGAGTCTGAGGAGCTTGAGGTTTAGGAGGCTAAGTATACTGTCCCCCAGAGGAGAGCTCACCGAGCAGGAGACCCAAGGTGCACCTGTGCAGTATGCACGAGGAGGCTGCAGAGGCTTGTACAGGCAGCCAGAGAGCCAGATATCCTTAAGGTTCCTACCAAGGACCTTAAGGCGCTTCGCTTGGTACCCATAGAGCAGTGGGTTCCAGTTCCCAGAGACCCCGCTGCTGGAGAGAGGTACTGGACTGGCCTCCAGAGGAGGATCGGTGAGGGTCTGAGATGTTACCTTAGCCTGAGAGGCAAAGACAGACTCTTCGTGCCGCAGCAGTACACGACGTATGAGGCCATGAGGAGGGCACCGACATAGAGATGGAACAACACTTCACGTACTTGCCAGGGCTAGCAGATCTAGTTACTGCTCCACACAGGTTCAGAGAGGACGTGGTGCTAGAGTTCTATGCCACACTGTGGGTTTCCAGAGACCGCTCAGAGTTCTAGTTCTTGTTCAGAGGGCAGCCCTAGCGTGTGACTAGACAGGATCTAAGCCATAACCTAGGACTTCTTTCGTCAGACTTCTTACTATACAGGAGTGCCTATGGTACACTTGCACCACCCTGTAGACCTCAGGGAGGGAAGATGCCGATAGACAAGATGGTGTCGATTGCCTTTCCACCACCTCACACACCAGGCTTTGACAGAAGCCCTGCAAAGCTCACTGCAGAGGCTAAGGTGGTGAGAGCGATAGTCACCAGGACTATCATCCCTAGGTTAGGATACAGAGAGGAGTTCACACTTCTCCATCAGTGGGTTGTACCAGCTATTCTGAGGAGGCAGCCATTTGATTTGGTAGACCTTCTGATTGGAGAGATGGAGGAGGTGATCTCTGAGAGGGTTGGAGGATATCACTTGGTCTATGGTCCCTATATCTGCTATCTCCTGATGAGGATGGGCCTAGTGACAGCGGAGCAGTACGAGACTTTCCCTGAGGAGACCACCGGCTACGCACCCAGAGTCCCCAGGGGTTCACAGTTAGCCTCCAGCCAACAGACAGGAGAGGAGGAGCAGGAGTCACCGCCAGTCACTCACGAGCAACCAGCTCAGCCAGAGACGGTGGTTCCTGAGTCAGCCAGTACAGGAGCACCTCCACAGCCGATGGGCTCATAGTCTGAGGATGCTGTCACTGTGGCAGCACTAGCAGGACGGCTTGGAGACTTTATTCAGAGTGTCTCAGAGGATAAACAGCAGATGATGGAGGTTATCAGAGGACAGGCAGAGCATCAGCACCAATAGATGGCACTTGTTACCGCTCTGATGATCCAGATGACAGAGATGAGACAGACAATTCAGCAACCAGGGCCTTCAGCACAACCTCAGTACCAGCAACTACAGACTCAGCCAGGACCCTTCACAGCCTTGATGACAACACAGTCCAGCGGACTGTCACTCTTAGGGGTTATACCGACAGGGGGAGTAGGACCTACACTCTCTTCAGCTCAGCTCTCTCCCATGTCAGCCTTCTCAGTGTCAGCCTTGTTCATCTCTCCGTTGCACTCTTCTACCACTCAGATGGCTGGACCCTCCACCTCGCAGCACCTACCGGTCAGGAGTCTGTTTTCTGACATTGTACACACTACTCGTGCAGACTCTCAGACCGCCCCAGAGACAGCTATAGTGCCCCTTCCTACTGCTACGGTCAGCACGATCACACCTCAGGTAGTAGAGGATCTTGTCCGTGGAGGCTTCTCGTAGCAGGACGTGGTAGATCTCGTACATCTCCAGACCTCAGCTCAGGAGACTGCCGCGGTCACACTAGTAGCACAGGACAGAGGGTCTGAGTCCCCAGAGGACCTTGATTTATTTGAGCAGCTAGATGCTCAGGAGGCTCAGACTCAGGGATAGCAGCAGGACACAACTCAGAAGCAGCCCAGAGCAGAGCCCACAAAGGATATCGCTGCACCGCTTCCTTCGACCACGAGCATGTAGATGTTCTTCTTTTCCACTTTTTGGTGCTTGTTGCCAAAGGGGGAGAAGTAGTCATAGTTCTAGGGGGAGTCGGAGTGTGATCCTGTGCGACTGAGAGTAGCTTTGTATCTAGGGGGAGCATACGTGTTCATTGGTTTTGGGAGTTAGATACATTTGGATGTTATTTTGGTAGTTTTATCAAGATGTTCGTGGATTTTTATGAGTCATGTTTTTCATTCGATTGTGTTTGACTCATCTTGATCTCACTTGGTTTATTTTTTCATACGCAGTGCTTGCCTTTCCTTATTTATCCTGTTTGCCTGTGTATGATGCCATGATGATGAATGCTTGTTTTTAATTCTTGTGCTTTGTCATTCTATCCTATTGTATTTCATCATTTATGTCTTGCATTGCATGTCTTTATGCTTTCCTTTATTACTTTGCCATGACATGCATGCATTATCATCTAGAGTGTGCTTTTCTCTCTTTTCCTTAAAGCTCTAGCATGATTGATTGAGTAGGACCTTGTGCGTTTCTCTCATTATGTTTTCGTGGTTCCTCTCGATCATAGCATAGCTCTTTTAGCCCTGTGGTTTTTCCTATTTATTTACAATTAAGTAGTGGTTGTCATCAATCACCAAAAAGGGGGAGATTGTAAGCTTCAAATGACCATTGATGGTGGAATCCCCAAGGTATGAATATTTTTGTGATACATGACAACTATGAAATTGTGGGCTAATATCTACATGAGTGTTATATATGCAGGAACCTTCATTATACTCTACTACAAATCTATGTATGATGGTTGCCTGGGCGATGGATGACGATGACCACAAGCATGGAGGCTTGATGAGCTTGATGGAGTCCAAGGGTTAATGGAGATGGATCAAAGTGGAGAACAAGCTATGGAGCAAGTGTTTGGTACACTTGTCTAGTTGCTAGGCTTTGAGTCCATAGGAAAAACCGGACTATCAAGAGGGTCTAGGTCATTCTCTTAGGTCATGTCTAGTCAGTGATGTGCAAGGTTACTCGATGAAATCACAGGCACTAGTTGACAGTGGAGAAGCCAAGGAGCTGTTCGGAGAATCCGGGAAACTAAGTCAAGTGAGGATGATGAGTTTCAGCTTTAGGACGTAGAGACCGGACAGAGGGGTCAGTGGAGACCGGACTGTCCGGTCACTATGTGGAGTATGTCTGGGACTTCTAGCGAGGAGCAAGGATTCTGTCTGTGCGAGGGACCATAGAGACCGAACGGTCCGGTCTACAGACCGGACAGTCCGGTCTGTGTGGGTCAAGCATAGGACAGAGAGGATGCAGTTTGTGGACCTTCCTGGAATGGAGAGAGAAAGTGGACTAGACGGTCCGGTCCAGTGATCGGACAGTCTGGTCAGCAGGAGTTCAGCAGTGGGCAGAGCCGTTGGGCTTGGGATTAAAGTGACCGGACGGTCCGGTCAGGTACTAACCGGACTGTACAATCAGTAGGCTCAGAAAGCTGATTTCATGGAGCAACAGCTAGTTTGAGGTTGACAGCCTATATAACTTCATTGCTGGGGTCTTTGTGACCTCTCTTGGCGAGTGGAATACCTGAGAGCATTTGGTAAGGTCCAAGAGGAAAAGAGGAGAGCACTAGAAGAGGATATTGGATATCTTGAGAGTTCTTGTGAGAGTAACATAGAGTGATCTTGCACATCTAAGGCTAGGGTGTCCTTGAGGGTGTCATCTAGGTTGTTACTCTTGGTCTATGGTGAGACCTAGACTGGTTAGGTGTCAGTGATCGAGCCTATCATGATTGGTTGTGAAGGCCATCACAAGTTTGTACATGGTTTGAGCCCGCCGTTGGAAGGGGCATCAATAGTGAGCTCCCATACCGACTCGGAGAGTACGGCAAGTTCTCGAGGGAGGCGAGCTTGTGCTTTGTGCAGCAGTGACGCACACCGTGTCTTCACTCGAGGAGTGATTGCGGGCTCGTGGGCGAGAACTCCACTTGGTGGCATGAGGGACCGGGACTCTTGTGGGAGTGGTCCAACGAGGAGTAGGGGAAGGCGCCATCCTTTCGAGACCTCAGGAAAAAATCATGAGCATTCCTTGACCCTCTCTTTACTATTCCGCAATTGTGTGCTCTAGTGATAGGGTAACTTGTGGCTTGCATAGGCTGGTGTGAATAGCTTCCGTGCATTGCTTTGCATCATGAACACTAGCATGTGTAGGGTCTTGGTCTACTAGAATTGCTTAGGTTGCAATAATTTGTTAGGTTTGATAAGCGTGAAACTGAAGTTTTCGGATTCGTGGTCGACTACCAATTCACCCCCCCCCCCTCTCGGTAGGCCTTCATTCCTTACACTGTGTGTACCAAGTTTCATCCCCATAAAATCCAACTCTCCTCATAAAAAATTCACGTCACCTCATCAGTTTTGCCTCCTCCACTCAAAATATTTAATGTTTTAGCACAAAAAACAAGAAGAGAGATAAAGATAGGAATATATTAGAAATAGAAAAATTGCATGAAGAAGTGAGAATAACGATTATTTTTTAAAAACTAGAGTAAGTGAAAATGTTAAGTATTTTAGGATGAAACTACTACGAATGAAGCTTGCACTCACATGGGCCCAATGCTATAGCCAGTCATTTGTCAGAGATCATTACCATGCTCCATCTCCTGCATGACCACATCCTCTGCAGTTGTGCATTAGCATTAATAGTGGCTGACATGTGGGCCTGCTAGTAGTGGACCCACATGTTAGCCATTGTTAATGCTAATGCACAACTGCAGATCGGGAGGTTTTAAACAACCCTCCTGCTAGCTGGCTCTCCATCTACATAAACGTCACATATGTAAAGAATGTTGTTAAGCTCATGCCGACCGCACATCCTCCGTCTAGCAAATAGTGAGTGGCAATATAATCCTAATAGATTACAAGCCGTTATAACCAAAATACAACACGGGCACCGCAACACAATGGATGCCATATCGCAATTATTTCAAGAGGGGTAATCGATGGCTGCACGCACCAAATTATTTCCAGTCCACTTTGATATCTCATGATTTGATTTAGAGAAACAACTAAAAATCGTTGTTAGGACAGAGGAAATATGGGCCTTTATGACAGTGGTTGGGTTGCACTTGTGAAACAACGTGCAAAATTGGAGCATAGAAAGTATTTGGGCCAACAAGTATGAAATAACTGCAGTAGCAGTAGCGAACTAATTTGTCACTAAACAGCACCGACGGTTCAACAAAAAACTAAACAACAACTGATAAGGGGCGCCATGGTCTGTAAAATATGTGCAGCAAATAGTTTATGAACCACGTTGATCCCTCCGCCAAAGAAACAATGTGGGCTGTTGCTTGTTGGGCCAGTAGAAATCAGCCTATCTAAGATTATCGGACCACATATGTGAAACATTGTTCTTGTTGGGCCGCCATATGATTTTGACCCAACATGCATGAAAAGCAGTATCAGTGACGATCTTATTCGTCATGACGTACTGACAAGTATGATCTTATTTAGTGGTGGAACCAGACCACAAGCTGCTAGTGACCTGTGGACCCATGATGGTCCCGTCGTGTCTTTGCTAACATCTGTGACAGTTTGGTTCATCATAGACTCCCTCAAATATACAATACGTGGGCCCATAGTTCAAAAAACATGTTAACAATGATCGTAACTAGGGATGAAAGCAGATCAGATCGGATGATACATTCCCCACATCCTACCCCATATTTTTTGTTGGATTCGGGGCGGAGCGGATAATACGCGGATGCGAATATGGATATTTTTAGATGTCAGAGATGGTACGGATTCAGACCGGAGGCGGATCAGGAGTGGACTTTAAATTATCGGACGATACCTCTTCACGTTGAGAATTATATGCTTATTAAGAATTTGTAGGGTACATGAATGGTCATAGCAGCCACCAAGAAGGACATCCAAAACACACAACCTAATCTTTTAAGTGATTACTCATAGCAAATAAAAAAATATATATGTTCTATATTTGAAAAATCGCGCAAGTATAAAAAACAAAATAAAATGTCCAAAGTAAACATTAAACATATCCTTATTTTTCTTTGCTAGTACATAATAGGATGTTGAGCGACGCGGTCAAGCCTCATCGTCACTATCACTAGACCCTATATATTTTGGGTCAAAAAAATTATCGGATAATCCTATTATGAGCTTTGGATAATCCACTTCAAATTATCGGATTATCTGTATCCATCGGATTTTCTCAATATCATAACCTATCCTACATCTGTCAAGGGCGTCAAAGCCCAAGACTGCAGGTCCTTGGCTTCTTAGTTCATAACCAGGGGTGGTAGAGGCGTCAAGGTTTTTGCTTGGCTGCCCAATTGTGAGGGAGGTGAGATTAAGAGTAGACGAGAGGAGATTAGGATATAATTGTTCCTTCTTGCTTTCTCATAAGATGGTTACAGAATATATAGGAGGGAACCAGGCCTCTTGGCTCCTATTCTGGCCCTGTTCACACACTCTGTTCACACACTTGTTCACACACTCTGACCCTGTTTACACTTCTAATTAATACAATATGTTTTATTCCAAGAGTCTAATTATTAATCAGCACTACCTGGGGTGCTTCTCCATTTATCTCTTGGTTTCTGGGACGCCTTGAGTAGTGGTGTCCCCACATGACATCTCCCCCCCCCCCCTCGACGAGTAGCTCGTCCTTGAGCTGGAAGCTTGGATAACGCTCGATGAAGCTGTTGACGTCCTCCCATGTAGCTGATGCTGCAGGCTCTCCTTGCCAATGGACCAACATTTGGCTTACTCCTCTTGCCAGATGGGAACGGGTAACCCGCTCCGATTCAGGCTGTGTGGCGCCATTGTGTGTTGGCGGCAGAGCTGGTGGCGAGGCTGGAGGAGTCCCCATAAACTTCTTCAACAGCCCAACGTGGAAGACGTCATGGAGCCGGGCACGAGGAGGAAGCTCGAGGCCGTAGGCAACTTTGTTGATGACGGCTGAGACGCAGTATGGCCTGTAGAAGCGAGGATGAAGCTCCCCTTTCATGACTCTGTGCAGGGATGCTGGGGTGCGAAGACATAGGCGCAGCCAGACCCAATCTCCTTCAGCAAAACGGACCTCCTGATGATGCTTGTCGTAGTAATGTTTGCAGACTATCTGGGCCTGTTCTAGTCGAGTGCGGGCATCAGTGAGCATCTCATCATGCTCAGCCATGCTTTTGGCTACTGCCGCGACCCGAGACTCCCCTGGTTCGTAGGAACAGATGGAGGGTGGAGCTCGGCCATAGACAATCTGAAACGGCGTTGTCTTGAGTGCAGTTTGAAAAGCTGTATTGTAGATAAACTCAGCCCAAGGCAGCCAGCGCATCCATTGTCGGGGACGATCTCCAGTGAGACATGACAATGACCTTGTTGGCTGCCTCTGTTTATCATCTGATTGAGGATGGAATGTCGTGGACATATAAAGTTTGATGCCAGCAAGCCTCATGAGCTCCTTCTAGAAAATGGTGGTGAATACCGGATCACGGTCTGAGACGACGGACCGTGGTATGCCATGCAAACGCACAATGTCGGAGAAGAAAGCCTGTGGCATAGACTCGGCTGAGTAGGGGTGTGCCAAAGGGATAAAATGGCAGTATTTGCTGAAACGATCCACAATGGTGAGTATGACCGATTTGTCATCGACCTTGGGCAATGCCTCAATGAAATTCGTTCTGATATCTTCCCAAATTGATGTCGGTACTGGAAGAGGGAGGAGCAGACCAGCGGGATGCAGATGTTCAGATTTGTATCGCTGGCATGTGGCACATGCCTGAACATAGTCTTGTACAATTTTTTGGAGGTTGGGCGAGTGAACATCGCGTTGGACACTTTCATGGCCGTCGTCGTGTACTGCAACCAGCAGTTCTTGGAGAAGGGGAGCACCTGGTGGGATGTAGAGGCGCCCCTAGAAGGTGATCATGCCATCCACTATGGCCCAAGGTGCACCACGCTGATTAGATGTGATTTCTTCCTTGATTGCGACCAGCGCCAGATCCTGATTGGTGGTTTGGTGAAGTCATTCAATGAAGTCAAATCTTGGTCCCGATATGGCAAGTACCCCTATGTTGTCGGTGTCTCAGTGAGACAGTGCATCTGCCACTGTATTAGTACTGCCTGCCTTATATTCCATCGAGAAGTCAAAGCCAAGCAGCTTGCCGACCCAATGATGTTGTGGTATAGTGGCCAAGCGCTGATCCAAAAGGAATTTAAGGCTGCAGTGATCTGTCCTCACCAGAAAATGGCGCCCCCAGAGATATGGTCGCCAATGACGGATGGCGAGAACCAGTCCAATGAGCTCCCTTTCATATGCTGCAAGGGATTGGTGGCGAGGCACGGCTGGCCGGCTAAAGAAAGCCACCGGGTGTTGTTCTTGAAGCAGTACAACACCAAACCCATAGGTCGATGCGTCGCACTCCACGACAAATGGTAGGCTGAAGTTGGGTAGGACTAGAACAGGACCGTGGTTACCACTGTTTTCAGAGCAGCAAAGGCTGTACTAGCAGCTTCTGTCCAAATGAAACCTTCTTTCTTGAGTAGGGCCGTGAGGGGAGCAGCGATGGTACCAAAATTTTTGACAAACTTGCGGTAGTATCCTGCTAGCCCTAAGAATCCACGAACAACCCACGCAGAATTTGGTTGGGGCCAATCTGTGATAGCCTTGACTTTGTCTGGGTCCATGGCTACACCTTCTGCTGATATGATGTGCCCAAGGTATGATATGGTGTCAACCTCAAATGCACACTTTGATTTTTTTGATGAAGAGCTGGTGTTGCTAAAGGATTGTGAGGACAGTTCGGACATGTCAGAGATGCTCAGCTTGTGAACTTCTGTATATTAAGATGTCATTGAAGAACACCAGTACGAAACGGCGTAGAAACGGCCGTAGCAAGTCATTCATCAATGCTTGGAATGTGGCCGGCGCGTTGCACAATACAAATGGCATGACAAGGAAATTCATACAAGCCATCTTGAGTGCGGAAAGTGGTCTTGTGAATGTCGGCCTCATTCATACGTACCTGGTGATAGCCTGATCAAAGATCCAATTTTGTGAAGAACCGAGCGCCGTGTAGTTCATCCAAGAGTTCATCTACCACCCGAATGGGTAGGCATCTTTGACAGTGATAGAACTGAGAGCCCGGTAGTCCACACAAAATCTCCATGTGCCATCTGCCTTCTTTACCAGCAGTACCGGAGAAGAGAAGGCTGAGGTGTTGTGTTGGATGATCCCTTGTTCCAGCATCAAGGAACACTGTCGCTCCAACTCATCTTTGTGAGAGACCGGGTAACGGTATGGGTGAACAACTACGGGAGGGGAGCCTGACACCAAGTGTATGCTGTGATCTCGAGATCATGGTGGTGGCATGCTAGTTGGCTCAGCGAAGATGGTGGAGAACTCATCCAGAAGTGCAGGCAGCATATCATCATGTTTGCAGGCGTGCAAAGCCAGGCTGAAAGGGCCAGCCACGCCACTCCACTGGACCCAATCATCACAGTGCCAAAATGACATCGTCAATGTGCCACAATCCCATAGGATTGGTCCCAAAGAAGCCAGCCATTGGGTCCCCAAAACAACATCATATCCCACCAATGACAGGGCGAAGAAACTTGAGGTGAATTGAGTATCCTCAATGGAGAATTCGGCCTCAGGGTAGATACCAGGGCAGGGCACCCTTTCACCATTGGCCACCATCACCTTGATGTTGCTTCTGGAAATAAGCTGGCGGGTTGTCTCTGCTGCAGCTTCTTCAGAGACAAAATTATGGGTTGAACCTGAATCCAGGAGGGCGATGAGGGATGCCGCACCCAGCTGAATGCGCACCTGCATCGTCTCACCAGTGCTGACCCCAACGATTGCATGGAGGGAGATCAGTGGCTCCTCGGTGGACTGCTCCCCTAGTGCTGAGTCATCATGGTCGTCATCTTCAGCCAAGTCGAGCAAAAACAGGCGGTGACACACCCTGTTGTGCCCACGACTGAACTTGTCATTGCAATTGAAGCATAAGCCAAGGCGTCGTCACTCTTCCATCTCAGTTTGTGACAGCCGTTTGACTTGGCGGCCGGCTACCGAGACTGTTGATGAGCTTGCTGTGGATGCGGGCACAGGTAATGCCAGTGGCAGGAGCGGTGTGGGAAGAAGGCCCCATGTTTGTGTGCGTGGCGGAAGCGTCCTACTCATTGCTTGGTGTATTGCTCGCGTTGCTCCAGCTTGCGGGTGAGACTCATGGCTATGATGAGGGATTGAGGATTGTGCAGCTCGACATCGAGGCTGAGTGGGGGCTGCAGCCCTGCGGTGAATGCCTGCACACGCTAGGATTCTGTCAGCGTGCCCACACATGGCAGGAGAGCTTCGAAACGTTCCTGATATTTAGCAACAGAGCGGGTCCTTTTGCACTCCATGAGTTCTCCTAGGGGATTGGAGCAGATTGGTGGCCCAAAACGAAGATTAAGGAGCTCTGTAAAGTAGCGCTAGGAAGGTGTGCCTTCGTCATGCTGCACTTGGATGAACCACATCTGTGCACCGTCTTCCAAGTTGTATGAAGCCATCCAAACTTGCTCCTCCTCTAGAATGCGCTGCTGGTGAAAATATGACTCACAACGATTAATAAATGCTATGGGTCTGATTTTCCATTGAATTTGGGAAAATCAAGTTTCTGGAACCGAGGGGGTCTTTCTCCATGGTGATCACCACCTCCTGATCCCCTAGAACCAGAAAAAGAGCCAGTAGCAGAATGGTCCTGTTGCAGGTCTTGGACCTGTCCTTGCAGCATGGTCACTGATAGAGTGAGGGTTTGGATGAGGGTGACCAAGTCGGCCTTGCTGGGTGGGGAATCTGACATAGGTGAAGAAACAAACGTGGTGGAAGGTACTAGGGATGATGGGCAACGGTGCTGTGCAGAGCTGGAGGAGGATAGCGGGGAACCTGATACCAGGTTGTCAAGGGCGTCAAAGCCCAAGGCTGCAAGTCCTTGGCTTCTTAGTTCATAGCCAGGGGTAGTAGAGGCGCCAAGGTTTTTACTTGGCTGCCCAATTGTGAGGGAGGTGAGATTAGGAGTAGACGAGAGGAGATTAGGATAGAATTAATCTTGCTTGCTTTCTCATAAGATGGTTACAGAATATACAGGAGGGAACCAGGCCTCTTGGCTCCTATTCTGGTCCTGTTCACACACTCTAGCCCTGTTCACAGACTCTGACCCTAGTCACACTTCTAATTAATACATTATGTTTTATCCCAAGAGTCTAATTATTAATCAGCACTGCCTGGGGTGCTTCTCCATTTGTCTCTTGGTTTCTGGGACGCCTTGAGTAGTGGCGTCCCCACATGACATTATCCTTATGTCATCGGATTCGGATTATCCATATCCGCTAAAAACCTCAAATGCTCCCTCACATCCTCAAAAATAAGATTTGAATCAGATCTGATTCAGAAATTATCCACACCGCTTCCACCCCTAATCGTAACCATCATTGAGGGCATTACTAAGAAGTGACATGTGGGATCAGAAATCAAACTATGTCCAAAAATAGGTCCCAAAATGGCTAGGTGCATCCAACAGGTGGGATGACGTATGGGATGTTTTAGTGATAGTTTGTTTCATCACAAAACAGCCAGGTGCATCCAATAGATGGACTTATGCTGGTGATAGTTTTATTCATTACAGGTGCATGGGCAAGTCCAACTGGTGGGACTCAGCGGTATGCTGACTTAGCATTGCGTGCGTTAGTGACATTTTGGTCCCATCGCAAATGACCCAAAAGCACCAACAGGTGGGCTCTAAATACTGTTTATGCTAGAAAAGTAGCATTTTTGTGTCTTTTAGTGACAGACCCAAGATCGTCGCTAAATTTGCGGCACTAAATGGTCAAAATGACCTTAGTGATGGAAATCTGTCACTAATTAATGACAAACTGCCATTTTATTGCTAAATTTTTGTCACTGATCATATAATGTCTTGTAGTGAGAACACCATGAAGAAACACATTTTGAACATCTAATTGCTTTAAACTTCATCCCCTCGCACTGCAATGGATGTTACTAGACGAATTGTGCTCACATTTACTACTACAGGACTAAATGTATCCACATATTCAATTCCAACCATAGCTTGTATCTATCAATACTACCATTTTCCTTCCTCTTTATTTTCTATACCCATTTGTAATCAACAATATTTTCCCCCCTTTTGATAGGGGAAAACCTAGGGGTTGGCCCAATCTTCGCGGCAGTAGATACAATAAAGGATAACTTGCTGAAATTTAGCGAGGATAACTAGCTTTATTCCTGACAAAGGTTGGGGATGTGGCCAAGTGATGTGAGAGAAGCACCAAATCCTTGGACTCGACTCGATCTCATGAACTCAGGAGCACAATCCAGGTGGCTTTAGACCTGACCAAGGTTGGTTGCAACCAAGCAACAGGGAGAGAGGCACCGAAACCTTGAAGGACTTTGACTCGATCTTCGAACGATCATAGAACCACAAACCAGGACCAATCCACACAAAATGGCGCAACCGAGCTGGCCAATGTAGAGCATGAACTAGGGTGCACCAGAGGAACCTTTATGTCTATCGGCAAATCAGTATCTCACAAGTCTATGTAGAACAAGCAAGAAATTTGGGGTAAGTCACTCAGCTCTTGGCTGCAACACCATCGGGTGGATTTCTTAATTCACCATAGTCTGAGTTAGGTTTACATACAACATGTATTTATACTAGGAACACCCCTCCTTGCTAAGTGTGGATGAGAAGTAACTTATTCATAAAGGAAAGAAGTTCAATGGTGTGAAAACTTCCAATCCGAAGAGGTCTCGTGTGTCCTTTACCCTTCCTGATAGTTTTCAGTAAAATGGTCATTACTCCTTGATGGGAAGTCGAAATGATGAGCCATTTGTTAGAGGTGAAAGTAGACTTCAATATATTTCCACGCATATGCACCATGGAAGGTGAAACCCAACAGTCTTGTGCGTGCAGCTTCTAGACCTTGACCCTTCTATCAACGCTCAGGATGTTGGTTCAGCTTCGGTGTAACACATATCCTTGTTGGTGTAACTCATCTCCTCTTGTCCAGCAGCACGTCATTCATGTGTAAACCTTAGCAAGGCAAATGTAGCACACATAGGTAGTATAAAATTCTCATTTATATTTGATGCAAATTCAGTAAGGAGAGAGTTCACCTCTTGTTATTGTTTCTTTGCATGACTTCGTGTAGTCGGTCCTCGCAGTGGCGTAACCGATTCTTCTCTTGGTACAACAGCTCCGTGACTTAGACCATCATTTACATGAACACTTCCATCGTTTATATCAATGATTGCATGACCAAGCTCTTGGTTTACATTATGTTGGTCACCGTTTACATGTGTGGCCAGGATGTTCTCATCATCCCTCCCCCCCCCCCCCCCTTTTTGAAAAGGAGTCATCCTCGACATTTCCAATCACAAGAAGGGAGGAGCTGACACTGTACTTGCTTGTAAAGTCAATCTCATATGCATTATCATTGATTCAACATAGAACTTTAAATGGACCATCAACTCATGGATGTAATTTGGACTTGCGTTGCTCGGGAAATCTTTCCTTGCGAAGATGTACCCAAACCATTTGTCTAGGTTCAAATAAAATCTTTTTGCGACCCTTATTAGCATGCTTCTTGTACATCTTGGTCATCATTTCAATGTTGGTACAAGCTTTTGCATGGATCTTCTTTATGAGGTTAGCACGTTCATTAGCATCAAGGTTGACACGTTCTAGCACAAGCAAAGGCAAAAGATCTATACACGTGTACCGTTTGGTTGTATGCAAACTCCACATGTGGTATACATTCTTCCCACATATTTAGATTTTTCTTTAGGACAGCTCGTAGGAACATGGACAAGGTTCGATTGACAACTTCGATTTGTCTATCCGTCTGTGAGTGGCATGTTGTAGAGAAATGTAATTATGTGCCTAGTTTTCCTCACAATGTCTTCCAAAGGTACACTAGGAATAGGAAGAGGAGTGTATAAACCATGAGGGTTCAAATGCGACTTAGCTTTATGGCATGTCACGCATCGAAGAACATGTCGCTCAACATCACATCACATATTGGGCCAAAAGAAATGATCAACCAACACTTGCTCTGTCTTTTTGACTCCAAAATATCCTATAAAACCACCAAAATGAGCTTCCTGCACAAGTTTGAGACAGAGGGAACAATCTGGAGTGTAAAGTTTGTTAGCTCGAAACAAAAATAATGTATGTGAATCTTTTGCCATCCTTTCCAGGAGAACATTTGAAGAAAGGTGCAGCAAAATATGAATCTTGAGCATACAAATCTTGGATACATTCCAACACAAGAATTTTAGCATCAAGTTGAGCAAACAAAACATGTCGTCGTGATAGTGCATCAGCTACGTAATTATCCTTCCCTTTCTTGTACTTGACAATATAAGGCAAAGATTCAATGAACTCACTCCACTTACAATGTTGACGGTGTTGGTAGTTGTAAATTCCCTTTTTTGACTACTAATTACAATAAAAAGGTGAATCTTAATTAATAATGTAATGAAAATAATCTTTGTACTCATGAGTTCCATAAGTTTTAGTGAAATATGTGGTTGCAGATGCTATAGAGTCAAAATATGCAAAAACATGTAAAAATACAATGTCGGTCGATAGGGTCATTAACAAATAGAATCAGCACCCAGTCAGGTCATCACCAAGTAAAATTGTCGATTGGCTGGATCATAAGCTATCATCACCTGACAGGGTGAATCAAGTGTTCAATCAATTCCCGGTCGTACGACAACACGACCTAGGACCACCGGCGGATTTAGAACTTTACCCCCTCACCCGGCCGACATGCAAACACCATCGCCATGAAGCCATTTTCTAATTCCGGTCCAACAGATTTTCAAAGAGACAAAGGAAGGAGGTCGACATATGGCCTAACCGGGAGAAGGGAAGGACAACTAGGCCACAAGGCCAAAGGTCTGTCGCCTAAAAATGGGCCACCACTCGGCGAGTTGTGCCGCCCAATGGACCTTGCCGCTCGGCGGGCTTGCCACTAGGCCTACTGGGCCATTCGACCCATCAAGCTTACTGCCCGGCCTGCCACGCATACCGATATAAAACCTAAGGAAAAAAGCCAACCAACCCTCAAAACTGACCTCAGAACATCATCACGGTCGTCTAGAATGAGTCAATTGGAAAACCGATCAAATCAGATGGTCGCCCGGCCTTCCCGACCGCCCGACCGACCCTGCCGCCCGGCCTCCATGGCCATCCGGCCAATGAATTTTCACCATTTTCAGCCACCGACTTCCTACCGGCCTACAAGTACTCCCCCTCCATCATTTCGGTATAAATACCATAGTTTGGCCACCGGTTTAGACAACAATGGAAGAGGAGAACAACAAACACCACGCTACAGAAATGTATTAGAATAGGGAGTGAGAGTGAGTGGTAGAAGTTCGGGAGGGAGCCGGGGATGTTGGCTCCTTCTCCACCTTGTGCCTCGGGGATGATTCTCCACCAAGAGTAGAGTCCCCGTCCTACGGCCGGGTAACATGTAGACATTCTTTTATTCATTTAATCAATGAAGCTTTCTTTATTTATATCTTGTTTATGAGTTGTTAATCCATGTTAGATGAAGTCTTTTACTTTATTTGACTATGATTACTCTGCCTTTAGTTAACAAGGTTAGAGTAGTAATTGTAAGTGTATATGTGGTGTATAGACTTAGAATTATCTAAGTTTGCTCCCAACCCCATAGGTTGTGTGGTCGGTAGTTAGGTGGTGCCAGCACTGAGCTATCCTTTGTATTCCACCACGTTCGGGTTGGGCTCGTAGGTGTTAATGGTAGTTTTAGTCGAGGTCCCTTCTCATCCCTTTCTGTACCTCAGACGACTATGCCTCGAAGTAAACAAGAGTAAATATTGGAGTTTGATGATTATTTGGATATAAGTCATCACATGAAGCCAAGGCTAAAGGACCCTCTCAACCCGTTGTTATCCTTCTCTTTTGTTCACTAGAATTGGATTAAGATAAAATTTCACTTCTAGTTCCCCGTGGATTTGATACCTTGGAATACTCCTGGGTGAAGGCTACATCGGCATCCATACACTTGCGGATTTCTTTGTTAGCCAAAAGGATTGCCAACAAGGTTTCTTGCGCCGTTGTTGGAGAACAGTAGCTAATTTATCCGAACCTGATTCTTTTTACCTTTCCTTTTTATTTTCTTCTCTTATTTTCTTTCCTTCCATGAACCCCCATCCATCCATGACTTCTTAGCCCCTAGGAGCGAATTCCTAGAACCCATAACCTCATCACTCTCAATCATAGCTCACCCAAGCTATGAGATTCATCCAGATTTCATACTTTTGATTCAGAAGACACCATTTATAGGGGCAGAAAATGAAAATCCATATACTCACCTACAACAATTTAAGCTTTGTTGCTCCACTCTTGCCATTGAAGGGTTTCCTCAATAAACCATGAAATGGAAGTTGTTCCCTTTTTTGTTAGGCGGGGCAGCAAAAACATGGTATTTTAACCATGTAGGTGAAGTAGATGGAGTTTGGTCCACCTTAAGAGAGTATTTTTTGCGCAAATATTTTCCTCTCTAGAAGATAGTTGCTCTAAGGAAAAAGGTTATCAATTTTGAGCAACAAGACGACGAATCACTAGGAGCTTCATGGGAAAGGTTCCTATCCCACACCAAAATAGAGGTATGTTTATGTATAGAGGAGCCTATAAAGCTGCAACACTATTTCTTTGGTCTATGGCCTGATAGTGCAAAGTATTTAAATGTTGCGGCCGGAGGTGCTTTCTTTTGTGCAACACCATTAGAGGGAATGGAGATCCTAAGCAAAATCATCCAAAATCTTGCAAATGAGTCACCCATCTCCCCAGAACCTACCAACCAAAGCACCCAAACGTCTAGCCAATCCAAAGAAATAGAAGACAAGTGTCTCCCACAAAAGGCCGAACCTCCTATGATAGCCTCACTCCACTCACCACACACTGATGTTGTAGAAGAAGACACACACTTTCTCCCACTTCAATCCTTTGAACTCGATGACGAACCTTTTCCGGATTTCAGAAACAATTGTAACATGGAATGGGTGAAGAGAACCAACGTTAATCAAGAAGAGTCTAGTGGACAAGACTACAATGGGAAACAAGGTGACCGTTGCTAAATCCTTCTATTGTAAAGAGGCAAGAACAATTCAAGGAGTCATCCTAATTCCCCATAATGGCTGCAAAGGAACTTTCCCAAAACTCCCCTTCTATTAATGGTCCAATTATCCTTGATCTCCCTAATGCACCATGGTCTAAAATCATAGAAAGGCGTCTTTTAAACAAAAATGGTGCTCCATTTTTGGATTTATACCCAAATCTCAAGGCTAAGGTTCGAGCGATCCTCTTCACTGGGAAAAGTCATGAAGACCCCTATGCCCATCTTTGTAATTTTGAGGAGACTTGCTCCACCTTCCTAAATACTGGGTTGTTACATGAAGAGCTCATGTGGAGACTCCTTTTCTACTCATTAGATGGTCGTGCCAAGGACTAGTACCCAAGGTTCATCAATGATAGGGAGTGGTATATTATTGAAACACCATGTCCCTTGAAAGGTCTATAGGAACTACTAAAGTACCAATTCTGTGAGAGTCTTTTTCCTCATGAAAAGCTTTGGCGTATAAAGACAAATATCAAAAACATTAAGCAAGAGGATGAAGAACCCATAGAAGCTTGTTGGGTCGATTTATTTCCCTTGTCTTTAGTGGTCCTAGCCTTGACACTCCAATAGAAAGGCTCTTGTCGTATTTTGTTCATGGTCTACACAAAAGGAGTGCCAAGCTATTGAATGAATGCTCTCAAGGTCCCTTCCATAGAAAAAGCATAGAACACGCGTGGGCTGTTATCAACCATATTACCCGACTCACCCATCGCAAAACACCTTCAATTGCTACTAAAAAACTAGTTTTGAACCATGTGGCAAAAGTTGAGAGAAAAGACCATGACCCATACTTTGCTTCATTGGCCAATACTACACCAATCCTTGAACCACATAGGCCTTGCCATCCCGCACCAATCCTCCCAAATCCCCCAAGGATCCATGTTCTACCTAATGGAGGCACCGCAAGGCTATCATCTACCAATGGAAAAGAGGTACCGAAGCAACCAAAGGATGATCTACAGAAGGAAAACTTTGAACAGGATCAAACCATGAAGCATGAAGGGCAATACAAAGTTTGGTCCATAGAAATTCATGAGGCTTCAAATTTAGAGTTAAAAGGGAATTCTCCCACCATGCCAAGGAGTCATACTTTAGAAAATTCACATACTCCTCACTCACACAAAAGTTTTCCCACCACAACAAAGATTTATGATGGTGGTACACAAGAGGCCTACAACCGCTCTACCCCTTTTGGACATAGTAATTTCAAAGGGGCGGTTGTATATATTTTTGTTTATCACAAACATTGCAAATTCCGGTATCCATGTAATATGCCTTAGTTGTGCAATGATTAATTAATGTTTGGTGATGGTGGGAGCCACATTGCCAACCCAAGCTAGAATATGAACTAGTGCTCCCATGGTCAAACTTATGACCTTAAATAAGTACTAACAGGAGGTAACCCGTTCTGTTTTCCTTTACTAGGATTTGTTAGTTTCTCATTTGAATAAAAAAATGCTTTGTTCCTTCGAAGCAATAAAATTTACTCGGCAATAATAGTGGCACAACTTTTGGCTTGTTCCTTCGGGTATTTTGCTAGCTAACCTTTGCAGGTTGAAGATCAAAAGGAACAAGAGGACAAGGTATGAAAGAACAACAACTATTTCATTATTCCTCATATCACCTACCCCTTGTTGTTTTCATGTCTTTCTATGAACTGAATTTTTTTTGGCAAGCATGATAAATGGCAACTAAAATATAACTTCCTTCTCATTCATGCTTGATATATAAAGATTGTTCCCTGCTTTCTTCCATCGCCCTTGGGAAATCCTCATTGTGTAGGAAAACCTTGTCTAAATTGTTAGTAGATGTGATATGACCGTAGAGAGCTTAACCTTTCTTGGAACCAAGTGAACTTCCTTGATTTTTAATTTTCAAAAGCTTATAAATGAGAACTCCAGATTCACAATCTTTTCAATGATGAGTTTATTCCTACCAAAGCCAGATGATGATCTTGCTAAAAACCTATTGCATTTGTTACTTCTATTTTCATTGAACTTTGTCAAATTGTTGTGACCCTTGTGAGATGCTTGTTATGTGTTATTGGTCAAGTTCATGTGCACACCCCAACCACTCCATATGTTGAAGCTTCTACACTAGAAGTTCCCATCCATCATCCCCACAATCCACTCATTGAATAAAGTGCTCCACTATATTTGTTGATCTTGGTCCAACAATCATTCCAAAAGAAATATGGGCTATATTTCTATTTGAAAAGAAAAAAATAATAAGACAGAAGAAAAAAAATGAATCATGAATGCTAAAATAGCCCAAGCAAACAAATATAAATAAAATGGAAGAGAGAGAGAGAGAGAGATCACTTCAAAAGGAGCACCCACCGTCCATCATCTATCCATACATATCACAATTGTGCACATGGCTTGATCATAATTCATGACTTGTTTCCTCCTTGGGTCCAGTTTTTGACTTAGTGATATATGAAATACAAGTATGTGGCCTTAGCATTCCCTACCTTGAGCTCCACATAAGCCTTAGTATATAGGGAAATTTTGGCCACTGGCCTAAGTGAGGTATCAAAACCACATTGAGCGATTTGAGAGCATCAATTAAGAATAACTTGTGATCTGGAGCTCTGTTTTTATTGAAAAGAGCAAACAAAATTGACGTTCCTTGGGAAAAAGAAAGGGACTTCTCAATGTTGTTGTTTCTCTCAACTTTTCAAGACAAGGTATTTAGCCACCTAAAACCCTATGGCATGAGGAGTCATGGAGTAGTATTTATATATGCAAAGCATGATGAGAATTTTCTTAGATCTTGCTCATTCCTAGTCTTCATTTCTTACTTTGTTCGCGACGAGCAAAGTCCTAAGTGTTGGGGGTGTTGGTAGTCGTAAATTCTCTTTTTTGACTACCAATTTATAATAAAAAGGTGGATTTTAACTAATAATGTAATGAAAATAATCTTTGTACTCATGAGTTGCACAAGTTTTGGTGAAATATGTGGTTGCAGGTGCTATAGGGTCAAAATATGCAAAAAAACATATGAAAATACCATGTCGGCCGACAGGGTCGTTAATAGCTAGAATCAGCACCCGGTCAGGTCATCACCAAGTAAAATTGTCAATCAGCCGGATCATAAGCTATCATCACCCGGTTGGGTGAATCAAGTGTTCAATCAATTATCGATTGTACGACAACATGACCTAGGACCATCAGCCGATTTAGAACTTCACCCCCTCACCCGGCCGACATGCAAACACCATCGCCATGAAGCCGTTTCCTAATTCCGGTCGAAAAGATTTTCAAAGAGACAAAGGAAGGAAGTCGACACATGGCCTAATCAGGAGAATGGAAGGACAACTAGGGCACATGGTCAAAGGACTGCCGCCCAAAAATGGGCCACCGCCTGACGAGTTGTGCCGCCCAGCGTACCTTGCCGCTCGGCAGGCTCGCCACCTAGCCTACCAGGCCATTCAGCCCATCAAGCTTACTGCCTGGCCTGCCACACCTACTCACATAAAACCAAAGGGAAAAGGCCAACCGACCCTCGAAACTGACCTCAGAACATCATCATGGCTGTTCAGAATGAGTCTGTTGGAAAACCAACCAAATCGGTTGGTCGCCTGGCCTTCCCGGCCGCCCAGCTTCCACGACCGCCCGGTGCACCCGGCCGCCCGTCCAATGAATTTTCACCATTTTCAGCCACCAACTTCCCACCGGCCTACAAGTACTCCCCCTCCATCATTTGGGTATAAATACCGTAGTTTGGCTATAGGTTTAGACAATAATTGAAGAGGAGAACAACAAGCGCCACATTGCAGAAATGTATTAGAATATGGAGTGAGAGTGAGTGGTAGAAGTTCGGGAGGGAGCCGGGGATGTCAGCTCCTTCTCCACCTTGTGCCATGGGGATGATTCTCCACCAAGAGTAGAGTCCCGGTCCTTCGGCTGGGTAACATGTAGACATTCTTTTGCTCATTTAATTATTGAAGTTTTCTTTATTTATATCCTATTTATGGATTCTTAGTCCATGTTAGATAAAGTCTTTTACTTTATTTGACTATGGTTACTCTTCCTCTAGTTAACAAGGTTAGACTAGTAATTGTAAGTGTATACGTGGTGTATAGACTTAGAATTATATAAGTTTGCTCCCAAGCCCATGGGATGAGAAGTAGTTACGTGGTGACAGCACAGAGCTATCCTCTGTATTCCACCATGTCCGGGTTGGGCTCGTAGGCGTTGATGGTAGTTTTAGCCGAGGTCCCTTCTCATCCCTTTACGTACCTCAAACAACTATGCCCCGAAGTAAACAAGGGCAAATATTGGAGTCTGATAATTATTTGGATATAAGTTGTCACATGAAGCCAAGGCTGGAGGACCCTCTCAACCCATTGTTATCTTTCTCTTTCGTTCACTAGAATTGGATTAGGATAGAATTTCACTTCTCATTCCCCGTGGATTTGATACCTTGGAATACTCCTAGGTGAAGGCTACATCGACATCCGTACGCTTGTGGATTTCTCTGTTAGGCATAAGGATCGTCAATAGACGGTTCAGTTTTAGTTGTCCTTTGAGGTGTTTCAATGAGTCATGATCTGAATGTATCACAAATTCTTTTGGCAAGAGGTAATGTTGCCATGTTTCCAAACTTTTCACAAGGGCATAAAGTTCCGTGTCATAAACTGAATAATTTAGAGTTGGACCACTTAGCTTTTCACCGAAGTAAGCAATAGGTCATCCTTCTTGCATAAGCATGCCACCAATTCCTACACCACTTGCATCTTATTCAATTTCAAATGTCTTACCAAAATCTGGAAGTTCAAGGAGAGGAGCTGCTGTTAACTTCATTTTTAGTTCTTCAAATGTGTGATCTTGTGCTCCCCCCTATTAGAAAGGCACGTCTTTATTTGTTAGTTCATTGATCAGAGCAGCAACGGTACTGGAATCATTCACAAAACATTGGTAGAAACCAGCAAGCCCAAGGAAGCTTCATACTTGGTTCACATTTTATGGAGGCAACCACTCTCGGATAGCTTTGATCTTTTCCTCATCAACCTCCACACCTTGACTTGAAAAAACAAAGCCAAGAAAAACAACCTTGTTGGTGCAGAAGGTGCACTTTGCAAGGTTAGCAAAACAACTTTTCCTCCCTTAGAACCGTATGCACTTAGGCAATATGGTCAAGATGTTCTACAAATTTTCTTCTATAAATCAATATATCATCAAAGTAAACAACAACAAACTTTCCAATAAAAGATCTGAGCACATGATTCATCAATCTCATAAAGGTACTAGGAGCATTGGTTAGTCCAAAAGGCATGACCAACCATGCATACAAGCCAATTTTTTTTTGAAAGCAGTTTTCCACTCATCACCCTCTTTCATTCAAATTTGGTGACAACCACTTCGTAGAACAATTTTTGTAAACATGATAGCACCACTAAGCTCATCAAGCATGTCATCAAGTCGACGTATGGGATACCTATACCTCATGGTGATATTGTTAATAGCACGACAATCAACACACATATGAAATGAGCCATCTTTCTTTGGTACTAAAAGAACCGGAACAACACAAGGTGAAAGGCTCTCTTTATGTACCCTTTGTCAAGTAATTGTTATACTTGGCGCTGAATTTCTTTTGTTTCTTCGGGATTTGTATGATATGCTATGTGGTTTGGAAGTGGAGTCCCTGGAATAAGATAAATTTGATGTTCAATACCTCTTTTTGGTGGCAGCCCAGGTGGTATATCATCGGGGAACACTTCTTCATACTCCTGCAAAATATCAAAAACAGTACTAGGCTATGTAGATGGTAAGTCATTAGCGGACAAAAGATTGTCTTCGCACAAGAGTACAAAGAATATGGCATTAGGTTCTGTCAATTCTTTCATATCTCCCTTCCTAACCATTGTCACTAAGCCCTGTTTTCCCGTGGGTTTGGTTCTTTGTGGCTGTGGGGTTGTATTTGGCTTTGGAATCACTTGCTCACTATTTTTAGTGGATGCACTCAATTGTTTCTTTCTCTCTCATGGTTTTCTTTTTTGATCATCCTTAAAAATTTCTTCCGGAGTCAAGGCCAGCAAGGAGATGCGCTCTCCTTTGTACATGAGCACAACCTTGTTGGAACGTCCACATGTTTGAGCATCACGATCATATAACCCAGGTCTGCCCAATAATAGTTGGCATGCTTGCATTGGTACCACATCACAGTCCACTTGATCATGGTACTTCCCAACTGAAAATTCCATAGTCACCATATTATTTACTCGCATTGCACCACTAAAGGTGAGCCATTGCATCTTGTATGGAGAGGGGTAATGCCGCTGATTATGTCCCACTCGCTCAACCAATTCTTGACTTGTAATGTTGTTGCAGCTGACATTATCAACAATGATTCGACACAATTTAACCTTCATCATACCTCGAGTGTAAAAAAGATTGTGCTGCTGTCCATTGTTCTCTTTTTCGACACCAACACTAAGCACTCGCGGGAAACAAAGCAATTGTTCTCATCTGCATCAGCAAAAATCTCAAATTCATTGCCATTTGGTTCATCGTCCGGGTACTCATCATATTTTGGTTCACTTGATGATTCCCACTCATTTCTTTCATTAACAATCATGGTCCTTCGACTAGGACATTCAGCAGCAACATGTCCACATCCTTGGCACTTGTGGCATTTGATATCTCAGCTGTGAGATGTTGATGCAACCGATGCACCCCCATGGCTGCTGCAACATTCTTATTAGCAACACGAAGTGCAGGTGAAGAAGCTGAAGATGGTGTTGTTTTAGATGTGGGAGTGAATGGAGAACTCTTTGTATTGTTGGTGCCATGGTACAATTGAAAATGATCTAGCATGCTTTTCTCGCTGAATTTTCTGTTCCATTTGCATAGCTTGATCCACAAGTTCCTACAATGTGTTGTATGGAAACATCTCAACAAAATCTGAAATTTTAGCATTGAGACCATGTAAAAAATATTGCCATTTTTTATTCAGCATCCTCTCTAATTCTAGAGCAAACCAAGAGCAGTTCCATCTCTTGAAAATATTCTTCCACAGTTTTTGTTCCTTGCCTCAAGTTCTATAGCCTATTGTAAAGATCACGTTGATAGCTTGATGACACAAAACGCCTTCTCATTACTTGCTACATCTCAGCCCAAGTATCAATGTGAGTACGGCCAAACACAATCTAATATCCTTGTATTTGGTTCCACCATGTGAGTGCATAGCCAGAAAACTCAACGGATGCAAGGTTTACATGTTGTCAATCAGAAAGATTATGCACTCTAAAAATGTGATCACATTGCTCCTCCCATTCAAGATATGCATATGGGTCTTCACATCTCGTAGATTTTGGGGACATTCATCTTGATTCTTGCAAGATTATCCAGATCATTCCTATGATGATGATGAGGAAATTCATGGGCAGCACCCCTGCGATGACCATTGTGATTTCCAAACAACCCTCGGTTTGCAAAGGGATTCTCATCCTCATCATAGTTATTAGAATTATCCCAAAAATCATCATCAAAGTGCACACGAGGGCGAAAACCATGTCCATGAGCACCTCCTCCATGCTGTACACCACGACCAAATTGACCACCATGACCTCGATGATGGCCAAAATAGTAATCTTCAGTAGCACCTACCTAATCCTTGGAATTGACTTGATCTTACAAACTCAGGAGCATAATCTAAGTGGCTTTAGACCTGACCAAGGTTGGTTGCGGCCAAGCAACGGTGAGAGAGGCACTAAAACCTTGAACGACTTCGACTCAATCTCCGAACGACCACAGAACCACAAACTAGGACTAATCCACACAAAATGGCGCAACTGAACTGGCAAATGTAGAGCACAAACTAGGGGCGCGAGGAACCTTTGTGTATACCTGCAAATCGGTCTCTCACAAGTCTATGCAGAACAGGCAAGAAATTTGGGGTAAGTCACTCAGCTCTTGGCTTCAACACCATCGGGTGGATTTCTTAATTCATCATAGTCTGAGTTTGACTTAGATACAACAGGTATTTATACTAGGAACACCCCTCCTAGCTAGGTGTGGATGAGAAGTAACTTATTCATAAAGAAAAGAAGTTCAATGGTGTGAAAACTTCCAATCCCGAGCCGTTTGTTAGAGGTAAAAGTAGACTTGAATATCTTTCCATGCATATGCATCATGGAAGGTTAAACCCAATAGTCTTGTGCATGCAGCTTCTAGAACTTGACCCTTCTATCAACAATTAGGATGTTGGTTCAGCTTTGATGCAACGCATCTCCTTGTTGGTGTAACTCATTTCTTCTTGTTCAGCAGCACGTCCTTCATGTGTAAACCTTAGCAAGACAAATGTAGCACACTTAGGTAATATAAATTTCTCATTTATATTTGATGCAAATTTAGTAATGAGGAAGTTCACCTCTTGTTGTATTTTCTTTGCACAACTTCGTGTAATCAGTCCTCACAGTGGCGTAACCGATTCTTCTCTTGGTACAACAACTCCGTGGCTTAGACCATCATTTACATGAACACTTTGATCATTTATATCAATGATTGCATGACCAAGCTCTTGGTTTATGTTATGTTGGTCACAGTGTACATGTGTGGTCAAGATGTCATCATCATCTTTTATTTGGAGCTAAATGCCAACTTTTATTTTTCATTAGAGCAACATATTCATAATTCATAGCAAGCTTTCACTTCCAATCCTTTAAAGCTTCTTGATGATTATGGGGCTCCCCAGATTCTATAAGAATACCATAACATACCATCCCATCAGTGTATGTCTTGGGCTTTCTAATTTCATGTTGCAGACATGTGCCTGGACGACTAGACACAACAGCAGCTTAACCTGGTACAGCTGATCTAGACATAGCCGTAGTAGATCTAGTGATGGGGGCTGCATCCCCACCTATGTTTGGTAGAGGAGGTTAGTTAGTCTTGGTACCATGTAAAGAATTTTGTTAAGCTCGTGCATCAACCACACGACCTCCATTTTACTTTAATTTATATCTCACAAATAGCCTACACGAGTGGTAGTACAATCGTAACAGATTACAAAGCCGTGATGGCCAAAATACAACAACTTCATACAATCTTATCTACATATAATTGCATTCCATGTCTATCTCTAACATTATAGTCTCTGCCCTTTATGCAATGAGGATGCTACTTGCCAGTTGATCAAGCTCGAAGGAAGTTGAACCCGTGGAACTTGACTCAAACGAGGTCGTGATTCAGACTTCATTGGTCACATGGATGTGTTTGAGTAGCGCAGCCATTACTTCAATCTGGAATCTCTGTCACCTTTCCCTATTGCACAGTATACGTGGTGCCCTTCCAGATTTTAATAATTATAGTACCATGAATCATTTATATCATCTCTGCCAAACCATAGGAGGCGACTTCTTAATGATGAGACCAGAGTTTATGGATTTTCTCGGTCAGGGAAGATTGAACTTTTCTATCAAATAAAGCCGGGGATGGTCTTATCCTCACCGGTTGAGTTTTTAATATTATATTTTGGCTACTCTATTTAGTTCAAATGAATTAATTTTCATATGTTCTGATCATGAATTATCAACCTGAGTATAAGCGTCTCTTATAAATGCAGATGAAGTCCACAATAGTGGCACCATTCATTTCGATAGATATGATGTGACCATTTGCATACTTTGATCGAGCAAGTTCTCATCGAAATGAAGGCCAAAGAAACCACCTCCTGTTGAGACTTAATCTCTGCATTATATTTATAGGGTTATGCATGGGACCAAGAACTTGATGGTTAGCACACAATATGATTTAGACACATTCGGGCCCTCTCGGTTAGAGTAAAAAACCTACATCCTATATGTGGTATTGTATTGATGATTCCTGAAAGGGGGTTCTTGCCACCTTATATATCCGATCGGTAGAGATTACATGAGGAGTCATAGTTGTATGCTATAAGATCAAATACAACAAGTCTATCTTTAACTCCCTTGTGTGTTGTGTTGACTTGGTCGGTTCGTCCTTGTGGGCCATCCTGCTGCCCACTGACTTTAAGCCTAGATATGGATACCGGTAAAGTATGTATTCCATAGCAACCCCCAAGTGCTTCCTGGTTTGGAGTTACACCTTGCTGACTGGTCCTTCTTCATGCAGTATGTGAGTAGGTCACTAATTAGGGAGACCTCTGAATAAAGCTCCTGAACAGATTTGGTACATGAATTAGGTGCACCTAATCAGTTGTTGCCCCTGACTCTTGTATAATTTGAAGGCTCACAAATAATTCAAGAGTCTAATCTTAGATTAATCTTGTTGTCTCTTACATTATGTCTTGCTTGAAGAGTGAATTTACTCAGACCATTAAGTCTAAGTGAATTAATACTTAAGTAGTGTAATTTCAATTACCTTTGAGTAATAAAGTTCTCTGATCATCAAATCAAAAGAATTTTCAACATGACATCAATCATGTCGAGTGATTAATACTAAGGCAGAGTGATATACCCCCATCTAAGTGATTTTAAGTTTACTCGAGTGACATCAGTCATCCTTGAACCTTTTATGCTATATGCCATCACATCAATCATGAGATTACAACTTTTCCCAGAAACAATTATCACTCAGATTATTTAAGTTTAATTTTCACTATTGCCAACAGACATCAATCAGTTAAGGTGATGCTCAAACCTTATCCTATATGACCATCAAGTCCTCTATTATGTCATCATCAAACCATAAGAATATATGTTACAATTTTTATTAGTGGCATCAACCATAGCTTCTCATCAAAGAATACCCCAAGTCAAATATTCAAGAATCATATTTTAGCAAAAAAATAATTAAAAGATAATTGCTTTTTAATCTAATTGCGGGAATAGAAAATGACTTATACAGTATGTCCCATAATGGCCCATCTAGTCCCCCATCCCTTGATTCAACCCTAACATATAAAAGGGAAGAGGAAAGATGATGAAATCACCAGCCGTCATTTTGCGCACGGGCCATTCGTCTTCCTTGCGACCCCTCTGCTTTCTCTATTTCTAGGATTAGCCCCCGCGCATCTCAGCCACCGCTCATGCTCTTCCATTGCTTTCGAGCCATCACGCATTGTCGTTGTGCATTAGGGTTAGGGTTCGCATGTGGAATCCACAACATCATTTCACCTCTTGCGCCATGTCTTGCAAGACGCCTAAGGGGTAAAAAAGCTTGCTTGATGCAGCCATCATTGCCGTCTCTGAATAAGAGATCTCGGAGCAGATTCATGAGTTCTCCAAGAGTAGCCTCGACTCTGATGCTCTGACCTCGATGGTGGTCGACGGGATCCTTCCCGAGAAAGTGTGCCTCAACTCGAAGGTACCAAAATCTGAACAACATCCTCTTCCCATTCATAAGCACATAGTAGTCTTCCGCCCATTTTTTGAGTGAGGATTTGATGTGCCCTGCTATTGTTTTTTGCACGGGCTTTTGTTTTTCTACGACACCGAGTTTGTGAACCTGAATCCCAACTCGATTCTACATATAGCTATCTTTGTGTTTTGTGCGAAGGTTTCCTGAGCATTAGGCCCCACTTGACCCTCTTCAGCCATTTGTTTGTCCTCCATCCACTCCCATCGGTATCTAACCAGGAAGCAATTGGGGACATGGAAATTCAATTGCACAACAAAGAAGCATACATTGATGTCCCACTAGCCACTGTCAACAAACACTGGTGAAAGGAGTGGTTCTACTGTAACAACCCTCCTCTACTCTTGGCCGGCTTCGACAGTCTAAGATCTGCCCTAAAATCCTCTTACTCTGAGAAGCCCGACCCCTAAGATGGTTAGGTGAAGGACCTACTGGCCAGGATTGTTGAGCTGAAGAAAGACGATGTCACTGGTATGACCATAGCCACGAGCTTCATCGTTCGCCAAGTGCAGCCATTAAAGCAGCAATCCCACCTTGGATGGGGTTATACTTCTTATGATGAAACGATGGAGGTCCCTGACACATAGAACTCTGCTTTGCGCGAGCTCGTGTGAACAAGATGTTTGGGTCGATCAGCGGAAAAAATCCTGAATCAATCAAGAAGGCATAAAAGAAGGGCACTCTTCGAGCCCATGTAAGCCTTTATATTTTGTATGAATCGAGTGATTCCTATGTTTATTCTCCTTGTTGGTATGCAGGTTCTTGACACTTTATTATCTCACCCTTCGACTGAGCAGGCGGGATCCAGCTCTGCTATTGGTGCGAGCATGCAGCCGACCGACCCGGTTAGTGGTGCAAGCGGCCCAAAGGCAAATTCCTCAAAGGACTAAGGATAAAGATAATCATGGGTAGTGGACACACTGAATTCATACTCTAGATAAATAAGACTAGTCTAGTGGAGAAGGACAAAGAAAAAGAGCTACGTTCCTATGGTACTTTTATATAGTTACATAGTTTACATTATATACTATTATACAAATATATAAGCAATGCAAGACAATCAGATCATCACACTCTGGGCAACCGGTTTTCCCCTACATCCACAATACGATTCCAGCCAAGAGCCTATTGCATAGCCGAACATGAGGGATTTCAAAGAACAGATAGGGCTATCACCACCTACCGCCTACTCCTATCAATATATGGGATACACGACAAAAAATGCATTCTATTGATCTAAACACCACACTTACATCTCTAGAACAATACCCCTAATCCCCTAGCAATGGATCAGAAAAGGAGTAATCATATTTAAGTGAACACTAAGCACGTGAATATGACCTAAGTCCAACATTAGTCATGCATTGGTATAACAAAATGTCTAACATGGTAGTATAGTATAACTACACTACTAACATGCAAGCATAATAACCACATACATGAATGGATTACATAATCAAACAAGAAACACATGACCCAAGCATAACTATATAGAAAGGCTAAATATATTAAATAGCATAAAGTCTTACAAAAGGAGAAAGATACAAGAGCCATACCACATCTCTAAGGAAGACTTAGGAATAGAAGAAGACTCTATTCTATGCCTAACTCTACTAAAACTAGAGAGAAACTCAAAATACAAAGAGAGTGATGCTTCTAAGTGTGTGTTGAGGAGTGAAGCCACACCCTTCTATTTGTAGTAGTCCAAAGGCGGTTATGAGGTTGGTAAGTCCTGTCCTAAGGGGAACAACTGCCTTTGGAGAGTCGGTGGGAAACCACCAGAGGAAGTTGGGTCCACTGGGCCCACTCCTTGTTCGGCCCAACACCCCTATTTGGCCGAACAAAGGTGGGGTCCAGTGGCCTCTAGGCTCTTCTAGCACACTGGTGGCTGGGCCCCCTTGACTCCTCCATGACTTAGCCCTTTTGTATGTCGGTTTGGTGCTATAGGTGAGCCATTTGATCCATGGGAATCCCTACTGGCAAGCTCTAATTGGTGTAAGTTGTGTTTTTTTTGCCACATAGGTGTGTTTCCTCCTTTCTATTGTTGCATCTCCTGCATGTGAGCATTTCTTCAAGTACAAGTGGAACTTTATTAATTCTAAGTAACATGCATGATGGGAATATTGAATCCTACTTTATTTCAAGTAATATTGATGGTCAGAAATGGCAGTTAACGACTGTCAACAAACTCCCCCAAGTTGAACTTTAGATTGTTGATCAGGAGTTGCTACAATATTTTATATTCCCCCATAATCCCATGTCCACAACAAAAAATACTCTACCTTTAATTGAATAAGTTGGTATTTGGTAACTCACCCTTTACCATAGGGGTTGTTTGGTTTTATGATCTTCATGAGCCATACCAAAATTTGGTGTTACCAAGTTGCTGGCAATGCCAATTCAAGGGTAATAAGGAAAAATAAATGGTATTTGGATTACTACCTTACCAATATGTGCTAAAATGTTGCTATGACATGTGAGCCTAATATGTAATTTTAAAAATATTAATCAAAATATGGTCCAATGAGATCTTATTTTGTAGAGTTAATTACATCAAGTATTATAATATAAACAATTAATTATTCTAATACATAGTTTAGGACTTACAATACATTAAAATTTGTTAACCTAACAGTTTTAGAACCACATACAGTCAGCTGCCACCTCATCCATGCAAATTTGGCTCGCCGGCAAAAACATGGGTGAACGTTTTGCTCGCCCACAGCTCACCTACGCTGCTCTGTTTACCGCTCATTGGCATTGGCAATTTTCTGTAGGCATCAACAAACTTTGGAGTTGAACCAAATCATGACCAATGTTTGAGGGCACACCAAACTTTGGAAAGGTAAGCAAGGGAAACAAACCAAATAGCCCCTTAGTCTCAATGGGGCTTTTGTCATCTCTTCATCTTTGGTGGTTGAACGACCGAATGGTCTTTTGTATTGCAACATTTTTCTCATCCCTGTGTTCCACTTTCCGTTCGAAGGTTTTCAAAAGTATTTTGCAAATAAAACTAAGTTTCTTTAATGATTCTCTTGATCGCTCAATGTGTACAAATCCTCATCAAGGCATTTTGAAGTTTCCTCTTTTGTTCATACCTCTAAACAAGGCTTATGTGGAGCTCTGTGTAGGGAATGATTGAGACATAGTAACACATATATTTCTAAACCAAAATACTGAACCCACGGAGAAACAAGTCATACAATCTGATCAAGATATGCATGTGTGTTGAATGTGGCACGATTATGGTGGAATAGTGGATACTCCTTTTGTGTAGAATCTCTCTTTCTTTGAATAGGAAATTGGGCATGGCTATTTCTCTTCTCTTTTTTTCATCATGCTCATGATTGAGAGCAAGAATTTATTATTTTTTTTATAGCCATGAATTCCATGCAATCAATTGAGAGAGTCATAACTCGATATTCATGGAGTGATTATTTTTGCTAACTTCTAATGTTGAAGTCAGGTGTATGGTGGTGGATGCAATGAATGAAATTGCTATCCCCCGGTGTAGCAGTTTTAGCAAGTGGTGGTGGATGTGTATATGAATCTTGATCATAAGAGCATGTAATGGATCTCACAAAGGTTGCAAGCATTTTGTTATAGGTTGTTTAGTCTAAGTGACAACTTAGCTAAATAATAATTAATAACTTAGACGTGGTGCTTAAGTTAGAAATCATCTTTGATCACCTCGTAATCCACGGTCTAGAGAGGTAGGTAATAGGTGGTGACAACCCTATCTATCCATTGTACTCCTCCAAGTTCGGTTGCGATGTGTGTCCAAGACGGAGTTTCTTTGTGTATGCCGGGCACAAATCCGTACATGAAGCAGTAATTAGGGCCTCAACCTTATTTATTTAGAAGCTTATCCATAGATAAACCTCTCTATCCTACACCAACATTTATGTCTTGTGTCCTTGGACTGACTAGAATTTAGGATTTACCTATACCCTTCCTTGGATTGATAACCCTTGGAATACTCCATGGGTAAGTACTAGATCGGTATTTCTGTGCGCTTGCAAATTAGTCTGTGATCATTAAAAATACCAAAAGATCCCTTTGTTGGTTATCCCCGTAAGGCCTCGTGGAACATCGGTTGCTCTGTTTATGGGCCCGTGGATCCTTGTGTTGCGCCCTGATTGGCCCACAATGTGCTTTCTCCTTTGATGACATAGATTTTACCTTAATTATGTGGGTAAATCACCTACAAGCAAATATTCACAATCACTTGTGGAATTCATTAGTAATAAACTCATATCACTATGTTGGTTGTTTACTTTTATAGTTTTATGAAGGTATTTTACGATTGGAATTTGTACTTAGTGACCGTCAACATCTTATCAGAATAATCCCAAGCAAAACAATCCTTCATGGCTTCCTGCATACTGCCATCTCCTATATTGACTTCCTGCAACTCATCGGCCGACATAAATCCTTTGCCTAACTTGCCTTTGTCATCAACTTCGGGTGCGTGTCTAAGAAATGGCTTCGAATTTGACCGGTCCACCACCTCAAGACCATGAGTAGTAATCTTGACATAGTCTCCATCCCAAACCTTGCCAGACAAACATTCCATATCTTTAATCTGCCATGGCACCAAATCAACTGATGCAACATTGACGGTTTTATCAGCCGGGACCACCTTCACTTGATCGACAATGCACTGGATCAAAGATTGGTGCATCGTTGGTGTTATGTAACAATTTGCATGTCTCTAGTCTTGACCTAATAGTAGGTTGTAGGTACCCTTTCCATCAATAACAAAGAATGTAAGTAGCAATGGCTTACTACCGATTGTGAGTTGAGCCCCTCTGGTTACACCGCCATGGACCATCTTAGGTGCCGATGCTTGGATTCATCTAGCTTGTCAAATACTACTTGTTGAATGTCCAACACTAATTGAGGTGCAATTTCTTCATCAACAAACAACTCTTCTCCCTCCGCAGCCATAAATTCTTGAGGAAGCATCATCACCATACCCACCGTCGCACAAGGAACTTGAACATGCGACTGTACCTTGGGACTCCATTTTTTCCTAGGTGGCTTGCATAAAACAGAGTTATAAATAGAGGATGGGTCTCATCAAGATACCTTGAAGATTAATGCACTCAGTACTGTATGTATATGTGACAGATCTTTTTATGTTTACATATTTATAGCATTCATCATTATTGCATTAGCTAAGAAGTGATCCAACAAAAAAAATATGGCAACGTATCCTATAAGAACTAACTTCGAGTGCAAACTATGAGAACTCTAATCAGGATTACAGGATCCTCATCCGATGGCCAGGGGTAGAGGTGGGTTATGTTATCACTTCAACCCTCCCATCATCCCACCCTAATTCCTTATTTTGCAAATAACCCCGAGTTGTGCCGAGTGCCGAGCCAAGATGCACAAGGGCATCGTTCACCTTCCACCACATGAACAAAATCAGCAGCGCGCGTCACTTTGTCGCCCACCCCGCCGCCAATCTCCACGCCACCCCTAGTTGTTTGGTTGATCTGCACTCTTATCTCTACATTGGTTTCGCCAATTCTAGCGCTTGTTCTGACTCCGTTGGTTGATGAGGTGAGCCGTGGCCGTGCCGCTTGGGAACGTGAGGTTGTGACACATGATGAAGTAGTCCCTAAAGGACAGGATCACGAACAGCCCTGTGAAGTGGGTGACGAAGAGGAACGTGATTAGCCGGCCCATGCTCGGCTCCTCCATGTTCATCCCGTTGCTGCCTGCTGCGCCGCCCTCGGCCACATTCTTGGTCATGGCCAGGATGTATGACCCGAACCCGACCGCCCGTGTATGCGATGGTGATGATGCAGGATTGGATGAGCGTGTTCTCTTGCCGTGTGAAGGGGAGCTGCACGGCCTCCAGCAGGTCGGTGACATGGACCCACGCGTGTGAGAGGAAGAAGCCAAGAAGCCCGACCGGGATTGTTCGTGCGGCAGCGGGCGACGAAACAACGGCCTCGTGCGCCCTGGCTCGACGCTCGGCACAACTAGGGGTTAATTGCAAAATAAGGGATTAGGGTGGGATGGTGGGGGGTTTAAGTGCTAGAATAACTCACCTCTACCCCTGTCCATCGGATAAGGATCCTGTAATCTTGGTTGGAGTTTTTATAGTTTACACATGAAGTTAGTTCTTATAGGACACGTTGCCAAAAAATATAGCATGCTTGAATACCGTAGTTTGAAATGTCAAAAATGGGACATGTCTACATATCTTCTTTGCATATCAATAGAACATTGACTGAATTAATCAACAAATGAATATCAACTGTCGGTATATTGTTCAATTTATTCAGGGTAACTTTTAGTCATGATTCTGATCTCTGAAAGCTGCTTGATCTTCTATATGTATGTATATTATGATGTTTGAATGACAAAAAGGTATAGGCTAATGCTAAAACAAAAAGGTGTAGGCTAGTAGTTAATATAAAGGGATACCTAATAAGAAAATCAATTATCTCATATTCAACAAAGCAATTATAGTGACTGATCTTTGTTCAGGAGGAATATTTCTTAAAAAGAAATAGTTTGTTTTGAACGTAGCTCCAGCACCATCAATAGATTGATATGTGAACGCCATGATGTGTTGTAGGTATTAGTGAAAGCTCTTGTCTGCAACTTGAGAGGCTATAAATATAGAGGGAATCATGCATGGTAGCAAAATTGCTCCACTAATGCAGTTACGTGTACAAACAACTTTCTCAGTGGAACAATTTACATAACCCTTTTCAATGCAACTGCCAGTAAATGTTAGATTGTAACTAAAACTTTTAATAAGAAATGGTTTGTTGTCTGAATTTTGAAGTCTTTTGGGAACTTGGAGATGTAGATCTGCCGCCACGGGACAAGTAAAAAGTTGAGCTGGTCGGAACTAGGAAGGTGTACTTGAATGATGAGCAATAGTTGTCGCATCACATAGCTGTGACCTTTTTTAGCGAGCTGGCTGGTAGGAATGTCTTAAATGGGGAACTGAAACCATCTGAATTAAACCAAAAAAAAACTGACAAATTTGGAAGTAGAAATTTTAAGAAATCTAACCAGCCATTTTTGTGCTTTATATCCACTGGAAGTTTGAAATTTATTTGATGCATGGGTAAATTAATAAACTAATGATTCCTTATTGTCCATGGAACCAAGCAATCGCAGGGTAGTCTGAACGATAAAACTTCTCTTCTATCTGCTTCTTCTGCGTGCAGTATTAATTAATCTACCTATTTTAAGTCCCGTTGATAAGGGACAATCAATCTGCTGCAAATTGATGAAAAAGCCTGCAACTTGTCGACAATAATGCCAATTTTGTAGCTACGACACGAATGCTCTTGGAATACTGCTTGTTCATAGAATATTTGTAGCCTTCAGCTTTTTGTGCTCATGTTCCATAGTCCACGATTCTTTTAAGAATTCTAACCAGCCATCTAAAGCGAATTCTTTGTGTTGTTACTAACGAAAATTTTTCATAGCAATAAACAAAGAATTAGAAACATAATCTTTCAGAAGCAGCTCCTGAAAACGATAGAGAATACAATATTTCATAAACCACACACATTATTTTGATGAAGAAACAAAGCTGCAGGCTACATGCCTTTCTTCTTCACAACCTGGTCCAACTTGTATCCGGGTCTATAAATGAAGTTTATAGATTATAAATTCAGTATGTATCCCCTAAGCTCTCCATACCATGAAGCAGCTCCTGAATGCAATAGACAATGCAATATCTCATAAACCAAATACATTATTTTGAAGCATATATATATTTGCGGACTCCCCATAATAATATGAATAGATCTAGTGTTAAAATAAATATTAATACAGGATCACACTAGTCACCCAGAAAAAAAGGTATAATCTAGGGCTGATCTATTACTAGGCTTTGTTGGCAAAGCATGGTCACCCATCGAGTGGATCATTTGCAACCAACATTATTGGATCTTTCTTTGAGATTTCTGTAGAATATTTAACTAGGCATGCACATATGCAGGGATATGAATAACAGACATTTTTTTCACATTGTCTGATCAGGAGTGTGGGTTCGGTATCCGTGCCCTTCAGTCATTTTCGTGTTATAGGTGACATAATTATACCCTTCCCTTTATTCGCGTGTAAATATTCAGTGGTGTCATTCTTATCCACGAAGAAGTGCGCGTGCTAAAACCCACTATCCTAGTCGAGAAGAAACTCTTTTTTTCCACATGATTCTAATGCATCATTCTTCTATATATATTCCAACCCTATATTAACACATAAGGATACTTCCCAGTCAGAAGAGGTACTTAAAAGTGTAAGTTCTTGCAACCTTCTTCCCTTCAGTTCTTATCTTTTCTTTGGATTTTACATTCATATCATGTATATATCAAGTGTTGTGGCAAACATTTCACCAAGTTTATTTGCAAATAAGTAGATTTGTAGAGAAAAAAAAATATATTGAAGCATACAAATTGATATGTCGGGTTAACAAAATGTAGATCTTGTGGTACAGGGTGATCTGTTGGTACATATAAAACTGACGAAAGTGAGATTTATTTTGGAACTTTTTCATGGCTGGGCTACACAAAAAGGATTGGCCGAGTGTGTGTGTGTGTATATATATATATATATATATATATATATATATATATATATATATATATATATATGTGTGTGTGTGTGTGTGTGTGTGTGTGTGTGTGTGTGTGCATGATCTACTAATGTGCCACCAAAGGGGGAAATGGACAATGATGATCAACTGAAACTTAATCAATTGAAAACCATGTTGAATAATTAATTATTGAAACTTATAATCCAGAATAATCAAATGTCAGATCCTTTTCTTAAAAAGTTATTCACCGTTCTTATACTGTCTGCAGATCCACTGTAAAACCTGGTTTAGATAAGAAAATAAATTACATTGTACTAATATAGTAAAACTACCTTTGAGGAGCTAACATGAATAATTCTTATATATGAAGTTATTTACTGAAATTTTGAGATATAAATATTCTCTACTGGTTGCATGCATGATGATTCATTTCAACTGGACTACTCTTGATAATCCCAATCCCTTAGTTCTGATGATTATAAACTAAATGCACCAGTACATTTGTATTATTGATTCTTTCATAGTTGAGTTCTTACAATCTTTTGTAGTATTCTAAGTATATACCAGCATGTAATCTCTGTAATATTCTTTCATAGCATTTGTTGTAATATAATCTTTCGTTTTTGCATGCCTGGAAAGATACTTGATCTTACAGTTTTTGTTGACTTTAATTGCAATGATTCTTGTGAATTTTGCATATATTTGTTCAGCAAAAGAGATGATGAAGGTACACACCATCCTTTTAACACTTGGCATAGTAATTCTGTTCTCCTGCAATGCTGTGGAGGGTGGAGCATACATCAACCAAGGGATACTTTCTCGCAAAGGGCTGAAAGAAGAACGGAAGCTAATCATGACTGGAGTGAGTCCATCACTTAGTGGGTTATCAAGAGAGGAAACAAGCAACACTGATGCAGGGCATGTGAATAGCAACTCTGAAAGCACAGAAACTGATGTGGCAGGTGTTGTCACAGCCTATACCCCAATGACTGCGGCAACTACAGATTCCCACCATGACATCTCTGTTGATCAGTACCGAAAGATCATCCGCAACAATGGGATTAAACCATGATGAATTCAAACATCTGGATTATCCACAACTATAAAACAGAAGTATTTTTCATTGTGGAAACAAGTATCCAGTTTGCAACTTGAATCACATGCTGTACTACTGCCTTGTTTGCGAAAAATACTTTCAATAAGCTGTCAAGTGCATCTCAGGTATATTGGTTTGTAACGTTCACGCCTTAAATATGTATATTGTACTAGTGCAAATAAAGCAGATATACATGGTCTGTGTCGCATATGGCTCATTTAGTTGTTGGACAGTATAGGTTTCTACAAATTCTTCATATTTTTAAGATTTTTATCCTCTTTGCGTATATCAACCCATGGTTGAACTATTTAATCTTTAGAGTGTGCAGTTTGGATCTAGGTTAGACGAGATGTTTGAAAGGCAATAAAACTATATATATCCAATTCAGTATTTTAATTTGTTGGACCGTTCAGTTAGAAAACTAGTATGAATATCAAGTTATCTGGCAGTCACAGTTTGTACTATGAACTGCCGTTTACGTTACAGGTTTCTGCAACATTTCCAAAAAAAAATCTCAAATTTGATTCCTCTGTGCATATATCAACCTGTAGTACTCTAACATTTACCCAAATCTGTTATTTCACTCAGATTATGCAATTTGAACCTAGACTAGACAAAATGTTACGAAAGGCAACAAAACTATCTAATTCAATATTTTTTTTGACTGCGCCGTAGGCAACTAGAATAAACAATAAGGTTTACAATTTTGCACAGTACAACATAGTAAACTTGACTTCATAGAAGATATAACCCTAAGCCATTATGCCAAACGTACAGTCATAAAAATACTCCTCAAACCACCCATTCATGGCATTTGGTGGCTTCATATATATATTAAGTATATATATCTCACAATCTAGAGAGTACCACTACATACTTGAGGTTTGTAAATTAAGTATATAGTTATATTAGAGGGTATGTGGACATACTCACTTTTTTTTTTGTTGGGATACATGTAGTATGAGGACATACTCACTTTTATATAGCAGTAAATACGATATATATTCATGTGGTTATAACTAAAAACCATTCAAATAAAATTATTGTTATTACTCTTAAAAATCTTTTTTTAAGTATATGTACACGCTCAAAAAGATAAATAGGTATGAACACATACCTAAGGTGAATTTTTCAACGTGGAAGTAACTATACTTGGGAGTAGAATAGATTTTCTATACACTAACAGGTTTTCAGTCTTACACAACGGTGCGAAAGTGTTGCAATAAGGGTATTTTTGTTGCAATATTGAGCAATCGCAACAAAATCATGGCGTTGGGAGGCGTTGCAAGTGCGACCATTGCGATAACATATTGCATCAGAGTTTTAAACATTTCAATAAATATGGGGTGTCACAACGACGTGCAGCATGGCAATGTGTTGAAAATGCAACGATTATTGGCATTGCCCCGTGAAGTGTAGTTACTCCCTAAATTCTACACCCACACCCAATCAGCATATACGAATGCAACCCAAACCCTAAATTCTACAAATTCTTGGCACACTAAATTCTCCAATTGTTAAGCACACTAAATTCTATAAATTATTGGCACACTAAATTCTCTAACTGGTTGTTATACTAAATTCTCCAACTGGCTAGCATACTAAATTCTTAGGTTTGCCGTAGATTTCTATCACCAAAGAAAAATATGTTGGATTCTAAGGGCCCAAACCCTTACATACTAAATTCTCCAATTCATTTATAAACTAAATACATGAATTCGGATCTAGAGTATATATATATATATAATTTAGTGTGTCAATAATTTGTAAAATTTAATGTGTCAAGCATTTGTAGAATTTAGGGTTTGGGTTGCGTTTGTATATGTTGGTTGGATGTGGGTGTAGAATAGCTTATTCTACATCCTGGGTGTAGAATAGTTCTACCGTATATATATTGGAGATTTTATTTCAATTTCATTTTTAGATTTAGATTATTTAGAGGCATGGCTCGTGCTGGGGCTGAGAACATGCCCCTCTGCTTGTTTGTTGGTTGTGTTTGCTGAATATTGGTATATATAGATAGTCGTACATGACATTTGTGATCATATATTTCATCTCTGTAGTAGTATATTTTTTGCCAAAATAGTATACAAACGCATAATATTTGTGAAAGCAAGAGTATATATATTATTTGTGAAAATAGGAGTATATATACACTAAACAAAACCATTAAAGTGAAAGTTGGAGCATATACACTAAACAAAATTACTAAAGTGAAAGCTAGAGTATATATCTTATTTGTGAAAATAAACCATTGTGATCGTATATTTTATCTCAAAGTAGTATATGAGCATATAGTATATTTTTATGAGTATATATTTTTTCTTAAAAAATATACTATTCTTCTCTCTGTTCTTCATGAGTTCGGAGCTATCGAATTTTGATGGCTGAGCAATTCATTTTTTCTTTTGGGATTTCTACAGCATGCACCATGATAGTATTTTAGGATCGTATATTTGTATATACTCGTGGTGATAGTATATATCTCTATTGATGGTGTTGTGGACACTGTGATAGTATATCTCGTCTTGGTGATAGTACATCTCTATTTATGGTGTTATGGACACCGTGATAATATATCTATACTAATATATCATGATAGAGTACTTTGGATAAAGTATTTGAGCAGGTAGTATATCCATATATTGGATCCTATATCTTGATAACATATTATTTGAAAAAAATATGACTATAAAAAAAAGTATATATACGACTATACTAACAGTAAAAAGCAGTCTTTACAACAAGCACTATTCTTATAGTATATGTACAATTAAAGTAAAAGCAGGAGTATATATATTATAGAAATATTATATATACTACCTCATATAGAATATATACTACCTCTTCTAATCTATTTTCTTTTATTTTATGATATTAACTATGATAGTATACTACTTCTCGCTATTTGTTCTATAATCTTATGTAGTATATATATTATCTTACAATATAAAAATAATCGGTCTTAGTTGTGTTTGCTGAACGTAGGACAGTCGAATATTTTCTTTTTTTTTTTGCTTCATCCATGTATATTCAGATTTTGGATGTTTTCTTCCGCAACTATTTGATTTTTTTTTGTTTTGTTGGATATTTTATTTCAATTTTGCTTCTAGATTGAGATCATATACTACTGAATCAATATAGGATCTTGGTTAAGGTCCTAGTAGATGACCCTCTTGATGTCCCGAGGAGCATTGTGATAAAACATGGTAGGGAGCGATGGGGAGAGCCGTTCCTGGACCATACATGTTTATGTTTTCAACTCTGACTTACTCCCTCAGATTGCTGATGAAGAAGACCCGCCTGCTCACAATGGAAATCCTCATCCTTTTGAAGGGCCCATCCTGCCAGGAGAGCAGGCATTTGTTGAGGCAGCAACTGATCAATTCATGAACCAGCAGTTCTAAGCAAACAATGAAGGGCAAGAATAGAACCACCAGCACCTGTAGCCCCAGGACGAGATAGATGATGTGAGTTCAGGAATTATGCAGCAGTCCTCTCCTTCCAGCCTGGGATTTGCCCCAGGTCCTAGGGAAGAAGCAGAGGCAGAAATAGTAATTGAGGAGCCTATGAGACATAGTGCTCACAGCCCCCGCTCAGAATCAGAACCAAGAACAGATCCAACTTCCAGCTCACAATGAGGAGAGGCAGGGGAACAATGCACAACTGGACAACCTCACAAACTTTCTGAGGCAAGGGCTCAGGAGTCTGGTTAACAATCAGGCAAATCTACAGGGAAATAGAGTTCAAGGAAGCATCAGCATCCCCAATTCTATGTTGCAGATTGACATGGCCGCCTTAGGGCTGAACAACATTAATGTGTCAGTCTCTCTGAATAACCAGCAGCTCAACCTGAACCTGGAGATGGAGAATGCAAGAAGCAACAACAATGTAAGACTGTTAGAGAATGTGACACAGGAGAATGGAGAACTGTCAGGGGAACCCCAGGGCCAGGCAGCTGCAGGACTTGACAAGCAGGCCATCAATCACACCTATGTCAAGAAGGAAAGAAAGAAGCAGACTAAGGAGGCCACCATGGAAAACACTGGAAGTATGTCAGTCCTTGCTTCTGATTCTAGCCTGGTTGTGCCTGCCCAGGAAGTGGAGAATGCAAAACCCAAGGGGAGAAAGAGAACTTTGGCTGCTCAAACTGCTCCAGTTGCTCCTGCAAGAAGGTTAAGCCAGAGGCTAAACAAGAAGAACAATGGCTTCAAGAACAGAAGTGTTGCTGAACCTGCCTGTCAACCACAACAGCAGGGCGGCTAAGAAAAGAAGAATTGCAGGCCAACAAGAGCTAGTTGGTAATCTCTTTCTCCCCCCCCCCCCCCCCCCCCCCCACCTCAGAAAATCATATTGCATTTCCTGGCCTCCAAGACCTAGAGAAAACTGAATGCTACCCTGAAATTAATGTCAATTAGATCCAGGAAGTGGCGGTGGATAGATGCGGTCTAGCTCCTTCGGAGGTGACTGCTGAAATGCTCCTTGCATCTTCTGCTGCAAGTCAAGTGGAGGCAGGGAGCAGGAATGAGGAGATTGAAGATGTTATCAATGGATAGTGCTTTTATTATCCTAACTATAGGCAGGGTATGCCCTGTCAGTATGTTGTATGGTGATACTTTTGGGCTTGAGATTAGCCTCTGAGACATCATTATTTGTTTAAAAACCCTACTCTAGCTTGATGGTTGTCAGTTTATCTGGTTGTTGTTTGCTTCATGGGATTTATTGCCTTAATAGTTGTCTGGTTGCTTACCACTATACTTCTTTACATCTGAGCTGGCTCTTGTGTTTATGGTGGGGAAGCTCCAGCTTCTCATTAGCTGTCGGATGAACTCAGGTCAGGGCATCTATTGTCGGAAATCTTTTAGAATAGCAATTCTGACCACTCAGAACCGATGCAGATTAGTTTGGTTCCTTTGGTTCCACAACTTGCAAACCTACACAACAAGTATCAATGGATAGAAACTGACAGAGAAGAAGTTGGAACATACTGAATTGGAACATTAGGGGTATCAACAGTGATGACAAGTGTAATGCTATTCGCCAGAAAATTGAGGAAAGCAACTGTGTTATCTACTGCATAGAGGAAACCAAGCGTGAAACCTTTGATCATTCTTTCATCAAGAAATTTGCTCCAAAACGCTTTGACAAGTTTGCCTACTCACCATCTATTGGAGCATCGGGGGGAATCATCATGGGATGGAATAGTTCAATTTTCAGCGGGGAAACCTTGCACATCCATAGGTCAGCTGTCGTTGTTCAATTCACCTTAAAACATAATGGAGAGAAATGGACTCTAGTAATAGTTTATGGTCCCTGCCAAGGCGAAGAAAGGGAAGAATTCATCAACTGGACTAATCAACTGGATATCCCAGACGATGAAAACTGGATGATCATGGGTGACTTTAACTTCTACAGATCTTTATCTGATCGAAACAAACCAGGCGGGAATATAAATGACATTTTCATTTTCAATGAAGTTATAGGGAATTTGGGACTACAAGAAATCCCATTAAAAGGGAGAAAGTACACTTGGAGCAACATGTAGCAAGAACCCCTCCTTGAGCAACTGGACTAGTGTTTCACATCAACCAACTGGATTTCAGATTATCCCAATACTCTTCTGCTCCCAATGGCTCAACCTACCTCAGATCACATCCCATGTATGGCACAAATGTTGGAAAGATGTCCAAGAGACATTACGGATTTGATCCGTATGTGAGGGACATACGGATATTGATCCGTGTGGGATTAGTCCACTAATGGGCCAACTTGTCGAGGCCCATTAGAAGGGTCTATATAAGTGGAGGCGGGGCAAGGGGTACGAATGACCAGCCCATAACCCTAGCCGTCGCGCTCCTCTCTTTCTCGCCTACAACCCTAACCGTGTTGCCGGTGCTAGCACGCTGCGCACGGTGTTCCAACCCCGTACGTGTGGATACCGCAAGGAGGCGCTACTGTTGCTGCGGTGCCGAACGGCTGGACTAGGAGGAGACGTTTGACGTGATCGACTACTTCCTCTACACTGACGCGCGACTACGTTGGACGAGCTTGCTTCAACATTCGCTTCCGCTCCACCTGCGTGTCTAGTGGTAATGATCCATGATCCCCTCCTTACAAGATTTCCTGGTTGAACGGTAGAATTATTATATGCTATCGTAGCCTACCCGTTCCCTAATAGTGGCATCAGAGTCGATCTTGTGTAGTTTGTGATCTGGATCTTGTGCATATAGTTGATATGCTGATATATTAGATGAGATCTATTACATGTTCTTGTGTACGGGTTGATTAGATCAATGTTCATAGGAAGGTTCATAAAGTAATGGGCAGATAGCGATACATGTATTATTGATTTATTTGTGTTCCTTCTCCGTGCACGCGCGACTTGTCCCTACCGGCTGGAATCACCATCGGGACTAACTGCGTGCGCCAGTAGAGGAGCCAATAGTATCATGATCATGTACCGTAGTCTACCCATGAAAATATAATGGGAAACTGAGGTATTGTGAATGACTCGAAATCGGGCAAATATGATTTTCCCCATAGGATTTCCATTGCGATTTCATAGATACGATCTATGAAATCCTGTGAGGTTTCAGGGTGCTGCCCTGAGACCCGCGGGGGGCGGCTCCCCCCTCGACCCCCCGCCCGCTGATCGCCGTACGGACACGCCTAGATTGTTACACCCCTTTTTGGCAACACGTTAGCATTCGCTTCTCGCCTAACTCGTTTTTGCAGAGAATGTTGTGAATGGTATGGCCCAAAAGATGCATGTGATGTATGTATGTGATTTGCATGGCCTGCATGCCATCATTGTTACAGCTGGGTTGAGGCTGTCATATTATTGTATAACGGCCTGCGTGTCGACCTGTGATGCTTGATATTCTCATGTAATTTATTACTAGCTATTAGTTGTAGTAGCTAAGTGTTAGTTCATGGAGGCCTCAAGCATGATGTTTGAAGGGATGGGAGACATGGCGATGACAATGGAGATGGAGATCACCAATTGAAAGGGGCCATGCTATTTCACAGTTAATATGATTGCCTGTGATGATGTTCCTGTCATCCTATTCTTTCATGTGTTATTTATATTGGATATGGTTAACATACTAGAATAGGTTCCTTCAAGAAAAATTAAATTATATGCCCTTCCAATAGCTGCATCTATTAAAATTATGATCGTTGTATGGTAGGTCTGCCAAAGTAGAGTACCTCAACTATCTTAATTATTAGGGTAAATGTCGGACATTTACATGCATAGTATTGGTTTAATTAACAAAGCTATCAAAACGGTTTTGGGCTTTGGGGCATGGTGTTGGCGCCAGGGTATGTGATGCCACCCAACAAATAAGAGTCACATAGGGATGTGATTAGCAAAGTGTTGCTTACCTATGTCACTAGATTTCTAGTGGTGATGCCAAAGCTCACTAGGATCTAAATTGAATATGGATCTTGAACCACTATATGTCGTTTTGAGGGAAAACGGTTCCAAGCATATAGTGGAATAGTAATTTTTTTTGAAAATGTTTAATAAAAGTTTTACATTTACGTAGTGCTTATATTTGCATATTTTCTGTTGTAGATCATGGCACCAACCGCTAGTAACACTTTCAATTTGCGCTCGATTCTTGAAAAAGAAAAGCTTAGTGGAACAAACTTTATTGATTGGTATCGTAACTTGAGAATTGTTCTCAAGCAAGAGAAAAAGGAATATGTTCTAGAGCTTCCCTATCCTGATGATCTGCCAGAAAATGCTACTGCCGCTCAGAAAAGGGAGTATGAGAAGCATACCAATGATGCAATTGATGTTAGCTATCTCATGCTTGCCACTATGTCCTCTGAGCTTCAGAAGAATATGAGAACGTGGATGCCCACAATATGATTGAGGGACTCTGTGGCATGTTTGAGAACCAAGCAAGGTCTAAGAGGTATAACATCTCAAAGTCCTTGTTTGCGTGCAGGCTAGCTGAAAATGGTTCTGTCAGTCCTCATGTGATCAAGATGATTGGTTACATTGAGAATCTGGAGAAACTTGGTGCTGCTCTACACCCTGATTTGGCCACAGATGTGATTCTCCAGTCACTTCCCGCGAGCTATGAGCCTTTCATTTTGAACTTTCAAATGAATAGCATGGAGAAGACATTGGCTGAGTTGCATGGGATGCTTAAGACAGCTGAGGCAAGCATCAAGAAATCTGGTCCAAGTCAAGTCAACTTGGTTCAAAAGGATAGCAGGAAGCGAAAGCGCAAGCCTAAGGCTAAGGCTACAGATGAGATCTCTAGCGCTAAGCCTAAGCCTGCAGCAGCTCCTAATCCTAAATCGGCGGCTGGTGAACCTTGTTTTCACTGCAAGAAAACCGGTCATTGGAAGAGGAATTGCAAGCATTATCTGGAAGAGCTGAAGAAGAAGCGTGCAGACACTTCTAATTCAGGTATCAATGTTATTGAAATTAATAATGTTGCTACATGTCCTTATGATTCATGGGTATTTGATACCGGATCGATGATTCATACTTGCAAATAGTTGCAGGGGCTTAAAGAAGCAAGGAAATGTGCAAAGGGCGAGGTGGATGCTCGCGTCGGCAATGGTGCAAAGGTTGCTACGATGGCCGTCGGAACTTATCCACTTTCATTACCGTCAGGATTAGTTTTGGAATTAAATAATTGTTATTACATTCCCGCCATAGGCAAAAACATTATTTCTTCAAAATGTTTGGAGGAAGATGATGGTTATGAGGTCATAATAAGGAACAAGTGTTGTTCTATTTATTTGAATGATGTTCTCTATGGTAATTGCCCATTGGTGAATGGATTATATTACTTAGATCTTGAGAATAAGCCCATTTATAACATTGATGTGAAAAGGCTCAAGCCTAATGATTTGAATCCCACATATACTTGGCATTGTCATTTAGGTCATATAAATGAGAAGCGCATAAAGAAGCTCCATACAGATGGTCTTCTAAGTTCTTTTGATTTGGAATCAATTGACACATGTGAGTCTTGTTTACTTGGCAAAATGACTAAGTCGCCTTTCACAGGAAATAATGAGAGGGCGAGTGAACTATTGGGACTTGTACATACGGATGTATGTGGACCAATGAGTTGCACGGCCAGAGGTGGTTTTCAGTACTTCATAACTTTTACCGACGACTTTAGTAGATATGGTTACATCTACTTAATGAGGCATAAGTCTGAATCCTTTGAAAAGTTCAAAGAATTTCAAAATGAAGTACAAAATCAATTAGGCAAGACTATTAAACTTCTACGATTTGATCATGGTGGTGAATATCTGAGCCATGAATTTGGTGAACATCTAAAGCAATGTGGAATTGTTCCACAATGAACTCCGCCAGGAACGCCCCAATGGAATGGAGTATCCAAACGGAGGAACCGAACCTTGTAAGACATGGTTAGGTCTATGATGAGCCAAAGTGATCTTCCATTGTCCTTCTGGGGATACGCTCTAGAAACTGCCGCTTTCACACTTAATAGGGTTCCATCTAAATCCGTGGAAATGACACCATATGAGATATGGACTAGGAAGCGTCCTGGGTTGTCTTTTCTTAAGATTTGGGGATGCGAGGCTTATGTAAAACGTATGACGTCTGATAAGCTTTCTTCCAAGTCTGATAAATGCTTCTTTGTAGGATACCCTAGGGAAACCAAAGGTTATTATTTCTACAATTGGGAAGAGGGCAAAGTGTTTGTCGCTCGTAATGGTGTTTTTCTAGAGAAAGAGTTTCTCTCTAAAAGGGTAAGTGGGAGAACGGTGCAACTTGAAGAAATTCAAGACGCTCCAGAAAATGTTTCTTCTTCCACTATACCACAATTGGATGAACAAGTTGTTGTTGAACCAATTGTTGAAACACCAGCCCCACGTAGGTCAGAAAGGGCACGTCGCGCTCTTGAAAAGTTCACGCTCCTAACCACGGGGTAGCATGACATATTATTGTTAGACAATGATGAGCCTAAGACTTATAGTGAAGAAATGGCTTAGAGCCATGAGATCCGAATTAGAATCCATGAGAGAAAATCAAGTTTGGAACTTGATAGATCCGCCTGATGGTGTAAATACCATTGAGTGTAAATGGGTTTTTAAGAAAAAGATAGACATGGATGGAAATGTTCACATCTATAAGGCATGATTGGTGGCGAAAGGTTTTAAGCAAATTCAAGGGGTTGATTATGATGAGACCTTCTCGCCTATCGCTATGCTAAAGTCTATACGGATCCTTCTAGCAATTGCCGCATTTTATGATTATGAGATATGGCAAATGGATGTCAAAACGGCTTTCCTTAATGGAAACCTAAGTAAGGATGTGTACATGACACAGCCTGAAGGTTTTGTCGATCCACAAAATGTTAGGAAGATATGCAAGCTTCAAAAGTCCATTTATGGACTAAAGCAAGCATCTCGGAGTTGGAATCTTTGCTTTGATTAGGTAGTCAAAGGGTTTGGCTTCATTAAAAACGAAGAAGAGCCTTGTGTTTACAAAAAGGCTAGTGGGAGCGCGCTTATCTTTCTGGTCCTTTATGTGGATGACATATTGTTGATCAGCAATAATATTCTATTGCTTGAAGCTGTAAAGACTTCTTTGAGAAAGAGTTTCTCTATGAAAGACTTAGGAGAGGCAACTTACATTTTGGGCATTAAGATCTATAGAGATAGATCGAAAAGGCTAATTGGATTATGCCACGACACGTACATCGACAAGATATTGAAACGGTTCAATATGCAAGATTCCAAGAAAGGTTTCTTGCCCATGTCGCATGGCATTACTCTTAGCAAGACTCAGTGTCCTTCAACACCTGATGAGATAGAGAAGATGAGAGCGATCCCGTATGCTTCGGCTATCGTATCCATCATGTATGCCATGATATGTACGCACCCAGATGTAGCTTTCGCTCTAAGCGCTGCAAGCAGGTTCCAATCAAACCCAGGAGAAGCTCACTGGGTGGCTAGTAAGAATATCCTAAAGTACTTGAGAAGAACTATGGATATGTTCCTAGTCTATGGAGGTGAGGAAGAGCTCGTTTAAATGGTTACACTGATGCTAGCTTCCAAACTGACAAAGACGATTCGAGATCGCAATCTAGATATGTGTTTTACCTCAATGGAGGCGCGGTGAGCTGGAAGAGTTCCAAGCAAGATACGGTTGCTAATTCAACAACGGAGGCCAAGTACCTTGCCGCTTCAGAAGCTGCAAAGGAAGCTGTTTGGATCAGAAAATTTGTTTTTGAGTTGGGTGTGGTTCCTAGTGCGTCCAGTCCAATGGATCTCTATTGTGATAATAGTGGTGCCATTGCATAAGCCAAGGAGCCTAGAGCGCATCAAAAGAACAAACACGTACTACGGCGTTATCACCTCATCCGGAACATTGTCGCTCGAGGTGATGTAAAGATATGCAAGGTGCACACGGATTCAAACATCGCTGATCCGTTGACAAAGCCTCTCTCTCAGTCCAAGCATGAGGCACATATGAGATCCATGGGTATTAGATATCTGCATAATTAATATATGAGAGATTGTGTAATGTCTATGTATATGTGTGATTGAATAAAGTGTTATTCTGTTCCATGGATAATAATTATTGCATTGATTGACAAGTACGTGACTTGTTTGTGAAACTCGTTGTTTTTCATAATATTATCCTAAATGATCCCTAGTTCCTTATCATTATGTGGAACAATAATGATTCATGGACTAGCACATGTATTGGTTGATGATCAAGTTTCACAGATCATTGATATGGAGATATCAAATCAATAATGTGGACACATGTTGGAGAACATGGTGTTGGATTGACCCACTAAAAGACTCTGCTATGATGTTATTTTTGTGCCATCAGTCGTTGTCTTGAATGATGTACCTTCGGGATCCTTAGACCTGAGATCGTCACTGATCCCCAGAATGCGTAGTAGCACACTTAGGGGTTACCAAATGCTACTCCATAACTGGGTAGTCATAAAGGTAGCTTTTAGATATGTTATGAAACATGTCATGGGGTGTGAGCGGTCAAGATGGAATTTGCCCCTCCTAATAACAGGAGAGATATCTCTGGGCCCCTCGAGTTAGATGGATTTGGAAGTGCATGGCCATGCCAATGTGATTAAAAGTTAATCACAATGACTAAGAGTTAGTCATGATAAATCCACTAGACGTTCGAGTGAATGGTCGAGCTATTACAGGGATAGCACATATCTCGCCTTGAGCTTGACTGATATCGTGAGGCAAAGGGATCATTGAATGTGTATGTCAAAGGTTCAGCCAACATGATCTTTATATGTACATGAGAATCAGTATGTGCTGCTAGGTGCCGCTATTGATTTATGATTTGAAAAAGTGTTTTTACATCATTGTCGTGTACATGTGAACCTAACGGGTCACACACTTAACGGGTTGGAACATCGCTTGCCTATGTGATTGTCTCTACTGCAAGTGGGAGATTATTGGAAAGATGCCCAAGAGACATTACGGATTTGATCCGTGAGGGACATACGGATATTGATCCGTGTGGGATTAGTCCACTAATGGGCCAACTTGTCGAGGCCCATTTGAAGGGTCTATATAAGTGGAGGCGAGGCAAGGGGTACGAATGACCAGTCCATAACCCTAGTCGTCACGCTCCTCTCTTTCTCGCCCAGAACCCTAACCGTGTTGCCGGTGCTAGCACGCCCCGCACGGTGTTCCAACCCCGTATGTGTGGATACCGCGAGGAGGCGCTACTGTTGCTGCAGTGCCGAACGGCTGGACTAGGAGGAGACGTTTGACGTGATCGACTACTTCCTCTACACCGACGCGCGACTACGTTGGACGAGCTTGCTTCAACATTCGCTTCCGCTCCACCTGCGCGTCTAGTGGTAATGATCCATGATCCCCTCCTTACAAGGTTTCCTGGTTGAACGGTAGAATTATTATATGCTATCGTAGCCTACCCGTTCCCTAACAACAAATTGATACAAACATCCCCAAGTCTAATATCTTTAGATTTGAGAACTTCTGGGTTGAACAGCCAGGATTCGTGGAGCTGGTACAACAAACCTGGAACACTAAAATTAGAGCAACCAACAGTGCCACCAAAATTAGAGCCAAGTTCAAATTGTTAAGAAGTGTCCTCAAGAAATGGAGCAAAAGCATCTCGCAACTAAACAACCTGCTCACAGAATGCAATAATGTCCTAGCAACTCTGGATAAACTGCAAGAACAGAGACCCCTATACACTTAGGAAAGAAACTTCAGAGACATTTTGAAGAAACACATCTTGCATCTTCTAAAATGCAAGAAGGAATACTGGAAGAAAAGGTACACAGTAAGGTGGACCAAGTTTGGGGACAAGAATACAAAATTCTTTCATGCTGCAGCTACTGAAAGATACAGAATGAACACAATTACTAGCCTGGAAGCCCAAGATGGGCTAATACTCACTGACCATCATGAAATGACAGCACTACTTTGGGATTCCTACAAAAATAGAATGGGCTAGACAAGCCACCCCAGCATGCTGTATAATCTTGAAGACCTGGTTGCTAGGCATGACAACCTGGACCACCTGACCTATCCGTTCTCAAGAGAAGAGATAGACAGAGCAGTGAAGAACATGCCAACAGACAAAGCTCCTGGACCAGATGGATTCAATGGAATGTTTTTCAAAAAGTGCTGGAACATAATCAAGGAGGATATTTACCAGCTATGTGACGATTTCTTGAAGGAACCTTGTCTTTACAAGAAATCAACAACTCCTTCATAACCTTGGTCCCAAAAGTACACCGGCCCACTACAGCCAATGACTTCAGGCCTATTTCATTGCTAAATTCTGTTCTTAAACTCCTAACCAAGCTCATGGCAGACAGATTGCAAACATAGGTGATACCTCTCATCCACAATAACCAATATGGTTTCATTAAGACACGTGCAATTCAGGATTGTCTAGCAAGGAGCTTTGAATACATACACCAATGCCAACAGTCCAAGAGAAAATTAGTAGTGCTCAAGCTAGACTTTGAAAAGGCCTTCGACACCATAGAACATTCCACAATACTCCAAATGCTAACAAGCCTGGGCTTTAATGCCAAATGGGTCAACTGGGTGCAAAGGATATTGGAATCAGGAACATCATCTGTCCTACTCAATGGAGTCCCAGGGAAGCAATTTGAATGCAAGAGAGGAGTAAGACAAGGGGACCCTTTGTCCCCCCTGCTATTTGTGATGGCTGCTGAACTCTTGCAATACATAATCAACAAAGCCCATGCCCAAGGATTCATATCAATGCCAATAGAAGCAGATCCAAGTGGAAACTTTCCAATCATACAATATGCAGATGATACCATCTTAATTATGAAGGCCTCTCAAAGGGAACTCTTCTGTCTCAGAGGATTGCTCCAGTCCTTCTCTTACTCCACAGGACTGAAGGTCAACTATCACAAATCGAACATGATCCCATTGAACCTCACAAGTGACAAAGCTGAAATCATGTCGGCAACAATCCGTTGCACACTAGCCACTCTACCTTTCACATACCTAGGCATACCAATGGGTACTACCAAGCCTAAGATTGAAGACTTCATGCCCCTCATGGACAAACCGGAAAGGAGATTAACATCTGTGTCCTCCATGCTTTCACAAGGCTAGGCTCCAGCTAGTCAATTCAGTGCTATCCTCCTTGGCAACATATACAATGTGCAGTATCAAAATAGCTGCGGGAGCATTGGACTTTCTTGACAGAGGACGGAGGAATTGTATGTGGAGGGGCTGAGACTGCAATGCTAAAAGCAAGCCCCTCATCGCATGGAAAAAGGTCACTAAACCAAAGGACAAAGGAGGTCTCGAGGTAATAGACCTAAGGGCTCAAAATGAAGCACTCCTACTCAAGCACTTGGACAAATTTTATAATAAAAAAGATATATCTTGGGTGCAGATGATCTGGACTTCTTACTATGATCAAGGGCAGATCCCACATGCTTCCAATGATAGGGGGTCTTTCTGGTGGAAAGACCTCTTACACTTGTGTGACAAATTCATAGCCATTGCTACTTGCACAGTGAGAGATGGATCCACAGTACTTTTCTGGTTGGATACATGGAATGGGCATGACCTGGCTAACCAACTCCCAAGGCTATTTTCCTTTGCTAGAGATCAGAAAATTTCTGTCAACAAGTTCCTCACAGCCGAGGACAAACTAGCCCTGTTTCACCTACCACTGTCTGAGCAAGCTACACAAGAATTCCAGCAATTACAGGACATCATACAGCACACACAATGGCACCAAGATGCAAAGGATTCATGACATTATATATGGGGAACCCCAAAATATTCCTCAAGAAAAATGTACAATCTGCCTTATAAGAACATCCAACCCCCCAAACCCTACTTATGGATATGGGATTCAAGATGCTGCAATAAACTTAGGGTGTTCTCCTGGTTACTTCTTAATGACAGACTCAACACCAGGAACATCCTAAAAAGAAAAAAAATCACAAGGTGGAAGGAAATAACTACAACTGTCACTTGCAGAAACCTTCTTGAGGAAACAGCTATGCACTAGTTCTTCACTTGTCAATTCGCACAAAAATGCTGGAATCTACATATCTTTAGAAGATGCAACCCACTAACACCCCTTAATTGCTATTTCTCTCAACCCACAGCCAGCCACATCAGCTCAATTGTTTCAACCATCGAATGTAGATATGCTTCGTTTTTCAACCATTGGATGCATTGTTTTGGCTTCCCGTCTAAACATTCTTCTTGAATTTTATCCCATCGTCTCCTGCAACTAAGACTCACCTGGCCACCCACTATATGCATTACTTAGACAAATCAAGAGACCATCATGTTTAATGTCAGTAATGCAACCTCTCAGCTACCGGTCTTGACAAATGATGAAGCATCCCATTCCATCGTCATTTTACTGATGCTCTGCATCTACACATTGCAGACATTCAATGGCCTCTTCATATTTGCATGCCCCTTCATTTGCCAATCCAGCAAAGCAAGAAATAAATCAAGCGCCCCTCCATCATCCAAACCTCCACTATATATACGCTGGTCACCACACATACTTCTGTGAACCGAATAGACCTATAATCCAATATATATATATATATATATATAGCACATGCCTCTTAAGAACAGAGTTGGAAGAGATGCTTCAATGCAAGCACGAGCACATGCTAATTGTTTTTGTTTTGTTCTTACCATATACATTCTCGAACTGCAATTAGATTAATTTATCCTTCTTGATGATGTTTCTTCAGGAGCTCTTACACCTCTATTATGCCATATTTTCCCCCTAACAATAATAGTTGTACATGGATGTCATCTGATAATAGTCAACTTTTCATGTACTTTCTTCGCGCTGAGGTTCCTATATAGATATCCCATGACCAACATACCAAACGACATTTGTATTATAGTATTACTGTTCTAACCATCCATTTACTGGTGTGCTTGCAAATGTATGGTATTCCAGTTTAATACAGCACAACTGCTAAACATAAATTGTTTCATCTGTATTTAGCAAATATATAATGTTTCAGGTATTTTACTTCTGTTCCTATTTGTTGAAACATTTTAGAGATACATAGGACTCCCGCTGCAACGCGCGGGGTTATGAACTAGTTACATTGGACTCAGTGGCAGCTAGCCCTGCCTTTCTTTGCAATGATGGAGACTGCCAAGCAACAATTCAACAAATCCTTCTTCATGGAAGTGTTCATAATAGCAGCATGGCACATCTGGAAATCAAGAAATGTAGTCATCTTTGACGCCTCTCCGGCAACCTTCGAAATGTGGAAAAAACATTTCAAGGAAGAGTGCCTTCTTCAGAGGTGTCGTATGAAATAGTCTCTTAAAGATGGATTCTTGGCCTGGGTTATTGCCTTAACCTAATCATTGGTCCCTTTCCTCCTTGTATATGTTGTGTTTAGCTCTTTTTCTCTTTTTTCCTCGGCTTGTCCAGTTTTGTACAGTTCTTGTTTCTCCTTTTTGTTATGAAATAAAATCTGCAGCGGGGTCTCCCTCGTTGTTTTCAGTAAAAAAAAATCAATATACTATTGTTTGAGAGCAGTATTTTATAGCTTCTGTAAATAAACGAGGTAAGTGTATATATACTATTACACTTGTTATAGAATAATATTTTTTCCAATGCAATAATACATATATGACAGTATACGGTTTTTGTTGATATTGATGTATTTTATAAAGAATATATGATCTCGATAGAAAATATATGACTGCTAACCAGAAAATATACTTTTTTCTTTGTGTGCAGCTCACAGATCTTGCATGGTTGAACCTCTCCTTGTTGCCTCATGTACACCATTTTTTAGCATCTCGTGCTGGCTATGGAGATCCACCTGTGTGCCTTCCTATTTCTGTTCCTCTCTTAGGGCAACATGGAGTGCACTATGAAAGTATTTTACCTTTTGTTCACTCTGAATCTATACTATAATGTGCATCATGATAGTATTTTAGTATCATATATTAGTATATATTTCTAGTGATAGTATATCTCGTCCTGGTTATAGTATATCTCTAGTCGTGAGTATATATTTCTATACTTGTTCATGTATTTCTGAAGTGTATATTTTTTAATCATAAATGTATATCTCTATGAGTGTAAATCTATGTACTTATGAGTATATATTTATATACTTGTGATTCTGTATTTTTTGAAGTGTATACAATGACATTCTATGAGTGTATATAAAATCTTGAAGATATATGATCATATAAGATTTCAAAGATATATTACCTCCAAAATATATGCTCCAGTCATATTTGATCTTCAAAATTTACTATCTGATCTTGAAGGTATACCATGGTGGTTGAAAATATACCACCATGATATACTATCGTGAAGGTTGGTTTTACCAACTAGTGATAAAAAAAATAGCAATATAAGATCATGGAGGTTGGTTTAACCAGCTGGTGGTCAAAAAAATATCAACCTAAAAATATACGACCTCGGTAGAAAAATACAACCGTTGATATGAAAATATATCACTACGATTGTCCGTATACTACTGCGATATATGATCGCGAGCCTAGTTTGACCAGCTGGTGGTCAAAAAAATGTTACTCTAACATATGGACACAACACCTACCTTTTGTCTATTATAAAAAATAATAGAACCCAGGATGCTCACATGCTCTAGTCAGTGGATGGGTCAAACATATGACACATGTAACTGCTGACACAAAGGAGGGGACCAAGGACACAGCTTGGATGCCATCACTTGGTCTGCTGCTCAACATCGTGCATGCAACAGAATGCGACCCGTCTGGTGGTCAAACCGACCGGTGCTGCAACGCGTTGAATATATAGTGGACCGACAAGAGAACTTTATAATACAAAGGCAACAACATAATGTTGCCAACCTAGTTTCATGAGAATAAAGCGGAGCATTGCAGACCCGAAGTAAAAAATTCAAAAGTTTGGCACACTGTAGCATGTGCATGAAACACAAAGATACAATTTGAAGCTGTGCTAGCTTAAACACTGATTTTGTAAAAGGTTATATGGAGTTTATTGTAGTAACTCCGAACATTCTTTCCAATAAAAAACTATACACCAAAAATTACTCGACTCACAACAGAGCTTTGCAACACACATGCAAAATAATTGGTATTAGTTTTTATTTGTAACAGAATAAACACTCATGGTAATAACAAAGCCTTGCAACCGAGAAACTGAAATTCAAAATTACTACTGTGATAGTGCGTGTTTTCTCCTGCCATGTTAACAAACTCAAACACTAAATATTTTTGCGTGAATGAACTGAATCCAATTAACAATGCAGTAAACCAATGAATGAATGAAGGTGAGTGAGTATTTAATGCTGCCATGTTGAACATAAATATGTCAGTGAAAGGGTTTATCGTGAGTTTTGAAGCCATTAACTGTCCAAAAGGGTGTCTGTGATCACTAAGTCATTTTGGTTTGGGACTTGCAGACCCCTAACCAAGTTATCCGTGCTGTTTTCGGTCAGAGAATGATGGTAGCCATGCAAGCTCAAAGAGAAGCTAATTCTAGATTGTAGTTTAGACCTGCCATGCAATAATGCAGTAAACCATAGACATGATTGGTCTTTGCTAAACTGAAACCTAGATGAACTATATGAACAATACTCCATGCATGACCGTAAGAACAAACACACATCCAAATATATGTGGCATGAAAGAATAGCCATAATTGATTGTCTTTAGGAATAGGACGATGGCGGCAACGCAGCATCCAACCAGGCCACTCCGTGGTAGACGAAGTAGCTATGGGTCAGTTAGGGATTGCAGGACATGGTCGATCTTGACGAGGCAGACAAAGCAGTCGCCATGTGGCTCAAAGCTGTTCTTGCGCAAAATTATGTCCAACACCACTTTGGTTGCGATGAGGGCTCAATGATGGCAACTCTATGTTCTCTAGAGATGCTCTTTAGGGATGGAAATACACATTTGAAGGGGAAGTTCACCAGAATCGTAGTAGACATTGATGACGCCAACGAGGGAAGTCGTTCACCTTATTGCCCATGTCACACCGGCGGCGAGGGAGCTTAGTTGGCGATGGGTTTTCGCCCTTTTGTCTGGCGGTGCGAGGGAGCGATTGGCGGTAGGTGCACTCGATCTCAAGAGAGGGATGTAGGGGAACGGGGAGCTATAGCACGAAACAATTTCTACCGTTCAATCAAGAAACCTTGTAAGAGGGGATCATGGATCGTTACCACTAGAGGTCAAGGGGAAGCGGGAGCGAATGCTGGAGCAGCTCGATCCAACACGTCAACCGTCTCCTCCTAGTCGACCCGTCCGACACCGCAGCAACAACAACGCCTCCTCGCTGTATCCACACGCACGGGGTTGGAGCACCGTGCAGTGGCGTGCTAGCATTGGCATCACGGTTAGGGTATTGTGGGCAAGATCGCGGTGGCTAGGGTTATGAGCTGGTAGTGTTTTGTACCCCTTGCCCCGCCTCCACTTATATTGATCGCTCTCTAATGGGCCTCGACTAGTTGGCCCATTAGTGGACTAATCCCTCATGGATTAATATCCGTATGACCCTCACATACGGATCAAATTCGTATTGTATCTTGGGCATATCTCCAACAATCTCCGACTTGCACTAGAGACAATCATGTAGGCAAGCAATGTTCCAACCTGTTAAGTGTGTGACTCTTAGGTTCACATGTATATGGCCATGATGTGAAAATGAATTTTCAAATCATAAATCAATAGCGGCACCTAGCAGTACATATTGATTCTCGTGTACACATAAAGATCATATTGGCTGAACCTTTGACATACGCATTCACCGATCCCTTTTTCTAACGATATTAGTCAAGCTCAAGGCGAGATATGTGCCATCTCTGTAATAGCTCGAACAATCACTCGAACGTCTAGTGGATTTATCATAACTAACTCTTAATCATCGTGATTAATTTTTAATCACATTGGCATGGCCATGCACTTCCAGATCAATCTAACTTGAGGGGCCCAGAGATATCTCTCCTGTTATTAGGAGGAGCAAATTCTATCTTGATCGCTCACACCCCACGACATGTTTCATAACATACCCGAAAATTACCTTTGTGACTACCCAATTATGGAATAGCGCTGGGTAACCCCTAAGTGCGCTATTACACATTCTAGGAATCAATGACGATCTCAAATCTAAGGATCCCGAAGGTATATCATAGAAGACAACAACTGATGGCACAATAATAACATCTCAGCAGAGTCTATTAGTGGGTCAATCCAACACCATGTTCGCCAATATGTGTCCACATTATTGATTTGATATATCCATATCTATGATCTGTAAAACATGATCATCAACCAATACATGTACTAGTCCATGAATCATCATTGTCTCACATAATGATAAGGAACTAGGGATCATCTAAGATAATATTATGAAAGAAGAATCAGTTTCACAGACAAGTCTCGTACTTGCCAATCAATAAAATAATTATTATCCAAGGAATGAAATAACACTTTATTCAATCACACATAAACATAGACATTACACAATCTCTCGTATATTAATCATGAAGATATCTAATACCCATGGATCTCATATGTGTCTCATGCTTGGGCTGAGAGAGAGGTTTTGTCAATGGATCAACAATGTTTGAATTCATGTGCACCTTGCATATCTTCATGTCACCTCGATGAACAATATCCCAGATGAGATGAAAATGTTGTAGTATGTGTTTGTTCTTTTGTTGCGCTCTAGGCTCCTTGGCTTGAGCAATGGCTCCACTATTATCATAATAGAGATCCAATGGACTGGATGCAATAGAAACCACACCCAACTCAGAAACAAATCTTCTGATCCAAACAACTTCCTTTGCAGCTTCTGAAGCGGCAAGGTACTCGGTCTCCGTTGTTGAGTCAGCAACCATATCTTGCTTGGAACTCTTCCAGCTCACCATGCCTCCATTGAGGCACAATACATATCCAGATTGCAATCCTGAATCGTCCTTGTCAGTTTGGAAACTAGCGTCGGTGTAACCATTAACAACAAGCTCTTCCTTACCTCCATAAACTAGGAACATACCCATAGTTCTTTTCAAGTAATTTTGGATATTCTTACTAGCCACCCAGTGAGCTTCTCCTGGGTTTCATTAGAATTTGCTTGTAGCTCTTTGAGCAAAATCTACATCTGGGCGCGTACATATCATGGCATACATGATGGATCCGACAGCCAAAGCATACGGGATCGCTCTCATCTTCTCTACCTCATTAGGTATCGAAGGACACTGAGTCTTGCTAAGAATAATGTCATGCGACATGGGCAAGAAACCTTTCTTAGAATCTTACATATTGAATTGTTTCAATACATTATTGATGTACGTGTCTTGGCTTAATCCAATTAGCCTTTTTTATGTATCTCTACAGGTCTTAATGCCCAAAATATATGCTGCCTCTCCCAAGTCCTTCATTGAGAAACTTTTTCTTAATGAAGACTTAACATCTTCAAGCATTGGAATATTATTTCTGATCAATAATATGTCATCCACATAAAGGACTAGAAATACGAGTGCGCTCCCACTAGCCTTTTTTGTAAACACAGGTCTCTTCTTCATTCTTGATGAAGCCAAACCTTTTGACTTCCTCATCAAAGCAAAGGTTCCAACTCCAAGATGCTTGCTTGAGACCATAAATGGACTTCTAAAGTTTGCATATTTTCCCAGCATTTTGTGGATCAATAAAACCTTCAGGCTGTGTCATGTACACATCCTCACTTAGGTTTCCATGAAGGAAAGCCATTTTGATGTCCATTTGCCATGTCTCATAATCATACTATGCAACAATTGCTAGGAGGATCCGAATAGACTTTAGCATAGTGACGGGCGAGAAGGTCTCATCATAATCAACACGTTGAATTTGTTTAAAACCTTTCACCACCAATCGTGCTCTATAGATGTGAACATTTCCATCCTTGTCTATATTTTTCTTAAAAACCTATTTACACTCAATGGTTTTAACACCATCAGGTGGATTAATCAAGTTCCAAACTTGATTTTCTCTCATGGATTCTAATTTGGATCTCATGGCTCCAAGCCATTTCTCAGAGTCTAGTCCCATCATTGCTTCCATGTATATCTTAGGCTCATCATTATCCAACAATAATATGTTGTGCTGCCCCGTCGTTAGGAGTGCGAACTTTTCAGGTGCGCAACGTGCCCGTTTAGATCTACATGGGGCTGGTGCCTCAACAATAGGTTCTGCAATATTTTGTGCAACCTGTTCAAATTGAGGTTCAGTGGGAGAAGAAACATTTTCCAGTGTTTCTTGAACTTCTTCAAGTTGCACTGTCCTCCCACTTATCTTTCATGAGAGAAACTCTTTCTCCAGAAAGACACCATTCTAAACGATAAACACTTTGCCCTCCTCCCGGTTGTAGAAATAATATCCTTTTGTTTCCCTAGGATACCCTACAAAGAAACATTTATCTGACTTGGGAGAAAGCTTATTAGATGTCATACGTTTTACATAAGCCTCACAACCCCAAATCTTGATAAAAGACAGCACGGGACGCTTACCGGTCCATATCTCATATGGCATCTTCTATACAGATTTAGATGGAACCCTATTTAAAGTGAAAGTAGCAGTTTCTAGAGCGTATCCCTAAAAGGACAATGGAAGATTACTTTGGCTCATCATTGACCTAGCCATGTCCAACAAGGTTCGGTTCCTCCGCTCAGACACACCATTTAATTAAGGTGTTCCGGGTGTCATCCATTATGGAACAATTCCACATTGTCTTAGATGATCACCAAACTCATGGCTCAAGAACTCACCTACACAATTAGATCGCAGGGTTTTAATTGTTTTGCCCAATTGATTTTGTACTTCATTCTAAAATTCTTTGAACTTTTCAAATGATTTAGACTTGTTCTTCATTAACTAGATGTAACCGTATCTACTAAAGTCATCAGTGAAAGTAATAAAGTACTGAAAACCACCTATAGCCACACAACTCATTAGTCCACATACATCTGTATGTATAAGAGCCAATAGGTCGTTTGCCCTCTCATTATGTCCTGTGAAAGGTGACTTAGTCATCTTGCCAAGCAAACAAGATTCGCATGTCTCAATGGATTCAAAACCGAATGAGTGTAAAAGATCATCTTTATGGAGCTTCTCCATGTGCCTCTCATTTATACAGCCTAAACGACAATGCCAAGTGTAAGTGGGATTCAAGTCATTCTGGCGGAGCCTCTTTGCATCAATGTTATAAATCGGCCTATTCTCCATATCAAGACAATACAATCCATTCACTAATGGACAATTTGCATAGAGAATATCATTCAAATAAATGGAGCAATATTTTTTCCTTATTATGACCTTATAACCATCAAATTCCTCTAAACATGAGGAGGATATAATGTTTTTGCCTAAGGCAGGAATGTAATAACAATTATTTAATTCTAACTAATCCCAACGGTAATGAGAGTGGATAAGTCCTGACAGTCAACACAACAACTTTTACACCATTGCCAACACGAGCATCCACCTCGCCTCTTGCACATTTCCTTGTCCCTTTAAGACCCTAGAATGATTTGCAAGTATGAATCATCGATCCGGTATCAAATACCCATGAATCATCAGGATGAGTAGCAAAATTAATTTCAATAACATTTATACATGAAGTAGAAGGATCATCAACCTTCTTCTTCTTGAGTTCTTCCATGTAAAGCTTGCAGTTTCTCTTCCAATGCACAATCTTCTTGCAGTACTGGAAAGGATCGCCTGGAGGCACTCTTGGCCTGGGAGGAGCTGTTGCAACCTTAGGTTTTGAGCTTGAGATCTCATCCGCACTCTTTGTCTTGGGCTTGTGCTTTTTCTTCCTATCCTTCTGCACCATCATCACATGATATGCCCCGGTTTTCTTAATGCTCTCCTCGGCAGTCTTTAGCATCCCATGCAATTCAGCCATAGTCTTCTCCAAGCTATTCAAATGAAAGTTTATTATGAATGGCTCATAGCTCGCTGGAAGCGACTAGAGAACGACATCCATAGCCAAATCTAGGCTAAGGGGAGAACCAGGCTTCTCTAGGCTGTCAATGTAACCAATCTTCTTGACTACATGAGGACTGACGGGACTACTTTCAGCTAGCCTGCACGCAAACAAGGCCTTTGAGATGTTATACCTCTCAGTTATTGCTTAGTTCTCAAACACGCTATGAAGGCCAACAATCATATTGTGGGCATCAGTGTTCTTATATTGCTTCTGAAGCTCAGAGGACATGGTAGCAAGCATGAGACAACCAACATTAAGTGCATCATTAGTGTGCTTGTCATACTCCCTCTTCTGGGCAGCACTAGCATTTTCTGGCAGGTCATCAGGATAAGGAATCTCTAGAACATATTCCTTTTTCTCTTGCTTGAGAACAATTCTCAAGTTGTGATACCAATCCATAAAGTTTGTTCCATTAAGTTTTTCTTTCTCAAGGATCGAATGCAAATTAAAACTGGAAGCATTATTAGCAGGCAACATGATCTACAACCGAAACACATGCAAGTGTATAAGCACTATGTGAATGTAAAACTCCTATTAAACCATTTTAAAAGAGTTTATTCACTATATGCTTGGAATTGTTTCTCTCAAAACGACATATAGTGGTCCAAGATTCTTATTCAACTAGTTCCTAGTGAGCTTTGGCATCACTACTAGAAATGTAGCATCCTAGGTAAGCAACATTTGCTAATCATGTCATATGTGACTCTTGTTTGTTGGGAGGCATCATATGCCACAACGCCCAACATCATGTCCCAAAGCCCAAAACCATTTTGATAGCTTTGTCAATTAAACCAATACTATGCTTGTGATTATCCGACATTCACCCTACCTATTAAGATAGTTGGGACACTCTACTTTGGCAGATCTACCAAACAACGATCAAAATTATACTAGGTGCAGCTATTGAAAGGACATCAATTTTAATCTTAATTTTTCTAAGAGGACCTATACTAGCATGATCATTACATCCAACATATAATACATGAAAGAATAGGATGATAAGAACATCACAGACAATCATATTAACTGTGAAATAGTATGGCCCTTTCATATAGTGATCTCCATCTCCATTGTTGCAGGACTCCTACTGTCCATGTGTCCACCATGCTCCAAATTCGGCCTCCATGAACAAGTACTAAGCTACTACATCTAATAGATAGTAGTGAATTACATGAAGAGATCAAGCATCACAAGTCGACATGCAGATTGTTATACAATAATATGACAGTCTCAGCCCAACTGTTTTAAACATGACTCACAGGTCATGAAAGAACACAAACATGGATCACATACACAATCTCGGCTATACCATTCACAACATTCTATGCAAAAAAAAAATTAGGCGAGAATGATTTCTAACATGTGAATCAAAAGGGGTTTAACCTCACAGGATTTCACAGATCATATCTATGGAATCGCAGTGAAAATCTCATCGGACAAATCATATTTGGCCAATTCCGAGTCATTCATAATGCCTCAATTTTCATTTGGGTTTCATGATTGACCGGGACACATACTCTTGATCTCGTTGGTCTCCTCCCTTGGTTTACGAAGTTAGTCCTAATGGTGATACCAGTCGGTAGGGACAAATTGTTTACACCGAGAGGTGACACAATTACATCAGCAACACATGTATGCTATTCATCAAACACCTTGTGAACCTCCCACTAAGACCGATTAATCTAATCAATCCGCACTACAAAAACATACAATAGATCTAATCTACTACATCGGTATATCAACTATATGCGCAAGATCCAGATCGCAAACTAAACAAGATCGGCTCTGACGGCACTATAAGGGAACGGGGAGCTATGATAGCATGAAACAATTTCTACTGTTGAACAAAGAAACCTTGTAAGAGGGGATCATGGAGCGTTACCACTACATGCCCAGGTGAAGCGGAAGCGAATGTTGGAGCAACTTGATCCAATGTAGTCGCACATCGGTGTAGAGGAAATAAATCGTCTCCTCCTAGTCCAGTCGTCCAGCACCGTAGCAACAACAATGCATCCTTGCGGTATCCACACGTATGGGGTTGGAGCACCGTGCGGCGGCGTGCTAGCACCGGCAACACGGTTAGGGTTTTGTAGGCGAGAGAGAGGAGCGCGACGGCTAGGGTAATGAGCTGGTAGTGTTTTGTACCTCTTGCCCGCCTCTACTTATATAGATCCCTTTCTAATGGCCCTCAACTAGTTGGCCTATTAATGGACTAATCCCTTACAAATTAATATCCGTATGACTCTCACATACGGATCAAATCCGTATTGTCTCCTGGGCATATCTCCAACAAAGGACACATAGGAGAGTGGCAGACACAATAGTGATGGGTTATCGCCATTCTGCCTAGAAGCACGAGGGAGCTATTTCTGGTGTGTGGACTTAATTTGATTGGGAAAAGGGTGAAGTCGTTTGGGACTCGGGGCATACAACAAATTCTTTTTCTTTTATGAACGAAGAAGTAGAGATTTACACGAGAAGGGGCAGCTGGCAGGATTGTACTCATTTTGGACTCTTTGCTAATTCACGGGAAGGGGCAAAATTACATGGGACTCTGCTAATTCACGAGAAGGGCTAGAATTACACGGGAAGGGCAGGGGGCAGGATTTTTTTAGTAGAAGAGACACTCTCATCTAAATTAATTAGTAGTAGAGACTAGCAAAATACCTGTGTGTTGTCAGGGGTCTTTGTTAAAAAAATTTATGGTTAGAATATTTTTTTTAACTATAAAAGTTTTCAATTAATCAATTTTTTTGACTTGAGCATTTGCTCTATTTTTATTTTTCTTTACCTTTTTGAGTTTTAGAAAGAATATTCATTATAATAATTTTAAAATGAGTTATTTTTGGAATTTTTGTTATTAGTTTCCATCCAAAATATAATGTTAAAACAATAGATGATTAATTATCAATTCAACAAAGGATTAGAAAATGGTTTAAAAATGAATCAAACTGATTGGTGAATCATTATAGAATACAAACTGAATACGATAATGTTATGGACATATCTAGACATAAAAAAGTGATCTAGACAACCTCACCTCAATTAATAAGTCATAGAGATATATGTGTGTGTGTTTGAACAGAACCTTTTTCTCAACCAAATCGGACTATGTTCTATTCTGAGATGGAGTTGTATGTTTTTATTTGATAGGCCGGCCTAAACGGTTGTGCTTTTTGGTCCAACAGATATGAGGCGAGCCACGGTTGGCCCAGCCTGTGCAGCGTAGACTGCATCAATGCCTCTCGCTCATCATACTGCCGCCTGGCTCAGCCGTCTGGCCATGGAGTTTGTCACCGCCGCTCCGTTACGGGTTTCATCCGAGATACCGCAGCCATGGGAAGAGGGTATGGCGGTCTTGCGGGACCTTCCCTCTAATGGGGCCTCGCGCCGTGAAGCCCGTCAACGGCGGATCGCAGCCGAGTGAGCCATTGCGTGTTGACGGCGGCGACTCGCAGGCAGGCTGGGCGAGCTTGTGGCGGGCCAGCGCACGGAGGCGACGGGAGCTGGCAGGTGGGCATGCGTCAAATCTGTATTAGCAGCTCGGCATGATCATTTTTTCCTCCCTCTTTCACCCTCTCCTCTTCGTTATATGCAGATGTTTAGTGGATTCTTTCCATGCGGCTTCCAGGCGGGTGCTCGATCCTGGCAGGAGCACTCCTGTGATGGGTTTTGCTTGCTCCGGCCGATGGGGTGCCACTCGTGGTGAGCTCCGGCATTCAATCCCTCCCTTTTCCCTCTTGTTGGACGTGTTTCACTGTTGACCGTCAGTTGTTCGACCGATTGCCATCACGTCGGGCTTGAAGATTAGGACTTTTTTTTAAGCTTTTGTGAACCAATGTTTTGGTTCAGCAGCAGCACATTGGCCAATGGTTGTCTCCATGCTCAGTTTGTAGATTAGGTGTCATTGCATGTTAGACGGTAGTAGCTACCAGACTTGCTTAGTGATTTGGCTTGCCGGGATCCATGTTCTGATATATGCGTTAATAAATAAATTGGTATAAAAGAAGTATGGTAGTCTATGTTTGTCTAAAGATATTCTCAATAGTAGATCTAGGTATATGTATGAGTATGAAAGATTGATAAACACAGGACACAGGGTTTATACAGGTTCGGGCATATCGGAGGATAACAACCCTACGTCATGTTTGGTGTTTCTGTATTGCTAGGGTTCGCACTAGAATTAGGGTTCCAACACGAGTCTCTATCTTGCCGAAGGCCCTCTGCCCTCCTTATATATCCGAAAGGTAGAGGCTTACATAGTAATCTTTTAGTCGGTTATAACAGATCCTATCAATCCAACATATTTGCTAACCTAATTTGCTACTTACTCAAACAAATATCTAAGTAAATATCTCCTAGGTCAAATACGTCATAACCGAGCCCCCAGCCCACTCGGCCATATAGCCGAGTGGTTAGGTATCCCGGATACATATGTCCCACAGTAGTCCCTAAGAACTTTCCATTTTGAAACGTCGCCTTGATTCATCTTAACATCTTTTGAAAATGGAAAGTGCTTCTTTTGTTGTATCTGATAACTTTTCTTTATGGATGCCTGAAAAAGGCATACTCTATGAGTATAGCCCCCAACTCAAAAGGTGCTGAGTCATTACCAAAGCATCTTGTGAGTTCTTTAAAAATAAATATCCAATATCCAGAATCAATTATAGCCCCTAGCTCAAAAGGTCATTTTAAAGAAATAATCTTATGAGCTTAAACATAATAATATCCGAGTCTTTCGCATCTCGTAAATAAACCTCGAAGCTTGATTATACAGTCTTCAGATAAGTTGGCATCTTAAACCGAGTGATGCATCACCAATTTGAGAACTACAGCCCCAATATTGATAGCGCTTCCATCCGAGTGATTTATCACGAAATTCAATTTCTACAGCCCCCAAGATTGGTGATATTTCAATTCGAGTATTTTAACAAAAATAAAAAAATACAGCCCCCAAGATTGGTGTTAAGATAACCCGAGTGATTTATCAAAAATATCGAAAGGTACAACCTCCAAGATTGAAAACTTAACAATCCGAGTGATTTGTCACAAGTTACGAAATTTTTGGACTCCAAAATCAATGCTGTAACAATCCGAGTGATTTGTTACTAATATCGAAACCCACAGTGTCCAAGGTTAATACTGAAACAATTCTTAGATGGCATGATAAATGCGCCTACCAATTCACGAAATTGGACTAATGGGTTATGAGAATCCGGAACCTGTTAGATTATCCTTCCCTTATATAAGTGCTACAGAAACAGTCACAACACTTCATCTTCATTCTGCAGCCGCTACCATCTCGCGCATACAAACCCTAGATCTCGAGCCTCCATTTCCACGGAAAAGCTCTGCAAGACTGCTTTCCACTCCTTGAAAACAAGAGCGATGGCCCCGAAACGAACCCGCCAAAGCACCAAATCCCGATCCCAGAAGCAATCTTCTCCCGGAAAGGGCGAGGAGGAAGCAATCTTCAACATCCCCGCCGCCATCAAGGAGTTCCCTGCTTTGTCCATGGACTCAGAGAAAATCAACAGGCTGGTGATTGACGAAGTGCTGCAGGATCAACAAACCGGAGGATAGATTGAAGCCATAGGTCAAAGATTTCCCCAACCTCCAGTCGATCAAATCACTGTATTTTCCTTCTTTTTCTATCGTGGATTTGGCATTCCCTGTTGCGACTTCTTCTGAGGACTGCTTTTCTTCTATGGCATCAACCTCGTCAATCTGAATACGAATTCCATCTTACATATAACCATCTTTATCCACCTGTATGAGGTGTTCTTGGGGATTCATCCCTGTTTTGATACTTTCAAACAGCTGTTCTGTTGAAATCAAACATCAATAGTGTTATAGGAGGGGCAGGATTCCAATTAAGGAATAAAGCCAAATACATTGAAGTACCTCTTCCATCAACAAACAAGAGTTGGCATGCGGACTGGTTTTACCATGCAAATCATGCCCCACCTCTGTCAAAGACCACAACTGAAGCTCCCAAACCACAACCCGAATGGTTAGAGAAAGCAGCCCCCAACAAGAAGGCTCAAGTTGATGCCATACTAGTACAAATTGCATTCCTGAAGTCTAAAGGTTATAGTGGTGTTGATGTCGCCCCAGCTTCAAATACCATCACGTGCAACCCATCAAGAAGCAACATGTCCCGGGGTGGAAATTTCAAATGGGTGCAGATCCTACAATGGAGGTGCCAGAAGAATTATCAGAAAGAGAATTAACTCTGTGTCTAGAGAATATATTTTCCTCTCTGCTTAATTGGACTCCAGGGAACGCCAAAAAAGGACATCATTCCAAAATGACTAGGAATTCCGTAAGTTATCCTTTCTCTACTTCGAAAATCAATACTGCATTCTTTATCTTCAATAGAGATTAATATATCATACATATTGCAGAACCTTGATGTTTATTTTTCTAATCCACCACTGCCTCCGAAACCGCGTGAAAGATCACCCACGCGGCCATCAGCCCCCAAGCGCCGCAAAAGCGCATATTGAAGACTCTGATGAAGAAGAATCTCTAGCTGATAGAACAACTAGACTCCAAGAAGAAGCTAAGAAAAAGGCTTCAGACAAAACTGCCACCACTTAGCGGGCCATGAAAGAAGACAACAAGTCAAAACCTGTGAAAGAGCAAGAGCGTCCGAGTGGACAAACAAGCCAGAGAAGCGCAACTGAAGAAGCCGCTGACGTAACAGAAAACCCAAGGCCAACTAGCCCTCCACCAAAGGTGTCAGGCCTAAAATTTAAGCGCCGCCCAAGGTAATCAAATCAAGATAACGCGATCCCTATTTTCCTAGTGATTGTTCCTCTGAACTTTATTGGCTTGATAGGTCATCAGAGACTACATCATCCCGTGACATCCCACCGCAAAGCTCGGTTCTTGAAAAAGCTAGAGACCCAGCTGGCCAAAGCCGAAGGCATATTCAAAAAAGCCGTAGACGAGCTGAACAAGTTCCAAAGTTCTTTCAAAGAAGTTGAAAAACTCAAGAATGAATACAAGGCAAAGGTTGCTACGCTCGAGGCTGAAACATTAGATGCTGAAAAACGTCTAAGAGATAAATGTTGTTCTCATAATACCTTTTATATCCAAGTTCATATGTGCCTAGACGTATGTGATTATTGCACTTCTGTAGGGTCAAAAAGGTCCTATGAGCTTTTGTAGAAGAAATTTATTGAGGATGATGAAAACCTTCAATGGTCTCTTGCAGCTCCACAGAAGGACACAGAAGTGGTTGCCTAGTACATCTTGCCCAAGGAAAAACCACCTTGGTGTCGAGATCTGTTGACCCGATTACAGGAAGCTCCGGGGCGAGTGAAAGAACATGCTCGACATGTTGCTGAACTAGCCGGCGCTCAAGTGCTAGCTATAGCGAAGTCTCACATTCACAACATAGATCTGGATGTGGTTGCGGAAAGTATCCATGAAGACCTCTCTGATGAACAGTGCAAAACTCTTGTGGCCGAGGCACAGAAAACCGCTCATGTATTAGCTGACCAAAAAGAATTAGATACCTTACCAAAAGTGTAAGGTTTGTAATGACTTGTTGGATATTATGTTTTACTGTCCATATCATAGTAAAACTTGATTCGGTAGACCAATGTGGTCTAGATTCATCACTAATGTTCTAATGAATTCTTGGATCGTGCGGCTTCATTTATGTAATGTATGAACTTGTGTTAAACACTCATAACCAATACACAACTCATGTCAGCACTCTAAACAACGCTCCAGATAATCGATATGAACCATGCAGAATAAGTACTCACTCGGTCAAGCATATGCAAATTGGGAGAGTTGTCTTGGTCCCCAATAGACGATATGAACCCTAGGGACTAAGTAACCCGCTTGGTCAACATGTACGAGTTGCGGTGATACCAAGTATCAGATTTTAAGTTATGATTTGAACAATATCAACAATCATTTCACAGAAATCATAAATAGTATGACTAATTATCATGACCATAATATATATGTACTGTATTTAAATGATACAAAAGGAACAAATTATAAAACACTATAAAAACTAAGTGTAAAAACAACATAGCTGTGATATGTTCCATGAACTTTGAAGCTCCGACCCATCCTCTCACATCAATCGATATGCACCAGGCCGAGTAATCTCCTTTACGATAAAAGGTCCTTCTCATGGTGCCGACAGCTTGTGCTTACCAACCATAGATTGAACTTGCTTCAAAACCAAGTCGCCGACCCAAAAACTCCATGAACGAACATTTTTGTCATGATAGCGCCTCAGGCTTTGTTGATATTTTGCTGACCGAACCGAAGTGGCATCTCATTGTTCTTCTAACAATAGCAGGTTGTCACTCCTATGGCTGTTGGAGGTGTTTTCTTCGTATGCTACCACACGTGGGGAGGCGAACAACACCTCGGTTGGCAACATTGCTTCCAAACCATAAACCAAACAAAAGGGGGAGTGTCCTGTGGCGCGACTTACATTGGTTCTAAGACCCCATAACACCGACGGTAACTCCCGGACCCAACGTCGAGCGTACTTTTCCAGTCAATCAAATATGAGGGGATTAATCCCAGAAAGCAGAAGGCCATTTTCCCTCTCGACCTGGCCATTACTCTGCGGATGGGCAGCCGAGGCATAGCTGATCTCGAAGCCCACTCGGCCCGCAAAATCTTTAAATTCTTCTGCCATGAATTGACTGCCGTTGTCAGTGATGATCTTGTACGGGGCACCGGACTGAGTGACTATGTCAGTCATGAAGTCGATGGCCTTCTTCGCCGAAATCTTGCCAACTGGTTTTGCTTCAATCCATTTAGAAAATTTGTCCACCGCCACGAAGAGGTGAGTGAAACCACCTTGAGCCTTCATGAAGGGTCCAACAATATCCAAACCCCCTACCGAAAACGGCCATGTTATGGGAATGTTTTGAAGCTCGATGGCGGGTATGTGCATCTGACGGGCGAAGAACTAACAGCCTTCGTATTTTCGAACGTTATCCTTAACATCTGCGCAAGCAGTCGGCTAATAAAATCCTTGCCTCATCGCTTTGGCCGCGATCGTAGATGGGCCCGCGTGATTCCCGCATATGCCAGCATGAATTTCCCCCAATATAGCTATATCCTCATTTTGTGACAGGCATTTCATCAGTATCCCATGTGGACTTTGCTTGTACAAGAGATGATCGACTATGCATTATGATCTGGACTTACGAATGACACGGAGGGCTTCTTGTTTGTCAGTCGGCAACGTGCCATGATCCAAATACTCGATGAAGGTAGTGCGCCAATCTACTTGGATGACAGCTACTTGATGTGTTGCTCCTTCCTTTGGTACCGACTGCACCACGGTTTGCTAGGGTAGTACAGATGGCTTGTGTAAATCATTGAGCAATACTCCATCAGGTATTTTGGATCTACTGGACCCAATCTTGGCCAGTTCATCCGCCTCTTCGTTATACTTGCGGAGGACATGCTTGTACTCGATGCCATCAAACTTGTCTTCTAGCTTCCAAACTTCAGTGCAATAGGCTGTCATACTCTCGTGAGAAAAACACCACTCCTTTGTGACTTGATTGATTACTAGTGCCGAGTTGCCGAAGATGCTTAACCTTTGGACACCGAGTGACACAGCTGTTCGAAGTCCGTGCAACAAGGCTTCATACTCCGCCACATTGTTAGACGTGTGGAAATGCATTCAGAGGACATATCGTAACTTGGCTCCGTCTAGGGATGTCAATACGACCCCTGCTCCGGCACCTTCCAGTTGTAAGGAACCGTCAAATGCCATTGTCCAATAGCTTACTTCTTACGGGGTGGGTGGTAATTCGCATTCTGTCCACTCGGCAACGAAATCAGACAATGCCTGACCTTTGATCGTGTCGTGAGGTTTGAAAGTGATGTCGTATGATCCAAGCTCGATGGCCCACTTGGCTATTTTTTCGGTTGCTTCTCGGTTGTGGAGCAACTCGCCCAACCCGAATGATGTATGGACCTCAATTGGATGATCCTTAAAGTAATGTTTCAACTTCCGGGATGTCATTAGTACAGCATAAACTAACTTTTGAAGCTGAAAATATCGTACCTTGGAATCCGATAGGACCTTGCTGATGAAATAAACCGGCCATTGCACCTTTTGAGCCTTGCCATCTTCCACCCGCTCCATCGCCAGCACCGTGTTGACCACGTCTATGGTTGCGGAGATGTACATCTGCAAAGTTTCCTTTGGCTCTAGTGGGGTTAGCACCAAAGGACCGCTAATGTAAGCCTGAAATCGTCCAAAGCCTTCTGTGCATCATCATTCCAAACAAATGATTCTTGTTTCTTGAGTAGCCGGAAGAAAGGTAGTCCACGGACGCCGAGTCATGACACGAACTGACTAAGTGTTGCCATGCAACCGGTTAGCTTCTGAATATCCTTTTGTGAATACGGGGGTCCCATTCGTAATATGGCGTTCACCTTTTCTCGATTTGCTTTGATCCCTCGATGCGACACCAAAAAACTGAGTAATTTTCCCGATGGTACAACGAAAACACATTTTTCTAGATTAAGCTTCATATTATATTTGCGAAGGTTGTCGAATATTTCATCCAAGACTGATACCAAGTCGGAAGAGAAAAACTTTTGACCACCACATCATCCACGTAAGCTTCGACATTTCTCCCTATATATCTGGCTATCGAGACATCATCCACCAGTGTTTTTCAGACCAAAGGGTATTGTTATGTAACAAAAAGCCCTGAATGGTGTGATGAACAAAATTTTGAGCAGGTCGGATTGATTTAAGAGAATCTGATGGTACCTTGAGTAGGCATCTAAGAAGCACAACAAGGCGCATCCAACAATTGAATCGACCACCTGATCAATGCGTGGGAGGGTGAATGGATCTTTGGGGTAGGCTTGGTTAAGGCCGGTATAATCCACACACATTCGCCACTCCTTATTCTTCTTTCGCACCAGGACTGGGTTGGCTAACCAGTCGGGGTGAAAGACTTCTTTGATAAAACCGGCTGCCAGTAGTCGGCCGATTTCTTTTCTAATCGTATCTTTTTGGTCCTGCAAGAATCGTCTGAGTCGCTGCCGTACGGGTCTGGCATTTTCTCGAACATGAAGTTTGTGCTCAGCCTTTTTCCTTGGAACACCTGACATATCAGAGGGTTTCCATGCGAATATGTCTTTATTATTTCTAAGAAAAAGGATGAGCGCGCTTTCCTATTTATCACCTAAATTGACCCCAATATTGGTGGTCTTGGATACATCGCTATCATCTAGGTGAATCTTCTTGGAGTCCACGACATCTACCTGTACCGTGGCCTTCAACGTCTTCTTGGGAGGTGAGTCGAGCATGGCCTCCTCTGTCATAGCGATTGCTGCCTTCAACTCGACCAATTATGATGCCACCACCTTCTTTTCCATCATCTTGCAACTCCCGTTGTCGCAGTCATACGAGGTCCGAACATCCGAGCGAAGGAAATAACTCTATTTGGTCCCGGCAGCTTCATCATCATATATGGATAATGAGGTATGGCCATAAACTTGCAATGGCTGGCCGACCTATGATGGCATGATATGTAGAATCCAGGTCTGCAACGTCGAAGGTAACACGCTCCATCTTGTAGTTCTCCCGAGTGTCGAACGTCACTAGCAGAGTGATTTGCCCCAGGGGAACTGTCTGCACACCGGGGATCACATCGTGAAATGGCGAGCGGCTTGGCTTGAGGTCAGCCAGAGGTATGCCAAGCTCTTTGGAAGTCTTTACAAAGTGGATGTCCAGACTGCTGCCTCCGTCCACCAGTACCCTATTCAACCGAACTCGGTTAACAATCGGTGTCAGTACTAAAGGGTATTTACCAGGTCTAGGGATGCGATCCGGGTGGTCTGAACGATCAAAAGTAATCGGAACCTCAGACCAACGTAGGTAGTGAGGTACTGCTGGTGAAACCGAGTGGACCTCTCTATATAGGATCTTCTGCTGGCGCTTTGAATCTGATGTAGACCTACCACATATGTAGTTGACTTCACGCTCGGGATCTTGGAATTCCTCCTTGTCCGCATCTTGGTTGCCCTTATCCGCGTCCTTTCTGTTGCCCTTAGGAATCCAGGGGCGGTCTTTGTAGACTTTTAGTGCATTATGCGTGAAATTTTTTAGCTTGAAACATTTCCTGGCTTTATGCGCGCCGTCATGCAACAAGCAATGGCCGTCAAGCATTTTGTCAAAGTCATCCTGGGTGACTTGTTTCTTCCGGTTGGAGCGCTCCACGGTGGCTACTGTTCGGTTCGACTTGCGCATCCTGTTGCCGTCTTTGTTGTAATTGGGCAGGCTTGACTGATTACGGTTCTGAGGTGCCTCTTCCTTGTACTGGCGAACTTGGAAGAGGGTCGAGTTGCCATCAGTGTATTTGTCAGCCATGGTGAAGAGTTCTTTGGCCGACAATCCTCCAGCGACGTCTAGCCTCCCAATCTTCTTGATCAAGTCATCATCACGGAGTCCACCCTGGAAGGTGGCAACTACTTGAGCATCCGAGATGTTGGGGATGGTATTTTTCACTCGGCAGAAGCGCTAGATGTACTCTCATAATGGCTCCTGGTCCCGCTGCTTGATCCGGGCAAGTTCCTAGTGATTCCCCAGCCTGTCGAAGGTAGCTTGAAAGTTGGCAGTGAAATGACGACAAAGCTCTGCCTAAGAAATGATGGAATTGTCGGGCAGATTGGTGAGCCAAGTTCTGGCCCTGGGGCCAAACATACATGCAAATAATTGGCCATGACAAAACTATCACCGCCGAGTTCGTATGGTGGTTGAATAGACGTGAAGCCAGTCACGTGGATCCGTCTTGTCATCATACGTTTCAATGCCGACTGGTTTGAAACCAGTCGGCCAACTGACGGTTCGAAGCTCTCGAGTGAAGGCCCGGATGCCGGCCTCGTCATCGTAGTCTTCGAGGATGGGGGTCCAGTCCTGCTCGCGACCAGCCTCTCGGTGAGCTCTGTCCTCACGGTGACCCTCGTCCCATCAATCGTGGTATCGATCATCTCTGGGCGGCTCTCTCCTGTTGTTGCTCTCGTAGTACCGATCATCAACGAAACCACAATGGCGTCGTTCATCTTCGTACTCTTGGTGAGCCGCGTCATCCTGCTCTTGGTATCTGCTGTCCAACTGGACCCGGGCATCGCGTGATGGTATACCGTTGCGTAGGTTGGTGTCCGGATGCTGATCGTGGTAGTCCGCAATAGGCCTTCATCGTAATGCGACCAGTGGGGTTGCCTGCTGATCGGTGTGTTGGCGATCCCTTTCGTTCTTGGCTGGGTACCAAACTGGCAGCTCCAAATACCGTATTGCTTGGCGCTGATTGTGCCGCGTGCATCTCCAGTATAGCAGTAGCCTTGATGTGTGACTTTAGCTTGTTGACTTGAGGTGTCAACTCTAGGGTGACTTGGAGCATTGGCTCTAGTGAGCTCAAAAGGGCCGCCGCGGCCGTGATGTTATGCTGTGGGGTTTTAAAGACGTCTTCACCATCAAGTTTTAAGGTGACATCGCCCATGTACAGATTCTGCACAGCCCGGAAGCCCTGCCGAACATCTGGTCATCGGAGCAGGGGAGTAGTAGCGTCTGAGTCATCATCCTCGGGATCAGTTTCCTCTCCGTCACGGTGCTGCGCATTTTCTCGCGTGGTGGCTACCGCCGATGATTCTCCATCAGTGCCTCCTTGGGCGGTAGGTGCCACCATGAACACCTCATGATAATCCGACGAGCAACTTTCCAAATCACTCGGTCCTTCAATCAAGTCCAGAACTAACTCGCTTTCAAGGCCGATTGTTGCAACTAATCTTGATTCGTAGAAAAAATTGGGATCTTCATCCGACTGATCCATGTGAAAAGCCGGGAGATCGACCGCAGTGAGGTCCGAGTCAGCCAAGGTTGCCGATCGGTTTGTGGTGAGAAATGTTGAGCAAGGGCTCGGGAGGGTTTCCCTCTGGAGAACCATCGCCGCGTTGTTGAGGCCGAGTGGTAACCGATCGGCCGGGTAGATCCGATCGATCGTCAGAGCTCTGCTGACGCCTGGATCTGAAGGCGCGACGACCACCGGGAGGGTTGCCTGATCTTGCTTGACGAGGTCCCCGCTTTGATCGGCTACGAAGCTGATGGTGCCAAAGCGGATCTTATCTCCCGGGCGGAACTTGATATCGACGAAAGCCATCGATTTCAATGGAGTAGGACTCAACGCTGCCCCTACCTGGCATGCCAACTATCGAGAGATATTCTTGATAGTAGATCTAGGTATGCGTATGAGTATGAAAGGTCGATAGACACATGACACAGGGTTTATACAGGTTCGGACCTCCCGGAGGATAACAACCATACGTCCTGTTTGGTGCTTCTATATTGCTAGGGTTCGCACTAGAATTAGGGTTCCAATACGAGTCTCTCTCTTGTCGAAGGCCCTCTGCCCTCCTTATATATCCAAAAGGCAGAGGTTTACATGGTAATCTTTTAGTCGGTTACAACAGATCCTATCTATCCAACATATCTGCTAATCTAACTTGCTACTTACTCAAACAATATCTAAGTAAATATCTCCTGGGTCAAATACGTCATAACCGAGTCCCCAGCCCACTCGATCATATAGCCGAGTGGTTAGGTATCCCAGGTACATATGTCCCACAATGTTAAACTTGGTTTGAGATTTCATGACCAAATTGTTGAACTAATTTTTTTTTATGTCATCTTCATTTTCTGGGTATTTAATGTACTTCTTGCTGGCGACATGAATCCTAGCATTTGGTCTTCTTCCGTTGTGTTCTGTAAGCTGACGGTATGCAGGCCTTTCAATTTTATTTCTAGGTGATTCACTAAAATTTGTACTGGGTGAAATAAAATAATGTAATAATAATTGCGCAAAGTATGAATTTCTAATAACTTTATTCATGTGTCTAAGTTTTAACTTGGTTGCTAGAAAAGTGTCTAATGTAATGTTTTTTTATCAGATAATCTTTCCTTTTATGCTTGATAGGTAGCGTTTTATATCTTCAGGTAGCACCGTCTAGCTTCATTTCCATCAAAGGATAGTAGGTCCACCAAGAATTCCCTACGCAGTCTTTATTCATTCTACATGTAAAAGAAGTAGAAGTTAATGCATATTTGTACTAAAAAAAAGAAGTTTTTTGTTTAATCCGAGAGATTTAAATTATTCTGAATCTTACCTGGTGGACTGTGACATTAGTTTTTCTTCCACTCCAGGAGGACATAGTTTGAAGTACCTGATAACCTGATATGTCTCTGTGATCGATATTTTTTCTGAATAGTCAGTATTTATGACATTATAAAATAGTAGCATTAAAATGTAATTGAAATTTGTTGTTCCTTTTACATGCTTCTTGTTTTTATTCCCTTGTCCATTATTTCCGTTTCCTAATATACCCAGTCTAGCATCGCCTTTTTTTCCAATTCCTGCAAGGCTTATTTATAGAATGGGAAAAACAGATTTAGAATGTGTGGGAACCTCTTGTAGTTGTGTTTTCTGCTCCATTGTGCGATTGGGCTTGGATTGAACATGAAATCTTTTTCTGTTCGTGTTGAACAATGAATAGGTAGTATGTCTCGAAATGGCTTAACGGTATGAAGATCTGTAAATGAATGTTAATTAGTATATTTAATAAATTATTATGAACAGTTATTAAATAGTAAGGTTAGCTGTGTCTTACTGATCTGCAACTGGAGACGCTGCTATCCATCTCAGGCGGGCATCTGAACATATTTGTTGTCTTCTGTATACGTAGGGTCTTCCTTATAGATTGCGGTCTTCACATGTCGCACTCTGACTGGTAGGAATCAGAATTATCATTGTATTTTTTTTACTAATTTTTTAATGTAATTACTTACGTTGAAACATAGGTCCATGTAGGGTTGGAAACTCAGTACCCACATTGTCCTGCAAACCATGTTCAGTACAGTATTAGCAAGATATGTATTTATTTTTATGCAACATCTATGTTAATATATACATAGATTACTCAGGTATATATATATATATATATATATATATATATATATAATCTCTATACAGTACCCTGGATACTGAATAAGCTATTCTTTTTTTTTTTGAGGTAACTGAATAAGCTATTCAGTACCCAAGACATGTTATGTTGGCCCAGCCAGCTCTGCACAACGCTCATCCTAGACCGGTCACAATTTTTTATTACCAAAATTCACTCCCTAATCAATGGTAATTAAATATCGGCATCATTATTTGCTTTGCTTAATTGTTCCTTCCTTTGTTCCTTCTTTGATCGTCTTTCGTCTCTCATATATATCCAACAAAAGGCATGTTCGACGTATTAGAGCAATGTGCATGGAGGCCGGCGCCGGCGGCTGCCAATCTCGCACGTACGCAACAAGATCAGGGCCACTCCTTACCTCTTCGTTCTTCTTGGAGGGAACGACATGCATGGACGCACGGGCATGCCTGATCCGGAGCACAGCAGCGGTTGTCAGCAGCGAACCCTCTACGTCTAGCACGAAAATCTGGTAAGGTAGCTGGTGATGGCTGCGGTCCAGGGTGAGCTGGTCTGTTGCGGATTCTCCTAGACAAGGTACATATCTTTTTTGTTCTTTTTTCTTTTATTTTATTTGTCCTTCTCCTCCTTGACTAAAGCAAATCTATGTTTGGTGCAAAAGGATACGGCTGGGAGAGAGGTCGCTGCGGCAAGGCTATGGCATATGTGGAGGAACAAGACATTTTCTTGCGCAAACTATTTCTTAACTCTTAATGATCTGGTTAGAACTAGCAATACAAACTGTTCAAGGACAGATCTGGTTAACTAGAGGAATGCATCAGTGCCCCCCAGCAATCTGGAATTACGGACGGTTGTGCTCACAACAGCCTTGTTCCACAAGGGGAGCACATTTAGTGTAGATTTGAATCTTAATTTCAGTGTAATGATTTTTTGTCCCGAAGCATTAACAATATTTTAAATCAGAAGTTTTTGTGTCCAACGAAACAACGTTTGTGACAAATCGTACCAATTGATTCATGTTACTATTTATGCTCTTAATCAATGTATTTATGGCTCAACACTGAGAATTTATTATTAAATGATACTCGTTCTAGTGGCTGAAAAATGGCCGCCTTCTCCAAAAGTCAGAGTGTCTGATTATATGGACATAGTAAGCGATTATGTGCGCTGGTTAAAAAATAAGGACTCGATGTACATGTACTGGAATTCGAATTATGCTAGCACGAAGTGTTTATGACTTGACACTAAACATTTGTGTTCATATCATTTGTATTTATGTGCCAACAATAGGCACCGAACATAGAATTTATGATTTCAAATTACTAGTTTATATTTTAAACTAACTCGCCCAATTTATTGCTTATGCTATAAGCAGATGTTGTCATCAATCATCACCTATAAATTTTGGGACAAAACAATGATCTTTTAACCAAATTCATCACTTGTACAGCTAGAAATATATGATTTAATAACATAATTAGGTTTTAGACATTCTTCCTACTTATAAAAACTATGAAACTAATAGGGAAAACCCAATGATCAAGAACATAACCTGTGATTCTAAAAAGGTTGTACCTGACAACAGATTGTCAGGGGCGAAGCCAGCACCGCAATTCACCGGGGTCAGCAACATTTTTTTACCGGTGTCATTAGTGTTGGAAATAGATTTAAACAGCAAATTATATTAGAATTTCAGAAATCCATCGGTGGCAGCTGACACCAATGGCAAGCTGTAGCTTCACCCCTGATTGTACTGTTTGAGTTAATCAATCATTCTATTTAAAATATATGACTTGACATATGAAATCAAGGTTTTACGATTACGGCAGATGATATTTATAGGTAGGTAATCAATGGAGTTTGAATTGTGGTGGATGTTTATGATTACGACCTGCAATATTTACAACCTTAACTTGAAACATATTTTGTAGTCATAAGAATATTATCTAGATATGTCAAATAAATGCACCAACCAGATCTGGTAAGTCCTTCCATTTAATCAGAACCTGAAGAATACCACGACAAAGTCTCGAGCGGAGTTCCTTTTCTGGTACCGGAGTGACGCGGCCTTCATGTATGGGTGGTAACTGAGAAATAATCTCTGGTGGAGTACCATGGAACTTTTTGAGGAGTCCAACATCAAAAACATTGTTAATGCGAGCAGTCGGTGGAAGTTCCAAGCGATAGGCTATTGTCCCAATCTTGTCAGCGATCTTATAAGGCCTATAGAACTTTGGAGAGAGATTGCCCTTGGGACGAGCGGCAACAGCCACAGCTATGCGTGTCACGAGGCGGAGCCACACCCAGTCGCCTATATTGAAAGTGATCTCCGTGTGCTTATGATTGTAGTAATGCTGGACATACTGTTGAGCTTGTAGAAGATGATCCCGTACCAAGGCCAGGAATAAGTCATGCTCCTCCAGAAGAGTATCCACTAATGGAACACGAGGCGTACCAACATCATATGCCTACAAGGATGGTGGGTTGCGGCCATACACCACTCGAAATGGTGTCTCCTTGAGGGATGATTGATATGAAGTGTTGTAGCAGTATTCAGCCCAAGGAAGCCAATGAAGCCAGTCCTTGGGTTTATCTCCTGTCAAGCATCGTAAGTACATAACAATAATGCCATTGGTTACCTCTGACTAGCCATCTGTTTGAGGATGGTAGGCGGAGCTCATCTTTAACTGTGTGCCAAAAAGATGGAATAACTTCTTCCAAAAGGTGCTAGTGAAGATAATGTCTTGGTCGCTGACAATTGAACGAGGCATACCATGGAGTTTGACAATCTCATCAAAGAAAACTTTAGCGACTGAAATAGCCGTGTAAGTATGTGCGAGAGGAGAAATGAGTGTACTTGGAAAATCGGTCCACCACAGTAAGAAGAACTGATTTACCTCCCACCTTAGGTAAACTATCAACGAAATCCATAGTAATATCTTCCCAAATCTGAGTGGGAACTTCTAGATTCTGCAATAATCCACCGAGATGGAGATGAGATGTCTTATTGTGTTGGCATGTCGAACAATCCCGAACATAATCCTGAACCATGAGTCGAGCATTGGGAATGTGGAAGTCCGACCGGAGTTGATGTAGTGTTTTCTGAACCCCTTCATGGGAAGATCCATCGATAGACTCCAAAAGTTGTTGGATGAGAGGGCAGGATGTCAGAATGTAGATTTTCTAATTATAAAGAATAAATTCCTGGTTGCATGACCAAGGTTCTGAAAGTGTACCTTGCTGAATGCGTAAGAGTAATGTGCTCATCTCCTCACTAGAAAGAATGAATTAGCGCAGGTCAGAGAAAAAAAATCAAAGCTAGGGGCTGACAGGGCCATCAAAGTTGAACCTGAAAAGGCGTGTCTGGAGAGAGCATCAGCCACCACATTGAGACGTCCAGGGCGATATTCCACTGAGAAATCATATCCTAATAACTTGCTGAGCAACTGAGTCTGTGGAATGTGGCTAGGCGTTGATCCAGCAAGTACTTGAGACTATAGTGGTCAGTAATTATCACAAATTCACGTCCCCATAGATAGGGACACCAGCGCCGGATAGCCTGTACTAATCCAATAAGTTCCATCGCATATGCAGCAAGGGAAACATGTCGAGCTGCCATAGGTCTGCTGAAGAAGGCCAAAGCACCTTGTCCCTGGTGGAGAACCGCACCAAAACCTTTTCCCAAAGCATCACATTCCACAATAAAAGGTTTAGAAAAATCAGGTATAGTGAGTACCGGTGCAAAAGTCAGGGCTGTTTTGAGGTGGTTGAATGCATTTGTTGCCTCCGGAGTCCAAATAAAGCTCTCCCGTCACAAGAATTGTGTGAGTGGTTTGGCTATGATTCCATATTCCTTGATGAACTTGCGGTAATATCCAACAAGGCCCAAAAAATCATGAAGTTCCCTGACCGATATAAGTTGTGGTCAAGCTGTGACTGCCTCAACTTTAGCGAGATCCATGGCCACCCCTTGAGCCAAAATAACATGACCTAGGTAGCCCACAGAAGAAACTCCAAACAAGCATTTAGACTATTTAAGAACTAATTGATGAGCTCGAAGGGCCTAAAATACCTGCTGGATGTGTTGGAGGTGTTCTGACTAGGAGCGACTGTAGATTAATATATCATAAAAAAAACCACAACAAATTTCCATAGAAATGGTCCTAGAACATCATTCATTAGAGCTGGAGAAGTGGATGGGGCGTTAGTTAACCCGAAAGGCATAACCAGGAACTCAAAGTGGCCATGATGCGTGCGAAAAGCTGTGTTGTCGATATCATCTGGGTGCATGCATACTTGAAAATAGCCTAAGCGAAGATCCAGCTTTGTAAAGAATTTGGCCCCAAATAATTCATCAAGTAGTTCATCGACAACTAGTATGGGAAACTTATCTTTAATGGTGTTGTTGTTGAGGGCTTGATAGTCGATGCAAAAACGCCAAGAGTTGTCCTGTTTTTTAACCAGGAGCACTGGAGATGAGTGGGCGGATGTACTGTATCGGATGATTCCCTGCTGAAGCATATCCTGGCATTGGCGCTCAATTTCATCCTTCTGGAGCTGGGGATATCAGTATGGACGTACTGCAATGGCTTTAGCCGGCTCCTTGAGGTGAATACGATGATCATAGCGGCGGGAGACCGGAAGACCTTTGGGCATGGAGAAAAGATCTTTGAATGAATTAAGTAAAACGGGTAGTAGGTCAGGGGAAGTACCATCCATGGCGAAGGATAGTGGGTAAGTACTTCCACATCCCCGCCATAAGACTTCTCTGTTGTGATGCCAAAACTTCATGGTGAGCTGCTAGAAATCCCATATAATAGGGCCTAAGGAACTAAGCCACGAACACCTAGTACAATGTCAAAACCTCCCAAGGCAATGGTGTAGCAGTCAATAGAGAAAAGATCTTGGTTGATTGAGATCTGAAGGTTGCGGCAACACCCCATGCTAGCAATTCGATCACCATTGGCCACGACAACATTAACTCCTAATGCAATAGGACATACATGAAACTGCAGTGTACGATAGGTATCCATATTGATGAAGTTGTGGGTGGAGCTTGAGCCGAGAAGGATGGTAATAGTACAGTTTTTGACGCGAGCATCCATCTGCACCATCCGATGTGAATTGAGTCCTGTGATAGCATGTAGTGAGATTTGTATAGGCGAAACTGGCTATGTAGATGCGTCCCCTGTCTCCTCTAGCAGTGGTGGGGCAGGCAGAGCTCCAGCGAAGTCCTTGGCCAGTGCTATAGACGAGTTTAAGCACGGCGGTTGGCGAAGTTCCAGCTCGATTTTGAGGAGGTCTGTGAGACCAGCGGTGAAGAGCATGGCCTGATGGACTGGCCACAAAAACGCCAGCTGCATGAGATGTTCCATAAATCCAGTGATGTAGTCACTGAGGGAACCTGCTTGGCGTAAATGAAGAAGAGACCCAAGGTGATTGCTGCTGGATGGAGCCCTAAAGCGATCCTTAACTGCAGTGGAGAATCGTTCCCAAGATGGAACCCCTTCGTAGCGTTCGAGCAATATATACCATGGCAAAGTGATTCCTTTAAGGTGAAAAGCTGCCAACTCCACACATTCTGCATCGGGAATGTTCTGATTGAGAAAAAAATTCTCGCAACGGAACAACCATGGAAGAGGGTCTGAACAACCATCAAATTCCGAAAACAAAAGCTTGTAGGAGACATGGTGACCTGGTTGGCAGCTTGGTGATGATCCCTTGACGATCTGATCCTCTGGGGAGCAAAATTTGGCGGTGTCAGATTGATGTCCACCTCCAAAAATTTGTCGTGGTCACCTCCCCTAAGTGGCGGAGGGTGGTAAGCTGGGGTGGGGAGCACCTTTGGCTATACCAGATCTACTAGGGGCCAGATCCAGGACAATTGTTCCTGAGTATGCATGGTGATGCTCCGGATCCAATCTCTAATTGCCCCCAAACCCTCGATGTTCATGGTGTGAGGATCGGTCCCTGCCGTGGAATCCATGGCAAGAGAAACAACCTAGCTCTGATTACCAATTTGTTATGTGCTTAAACTGAGGGGAAGGAGGAGGGAGGAAGGGCGGCAACGGTGGTGCCAGTGCAGTAGCACTAGGGCGACGGTGCTAGGGAGGAGGCAGCAGAGAGAGAGAGAGAGAGAGAGAGAGAGAGAGAGAAAGATTTACCCCCTTAAACCTGCTTGCCCTTTATTAATAATCTGCCTCTCTTTACATAGAGATGACATAACTTGGCCCCTAAGGAACAAAACTTGCCCCCTAAGAAACCTATTACAAAAGTGGCCTATCTATATTGGGCCTTGGACCATTACATTAAATTAACTAAAAGGGTTTAATCACTAATATTCCTACGGCGGCGCTTATAGTGGTGGCCCACCATAACATTGTATATGTCGCTTCTTTGCATTGATCATTCCAAGGTACCAGTGTGTCTGTGGTATGTTTATTGGCAGGAATATCTAGCAGACACAAGAATATTCAGAACATAATTATAATTGAATGTTAGTCTGTCTTACCATGTCAGTTTCGAGATATGTTGAGATTCTATTCTCCATTGCCCTGGTACTGTTGTTGTCTATCTTTGGATAAAATATGTCCATATCCTTCTTCTTGTCAAATCCATCCCTTTTTAGCATTTCTGCTATATATGTGTTCTCCATTATTACGTTTCCATCGGTCCAATGAAGTAGATTCTTCTGAGCATTCATAAGACCAATGTAAGCATTTATGACTTGCATTTGTAAAGGTATTGTGGTTTTGCCTATTTTTGTGCTTCAGTTAATGTTCGACTCGGAGGTCGTTTGGAAAGGATAGGTGCTACAAAATGTAGAACAGTGAGAAACTAAAATCTGAAGTGAGGCGGTGCATATATATCAATACGATTTATAGTGGTTGTCACCATCATGACCATCATTTCTTTTTATTTTTGATACTGGAGAGCAACTATGATCCATGTTTTTGTTGTCCATACAAAAGAACTGAAAAAGAAATTATCAAGTTAACACATGGAAGAAAGGGTACATATGTAGTTGTATCAGTAATTACTAATTTCAGAAAGTATGATCAGTTGAAGTATCTGAACTGTATAGCTTGGTGATGCTGGTGTTTCAGAAGGAAACAACAAAGATATGATTAGTTTGATTGGTGTGGCTTACTTTCAAAGAACGGTGTGCATCCGATGAGCAGTTTTCTGGCCGGCGGTAGCTAGCAGCCAGTAGGACCTTGGATGTGCGGTGGCAATTAGAAGACCTCTGCTGAATCCTGATCCCTGAACGTTAGCGGCAGCAAAAAGAGCTCAACAATATATACAGATTGCATTACCAACCAGCAAAAAACCAAATGGTTATTCTGATGGTCTGTTCCTGCCATTTAGTTTATATTCTATTTCTACATATCAAGCTTGTTGGGTTATGCTCTATAATTAACAAAATTATCATCTATGTATATGTCATAAATATTCTCAGTGGATGGGTTATTTCCTCATGTTATGAGAATATGTTGAACATTGTCCTCTATGCATGTGATAAATGGCTTGGAAGTAACCCATAACATTTGATTGTTAATGTTTTTGTTCAAAGTAGACATGTGTGTGAATCATTTTATGTATCTTCAAAGTTCTTCCAAATAACTATAAAACAGTCTTTGGTTTACTACATTCAAAACGTTTAAGTTTATGAAAGCTATACTGGATTATTTGTATAAAATTTAAAATATAAAAGCTGAAGTATCTGAATTGTATAACTTGGTGATGCAGGTGTTTCAGAAGGAAACAATGAAGAATTGAAGACATGATCAGTTTGATTGGTGTGACTTACTTTCAAAGAACGGTGTGCATCTGATGAGCAGTTTTCTAGCCGGCGGCAACCACCATGATCCTGGATGTCCGGAAGCAATTAGAAGAGTTCCACTGAATCTTGATACCTAGACGTTAGCAGCAACAAAAGGAGATCTTGTATTTAAGGAGAAGATCTTCTCTCGTAGATCAAGAAAATCCCCGAACCCCCCTTTCCCTCTTACATTGGGGCCACCAGCCTTGTGAGAACCTGGACCGGGGCCACCATGGGCGCCGTTGCTTCCAGAGGCGAGGCCGTAACCAAATGCTTTGGTGCGGGGAGAGTGTAAGGACCGAAGGCGTACCAAGAGGCGGGGGGGGCGGGGGGGTTTAATCGGGAAGCCGCTCACGAATCCAAATACTTCAATTCACTCTACTTGAGTCTAACAAGCATTGCAACCTAAACAATTTAAGTAGGTCAAGACCCTACATATGCTAGTGTTTATGATGATAGTAAGTACGAAAGCCAAACACACTAGCCTATGCACGCCACAATTCAACCTAGTTACTAGAGCAGACAATTTTGAAATAGTAAAGAAGGGGTCAAGAAATGCTCATGATTTTTTCCCGAGGTCTCGGAAGGATGGCGCCTTCCCCTACTCCTCGTTGGACCACTCCCGTCGGAGTCCCAGTCCCTCCTGTCACCAATGTGGAGTTCTCACCCACGAGCCCGCAATCACTCCCGGAGTGAAGACACAATGCGCATCCATCATGGCACAAGCTCGCCTCCCTCGAGAATTTGCCGGACCCCCCGAGCCGACACGGGTGCTCACTATTGATGCCCCATTCACCGGCAGGCTCAAACCGGGTACAAACTTGTGATGGCCTTCACAACCAATCAGGATAGGCTCGATCACCAACACCTAACCGGTCTAGGTCTCACCATAGACCAAGAGTAACAACCTAGGTCACACCCCCAAGGATACCCTAGCCTTAGATGTGCAAGATGCTCTAGTTACTCTCCTCTAGCATTCTCAAGATATGCAATATCTCCTCCTAGTACTCTCCTCTCTTCCTCTTGGACCTTACCAAATGCTCTCTGATATTCCACTGGCCAAGACAGGTCTCTAAGACCCCAACAACAAAGTTATATAGGTTTCTAACCTCCAACTAGTTGTTGCTCTATGAAATCAGCTTTCTAGGTCTACTTACTGGACTGTCCGGTCACTGCAATCCTCAACACCAACGGCTCTACTCCTGCTGATCTCCTACTGACCGGACCGTCTGGTCAGACTTTCTCTCTCCATTCCAGAGAGCTCCCAATTTGCGTCCTCTCTATCTCGGCGCATCTCCATACAGACTGGACCGTCCGGTCTGCTGACCGGACCATTCGATCACTATTGATCCCTGCACAGACAAATTCCTTGCAAACTGCTCTTTGTCCACTTAGTGACCGTACAGTCCGGTCTCCACTGACCCCTTTGTCCTGCCACTTCGTTCGAAAGTTGAAACTCCTCGTCTTTGCTTGAGTTCGTTTCCTGGCTTCTCCGAACAACTCCTTGGCTTCTTCACTGTCATCTAGTGCCCGTGATTTCATCGAGCAATCTTGCACATTACTGATTAGACATGACCTAAGAGAAATGATATATACCCCCTTGATAGTCCGGTTTTTCCTATGGACTCAAATCCCTAACAACTAGACAAGTGTTCCCAACACTTGCTCTATAGCTTGTCCTCACCTTTGATCCATCTCCATCAACACTTGGACTCCATCAAGCTCACAAGCCTTCATGCTTGTGGTCATTGTCATCAATTGCTAAGGCAACCATTATCCATATGATTTGAAGTAGAGTTTAGAGATGGTTCCTATATAGATAACACTCGTGTAGATATTAACCCATAATTTCATAGTTGTCATCTATTACTAAAACATTATTTGCAAATTCACTCATAGTGGTCATGAAGCTTACAGAGAGGCGAAAGGATTTTTTAACCCAGATCACAAATTCGCTCCCACTGGGAGTCGAACTTAGGACCTGGGAGGTGCTACTCAGACACCTTACTAGTAAGGTAAAGGCACTTTCGCATACTTGTTTAATATGATAGTGAATTGACATTATTGCTTATTGAACTACATGCATATAAGTACAAAAGCACTTGCACTTCAGAGGTTTGTTAGTTACTCACTTCTATGTTCCGACAACAGGTCTCTCTTTTCTACTTGGGTCTCGTATTCCTGAAGTGCTCCAGGGCGATAGCTGCATTCATATTTGTATCCACCAGCTTAACCACGTCAATTGTCGATTGACACCCAACTAAGGTCTGTGAGATGCAACTGCACCATTATTGTTATCATGTTATGGTCAGCTCAAGCGTGGAGCCTTAGGCAGACCGTCGACGTGAGTGGTGAAACCCCAACATGTGTGTGTAACCTCTCTAAAATAGGTCGTGATCGACATTTTACTGATTAAACATCTAAATGGCTAAGATTTCTCTTCTCTACATCTAATTAAATGTGGTGGAGTCGTCCGCCCTATTATTCTGCTCCTGACACTTTTTTCGTTTCTTCGGCAACGAGTCGGTACCAGAGTCCAGTAAACTAGAGTCCAGAAAGGAAAACACTAGCCAGCACCAGCCCCTGGTCGCTCGAGGAGTTGACGTAAGGGCGTCTATTTCCAGTCGTACAACACCGCGACGCCTACCCACAAAATATGCCCCAAACGTTTTGCATAGGAATTTCCCTATCAGCGCCGCCACAAGCCCACAACACTTCCTTTTCTCCCTAGCGCTGAATCGCCTCCATCAGCCCGACTAGGGATGCATTGCTCATCCTTCACATGGACCGCCCAGCCTTCCCAGAGCAGTTCGAGGCCACCACCGTCCTCATGGGTCATTGAGGGATGGATTGGGGTCCTCTGAATTGGCATTGTTAATGAAGAGAAGCTCTCATCTGCATTAGGCAACATCTGAGCCATTCATCGGCATGGCAACGGCTGTTATTTGTTGCTACTTCTCCTATTAGAAAAATCAGCAAGGATCCTACTTTCCTTCTTCGTTTGCTTTCTCTGACGAAAGTGCATGGCGCTAGTAAAAGACTAATTTAGGAACGATATAGCATTCTTTCCATTAAATTTGAGCTCAAGCTCCGCCACTAATTTTATGGTTATATATAGAGAGCTGAAAATTTTCTGTGGTGCCTATTGTCACACGGTGGTTTCAGTAATTCATTCCATTGCATGCTGCTCCATCTGCTTCTATATATAAGCAGGGGGGCCTGGTCGTACCCGCTACCCTCAAATTCAGCATTCAATATTTTGTGCCTAAAGAAAATTCCAGAGCACTTTTACTCTCGAGACATTGCAATGGAGTCACCTGGCAAATTCTTCCCAGTTGTCGCCATCTTTCTGCTGCTAGTAGTGGCCACCGGTAAGTTACATAAGCTAATAAACTTTGTGTGGACTGACACTAGAAATGGACCCATTGCCAAATGCAGTCTATATTATCAAAAACATATGAAAATTACGTGACCCCTAATGTCATGGGAGGTTGCGATGCTTCCTTTTTTGTGTCATCAGATGTGTCATAAAATAGACACCATTGAATATATATTTTGGTGACACGTCAGGAATTAAATTTTCTTATGTTGTTTTGACTTTTGAGGTCTGTTATGCGTCTACGTTGCTTATTATTACCGCCATCTCTGCTGTGTTGCATGTATCTTCAGATCTGGCGGTGCCGGTGCAGGCGAGGTCATGTGTGATGGACAGCGAGAAATTCAAGGGCCTCTGCATCAGCTCGGATAACTGCGGCAACGTATGCCGCACCGAGGGGTTTTACAATGGCGCGTGCAGCGCCTTCAAACGCAGCTGCAGGTGCGTGAAGCCATGCTAGGTCAATATTTGATGCTATCAGAACGATTGACCGCTAAAACCATCATCCATGGAGTTCGTCCTGTTCGGGTGCATCATTCCGAATACCATATCGAATGTTATGTGACCCATCCTCAACAAGTCTTGGGGATATATACCGCAACGTTGTCTTGCTACCTTTCGGAGTACTACAGACTATTTCTTATTTCCTTTTTCTTGAAAAACAGCTGATATTATTTAATTATTGTCTTGATAAAGAGTTTTACTTTGATTCAATTTAGTGTGATATTCACTATTACTGCGTCTCAGTTTATTTATCACTCTAGCTCTGTTTTTTTTAATGTCTAGATTTTAGCATCTTCTATTAATCTAGATAGCAGATTTTGTTCAAATTTATAGCATCTTCTAGCAACATCATACAGAGCTAAAATGTTAGTTATTTTAATGAACATGATGGCTTTTGAGCACTGAATGGGGCTGTTGACGGTACCATGGGCCTGGAAGAGGGTATATATTAGGATTGCGAGATGACATGCCTGTGATGCACGGTTGGCCTGGTCTTGCATTGGAGTGTGGGCAGACATCGAGATTATCAGATGAGTTTAGATTCGATGTACTTTGCAATATCTTTGTACATGATTCTTTGTCTCTTTGAGCGCTAATTCCAAGGAAAACATATACACAGAACGTCTGCCACAATATTTCTTTTTTCCTTCGGCAACGTTGTAAGAGCCATCGTCGGTTTTATTTCTCTCGCTTACTCCTATTTTGATTACTCCTATTACAGTGGACTATACTACTTCAAAGTTAAAAATAACATAAATCAAATCCAGGCATTGATTCAAAGACTGAAGGACTGAGAAGGCGACTAGAGGGGAGGGGGTTGAATGAGAGTCAATCAAAATTCTCCAAGAGAACTTGACCTATGTCCCAATAACAACCCAAGCCAACCTCTAACCGAATCACCAAGGCTACACACACCAACTTGTGATGTGCTAATCCTAGGAATAATCAACAACAGCGGAACACAGCGGAAACAACAGAGAACAACAAAGACTTGAAACAGACGAAGAAGCACACACAAAATCACCTTACTGGTCTACCATCAGAAGTGCCGATCAGAGCCATCGACAATGCCGGTTGACACCATCGGCAGTGTCGGTCACACCCATCGGCAGTGCCGGTTGTAGTTATTGGTCGAATACAGCCAAGACACAAATCTACTGAAAAATCACACAGAAAACAATTAACGAAGGTGGAAAACCAAGGCACAAAACAAGGAAGAAAAAGACTCAAAAACTGAGCTGTCCTGACGAAGAATCGGCAGTGCCGATTAGTTTATCGGCAGTGCTGGTCCGGTCATTAGCAGTGACCACCGGCACTGCTGGTCCTTGCTGGTCCATCGGCAGTTGGTGCCACCGGCAGTAGCCATCGGTACTACCGGTCGGGCCCGACAGATTCAGAACAGCAACAGCGAACCACAAAGAAAAATTACAAAACCTTATCAAACAAACTCCAAAAATCGTGAAATTTGGACCAATGAATCCTCAGCACATCACAACCCTAATCCTAGAAGATTAACTCAAGTGGCTCAAGAAATCATCATGAATTTTAGATCTTGTGCCAAGAACACCAAAAAGGGGAAACTTGTGAAATCCTTCAAATCAAAGGTGCTAGAGCTATTGAATCGTTCAAGGATCCATAGAGGATTGTTCTAGCTCATCCTAGCAACAAGTTTCTCAAGAAATCCGGGTCAAAAGTTCGTCCAAAAGAGAGATCGAAAATCACCACGAAAATAGCTCCGAAAATAGGAAAAAGGGAATTTCGGGATTCAAGGGAGGAGAGAAATCTTGAGCATGAAAATACTTCTCATATCATGGAATGGTGCTTACAAGATCCATAGGTACAAGGCTAGGAAGCCACCCTCTTCCTCCCACTATTTGGAAGAGCAAGAGATGTCTCTCACACACCCACTACTCTCCTCTCAAACATGAAGTCCTCTCCTAGCACTTTAAATAGAGTCCAAACACAAGGCTAATGAGAAGAAAGGCACCTCTCCTACTAGCCACACCTCTCCTTATATAGGTCTAGGGTCTATTGTCCACATGACCACTCTATCCTTGACCTACATAACACACCCACCTACCACCAGGGGCATAACTGTCCATCTTTTTTCTCATCCCCCGAATGCCATCAGACGCTTCACGTCTTTGCTTCATCTCGAAGCAAGCTCCGTGTTGGTGCCATGTGCACCACCAACCACCGCCACCGGTTTGAAGGCCCAAAACCGGGAAACCGCGTTGCACGCTTCTCAAAGCATGACTTCTCAATGTCGACGTGTGTCACCTTGCATAGCGATCTTGACCATCGGCAAGTCTCTCCCAGTCCCTGTCAATCAGGCCCCCTTGTCACTTGCACCGGCATCCCGTTCGCCTTGACTTGGTCAACACACCGTCTTCACCACCACCACGGTTTTGAGGCTCAGCCGTGAAACCGTTTGTGCTTCTTGCCTCTCCACGTGTACGGTGTGGATCACCCTTGACTTCACCCGACACCCCAATCGTCTGGCCCCAAGTCCCCTACTTTTGCCTGATCCTCTCGCCGTTGACCGCCAAGTCGACTCCAGTGATCTACACATCATGAGACAAGCAAACACATTTCCCACCTCCTGCAATATCACCAATATCTCCACCAACTCCGGTTAGACATAACCATGATATGCAAACCCATGCAATCCCTAGATTCCCGCATTTCAACTCAAACATCAAATCCGCTCAAGTCAATTACTCATCACATATATTGCAAACCATGGCACATATCCACATGGTTTCTCAATCTCCCCCTTGATGAGTACATTGACAACACTAAATGCACAAAGATTAGAGATTAAAATGCGAAGCCGAATAAGCACATCCAAATGGCCAGACCCAAAAAAAAATGTGAAAACAAGCCATCTAGCAAAGTAGGGATTACAAAACCAAGAGTTGGCAAAGAAAGTGACTTGAGACACAAAGAATGTGAAAAGTGCAAGAAAATGCTCAAGATCATGATATGCTCCCCTTAAGTTGTGGTAGGTCTCATGTAGTGCAAAATGGATCATATGAGTTTCTTAGCATTATTTGTGTATGATCCCAGAATTTTCTTGCCCTTTGGCAATGAACTCATCAAAGAAGCAAAAGAACAAGCAAACATGTAATGCATGAAAATGCATACCTAAGGAGCTTCAACAATTATGCAAACAAGCATTTAACTTTGCTAACCATAACCATAATGCCAAGAAGTGTAAAAGCAATAGCTCCCAATCATGCAAAGATCAAAAATAGATAGCAAGGCATAAACACCATGAGCTATACAAGCTAAGTAGAAAGATTGACTAGCTTAGATAGAATCAAAGTTGCTTATCATGAGCAAAACTGCCACCACATATGTAAGTACTCTCATCCAAGGCAAAACAAGCACCAAGTGAATCATAAGAATCTAGCCAGTTTCAATCTCAACAGGGGCAACAAGCATTCGCAGAAAATGAGCTCTACAAACGCTCACATATGCAACAGAGACTCAGTTGATCAAGTGATTATTGTTTATCCTCATGTGTCCTCTTATCCATGCGGAGGGTCGCACGACTAGTGTTGGCACTTCCCAAGTGCCCCTTTTATATGTGAATATCACCCCAATTAGAGTATAATTGATACTAATTTAGGCCATTTACCTATAATATTACCTATATATTTGTATATGCGTTGTTTTGGAGCTTTATTGCAGAAACAGGTAAAATTGGCTATTAAAGTGATGCTAGACAAGACAGGAGTCCAGAACCAATGAAAAGCAATGAAGAAGCCCAGTGCGCCGATCGGCGCAACCCATGAGCCGATCAGCGCAAGGGTATTTTGGCCCACAGAAGTGACTGAGGCCCATTCCGATGGAAGTTTATCTGATGTTTATGTAAGTTTATCTGCGCAAGACACTTGAAGATATTAGCTTCGAAGATTTATGGAACTTCAAGATCTCGACATGCGGTACAAGACTTTATCTCGAAGGAAAAGGCCCACATAGCAGCTGTGGAAGACAGAGGAACCGACTCGGAGCAGAAACCAGAGAGAACACGACTTGCACCGATCGACACAACCAACTTATTTGCTAGAAACCGAGTCCTTCACGAGTAGAACCCCTATATATACTTGTAACCCCCAGCCGCGATGAGTACCCCGAGGAGGAGGCAACAGAGGGACAACAGATTCGTGAGTTAGAGCCACCGGGGCTTGCCCCGTTAGAATAGATCTCTAGTTGAGTTTCAAGAACCATTGGTGTAAGAGTTGATCTGTCAAGGTAGGCCATCTCGATGGTGATGAATCTTACTCTATGTATCTCAAGGATGATTGAATATGTTGATGATAGTTTTGGTGATTTGTTTATCTTGATTCTATAATCATGCATGTGCTTATTCTCATTGCTTAGTTCTAGGCTAAGTAAGTTGATATTATCTTAATCATGGTGATTAGGATAGTATCGAGACATTGTATTGATTATGGTTTCTTGATGATGTCGGTAGTGTGGTTTAGCGGTGACAACGCTAAACCTGCGCAGCACTATTGGATAGTTGAGTAGGGTAAGATACTCGCGTGATTAAGGGTTTCCTCTCGGCAGCGATAAATCGGGAGCCGCTCGGAAAGCAGGGTGGTCTTATTCATTATAGGTTTTCATTGATCCATGTAATTATCCATTATGATGCTATTTAATTAGACTATCTGGTTACGATCTCTCTAGTAGATATCTGGCTACTCACCGAATAGTTTTAGCTTTGGCTTCAGTTTTGGCTTTGACTTGCACTCTAGTTCAACTTCGCTGGTGCACCGATCAGCTCAACACCTGCGCCGATCGGCTCAACAACTTAGATACGCAACAGTGCCGATCGGCTCAACCCTGCGCCGATCGGCGCAACGACAGAATTGCTGTCTAGCACACCTTTGCGCTGGCCAGTCTCCCCTTCATACAACCTGAACTTGACAGTAGCCTTGATTAGATCTTTTACTGTTAACTTTGTTTAATTATCCCTAAGGTCTCAGTGGTTTGATAATACCTTGGAATACTCTAAGGGAAAAAGTGCTACAACTGTACACCGTCCTCTTGCAGTATATAAGTGGGTGCGTAGTAACGACCAACAACTGGGTACGGCAAACACCCCGAGGCTTCAAGTCATAATGTTTGGTTTTAGCATTATGAGTAATTCTTGATCAAAGCACTTAGCAGATTTTTCAAGATTATGCACACGACAAAGGAGCATGCCTTTGCGGCAAAAGGAACACATGTTCTCACAATGTTACATCATGAGCTAAACATTTGCAAAGCCTTCCATTTCACAAACACAAGGTGCCAAAGTAAAGACATCCTCTAGACCAGCCTTAATGCAAGTTTCAACAAAGATAAGAGCAATTATACACATGGTGATCAAGTTTTGACAAGATTAGATCATAAGGTTCACAAGAAGCTCAGTTTACCTTTAAGATTAGCAAGTTGCTCACATGAGTCTATAACAGGCCATCTAGAAAACCTAAGCATGAGAAATTACCATCACATCCACACAACTTAGCTCAAGCTCAATCATAGCAAAGAGAAATGCAAGAAAGCATAAGACTCAAAGCTCATCTACCAATGCATATATTACATATGAGATGCAAAGCGAAAATGGTAAGATATATATGTACAAGTGAACACCAACTCCCCCTCAAATGATGCCATACGAATGACAAACACCAAGTTCCCCCCGAAGAAAAGCATGTCTCGAAGCATCTAGGGGCTTGGCGAGGATATAAGCTAGTTGGTTTTTAGTATCAATGTATATGAGCTCAACATCCCCCTTCTGAACATTGTCTCTCAGGAAGTGGAATCGCACATTAATGTGTTTGACCTTACCATGTTGGACTGGGATTTTGGTTAAGCATATGGCACTGGAGTTATCACACATGAGTGGAACACCTTAAAAGTCAACCCATAGTCTCTTATGGTAGACACAATCCATAGGATTTGCGAGCAGCAGCTAGCAGCAGCTATATACTCAGCCTCTGTGGTGGATTGGGCAACACTCGACTGCTTACGAGAAGACCAACAGATCAAAGAAGTACCCAAGAAATGGCAAGTACCAGAAGTGCTCTTCCTATCAATTCTACACCCAGCAAAGTCTGCATCCGTATACCCAATGAGATCAAGAGATGAAAATGCAGAGTACCAAAGATCGAACTCAAGGGTGTATTTGAGATACCTAAAGATGCGCTTGACAGCCTTGTGATGAGTCACCCTTAGGGAAGCTTGAAAACGAGCACAAAGACACACCGCAAAGTGTATGTCGGGTCTTGTCGCTGTCAGGTACAAGAGGGAGCAAATCATGCTCCTGTACTCTCTTTGATCCACCGCTTCATAGTCTTCATCGGGGTCAAGAGCCGTTGTAGTGGACATTGGTGTAGACAACGGCTTCACATTGACCATGTCGAACTTCTTCAGGAGATCCTTCGTGTACTTAGCTTGATGTATGAAAGTGCCTTGCTTGCACTGCTTGATTTGAAGCCCAAGAAAGAAGGTGAGCTCTCCCATCATCGACATCTGAAATTCACTTTCCATAGCTTCCTGAAATCTGGACACAAGAGCATGAGAGGAACCACCAAAGATGATATCATCCACGTAAATCTGAACTATTAGAAAGTCATTGTCATGCTTTAGAGTGAACAAGGTTTTATCAACACACCCCATGACATACCCACGCTCTAGCAAGAAGGTCTTAAGCCTAGCATACCATGCCATAGGTGCTTGCTTTAGCCCGTACAAAGCCTTCTGAAGCTTGTACACATGGTTTGGGTATTTGTGGTGCTCAAAGCCAGGGGGTTACCTCACATACACTTTTTTCTCTATGAAACCATTTAGGAAAGCACTCTTGACATCCATTTGATAAAGTCTAATGCCCTTGGAGGCAGCAAATGCAAGCAAGATCCTAATGGCTTCTATGCGAGCAACAGGAGCAAAGGTTTCACCATAATCTAAGCCCTCCACTTGGTTAAAACCTTGAGCAACTAGCCTAGCCTTGTTTCTCCCAACCTCACCATCCTCCCCATGTTTATTTTTGAACACCCACTTGATTCCTATGACATTGAAGTTTTTGGGAGGCTCTACAAGAGTCCAGACTTTGTTTCTCTCAAAGTTTTTCAACTCCTCATGCATGGCATTAACCCAATGTTCATTAGATAGTGCGTGTCCAACATCTCGGGGTTCAAAGGTTGCAACAAAGAGAGAATTAGTAAAGCAAGCAAGATGTGCAGACCTCGACCTTGTTGTCCTCTCATAGAGATTACCGATCATCTGTTGGGGTGGATATTGACGCTGAATGTGGTGAGGAGCCTCTCTCTCAGAGTGTACCTCCCCCTCAACCACAGCTAGAGTTTGCTCAACAACCGCTGAAGTCGATGTAGAAGCTTCTGGACCCTCTGCTGGAGTAGTGGTAGTAGCAGGAACAAGCTCAGATGAGAGATGAAGTGAATCATCATCATCATCATCAAAGCTCTGTAGGTCCTCTTCTACAAAGATGCTCTCCTTCATCTCCTTGTCACCTACAGACTCAATCACATTCCTTCCACAAGAGTTTGGTTCATCAAAGGTTACATCGCAGGATTCTACGATGGTGTTAGTCTCCAAATTCAAAACTTTGTAGGAATGACCATGAAGAGAGTAACCAAGAAAAATGCCATCAAAAGATCTCGACTCAAACATATCAAGATTGACACACTTGAGAATAAAGCACTTGCAACCAAATGCACACAAATAAGAAACCGAGGGCTTTCTCCCAAAACGCAGCTCATAAGAAGTCACACTAAGAATTGAGCGCAAGAAAATTCGATTGGAAACATAGCAAGCAGTGCTAATGTCCTCAGCCCATAACCGCCTGAGAGTCCTATGTTTATCGAGCATCGTCCGGGCCATCTCCACTAAGGTTCTGTTCTTTCTTTCAACCACACCGTACTGCTAGGAAACACGAGGTGCTAAAAACTGATGCTCAATACCATGCTCAAGATAGAAAGCATCAAAGGAGGAGTTCTTGAACTCGGTACCATTATCACTGCAAATTGCTCGTAATGCACCAGGAAGTTCCTTGAACAACCTCAAGGCTAAGCTCCAAAAGTGATGAAACACTTCATCCTTGCTCTCAAGAAAGTAGACCCAAGAGTAGTGAGAATAGTCGTCAACAATCACAAGAACATACCACTTCCCACCCGCCGAACGAACCCGAGAAGGACCAACAGTGTCCATATGAAGCAACTCTCCAGGGCGTTTAGTCATCACCAAATTGATTGGTGGATGAGAAGCGGCAATCATTTTCCCATGACGACACGGAGCACAAACCAATTCCTTATCAAATTTGAGCTTAGGCAATCTCCGGATCAAACCTAGGCCACTCAAGCGACATAGCAAGTCAAAGCTCATGTGACCCAGTCTCCTATGCCATTTCTAGAGCTCAGAAGAAGATTGAGCAAACAAGCACTTGTGAGAACCAGGAGAACCAGCAAAATCAGCCCGAAAAACTTTGCCAATACGAGAAATCCCACAAACTAAGGAACCACTCGAATCAAGAACACAAGAAGCATTCGACTTAAAGCGCACTTCCAAACCAACATCAAGAAGCTGAGAGATAGAGAGGAGATTGTACTTGAGATACTCAACCAAACCAACATCTTTGAGAGTGAATTTTTCATTTACCTTTACCGCGTCTCTTGCCTTCACTCTCCCTCTCTTGTCATCTCCAAAGGTCACATACTCCCACCGCTTCAGGGGAGTCAGGCTGGAAAACCACTTTGCATCTCCGGTCATGTGGCGCGAACACCCGGTGTCCATCAACCATTTGTTCTCCAAGCCTCCACCTGCTGCCTACAAAGAACGAGAAGGAAAAGTTGATGGCTCAGTGCTGGGGTTAGTCAAAAGAGATTTGGAAATCCAGCACTTAACCATACGACCGGTAGTAGTCATCACAGTTCTTTGCACATTATCCTTTGAACACATAGGACAAGAACCACGACGGGGAAAACGTGGCCTGTCAAAGCGTCTCGACTCAAATCTTGGGTTGTGAGGATAGAAATCATCAATGTGAAAGCCAAATCCACGCGAATGACACTCACCACGATGGGGAAAACATGGGGCACCAAAGTGCTGCTGCGCAAAGCCTCTGTTTTGTGAATCAAAGCCATATGAGGAATGACCTTGTCCACGATAGGCATGAGAAAAAGAGCGAGGCTGAAAGTCAACAAAATCATCATAAAAAGCATCCCTAGTCAACTCAGCTTGCTTCCTCTCAATCCTCTTACGCCTATAACAGAATTCATCCAAGTGGCCCTTGCGACCACAAAACATGCAAATGTAGACACCCTTAGGATTAGGGTTGGTTTGCATTGCAGGTTTGGGTTTTGGCTTCTCTTTTGCTTTGGGTTGAAAGAGAGTTTTGGATTGGGTGGATAGTATGTCTCGGTGGGTTTGATGGTGTTTTCCTTATCCATGTAGCTGGAGCTAGGAACAAACCTACACACATTCTCACTCTCCTTGTCACACCTCTCAAATCCCAAGCCCAAGTTATAGGTTGACCTAGAAGTACTCTCCTTCACTCTTGCCAAATCACTCTCAAATCTTTTCCTCACTCACTAGGGTTCTCTGGAGCCTAGAAACAAGATAGTCATTTTCTTGAACTAGGACTTTGTTTTCTTCCGTAGTGATTACTAGCTTGTCCTTGAGGGTGACACACACTTCACATGAATGTGGAAGAACTTTAGAGCGAGTCTCATGAAGCAACTTGGACTCAAGCAATTTGACTTTGAGGGTTTGACATTCCAACTCACTAGTGAGCTTGGGTCACTTTTGACACGCACCCAAAAGAGTTGGTCTAGTCTTGAATTCATCAACCTCTTTGAGGGTACTCTCAAGCTGATTGACAACTTGAGCATGCACACTCTTCCTCTGTGTAAGATCACTCATTACAACTTGACAAGACTCACACTCTACAATCATGTCATTCTTAGCAAGCTTAGACCTAAGCGAAGCAATTTCAAAATCAGCACTCTCCAACTTAGACTTAAGATCTCTACTCTCATGAACAGCACTATGAAGCTTATCATCTTGCAAAAGCAGAACATCACGCAAATGATCAAGTTCAGAAGAAAGCTCATCAAGAGTGGGAGGTACACTGCTTGTGTTAGAGTCGGATCCAGAGTCGGTGTCGTGGTCGTTCTTTGCCATGAAGCAAAGCCCGGTGAAGTCATCCTTCCTCTTGACTCGTGGCTTTTCAACCTCCTCCTCCGAGCTTGTAAGGCCTTTGTTTGATGTGAGGTCGACATCGCTCAAGGCGGCAACACAGGCACGTGCAATGGCCTTGGTGAACTTCTTGGAGTTCTTGCCCTTCTTGTAGAAGCGGTTCTTCTTCTGCTTGAAGTCTTCAGTGTTGTTGTCGCGGTACCCGGCCTTCTTCTTCTTCTTGGGACAATCAGCGATGAAGTGTCCCGGGTCACCGCACTCGAAGCAGGTTCTTGAACCACCTCCTCTTCTCTCCTTTCAGTTGTTGTAGAACCTCCTGAACTTCCTTGTGAGCAAGGACAACTCCTCGTCAGGAATGCACTCCATCTGTTCATCGGAAGCTGCAACAAGAGAAGACAAAGCTAACTCCAAGGAAGACTTGTCAAGTGAGGGGTTACTTCCATAACAAGCATCACTGTGACTAACCTTCTGAGAGCTCACACCCATCGGCAGTGCTGATTGTAGTTGTTGGTCGAGTACAGCCAAGACACAAATCTACTGAAAAATCACACAAAACAATTAACGAAGGTGGAAAACCAAGGCTCAAAATATGAAAGAAAAAGACTCAAAAACTGAGTTGTCCTGACGAAGAATCAACAGTGCCGATCAGTTTATTGGCAGTGCTGGTCCGGTCATTGCCAGTGACCACCGGCACTGCTGGTCCTTGCTGGTCCATCGGCAGTTGGTGCCACCGGCAGTAGCCATCGGTACTACCGGTCGGGCCCGACAGATTCAGAACAGCAACAGTGAACCGCAAAGAAAAATTACAAAACCTTATCAAACAAACTCCAAAAATCACGAAATTTGGACCAGTGAATCCTCAGCACATCACAACCCTAATCCTAGAAGATTAACTCAAGTGGCTCAAGAAATCATCATGAATTTCAGATCTTGTGCCAAGAACACCAAAAAGGGGAAACTTGTGAAATCCTTCAAATCAAAGGTGCTAGAGCTATTGAATCGTTCAAGGATCCATAGAGGATTGTTCTAGCTTATCCTAGCAACAAGTTTCTCAAGAAATCCGGGCCAAAAGTTTGTCCAAAAGTGAGATCGAAAATCACCACGAAAATAGCTCCGAAAGTAGGAAAAAGGGAATTTCGGGTTTCAAGGGAGGAGAGAAATCTTGAGCACGAAAATACTTCTCATATCATGGAAAGGTGCTTACAAGATCCATAGGTACAAGGCTAGGAAGCCACCCTCTTCCTCCCACTATTTGGAAGAGCAAGAGATGTCTCTCACCCACCCACTACTCTCCTCTCAAACATGAAGTCCTCTCCTAGCACTTTGAATAGAGTCATAACACAAGGCTAATGAGAAGAAAGTCACCTCTTCCACTAGCCATACCTCTCTTTATATAGGCCTAGGGTCTATTCTCCACATGACCACTCTACCCTTGACCTACATAACACACCCACCTATCACAGGGGGCATAACTGTCCATCTTTTTTCCTCATCATTCGAATACCATCGGACGCTTCACGTCTTTGCTTCATCTCAAAGCAAGTTCCGTGATGGTGCCACGTGCACCATCAACCACCGCCACCGGTTTTGAGGTCCAAACCCGAGAAACCGCCTTGCACGCTTCTGAAAGCATGACTCTCGATGTCGACGTATGTTACCTTGTCCCGCGATCCTGACCACCGGCAAGTCTCTCCCAGTCCCTGTCAATTGGGCCCCCTTGTCACTTGCACCGATATCCCGTTCGCCTTGACTTGGTCAACACACCGTCTTCATCACCACCACGATTTTGAGGCTCAACCGCGAAACCGTCTGTGCTTCTTGCCTCTCCACGTGTACGGTGTGGATCACTCTTGACTTCACCCGGCATCCTGATCGTCTAGCCCCAAGTCCCCTACTTGTGCCCGATCCACTCGCCATTGACCGCCAAGTCAACTCTAGTGACCTACACATCATGAGACAAGCAAACACATTTCCCACCTCCTGCAATATCACCAATATCTCCACCAACTCCGGTTAGTCATAACCATGATATGCAAACCCACGCAGTCCTTGGATTCCCGCATTTCAACTCAAACACCAAATCCGCTCAAGTCAATTACTCATCACATATATTGCAAACCATGGCACATATCCATATGGTTTCTCATAGACCGATTAATCCAACAATGTCCAATGTGTATGTGTCCGTGTTGTTGCCAAATGTGCGGGGCATGTATGAGATGCACTTCGGCATGCCCATGAGCAGTGCCATTCTCAACACCATCAACACGCGCCTTGACGCGCGCACCGTCGCCATCTGTCTTCGTCACTCCAACTCAAGCTGATCTTCGTCGACCCGGCGTCGCTGATGGTCATCTGCGATGTGCTTCGACAGCTCCCTCCGGGCCACCTGCAAGGTTGAAAAGTCACTGGAACCAGCCGGCTCGATTTGACTAAAAACCGGCCGATTAACTGGAGAACCGGCCGTCTAACCGTTTAGCTACAATAGCTAGTTACGGTTAGCCGGACGGAACCGGCCGGCTAGATTGACCGGCCGGGACCAGTTCCCTGGTTAACTGGGATAACCGGCCGGTTCCAGCCGGTTCTTCAAACCCTAGCCACCTGCATTACTACAAAAATAGCTCGGGCTAAAATAGACTGTTGCGGTGGGCCAAACAGCCCAACGCTATGGAAACAAAGTTAAAAATAAAAAAATTACAGTGAATCATCTATGGGACAAATAAATCGCCCGTAAAAATCAGATTATAGTACCGAGTGACATTGTTACCGATCGCTACAAATTTCTAAAAAAACAAAAAAAACACGCACTGGCCTGTCCACTAGGCCCGGTGCCTTGTCCCTATCTAGTAATGGCATGGCCAGATCCGCGTCGAGAAGGGGCCGCTGCCACCCAGCGGCCCTTCACTAGAGCAACACTCGCCAAGGATAGCGCTCGGCTTGCCGCCCTACATCGACGGGGCCACGCACAGGAAGGCCCCCGCCGCCCTTTCGTGTCCTGGCGCATCCGGATCCGCCCACCGACCGGTTGAATCCACGTGCCTCCCAGCCGTGCTTCTCTGGAGCATTTTTAGAGCCAATATAGCGGCGGATCACATTTTAGACTGCTGCTAAAAACTAGAGACCCACAATAGTGGCAGATTTCTTCAAAATTGTGGCTACGTGTTATCCTTGTCGACGTCCCCACGAGTAGTTCCCTGCCGCACCTACAGACACCCTTCACTACGAAGAATCTCTCATTACCGAATGTCAAATACACTCAGACAAAAATCCTAAAACACTCACGCAAATCTTTCCCCGGCGAGGTGACATTAAAATCGCTGCATGGGAGCGCACCGCTGCTGCCCGCCTGAACACATGCCACAACATTCGGCCTAGCTCTCAGATTGAGAAAAAGGCCAAAGCCACCCGCTCGAATGCACCAGAGAATTGAAACATGCATACAGCTTGATTTAAAAATGATAAAAGATATTGAAAATGTTCTTTGCCGAGTGTGAGTGAGAAATACTCGGGAAAGACTGATTTTGCCGAGTGTGAGTGAGAAACACTCGGCAAAGAATTTGTTTGCCAAGTGCTAAATTAGACACTAGGTACATCAATTTTCCTATGTACTTCAATTTTTTTAAAAAAATTATCAAACAAATTCTAAAAATAATATAATTTTAAAATCATACAATTTAGGTAACATACCACCTATACAAAATAATTTGAAGTCAAATTCAAATTCAACTTTTATTTAACTTCAAATCTAAATGACTCATTCTTAACTCTAAGGTTATTATTCGGAGTTTCTCAATTTCATAAGCAACGTATGTGACAACTTATGCGAAACCTATTCTACTTTTTATTGTAGCTTTCACTTGTAATACAACCACACCATGACAAATCTCATGATTTTAAGATTTAATTTAAGTTTTTAAATTTAAAAATTATTCAGACACACGTTATCGGGGTCATATTTCTTACACAAAATGTCAAATTTCTTTTTATTTCATGGATAAGGTCTCAATTAGGCTGAATAACATGAATATAATTTTATACTTATTGATTTTTTAGTTTGAGTCACTTGTAGTTCATATTTAACTTTATTCTAAAAATTATTTGAAATATAATTAATTAACTAAATATAGGAAACAAATACAAAAAATGTCAAATTTTAACATGGAGTAACTCATATTATATGTGAAAAGTGCAAAAAAATTTTAGACAAGAAGAGGAAAAAATATTTTTTTCCGAGTGTCAAGAAAAAACACTCGACAAACCCTTATCTTTATCGAGTATCAATGAAAATATTTATTTTATCGAGTGAAACACATGCTTTTATCGAGTGTATTTATTTTACTGAATGTTTTTTATACGACACTCGATAAAAACGTTCTTTGTTGAGTGTAAAAAAAAAATAGTCAGCAAAGAAATGGACACTCAACAAATGTCATTTTTCCCGTAGTAGCTTGACCTACGAGAGGCCAGCTCCTGATCGAGAACGGCCGCCCTGAGTTTTCGTGGGTCCGACTACCCAGTGAGTAGGACCCGATGGTCCCGGTGAACTACACCTCTGGCACAATGTCGGTGCCCAATCTGGTCCCACACTTTTCGCCGGTGCCTCCGCCTCGCCTCCGCGCTTGTCTCCCTCGGCATCCTCCTGGTGACCATGGTCTCTGTCGCGGCGGCCGACCTTCCCGTGGACACTGCCCATGTTCCACGCTAACTGGTGGAGCTACCTGTAGCCGTGGGGGATGGCCGTGTTGGGCAGCACCAACGTCTGCCTCCTCGCGTGAACGCCGGCTGCATCTATGCCTCTATCGCGCGCCACAAGGCTGTGGTGTGCCCGTCGTGCTCAACATGCTAGCCAACTACGTGGCTCCCTACGGCCCACGGAAGCCGCTCTTCCCGGCTGGGTAATAAAGTGCACGTGTTCACGCCTGGTGCGCCGCCGCCGGCCGCAGTGCTGCAGTTTGCCGAAGCTATCCGGTTCGAGATCAAACACGAGTACCGTACGGGCTCGTGGAGACCGCGGGCGAGGTGGTGTCGTGCGCGCGGAAGGGTGAGTCCTGGAACAAGCTCCCTGCACTACGGCAAAGTCTAAGTTTGCTGTGTGCCAAAGATTTTATCATGTGTATTATATCAGGCACACAGTAAAGAGTAGATATACCAAGTTTTATGATAAAGCTACACGATAAAGATATCATATGACAAAACAACTCTTTATCATGTGTTTCTAGAAGGACACACGGCAAAAATCCGATTGCCGTGTGTTCCTGTGTAGGCACACGGTAAAATGTGTCTCATGCGTAGACACGCTACCGTAGCTGACGGCCGTTATCCTCTTTGCCCTGTGCCCCTTATCTAGCACATGGCAAAAAAGGTTCTTTGTCGTGTGCCTACTTTGCCGTGTGCTCCATGTTCACACACAGCAAAGCGTGCACGTGACATACACGTGTCAGTATTTGCCATGTGTGCCACCATGGCACATGACAAACAATTTTTTTTGTTCTTTTTTCTCACCAACTTTTTTTGATGATTTAACATACTGCACATAACATGTGATATTGATATTTTTTAAAATTTTGAGTTATGTTTGCTATATTTTTTAACCTTATTTCCTTATTTTAATTATTTTGTTAAAATTTCAATTTGAATTGGAAGTGGTTTGAATAATGTAATGTAGTGGATGGAAATTTAATATTTTATACTAATTATTCTCATTATACTTCGTACCCAAGATGTAACAAGAAAATTCGTACATATTATACATAAAATATAACAACCACCGTGTTGTTGAATAGAATAAAAAAAACAAATAGAGTTTTAAAATTAAGAGAATTGTCCTATCATTGTTAGATTATACGTAGATGGTTTGGTAAAAAAGTACAAAATGTTTGGCATAAGTTATTATGTATGGTCTTCACAAATAAGAGAATTTCCATAGAATAATTTGAATGTTTAGTTGGAACGTTTTGGATTTTGAATCAAACTGACGGTCGAATTAAGATTTGACTTCAACCAAATTTTTACAGGCTACAGAACATAAGAGTTTTATCATCTCCAATTTGGTAACGGTTTAAGTCACTAAGTGTTTTCAAATTGTTTTTAAAAAAACAGGATCTAATTTTTTTGCCGTGTTCCAGATCTTAGGGCACACGGCAAAGCCCACTATGCCCGTTGCACCACAAAATCAAGTCTTTTTGCTGTGTGCCACGGGGCAGGCACACGGCAAAGAGTCCTTGACTTCTTTGCCCTGTGCCCGGGCATGCACATGACAAAGCCATTATTACATCTCCCTGATTGAATCGAGGAGGTGTCCATTTTCATGTTTGTCGGAACTTCTTCCTCTCCCCGCTGTCGCTGCTCCCCGCTTCCGTGTCTCCCTAGCCATCGTTTCTCCCATGCCGCCGCCTCTTCCCACCGCCGCCACATCTCCCCTTATTTACGCCCGCTTCAACACCTTGCACCACCCACGAGCCCGACCCGATATCCGGTGCTGCATCCCTGGTCCTCACGCCCCTAAGCCCGCCCCGACGCCCATGGCCCTCGCACTCCCGGCGGCCCCTGGCTCCACCGGCGCTGCATCCCCAGCCTCTGACGCCCCACCCCATAGTGTAAGTCCTCTTGTGCAAGTACTCTTTGTAGCCCCATAGTGCAAGTCCTCGTGAATACTTGCTGTTTATTATGCGCACTCTGTGTTCTAAACAGGCACATGTCTAGGTTCACAGCACCGTAGCATAGAGGCAGCAAGAACCAAAAAAAAAAAAAGAGATAAATATGGTGTTGAAATGCTGCTGTAGCTCCATGTCCATCTTTATGTTTCAAAAAATTTTAGTGCTACTACTAGCTGCATGTCGATCTTTAACACCTTCTCTTGCTGTCCGTCATGTACTTGATGACATGTAAGTGCCTGCGTTGTGGTGTGCTAGCAATGCGCCTGCCTAGGAAGCTGTTGGGGACAAGTGGTGCGCCAAGGGCTAGGAGGAGACGCATATTGCTTGTCGGTCACGTCGTTTGATGATGCCAGGTCTAGCACACCATCAAGTGAATCTATCCCTCAAGCAATATGTGACGAGATGGGTATATGAATTTATTTATTTATTCTAATTCTCAATACTATATAATTTCTAATCATCATTGTATCTTATTTCACAATTGACGTCACATGATGGTCGCCCTTGCAACTAGTTTGAGGCATTTGATATGGCTCGCCAGGGCAAGGCCAAGGTGCTCAACATCCAGTACAACCTGAAGGCCCTGCCCATGATGCATAGCAATTTCTCCATCCACATCCGCCTCACCGAGTACACATCGATGGGAAGGAACATCCATGGGCCTGAGTGGGATCCTACCACCTAGGATTTTGATGGGGAAGTCGTGATGAGAGTGGGAGGAGGTGGGAAGCATGGATGGTACTGAATTAGAGAAGGCACACTCGACACCGTGAGTATGCCCATTCTCTCAGCGATACGAGCGAGGAGAACGAGCTCAAGCCTGGCTATACACCCTTGACTGAACACTACACAGTCCCAGGTGGATGGACTTCAGGTAATTTTAGTTATATTCGTTGTTGGTTTACTAGTTTTGCACATCACTTTTTTGCATTGCAATAATAAGATCAAATGTTACAGACCTAGCTCGATATAGAGGAAGGCAAGGGAGGAAATGGAATAGGAGTTTGAGAGGAGGCTCAAGCACCAACAACAGCAATTGACTTAGTGGATGGAAATACTTGGCCAGAGTTTAGGTACAACAATGCTGCCGATGCCGTCCTTTGCTCTACCTCCTCAGGCACCTACTCTGGCTAGTACTCCTATGAGTATGAATGTTTTAGTTTCTATTTTGTCCATACTAGAGCATTCATTACAATAACTAAACTCAATACTAGAGACTTTCTTAGGATACTAGAGCATTCACTTATTGAAAGACTAATCAATAATCATCACCTGTCATTTGTGCTGAATCAATCGGCAGGATCGAATGTCTGGAGTCAATGGCCTGAGGATAATCAAGATCAGGACTTGTCGCCAGCTGGTGGGCAATGCTCTCGTCATTTTCCATGATTCATTAGTTAACTTTCTATGCTAATATTGGTCTTCCTTGTGTTTTTAAACTACCTGGGATGTACTATTGATGATAGTTATGTTTCTAGACTACTAAATGTGTTTGTGAACCTCATAGGCTGCTTATTGTGATATATTTGTGTTGTTGATGTCCGGCAATGATATTTGAATGCATGTTATGATATTTAAATAATGCATGTGATGATAATTTTGATATATTAAAAACTGAGATTTTTGGGTCTGGCGACAACTAATTCTAATGTATTTCTAGCAGGTTTAATAGGGTTTGCCAACACACAACAAAGATAGGTAATAGGAACAAGGTTTGCCATGTGCCTTGGTCACAACTGTTGACGGTCATTAAATTCTAATTCCGACTATCAATATAGTCACAAATAAGGAAAAAACATAGCATTTCAAACACGCATGTTAGTTAGGAATAACAAGATTCCACTTGTCGTTGGGGTTTATGTGCATGCAGATAATATATATAAAAGGAGTGGAGAAATGAAGCAAGATCCACGAAATACCATGACATGGCTACACAACATTGCACGGGAGAACACCGACTTAACAGAGGATGGGACCCAACTTCCAGACACCTCGAGGAAGAGCACCTAGAGGGGACCCACCTCCTGGTCGGCTGACCTAGGGGCTTGGTCGGCAGACCAAGTCTTGAGGCGGTTCATTCCCCCTTCCATATGTCGCTCCCTCATCCCTTTGCCAACGTTGGTGCACCAAGGTTTAGTGGAGGTTACTCCTGTAAACCGACCTTTGGACACTATAAAAGGAGGGGAGTGCCTCCCACTCAAACACACCAAGAAGAATCCATTCTCTAACATTACACTTAGTCTTTTGGTCCTAGTGGAGTTTAGGAGAGAGGAGAGCTATTTGAGGTCCTCAACCTTGTCTTGAATACTGATTTATTATTATTATTATTATTATTATTAGTTCTACTCTAGTCCTCTCTTGTAATACTGATTTATTATTATTATTATTCCTTATTCCTTATGCCTTATCCTTATACTAGTGTGATAGTCATGTGCTTTATATATGGTTATTTCCTAGTCATGTAAGGTTGTTACATGTTTCACATACTTATGCTAATCAACCTATGTCCTTACACTTGTGCAATACATATTGTAGATAGACATGCTTTAGTCCATAAGTTGTTAATCTGTAGAATTAATGTTATGTGTGCTATAGTATTTAGCTTAATGATCCATAGGGTCCAAGTTATGCATATCTTAGCCCTTGACTTGTTGATCCGTATGGTCAGAGTTATGCATTCTCTAGTACTTGACTTGTTGATCCGTCCGATTAGAGTTAAGTGTACTCTTATTCTAGACTTGTCGGTCCAAAAGGCCACAGTCCCATGGGAATCAAGAGTATTATTTAGCAATATAAGAATGGTGCTTAGGTTGGTAAATATATTTGAGTGCTTAGTTGCCCCACGAACAGGCATAGGTGTGATGGTAAGGACTTAATTGCCTTTAGTCACGTGTCCTTGTATAAGATTGCCAGCAGGTGGTGATAGCCCTGTTGTGCTTATTAATCATCCCTGTCTCGGCTTGACATAGGACTTAGGCTTGCATGTATTTAACCTTTAGACAGGAGTATAGAAGTACATAGGGACCCAACTTAACTCTTCCTAACCCACTTAACTTAGACTTTGGACTAATGTTAGATTGGATTATTCTGTGTGTCACTACCCCTTATTATCTATTATCCTTACCCCGATCTATGAAATTGGTATATTACTAGTTATATGTGTGACACTCCAGGTGTCTCACTTTCATTTAACCAACATGAAGAGCATAGATCATGAACCATATGGCATGAAATAATAAGACTCACTCCCTTTTGAATTAAATCCAGGCAAATCAAAACCCTGCAACCAAAATTGTGAGCTAAATAAAAATTTATTATATAATATATGCCAAATAAATTCATAATCAGATTAGTAATATTAAAATAGAATTTTATGAATTTATTGAGCATTTTACCATATTTAGAATTACCCAATTAATTACTTAAAGCCTAAAAACCTTTCACATTGGAGATTTAATTATAAAATAAATATAACTTTTCTAGCCCATTGGGTCCTATCAGAGCACCACAAATATCTCTAAGGACCTATGTGCAAAATCCCAACTTAATTGGAGGCCCCTAGCTATTTTATTTGGAGAAACCATTGAGTAGGGACTTAGTTGCAAAGATCTAAAAAGATCAGGGGGTGCAGCAAAAAATCTTTCTCTTCCTTCTCCTGTTGGCGCAGCAGGAGCAGAGCTCCACCGCCGGTGCACCGCCCGAGCCGCCTTCACCCCTCCACCTCGAAACCCAGCACGCGCAACAGTGCCACCTGCCATCCCCCTGCTCCTCCGTTCTGTCCCCTCAGCCGCGCGCCCGCCCAATGGCCGTTTTCCCCTCTTCTTCTCTCTGCACACTCCACCGATGCGACCGGCCAGTGACTTCAATTCCGAGCGCCTCCGCCGCTCTCAACCCCCCAAACCACCTCTGTCCTTTACGTGACCTTGAAGCGCACCCACGAGCACCAGCCCGCTCACTCTCATTCTCTCGCTCACCCTGCTCTCTCTCCCATTTCTTCTCTTCCCCTCCCCCACTCTGCCATTGCAGAACCAGTCGAACTCAAGCTCGCATCGTTGTCGCTCCACTACTTCCCGAGCCCAGCCGAGAGCACTCACGCAACCGTCCGTTTTCCCTCTAGCTCCCCAGGCCACTCCCTCGGCAACTCCCTGCGTGAGCTCAATCAATTTGAAGAAAAACCGAACCAAGCAACTCCGGTGAGCTCCTCCGCTGCTGCCCCAAATTCTTGGTCTTTGGTAAGCCTCGTCCCCTTTTTCCACCTCTCACGCGTGCGCAACTCGTCCACGCGTTTCCCTGACCCTTCAATCTCTTGTTTTTCTCACAAGATCGCTGGCACCACGGTTTTCCCGGCCGCCGCCCTGCTCCGCGGGAAATCCCGAGCCGCCTCGCCGATGAACAATACCTTCCGGCTCCTCTCATCGCCACGTATCATGATGCCGATCTTCGCCAAGACTTCGTGAAGCCGTAGGAGCAAGTCGCGCATGATTTGCTGCTCGGAGCCGTTTTTGTGACGCCGCCGAAGACCCACGTTCCGCCGCCTCTTGTCGCCAACCCCTCTCCGGTGAGCCACCCCCCTTGCAACCCCGCCTATCTCTCTGTCTCGACGCACGCGTCATTCCCCGGCACTAGCGGTGAGCTTCTGCTGCCCACAGACGCCAGCAACGAGCCTCCGGTGAACCCCGGTCACGCGCCACCGCGCTCCGCTATGCTGACTTGGCATAGTCTACTGGCAGCCGACACAGCGCCTACGTGGCCTGAAGTGGCATCGACGTGGTGCATGCGTGGCAATTCTTTAACCCAGGAAATGCCAGAAAAATGTTAAAAGTTTCCAAAACTCATAGTAAATCGATTTCGAATCCATTGTAGCTCAAACAAAATTTGTTAGGTTCATCTTGAAGAGCTCTATTTTAGTAAAATGATAAATCATAGCCTCTGTTCATGCATTTTTGTTAATTCATTAAATTGTGACACCACAAATTAATTCACCAGAAATTCTAGGAATGGAATTAAATCTTGATTTTTGGCATGCTTAGTAAAAATATGATTATATACCACCAAAAATTTTGGTTTGGCAAAATATGAATTATTTTAGGCTCTGGAATATAGTTAGTGTGTTTGCTTAAATTAATTCTAGTAATTATTCTGTAATTAATTGGCCCTTACCACTTGGAACAAAAATCACTCTTAGAAGCCCCTGCACCCAGTAAAACACACAGGTCCAGAAACCTAAATTTACTTAATTAACTAAATTGATTTGCTCATATCACTATTTGACTTTAATAAATGCTAGTAAATTAGAATAATAATATCCAGAGGCTGTAAATTGGTAAAAATGCAATTCACCTCTGTCTCTGTCCATGATAAATCACTCAGGTCCAGAATCAATTGGTTACTATTTTAATTGCTTGTTTGATTCTGAAAAACTATAACAAACCTAAATAAATGAATAACACACATAAAATGATGAAACTTTAAATTGTTTCTTTGAAGCATATGGCTTCAAGAACATAAGAGTAATTTTAATTAACATTAAAACACGACCCAACTTCTCTGAAGCATATGGCTTCGAGAACATAATAATAATTTTTTGATATCAAAACACGATGTGCTTGCATGTATCATATCATTGCATATAACGGTGTTACGACAATACCGTTAACATCTTTGTCATCATATAGGTAACGACAACCAGGAGCTCGAAGAGGATCATCAGAAGGATACTGAGTCTCAGGAACAAGAGATTGAAGTTGCTAACACTAGTGTCGATCCAGGCAAGCCCCAGTTTTCATTCGCCATTTTATAAAGTTGCTAGTTATCAATATCACTAGTGTCTATGATTATTGTTGCATTAGGTCATAGGAGTTGATTGGAACCCACTTGCATGATACCCAAATGACCTATACCACTGTCATTAGAACCTTGGTAGTATCGGTGCTGAGTCGCTACATTTAGTAATTACTAGGCACGATAGATATCATTACTAAGATGAACTTGACCACTGGAACGGGACTCATAAAAGAAGTTTATTTTGATGTCATGACCGGGAAGGGATGATGCATGTGTAGGTTTGCAGCAATACATGGGTGTTGACTGTGGTAGCCCTGCCTTGTCGAACCTAGCACCCGTCCGTGGTCGGCCCCTTGGTCAAGTATTGAACAGTACTGAAGGCATGCTAGTCTATGGGCACTAGTAAACTGATGTAGCATTGACGCGGCAATGAGGATGGTACCTAGTACAGTGGTCATTGACCCTCCTACTGCTGGAGTGGACGGTTCATACCGTGAAGTACTATTGGCAGAACGGCATGCCCACTCGCTGAGACTGGACCCGGACTGAGTTGTTTTTCGTCCTTTCGAAAGGTTGCCATATACGACCTTAATTGGTGCGTATGTGTCGTGTATCTCGGGTTATCCCAGCTGGTGTAAATCGATTGCAATTGCTGTCCCTCGCAGTAATGAGTACCACTTGGTCACTGAGTCGTCACGTAGTTGCACATGGTACTTGGGAATTGATTATGATGCTTAGCATTGATGCTACAATTATTGTTCTTATGTTGTACTTAGCTTATATATTGCTTTATTATCTTATTTTTGCAACTAAAGTTACATTTTGCTCTACCCAGTTAATTTGAGAAGTAAAACTTGATAGAACTAATAGGTTGCTTAGTGCGAGTCTTTTCAAACAAGCCACCTATTAGAGCCATTGCATGCCTAGATGTCCGATGGGTAAGTCTTGCTGAGTAATTAGTACTCAGGCTTTGTGCCACTGTTGTTTTCAGGTAATGAAGAGGTAGAGTTGCCTGAGAATGTGCTGCCCTGGGACATGCAAGTCCCTGAGGGTTGGACTACCCACTGGGAGTCCGACTCGCCGCCGCAGTATTGATGTGTGTTGCTAGAGTGATGGTTCTTTAGGCAGGAACCATTACTATGTTGTATCATTGAGCTCGTAGCTCCTTATCGTTATTTGCTTCCTCTGTGTTTTCAAAAACATTATGAACTTAAAATATTTTGCTGCACTCTGATGACTTAATGATGTAATATTCAACTTAAATTTGAACCAATATTGTATTATCATGTGTCTGCGTTATCAGCACCATCGGGACCTCGATCCTCTGGGAAGGGGTGCCACAATATGGATATGAACATGCTATCTCTTGATCGTCGTCTTCTCTTGGAAGAAATATAAATGACAACCATTGGATTAATCCAGTAGTGAAATGCTGCAATGAAATGCTTGTGCGCTTGCATATTTAACTTGCCCACACTAACCATCTATTGAGTTCTACCAATGTTGGTCGTTACTACGCACCCACTTATATACTACAAGAGGACGGTGTACAGTTGTAGCACATTTTCTCTTAGAGTATTCCAAGGTATTATCGGACCACTGAGAGCTTAGGGATAATTAAATAAAGTTAACAGTAAAAGATCTAATCAAGGCTATTGTCAAGTTCAGGTTGTATAAAAGGGAGACTGGCCAGCGCAAAGGTGCGCCAGAAAGCAATTCTGTTGTTGCGCCGATTGGTGCAGAGTTGAGCCGATCGGCACTGTTGTGGATCTAAGTTGTTGAGCCGATCAGCGCAGGTGTTGAGCCAATCGGCACTGTTGCGGATCTAACTTGTTGAGCTGATCGGCGTGGGTGTTGAGCCGATCGGCACTCCAGCGAAGTTGAACTAGAGTGCAAGTCAAAGCCAAAGCTAAAACTATTCAGTGAGTAGCCAGATATCTACTAGTGAGATTGGAACCAGGTAGTCTAATTAAACAGCATCATAATGGATAATTACATGGATCAATGAAAACCTATAATGAATAAGACCACCATGCTTTTCGAGCGGCTCCTGATTTATCGCTGCCAAGAGGAAACCCTTAATCACGCGAGTATCTTACCCTACTCAACTATCCAATAGTTCTGCACAGGTTTAGTGTTGTCACTGCTAAACCACACTACAGGCATCATCAAGCAACCATAATCAATACAATGTCTGAATACTATCCTAATCACCACGATTAAGATAATATCAACTTACTTAGCCTAGAACTAAGCAATGAGAATAAGCACATGCATGATTATAGAATCAAGATAGACAAATCACCAAAACCATCATTAACATATTCAATCATCCTTGAGATACATAGAGTAAGATTCATCACCGTTGAGATGGCCTACCTTGACGGATCAACTTTTACACCAATGGTTCTTGAAACTCAACTAGAGATCTATTCTAACAGGGCAAGCCCCGGTGGCTCTAACTCATGAATCTGTTGTCCCTCTGTTACCTCCTCCTTAGGGTACTAATCGCGGCTAGGGGTTACAAGTATATATAGGGGTTCAACTCGTGAAGGACTCGGATTCTAGCAAATAAGTCGGTTGCACCGATTGACAAGCCCTAGAGCTTCACGGGGGCGAGGCTATCATCGGCATCGAGTCGGTGTTGGACGAGGAGGGCCGGAGGCGGGAGCTTGTCGTGGTGGCGACTCGGGTTCGACGGTGGCGATGGGGAAAATCGTGATGCCACCGACTCCGCGATGGAAAACAAAGAGAGAGCAGGTCAGGGAGATGAGTTAGGAGGTTGTGCGCATGAGAGGAAAAAGAATGGGTGCCGAGGCTCACCGAGAGCAGCTAATTTATGGCCGGCGGCAGAGAAACTCACTGGAGGGCTCGCCTCTGATCTTTCTTCGATTCAGCCAAGGCGCGCGCGATTTTGGCCGAACAGAGACATGGGGAAGTGCAGGAGGGTGAGACGCACAATCTGGTGGTCTTGGCTCGGCTTGATAGTAGTGGAATCAGCGGCGCTCAAGCTCGAGCTAGTGGTCGGTAATGGCGAAGTGGTGGAAAGGAAGGAAAAAGAGAGGGCAGAGTGAGCAGAGAGTGAGAGGGGGCAGCGCTTGTGAGCTCGTGGTACGGGGTCTAGTTGCACAGAGGAAAGGGGTGTGGTTGGGGCATCGGGAGCGAGAAGAGGGGGAGGAATTGAAGATCGCCGGGTCGCTCGGTGGCATTGGTGCACACGACCGGTAGGGCAGAGGGACAGAGGGTGGTAGAGGGGTGGCCAGCGTTGACACACTGTTGCGCGCACGGTTCCGAGGAGAACAGGTTGCTGGCGTCAGCAGAGAATCGGCCGGGAATCGGCTCTGTGCCAGTGAGGAAGAAGAAGGAGAGATTTTGCACTGCAGCCCTCCAAGTTTTGGATTTCCTACAAACTAGTCCCTCGTCAAAGCTAGTTTTTAAGAAATCAAAATAAAATAGCTAGGGATTTCCTAAATTAGTGAAATTTGGTGGATTGACTATTTAAATGATGGAGAACACTCTGGTAAATTTTATTTGAAATTTGCATAAACATATTTTTAGAATTTATTAAATGCATTAGTTAGTTACTTAAGAATCAATTAATTAATTAAGGGTCTTGGCAAGCAGATAAAATGCCCAATAAATTCATAATATTCTATTTTATTATTGCCAAACTGAGGATGGAACTATTTGGCATGAGTTGTATTGAAATTTTTGAATTGCTTCAATAACTTGGTTGCACGGTTTTTATTTGCCTAGAATTAAATCAATGATTAGGCTCCTATCATTTCATGCTATAATTCCCATGATTTGTGCTCCTCATTTTTGTTGAATTAAGGGGAGACACCTGGGGTTTCACAACCCTCCCTCCTTAAAGAAATCTCATCCCGAGATTATGAATCAAGGCAAACTAGAGGGAAGTGCGGTGGTTGTAGTATACCTGTGTATGACGACCAAAATTCTGGGTAATGCATACTCAGAAATTCTTCTGATTCCCAAGTAGACTCATACTCTGAGTGGTTACTCCATTGAACTTTGTAGAAATTGAGGGTTCTATTACGGGTTGTGTGCTCTTTTTCGTCGAGGATCTTTATGGGTTGTTCGGAGTATGTGAGATCGGGTTGGAGTTGGTCATATTCTTCCAAAATCTTGTCGATGGGTGGCTTGAGACATCGTTTAAGCTGAGAGACATGGAAGGTGTGATGAACTCCGGATAGATTAGCGGGTAATTCTAGCTTATAGGCCACGTTTCCACATCGCTCCAGAATTTGGAATGGTCCAATATAACGGGGAGCTAACTTTCCTTTGACTCCAAACCGTTGGATGCCCTTTATAGGTGACACCCTGAGATAGGCGTAATCACCCTTGTTGAAGAACAGTGGCCTATGTCGTCTGTTTGCATACTTCTCTTGTCGGCATTTAGCGGCTTTAAGATTGGCTTGAATGATACAAACCTTTTCTTCAGCATCCTTGAGAAGGTCGGGACCAAAGGTTACCCTTTCTCCAGATTCAGACCAATTTAGCGGTGTTCTACAACTGCGACCATAAAGTGCCTCAAATGGTGACATTTTTAAGCTCTCCCGGTAACTATTGTTGTATGAGAATTCCGCATAAGGCAAATACTCATCCCAATTACCATCATGTGTTAAAACACATGCTCTAAGCATATATTCCAAAATCTGGTTGACACGCTCTGTTTGTCCGTCAGTGGCGGCATGGTAAGCGGAACTCCGAATCAGCTTGGTACCCAGTGATGCATGCAGTTGTTCCCAAAAACGAGCGACAAACTGCGAGCCTCGATCTGTAACAATGGTCTTGGTTACTCTATGAAGACACAAAATTCTTGCTATGTATAGCTCTGCATATTGCTTTATCTTGTAGGTGTTATTGATTGGTAGGAAGTGGGCAGATTTTGTGAGGCTGTCCACAACGACCCAAATCAAATCATGCTTCCGAGAGGTGAGAGGGAGACCAACAATAAAATCCATGCTGATGTCTTCCCATTTCCACGCAGGAATACTCAATGGTTGAAGTAATCCAGCTTGTTTCAAATGATCAACCTTAACTCTCTGATAGGTATCGCATTCTACGACATACCAAGCAATTTCCCGCTTCATCCTTGTCCACCAGAAATTCTTCTTCAAGTCTTGGTACATTTTGTTACTACCCAGATGGATGGAGTACTTGGAGTGATGCGCTTCATCCAACATTTTTCATTGAAGTTCAAAGTCTTCTGGTACTACTAAACGGTTATTGAACCATAGAGTACCGTCCGAGTCTTGGGTAAAGCATTTTGCTTTACCATCTTCAATGTTTTGACGGATATGATTCATACCAATGTCATTTTTCTATGTAGCAATGATTTCTTCACGAATAGTAGATTGCACATTTAGGTTGCTAATCACTACAGCAGGTAAAATGTGTAGGCTGGGTTCTGAATTAGTTTCATGGTTATTTTTCTCCTGAACTTCTAGCTCTAAGTTGTTGCAGTGGACCTTTCTGCTTAATGCATCGGTGACTACATTAGCCTTGCCTGGATGATAATGAATGTCCAGGTTATAATCCTTGATTAGTTCTAGCCACTGACGCTGTCTCATGTTCAGATCAGTCTGGGTGAAGATATATTTCAAGCTCTTATGGTCTGTGTAGATGTGCACTAAATTGCCGAGCAAATAATGCCTCCATATTTTTAGTGCAATTACAACTACAGCTAGCTCCAAATCATGAGTTGGATAGTTCTCTTCATGCTTCCTTAACTGTCGAGATGCATAGGCTATGACACGACCTTCTTGCATGAGTACACATCCAAGTCCTGTCCCAGACGCATCACAATATCCGTCGAATGGCTTGGTGATGTCGGGTTGAGCCAGTACTAGGGCAGTTGTCAATAATTTCTTCAATGCTTGAAATGCTTCTTCACAACTGCTGTTCCAATTAAACTTTTTCTCCTTTTTCAGCAGCTCCGTAATGGATTTGGTCAGTCGAGAAAAATTTGGTATGAACCTACGATAATATCCGACTAGCCCGAGGAAACTGTGCACTTGGTGAACTGTCTTTGGTGGCTTCCAATCTAGCACGTCTTGAACCTTGCTAGGGTCTACCGAGATTCCTTCTGCAGAGACTATGTGACCAAGGAATGGCACACGGTCCAACCAAAATTCACACTTGCTGAATTTTACATACAACTTGTGATCTCATAGACGTTGAACAACAATGCGAAGATGTTCAACATACTCTTCCATGGACTTAGAATAGACGAGGATGTCATCAATGAATACTACCACAAATTTGTCCAACTCTGGCATGAATACCAAATTCATGAGATACATGAAATGAGTTGGAGCGTTTGTCAATCCGAACGACATTACTAGATACTCGAACAATCCGTATCTAGTAGAAAAGGCGGTCTTCGGAATATCTTTGCTCTGATTTTGATTTGATGATAACCCGAACGGAGGTCAATTTTTGAAAATACCTTAGCACCAACTAATTGATCAAAAAAGATATCAATTCATGATAATGGGTATTTATTCTTGATGGTAACTTCGTTGAGAGGTCGATAATCAACAACGAGACGCAGAGATTTGTCCTTCTTCTTCACAAAAATAGCAGGGCAGCCCCAAGGTGAAGTGCTTGGGCGAATGAATCCCTTTTCCAATAACTCATTCAATTGCTTTTTCAATTTGGCCAACTCATTCGGGGCCATCTTATAAGGTCGATGAGATATCGAAGAAGTTCCTGGCTGTAGATCTATCTTAAATTCCACTTCACGGTCAGGTGGTAGGCTAGAGATATCTTCGGGAAATACGTCCGGATACTCACAAACAACGGGGATGTTCTCGAGTGATTGCCCTTTTGAGTGATGGACAATCAAGGCTTTCGATGAATTGATATTTAGAGAAAATGTGTCTTTTCCATGCAAAGGGGAGTTGATGTGAACGATACGGGGCTCGATGTCTAGCATGGCTCTATGGGTTTTCATCCAGAACATACCAAAAATCAAATCAATCCCTTGGTGGCTAAGCATGATAAAATCCGTGGGGTAGATTTTCTTGTTTATTTCCAGAGGAGCTTTGCATACTATTTGATTGGCACTAATTTGCCCAGCGGAGGAACGAATTGTGTAGCATCTTTCTATAGTCTGGAGTTGAAGATTAAGTTTTTGCACACATGCTTGGCTAATGAAATTATGTGTAGCACCAGAATCAAAAAGTGCAAGGATAGGTTGGCGATAGAGCGAGAGCGTACTGGTCAGCACGGGTTTGCCCTGAGGGATATCTTCCACATTGGTGTAGTTCACTTGGGCACCACGAGATGGTGCATTCACATTCCTACTCTGGTTCTAACACTGGTTGTTGTTGCGCCTTGGTGCAGTGCAGTTCTTTGCAAAGTGGCCGGTATGACCACAATTGTAGCAAGGGTAGTTGCCTCCACGATCAGCAGGCAGTGGGGCACGAGCACTCGGGTTCCCTTGTTGCTGATACAGTGCATGATACTAATTGTTCTGCTGTTGGTACGGTGCACGAGGTGGGAAGTTCTGCTGCTGTGATGGTCTCGAGTAGTTCAGGCCAAACAGTCGCTGAAGCTGTTGCTGCGGTGCTGCCCGGAAACGTTGTCCGGTGGGTGAAGTATAAATCAGGCGATGCTTTGCCTGTGGGGCAGCAGAGGCAGTAGCAGGGGCCTTTCTCTTGCGGTCTTCTTCTTCAACTTGGCGCATAGCGCCTTCCTGGACAATAGCAGCATTGACCAGATCGTTGTATGTGCCAGTCGTCTGCCAAGTTAGACGCTCCTTGAGCATGGCATTCATCCCACGTAGGAATGCATATCTCTTCTTTTCATTCAGCGCGGATGAAATGAGCACGGAAAGCAGCTTTGAACTCATTCCATTCAGTGCGGCGTCCAGCGGGCAGAGAAGCTTCATAGTTGGCTCACCAGGCACTAGCAGAGCCTTGGATTTGTTAGGCGGCGAACAACACCTTCTAGCGCTCGGTGCATTCCAGCAGACTGAACTTTGACTTGGTCTGACGCAGCCAGTGGTCGGCGTCCAGCGGCTCTCTGGCATGCTCGAAGGTTGGTGGGTGGGTACCCAGAAAATCTGAGTAAGTGCTCTGACGAGGCTGGTTGTTGTGGTGGTTGTGGTTGCCTCCACAGCCAGCCAGGTGGGACGTGATGTTGACCAGCCGACAGAGCAGCTCGGAGTCATTCTGCTACCTATTGAGTGAAGCGGTCAGGACTTCAGCTAATAAAGGCTCAGCATTCGCTCCTTGGTGAGAACTCTCAGGATCTTCCTGATTCCGAGTACGCACCATGCTGCAATTTATACAGTTGCACATTAGTTATTTCTCCAAATATTCCATAAAATCACATACGCAAGAATATAAATTTGCAAGAGGCACAATAAAATCTCAGAAATGATAACCATCTCCATTGATTCAATTCAGTCTACATGTTTGTTAAAGGACATCATCACACGGTTCCTTACATATATGTGCTGATGCCTAGCTACGGTATTGCGGACACATTATGCAAGATTCAAGCTCCCACACCGAACTAGGGATACATATGCTACATGACCATACATAGGGGTAGCAAATTATCTACTCCTAGACTAAATCTTCCGGCTCTTCTGGTTCCAGAGGTTCTTCTGGTTCCACCAGATCCATCATTTCCACACATTATTACCAATAGGTGCCATCTCTACATCGTCTTGTTCTCCATAGTCTATGAAGATCTCATCCCAATTCCCTTCAATAGGTAGGTGGGCAGCCTTGAATGCGTTCAAGTCATCTTGAGCCTCAATCATGTCATGCTCAAAATCTGCTGCATCCTGCAAGGCTTGGTCACGTTCTTCCATAATTGCATCCATCTCTTCATTCTTGGGTTGGATTTGCTGGTTCAGTTCTGCAATTTCTTCATCCTTAGCTTGTTTTTCGACCTCAGAAAGTCGAAGTGCAGAATGAAACACATCCAAACGCTGGCACAAGTTTGTGCACAAAGCAAAAGTGGACAAACCATAATATTCTATTATGGGCAACATATGATCATGGTGGTGATGGTTTGGGTCAAACATGAAATCCACATGTCTTATCCACTCAAAGTCCGTCACATCATTAATGGGTTACAAGGCGATGGGTGTTCCAACAATATCATGCTTGTGGTCTTCATAGAATCGAGTAAGTGCCTTGAATGCAGCTTTATTCTAGGTGGAAGGCAGATCTATCCCGATGACGCTAAGGGTCCAAGATTCCCATGCGGGGATGACTGAGTAATTGGTGGGAACCGCCACATGGATGACACATGAGGGGACTTCATGCTCCTGGAATTCCTTGCCAACATAGGTGGGAGGAATGGAATATCCGAATCTCTGGAGAACTCTCCAAAACAGGTGAATCATCCCTGTGAACTCTAGGCCATCGGTAATTTCCCATCCCTGTGGTGGTTGTTCTTTGTTTTCAGCCATCTACAAAGAAAGTACTTCGATTGAGTCAATGAGTACGATTAAACTTTGTTGCAACAACAATAGCTACCAAGGGTACAACCGATGCATAGCGTAAATCATCATAGTTTCAATACATGACTCGGAATATGTGGCCATCGAGTTACAAAAGCATCTCACGCATCAATCCCCAAAATACAACAACCTCACGTGGTTCGACAAAAGTTACCTACCAAACTGATCCTGACTACCGAGACTAATCTAGTCTACCACTATCCTCCTAGGTCCTGCCTCGAGCTGGTGCCTCATAGTCTACGTCAGACTCCTCGTCCATATCCTCCTACAGGTCCTCCTCCGGTGCTGCCGGTGGTGCAAGGGCCGCCTCAAGCTGCTGCTGCAGGCCCTGGTTCTCCTGGGCCAGGGTCTCTAAATCCTCTCCCATAAGCTCCATCTCGTGCTGTGCAGCCGTCAACTGATGCTGCAGGTGCTCGTTGTGGTTGGCGCGCTGCTGCATAATCACGCCACGTCTGTCAACCTCCTGCGTGAGGGTGTCACGCTATCCAGTCACCTTAGTAACGCGAGTCTCACTCGCCTCAAGAGCAGCGGTTAGTCGCTGAATCTCTCTCTACTGTGCGTCAACCTATGTCTGCAGGTCATTCCTCTGAACCCAGACCTGCTCGGCCGTAGCCAGTATGATCCTGCTGTGGCTACTAGCCTCCTCATCCAAGTTGAGGAGGTACTCGGAGTAGTAGGACACATAGTTGTATCCCGCGTGGTACGTCGGGTAGTTGTCGCGGCCGATGCGCCTCACACGCCTCTGCCATACCGGGTTGGCCTGGTGCCAGTCGGGGATAATCTCAAACGGAGTCCCAGAGAGCGCTGCTGTGTGGCACCCGCAGAAGTGGGTGAGAGCCCTGTGGGCGACTCTCTCCAAGCCCTCACGGAGGCTCCCACAAGTCGTCGTGCTCTCCATACCCGCCATGTCGAGGTTGCGCGGGTGTGTGGGCACGCTGATGTGCACCTCAGCAAGAGTCATGCCGTGACGATGGACCTCGTGGCCCTTGTAGGAGGGCGGGTCGTTGTAGCCCAGCAAGCGTAGAAGATCCCACAAAAGTGTGGGAAAGCCACGGTGGTGGAGACCGGTGGTGTAGCGCCACCCGTCGTGTGAAAGCTCCTCAAAACCGTGGTCACCCATCAGGAACATAAACCCAATGGTGAATACAGTGTTCCGTGAGTAACAATGCATTTCATATAAGTGCTATGAAATACAGAAACAAAGTTTTAGTTCACATTTTCCAGCCTCAAGGGTCAATAATACGGCAACGGGTTTTAAAACAAATTCTGTCTTGACAGTAAAACAGTCAGAAAAGTGGGTGTTTCGAACATAAAACAAGGTCCTAAAAATTGGGGGCTAGAACCAAGTTATACTACACCTTCATAGCTTTCCAGATTGTATTTATATTCTCAAAATTTCCAAGGAAATCTGGACTTATGAATTTTGCAAACTCAGGTTGGCAGATTCTGTTTCAGATTGACAGAGGCTTAATATTTTGGCTCTACTGGACAGAGGAAAACTGGTAAAATGGTGAAACCTATTGGAGATGAAAATAGACTTCAAGAGCTTTCCAGATTGGGTTTAAAACACCTAAAAATCCAAAGTATAACTTTAATTATGAATTTTTTGAGGTTGATAGCTAAATTCAGGACAGATTCTTATTATCTTGACAATTTAATCTTGTATTTCGAATTTTTATGTTGAACAAGTCTAGAGATTTAGTATCCAGAGGTTGGTGAGCAAGGCGAGAACATATTTTAGTTTAGTTAAAAAGGGATGCATTATGCAGAAAGTGCCATTTTATTAACCGATCGTTGCTCACAACTCAACACGTAATTTGCCGAGACTTAGCGGCACGAATATGTGGTGACGACCCGCACTCAACACGTAAGTCATTCTAAATGTTATACTAACGGTGTTAGTTTACCTATAGAAGATCCATTGCAGAAACAATACATCAAATTCAAAAGAAACTACGAAAAGAAGCACAGTTCTACCAGTAACGATCCATGGAAAAGGATCGCCCCGTGATAAGTCACGAGCCAACAGTGTCTCGTATCCGCCTGCGAGCACATACACTGATATTACGCTTTCATATTACAAGTTCATAATGTTTTTGAAAACATAGCGGAAACAAATAATGATGAGGAGCTACGGGCTCGACGATACAGCATAGTAATGGTTCCTGCCCAAAGAACCATCACTCTAGCAACACTCATCAATACTGCGGCGGCGAGTCAGACTCCCAGTGGGCAGTCCAACCCTCAGGGACTTGCATGTCCTAGGGCAGCACATTCTTAGGCAACTCTACCTCTTCATTACCTAAAAATAATAGTGGCACAAAGCCTGAGTACTAATTACTCAACAAGACTTACCCGTTGGACATCTAGGCATGCAATGACTCTAATAGGTGGCTTATTTGAAAAGACTCGCACTAAGCAACCTATTAGTTCTATCAAGTTTTACTTCTCAAATTAACTAGGTAGAGCAAAATGTAACTTTAGTTGCAACAATAAGATAATAAAGCAATACATAAGCTAAGTATAACATAAGAGCAATAATAGTAACATCAACGCTAAGCATCATAATAAATTCCCAGGTACCATGTGCAACTACGTGACGACTCAGTGACCATGTGGTACTCATTACTACGAGGGATAGCAATTGCAACTTACTTACAGCAGCTGGGATAACCTGAGATACACGACACATACGCACCAATTTAGGTCATATATGACAACCTTTCGAAAGGACGAAAAACAACTCGGTCCGGGTCCAGTCTCAGCGAGTGGGCATGCCGTTATGCCAACAATACTTCATGGTATGAACCGTCCACTCTAGCAGCAGGAGGGTCAATGACCACTGTACTAGGTACCGTCCTCATTGCCGTGTCAATGCTACATCAGTTTACTAGTGCCCATAGACTAGCATGCATTCGGTACTGTTCAATACTTGACCAAGCGGCCGACCACGTACGGGTCCTAGGTTCGACAAGGCAGGACTACCGCAGTCAACACCCATGTATTGCTACAAACCTACACATGCATCATCCCTGCCCGGACATGACATCAAAATAAACTTCTTTTATAAGTCCCGTTCCAGTGGTCAAGTTCATTCTCAGTAGTGATATCTATCACGCCTAGTAATTACTAAGCGTAGCAAAACAGTACCGATACTACCAAGGTTCTAATGATAGTGGTATAGGTCATTGGGGTATCATGCAAGTGGGTTCCAATCAACTCCTATGACCTAATGCAACAATAATCATAGAAACTAGTAATATTGATAATAGCAACTTTTTATAAAATGGCGAATGAAAACCGAGGCATGCCTAGATCGACACTAGTGTTAGCAACTTCAATCTCTTGTTCCTCAGACTTAGTATCCTTCTGAGGATCCTCTTCGGGCTCCTGGTTGTCGTTACCTATATGAAGACAAAGGTGTTAACGGTATTGTCGTAATACCGTTATATGCAATGATATGATACATGCAAGCACATTGTGTTTTGATGTCAAATAAATTATTATTATATTCTCGAAGCCATATGCTTCAAAGAAACAATTTAAAGTTTCATCATTTTATGTGTGTTATTCATTTATTTAGGTTTGTTATAGTTTTTCAGAACAATCAGGCAATTAAAATAGTAACTAATTGATTCTAGACTTGACTGATTTATCATGAACAGAGACATAGGTGAATTGCATTTTTACCAATTTATAGCCTCTGGATATTATTATTCTAATTACTAACATTTATTAAAGTAAAATAGTGATATGAGCAAATCAATTTAGTTAATTAAGTAAATTTAGGTTTCTGGACTTGTGTGTTTTACTGGGTACAGGGGCTTTTATGAGTGATTGTTGTGCCAAGTGGGAAGGGCCAAATAATTACAGAATAATTACTAGAATTAATTTAAGAAAACACACTAATTAAATTTTAGAGCATAAAATAATTCATATTTTTCCCAAACCAAAATTTGTGGTGGTAGTTCTTCATGTGTTTACTAAGCATGCCAAAAATCAGGATTTAATTTTATGCCTAGAACTTCTGGTGAATTATTTGGTGTTAGGACAATTAAATGAATCAATAAAAATACATATACAGAGACAGCTATTTATTATTTTACTAAAATAGAGCTCTTCAAGATGAACATAACAAATTTTGTTTGAGCTACAATGGATTTGAAATCAATTTACTAGTAGGCGCCAGTCAGCGCCGCCAGAGACAGGGTAGCTCACCGGAGAGCTCGCCGCTGGTGGCTGCGCGCGCGGGGAGCTTGCCGCGGCTGCGGAAAAACACAGCGTGCATCACGGGGAAGGGAAGGGAGGGGTCTGCGTGGATGGTGGCTCACCGGGGGTGGTCGGTGACGAGAGGTGGCGGAGCGGAGGCCTTCGGCTGCGTGGCGGGAACGGAAGGGAGCACCAAATCTGTTGCGGTCAAGCCCTAGAGCTTCACGGGGGCGAGGCTATCATCGACATCAAGTCGGTGTTGGACGAGCAGGGCCGGAGGCGGGAGCTTGTCATGGTGGCAACTCGGGTTCGATGGCGGCGACGGGGAAAATCGTGAAGCCGCTGACTCCGCGATGGAAAACAAAGAGAGAGCAGGTCAGGTAGATGAGTCAGGAGGTTGTGCGCATGAGAGGAAAAAGAATGGGTGCCGAGGCTCACTGAGAGCAGCTAAATTATGGCCGGCAGCAAAGAATCTCACCGGAGGGCTCGCCTCTGATCTTTTTTTGATTCAGCCAAGGCGCGTGCGGTTTTGGCCGAACAGAGACATGGGGAAGTGCAGGAGGGTGAGACGCACAATCTGGTGATCTTGGCTCGGCTTGATAGGAGTGGAATCAGCGCACGACCGACAGGGCAGAGGGACAGAGGGTGGTAGAGGGGTGGCCAGCGTTGACGCACTGTTGCGCGCGCGGTTCCAAGGAGAACAGGGTGCTGGCATCGGCAGAGAATCGGCCTGGAATAGGCTCTGTGCCAGTGAGGAAGAAGAAGAGATTTTGCGCTGCAGCCCTCCAAGTTTTTGATTTCTTAAAAACTAGTCCCTGGTCAAAGCTAGTTTTTAATAAATCAAAATAAAATAGCTAGGAATTTCCTAAATTAGTGAAATTTGGTGGACTGACTACTTAAATGGTGGAGAACACTCTGGTAAATTTTATTTGAAATTTGCATAAACATATTTTTAGAATTTATTAAATGCATTAAATAGTTACTTAAGAATCAATCAATTAATTAAGGGTCTTGCCAAGCAGATAAAATACCCAATAAATTCATAATATTCTATTTTATTATTTCCAAACTGATGATGAAATTATTTGGCATGAGTTGTATTGAAATTTTTGAATTGCTTCAATAACTTGGTTGCAGGGTTTTTATTTGCCTAGAAGTAAATCAATGATTAGGCTCCTATCATTTCATGCTATAATTCCCATGATTTGTGCTCCTCATTTTTGTTGAATTAAGGGGAGACACCTGGGGTGTCACAAGGATCTTGGAAACAATAAATTTCAAAGTTCACAACATGATAATTTATTTATAAAAAGATTGGTACTAAGTTATCATCATGAATTGGACAATGCAAATGAAGCACATGGGTATTCAGAATTGCTCCACATAAGAAATATTTGCTGAATAATCATTAAGTATAAGTTCGAAATTTTATTCAATGCTCAACATTATTTGATCTTGATCAACACCTTTCAAGAAAGAATATGTAATTCAATTATTCTAAAAGAGCATAACAACCACCATTATATTAAGATCAAAACTTGAATACATGGTGATGATTTTCGCACACACTTGCATTAAATAAAACTACTACTAACACACATGCATGAAAATAAAACTACTACTAACACACCTGCATGAAAATAAAACTACTACTAACACACATGCATGAAAATAAACACACCCGATACATGGTTTCCCAACCCGCTCACACACACATAACCAAATAAAGCAAAAGATTGCAAAAGATAAAGAAAACGCAAACCGGGATACTGATACATATGCCCACTCCTAGGCACCCTAATCAAGCGGAGGTGGAGACGGTGGCTGATCAAAGCCTTAGCACCGCGCCTTGACTCGCTCGAACTCCTCCACCATCGCGTCGTGGTTGTTCCTCCATTGGGATGTGGCGTCCTCCATGTGCTTGATGTGATGCATGTTGTTGTTGAGGTACCCCTGCATGGGCACAAAGAAGTCTGCACCGGGCATCGGAGGCACCACAGGTTCCTGTCCTTGGTACCTATAGTCAACGCCTGTGCTGAAGTAGGGTGCGCCGACCAGCGCGCCACCTGTGCCGACCGGCGCAGTGGGCTGTGAACCGTCCGCTGCATCGCTCCACCCTGTCTGGTACTGCTGAGGCTCTTGGCGTGACCCCCATGAGTTCCACTCACTGCCGGCTACTGTAGATGTCGCCGGTTGTCGAATCCGCCCACGGTGGTCCCTGAGAACTCGGCCCCCATCCAGGAGACCTTCCTCAAGCCAACTTCCTCCCTCTAGCTTGCGAGGGAGAAAAACTCCTAGCTCCGCACACGGGAGTCTAATGTTGGTGCCGCCGACATGGAATCCAGCGTGAACACTTCCCGTGACAATGTTGCCACGAGTCATATTCTCGCCGATCTCTGTCGCGAGCTCCCACTTGTCTTTGCGTCCTCCTGGTCCGTCATCGCCGCAGACGTGGGCTGCTAGGCGTTGAAAATAGCCCCCAAAGGACAACTTCTTGCTCCTCTTGCCCCTCTTGTCGAACCAACCCCGCATCATCACCGACATAGGGTTGCAGTGAGACGGGCTCACGATGGCGTTGAATAGCCACCGCAAGTCCGCATCGGTGACGTTGCTGGAGGCAACCTCGATGACGATGTCGATGTTGAAGTCCATGGGGAGATGGTTGAAGTCCACCGAGCCGAGGTTGTCTAGCATCCTTCTTATGTCCTCCCACATGCCGATCGTGGTGAGGAAGGTCTCGTCCATGTCGAAGTTGGGGACGAACCTTCCCCTCACCGCGAGGTAGTGCTGTTGTTCCTCTGCGCTCAGGAGGGTGAAGCCCTCCTCCACCGTGCTCGGCACGAATGCCGGTGATGGTGGTGATCTGTTAACCCTACGGCTTCCCGCCGTTTGGCTCCTCATAGCACGCCTCGTCGGAAGGGGTGCACCGGAGATGGAGTGGCGGGCGCGGATCTCATATGTTGCCGCTGCCGAGCCGGTGGATGCACCACCCACCGACATGTCGTCGTGAGCGCCGGAGCCCCCCCTAGCCGAGGAGTCACCGCTTGATTCACCGCTGCCACCGGAACTGCTTACCCGGCGCAGCCTCTTGCCCAACTTGCCGACGTAGGAGCGGAGACGATCCATCTGCGAGGAATGTGTTTGTGCCAGATCGTGGGTAGTGGGGAAGGTGGAGAGATTACTCGGATGGTGTGCCGAACTGGGGGCGCCTGGCCTCCCTTTTATAGTGTGGGAAACTTCCAGGAGAAGGACCCGCCCAAAATTACCAAAATTTGGGGTTGCACCGGCCAGCGCGATCACTGCACCGATCGGCACATTTTAAATTTTGAAATCTCTGACCGCTCTGATTCCTGATTCTCCTCCCTTTCGTTGTTTCTATCCTTTTCGTCTTTTCCTAGTACACCATGTCGGCTGGCAGGGGAACAACACGGAATCCCGTTGTCTTGATTGACTGCACCGATCGAGTCTAGCCAGCGCCGATTGGCACGCTGTCTCTTTTTCAGGTTTCGTTCAATTCCATGTCTCCTCTGCACTGGAAACCTACATAAAAATCATACCTGTTCCTAAGAATCAGTGCCTATCGAATATGTCGCCAATTTGGGCACAGCATGGGTACCAGCACCGATCGGCGCAGGAGTGCGTCGAACGGCGCAAGTTCCTTGCACCTCGTCTTCTGGCCTGGCTCTGATCCTGATGCCTCGTGTTTATTTCTTTCACCTAATATCTGTTCTTCCCAATGTTCCTGTAGCATTAGCACATGAAGCGGGGACCATCTGATGACAGCGCCGATCGGCGTGGTGTCTACTTTTGCTCCTAGCCCCACGCTTCTTCGCTAGATGTCGTTCTTCATCTTGAAACTGGCTCTATTTCTGAAAATTGATGTGCTGGTTGGCTTTCAGCTCCTCCTCCATTTTGGACGTTGTCAGCCTTCTGACCTGACTTGTTATCAATGCACCGATCGGCGCATGAGTGCACTGAACGGTGCAACTCTGTTCCTTCCTATTTTTGGTCTTTTTCTATTATTCCTGTGTTGTTAGTCTACTATATATATATATATATATATATATATATATATATATATATATATATACACACACACACACACACACATAGTTTTGCACAAATAAACAGACAACACAGGAGCACACAAGAATCAAGCACACACTTTTTCTAATTCTTTTATTCGGGGGATTGTTTTTATGACAAGAAAGCAAATTAAAAACACTGGGTTGCCCTCCCGGCTAGCATTAATTAACTAAATGAGACGGGTTGCCTTCCCGCAAGCACTAAACAACTTCTAAATCTCCTGACAATTGGGTTGCCTCCCAAGAGTGCTCTAGTTATTTAGTGGTCAAAGAGCTTGACCTCCCCGCGAGCAATCAATCCTTAGTGTCGCAGTGTGGGGTGTAAGACCGTGACACTACAAGGTTCACTTATCTTAATAGCTCATATACCTCGGACGACCTATCCTTACATCCCCTCCAATCACTCTCGATGCCACGTTGCCTCGGTGTCTTGTATCTCTTCAGTTCATAAATAGCATGACACTCTTCTCCCCTTATATCGAAGAGTAGGGAGTTCCACTTATATCGAAGCTTATCTCACCACTCCCAACATCAATACTTGCCTTTGCTGTCCTCAAGAAGGGTCTGCCTAAGATCAATGGGGTTCTCATCCTCTTATCCATATCAAGCACAATAAAATCAACAGGGACGATGTGATTTCCAATTTAAATAGGCACATCCTTAGCAATTCCATTAGGGAAGCGTACAGATTGGTCGGCTAACTCCAAACACAGACCCGTAGGCTCCAATTCAGGCAAATTGAGACTTATGAATATATGACAGGGCATAACACTTACACTTGCTCCAAGATCGCACAAGCATCTATTAAATATCCTTGTTCCGATTATGCATTTGATGCTTGGTGATCCAGGGTCAGGTTTTTTCTCAAGTGCAACATCATTGATCGCCGTTGTAAGTTCCTTAGTGACCTTGACAACCTCTTCAGAAGCTAGAGACTTCTTGTTTTGCATCATGTCTTTAATGTACTTGGCATAGGTAGGTACTTGAATAGCATCAACAAAAGGGACATTGATGTAAAGCTTCTTTATAACATCGACGAACCTTGCAAATTGGTCGTCGTGTTGCCACACTCTCTCTGTCTTTGTCAGCAGTTGAGTATCCAAGGACGTGGTAGGGCCATGCTCCTCTGTTTCCATACCCATTTTCAGTCCAGAGAGGTCAATCTCTTCCTCGCGCCCATCGACGTAATGAGTGAGCCAATCAGTGCTAATAGTACCATCACCCCGATCGACGCCAGTGGTGAGCCAATCGGCGCGGGTCTTCCTTGCTCTCACAGAGTGCTCTGGATTTTCTGTTTGCTTTCCTAACCGTATAGCTATTGCCTTTAACTGCTCTGCAGATATTGTATTACTAGGAATAACCCCTTTGTTGCCTTGAATGGCCTGTGATAACTGTCCCATCTGTTGCTCCATAATCTCGGTATGTTTCAAAATCTGCTCATTGGAGATTCCAATTTCTATCACCTTGTCATTAATCCCTTCAAGAACACGATCAACCTCCTTGAATTTAGCTTGATTGTCCTTGTTGATCTTTTCTTGAGCTTGAAAGAACTCATGAAATTGGAGATGAAGCGGGATAGAGTTTTGCATGGACGAACTAGGAGAGAAAGAACTCCTTTGTTGCTGATATTGGGGTTTCCATCCACTATTCTTCATATATTCCAGCATCTTCATCTCTTTAGGGCAATCTTTCTACACATGGCCAAATTCTGCACACTCATCACAAGTGAAGCGTGATTCTGCTAGCCTGAGTGACTCTTTTTAGGGATATGAGAATTATTGTCCAACCTTCTTTGAATAGCATCAAGGTGATCCATAACCAAGTCTTCATGAGTCCTCTCAATCACGCTCTTTGCTACTCCTTTAGAAGGTTGTAGGTTCCTTGAACTTCTCTCACTATCCCATGATTGATTTTCAACTAGCAATTTGATCAATTCCTTAGCTTGAGTGGGAGTCTTTGACATGAATGAACCCGCAGCTGAAGCATCTAAGTGTTGATGGGAGGGGATATTCAATCCCACATATAATCTCTCGACAGTTTCACCAACTGTAAGACCATGATGAGGGCATGCATCCATATATTCATTGTATCTTTCCCACGCTTCTCCAATGCTCTCATCAATATTCTACGTAAATCCAAGAATCTTATTCTTCAAAGCTTGAGTCTTACCAGGTGGGAAGTATTTGGCTAAGAATGCAACTGCTAAGGTTTCCCATATAGTCTTTACTGCGTTTTCCAAGCTATTGTACCATTGCTTAGGGCGTTCAACTAGAGAGAAGGGGAACAGCTGCACGCGTGCTTGATCTCCGGTCAATCCTGCTACTTTGAATGTACTGTAGACTTCAAGGAAGCACTGCAGATGCTGATTGGGATCTTCCGAACCTGTGAATAGTTATTGTGCCACTAATCCGACGTACCTCTCTAGTTGATATGGAGCATGATCTTGAGCTTCTTGGAAATATGTCTTGACAACCTTATCCAATTGAGGCTTGAAACTATTAACCAAGGGCTGGTCTGCCATCGCCCCTGCTTCTGGATCTGCAATTATGAATAATACTCGAGGGCCGGCACTGACTGGTTCTCCAGCTAAATCTCCAAGTGACTTGCTCTTCTTTTCCGCTATTCTCTTCTTGCGTAAGAGCTTCTCTGGATCATCGGTAATTAGAGGGTTTGTTTGACTTAGGACCGTCCATACCTGCTAATTTCACTTAACAACATATATGTACTAAAAAGACAAGTAAAGCACAATGACTAAACACTAATACATCAAACAATGTTTAAAAACCTGCTATGGTCCCCGGCAACGGCACCAGAAAAATGTGCTTGTTGGTCGTTACTACGCACCTACTTATATACCGCAAGAGGACGGTGTACAGTTGTAGCACTTTTTCGCTTAGAGTATTCCAAGGTATTATCGAACCACTGAGACCTTAGGGATAATTAAACAAAGTTAACAATAAAAGATCTAATCAAGGCTACTGTCAAGTTCAGGTTGTATGAAAGGGAGACTGGCCAGCGCAAAGGTGCGCCAGACAGCAATTCTGTCATTGCGCCGATTGGTGCAGGGTTGAGCCGATCGGCACTATTGCGGATCTAAGTTGTTGAGCCGATTGGCGCAGGTGTTGAGCCGATCGGCACTGTTGCGGATCTAAGTTGTTGAGCCGATAGGCACAGGTGTTGAGCCGATCGGCACACCAACGAAGTTGAACTAGAGTCCAAGTCAAAGCCAAAGCTAAAACTATTCGGTGAGTAGCCAGATATCTACTAGTGAGATCGTAACCAGATAGTCTAATTAAACAACATCATAATGGATAATTACATGGATCAATGAAAACCTATAATGAATAAGACCACCATGCTTTCCGAGCGGCTCCTGATTTATCGCTGCCGAGAGGAAACCCTTAATCACACGAGTACCTTACCCTACTCAACTATCCAATAGTGCTACGTAGGTTTAGTGCTGTTACCGCTATACCACACTACCGGCATCATCAAGCAACCATAATCAATACAATGTCTGAATACTATCCTAATCACCACGATTAAGATAATATCAACTTACTTAGCCTAGAACTAAGCAATGAGAATAAGCACATGCATAATTATAGAATCAAGACAGACAAATCACCAAAACCATCATCAACATAGTTAATCATCCTTGAGATACATAGAGTAAGATTCATCACTGTCGAGATGGCCTACCTTGACGGATCAACTCTTACACCAATGGTTCTTGAAACTCAACTAGAGATCTATTCTAACGGGGCAAGCCCCGGTGGCTCTAACTCATGAATCTGTTGTCCCTCTGTTGCCTCCTCCTCGGGGTACTGATCGCGGCTAGGGGTTATAAGTATATATAGGGGTTCTACTCATGAAGGACTCGGTTTCTAGCAAATAAGTCGGTTGCGCCGATCGGCGCAAGCCGTGTTCTCTCTGGTTTCTGCTCCGAGTCGGTTCATCTGTCTTCCACAGAGGCCATGTGGTCCTTTTCCTTCGAGATAAAGTCTTGTACCGCACGTCGAGATCTTGAAGTTCCATAAATCTTCTAAGCAAATATCTTCAAGTGTATTGCACAGATAAACTTCCATAAACATCAGATAAACTTCCATCGGAATGGGCCTCGGTCACTACTGTGGGCCAAAATACCCTTGTGCCGATCGGCTCATGGGCTGGCGCCGATCAGCGCATTGGGCTTCTTCAATGCTTTTCATCGGTTCTGGACTCCTATCTTGTCCAGCATCACTTTAATATACAAATATATAGGTAATATCATAGGTAAATGGCCTAAATTAGTATGAATTATACTCTAATTGAGGTGATATTCATATATCAAAGGGGCACTTAGGAAGTGCCAACAACCAACAAGTAGTTGTGGCACTTTTCCCAGGTGTATTTATTTGGTGTGACTTAGCATATGTCAATAAGCATTTCTGGCACCTAGTTGTGGCACTTTTCCCAGGTCTATTTATTTAGTGTGACTTAGCATATGTCAACAAGCATTTGTGGCACCGTTGCCGGGGATAGTAATATTTCTGGTGCGATGTTAAGAAATTTCAACAAGCATTTCTAGCACTGTTGTCAGGGAAGTCACTGGTGAAAAGAGAATCACTAGCATTATTCCTAATTATATTTCTATTAATTACCATTGTCTAGATAGGTTTACCTTCACTTGTTTTCTCTTCATGTGAAAACAGGGTAGTATACCGCTGGCCCTAACCTGTCGAAGAAATACATAGAGAATCTGGAAGTTATCTTGAGAAGAGCACAACCATGAGTTATCCATCCTCAAGATAGCCTCGAAAATCAAGTCAGCTACATCCGCACCATCAAGCTCAACACCAATGGTCAAAAAAGTGCTTCACGAGTACTCCGCTCCCTCTGTTGACAACGTGGCTATTGGGCCAAATGTCAACACTAGAAACAGAAACTTCAGACGCAAAGCTGGGCTAATATACATGGTGCAGGCCAAGCCATTCAGTGGTACGGCTAATGAGGTCGCAAATGCTCCTCTACAACAATTCCTGGAAATTTGCAACACTGTGTCCATCGAAGGATTCACTCAAGATGCCATCCAATTCTGTATGTTTCCCTTTTTCCTCTTAGGGAAAGTGAGACAGTGGTTCTATGCCAACTCAAGTGTTGTGACTACCTAGAATGATTGTTCTACAATGTTCCTCAAGAAATTCTTCCTGATAGGCAAAACCCATGCCCTTTATGGAAAAATTTCAGACTTCTTGCATGCAGAAGAGGAATCCATTTCATGATCTTGGGAGAGGCTTCAAGAGTACATGTTACCATGTCCACATCATGGAATGGATGATTGGTCAGCTTTGACCACATTCTACCACGGGTTGGCATCAACAACCTGTGATCATCTCGATGATTCTGCCAAAGGAGACTTCCTCTTCACTTACCGCTACTCAAGCAAAAGAGTTAATTGAGAAAATAGTTTCCAACCAAGGGTGGGATGAGGATCATTCGCAACTCTGCAAGAAGGATAGGCATACCAAAAAGGAGATGGAGATGCTCAATGCTTAGCTAGAGCTTATCATGAGGCATGTGGATGAATACTCCGAGAAGAAGATGGAGATGCACAACATTCAAGCCATAGAATGTATGAAGCTTGAAGTCAACCGTAACATGGAGGATGATCAAACTAGCGCATATGAGGACATGTCATTGTTGACACTTCTCAACGTCGTACCAAGAATATCACTATCCCTGGTATGGCGCCAGAAATGATTGTTGGTGTTTGTTATGCTTTAGAAGTAAAGTGAATTAATCTGCAAGTGCACGGAACACCATTGTCGCATTTCACTCGGGAGTATTCCAAGGCATCGTATTTATTTTCATCAGGGAAGCTAGGCGTAAGATTATCTTTGTTTAACAAAGATATTACTATATGAATTATACCAACTGACCAAAGACGGGGGTAAGTATGTTCAATAATAATAGTAGGGGTAGTACCACAAGAGAAATCCACACTAAGATAACTAAAGAGATCAATCAAGCTAGCTGGGAGGACAACGAGTCTAAGTCTAAGATTCCTAAAATATATCATCCTAATGTATCTAAGTCAAGCGTCAAATCCTAGTTACTAGGGTTGAACGCTTACACTAATTTCTTGGTATAACCTCGAGTCTTTCACCTGTTAGCTCACTTCATGCCTCAAAAATTCGACGGACCAGAGTCGATAGAAAAACAGAAATCATGCAAAGAAATGTCTCTATCGATAGTGCTAAGTCGATAGACCTCGCATCTGGTATTGCAAATATGCCTCAAAATCACAGATATAATTTTATAAGAAAAAGGGGGTGATCGACTTCTGAGAATATAACAATAAACAAGTAAAACACCGGAAAGTCAATCAAACCGTGATAACCTACCGGCCAAATGTCCCGATAGAACTCTATCGACTCTACGTACAATCAGTTCGTACTTAGTTCTATCGACTCAGTGAGAGGTCAATGTTGATACAGTCTCACTGACTTGAGCAGGTCGAACTTAATCGAGATAGTGCCCAAACAAATCAAATGGAACTAAATAGATTCCAATTATAGATAAAATCAACAAAGTTACTGAAATAATAGATCTGAATCAAGCTTATGAAATCTTCTAAAAACCACAATAGATCAGACTTCACCGAGATAGTATTGTAATTTGAAGTCAATGGTATAAACATAATCAAGGTCTAATTACTGGATAAATAGCAATTCAAACGATAACAACTAGAATATCAAATCAATGAGAAAGTACTAGTGGAAGTCAATAGAATTACCGTGGTTGACTAATCCAAGTCTCTCGCCGAGATCGGAGCCGATGAAGCCCACGCGAGACGAGGATGTCCTCGAGAAAGGTTTTGGCGATGCGCCGAATTGTATTGAACAAAAGTGTTATTTTTCTCGTACAAACCCTATTACATATTTATAGCCCTATGCAAGGTGTTCTGACCTGATTTAGTCAGGACTCTTTGAATTCCAAATAAACTAACCGACTAGACTGATTCCTAAACAAAATCTAAACTAAAACAGAAAGAGATAAAATAACCTTATCGGGCCCACTTTTTCTCTTCGGCCATGGAACTCCTTTGACCTGGCCGATTCCAACTCCACACCTCTGACTACTAGGACTGCTCCAATTTCCATTGCCAACATATGCCCCCCCCTGAGTGCAGGGTATGGAGTTTTCATGTGCCGGATTTTATCTCCTCGTTTACTACGCACTTTTACTGCAACCTACCGTAGTCCCATCCTTATAAATGCATCTTCTTCTCTTCCCCATTCTCACCTGAGCTCGAACCTCTTCATATTCTTTTCTTTCATTTGCTTTGTCGGCGCACCTCCTCTTCCAGACGACTTTTAACTCCAAGCGCTGATGAACACCAACTATTTCAACCTCGGTTATGGCAGCCCCGCAAAACATTCCAGCGGTAATCCTTTTCTGCTTTCTTCTACTTTTAGGTCTTATCTTCTGATCCAATCTACCATGTTCTTCATCACTGTAGCACTCCCACCTTCATAGTAGTGTAGTATCTTTATTTTCATATGAACTAGCAATAAATTTAGGACCTTTTATGTTATGATCATCTAGTTCCCCTTTTAATAGTAGCTTCATTTTTTGCTCGTACTAGGAACTTAAGAATCAAATCTACATCCCTTCTACTATTTACACACACCATTTTTATCTGGGGCCTTGCAATGATTCCGACCCGATAGATTTCATCAACTTTGAAACCAACAGAATTCCACTCAAATCCACTCTGGCTTCCCCCGAACCTTGAAAAACCGTTTTTAGAGCTTGGCCATAAAAAATTAAGGGCTAGAGAAATTGGTACCAAAGAGTCACAAACTCCCATGCTGCCACCCTTCAAGATACCTAGATTGATGAAGCACTGCCATTATCCCTTGTTGACATGGCAAAAAATGAGCCCATATTAGTCGCAGCTGCTTACTTCTGGTCTGATGCTCTGAATGCTTTTTTGTTCAGCCAGGGGCCCATGGCTCCTTCTTTCATGGATTTTATGATGCTGACCGGCTTAATCATTGATCAGCATTATGACCCCTTATTGGTCCAGCCCGTCAGAAATCTGCACAAATTGGACACCAAGGGCCCGAACAACCAGCCTAAGTATATAGCCGCATATCAGAACACTGGCAGCCTCAACCACCGAGAACTCAGTGCATTCTTGAATCTTTGTCTAGAACACTTTGTTTTCTGTGGGTCCTCCCATATGCCAACCAATAATTTTCAGGTATGGCAAAGATCTTGGCCGATGGCAAAATATTCCCTCTGGGCAGATTTCTTTTAGGCTCTGTGTACTAGCTCCTTCATCGCACTGCTGTCAGACTCCAATCCCATCAGACTATTGCAGCATGGGGCCCATGGTGGTTCATACAATTATGGCTCAACATCTACTATTCTCAAGCCATGGAGCTGACCCCTTTATTAGAGAACACATTCCCATCGATAGATGCTACAGAGGGTTAAGAAATCCCAGAACACTGCTGCACATCACTAGGTGAAGCTTCTGCAGTAGTCCTTGGATTTACGATGACTCTGGAAAATTTCAAAGCATATTTCATTCTCTTCTACAATGGAATACAAACACAGAAACTAGTCTGGTTTCCTTATGATGAATTGGAATTTGAGAACCTTCTAGATTCCGCCCTCAGAACCCGCTGCAAGACAAAGAATCAAGAATTATCTTGGAAGCTTGTATCAGGCCTGAGATCCTTCCTGTTGACTATCAGTTTTATAACCCAGCAGTAATTTCTTGTCAACTTGGCTTCGGGTTGCTCCCTGCAACTAGAAATCCCGATGGGTAATCTGGTTGATCCACAATTACTCCCTTCTATCTCAGCCTTATTCAAGACTTGGTAGAAGGAATGGAGGAATCATATCTTCTGCAACCAGCTGACTAGTCACCTCATTGGCATCGAAGATACAATAAGTCTTCATCTTTTTACAAATCATACTAATTCCTCATCAACTTTTAACAATTGACTACCTCATCATGTAGGACCCGGCCGTAAGTCCTCCAACCATGAGTAGCAGCGGGAAGTTGATTAGATATTTTTGAACGGCTAACAACCCAATCATAGGTTGTAATGACCTAACTCCTACTCAAATCTTGAGTGGATGAGGCCTTCAGAAGACTGTGAGGAAGGTACCACAAAAAAGGAAAGCTGGTCCCGTAGTCCCATCGACTCAAGTAGCTCTGTAGCAAAAGCGTGCTAAGACTACAGTGCTTCATCGACTCAAACTATCTCTGCACTGACGGCTCAGGTAACAATTTACTGAACCCTCCAATTTGCTTGCAGCTCCATTTACATTCGTTAATTTCCTTCTGATCACCAGCTTGCCCCATCAACTCTGGCTGTCATGCCAGGAATAGCCCAAGAAGTTGTTACTGGTCTTGCCTAAGCCACATAGGTAAAAAGTTTGAATTCATAATCTTTATTGACTTCCATTGTAACAATCTTCTTTTCAGACGCTGCCATTGACTCCCATCGTCCCATCGACTTCTGTGATGCCACCACTTGTGGCCACTCCATTTGCATTGCCAACTGCATCAAGAGAAGAGTCGATGAACCCTCCCGAGCCGATGGATCAACCTACATATCCGGTGGCCACGATAACATCACTTTTCTTCTACAAATCTTTCTCTTGTAAAAGCTTCTTATTTTTCTGCCCTTTTTCCAGGAAATCATGCCCATCTCTTGGAGTTGATCTAGCAGTGCAACTTTATCAGACTAGTGTACAACCTCCATCGACTCTCAGGATGTCGATACAACACATTCAATAGGATCTGAGGAACAAGTCCATGCTGCACCGGTTCCATCAAGTTTGGCCCTTCTCCCTTGGGTCGACTCTTAGGTATCATCATTTTACTTTATTGCTTCTTCTTCATTGAATCTTAACCCTTTCTAACCTTATGTGTTCTCAGGAATTTTGATCATCGGCCATATGTTCATACATTCCTAAACCATCTGATGTGTCGATGTCCTCGCCAACTCATCATGATGCGTTGATGCCCTCATCGACTAAAGAAATGACAGTATGAATTAATCTTTCCCACCTCGTTATCTCAACCATCTACCATTCCTCAATCAATTCTTCTCCTTTTAGGCTCAAATCTCCAAGCACACTTCATCACTGTATTTACCTCCGGAAATCAGAGCAATCCTTCAAGATATCCACTGATGCTTGGACATGATTCCCATCGAGAGGCTAGTTCAAGATGCTAGCCAGATCAGAACATGATACCTCGAAATCAAAGATTTTCTGCTCGTAGGTCTTGTTTCGGTTTTGAAGCCTGTGGCATATATTGAATTTCATCAACTTCAAGTACTTGATGCCCAGGCCCGCATTGAACACCGATCATCGCAAAGAATCCAGGTAGAAGCAGCTAACAAAAGAGTCCAAGAAGAAAAGAACAAGTACACGACTCTAGTCTCCAAACCGGCTGATCTCGAGGGGAAACTTATCGAATTGCAAAGAGAACGGGATAAACTCTAGGCAACTCTTGAGGTAAAGAACAAGGAGATAGCCATTGCAGAAGGTGCACATGCTAGAATACCAGAAGAAATCATAGAGCAAGAGGGCATTACCACATCGTCTTATGAGCAAGCCTCTAACTTGTGGAGCATTGCAGCTAGCATAGCCGACACCATTGATGAAGATGCTTATGCAGTCACTCAAATTGACGAACTCTAAATGAAGGCAATTGACTTCATGGACTTCTACTGTCCGGAGGACTAGTCATAGGTTGCTTGTGCTTGTACTGAACAACATGTTATCTTGTAATATTTTTTGAACTAGGGTGATATCCCTGATATCAGCCATCTGAAGTTGATGATTATTCAATGACTATAAATATTTCTTTTATTTTTTTGCTAAGGATGATATCTTTCTTATCGGCCATGATAAAAAATCTGACATTATAAAGCAATCCAGGCGCTTCGGTGATATCTTTTCAAGTATTTACCATTAATTGCTCTCCCAAACTCTTCTCCATCCAACTCTTGTAGAAAATATGCATTGCCTGGTGCACATCGGCTCACATCCCACGTTGATGACCATTTTTCAAATTGATTATCTCTAGAGCCGATGGGCATAATTAACTTTGACAAGATCTCCTTCTAAAAAACTTTTGGGCACCACCTTCTTATTGTAAAAATCTGGACACACGAGCTTTGTTTTCTTGAATTCTTTCTAAGGCCCTCATCTGATGTTGCATGACATCTTCTAATTCATAAAACATAACCTACTTATAATCATTGACTGATTACTCATCTTGCAACTCTGTTCTCCTAGACCCCAAATTTGTTTCCTAAGGCAAAAGTGCTTCATGCCCATAAACTAGCTCATAGGGTGTCACCTTTATTGACCCATGACAAGCAATCATGTATTCCCACAATGACTTAGTCAATGTTGTATGCCACTTCCTTGGATGTTCATCAATCTTCCTCTTGATCAACTTGATTAAACTCTTGTTAGATGCTTTTGCTTGACCATTGGCTTGAGCATAATAAGGCGATGAATTTAGTAGCTTGATACCCATATTATTGGCAAAGTTTTTAAACTCTTCCGAAGTGAAAACAGAGCCTTGATCAGTAGTAATAGTCTGTGGCACACCAAACCTATATATAATATGTTTATTAACAAAATTAATCACATCGTTGGTTGTCACATTCTTCATCGGCACTTCTTCAACCCACTTTGTGAAATAATTGGTACCTACTAGAATGTAATTATGACCCTTGCTTCATGCTGGATAAATTTGGTCGATCATATCCATACCCCATCCTCTGAACGACCCCGACATAACAATTGGATTCACAACTGATGCCGGTGCTCTCTGAATTGCTCCAAACTTCTGACAATCTTGACACCCCGTGTAATACTTGAGGCAATCCTCCAGCATAGTAAGCCAATACTATCCAGTCCTCTTCAACAACCATCTCATTTTATGGGCCGATTGATTCATACTGTAGATGCCGTCATGGACTTTGCACATAACAACTTTGGCTTCCTTGATTCAAACATCTCAATAACACACCATCAATCATTCGATAATAAAGCTTTTATTCTAATAAAACATACCTCAAAGCCATGTATCAAATCTTCCGAGGATTATGTTCAGTCGGATCCTTGACATATTGAACAATCTTGGATCTCCAATCTTCTTCATCGACATCAGCTATATCGACAATGACTCCATTGGTATTCAATTGATAAACCGATGCCTTCTGTACCGAATCATTTGGCTCCACGTTCTGCTCTTTTGGGACATGCTTAAATTTCACCGCTTGAAAGCATCGGATCACTTCTTCGCACTCGACATAAAATAACCTTAATATATAATCTTTACATTCAAATTCCCCTATTAGTTGCCTGAGTATCAATAATGAATCTCCAACAACTTCAATGAAATCAACTCCAGCTTCTTTCAAAATTTGCAAGCCTTGAGAACAGCTCTATATTCAACCTGATTATTAGTTGATGACTCTACAGCAAATGCAAATTCAAACCTTGTCCTCCGAGGTGATATAATCACGATCCCGATGCCACACCCATTCTTGCACATAGATCCATCAAAAAAAAATAACTATGGCAGCGGCTCCACCATTGAGACATCCAAATCACAATGCTCAACAACTAGATCTGTCAGAACTTGACCCTTAACACCTCTAGCAGACTCGTAAATTAAATCATATTTGGCCAATGCTAGCATCCACTTTCCAATCTTGCCTTTCAAAATAGGAGCCAATAGCATATACTTGATGACATCGGCTTTGCATACCACCACACACTCGGTCAATAACAGATAATGCCTCAACTTCACGCATGAGAAATATAAGCATAAACATATTTTCTTGATCTCGGTGTACCTAGTTTTGGCATCAATCAGACTTTGGCTCAAATAAAACACAACTCTCTCTTTGCCATCTTGTTCTTGGATCAAAGCCGAGCCAATCAATTTCTTATCAGCTGCAAGATAAAGCTTGAAGGGTAGTCCTTGTCTTGGTGGCACCCATACTGGAGACAAGATCAAATACTTCTTGATATCATGTAGAGCTTTCTGATGTTCAGGTTCTCATATAAACTTTTGATCATCCTTCAGTTTCAACAATGGGGTAAGCACATCGATTCTCCCTAAGAAGTTTGATATAAATCCCCTTATAAGTTAATCTTGACAATCAGCGGCTGCAACTCTATTTTGTTAACAGGTGGTTCGATGTCATTCACAACTTTGATACTCTTTAGACCAATCTTGATTCCTCTTTCACGCACAATAAAGCCCATAAATTGGCCAGCCGATACGCCGAAGGCACACTTCTTTGGATTCATCTTCAAACCGTACTTTCTTGTTCACTCGAACACTTCCTGCAAATCGGCTATATGATCTTCTATTTGTTTGCATTTAACTACCATGTCATTGAAATAAATCTTAACTAACCTACCAATCAGATCATGAAAAATATAATTCATAGCTCTCTGATATGTGGCGCCAGCATTCCTCAACTCGAACATCATAACGACCCATTCATATAATCTAATAGCTCCTGAACACCTGAAAGCAGTCTTCGGTATATCTTCTTCTACCATAAAAATTGGATTATATTTTGCATTACCATCCATGAAGCTAACAATTTTATGCCTTGCTACTGCATCAACCAGAAGATCTGCTATCGGCATCGGGCAATCATGTTTTGGCATAGATCTGTTCAATGGTCAGAAATCAATGCAAACCCTCATTTTCCCGCACTTCTTGAACAGGGGCACAATATTTGAAACCCAATCTGGATATCGGCAAGGTCTAATTAATTTTGCATCATATAACCAGGAGATTTCTGCCTTGACATCTTCATAAATCTTAGGATCAATCCTTCGCGGCGGTTGCTTGTATGGTTGATATATAAGTTTAATAGGTAGCTGATGCTCAACAATAGATCAACTAAGATCAGACATTTCAGAATAATCATAAGTAAAACAATCCTGATACTCTTTCAATAACTTTATTAATTCAATGTTAAAATCCTCATATAATTTCTTATTGATAAATGTCTGCCTAAACTTATCACCATCTCCTATATCGACTTCTTGTAATTCATCGACCGACATAAGCCATTTCCCCAACTTTCCATCTCCTACAAATTCCATGGGGTACTGTTAGAGAAACAATTTTGAATTTGACTAGTCCACCACCTCAAGACCCTATATAGTAGTCTTGACATAATCTCCATCCCTAATCCCCGACAAACACTCCATATCATCTGCGTGCCATGGCACCAAATCAACCGATGCAACATTGACGGTTTCATCAGCCGGGACCACCTCAACTTGATCACCGATCCACTGGACAAGATATTGGTGCATAGTCAATGGTATGCAACAATTAGCATGAATCTAGTCACGGCCTAAATAAATAATATGGAGGCTTTAATTACTACATCATGATTGGATTCATGCCTGGCATAAACAAGGCAACTCCGTCTTGGACACATGTCGCAACTGAACATGGAGGAGTACAATGGATAGATAGGGCTGTCACCACCTACTGCCTACCTTTACAAACCGTGGATTACGAGGTGATCAAAGATGATTTCTAACCTAAGCACCATGCCTAAGTAATTAATCACTATTTAGCTAAGCCGTCACTTAGACTAAACAATCAATATAGGATATAAGACTTTGAACCCACAAGTAAATAAGCACTCAACTTACTTAAATAAGAAACCTAAAGAACATAAATAAACTCGAAGACTTACTTAATAAGGAAAGGATCCACCAAGGTACAAGGTTGAAGTGGAGGGCCCACAGACAAAGCTCCACTCCTACACTTCTCCTCACTCTCCACGTATTCTAAGTACTAAACTAGGTAGTACTAGCACCTTTGGAGTGTGGCTCTCTTCTCTTGGATGTGTGTGTGAGTGTGAAGCCCCTCCTCTCTTTATATAGGTTCCATAGGTCGGTTTCTAGGAGTAACCACCATGGAACTCACATGTACTGCCTTCAGGAAATGAACGAGGAAGTGACATGTGGAAGCATGGCAAAACGACTACAAGACTAGGTCAGTCGAGCAAGGGGCTAGGTTCGCTGACCTGGCTCTAGGCCCAATGGCCCTATGCTTTTGCTGGGTCACTGGTCGGTGGTCTCCTGAGTTGCGTGAGGAAATCCCGTCCATTAATGTATGCAATCCTTGTGCTGGCTCCTGATTGGCCGGATCAGTATTTTCTTAGATTGATGACATGGAATTGCCCATAATTCGTGGATAATTCACCTACACTCAATTATTCACCAACACTTATAGAATTCATTAGTAATAAATCTCGACCACTATGTTGGTTTATTATTTTATCTCTTTCATGTAGATAATTGGCAGTCAATTTTTGGTATTTAAGGGCCATCAACAGATTCCAATTAGGATATTAAATTCTTGGACTTCACAAAGATGAAATTCCAAGATGGCCTCGACAAATTTGTGCCAAATAGGCACTCCGCACAGGCTCTCTATCCCTTCAGTCATGAACCCAGAAGGATCCTTGAAGGTTTTACATGTTGGCGCTAACAACACATTGTTCATATGGGTGAACACAAAAGATTCAGACATTATGTTGGCGCCAACAATGGGTACATTGCGTTTACCAATTGTCCTCTAATTCTGAGTTGGATACAGGACGAGGGAGAGCACACTTGAATTATATCAGAAGAAGGCTCAATCTCTATCGACCACATGTTACTATTTATAGAGGTTAGCTCCTTCATTGTTTCTTGAAGAAACACCTTGTCCTAAGGACAAGTGGGAATGTCAGGAGCAGACGGTCTTGCCTGTATTTTCTAATTCAAGGTATTCCCATAGTCTTCAAATAGACTATCCTCGAGTATGAATGGCGAGTAAGAGGGTGAGGGATCCTCATCCTCTGAATTGGGTGGTTCAGACGAGGTTTCTAAATTTGAGTCTAAGGACGTAGGGGCTACAGGTTCAGGCTTAGTAGGATTTTGGACCTCGTCATTGGATTTGACATATTCTGTCGATGGTTCTTCATCTTCGGCTAGGAATGATGTGTTTTCAAGAATACGCTCAAGGATCTCCCTTACTTCAGCCGGTATTTTATGCATGAACGATCCTCCAGCAGAAATGTCTATAGGGCAAATTCCTTGTCTAGACCCATACTAAAATATTGTAGAAGTACGCGATCGGGGATGGACAAGTCTGGGCCATAGCGGATTAACAACATAAATCTAGCTGATGAGGACATCACTCCTTAGGATACATGCAACACTCCTCCAATTCTGGACTTGCAAGGTCCAATGACTAGAGCTCGTGCACGACGACTAAATTTAGAGGTGAGCTCGTTCCTATGTTCTTTATTATATGTCACTTTTGAGAATGGTTTGCTACCTAATGATTATATTGTAATTAGGAACCATGGAGAGGACCAGGAGATGATGAGAGAAGGACTTGGAGACGTGGAGGACCAGCAAGGATGTGGGAGCCAAGGTGCAGGCCCAACCAAAACCGACTTCGAGTCTGTTTTAGGGCTCAAGACCAGTCTGCACTAAAACGGATGCCCAGGACGCATACGGACTCGGATTTCAAAGTTCTACATATGCACAGAGAGATAAGAAGTAGACCTTTCCATTTCTGCCGGTCTCATATCAAAATTCATCCGGAGTCATCGGGAATCGTTGAAACAAGAGATGGTCTAGAATCTATTTCGGTGCTGCGTCGCCTGTTTTTGGCCTTTGGGCTTTGTATCTAGTTGAGCCCAATTAGGAGCGCGTCCAGAGGGTCTTGCATGATCCTAGGGTCTTCATATACAGCCGCCACCACACCATTAGGGTTTGGGTTTTGCTTAGATTATTCTGTTCATAACAGTTTCGCCGTCATCACAGTTTGTGAGACCCCAACTTCGTGAGATTCATAATACATCTGCAATTGCGTTGCATTCTTCTTTGTTCTTGCTTGTGTTCTTGATTCGCAGGCAGGGATTAGCCTTCTCAGTGAGGTTAATTGTTTTAGGATGGTTGATAACCAGAGGAGACGTTGATGTGGACAAGGGTTCCCGATCTTCCAAAAGGTTCTAGATACGTTGATTTGGTCGGAGGCGACACACAAATCGATCCGGCTTCAGAACAGCACGTTCTAAACCCCGCAATCGCAGCACGACGTCTCCTCTGGTTATCAACCGTCCTAAAACGATTGACCTCGCTGAGAAGGCTAATCCCTGCCTGCGAATCAAGAACACAAGCAAGAATAAAGAAGAAAGCAACACAATTGCAGATGTATTATGAATCTCACGAAGTTGGGGTCTCACAAACCGTGATGACGGCGAAACTGTTATGAACAGAATAATCTAAGCAAAACCCAAACCCTAATGGTGCGACGGCGGCTGTATATGAAGACCCTAGGGTCGTGCAAGACCCTCTGGACGCACCCCTACTTGGGCTCAACTAGATACAAAGCCCAAAGGCCAAAAACAGGCGACACAGCACCAAAACAGATTCTGGACTCTCTCTTGTTTCGACGATTCACGATAACTCCGGACGAATTTTGATATGCGACTAGCGACATTGGAAAGGTCTTCTTCTTATCTTTCTGTGCATATGTAGAACGTCCAAATCCATATCCGTATGCGTCTTGGGCATCCGTTTTACTGCAGACTGGTCCTGAGCCCTGAAACAGACTCGAAGTTGGTTTTGGTTGGGCCTCCACCTTGGCTCCCACGTCCTTGCTGGTCCTCCACATCTGTCCTTCTCCCATCATCTCCTGGTCCTCTCCATGGTTCCTAATTACAATATAATCATTAGGTAGCAAACCATTCTCAAAAGTGACATATAATGAAGAATGTAGGAACGAGCTCACCTCTAAATTTAGTCGTCGTGCACGAGCTCTAGTCATTGAACCTTGCAAGTCTAAAATTGGAGGAGTGTTGCATGTATCATTAGGAGTGATGTCCTCATCATCCTCCCCCTCTTGAAGTGGAGTCATCCTCGACTCAAGCTCATTCTCTTCTCCCAAGTATGGTTTCAAATCTGAAATGTTAAAAGTAGGACTAACCCCGAACTCGGGAGGCAACTCAAATTTGTATGCATTATCATTAATCTTCTCAATTATTTTGAAAGGACCGTCAGCTCTAGGCATTAATTTAGACTTTCTCAAATCTGGAAATCTATCTTTTCTTAAGTGTAACCATACTAAATCTCCTACATCAAGTTTTACTTCTTTAATTGCCTCAAGTCCAAAAATTCTACAATCAAGTTGAGACAATAAAGTATAGCGCCTAGATAAAGCATCAGTGATCACATTATCCTTCCCTTTCTTATGTTTAATAATGTAAGGAAAAGACTCAATAAATTCAATCCATTTAGCATGTCTACGGTTCAAATTACATTGAGAACGAATATACTTAAGTGATTCATGATTAGAATGAATAACAAATTCTTTGGGCAACAAATAATGACGCCACATCTCTAAACAACGTACAAGTGCATACAATTCCTTATCATACGTGGAGTAATTCAAAACAGGCCCAGTAATTTTCTCACTAAAGTATGCAATAGGTTTACTATCTTGCATCAAAACACTACCAATGCCAATACCACTAGCATCACATTCAAGCTCAAAAATCTTATCAAAATTAGGTAATTGCAGCAATGGTGCATGTGTAAGTTTATCCTTCAAAGCATCAAAAGACTCATGATGTACCTTACCCCAATGGAAATCAATGCCCTTCTTTGTCAACTCATGCAAAGGTGCAGCAATGGTGCTGAAATCTTTGACAAAGCGGCGGTAGAAACCTACAAGACCAAGAAAACTCCTCACCTGTGTGATAATTTTTGGTACAGGCCAGCTCTTTATGGCTTCAATCTTCGCCTCATCCACCTCAATTCCCTGTGGAGTCACAACATAGCCAAGAAAAGAGACTCGATCCGTGCAAAAGATGCACTTCTCAAGGTTACCAAATAAACGTGCATCTCGTAAAGCATCAAAAACAGCACGCAAATGATTCATATGTTCATCTATAGATTTGCTATAAATCAAGATATCGTCAAAGTAAACTACCACAAATTTGCCAATGAAAACTCTTAAAACCTCATTCATCAAGCGCATGAAAGTACTAGGTGCATTAGTTAACCCAAAAGGCATTACTAACCACTCATATAATCCAAATTTGGTTTTGAAAGCTGTTTTCCATTCGTCTCCAAGTTTCATTCTAATTTGATGGTAGCCACTACGCAAATCAATTTTAGTGAAAATTATAGCACCACATAACTCATCAAGCATGTCGTCTAGCCTAGGAATAGGATGACGATACCTAATAGTAATATTATTAATGGCTCTACAATCTACACACATACGCCAAGTACCATCTTTCTTAGGAACCAATAGTACAGGAACAGCACAAGGACTAAGTGATTGACGAACATACCCATGATCCAAAAGGTCTTGAACTTGTCGTTGTATCTCCTTAGTCTCCTCAGGGTTGGTCCTATAAGCACCACAGTTTGGCAAAGTAGCACCCGGAATCAAATCAATTTGATGCTCAATCCCTCTCAAAGGTGGCAATCCCGGGGGTATCTCAGCTGGAAAAACATCCTCATACTCCTGCAAAAGGTTTGTGACAGCAGGAGACACAGCACTAGAAGCAATATCATCAAGCGAAAACAAAGCTTCTTTGCATATCAAAGCATAGCAAATATTATCATTATCAGAAATTTCAGCAAGCTCAGATTTTGTTGCAAGACATGAACGACCTTGTAATTTAATTCCAGCACCCTTAGAACTTGAAGAATCATTAACATTACTAGGTGTAGAATTAGAATTAACAGGTTGTTGAATTTCAGGACCTTTATTTTTCAAACTAGCAGCTCTTTCTAAATCAGCTTGTACAATTTAAGCAGGGGTCATTGGTAACAAAGTAATTTTAGTTTCTTTATGCATAAAAGTGTACTTATTACTTCTACCATGGTGTACAGCATCATTATCAAATTCCCAAGGTCTACCCAATAAAAGTGAACATGCTTGCATGGGTACGACATCACAATCAATAGAATCCACATAAGAACCAATGGCAAAAGGAACTCTACAAGTTTGTATTACCTTAGCTTTGCCAGAGTCGTTTAACCACTGAATGTAGTACGGATGTGGATGTGAACGTGTGGTCAAAGCAAGCTTGTTGACCACATCAGAACTCACCAAGTTATTGCAGCTCCCTTCATCAATGATGACACGTGCTCGGCGGTTCTTGATGACGAAGAAAATCTGGAACAAGTTGTGGCGCTGCATCGTCTCGGGCTGATGAACTTGTGTGCTAAGGACACGTTGAACAATAATGCTCATGTATCCTGTGGTGTCTCCGCCTCCAAGGACGAGGTCACTGCCGGTGGCAGCGAAGTCCTCCTCCTCATCCTCCACATCGGAGGTGCTCATGTAACCTCCATCGTCTATTGTCACATATGCCCGCCTACTTGGACAATCTTTCTGCACATGACTAAGTCCATGGCAGCGGTGGCACTGAATCCCTGTAGTGCGCCCTGTCGAAGCTACAGAGGAGGCACTACTAGCTGGTACCTGCACAGAAAGTTTACCTGAGCGCGTAGAAGGTGCAGGGGCTCATCTTGGGGCTGCAGAAACAACACTGGTTCCCTTGGTAGCTGCGGAAAGATGGCCTGGGCAGCCCTGAAGTCCCCGTCGAGCGTGGGGGGTAGGAGTTCCTTGACTTGCTGTACTCCTCAAAAGCTTGGAAAAGTCCCTGTGATTATTTCTCTGCAAGCATAGCATACTGGAAACACTGGGTGAGGGTATAATATTCTTTATAATCAAGGATGTCCTGAATTTCTTTTCTTAAACCAGAATAAAAGCGACAAATCTGATCCTCTACTTTTTCAACTACAGCACAACGAATCAAACCCTTCTGAAGCTCACTAAAATACTCCTGAACAGTTTTATCTCCTTGGTCTAAACGTTGCAGTTTATTACGAATCTCTCTATAAAAAGAAGGGGGAACAAAACGATCACGCATTGCTACCTTAAGTTCTTCCCAAGTAGTAGGCAAATCAGTTTCAGCAGCTAGACCACTCCACCAAACAATAGCAAAGTCCTAACAAGGTGGGCATTAAATTTTTGTTCTATAGTCATCTCCCAATCAAGATAAACATCACCATCATACTGACCCGAAAACGAAGGAATTGAAAACTTAATTTTAGCATATGGGTCATCTGGAGCATAGTTACCGTGTGGACGACGGTTGTAGTTATGGAAACCACCCATACCTTGAGTATTATGTTGCAAACGACGTCGTAATCGTGCGGTCCTTGTAGCTGACCTATCCACGGTGCCATCAGCCTTATACATCGTGTCTTCATCATGGACGTCTTCAACATCGTTGTTGTTGTTATTGGTGTTCGTATTATTGGTTTTAGGAGCGGTCTCCAACGCAACAACCTCATCGGTTAACTTAGAGACCCGCTTCTCTAACCGCTCGATGCTTTCTCCAATGTGAAGCTTGCTGACCGCATCAGTAACGGCTCTGGTGATCGTCTCTGCCAAATCACTCTGAGCAGCCTGCAAAGCCTTCTGGAGCTGCTCTTGGCTCACGCACTCAACAAATTGTGAGGGTGAAGCCATCTCTCCGTCGTCACTTCCTGCCATCACAAACACCAAAACAGGTAACAAACAGTGAAGGTTATCCCTATAAAACAGCTAAGCAGTGGTGCCTCTCAACACAACAAAAGGAAACTCCTTACAAAGCTCTTACAAAGTTCTGAAAAGCAAAGCAAAGGATACCAGAGAGATGTGTTCCATGATTGCAAGGGTCACAAAATAACCTGTGTGCTATCCAGAAGAAATATGTAGAGCTAGGAAGGCCAAATATATATATGTGAGTGGCACACAAATCAAAAACAGATAGTAAAGCTAAATAAGTGCCCAAGTAACTTGTCCCTAGTTGCTTGTCTCAGTATGTCCTAGAACAGTAGTGATAGCAAAGTAGAAACAAGGAGACAAAGGCACAACAGACGATAACAGGGGGCTAAGTGCAAAACAACCAAATCCAGAAATTTCAAGGGGCTAGATGTAGCACTAGTAGAAATCCCAAATTTATTTTATTTTATTTTATTTTTTTTAAATTTTTCTCCAACTCACTAATAATTGAGGAGAATCCACAAAAAATTTCAGCTCAAACAGAGGTAGGATGTGGCCTACAAAAAATCTTGAAGTTGCAGGAAACGTCGGGTTTAAATTTAAATCAATTTTTCCTTTATCTTCCCGATTTTTTTTAAATTTTTTGACGAGGGCACACTGGGCGGAGCCGGGTGTGGGTATGCTCAACTTTGAGTCAAGAATCTCCTGTAAAAATTTCAGCCAAAACGGACAACCGAGCGAAAAGTTATGCCCGTTTTACCGAAGGGGGGTCGGAGTCGGTTTTCCAGAAACCCGAGTCGGTTAGGGGTCGAGTTTGGAATCGGGTAAATTTTTTTTTTGGCAGCGTGGATGCAGCGGAAAGTGGAAATTGTGGGAATTGGTCTGGGGTATTGATGGTGTGTTCAGGGTGGGATTAGGGTGGGACTAGGCTAGGTGTGTTGATCAATCAACCCTAGCACAAAACGCCAACAAAGCAGAGGATGGTGAAGGGGATGGCGGCTAGGGTTGCAAGGGAAACACTACTGACGACAAAAACACAACTAAAACAGCGACTAAATAAGAACTAGGGCACAAAGTCAACACTACGGACTCTGAAATTGAAATATGCAAAGGCTAAACACGTGGTTATGGGCGGAGGGAAAAAATTTTTTTGGGCTTTTCTGTGGACGATAGGATGAACACAAAACGAAATTAACTAAGGGTAGTATGAACCTGACGGTGCACCTGAAGCTCTGATTACCACTTGATATGGACAAGGGTTCCCGATCTTCCGAAAGGTTCTGGATACGTTGATTTGGTCGGAGGCGACACACAAATCTATCCGGCTTCAGAACAGCACGTTCTAAACCCTGCAATCGCAGCACGACATCTCATCTGGTTATCAACCGTCCTAAAACGATTGACCTCACCGAGAAGGCTAATCCCTGCCTACGAATCAAGAACACAAGCAAGAACAAAGAAGAAAGCAACACAATTGCAGATGTATTATGAATCTCACGAAGTTGGGGTCCCACAAACTGTGATGACGGCGAAACTGTTATGAATAGAATAATCTAAGAAAAACCCAAACCCTAATGGTGCGACGGCGGTTGTATATGAAGACCCTAGGGTCGTGCAAGACCCTCTGGACGCACCCCTACTTGGGCTCAACTAGATACAAAGCCCAAAGGCCAAAAACAGGCGACACAACACCGAAACAGATTCTGGACTCTCTCTTGTTTCGACGATTCCTGATGACTCCGGACGAATTTTGATATGAGACCGGCGGCATTGGAAAGGTCTTCTTCTTATCTTTCCGTGCATATGTAGAACGTCCAAATCCGTGTCGGTATGCGTCTTGGGCATCCGTTTTAGTGCAGACTGGTCCTGAGCCCCAAAACAGACTCGAAGTTGGTTTTGGTTGGGCCTCCACCTTGGCTCCCACGTCCTTGCTGGTCCTCCACATCTCCAAGTCCTTCTCCCATCATCTCCTGGTCCTCTCCATGGTTTCTAATTACAATATAATCATTAGGTAGCAAACCATTCTCAAAAGTGACATATAATGAAGAATGTAGGAACGAGCTCACCTCTAAATTTAGTCGTCGTGCACGAGCTCTAGTCATTGGACCTTGCAAGTCCAAAATTGGAGGAGTGTTGCATGTATCCTTAGGAGTGATGTCCTCATCAGACGTCGTGCTGCGATTGCGGGGTTTAGAACGTGTTGTTCTGAAGCCGGATCGATTTGTGTGTCGCCTCTGACCAAATCAACGTATCCAGAACCTTTCGGAAGATCGGGAACCCTTGTCCACATCACTAGCCCAGGCTGCACCTATAAACTCCTTCTCTCTCTGTAGGAAGCTAAAGACTTTCGAATGCAGAGCGATGATACATGGCAATAGGAAGAACGCAAGATAGAATCTATCTCGTAGTGTCTCCTAATCACCATTCACTGTACCCGCAATATGTGTGTACCATTGTTTTATCCTATCCTTGAGGGAAAAGAGAGCCAATTTCCACTTAAGAGTTTCTTGTGAAACACCCCTGAGTTTCAAGCATGCACACAGTAGCTTAAATTCACGCAGGTGTAAATATGGGCTTTCACTAATTAGCCCAGGGAAGGGTTGTTCCCGAACCATGGTTATAAAGCTAGGGCTAAGCTCAAATTAATTTGCTAGTATTGCCTTTCCTGACAAAGGAGGTTTGTAGATCTCGCCCTTAGGGGTGGATAGACTTTAAAAAGAAGGTCCGTCTATGGTATAAAGGAAAGAAATAAAATAAAGGAAACATATATATGATGAAGACTAGGGTTCTAGGATAAATTGACAACCATTCTCCGGCAACTGCACCAGAAATGCTTGTTGGTATTTTTAACGATCATAGACTAATCTGCAAGCGCGTGGAAATACTGCTATAGCACTTCCCCAAAGAGTATTCCAAGGGTTATCAAATCCAAGGAACTGTATAGTTAAATCCTAAGTTCTAGTTAGTCCAAGGACACAAGAGATAAATGTTGGTGTAGGATAGAGAGGTTTATCTATGTATAAGCTCCTATATAAATAAGGTTGAGGCTCTAATTACTGATTCATGTACGGATTCATGCCCGGCATACACAAGACAACTTCGTCTTGGACACACATCGCAACTAAACATGGCAGAATATAATGGATAGATAGAGCTGTCACCACCTACTACCTACCTCTGCAGACCATGGATTACAAGGTGATTAAAGATGATCTCTAACCTAAGCACCATGCCCAAGTTATTAATCACTATCTAGTCTAACTAGTATAAGACTAAAGAACCTATGCAAGATAGAATTTCGAACCCACAAGTTAATGAGCACACAACTTACTTAAATAAGATAACTCAAGAACATAAATGAACATGAAGACTTACATGATAAGGCAAGGCTCCGTAGAGGTACTTGCTCATTCCAAAGAGCGACACATTTTGCTTCCTCTCTGTTCTGCTCCCACCCATACTAACCTAACTCAATCCCTAATAAATAGAGAAGTGTTCCAAACACTTGCTCCTAGCTTGTCCTTAGCCTTGTTCCACCTCCATCGACCCTTGGACCCCATCAAGCTCACCAAGCCTCCATGCTTGTGGTCATTTTCATCAATCGCCAAGGCAACCATCATCAATAAGTTTTGTAGTAGAATTTAGAGATGATTCATGCATAGAATACTCATGTAGATATCATCCCACAATCTAATAGTTGTCATTAATCACCAAACCATCCATACCTCGGGGATCCAATCATCAATGTTCATGAAGCTTACAACTTCCTATCTAGGTTCCAAACCCTCAAGGTTCCCCGCCGGTAGAGTGCCACCACATACCCTTCCTAGTAAGCAGCATCGGTAAATCTTAATGCAAATTGTTCTAAAATTGGTATTACCGTCCATGTGCCATCAGTCTTCTCATGGTTCTTGATGTGTGCATATGAAGAGAACAGAAGGATCACTAAGGGACCACCATCTTGGATGGCTGATGAACATAGGTCCACGACCACCAGCATCCTTCATGACAACATACAACAACTCCTTATTTCTATCGCTGTTTGATGACAACAATGGCAGTGGGATAGTCCTGCTAGTGATTTGATTGACCAAGCTCAGGGAGAACTCTTGATCAATAGTGGTGAGCTAGTCATCCTTCGCAGCCAACCAATTGTGTCCCTTCAGCACCTCAAGAATTGACTGATGTGAGGTCCCTTCCACGAAAATATGCAGCCCAAATGATCCGGAAATAACATCAGTATCTTCTATCTGGCCTGCTGGTGTGGATGCCAATGTGAGTAGCATAGGGACACCAGGTTTCAAGCCATGTTGATCTTTCAGTGGATTGCATTCTTGCTTTCCAACAGTCAACAACCTAGTGGCTGCAATCCCGTCCACCAATCAGACAATATTGTCCGATAGAGCAAGAGGCAGCAAATTCCACAGGCTGAACCTAGAACAATATGGCACGAATCGTTCAAGCCAAGCAGATAAGAGGCATAAACCATGAATTCCACCTGGTCTAAGAGGCAGGAACGAGATTGCATATGCTAAAACAACCCAATGGGAAAAAGGGTGGAAAAATTAACATACAATTGCTCTTACTTATGACCAGATCCTTCGACATCATACTCCTCATATCCTTCTGCTTCATACTCCTCTACACTAAGGCCGCTTGAAGCAAATTTGTAGTGCTTTGCCATGGGAGGATCTCCGTGCTCGGCCATGATCGACCATGTCTCAAATCACTCCTTTACCCTATTTTGGGCCTCTATAGAAGATGGAAGCAGAGACGAAGATGATGAAATAGGAAGAGGGGTGAGAGATGATGTTTCGGGAGGGAGACGAGATATTGAGGTTTTTTTAGAGCAGGATACGAATGCGAAGAGTTGCGACCACTATATGGACACAGGCATCTCATGGAGAGGCATTTCATGGGCCTTTAAATGGGTTTCTAGTACGCAACATTGTATGCCCTTTTGGTTAAGGAAAAATCCTATTTGCTTCTAGTAACACCCTCTCCATTCTTTCCCCCCATTTCTTCCATGAACACTAGCTTGAGCGTGTGCCATGGCCGGCATCTCGAGCTTGTCGTGGACTACCGCCTGGACCCCACCTTCAGGCGAGCCTGAGGAGAAACTCCATTCCCCCATCCCTTATTGTGTCGGCCAGCAAAAGGTGGCGATGTGGATCCCATGGAGCGACGACAACCCCGGACGGCACTACATCAAGTGCTACAAAGCTCGGATGAGTATAGTTTTGTTAACATTCGATTGATTTTGGATTTGCGGTTGGTTTATTTTCCCTCCCTATTTTTATGTCAGGTTGGAGGTTGCGGGTTCATGGGTTGGTTTGAGGGCCCGCATGATGCATTGGTGCAGATGCTGAACAAAGCTCTGCTCAATGCCGTGTGATCTCTCAAGAAGGAGAAAATAGCGCTGAACAAAGCTCTTTGTGAGGCTGCTAGGTTGGATTCGTTGGAGAAGGAGCTGGTGGAGGTGAAGAAGGAAGAGGTCAAGGTGGATGCTTTGAAATCTGAAATAGAGGAACTCATGGCAAAAGTCAGGAAGCTAAAGGTGGAGAAGACCGTGCTGAAGGCATTATGTGTGTTCTTTGTTGCCATTGTGTTGTTCATGTGGATTGGCAATGAATAGGTGCATGTATATCCAGTTAGTGTTGTGTTGTAGTTAAGTAGCTTCAACTGCATGTATGTTGGTTATGTCTCCAAACTAAGTACATGTGACATATGTATGTTGGTTATCTCGTTGGCTATCAAGTTATGTTCAATATTGATGTGTAGATGCAAGCTGGTGATACAAAACACAATAGAGTAAAAAAACAACATCTAGACTAAATTAAGAAGTATGAACAACGTTCTAGCATTAGTTTCTCGTTACATACCACATATGTTAAAGTTCACCCACAGAAAAGTTAAAAGAACAAACCACACAGTTCACAAATTAGGCAACTCCTCAGCATGGCTGATGCGAGCATGGACCACCACATCAGCAAAAACACTAGCCCAAACCATGGAGGGAGGTAAAACAAACGGTATCAAGAGTATGAGGAATGCAGATACCTGATATTAAAGTTGGAGGATATAGAGTGCAATCCAAATTTACATAAAAAACATCATCATCATCTTTCATGGAATCGACTGTAGCTATGACTCCATCCACAGTGTACATGTCATTACAATCATCATCGTCATCTAGTATGTCCACATCATCTCATCCGGTTCTGGCATGGAGGCAGGATGCGCCTCTTGGAGTACAACAACATCAACACTTAACCCTTCCACGTCAGTCCTCCTCCAATTTTTCAATTCCTCATGTCGGACTTCAACATTCATATGTTTCACTCCTATGATCACTAAGTCAACATCGGTATCAACAAAATTATTTTCAAGATATATTAACCAAAGGATATGCTCTAGGGCACTGTTGCTAATGCCGAACATGCACTTAATCTGAAATAGCCTCACAATAAAAGATACTTTTGTAGCCTCCTTACAACCTGGGTATAATTCTTTCCGTGTTTCTTGCATTAATTTGAAAAAAAGCCTTCGCTAAATTATTTGGCTCCTTGGTATTATTGATGCTTCCAATAATCTGTCCATGTCTAGCACCAGTGATTAGTGAGGAAATACAATTTTTAATAGAGGAGCCATCATCAGCAGCTTGGCCTTTATCTGTAAAATCCCAATAATAATCCACAACCATAGGCTCAGTAGCACGATGATGAAATTGATGTTTCTGTGTTATGAAATGCTTATGAAACCCTCGGGTAAGTTGGTGTTGTTCAACCTCAATATTTGGTCTAAATGTCATGCAGCCACACCTACTACATGCACATTTTGCAGTCTCTTCTAGAAAAGTGTCCTCAAAGGTGATTTTAATGAATTCTCCAACTCTGTCCTGCCAAGCCTGATCCTTTTGTGGCAACAACATGCAACTCCGATCGTTCCCAGCCGCCATCAGTGAAACTAAAGCCAAATTAAAGGATATAATTATTAAATTCCTGACATGGGAGAAAAGGTTGCTGATGGCGGACTAATAAACAAATGATCAAACTGCTCTTTAAAAAAAAACTACTCAGATGAACTAATCTAGCCCCAATCACGAAAAGTGTTAGAAGATCTGGACGTTATCGTGGATGGCACTTGTTCTAGGAGGCGCGTTGTGGGACAAGGCCGGCGTCCACAATCCTGGCCATGCGCATCCCCGATGAGCGTACTAGAAGATCACCAATAGGCCAGGTCGCTTAAGCTATAGTCTTTCCACCGTCGAATGCCTTGGTCGCGTCTTTTGCGACTATTATAGGCTGGAGCCGACACTGACTGATGATGTTGGAGCCAGGGATGGAGACACCTACAGCTAGTGGATGGACGATGTTCGACCTGGATAAGGGCTCCCAATCTTTTGAAGGTTCTACTAAATTTGATTAAGGCGAAGGCGATACACAAATCGATCTGACTTCGAAACAACATGTTATGAACCCCGCAATCGTAGCACAACGTGTCCTCTAGTTATCAACCGGTGTTGCATAGTTGACCTCACTAAGAAGGATTATCCTTGCCTACAAATCAAGAACACAAGCAATAACAAAGAAGAATGCAACCAAATTTGCATGTACATAATGAATCTCACAAGTTGGGGTCTTGCAAACCGATCAAACAGAAAAATTGTTCTCAACAGAATAATCTAAGCAAAACCCAAACCCTAATGAAGAGGCGGCAGCTATATATGCGGACCCTAGGTTCATACACCACCCCCTGGGTGCAGCTCTAAGTGGGCTCAACTTGATACATGGCCCAAAGGCTGATTATGATGTCGCAGCACCAGGACAGATTCTAGAAGTCGACATATTTTGACGGTTTCCAATGGATCGGGACAATAAATGGGACTAGTTGGGTTGAAAAGATCATTTTGTTATCTTTCCATGCATATATAGAACGTCCCAATCCGGGTTTGTATGTGTTCTGGGCGTCCGTTTTAGTGTGACCTGCTCCTAGACTCCGAGTGAGACTGTAGATTGATATTATTTGGGCCTTCATATTGGGTTGGATGTCCCTTCTGGCCCATAGCACCTCCTATAACCCCTCTAGCTATCTCATCAACATCTCCATGGTTACTGACAATAATTGATTCATTAGGTAGCCATATGTTCTCAAAACCATATAAATAAATCATTAGAAACAGAGTTCACTTGTAAATTCAGGTGATGCGCATGAACTTTCATCTTAGTTGGAGGAGTGTTGTGTGTATCCATAAGTGTGATGTCCTCATCATTCTCCTCCTTTTGAATAGAGTCGTTCTCGACTCAATCTCATCTCTTTCTCTAATAGTGGTCTCAAATCTAAAATATGAAATATAGTACTATTCCCAAACTTGGGACGCAACTCGTGTTTGTATGTGTTATTGAAAGGACTGAGTGACCAAGAGGGGGGGGGGTGAATTGGGAACTCGCACTATGTACCAAATTCGCCAAATCCTAAAACCGATCACTCAAAACAACTCCTACACAATCCTAGTGGTGATCACACTAGCAAGATAATGATCCTATGGAAGGAACAATAAGCTAAGCATACTAGTGGATCTCACAAAGGCAATACAACTCCTATGCAATTCTAGTGGTGATCACACTAGCAAGATAATAGTCCTATGGAAGGAACAACAAGCTAAGCATACTAGTGGATCATGCAAAGGCAATACAACTCCTATGCAATTCTAGTGGTGATCACACTAGCAAGATAATAGTCCTATGTAAGGAACAACAAGCTAAGCATACTAGTGGATCACACAAAGGCAATACAACTCCTATGCAATTCTAGTGGTGATCACACTAGCAAGATAATAGTCCTATGGAATGAACAACAAGCTAAGCATACTAGTGGATCACACAAAGGCAATACAACTCCTATGCAATTCTAGTGGTGATCACACTAGAAAGATAATAGTCCTATGGAATGAACAACAAGCTAAGCATGCTAGTGGATCACACAAAGGCAATACAACTCCTATGCAAGATAGTTACCAAAGATACGCGGAAGCAAACAACTAGCTAGCAAGGAGTTCTACTCAAGAAAAGCTACTAGATCAACAAGCATATAGAAAGCATACAAAGCAAGAGTACCACAATACATACTAGGGTGATCAATCAAGCCAAAGCAACTCCTATTCATGCTAGTGATCAAGTATGAAGGCTAAGCACTACTAGCAAGTAAAGGAGCCTATTCACGCAAGTCTACAAGGTAGTCAACTAGAGCAAGGTAAGCACACAAGCATGAATAGCACGGTATGTAAATACGGAAAGTAAAGCATCATAGTAAGGAGTAGAGTAAGAGATGTCTCATGATTTTTTCCCGAGGTCTTGGAAGGATGGCGCCTTCCCCTACTCCTCGTTGGACCACTCCGGTCGGAGTCCCGGTCCCTCCCGCCACCAAGTGGAGTTCTCGCCCAGGAGCCCACAATCACTCCTCGAGTGAAGACACGGTGTGCGTCACCGCTGCACAAAGCACAAGATCGCCTCCCTCGAGAACTTGCCGGACTCCCCGAACCAGCACGGGCGCTCGCTATTGATGCCCCTTTCACCGGTGGGCTCAAACCATGTACAAACATGTGACGGCCTTCACAACCAATCACGATGGGCTCGATCACCGACACCTAACCGGTCTAGGTCTCACCATAGACCAAGAGTAACAACCTAGATCACACCCTCAAAGCCTCCCTAGCCTTAGATGTGCATCAATGCTCATGTTACTCTCACTAGCACTCTCAAGATATCCAATATCCTCTCCTAGTGCTCTCCTCTTGGCCCTTTGGCTCCCCATAGATTCTCCCAGCAATCCCCATGGCCAAAGGTAGTCTCCAAGACCCCAACAAGGAGTTTATATAGGCCTCCAACCCCAAACTAGCCGTTGCTCCTTGAAACAGCCTCTCTGGATGTACTGACCGGACAGTCCGGTCTCCATCGGACGGCTCCTCTAGAGCCGTTGCTCTCTATCCGCTATTTCCTTCATACTGACTGGACAGTCCGGTCTACAGACCGTACAGTCCGGTCTTCATAGCTCCAGAGCCATTGTAGCCACTTCCTCGTCTATCCAAAATTTCTTCCTACAGACCATACAATCAGACCGTATAGTTCTGTCTTTACAATTCTGCTCCAATAGATTTCCTCACAGCCAACTTCTCCTCACAGTCCGGTCTTCACACCGGACTGTCCGGTCTCTTCTCTCCTTTCTCCAAACAGAGACATTGTCAATGCTTCCTCTTTTGTCCGAACCTTCTCCATATAGACCGGACTGTCCGGTCTGCAAACCGGACTGTCCGGTCTCTATGGTTCCTCTGCCAACAGAATTCCTCACGTCCAACATCTTCTCTGTAGAGAATTTCCCTTTGACCACCGGACCGTCCGGTCTCCAAGACCTCTTTGTCCGGTCTTTACCTACAGAAGTTGAAACTCCTCGTCTCCTCTTGACTTTGTTTCCCCGCTTCTTCCAACAGCTCCTTGGCTTCTCCACTGTCACCTAGTGCCTGTGATTTCACCGAGCATCCATGCACATCACCGACTAGACATGACCTAGACCCCCTTGATAGTCTGGTTTTTCCTATGGACTCAAAGCCCTAACAACTAGACAAGTGTTCCCAACACTTGCTCCATAGCTTGTCCTTAGCTTTGATCCATCTCCATCAACCCTTGGACTCCATCAAGCTCACAAGCCTCCATGATTGCTGTCACTGTCATCAATCGCCAAGGCAACCATCAATGATCATCATAAGATAGATAAGGTTTCCTACACGCACAACACTCGGGTAGACATTAGTCACATTTCATGTTTGTCATTCATCACCAAAACAATCATACCTTGGGGTGACCTCAATGGTCATGAACCTTACAATTATGAAATTTATCATCACAATGTGAAATTACAATATAAGGCATGTCACACAATGAAAAACCTCTTTGAAAAATTTGGCAGCAGTATGAACATCATCCTCACTCTTATGAGTCGACAAGTTAGAAATGTCTTATCTTAGAAACACTAGAAAAACTTAACATGGAATGACAATTATAAGTATAGTTTTCTATTTGATCATTGAGTTGTTTAACATAAGGAGGTTTCAATTTTGAACAAATATAAACTCTATGCACCATAAACAAACCTCTATGATCATAGTTTCTAGCAGCATGAAAAATATTTCTTGTCAATAAAGACAATTCAGTTTGATAAAAGATTTGCTTCTCCAAAGTATTTAAATCACAAAGAACATCAAATTTCATATAACACAAAACTTGTTATTTATCTTTCACAGTATCATCTTCTTTGTGTATATGCTGAAAAGTATTAGTTGCAACAAGAGGCAAAGAAATATGTTCATCCTCTACTAATTCAGATTTTCATGGAAGTGTTACAACATTTGAAATAGCCTATTCTAATCTAAATGATTCATTCTTTCTTCTCTCAAATCTTTGTTGATCCCCTTCTAAAAGTTCAGCAGCAGTTATAGGTTTAAGAGTAACCCTTCTACCATTGACTTTAAATAAGTAGCTATTAGCAATGGTTTTGTGCCAAAAATTATTTGTAGAAATCCAAGGTTTACCCAATAACAAATGACATGCTTATAGAGGTACTATATCAAATTCTGCACTATCCTTATAAGAACCAATAAAAAATTCAGTGTGTGTAATTTTATCTGCCTTTATCTTACCACAAAAATTTACTCATTGGATGTAGTATAGACATGGATGTGTCTGTGTTGTCAATCCAAGCTTCTCAACTAACTCCAAACTTGCGATGTTGTTGGTACTCTCTCCATCAATGATGACATGACAACGTTGATCCTTGACAACAAAGTGAGTTTGGAACAAATTGTTCATTTGATTTTTCTCTTATTTCTTCATTTGAGAACTGATCACTTGTTGTGTTACACACTTGTATCATTCTCATTTGACTCCATAGACTCATCACCATGAGTGTTATAACCTGCCATTGTTAGTAGCAAACAAGAAAACATAAAAGAGTATATTTTCTTATCACTACTATCTACAAATAGTGGAAACTCTCAACAAGAAAATGGAAGCATATTACCAAGCTCTTACAAAGTTCTTAACAGCAAGGCAAAGTATACCTTGGAGAGTATGGTCCCACGATTGCGAGGGTCCAAAAATCTATGCCTATTCAAAAGGATATATATGGAGCTTGGAATGCAAATTGTAGTAGCAAGGATTAGAAAATTTTCAATTCAGAAATTGCAAAACTGAATAATAGTCCCAAGCTAGTCTATGTGATCGTTCTAGACTTGTCTCAATCTAGTTCAAGCAAGCAACAATACAATTCGCCCAGGTAATCAAAAGGATGCAAGCAACTCTGAATTTTCTTTTCTCTTATACACTTTTCTTTTTTTTCCTTTCTTTTTTGGTGCGGCTTTTCCTACTATTTTTCCACACCTTTGCCTTTTTTCTTTCCTTTTTATTCCAAAGAGTGCTGCAATAAGTAAACCACCACAACTAAAAAGACACGTTGTTGACCAAACAGCAGGCCAACAACAAAAAAGAAACACCTCTTGGGACAAACACCTTTTTGTAGCAACAAAGTTTACAAAATTGCACCTCACACGTTCAACATAAATAATGTTATTTCTTTGTTTTATAAGCGTGGATGCATAAAGCAAACATATACTATAGTCTAAATCAGATTTGCTTCTTTTTCTATATCATCTTAGGTCATGAACCGTGCACAAAGGACCAAGGTAGATGTGCAACAAACAACTATTGATATATGACTCAAACTAGACCAATGAATAAATTTCAAACCAACCACACAATGACACAACGAGGGACTAAAATTCAGAGAAGCAATCTGAAATAAAAATTTGCAAGGCACAATGGGGACATAGGACAACAGAAACACGATGAACGAATATTTTTGTAGGGCAATTTTCTGGACTCTAGGATTGAACAAAATAACAATGATAAGGGTGAACCTAACGGTATACCTGAGCTTTGATTACCACATGATATGGACAAAGGTTCCTGATCTTCTGAAAGGTTCTGGTGATCTTGATTCGAGTAGTGGCGAAACACAAATTGATTCGGTTTCTAAACAACACCTTCAGAACCCCACAATCATAGCACAACGTCTCCTCTGGTTATCAACCATCCAAGAATGACTGATGTCACCGAGAAGGCTAATCCCTACCAGCGAATCATGAATACAAGCAAGAACAAAGAAGAATGCAACACAATTACAAATGAATGTATCACAAAGTTGAGGTTTCACAACCCGATGAATGGTGACACTATTTATGAACATAATTGATCAACGCAAAACCCAAACCCTAATGAAGAGGCGGCAGCTATATATGTAGACCCTAGGATCGTGCACCACACCCCTGGATGCAGCCCTAAGTGGGCTCAACACGATACATGGCCCAAAGGCTGATTACGGTGTCGCAACTCTAGGATAGATTCTGGACGTCAACTTGTTTCAATGCTTCCTGACGACTCAGGATGAATTTTGACATGGGACTTGTTAGGTTTGAAAGGTCATTTCATTATCTTTCCAAGCATATAAAGAATGTCCCAATCCGAGTTTGTATGTGTTCTGGCGTCAGTTTCAGTGCGACCTGCTCCTGGACTCCGAGTTAGACTCTAGATTGATGTTATTTGAGCCTTCATGTTGGGTTGGACGTCCCTTCTAACCTATAATGCCTTAAATAACCCTTCTATCTATCTCATCATCATCTCTATGGTTCCTAACAATAATGAAGTCATTAGGTAGCCATATGTTCTCAAAATCATATTAAGAAATCATTAGAAACGAGTTAACCTGTAAATTCAGGTGATGTGCATGAACTTTCATCTTAGTTGGAGGAGTGTTGTGTGTGTCCATAGGTGTGATGTCCTCATCAACGTTGGAGCCGACACGGACTAGGGGGCCCATGCTGGTATTATGCAAAGGAAAAAAGTCCTCTTTATCTCCTCCAACTTATGCAAGAGTACATTGAATTTTGTGTCCATGATGTAATAATAGAATTATATTTTGGTTGCGCCTTTGTTGGTGGTTTCTAGCTAACCACTTTATCTACCGAAAAGGGATGTTTTACGTTGTTATTTGGTGGTTTGGGCTAATAGTTAACCCCATATTTGCATATATTTGTAGTTGTTCTATTTTGGATGTAATTGCAGAAAACAGGGCAATTATGGATAAGAAACCAAAGAGCAACGAAGTTGGGCCAGATGCGGGATCGCACCAATCGGCTCCAATGCCGTGTCGATCGGCGCAGGAGGAAAAGATGACAAAGACAAGCCCAAGTCTGACAAAGACGAAGGCCCAGCCCAATATGAGTCAGAGTCGGTGGAAGCTGACCTAATCCCATCGTGTATAAAAGGAAGATGACTATCAAGAGCCAAGGGGCAACCGGAGAGACGGCGATCGCAACATTGAGTTGTTAGAACTAGGGTTCTAGGATATTGGCGGCGACGGTTGGTCAACACCGACGAGAACCACCAGAAGGGAGGTCGCGTCGATCGACGCGATGCTTGCGCCGATCGGCTCGTGCACGTTCCATCGCTATTTCTCACGCCTCTGCTATGTCTAGCGGAAGAATGAGTGAGTAGTCTCATATTCTCTTCTCTGGTGCGGAGATCTGGTGATGTAACTCTCATACTTATTGATACTCTCTTGATGAATTTAATCTATGTGGTGAATTTAATTGCACATCTATTTCCATTAGTGTATAGGCCAATACACTTATGCCCATTGCATAGTGCAAGAAACCATCATGTCTTGTAGAATATTAGAGTCATCACTCGAGGCGATAAGCATAAGGTTGCATGCTAGTTGAAAGTTGCCTAGAGGGGGGGGGTGAATAGACAATCTAAAAATAATCCTGAAAAAGCACTAAAGGATAATCAAATAACTAGGAATGACGGAACTTTCGTCGGGGTCGACGGAACTTCCGTCGCCATGAAAGTTCTGTCAAGTGACAGAATTTCTCACTACCCTTCCTCTAAACAATGAACAACACGGATAACAAGGAGAAGGAAACACTAGTTTGGTAGAAGTGAAGCTAATATAATGTAAGCCTAGAATTCTTGAATGAAGACTAGCTACACAATCAACAAATGATACAGGCACAATAATATGAAAGAAATAAGCAAGCACAAATGTAAGAGCGGGAAAGTAAAGAGAGACACAAGAATTAACCTGAGGTTCGACAACCACACTAAGTAGTTCCTACGTCCTCGTTGAGGAGCCACACAAAGTGGTTGGGTCTCTCTCAACCCTTTTCCCCGCCAAGCAATCACAAAGATCGTGCTTGGATTTCTTTCTCCACTTGATTTTTTTCCTCCAGAGGCGAATCACACCTTCACAAACGTCCCCGACTCACCACACAAAGTTGGGAGCTCAAGGGCGACGCCTAGCCATCTAGGAGACCAAGTCTCCAAGAGTAACAAGCAAATCAAATCTTGATGGGGAGGGAAAGATGTGCTCAAGCTTTTGAGTGGATGGTTTCAATGTTTTTGTGGTTGGATCTCTCTCACTTTGATTTGAATCTCAAGAACAAGCCTAGGAGTGAGAGGGGAGAGCTCTAGCTGAAGAGTGAGTGAAATGACAAAGAATGCAACCCTTCCCACGGGGGAAGGGGTACTCTATTTATATAGAAAGCTCAAAAACTAGCTGTTATAGTATTTTCTGGGTCTAACGGAACTTCCGTGGTTACCCATGGAACTTTTGTCAATTCAAACTTAGCCGTTGCACGCGCCTGGGAGAGAAGCCAGATGTTGTGACGGAACTTCCGTCAAGGGGTGATGGAACTTACGTCACTCTCGGTTTAACAAGGATTGAGCTCACAGATCTTCCGTGAGAGCCACGGAAATTCTGATGATGTAACTTCCATCAGAGACTGGCGGAACTTCCGTCAATCTCGGGAAGACAGCAGGTAGGTGCCCGACGCTGATGGAACTTTCGTCAAGAGGTGACGGAACTTCCGTCACCCTCGGGTAGGCAGGGAGAGGGAACCCGACGCTGACGGGACTTCTATGAGAGGGCTCATGGAACTTCCGTCACTCTCTGTTTGGCTTAGAAAAGAACTAGTTTTAAGGCTTGTTGGCTATACTTCTCACAAAAACTATGTGGAGGCTTGAGCACACACAATTCCCTTCTTAACAAGTTTGTTTTACCCCCCTTTATAGTTCGGCATTCCTATGACTCAAAAGGATAAATAAAAGAACTAATCATTAAAGAGCTTTTGAGTCCATATCCTTTCCTTTCCTTTTTGGGAGTAAACAACAAATTGTAAATGACTAGTTTTGATTATCTGCACATGTACTTCATAAACAAGTTAGCACACTTTTAATCTTTTGTCATCGTACACCAAAACTCACTAGGGGATCCTAGATGCATCTTCAATCTCCCCCTTTTTGGTGATTGATGACAATAGATTAAAAAGGATATAAAGAGGATAATCAAAAGAGACAAAGAGCAACATATAGTGGAGCTCCCCCTAAAGATATGCATGAATCACACAAACATGTGAGAAAGCTCCCCCTATATATTGCAATGAGTGGCGTACCTAAAAGTGTGCAAGAGTGAAGCAAAGTGATAAGGCAATAACCAAGAGACAATACAACTTACAAAACTAATAGAAACAAGCACCACACATATCATAAGAACAATAGAGTTATTACAAAAGGTTCACAAATATGTTTGGCACACAAAGCAAATAGAGAGGGGAACTAGTCCATAGGTTCATCACTATCCTATTACAAAACCTCTGAAACAAATATCCTTTTCACTCATCTCTCCCCCTTTGGCATCAAGGCACCAAAAAGAATGAAAGGAGGAGGAGATAAGAGAAAGGTATTACTCATCATCATCAGTGCTTTCATCATTGTCCTCGTCGTCCTCTTCATCACCCTCTTGTTCTTTGTGGCATTCGTCCTTGCCTTCCTCGTCTTCTTGTTCGTCTTGTGCAGCTTGTTCTTCGTGAGCGGGAGCGGGTTGAGGAGCAAGATCATCCCAATCATAGCCGGCAAGTGGATCCTCAAAGACCGGTGGCTCACCATCGGGCTCACACTCGGAGCCATCCGGAGACACCTCATGGCCTTGAGTTCTTTGGTAATTCTTGTAGCATCGCACTTGCTTCTTAATGCGCCTCTTGTTCTCCTAGTTTTCTTTAGCATTGAAGCAACAAGCATTCAAGATGCTCTTGAGCATAGCAGCAATAGGAGATGATGGACGATGGCAAGGGGCCTCGGGTGGAGGAGCGGAGGATGATGCACGAGGTGCTGCTGCTTCTGCCCTAGCTGCCTTTTCTGCTGCTAACTCCCTCCGAATAGTCTCATGATGGGGGCGAGTGAGCCTGGGCACATGAGGTCTCAAAGGCTGATGCTTGCACTCCTTCTCAAAAATCAAGCCAGTCTCAATCTCGATCCTCCTCATAAGATATGGAGCAAAGGGTAGCACCTTCCTTATGTCCAAAGAGGCAGAGTAGATCTCCTGAACAATGAAGTCCATCACACTAAAGGCTACAACTCCGTCTCTGAACCTAGCAAGAATGTTCCTAGAGTGCTCGACAAGTGAAGTGTCATACCCAGCCTTAGGAGCAATAGTCACCCGGAGCATCCTGTTGAGGGTGAAGTAGAAGTTGTGCATTCCATGAGTGGTTCCTAGATATTTTGGTTGAAGGTCCTCATACATGAATCACAGCTCATAATCCTTCAACACTGACTCACAAGAGAGCTGGTCCTTGTTAGCATCATCATCATCCTGGAAAAGAAGAAGGCCAGTTGAGAGGGGGACACCACATACTGCACACCTTGCGTCATCCAATGAACAAAGCCTCGCCCATCAATGTACAAGGTGGAGTAGAACTGATAGATGACCTCCTCATTCCAATCATCACTGGACCCCATGAGGTCATACACATCTCGTGCCTTGCAAGCTCCCACTATCTCATTGAAGGTTGACTCATCCTTGTCCTCTATGTACTTCCAGTCAATCCACTGATGAGTGGCCAACCGGTTCTTCCGGTTCATGTCAATGAGCATAGACATGTAGGGGTCAATAGATATTGATTCTGCCTCCTTGCAGCACTCAGGCCTTCGGCATCCTTCTTGTAGTCCTTGAAGACATAGTGAGGTGGGTAGACGGGAGCATGAACTCAAAGGTCCCTCACAATGTTCAAAGACTCATCTCTCTTTGACTTGCTCTTACGTGGTTTGGGGCGTGGTTTGCGGTGGGTTTCCTTGACTGGCTTCTTCCCTTTATCAAGTGCCCTTCTAGGAGGAAGGGCACCTCCTTGACCAACCGAAACTGTTTGAGCACCTGAACTGCTTCCCTGTCCTATCCTTCTCTTAATCACGGCTTTTCTTCTCTTGGTCAGGCGTACGATATCCTCGTGGGAGGAGGGGGACTTGTTGGGTGAAGCTTGATGGTCCTCTTCACTTGAGTCCTCATGAATGGAGGGAGCATTGGACGCATTCTTGATGAGAACCATCATCACAAGCCTATAATGCACCATGAAGGAGACAATGGGTCAGGCAAAGGTAACGGAAAGGACCAACGAACATGTAGAAGTAAGTGCACTGGACTGCAGATGACGGATGTTCCATGAGGATCCATGGAAGTTCCATCACGACGGAAGTTCTGTAAGAAAGTCACGGAAGTTCTGTCGCTTGCACTTTGCATCTAAACCTACACATCTTTTGGATCCCGCTACAACTACTCAAATGCACTTAGAGAAAGATACTCTAGATACAAAGGAACCTATCTACCCAAGGGAAATCGAGACATTTGAGCATATTGACCAAGAACTCAAGAACGAGAGACAAGTTCATACATAGGTCAAGAAGAAGGAAAAGTGATGGGGATTGAAGGGGATCCTGGAAGTTCTGTAGGGGGGGAATGGAGTTCCTCCCAACTTGATGATTTCTTTTGGTGGGATCCCCAACAACCTTCAAATTGCCCTTGAAGTTGCCCTAGGGTTTGAGAGGAAGTGAGAAAGGAGAATAGAGAGAATGACCGGTTGGAGTAAGAAGAGAGAGGGGTCGTGCGACATAACCAGGGGTTGATGGAAGTTCCGTCGATGGGCGACGGAAGTTCCATCAATCTTGGGTTGAGTCGCGCCGCATGAGGGAGTCACGGAAGGTCTCACAGAACTTCTATGGACGACAGAAGTTCCATGAAAGGGTCACGGAAATTCCGTCGTTCTCGGGTTGGAACCAGAGAGAACACGTCTTCAACTAGAAGACTTTGAAGGTGACGGAAGTTCCGTGAATGGGTCACAGAAGTTCCGTCACTTTCTGGAAAGAGGGCATGAGTTGCTACAAGTTTGAACTTATGGACAAGTTGCCTAAGGAGTATAAAGCTTATCTCAACTTGTGAATAGTAACAAATCAACAATCAAAACTATATTCCCAAGTATCGACAATATGATCTAGTGATCAAAGAATTTTGTTTGAAAACAAGGACAATATGAAATTTTGAAAAGATTTTGCTTTTACGACATTTTACAAGATCAATACATCAACAAAAGCACAAGATTCTACGCCAGGTTGGATGAGTCAAGAATATTTAGTTCACTCCTAAGTTCACAAAACCGCTTCTCATCTAGGGGTTTGGTAAAAATATCGGCTAGTTGTTTGTCGGTTCTAACATAGCTAATATAAATATCCCCCTTTATAGAATGATCTCTCAAGAAGTGGTGTCGGATATCTATATGCTTGGTTCTATTATGATCAATGGGGTTATATGCAATCATGATGGCATTCTCATTATCATAGAGGAGTGGAACTTTGGTCATAGTGTACCCAAAATCCTTTAGAGCTTGTCGCAACCAAAGTAATTGTACACAGCAACTTCTGGCTGCAACATACTCTGCTTCGGCCGTGGATAAGGCAACGCAATTTTGTTTCTTAGATGACCATGACACAAGGGACCTACCCAAGAATTGGCACGTCCCGGAGTTCCAGGAATGACCAGGCACTAAAGGCAATTTAAAAATATTCCTAAACAGGCACTAAAGGATAATCAAATAACCAGGAATGACGGAACTTCCATCGGGGTCGACGGAACTTCCATCGCCATGGAAGTTCTGTCAAGTGACAGAACTTCTCACTACCCTTCCTCTAAACAATGGATAATGCGGATAACAAGGAGAAGGAAACACTAGCTTGGTAGAAGTGAAGCTAATATAATGTAAGCCTAGAATTCTTGAATGAAGACTAGCTACACAATCAACAAATGATACAGGCACAATAATATGAAAGAAATAAGCAAGCACAAATGTAAGAGCGGGAAAATAAAGAGAGACACAAGAATTAACCCGAGGTTCGGCAACCACACTAAGTAGTTCCTACGTCCTCGTTGAGGAGCCACACAAAGTGGCCGGGTCTCTCTCAACCCTTTTCCCCGCCAAGCAGTCACAAAGATCGTGCTTGGATTTCTTTCTCCACTTGATTCTTTTCCTCCGAAGGCAAATCAAACCTTCACAAACGTCCCCGACTCACCACACAAAGTTGGGAGCTCAAGGGCAACGCCTAGCCGTCTAGGAGACCAAGTCTCCAAGAGTAACAAGCAAATCAAATCTTGATGGGGAGGGAAAGATGTGCTCAAGCTTTTGAGTGGATGGTTTCAATGTTTTTGTGGTTGGATCTCTCTCACTTTGATTTGAACCTCAAGAACAAGCCTAGGAGTGAGAGGGGAGAGCTCTAGCTGAAGAGTGAGTGAAATGGCAAAGAATCCAACCCTTCCCACGGGGGAAGGGGTATTCTATTTATAGAGAGAGCTTAAAAACTAGCCGTTATAGTGTTTTCTAGGTCTGACGGAACTTCCATGGTTACCCACGGAACTTCTGTCAATTCAAACTTAGCCGTTGCACACGCAAGGGAGAGAAGCCAGATGTTGTGACGGAACTTCCATCAAGGGGTGACGGAACTTCCGTCACTCTCGGTTTAACAAGGATTGAGCTCACAGAATTTCCGTGAGAGCCACGGAAATTCTAATGATGGAACTTCCGTCAGAGACTGGCGGAACTTCCGTCACTCTCGGGAAGATAGCAGGTAGGACCCCGATGCTGACGGAACTTCCGTCACCCTCGGGTAGGAAGGGAGACGAAACCCAAAGCTGACGGAAGTTCCGTGAGAGGGCTCACAGAACTTTCGTCACTCTCCATTTGGCTTAGAAAAGAACTGGTTTTAAGGCTTGTTGGCTATACTTCTCACAAAAACTATTTAGAGGCTTGAGCACACACAATTCCCTTCTTAACAAGTTTGTTTTACCCCTCTTTATAGTTCGGCATACCTATGACTCAAAAAGATAAATAAAAGAACTAATCATTGAAGAGCTTTTGAGTTCATATCATTTCCTTTCCTTTTTGGGAGTAAACAACAAATTGTAAATGACTAGTTTTGATTATCTGCACATGTACTTCATAAACAAGTTAGCACACTTTTAATCTTTTGTAATCGTACACCAAAACTCACTAGGGGATCCTAGATGCATCTTCACTAGTGAACCAATCCGAAGGAGAGAATCCTTCATTATCCTGTTACATCTCCAATAACATTCATCCACCACTTTCTCACCATGACCATTCACACCAATCCAACCATTGCAATCTGTTAGTAACTCTTTAATAGTAATAGTTCCGCTCGTTCCTTGTGGATTCGATAACCTTGGAATACTCTAAGGAAAAAAGAGCTACAACTGTACATCATCCTCTTGCGGTATATAAGTGGGTGCGTAACTACGACCAACAAGCTCATTTTCTAGCGCCGTTGCCGGGGAACAAGCCAGTTCTTTTACTATTAATATTTTACTAACATCTAAACCTTTCTTTTCTAGTTGTTTTTGTTTTTGTGTTTTGTGTGAATTTTCAGGATGAGTACGATAAGACCTTCACTGACGCTCAGGGAGCTTTCTTTGCCATCTCCAGACATGCTGGTGCCTCAATCCTCAGACGAGAAGGCCACGGCCCCCTCGTATGTGTTGAACCCCATTATCATTAGCATGGCTGAAGCAAATAAGTTCTTTGGAGCAAAAGAGGAGAGTCCGTATGCTCACTTACAAGACTTGGAGGCACTTTGCCAAACATTCCATCATGAAGGAGTGCCTCAGGATCTTTACAGATGGCTGCTTCTCCCATTCTCTTTGGGAGGGAATGCCAAAGAGTGGCACAAGGCAGAATCTCGAGAAGCGAAAGGTAAGTGGAGTGAATTAGTTGGAAATTTTTGTCTCCATATTTTTCCTTTGCCAAAAGTGCAGAAGTTGAGAAGAGAAGTGGTGAACTTCTTACAAGAAGATGAAGAATCTCTTGTGAAAGCCTGGACGCATTTTCAAATATTGTTGAAACAAGGACCTGACCTCGACATTGATGAGAATATGTGTGCTCAAACTTTCTACATGGCCATAAACAAGGCATCGAGGATGCATTTGGATGGATCAGCTAGAGGAAGTTTTCTGAGATTGACAGCCAAGGCAGGGATCGAATTGTTAGGCAAAATTACCAAGAATGAAGCTTTGCACAAGCATTGGGAAGAATACCTAGAACCAAGCCGGCAATGCCCAGCAGTTATGCAAAAGGAAGAGTCGCCGGCTGAACAGATCTTTATGTCCGAGAGTAGAGCAATGATTACTTCAGAGCATAAATTCAAAGAGATAGAGCCCGTCAGACCCACCTCTATGGACCTGACATGCGCGCCGATCGGTGCAGTCTCTAAGCCGATCGGCGCAGTTGCAACAACAGGAGAACAGATCACCCTGACGACTCCGTTAAGTTGCAAGGAATATACCAAGATAGAAGCTGTAATTCTGGACAGCCACCTGAAGGAATTTGAAGGTAACTTTGCTAAACCAAAGGGGGATAGGACATTGGCGAATGCTAAACCACTCGACAAATTTGAACCAATGGACTAGATTCCTATTGATTTTTTGCAAGAGTTGATCAATATGAGAAGATCCTTCAGCCCATAAGATGCTTCCGAAGCCAGAATTGAATACAATTTCCTGAGTGATCGACTTAAGTTGGAAGTTTTCGATCAAGAGATTATTGGGAGAGTTTTAGGGAAGCTTTACAAGCAAAGAGATTACTAGATAGTTGCTTTGAGCCATCCCCCTACGAAGGATTGTGTGGTGTGTATGGTGTAGGAGTCACTGATGAAGAAGAAGAAGAAGAACCATACATACCATGCGAGATATTAGGGAAGGAATTTATGAAAGCTTTGTGTGACTTTGGTTGCCATGTCACCTTGATGACTTACAATTCATTTATGAACATGCCTTATGGAACTCAACAGCAGCTGATAGGGACTGAACTTGAGCTCATCATGGCGGATGGAAAGAAGACCAAGCCACTAGGGGTGATAAAAAATGTTGAAGTTGAGATCAGCTCGAAAGAAATAATGGTGGATTTCTTCGTTCTAAGTAATGAAGAAACTGGGGTTGAAGACATCATTCTAGGAAGGCCGTTCTTAAGATTAGTACAAGCTGTTCTGGACGCTGGGAAAGGTCAAATTATGCTGCACCTAGGAGGTGAAGAAGTGCAATTTCAATTTAACGATCCGTCTCATCAAAACCTTCTTGCTATCAGGAATTTTACCCAGAATAAGACGAGAAGATAGGGATGGATATGGGAGACCCACTTGACCACATCATGCGTGAAACTGACAAGGATACTGTTGGTGTCGATCGGCGTGATGCTTGTGCCGATCGGCTCAACCAGGAAAATCCTGATTTTGAACCTATGGGGGAGCTGGATCTAGATGAAGCACCAGAAGTGGAATAGAAGGAACTTTCGAAGGAGCTACGCTATGAATATCTAGGGAAGAATAAAACATATCCAGTTATCATGAACAATGCCCTAACGAAGGAAGAAACAGAGAAGCTGCATACTGTTCTCAAAACATATAAGAAGGCTATTGGTTACACATTAGATGACATCAAGGGAATCAACCCCGCATTCTGCACCCACAAGGTTAACTTGGAAGAGAATGCTAAACCAGTCTGTTGAAGGGATGCGAAGGTTGAAGGAGTCAATGAAACCAGTGGTTAAAAAGGAGATTCTGAAGCTGCTTAATGTAGGTATGATCTACCCTGTTGCTGATAGTGAATGGCTTAGTCCAGTACATTGTGTGCCCAAGAAAGGAGGATTGACAGTAGTGCCTAATAAGAACAATGAGTTGATCCCTCAAGGGACTGTAACTGGATGGAGAATGTGCATAGATTACAAAAGTTTGAACAAGGTGATGAAGAAAGATCACTATCCTCTTCTGTTCATTGACGAGATGCTTGAAAGGCTAGCAAAGAATTCAAACTTTTGTTATTTGGATGGATTTAGTGGTTTCTTTCAAATACCAGTAAGACTGGAGGATCAACAGAAAACTTCTTTTACTTGCCCTTATGGGACATATGCATATAGAAGGATGCCATTTGATCTTTGCAATGCGCCCGCCACATTTCAAAGATGCATGAATGCAATATTCACTGAATTCATAGAAGATATTATGGAGGTATTTATGGATGTCTTCTTTGTACATGGTACTGATTTTGATAGTTGCTTGGAGAATTTGGAGAAGGTTTTGAAAAGGTGTGTTGAATGTGACTTAGTTCTTAATTGGGAGAAGTGCCATTTCATGGTAACAGAAGGGATAGTACTTGGTGATGTCATATCTAACAGAGGGATAGAGGTTGATAAAGCAAAGGTATCTACAGTTGAGAAATTACCTCCCCCTACTGATCTTACAACCTTGAGGAGTTTTCTTGGACATGTCAACTTCTATCGCAGATTTGTTAAGAATTATTCAAAGATTGCTAAGCCCCTGACAGAATTATTGAAGCAAGGTATAGAATTTATCATGGATGATGAACGACTCTTTGCCTTTAGATGATTAAAGGAAGCTCTATGCTCTGCACCCATTATGCAACCACCTGATTGGAGTTTACCTTTTGAAATTATGTGTGATGCAAGTGATTATGCAGTAGGAGCTGTTCTTGGACAACAAAAGGGAGGTAAAGTTCATGCTATTTATTACGCTAGCAAAACTTTGAATGAGGCGCAGATCAATTATACAACAATTGAGAAAGAGATGTTAGCTGTTATATTTGCTTTTGAGAAGTTTAGATCCTACATTCTAAATTCTAAGGTGATTGTATATACTGATCATGCTGCTATAAGATACTTGGTTTCGAAGAAAGAGTCTAAGCCTCGGTTAATGCAATGGGTATTGATGCTGCAAGAATTTCATTTGGAGATAAGAGATAAGAAAGGGGTAGAAAATTCTGTAGCAGATCATTTGTCCCATCTTGAATCATCATCAACGGAGCCGATAAAAGATGAAATGCAACAAGAGCAGTTGTTTGCCACATTTGATCATAAAGAGAGTTGGATGATGGATATTATCAAAGGTTTCAAGGAATAGACTGATATGATGAACAAGAACACAAAGAAAAGAGTTAGGGGTGAAATGAGAAAATTTATATGGGCCGACCCATAATTGTATCGGTATTGCCAGGACGGGGCAGTGTGAAGATGTGTACCCAGAGAAGAAAGAGCGAGCATTTTGGCAATATATCACTCTTCGGATTATGGGGGACATTATGGCTACTTCAGAACACAGGCAAAGGTATGGGCGAGTGGTTTCTATTGGCCTACTATGCATGAAGATGCAAAAAGGTATGTTGCAACATGTGCTCAATGCCAATGAATAGGGAATGTTAACAGTAGGAATGCAATGCCTCTTAAGTATAATCTTCAAGTTGATATCTTTGATGTTTAGGGTATGGATTTTATGGGACCATTTGTGAATTATCATGGTTGCGAGTATATATTGGTTGCCGTTGATTATGTCTCCAAGTGGGTCGAAGCAATGGCATGCAAGGCCAATACCACAAGAGAATCAAGGAGTATACTTCAAGAGCAGATATTCCCTAGGTATGGAGTACCAAGGATAATAATTACAGATGGAGGATCCCATTTTACAGGAGGAGACTTTACTAGGTTTTTGGCTAAATCTAGGGTAACATAGAATTGGGACAGCCTATCATCCCCAAACAAACCGACAAGCAGAAACATCAAATAAGCAATTAAAAGGGATTCTGTAGAAGATTGTTACAAAAGAAGGAAAAGATTGGGCCACAAAGCTTAATGAAGCATTATGGGCATATAGGACGGCATTCAAGATACCATTTGGCATGACACCATATAAATTTGTCTATGGAAAATCATGTCACCTACCGGTGGAATTGGAACATAAGGCTTATTGGGCAATCAAAGAGATGAGTTTGGATCTTGATGCCGCCAACGTGAAAAGGAAAATACAAATAAGTGAATTAGAAGAGATGTGATTGCGTGCATATGAAAATGCAGCAATATACAAGGAAAGGACAAAGAAGTGGTATGATAAGAAGCTTTTGAAGAAAGAATTCAAAGAAGGAGATCGGGTACTCCTATTTAATTCGCAATTCAGATTATTTGGTAAAGGCAAACTGCAAAGTAAATGGGAAGGGCCTTATCTTGTGAACATGGTGTTACCTTCGGGAGCTGTAATCATAATGGATGGCAAAAGAAACAAGTACATGGTGAATGAACAACGTCTAAAGGTATATCTAGAACCCGACACATTTGAATTAAAAACTTTTGATGTGTACTTCACTGCTTAGTGCCATGTGTGGTCGAGCTTAATAACGTAAAACAAAAGCTTTGTATGTGTTTTGATTTTTGTGTTTCTGATTGGGTAAATTAGTATACCGCGCCAATCGGCACGATGCTGCGCTGATCGGTGCAGTCCTGCACCAATCAGTGTGGCAGAGTCTTTTTGGGTTTTTTTATTTTGAGTCAGTTTTGGACCTTGCCTTGTTAAGACTCGTTGAATTCCGCAAATAAGAGACAAAGTCCTAGTTCAATTGGAAATCAAGGGATATAAATATGAGAGAGCGGCAATACCACGGATCATCTCACATCGAGTAGTCACTAGAACAAACCATAAGGGTAGAAGCAATGGAAGGCGACGCGTTGGGAAGCAACCAAGGCGGATCGGCGCGACTCTGGAGCCGATTGGCTCGATGATGGATTTCCACAGGTCTCTGTCATTTGGTCCTGGGAAGAAGTAGACGAGGTGTTGACACCAATATGAGATGATCGTGTCGTCTGATCAAATCCGAGGAAGAGATTCATGAGGAAAAGTGAAGATGACGCATGGAACGTAGAAAAGGTGAAGATGGACAACAAACTTCAGTAGATGATGAAGAGAGTATTGGTGCGCAAGGGAAAATCTATAGCACCTATTGAAAGTGAAGTTGTTTCTCAAAGGTACACCGTGGAAGGCCTTCTTGATCTTGATAAGCCCTTGTCATATGAAGATTTCCTATCTTTCGAAAATTCATTGACTGAGCAAGAGAAGGAGGAACTAGATGAAGAGAGCACTCGCACAATCCATAAGTGCCAGCTTTACAGTGAACATGATATTACCACCAAGTATCAACTCAAGCTGCAAGAGGAAGCCGAAGAAGCCATGAACTAGTTGGATGCGAAAAAGGATCTTCAGGCTAGAAAGGATGGAGCCTCTCCCAGGGTTCTTACTGATTGGGAGGGTTTTCAAGAAAACAAGATTCATAGGAACAGTTGCATCGAAGGTTGCAAGTGTTTCTTTTGTGCTAAAGATCTACAACATAGGATTAAACTTCAATTGGTGGAAGACCCAACCTTCATACCTAGAGATGTTTTATATGATGATGGTTATCGCACAGTTCCTGGAGGGAAAATGCCTAAGGAGATTAACGATGAGATTTTATGAAGGCAGCAGAACAAGGCGATGCGTGAGCGTAATCTGGAACAGTTGGCTGAGTATATGGAGGAAGCCGCCGGCAGAGCCGATCGGCGCGACACAGAGGCCGATCAGCACGATCTGAAGATGGCTGAATTTATTGATCTAACAGCTCTGCCAAGTGACAATGAAGAGCCTACTGCAAAGAAGTGTAAGACTATACACCAGTGGTTCGAAGATCCGCTAGACTATTGGGTAAGCCAATTCAAAAGTATTCTGAATGGGATAGCGACTTTGATTCATTATATTGTTTGGAAACTTTGGAAAGTGGTAACCCTAGTATGTCTGGATATTTGGGTGATGATTCTGATATGCGAAGAAGTTTTGGTAGTCCTAAGATTGAGAATTGGGAAACACCTACAGAATGTAACAATGACAGGGCAGCAGGAACTTCAACAAGAGTTAATGGTAATGCAGAGAGAAGTGGAGGAAGTCGCAATGGAGAAAGAACACCACCGCGCCGATTGGCTCAGCCACTACGCTGATCGGCTTAGAGGAGTTTGAACAGTGTCTCCCCCTACAGTGTTGAAAATTATAATCTGCAACCACCTATTTGCTGTCCTGTCTGCCGAAGGAATATTGAGCACTTGTATCTAGACAGGGATCGTGCCTACAAGCATCAAAGGGATGTGGATTGGAGAATCCAGGATGCAATCGAGATGAATGAAGCGGACTACACTTTTCTCATAAGGAATATAAGACGGATTTTCTGAGTCTTGAACAGGCATGGTTTGAATGATTAGTGTGTTGAGTTTCTTCTCTTGCAATGAGGACATTACAAATTTTGAGTGTGGGGGAAGGGCTTTGCCATTAGTCATAGTTTTAAGTGTTTTTGAGTCTAGTTTCTTGTTTGTTTTTCATATGAGTGCTTATTTTCAGTTTCTGTGTGCTTCAGAGAGTCATGAGTGATGATTGGGAGTTGCTTCAAGGTCCTTTATGTAGTTTGAACCATTGCATTGTTTTTAATAAAGTTAGTGTCGATTGTCAAATTGAAAGTGCCCCATATTATTTATCTTGTCTTTTTGATGATCGATTGGTAGAATACTTGAATTAGTTGGTTACCACTTAACTTTTGAGCTTTGTATTTATGAAAAATTCTTTCGACTCATCACAAGCTAAAGCAAAAGCAAGGTCTAAATATGCCTACATAGCCGAGTGAATGAGAACAAGCTACATATTTGAACTAGTTGGATTGTAAGTAACTTTGTCAACTTTTTGCTCATGATTTCGACCAAGTTAGGAAAGGATGATCTATTTGTTTATCTCTGTATTTCTAGCCATTCTCATCCATTTTAATTCCTTGCTATCATGGAAACCATACATCTTTGTTTCTCCCTCCTCCTTGATACAACCTATATTCTCAATAAAAGGGGAATTCAGAAAACTTTTGCTGCTGATACAAGACAAAAATTACTGATCAATTGGGAATAAAAAAAGAGTGAAAGAAAGAAATAGAAGAGAAAAAAATATATAGATCGTGTCGATCGGCGCTACGCCTACGCCATTCAGCGCTATTGAAAAAAAAGAAAAAAAAGAAAAAGAAAAAAATATATATTGAAAAAAAGAGATAAAGAGAAAAATAAAAAATATATTTCCTGAGAAGCAGTAAGATCATCAATGAGGCAGCTTTCTGATTATTTCCAATTCTTTGCCATAAGTTCTCATTGAAATATTTTTCTTTTTAGATCTTCTATATTCCTCTTCTCCATTAAAGTTCTTTTCCAAGAAAATTCTCTCTTAGCGGGCATGGTTGAGCACATTGTTGACATGGTTAATCTTATGGTTTAATTTAGTTATATAGCCCTCCAAGATCCACATGTAATCTTTGATTAGATAGGAAAGGGAAGGAAATACACTTGAGAGATCTAGAGAAAACCAATTGCTTGATGTTTGATGCTAAAGATGAGTTGAGGAGAACTAAAATTGTTTTTGAAAAGGTTTTGTGGTAATTTGATTAAGTTCAAGTATGAAATGCTGATTGGTTAAAAAGAAGATGAGAGAAAAATCTTTGTGGTGGAATAACAAGTAAAAATGATGATTGAGATTGATTGCATGAGAGATGATGTGAAGATTCTTGCAAGATATTTGATTTTGTATTGCTCGAGAACTAGCAATGATTTGAGTGTGGGGGAACTGTTGGTGGTTTCTAGCTACTCATTTTATCTACCAAAAAGGGATGTTTTACGTTGTTATTTGGTGGTTTGGACTAACAATTAACCCCAAATTTGCATATATTTGTAGTTGTTCTATTTTGAATGTAATTGCAGAAAACAGGTGTAAAACAGGGCAATTATAGATAAGGAACCAAACAGCAATGAAGTTGGGTCAGATGCGGGATCGCACCGATCGGCTCCAATGTCGCGCCGATCGGCGCAGGAGGAAAAGATGACAAAGACAAGCCCAAGTCCGGCAAAGACGAAGGCCCAGCCCAATATGAGTCAGAGTCGATGGAAGCTGACCTAATCCCGTCGAGTATAAAAGGAAGATGACTATCAAGAGCCAAGGGGGCAACCAGAGAGACGGCGATCGCAACATTGAGTTGTTAGAACTAGGGTTCCAGGATATTGGCGACGACGGTTGGTCAACACCGATGAGAACCACCAGAAAGGAGGTCGCGCCGATCGGCACGACGCTTGCGCCGATCAGCTTGTGCGCGTTCCAGCGCTATTTCTCACCCCTCTTCTATGTCTAGCGGAAGGATGAGTGAGTAGTCTCATATTCTCTTCTCTGGTAGGGGGATCTGGTCATGTAACTCTCATACTAATTGATACTCCCTTGATGAATTTAATCTATGTGATGAACTTAATTGCGCATCTATTTCCATTAGTGTATAGGCCAATACACTTCTGCCCATTCCATAGTGCAAGAAACCAATGGGGAGCTAGTAGCCTCTGTAGTGACAACCGGGGTGAACGAAACCACCATGTCTTGTAGAATATTAGAGTCATCACTCGAGGTGATAAGAATAAGGTTGCATGCTAGTGAACCAATCCAAAGGAGAGAATCCTTCATTATCCTGTTACATCTCCAATAAGATTCATCCACCACTTTCTCACCGTCACCATTCACACCAACCCAACCATTGCAATCTGTTAGTAACCTTTTAAAAGTAATAGTTTCACTCGTCCCTTGTGGATTCGATAACCTTGGAATACTCTAAGGGAAAGAGAGCTACAACTATACGTCGTCCTCTTGCGGTATATAAGTGGGTGCGTAACTACGACCAACAGCATTCCTGGTATGAGTCATATATGATGTAGTGGCAAGGCCTAGACCGGTTAGGTGTTGGTGATCGACCCTATCAAGTGTGATTGGTTTTGAAGGCCATCACAAGTTTGAATAATTTTGGAGCTTGCATTCGAAAGGAGCATCAAGAAGAGAGCATTCATGTGTGCACTAGGAGAGTGCAGCAAGTCCTTAAGGAAGGCAAGCTCATGCTCAGGAGCAGTGGCCATGCAATCATGCCGTCACTCCGGGAGTGATGCAAGCTTGTGTACAATGACTCCACCATTGAGTGTTGGGAGGGATCAATGCTCCAGCAATAGTCGATCCATTGAGGACTAGGAGAACACGCCATCCTTCAGATACCGTGGTCTAAAATTCATGAGCATTTTCTAAACCCTCTCTTCACTTATCATCTTTATTTCCGCACTTGTGTATAAGTTGAGATAGGGCTTCCATGGGCTTGGATGCTTGTTGATTGGCCTAGCATTGAATCACACTCCTATTATTGCTAGGGACTTGGCTTGGTAGAGTTGCACAGGATTTGTCATCAAAAGTTGTGCAGGATTGACTAAGTATTGAGTTGATGATTCACATAACCGGTCCAACTCACCCCCACCCCTCCTATTGGTATTCCTCTATCCTTACACCCACGACCCATTATCTTTCCCTTTCCATCATTGTCAAACGAAATGTGCACACTTGATAGATTGTCATGATCAAGTGTGAGAAACATTGACTTCTCTTCGGTTATATGATTTGAGCATCCGCACTATCAAGTACCCATATAGTGCCATTGAACGAGTATTCCTACAACACAATTCAAGCTTTTGTTTTAGGTAACCAAATTTTCTTAGGTCCCTTGACATTACAAACAAAATCTTTGGGTACCACACACATGGCTTCCACCTTGCATGGTGTGGTTCAACAAACTTTGCAACAACTCTCCCATGGACATTATGTGTAATAACATAAGTTGCATTAAAGTCACCAAAGGATGAGCTCTTGTGATTCTTTTTGAGTTCAAGAGTGGATGTATTTCCTTGCTCTTGGGCATGTCATTGCTCATTTTATTGCTGGTCTTCTTTTTCTTTTTTTCCTCAACTTTCTTGAACCCAATACCCTTTTTGCCATTGAACTTTCTTAGCTCGCCAACAGTGTTTTTAGCAATCTCAATTTGAGTCACCTTCTCAATATGCTTTGCCTTGTTGGTGATTTGCTTAATCATCACTTCTTTGGTTCAATGTCATCAATGTCAATATTGTGGCATCTTTCATGACCTTTACTTGTAGACACAAAAGATGACTCTATCGATTTCTTCAAGGAGGAGGTGCTTTCCTTGAGATTCTCAACCTCCCTCACAAGAGATTTGTGTTCCTTTTCCAATTAGCCACAGTTCTCTTGAAGACAGGAATTGACCTTGATAAGGGCTTTGGTTAGCTTCTCATTCTTTTTCTTTTTGTTGGGGGTAGTAACCGGGGGTACCACATGGCACCACTCTAGGGCCCGACAATGCCCGAGACATCAAAACCACTGACACCCCCACCAGAACATCCTCCGTGTGGGTCCTACAAAGGGAATCTCTCACTGGCCAAGTTTTGGATGCAAGAGCCGCACCCTTTTACTTGTTTGGCCCCACAGGGGCCGGAGGTCGGACGGGAGAGCCGACACGTTTGTTTCGCTCGACCCCTCGAGGGGTCGACATGAGACGGGTCTGAACATGGGTCAGATGCGAGATACTTGCCCACGTGGAATGGCTCAGTCCAATGGCCCATCTTGGCACCCTCCAGATAAGAAAAAAGCAACACGTTGCTACCTCGAACGTGACGCCCGAAATAAATGATGGCACCACCTGATAATTTTGGGCCCTGTTAAAACCTACTTCGGGATGGGACCGCTCAGCTAGTCACTGACTAAGCGGGAAATAGCAGATGGAGAAACCTGATGGCCCTGCTATGATAGGACGGATCCCCACCTCCAGCGGGATTGGACAGGCACAATCCGACATATCGGCCCCCAACGAAGGGGTCGAGCAGGACGGTGGTCAACAACCACTGATCACCCCACTTTAAATGCCAAGCCCAACCTGCATGCACAGTATTAGAGGGTCAATTCTCTTTGTACACCTTCTCTCCTCATCGTCGCTAGCGCTTGCTGACGAGGGCAGGCATGGTAAGGCTCTCCATGCCACTGTCACTTGATGACATCGCCAACAGTGACGACAAAGGACGGTCTGAATGGCAGCTAGATGAGACCTCGCATAATAAACATAACAGCACCATGCTTTGTCACCCCGCAAATGGCGGGACACGCCCTCTACTGTGACGAGGAAGCTCAACCCGACAACAAAAAATGGGGGCACGCTTGAGCACATTGTCCCTTATCCCTGACACAAGGACCGAAAGTCACGACATCGACCAAGGTCCCTACCTTCTCCAGCACGACTTCACCGACTACGCACGTGTAGAAATTCTCTCTCTCTCTCTCTCTCTCTCTCTCTCTCTCTCTCTCTCTCTCTCTCTCTCTCTCTCTCTCTCTCGCTCTCGCTCTCGCTCTCTATAATTGGGGTCGTCTCCCTTGAAGTATAAAAGGGGAGGCCTTTCTCTCCTCTAGGACAACAAGAGACCAGGAGACATCAAAGCACACACACTCACGCCCACGAGGATCAGAGACATGGAGACACCTTTTCCTCTCTCACCACCTTTGTACAGCCCGGTGCAAGTAACATTAGCAGAGCCATAAACTGGATGTAGGGGCACTCCCCAACCCAGTATAATCCTGGTGTCCTCTTGCATAGCCATTGTCGAAACCGAAGCGTTGTCACACACATAAAGTACATCATTAATGGTAAACAGAATAAGTATCCATATCCTTTAATTGTTACATCGTATCTTTATTACAAAAGGACCCATGGGTCTAAAAGAAAAGTACATCAAAGCAGCAGAAATAAACTAGCGTAGACGTCCCAAGACTCCACAAGCTCCGACTGGTGGACCATCGCCTAGTACTCGCCTCGATCATCTTTATAGTGGTCCCAACCTTCTCCTATGGCTGAGCAGCAATATGGTATAGCAAGGGTGAGTACGTGTCGTTCTCAGTAAGTGAGGGAAAGGATGACATGGGGCTATAGATAAGAAAGGCTTATAGGGGTTTATTGCATGAGCTTTTAATTAACCTAAGCATCTTATTAACTAAGTGGGGTCATCCCAGCCATTAATCCACCGGGTCCTATCCAAGACAAGTCCGATCCCATCCGCCAATCCCAACCATCACCATCTACAAACTACCAACTAATCTTGTGAGGACTCCAGGTCGCTCGTGACCGTGGGCACAGCTATCATGACAGTTTGATACTTTACAGAGTTTGTACCACTTTACCCACAAGTCATGATTCCCTTTGTGCCCATGGACGCGACCCACATTACACACTTCCTTTGGTGTGTGGCAGGGTTTCACTATAAGGCTTTTCCAAAGGGTCTCCCAGTACATGCTAGCCACTAAGGTTCTACTCCCATCAATAAGTGATAGCCCATCAACAAGCAGCTCATCACCCCCGGAGCCCCCTCTTGAGCCATTCGAATACAAGGACAGTCCTCTCTTGACTTCCATTCCCCGCTCCACCAAATGCTACATTAACACTGGGAGAACAACTAATTACTAGGCCAAGCCTTACCCATATCAGTCTTGTGATGACACTGTTTCCCTGGGTTATCGCTCCAAGAACCGGGTTCCTAGGATCTACAACAAGCCTACCACCACCAACCATGTGCCCACAGCACCACATCCATTCCATCCGGCTTTTAGATCCCTAAGTCCATGTTGCTAAAAAAAGTTACCAATTATTCCCCATGTGATATTGTTCATTAGTCAACATTAAATTGGACCCAACAACCTAATAAGCAAATAAGCATGTCTACCCATTGACAAAATAAAATTCTAGGTCAAGACGACAAGGACAAGGTAGAACAATACTAGTAAACCCTAATAATAGGTTCCCAATCATTTGACACAAGCATGCAAATCCTAAAGTAACATTCACAATCGGTACAAAATGCATCAAGGACACTTGCCTTCGTCCTGCGCGTGTTGCTAGTCAACCACTTCGAACTCCTGCTCTTGGAGGTCCCCGTATGTTGATCCTTGCATGTATTCGTGTTTATGCGTGACAATACCGGTACAGGTAATTGCATACAAAATCAATACACAGCCATGCAACCGTGGAAAAACAATATGTGAATGCACTGAATGCAAATATTATGCTTCTATGAGAAATTTGGCGTAAGAATCACCTAATTTGGAGTTACGAGTAAAAAGTTATACCTAATTGAAGTTCTAGGGTTAAAACAATAAAAGCAGGCTAAATTGGGGGTTTAAAATGTAAATTTCAGAATACTACAGGGTCTAAACTGCAAAATAACAGGGTCTAGATAATGTAAAATAAACCCTAGGGACTAAATTAAATTTTGGTGAAGTATAGGGGTTAAATTGTAAAAAAACAGGACCTAAAATAATTAGAAACAAGTCCAAGAGAGTTTTTGTAAAATTACCGGGCCAAAATAATAATTTTCAATAAGGTATAGGGGTGTTTCTATTAAAAATATAGTGTTAAAATAATTTTATGAAGTTCAGGGGCTTAATTATAATTTTTTTAAAGATTCTATGTAAAAACATGGGGACAAATCTAATTTAACCTAAGCGTAGGGGCCTAAATGCAAAAGTCCTAACAATATCCGGGAATTACTCGAATTAAAATTAAACTAAAAAGACCCATGCTCTGGGTCTATGAATCTGTGGACCCATGCTCCATTGGTCCACGGTGGACCGATTACATAACCCGAAGGGGTATGCAAAAGAGGGCGGCGAGGGGCTGTCGGCGGCGACCATTCCAGGCGGTGATGCGGCAGCAAGGCTCGCAAGAGTTGGCCAGAATGGCACTCCGGTGGTCGGAACGAGAGGCCGAGAGGCTTGGGAGAGAGGGGGGGTCACGGTGAGCTCACCAGAGGGGTTGCGCACGGGAGTTGCAGGCCGGGAAGGGGTTCACGGTGGCGATCGGTGGAGCTCCAGTCATCGACGACAGTAGAATGGGGTCTAGTAACATCGGGGCGTCAGGGAGTGGCCCAGCGCCCAGTAGCATCCTGGTTCACCTGCGAGGTACAAGGGGCTGATCAATCGGCACCGAGGGCGTCAAGGAGAAGGAATCGCGACCGCGGCAGCTTTTACTGGCGATGACGAAGAACTCGCGTGTAGCGGTGCTAGAGTGAGGCAGAGAGGGGGAGAAAGCTCGAGCACGGTCAGAAAAGGATGTAGAGGCATCGGCTTTTATAGAGGCGAGGCTAGGGTTGCCGCACGGGCTCAACCAGGGGCAGCGGTCGGTGATGTCGCACCTTTCCAAAATTCACCAGCAGCGGCCGGAGAGAATTGGGGGAAGGTGGGGGCGACGAAAGAGGAGTGTGCGGCGATCACGGACGTGGTGTTGGGGCCACGCAGGAGCGAGCGCACGGGCGCGGATTTGAACGGGGGAAGCAGAGAAAGGAAAGGAGCGGTTTCGGCGGGAGGAAGAAGATGACAGGGCAGGCCCACTTGTCTACAAGAGAGAGAGAGAGGGAGAGGGAAGGGGTTGGCGGGTTTTTGGGTAGGGCACCTTCGGCGCAGGTAGGATGAGGCTGGCTGGGCCCTTGGCGTCATGGGCTGTCTGGGCCAAGAGGGGAAAAGTGGAGAGGGAGAGGGGATGCGGGTGGGCCTGGAAGGCTAGCTCGGCCTAGGTTGTTGTTTTTTCCCTTTTCTTTCTCTTTCTTTTCCTATTTTCTATTCTAATTTCCTGGTAATTAATTTAGGGATTAAACTAAATGCACAATGCAAATAAATCCTACATGGACAATGACATGCTATGCGATGCAATAAGTTAATTATTTATTTAGGGAAAAAAGAAAATATTGTACTAGGCTATTTAACTAATTGCTAAAAATTGGCATTTTTGGAAATTGCAAAAAGTAGGGTGTTACAAACTTACCCCCCTTATGATGAATCTCGCCCTCGAGATTCGAAAGGATCAGTGAAGAGGTGAGGGAAATCGGCTTTCAATTCTTCTTCAAGCTCCCATGTGGCTTCCTCTTTTGTGTGGTGTTTCCAATGTACCTTGCACATGTGAATCATCTTGCTCCTAGTAACCGTCTCAACTACTTCAAGGATCTTGAGTGGTTGTTCCGCATAGGTGAGGTCTTCATGAAGGTCCACTTCATCAATGGGCAACTACTCTTCAGGCAATCTTAAGCATTTCTTCAGTTGTGACACTTGGAACACGTCATGCAAATCTGTGAGATGTGGTGACAATTCCAACTGGTATGCAACTTCTCCTCTCCTCTTGATGATCTTGAAAGGACCGATGTACCGTGGTGCTAACTTCCATTTGACCTTGAAGCATCTAACACCCCTCATGGGTGTTACCTTGAGATACACAAAATCCCCAATCTCGAAGGATAGATCCCTTCGCCTATGATCAGCATAGCTTTTTTGCCTGGACTGTGTGACCTTCAGGTTCTCAATCTTGACCTTTCTGCTTCTCATAGTACCTCTGGTCCAAAGACTTGATTCTCTCCTATCTTACTCTAGAATAGAGGTGTTCTACACTTTCTTCCATATAGAGAAACTCGAAAGGCGCCATCTTGAGACTTGCTTGATAACTATTGTTGTAGGAGAATTTCGCGTAAGGCATACTCTTGTCCTAACTCTTGCATATTCCAAGGCACAAGCTCTCAACATGTCTTCCAGTATTTGGTTTGTCCTCTCGGTTTGTTCATCAGTCTGAGGGTGGTAAGCAGAGCTGAAGTTCAACTTGGGGCCCAGGGACTCATGTACCTTCTCCCAAAACCTCGAGGTGAACTGAGAGCCTCTGTTAGATACTATCTTCTTAGGGACTCCATGTAAGCATACTATCCTTGACATGTATAGTTCTGCCAACTTTGCACCACTGTAGGTTGTCTTGATAGGGATGAAGTGTGCTACCTTGGTTAAGCGATCAACTATAACCCATATAGAATCATATCCCGACTGTGTACAGGGTAACCCAACTATGAAGTCCATACCGACTTGTTCCCATTTCCACTCAGGAATATTTAGGGGTTGAAGCAATCTGGCGGGTCATTGGTGTTCTACCTTGACACACTGACATGTGTCATATACAGCAACATACTCCACGACATCGCGCTTCATGCCATACCACCAATAACGAGTCTTCAAGTCTTGGTACATCTTAGTACTCCCTAGATGAATGGTGTATGCAGAATCATGTGCTTCCCGTAGGATCATGTCATGAATGGGCTTCTTGTTTGGCACACATATCCGTTTACTGATCCATATGGTGCCCTTGTCATCTTCTGTGAAGTCGGTAGCCTTTCCTTTCTTAATGAGCTTTCTAATCTCACTTAGAATCTCATCATCTAATTGTCCCTTTCGGATTTCCTCTTTGAGAGTGGGTTCCACTCCCACTGCAATGGTCTCTAGCTCATTCACAAACCCAAGATTCAGTTGCTCAAACTCCTTGCATAGTTCTGGTAGTAACTCCTTCACAATTAACTGGCGGCAATAGGTCTTTCTACTCAGGGCATCTGCAATGACATTCGCCTTCCCTGGGTAATAGTTGATACCCACATTGCCTTAGGTTCATCTCAGCTTGAGTGAATATGTACTTGAGACTCTTGTGATCCGTATAGATCTCACAACGATGACCAAGAATATAGTGCCTCCAAATCTTCAAAGCATGTATCACTGCTGCTAACTCTAAATCATGTGTTGGGTACTTCTCTTCATGTGTTCGCAATTGCCTAGAGGCATGTGCTACGACATGTCCCTCTTGCATGAGCACACATCCGAGTCCTTGTTTTGAGGCATCACAATATATATCAAAGCTCTTACTAATGTCTAATAAGATCAGGACAGGAGCGGATGTTAGTCTTCGCTTCAATTCTTCAAAGCTGGCTTGACAATTCAGAGTCCACTCAAAACTCTTGTCCTTTCTTAACAATGTTGTCATTAGCTTGGCTATTTTGGAGAAATCCTTTATGAAACATGAAGGACCAAGAAGGCGACCAGAGGGGGGGTGAATGGGAGCCAATTAAAATTCTTTACAGGAACTTGGCCTATGTCCCAATTACAACCCAAGCCAACCTCTAAACAAATCACCAAGGTCAAACAAACCACCTTGTGATATGCTAACCCTAGGAATGACTCACTACAGCGGAAGACTAAAGCGGTAGCATGAGAGATGAAAGAGAACAGCCAAGGCACACAGCTATGGGAGAGTCACTCTCAAATCAAAATAGTTCTGAACCTGCAACGGCAGTGCCGGTCACGTCATCGGCAGTGCCGATCGGCAAATTTGATAGAGCATCGGCAGTGCCGATCAGATCATCGGCAGTGCCGGTCGAGTACAGTCAAGACATAAAGCTATGGGAAAAACACACAGAAAACAATTAATGAAGGTGGAGAACTAAGGCACAAAATTATGGAGAAAACACACTCAAAACTAAGTTGTTCTGACGGAGAATCGGCAGTGTCGATTAGGTTATCGGCAGTGCTCATCCAGGCAATCGATAATACTGATCTGGTCATCGGTAGTGACCATCAGCACTGCTGGTCCTGCTGGTCTATCGGTAGTTGGTGCCAATGGCAGTAGCCATCAGCACTGCCGGTCGGACCCGACAGGTTCAGAATAGCAACAGTGAATCGCAAAGAAACATTCCAAAACCCTATCAAATGAACTCCAAAAATCACAAAATTTGGATTAGAGAAACATCATGGAAGGACATTCCTTCTCCAAGTGGAATCACACAAAAAGCTTAAGAATTCATCACGAATTTGAGGATATACCAAAAGCTCTAGGGTTTTATTTGAAGTCCAAGAAAGATGGTGAGCTCGCCCATCATTGACATCTGAAATTCACTTTCCATTGCTTCCTGAAATCTGGACACAAGGGCATGAGAGGAACCACCAAAGATGATATCATCGACATAAATCTGAACCATTAGAAAGTCAGTGCTATGCTTTAGAGTGAGCAAGATTTTATCAATACACCCCATGACATACCCGCGCTCTAGCAATAAGGTATTAAACCTAGCATACCATACCCTAGGTGCTTGCTTTAGCTCGTACAAAGCCTTCTGAAGCCTGTACACATGGTTTGGGTATTTGTGATGCTCAAAGCCAGGTGGTTGTTTTACATAAACCACTTCCTCTATGAAACCATTTAGGAAAGCACTCTTGACATCCATTTGATAAAGTCTAATGCCCTCAGAGGTAGCAAATGCAAGCAAGATCCTAATGGCTTCTATACGTGCAACAGGAGCAAAGGTTTCCCCATAGTCTAAGCCCTCCACTTGACTGAAACCCTGGGCAACAAGCCTAGCCTTGTTTCTAACAACCTCACCATCTTCCCTATGCTTGTTTTTAAACACCCATTTGGTTCCTATGACATTGACACCAACAGGAGGCTCTACTAGGGTCCATACTTTGTTTCTCTCAAAATTTTCCAACTCCTCATGCATGGCATTAACCCAATATTCATCAAATAGTGCGTGTCCAACATCCCGGGGTCCAAACATTGCAACAAAGACAGAATTGGTAAAGCATGCGAGATGTGCAGACCTTGACCTTGTTGTCCTCTCATAGAGATTACCGATCATCTATTGAGGTGGATGTTGACGCTGAATGTGGTGAGGAGCCTCTCTCTCAGAGCGTACCTCCCCCTCAACCATGGCTGGAGCTCGCTCGATAGCTGCTGAAGTAGATGTAGAAGCTCCTGGACCCTCTGCTGGAGTGGTGGTAGCAGCAGGAACAAGCTCGGATGTGAGATGGAATGACTCACCATCGTCATCATCCAAGCCTTGTAGGTCCTCTTCTACAAAGATGCTCTCCTCCATCTCCTTGGTACATGCAGTCTCAATCACATTGCTTGCACAAGAGTTTGATTCATCAAAGGTTACATCACAGGACTCTACGATGGTGATAGTTTCCAAATTCAAAACTCTGTAGGAATGGCCATGATGGGTGTAGCAAAGAAAGATGCTATCAAAAGATCTTGACTCAAACTTATCAAGATTGCCACGCTTGAGAATGAAGCACTTGCCACCAAAGGCATGCAAATAAGTAACAGATGGCTTCCTCCCAAAACGTAGCTCATAGGAAGTCACATTAGTAATTGAGCGCAAGAAAACCCGATTGGAAACATAGCAAGCAGTGCTAATGGCCTCAGCCCAGAACCGTCTCGGCGTTCTATGCTCATCGAGCATCATCCGGGCCATCTCCACCAAGGTTCTGTTCTTTCTTTCAACCACACCATTCTGCTGGGGAAGGTGCTGAAAACTGATGCTCAATACCATGATCAAGACAGAAAGCATCAAAGGAGGAGTTCTTGAACTCGGTGCTATTATCATTGCGGATTGCTCGTAATGCACTATGGAGTTACTTGAACAACCTCAAAGCTAAGCTCCAAAAGTGATGAAACACTTCATTCTTGCTCTCAAAAAAGTTAACCCAAGAGTAGTGAGAGTAGTTGTCAACAATCACAAGAACATACCACTTTCCACCCACCGAACGAGCCCGAGAAGGACCAACAGTGTCCATATGAAGCAGCTCTCCAGGGCATTCAGTCATCACCAAATTAATTGGTGCATGAGAAGCGGCAATCATTTTCCCATGACGATAAGGAGCACAAACCAAATCCTTATCAAATTTGAGCTTAGGCAATCCTCGGATCAAACCTAGGCCACTCAAGCGACATAACAAGTCAAAGCTCATGTGACCTAGTCTCCTATGCCATTTCCAGAGCTCAGAAAAAGATTGGAAAATAGACACTTGTGAGAACCAGGAGAACCAGCAAAATCAGCCTGAAAAACTTTCCCAATGCTAGAAATCCCACAGACCAAAGAGACATTTGAATCAAGAACACAAGAAGCATTTTTCTTAAAGAGCACTTCCAAAACCAACATCAAGCAACTGAGAGACGGAGAGGAGATTGTACTTGAGATGCTCAACCAAACCAACATCCTTGAGAGTGAATTTTTCATTTACCTTTACCGTGCTTCTTGCCTTCACTCTCCCTCTCTTGTCATCTCCAAAGGTCACATACTCCCGGCGCTTCAAGGGAGTGAGGCTGGAGAACCACTTTGCATCTCTAGTCATGTGGCGCGAACACCTAGAGTCCATAAACCATTTGTTCTCCAGGCCCCCCCACTACTGCCTACAAAGAACGAGAAGGAAAAGTCGATGTCTCAGTGCTGGGGGTAGTCAAAAAGCATTTGGGAATCCAGCACTTAACCATACGACCGGTAGTAGTCATCAAAGTTCTTTGCACATTATCATTCGAATGCATGGGACAAGAACCACGATGGGGAAAACGTGGCCTGTCAAAGCGTCTCGACTCAACCCTTGGGTTGTGAGGATAGAAACCATCTATATGAAAATCAAATCCATGTGAGTGATGCTCACCATGATAGGGAAAACATGGGGCGCCAAAGCGCTGTTGCGCAAAGCCTCTATTTTGTGAATCAAAGCCATATGAAGGATGACCCGGTCCATGATAGGTACAAGAAAAAAAGCGAGAGTGAAAGTCAACAAAATCGTCATGATGCACATTTCTAGTTAACTTAGCTTGCATCTCAATCCTCTTACGCCTATAACAGTATTCATCCAAGTGACCCTTACGACCATAGAACATGCAAATGTAGACACTCTCATGTTTAGGCTTTGTTTGCATCGGAGGTTTTGGTTTTGGCTTCTCTGTTTGCTTCGGGTTGAAGGACGGCATCAATACCCATTGCATTAACCGAGGCTTAGACTCCTTCTTTGAAACCAAGTATCTTATAACAGCATGATTAGTATATACAATCACCTTAGAATTTAGAATGTAGGATCTAAACTTCTCAAAAGCAAATATAATAGCTAACATCTCTTTCTCAGTTGTTGTATAATTGATCTGTGCTTCATTCAAAGTTTTGCTAGCATAATAAATAGCATGCACTTTACCTTCCTTCTGTTGTCCAAGAACAGCTCCAACTGCATAGTCACTTACATCACACATAATTTCAAATGGTAAACTCCAATCGGGCGGCTACATAATGGGTGCAGAGTATAGAGCTTCCTTTAATCTTCTGAAGGCATAGAGTCTTTCATCGTCCATGACAAATTCTGTATCTTGCTTTAACAATTCTGTCAGGGGCTTAGCAATCTTCGAATAATTCTTAATAAATCTGCGATAGAAGTTGGCATGTCCAAGAAAACTCCTCAAAGTTGTAAGATCAGTAGGAGGAGGTGATTTCTCAACTGTAGATACTTTTGCTTTATCAACCTCTATCACTCTATTAGATATGACATGACCAAGTACTATCCCTTCTATTACCATGAAGTGACACTTCTCCTAATTATGAACTAAGTCGTATTCAACACACCGTTTCAAAACCTTCTCCAAATTCTCCAAACAACTATCAAAATCAGCACCATGCACGGAGAAGTCATCCATAAATACCTCCATAATCTCTTCTATGAATTCAGCGAATATTGCATTCATGCATCTTTGAAATGTGGTGGGCGCGTTGCAAAGACCAAATGGCATCCTTCTATATGCATATGTCCCAAAAGGGCAAGTAAAAGTAATTTTTTGCTGATCTTCTGGTCTTACCGGTATTTGAAAGAAACCACTATATCCATCCAAATAGCAAAAGTATGAATTCTTTGCTAACCTTTCAAGAATCTCGCCAATGAACGAAAGAGGATAGTGATCTTTTTTCGTCACTTTGTTCAAACTTATGTAATCTATGCACATTCTCCATCCAGTTACAGTCCTTTGAGGGATCAACTCATTGTTCTCATTAGGCACCACTGTCAACCCTCCTTTCTTGGGCACACAATGTACTGGACTAACCCATTCACTATCAGCAACAGGGTAGATCATACCTGCATTAAGCAGCTTCAAAATTTCCTTTTTAACCACTGGCTTCATTGGTCCCTTTAACCTTCGCAGCCCTTCAACCACTGGTTTAGCATTCTCCTCCAAGTTAATCTTGTGGGTGCAAAATGCGGGGCTGATTTCCTTGATGTCATCCAATGTGTAACCAATGGCTTCCTTATACCTTTTGAGCATAGAAAGCACTTCTTTGTTTCTTCTTTCATTAGGGCGTTGTTCACAATAACTGGATATGTTCTATTCTTCCCTAGATATTCATAGCGTAGCTCCTTCGGAAGTTCCTTCTATTCTATTTCTGGTGCTTCATCTGGATCCAGCTCCCCGAGAGGTTCAAAATCAGGATTTTCCTGGTTGAGCCGATTAGCGCAAGCATCGCACCGATCGGCGCTGGCAGCGTACTTGTCAGTTCTGTGCAGGATGTGGTCCAGTGGGTCTCCCATATCCATCCCTATCTTCTCGTCTTCCTCTGGGTAGAATTCCTGATAGTAAGAAGGGTCTTGATGAGACGGATCGTTAAATTGAAATTGCACTTTTTCCTCTCCTAGGTGTAGCGTAATTTGATCTTTCCGAGCATCTAGAACAGCTTGTACTAATCTTAAGATTGGCTTTCCCAGAAAGATATCTTCAACCCCAATTTCTTTATTGTCTAGAATGAAGAAATCTACCGGTACTGTTTTTGACTCAATTTCAACATTCCTGATCACTTCCAGTGGCTTGGTCTTCCCTCCATCCGCCATGATGAGCTCAAGTTCAGTCCCCATCAGCCGCTGCTGAGTTCCATAAGGCATGCTCATGAATGCATCATAAGTCATCAAGCTGACACGGGAACCAGAGTCACACAAGGATTTCAAAATTTCTTCCCTGATATCTCACATGGTATGTACGGTTCTTCTTCTTCCTCTTCAGTGAGACCTACAGCATACACACCACATAATCCTTCATAGGGAGATGGCTCAAAGCAACTGTCTAGCAATCTCTTCACTTGTTTCACCTCTGTTCCATCAAGATCTATATCATCCTTGTAAAGCTTCCCTAAAACTCTCCCAATTATCTCTTGATCAAAAATTTTTGACATAAGGCAATTACTTGGGAAATTATACTCAATTCCGGCTTTCGAGGCGTCTTGCGGACTGAAGGATCTTCTTATATTGAGCAACTCATGTGAAAAATCAATAGGAATCCAGTCCATCGGCTCAAATTCATCAAGTGGTTTAGCATTCGCCAATATTCTATCCCCCTTTGGTTTAGCAAAGTTGCCTTCAAATTCTTTCAGGTGGTTGTCCATAATTGTAGCTTCTATCTTGGTATATTCCTTGCAACTCGCGGAGTTGTCAGGGAGATCGGTTCTCCTATCGTCGCGACTGTGTCAATCGGCTCAGAGACTGCGCTGATCAGCGCACATGTCAGATCCATAGAGGTGGGTCTGATGGGCTCTATTTCTTCAAATTTATGCTCTGAAGTAATCATTGCTCTACTCTCAGACATCAAGATCTATTCAGCTGACGACTCTTCCTTCTACATAACTTCTGGGCATTGCCGATTTGGTTCTAGATATTCTTCCCAATGCTTGTGCAAAGCTTCATTCACGGCAATTCTACCTAACAATTCGATCCCTACCTTGGTTGTCAATCTGAGAAAACTTCCTCCGGCCAATCCGTCCAAATGCATCCTCGATGCCTTGTTTATGGCCATGTAGAAGGTTTGAGCACACATATTCTCATCAATGCCGAGGTCAGGTCCTTGTTTCACCAATGTTTGAAAACGCGTCTAGGCTTCCGCAAGAGATTCTTAATCTTTTTGTAAGAAGTTCATCACCTCTCTTCTCAACTTCTGCACCTTTGGCAAAGGAAAATAGTGGAGACAAAAATTTCCAACTAACTCACACCACTTACCTTTTACTTCTCGAGATGCTGCCTTGTGCCATTCTTTGGCTTTTCCTCCCAAAGAGAATGGGAAAAGTAGCCACCTGCAAAGATCCTGAGGCACTCCTTCATGATGGAATGTTTGGCAAAGTGCCTCCAAATCTTGTGAGTATACGGGTTCTCCTCTTTTGCTCCAAAGAATTTGTTTGCTTCAGCCATGCTACTGATAATGGGGTTCAACACATACAAGGAGGTTGTGGCCTTCTCATCTGAGGATTGAGGCACCAGCACGTCTGGAGATGGAAGAGAAAGCTCCCTGAGCGTCGGAGAAGGTCCTATCATACTCATCCTGAAAATTCACACAAAACACAAAAACAAAAACAACTAGCAAAGAGAGGATTAGACGTTAGTAAAATATTAATAGTAAAAGAACTGGCTTGTTCCCCGGCAATGGCGCCAGAAAAAAGGGCTTGTTGGTCGTAATTACGCACCCACTTATATACCGCAAGAGGACGGTGTATAGTTGTAGCTCTTTTTTCCCTCAAAGTATTCCAAGGTTATCAAATCCATAAGGATCGAGTGAAACAATTACTATTAAAGGGTTACTAACAAATTACAATGGGTTGGTTGGTATGAATGATGATGGTGAGAGAGTGGAGGGTGAATGTTATTGAAGAGGTAACAGGATAATGAAGGATTCTCTCCTTAGGATTGATTTACTAGCATGCAACCTTATTCTTATCAACTCGAGTGATGACTAATATTATTCAAGACATGGCGGTTTTGTTCACCCCAGCTGTCACTACAGAGGCTATTAGCTCCCCACTGATTTCTTACACTATGTAATGGGCAAAAGTGTATCGGCCAATACACTAATGAAAAGGATAGATAGACATGCAATTAAGTTCATCACATAGACTAAATTCATCGAGAGAGTATCAATAAGTATGAGAGTTACATGACTAGCTACCCACACCGGAGAAGAGAATATGAGACTACTCACCCATCCTTCCGCTAGACATAGCAGAGGGATGAAAAATAGCGTTGGAATGCGCATGAGCCGATTAGCGCAAGCGTCGTGCTGATCGGCACGACCTCCCTTCTTGTGGGTCTCGTCGGTGTTGACCAACCTTCGCCGCCAATATCCTAGAACCCTAGTTCTAATAACTAATTCTAGCGATCGCCGTCATCCTTGGCTCTTGATATTTATCTTCCTTTTATACTCGACAGGATTAGGTCAACTTCAAACGACTCTAACTTATACTGGGCTGGGCCTTCATTTTTCTCGGACTGGGTCATGTTTTCGTCATCTTTTCCTTCCGCGTCGTTCGACGCAGGCCCGCACCGTTCGGCTCGGCTCTGCATCTGGCCCATCTTTGTTACTCTTTAGTTTTTTATCCATAATTGCCCTGTTTTATACTAGTTTTCTACGATTACATCCAAAACAGAACAACTATAAATATATGCAAATATGGGGTTAATTGTTAGTCCAAACCACCAAATTAAGATGCAAAATATCCCTTTTTGGTAGATAAAATAGGCATCTAGAAATCACCAACAGCAGCCGCCACTTCGGTAGAGATTTTGGCCGCTTTATCCACCTCCTTGCAACACTGCTTCTCCTACTGCTGCGTGAGGTTAAGCTTGTCGGTGTCCGCGACGGCGAACAGGGCCCTCGCGTTGGCGTCGTCCCGCTCCTTCCTGGTAGTCGCATGGTCGACCTTCGTCCGGGTCAGCTTGTCTACAACCTACCCCATGGAAACCTCCAACTCAATCAGCCTCGTCCCCAGATCCTCACCACGCTAACGCTCCTCCTCCAACTCCTTCCGAGCAGCTGGCAAGGCTCGGAGGCTCGAGACGAATTAGGCCTCGCACTCGGACTTCAGCGCCCGGCACGCGGCAAGGACTTGAAACCTGACAGGGTCGCACGAGCGCTTCATCATCCCGTACTGCTCCCCGACGAGCGTGAGCTCGGCCTCCGTCAAGGGCACGGTCGGAACCGCGTCGAGCGCATCACCAGCAGCCCCCATGGCCACACCATTGGTAGCCTTGACACCTGCGCCAGGTTTGATGAGCCCTGGCGCGCCGCCGTCCGGGGCACTGCTACCAACACCTTCGCCCCCTGCGGCCGTAGCATCGGCAACCTCAACGCCCTCGGCGGGTTCGATAAGCCCAGCTACGCCGCCAAGAGGAACACCACCATCGACATCTTCACCCATCACCACCGATGCATGCACGCCAGAGTCCACCGCGGCCACGGCGGCATCACGCTCCCTCGCCTCGGTGGCAGCGTCCCTTTGGAGCGTCTTCGCTATGGTGAACCGCGGCTGACAGGACTTCAGGCCAACCACCTGTCGCTTCTCGAATGGTGCATTGCCACTTGTCGCTTCATTGTGTGGACACTTTTCCACAGTCGTCCCAGATGGGCAAGGCTTCGATCGCGCCAGTGGTAGACGGCGTCTCAACCCACGCCGGAACGACCTCCTGAACCCGCGCCGTGGGCTCGGCCACTCCCTAAATCAGGGACGTTGCTGGCGAGAGCTGCTTCCCGGTAGGTGTCATGGCCGGCGTCGGCAAATGGGGACCCTCGATCGAGACCACGCAACCCGACGCCATTTCCTCGCTCAGACAAGGGCCCACGGTGGCCCTTGACTTGGAGAGCGGTGGCGAGACCAAGGATGGCCCAGCCCCTAGGGTCGGACAAGCGAACAGCATGTAATCGAGACCAGCCACTAGGCCAAAGTCACCACCAAGGTCATTATCACCGCCGCCCCTGAGGCCGTCACCACCGTCCCTGCCGTCTTCGAAGTCAACGTCGCCATCGACCTCGTCCTCCTCCTCCGTTGAGGCGGTCAACAGAGTGTCCGAATCCTCCCCCTGCATCTCCTTCTGCTCCCTTTGCGGCTGTCGGTGGTGCAACCTCTCCTCCTTCGCTTGCCTCCCCAAGATGTCGGCGTCCTTCTTCTTCCGTGCCTCCCTCTTGGCCTCCCGCTGCTCCATATTCCTGAAGCAGTTGGCGGTCTGCAGGGCCTGATCCTCTGATAATTAGAGGCGGGGGACTGGATGAAGCGCGTCCACTGAGACTGAGGACACAAACACTAGGGTGAGATCGGTGGCCGTAAGGGCTGAGGGACCAAAAAATGCAAAGAAAACACACAACAGAGCCACTTACCACGTCGACTGTCTATGGACTTGGACGCATGACCGGTCCATATAGAATAGGCCAGAGCCGAGCAGAAGACCCTAGCGCCGCCCTAACCTGCTTCACGACTTTGTCGTACGGTAGCAGCTCCTCCGGCTGATGTCAGGCTCTGTGACCATATACATAGGAAGTTGGCGGGCCGACAGCGGCACGAACCGCCGCTTGTGGAACCACCCGACAACCCAGCGCAGGCGCCGTAGAACCACCTCTTGTGCCCCCACCCCTCCCCCCGTGAGATGTCGAGGTGAGCATATGGAGATATTCCCCCGCTCGCTCCCCCCGAAGGCGGATGCCGGCACACCCGATGGTGCAGGGGAAAGACTCATTCCCGACCTTGCGATGGATGTAGGAAGCAAGGAAGATGTGGCAGCACAGATCGAAGTTTGGCACAAGGCCACAAAGGCCGAGACGTGCAGGATCCCATTGGGATTCAGGTGTTGCAGCTCCATGTTGTAGTGGAACAGCAGTGCGGGGAGGAAGTCGTGCGCCGACCTCCCGAGCCCATGCTCGTGAAAGGGGATGAATGACACCACGTAGCCCCATGGAGGCTCTAGCCGGATCTTGTTCCCCGGCACAGGCCACTCCCCGGTGCATGTGAGTGCCACCAAGAGCCCCGTGTGGACGAGCGCATCTAGCTCCTTCTTCATCATGGTGGAACGGGTGAACACAGACATGGAGAGCGAGAGGGCGATCACGGAAAAACAATGGCGATCGCCGAGAGAAGCTGTAGATGGAAAGGCGTGGAGGCTAGAAGAAGAAGAAAGCGAAGATGCGACCCGGACCGGACTTAAATAGGCAACACACCACAAAACTGCCCTCTGATTTGACCGCAGGACCCAGCCATGACTCACCCAAGGTAAGGGATTTAACTCCCTGCCACATTTTCCGCAGCCTAAAATCTCGCCACGTCCTCCATCTTCCTCTTCGCCTCCCCATGATTCTTCAGTTTCCATTTTGTACCACCGCGCCCGAGCACAGCGGCCCCACTACTCATGTCATCTAGGCGGAGAAAACACGCCCCACAGTTGACATGACGTGGGAGGAGAAGCGACACGATGGTGCAACTAAGGCCACCACAACGCACGTGGGTGGTATACGCGCCGCCTTACCTCGAGCAGTGGGAAAAACCATTCAGAGCCAACCGAGAACCCCGCGCCCGCTTTTATTCCCGCTAACTTAAGCGAATGGGGCCGTCCTCCTTGAGCCCTGCGTTTCTCGCTCCTGCATGATCTTTTCCCAAAGGCCCCTGTGTCCGCGTATGGGAGGCAAGACGATCAGGACGAATCGCAACGAACCTCATCTTGTAGCAGCGGCTCGATTGACCCCATAGGGCTCGATCAACGATGGCCTAGGCTACGGCATGACAAACCATGACTCACTCAACCCAACCCAAGGTTGGAGGGCGCAGGTAAGACGGGATAAGAGGCTGAAAACTGCCATGACTACCCGATAGCACCAAGGTTCAAAGGCTAGTCTTATGGAGGGGCTCGACAGCCACCTAGTGCGCAAGACAAGAGCGAGGGGCACGAGCGATGGGTACACCTAGTGGCCAACATCCTGACCTCCGAAGGTCGAGCGCATCGCGGAGTTGCGTTTTAGTCCTATTTTGACCTGTTCGTTGGTATCTCCCCAAAGAGAGGTACCTAACCACCGTGACCCATATAACGGTCAGGGCAACCAGTCGGGTGGAAAGATGGGTCTACGAAGCCAACCACCAGCTTGTTCACCAGGACCCTGCCGATAGGAATCAAGGGCTTCACTCGAACAAACCCGATAGCAGCTCAATGAGCACCGAGTTTCAACCACCTAGGCAAAAACATGGTCCAGCTCTATCCTCCGCCTCAGGAATGGGGCACGGAAGGAGAATCTAATGAAGTCGAAATGATCACTCGGCGAGTCAATCCGCATCAAGCGAGGACTCAAGAACCGGCATCACCAACAGAAATCCAATGACGGGATTGTGAGAAACCATGTGGATATGTGCCATGGTTTGCAATATATGTGATGAGTAATTGACTTGAGCGGATTTGGTGTTTGAGTTGAAATGCGGGAATCCAGGGGTTGCATGAGTTTGTGCATGTCATGGTTATGACTAACCAGAGTTGGTGGAGGAATTGGTGATGTTGCATGAGTTGGAAAATGTGTTTGCTTGTCTCATGATGTGTAGGTCACTGGAGTCGACTTGGCGGTCAACGGCGAGAGGATCGGGCACAAGTAAGGGACTTGGGGCCGGACAATCGGGATGCCAGGTGAAGTCAAGGGTGATCCACCCCGTACACACAGAGAGGCAAGAAGCATGGATGGTTTCGCGGTTGAGCCTCAAAACCGTGGTGGTGATGAAGACGGCGTGTTGACCAAGTGAAGGTTAACGGGATACTGGTGCAAGTTAAAAGGGGCCCGATGGACAGGGACCAGGAGAGACTTGTCGGTGGTCAGGATCGCGGGACAAGGTGACACGCGTCAACATCAAGAAGTCGTGCAAGGTGGTTTCCCGATTTGGGTCTCAAAACCGGAGGCGGCGATTGGAGGTGCACGTGGCACCATCGCGGAGCTTTCGTCAAACACAAGCAAAGTTGTGAAGGGATCGATGGCATTCGGGTGATGAGGAAAAAGATGGACGGTTTTGCCCCCGGTGGTAGGTGGGTGTGTTATGTAGGTCAAGGGTACAGTTGTCATATGGACAATAGACCCTAGGCCTATATAAGGAGAGGTGTGCCTAGTGGGAGATGTGCCTCTCTTTCCATTAGCCTTGTGTTAGGATTCTATTCAAAGTGCTAGGAGAGGACTTCATGTTTTAGAGGAGACTAGTAGGTGTGTGAGAGACACCTCTTGCTCTTCCAAATAGTGGGAGGAAGAGGGTGGCTTCCTAGCCTTGTACCTATGGATCTTGTAAGCATGTTTTCATGATATGAGAAGTATTTTCGTGCTCAAGATTTCTCTCCTCCCTTGAATCCCGAAATTCTCTTTTTCTTATTTTTGGAGCTATTTTCGTGGTGATTTTTTATCTCATTTTTGGACGAGTTTTTGGCTCAGATTTCTTGAGAAACTTGTTGCTAGGATGAGCTAGAACAATCCTCTATGGATCCTTGACCGAATCAAAAGCTCTAGCACCTTTGATATGAAGGATTTCTCAAGTTTCCCCTTTTTGGTGTTCTTGGCACAAGATCTGAAATTTGTGATGATTCCTTGAGCCAATTGAGATGATCTTCTAGGATTAGGGTCATGATGTGATGAGGATTCATTGGTCCAAAAATCACATCATTTGGATTTTGTTTGGTTAGGTTTTGGAGAAGATTTGACAAATTTCCAAAAGTTACTGCTGTTCTGTCGGGGTCGATCGGCACTGCTGACAACCAGGACTGGCACTGCCAATGGGATGCAGAACACCGCACTGGCACTGCCGATAGCATCAACCGGCACTGCCGATCTGTCGTGTCTGTTAGTTTTAGAGTCCTTCTGCCCGCACCAGCACTGCCGATGGGCGTGCCCATGGCTATGGTTAGCACTGCTGATGAGAGACCAGAACTGACTTGTTTTGAGCGCTTGTTGTTCCTTTTTATTTCCGCTGTGTTTCTTTGTTGTGGTTGATCACTCCTAGGGCTAGTACACCACGAGTTGGTGTGTGTAGTCTTGGTGATCGGTTTGGAGGTTGGCTTGGGTTGTTTTTGGATATAGGCCAAGTTCTCTCAGAGAATTTTGATTGGCTCCCATTCACCCCCCCCCCCCCCCCTCTAGTCACCTTCTCAGTCCTTCTATTGGTATCAGAGCTGGTTTGATCACTAGTCGACCTTCACCGGCTTTGTGATCTGAAGGCGACATGGAGAAGCATGTTGTTAAGCTGTGGATGTTCGATAGAGAGCACTTCCCCTACTGGAAGTCGCGGACCAAGGCATATCTGCTGAGTGAAGGACGTGCAATTTGGGAGATTGTTGAGCAGGAGTATGCTATACCACAGGACCTAAACATTGCATCTGCAGGTAAGTTAGTCAGGTATGAGAACAACTCCAAAGCTGTCAATATTCTGCTCTCTGCACTTGGTAGGAGTGAACATGATAGAGTTGCACATCTTGACACTGCTCATGCTATTTGGGTTAAGCTCTGCACGTACCATGAGGGTACTAATCAAGTCAAGTCTATGCGTAAGGATTCTTACAATAGACAGTACCAAACCTTTGCACAAAAAACCGGGCGAGTCACTTGATGACACTTTTCGTAGGTTTGAGGCAATTGTGTGCAACTTGCGGGCTTGTGGTAACCTTGTGTACAATGACAATGATAGAGCTAAGCAACTACTGTATTCACTTGATGAGAATGTTTGGGGGGTTAAAATTGCTGCTCTAGAAAAAACTGCTGACTTCAACACCTTGAACTATGAGCAACTGTATAGCAAGCTGAAATCTCATGAACTGTCTAGGAAATCTCATACTAATCTTGTTATTCTTGCTTCTAGCATGGCTTTGCTTTCTAGCTCTTAGAAGGGTAGTCACAGTGATGCTTCTTATGGAACTTACCCCTCACTTGACAAGTCTTCTTTGGAGTTTGCTTTGTCTTCTCTTGTTGCAGCTTCCGATGAACAGATGGAGTGCATTCCTGACGAGGAGTTGTCCTTGCTCACAAGGAAGTTCAGGAGGTTCTACAACAATCGTAAGGAGAGAAGAGGAGGTGGTTCAAGAACCTACTTCGAGTGCGGTGACCCGGGACACTTCATTGCTGATTGTCCCAAGAATAAGAAGAAGGCCGGGTACCGCGACAATAACACTGAAGACTTCAAGCAGAAGAAGAACCGCATCTATAAGAAGGGAAAGAACTCCAAGAAGTTCGCCAAGACCATTGCACGCGCCTGCGTTGCCGCCTTGAGCGATATCGACCTCACATCAAGCGAAGGCCTTACAAGCTCGAAGGAGGAGGTTGAGAAGCCACGAGTCAAGAGGAAGGATGACTTCACCGGGCTTTGCTTCATGGCAAAGAACAACCACAACACCGACTCTGGATCCGACTCCGACACAAGCGAGGTACCTCCCACTCTCGATGAGCTTTCCTCTGAACTTGATCATTTGTGCGATGTTCTGCTCATGCAAGATGATAAGCTTCGTAGTGCTGTGCGTGAGAGTAGAGAGCTTAAGTCTAAGTTGGAGAGTGCTGATTTTGAAATTGCTTCGCTTAGGTCTAAGCTTGCTTGTGTTGATACTGCTGCTGAGTGTGAGTCTTGTCAAGTTGTGATGAATGATCTGAGTCATAGGGAGAGTGTGCATGCTCAAGTTACCAGTCAGCTTGAGAGTGCCCTCAAGGAGCTTGATGAGTTCAAAGCTAGACTAACTCTTTTGGGTGCATGTCAGAAGTGCCCCAAGCTCACAGATGAGTTGGAAGCTTAGTCCCTCAAAGTCAAAGAGCTTGAGTCCAAGCTGCTTCATGAGATTCGCTCAAGGACAAGCTAGTAATCACTAGGGAGGAAAACAAAGTCCTAGTTCAGAAAAATGACTATCTTGTTTCTAGGCTCCAGAGAACCCTAGTGAGTGAAAAAAAGATTGAGAGTGACTTGGCAAGAGTGAAGGAGAGTGGTTCTAGGTCTAACTATAACTTGGGCTTGGGATTTGAGAGGTGTGACAAGGAGAGTGAGAATGTGGGTAAGTTTGTACCTAGCTCTAGCTACAAGGATGAGGAAAACACCATCAAACCCACTGACACATATTATCCACCCAATCCCAAACCCTCCTTCAACCCAAAACAAACAGAAAAGCCAAAACCCAAACCTGCAATGCAAACCAATCCTAATCCTAAGGATGTCTACATTTGCATGTTTTGTGGTCACAAGGGTCATTTGGATGAATTCTGTTATAGGCTTAAGAGGATTGAGAGAAAACAAGCTGAGTTGACTAGGGATGCTTTTTATGATGATTTTGTTGACTTTCAGTCTCGCTCTTTTTCTCGTGCCTATCGTGGACAGGGTCATCCCTCATATGGCTTTGATTCACAAAACAGAGACTTTGCGCAGCAGCGTTTTGACGCCCCATGTTTTCCCCATCGTGGTGAGCGTCACTCGCGTGGATTTGGCTTTTACACAGATAATTTCTATCCTCACAACCCAAGGGTTGAGTCGAGACGCTTTGACAGGCCACATTTTCCCCATCGTTGTTTTCGTCCCATGCATTCAAATGATAATGTGCAAAGAACTGTGATGACTACTACTGGTCGTATGGTTAAGTGCTGGATTCCCAAATGCCTTTTGACTAACCCCAGCACTGAGCGATCGACTTTTCCTTCTCATTCTTTATAGGCAGCAGGTGGAGGCCTGGAGAACAAGTGGTTGATGGACACCGGGTGTTCGCGCCACATGACTGGTGCGAAGTGGTTCTCCAGCTTCACTCCCTTGAAGCACCGGGAGTATGTGACCTTTGGAGATGACAAGAGAGGGAGAGGCACGGTAAAGGTAAATGAAAAATTCACTCTCAAGGATGTTGGTTTGGTTGAGTATCTCAAGTACAATCTCCTCTCTGTCTCTCAGCTTCTTGATGTTGGTTTGGAAGTGCGCTTTAAGTCAAATGCTTCTTGTGTTCTTGATTTGAGTGGTTCCTTGGTTTGTGGGATTTCTCGCATTGGCAGAGTTTTTTAGGCTGATTTTGCTGGTTCTCCTGGTTCTCACTAGTGCTTGTTTGCTTAATCTTCTTCTGAGCTCTGGAAATGGCATAGGAGACTAGGTCACATGAGCTTTGACTTGTTATGTCGCTTGAGTGGCCTAGGTTTGATCCAAGGATTGCCTAAGCTCAAATTTGATAAGGATTTGGTTTGTGCTCCGTGTCGTATGGGAAAATAATTGCCGCTCCTCATCCACCAATTAATTTGGTGATGACTGAACGCGCTGGAGAGTTGCTTCACATGGACACTGTTGGTCCCTCTCGGGTTCGTTCGGCGGGTGAGAAGTGGTATGTTCTAGTGATTGTTGACGACTATTCTCGCTACTCTTGGGTCTACTTTCTTGAGAGCAAGGATGAAGTGTTTCATCACTTTCGGAGCTTAGCTTTGAGGTTGTTTAAGGAACTCCCTGGTGCATTACGAGCAATCCACAGTGATAATGGCACCAAGTTTAAGAACTCCTCCTTTGATGCTTTCTGTCTTGAGTATGGTATTGAGCATTAGTTTTCAGCACCTCGTGTTCCCCAGCAGAACGATCTGGTTGAAAGAAAGAACAGAACCTTGGTGGAGATGGCCCGGATTATGCTCGATGAGCATAGGACTCCGAGGCAGTTCTGGGTTGAGGCCATTAGCACTACTTGCTATGTTTCCAATCGGATTTTCTTGTGCTCAATTCTTAATGTGACTTCTTATGAGCTGCGTTTTGGGAGAAAGCCATCAGTTTCTCATTTGTGTGCCTTTGGTTGTAAGTACTTTATTCTCAAGCATGGCAATCTTGATAAGTTTGAGTCAAGATCTTCAGATGGCATCTTTCCTGGTTACTCTCTTCATGGTCATTCCTATAGAGTTTTGAATTTGGAAACTAACACCATCGTAGAATCCTACGATGTAACCTTTGATGAATCAAACTCTTGTGCAAGGAATGTGATTGAGTCTGCAGGTGACAAGGAGCTGAAGGAGAGCATCTTTGTAGAAGAGGACCTACAGGGCTTCGATGATGATGACGATGATTCACTTCATCTCTCATCTGAGCTTGTTCCTGCTGCTACCACTACTCCAGCAGAGGGTCCAGAAGCTTCTACATCGACTTCAGCGGCTGTTGAGCGAGCTCTAGCTGTGGTTGAGGGGGAGGTACACTCTGAGAGAGAGGCTCCTCACCACATTCAGCGTCAACATCTACCTCAACAAATGATTGGTAATCTCTATGAGAGGACAACAAGGTCAAGGTCTGTACATCTCGCTTGCTTTACCAATTCTCTCTTTGTAGCAACCTTTGAACCCCGAGATGTTGGACACCCACTATCTGATGAACATTGGGTTAATGCCATGCATGAGGAGTTGGAAAACTTTGAGAGAAACAAAGTATGGACCCTTGTAGAGCCTCCCAAAAATATCAATGTCATAGGAACCAAGTGGGTGTTCAAAAACAAACATGGGGAGGACGGTGAGGTTGTGAGAAGGCTAGGCTAGTTGCTCAGGGTTTTAGCCAAGTGGATGGCTTAGATTATGGTGAAACCTTTGCTCATGTTGCTCGCATAGAAGCCATTAGAATCTTGCTTGCATTTGTTGCCTCCAAGGGCATTAGACTTTATCAAATGGATGTCAAGAGTTCTTTCCTAAATGGTTTCACAGAGGAAGAAGTGTATGTGAGTCAACCTCCTGGCTTTGAGCACCACAAATACCCAAACCGTGTGTACAAGCTTCAGAAGGCTTTGTACAGGCTAAAGCAAGCACATAGGGCATGGTATGCTAGGCTTTATACTTTCTTGCTAGAGCGTAGGGTATGTCATAGGGTGTGTTGTTAAAACCTTATTCACTCTCAAGCATGGCAATGACTTTCTAATGGTTCAAATTTATGTGGATGATATCATCTTTGGTGGTTCCTCTTATGTTCTTGTGTCCAGATTTCAGGAAGCCATGGAAAGTAAATTTCAGATGTCAATGATGGGAGAGCTCACCTTCTTTCTTGGACTTCAAATCAAGCAGTGCAAGCAAGGCACTTTCATACATCAAGCCAAGTACACAAAGGATCTCCTGAAGAAGTTTGACATGGTCAATGTGAGCAACTTGCTAATCTTAAAGGTAAACTTAGCTTCTTGTGAACCTTATGAACTAATCTTGCTAAAACTTGCTCACCATGTGTATAATTGCTTTTATCCTTGTTGAAACTTGCATTAAGGCTAGTCTAGAGGATGTCTTGGCTTTGGCACCTTGTGTTTGCGAAATATGGCTTTGCAAATATTTAGCTCATGATGGAACATTGTGGGAACGTTTGTTCCTTTTGCCGCAAAGGCATGCTCATCTTTATGCTTCTAAGTTGCAAAATAAGTTGATTGTGCTTCGAAGCCTCAGGGTGTTTGCCGTACCAAGTCATGCGACCCTCCTCATGGAGTAGAAGTAACATAAAAATGCTAAATCCAAACATTGTACTTTGAAGCCTCGGGGTGTTTGTCGTACCCAGTCGTGCGACCCTCCGCACGGATTAGGAGCTACATGAGGATAACATAAGAATAATGCTTTTCTCTTTTCTTATGAGTCTCTGTTGCATATGTGAACATTTAAAGAGCTTATTTTCTTTGAATGCTTGTTGCCTTAGTTGAGATTGAGACTGGCTAGTATCTTTTGATTCACTTGATGCTTGTTTTATCTTGGATGGGGGTACTTACACATGTGGTGGCAGATTTTTTCATGATGAGCAAAATTTGATTCTATCTAAGCTAGTCAATATTTCTGCTTAGCTTGTATAGCTCTTGATGTTTATGCCTTGCTGTCTATTTTTGATCTTTGTATGATTGTGCGCCATTGCTTTTACACTTCATGGCTCTATGTTTATGGCTAGCAAAGTTAAATGCTTGTTTGCATAATTGTTGAAGCTCCTTAGGTTTGCATTTTCATGCAGCATGTTTGATTGTTCTTTTACCTCTCTGATGAGTTCATTGCCAAAGGGGGAGAAAATATTGGGTCATGCACAAATAATGCTAAGAAACTTATATGATCCATTTTGCATTACATAAGACCTACCACAACTTGAGGGGGAGCATATCATGATCTTGAGCGTTTTCCTGCGCTTTTCACATTCTTTGCGTCTCAAGTTGCTTTCTTTGCCAACTCTTGGTTTTGTGATCCCTACTTTGCTAGATGGCTTGTTTTCACCTTTTCTTTGGGTTTGGCCATCTGGATGTGCTTATTTGGCTTCGCATTTCAATCTCTAATCTTTGTGCATATGGTGTTGTCAATGTACTCATCAAGGGGGAGATTGAGAAACCATGTGGATATGTGCCATAGTTTGCAATATATGTGATGAGTAATTGACTTGAGCGGATTTGGTGTTTGAGTTAAAATGCGGGAATCCAGGGGTTGGATGAGTTTGTGCATGTCATGGTTATGACCAACCGGAGTTGGTGGAGGAATTGGTGATGTTGTAGGAGTTGGGAAATATGTTTGCTTTTCTCATGATGTGTAGGTCACTAGAGTCAACTTGGCGGTCAACGGCGAGAGGATCGGGCACAAGTAGGGGACTTGGCGCCGGACGATCAGGATGCCGGGTGAAGTCAAGGGTGATCCACACCGTACACGCGGAGAGGCAAGAAGCATGGACGATTTTGCGGTTGAGGCTCAAAAGCATGGTGGTGATGAAGATGGCGTGTTGACCAAGTCAAGGCGAACGGGATGCCGGTGCAAGTGACAAGGGGGTCCGATGGACAGGGACTGGGAGAGACTTGCCGATGGTCAGGATCACGGGACAAGGTGACACGTGTCAACATCGAGAAGTCGCGCTTTGAGAAGCATGCAAGGCGGTTTCCCGGTTTGGGCCCCAAAACCGGTGGCGACAATTGGAGGTGCACGTGGCACCATCGCGGAGCTTTCGTCGAGGGCAAGCAATGTTGTGAAGGGCTCAATGGCATTCGGGTGACGAGGAAAAAGAAGGACGGTTTTGCCCCCGGTGGTAGGTGGGTGTGTTATGTAGGTCAAAGGTAGAGTTGTCATATGGATAATAGACCCTAGGCATATATAAGGAGAGGTGTGACCAGTGGGAGAGGTGCCTCTCTTTCCATTAGCCTTGTGTTAGGATTCTATTCAAATTGCTAGGAGAGGACTTCATATTTTAGAGGAGAGTAGTGGGTGTGTGAGAGACATCTCTTGCTCTTCCAAATAGTGGGAGGAAGAGGATAGCTTCCTAGCCTTGTACCTATGGATCTTGTAAGCATGTTTTCATGATATGAGAAGTATTTTCATGCTCAAGATTTCTCTCCTCCCTTAAATCCTGAAATTCTCTTTTTCTTATTTTTGGAGCTATTTTTGTGGTGATTTTTTATCTTATTTTTGGACGAGTTTTTGTCTCAGATTTCTTGAGAAACTTGTTGCAAGGATGAGCTAGAACAATCCTCTATGGATCCCTGACCAAATCAATAGCTCTAGCACCTTCAATTTGAAGGATTTCTCAAGTTTCCCCTTTTTGGTGTTCTTGGCACAAATTTGAAATTCGTGATGATTCCTTGAGCCAATTGAGATGATCTTCTAGGATTAGGGTCATGATGTGATGAGGATTCACTGGTCCAAAAATCGCATTATTTGGAGTTTGTTTGATTAGGTTTTGGAGAAGATTTGACAAATTCCCGAAAGTTACTGCTGTTCTATCGGGGTCAAACGGCACTACCGACGACCAGGGCCGGCACTGCCGATAGCATCAACCGGCACTGCCAATCTGTCATGTCTGTTGGTTTTAGAGTCCTTCTGCCCGCACTAGCACTGTCGATGGGCGTGACCGACACTGCCGATGGTGCCAACCGGCACTGCCGACGAGAGACCAAAACTGACTTGTTTTGAGCGCTTCTTGTTCCTTTTTGTTTCCGCTATGTTTCTTTGTTGTGGTTGATCACTCCTAGGGCTAGTACACCACAAGTTGGTGTGTGTAATCTTGGTGATCGGTTTGGAGATTGGCTTGGGTTGTTTTTGGGACATAGGCCAAGTTCTCTCAGAGAATTTTGATTGGCTCCCATTCACCCCCCCCCCCCCCTCTGGTCACCTTCTCGGTCCTTCAGATTGCATGATAAATCTTTTTATTAATACATGACACCTAGGGTCGACCTCACAATAATCTCTTTACAGAAATCCCTTACAAAGCAAATGTTTACCATTCGTTAGTTACTAAAAAGAGAAAAATAAAAAACCGACCCCATGGATCGTGCTACGATAAGAGTCGGTACCAGCACCTTGACAGGCGGACACAGGACGAGGTAGCTATAATGCTTCGTCGAACCAAGAAAGATGCCCTCATTTGAGAGTGCGAAATCCCTCCGTCCGACGAAGCAAGCAGATCATCCGTGCCCTGGGGATGCTAATGTTGCTAGTCGAGGGGACTAGGATCCCCACAGGAGCAAGAGGGCCGGTGCGACACCTCTCCCTCCCCCCTGTCCTTACTGACGTCACCAAAGGCGCACAGAGGAGCGGCTGAAAAGCCATCCAGACCTCCCATGAGAGGCCCCTTTACTTCTCACCGGGCATCGGCAACCCACAGAGGTAACGGAACTCGAATCCCCTGGCTTACCGCCCTCACAGCGAGCGGTGACCGCCATAATGGCCCCTTCACGAAACACTGGGACGCCCTCCTCCCTACCACATCAACTACCGGCGTCGAGCACCAGGCCGCGCGACTTCAGGCTGTCATCCTCGCCCTCGCCCTCATCTCCATCACCCGATAGGCAGTCGCTTAGAGCAGCCATGTCAGCACCAAGATGAACCACAATGAGGTCACCAAGTGGTACAGACTCGAGAATATAGCCCAATTCGAGGGAGAAGGAGGCTTCGAAGCAAGCAAAGATAATGGTGGCATCGGCCTGCGACTGCCTTAAATAGTCGTGCCATCTCTAGTCGCAGCCTCAGATTCTCTCTAGCGTGCTGACACAATTGCACGAGCCCCGGTGGAAAGATGCCTCTGCGCCTCGCATGCCAGAAGAAGATGAGAACCTGCCGTCTTGGCAGCGCCTCGCCTTTTTAGGAAAAAAGACACCTCCCATCACGAGGGCGCTACGGACAAACCTTCCTTCTGCAACTCTCAGAAATGGCCACTCATCCCAGGGTGTGAAACCCAAGGGACTCAGACGCAACATCGTTCAAGTGACCGTCCTGAGCGAATAAAGCCAATGCACGAGTCCATTCGGACTCGTCCCTTGGCTTGGGGGCTACACCCGACGGGTGTGCTCGCACGCACCCCATCCAGGGGATGAGTTAAACATCTCACACCGAGTCAAGCCAAAATGCGAGTCTCTCTGAGACTCGCTCTCTAGCTCGGAGGCTACACTTGTCGGGTGCGCTCGCGCGCACCTCTTTGGGATCTTAGCCACAAAAAACCAGCCTCATATTGCCCAACAGTGTTGGTGCAAAGACCCCCCGAACAATTCTCTCCGATTCGCCCGGGGGCTCAGGGGCTACTGTCAGGGGCAGTAACCGGGGGTACCACGTGGCACCACTCTGGAGCCCAACAATGCCCAAGACATCGAAACCACTGACGCCCCCACCAGAACATCCTCCTTGTGGGTCTCGTAGAGGGAATCTCTCACCGGCCAAGTTTTGGATGCAAGAACCGCGCCCTCCGACTTGCTCGACCCCGTAGGGGCCGAAGGCCGGATGGGATCCCCTCGATCCTATCAGGGGTCAGAGACCCAACACGTTTCGCTCGACCCCTCGAGGGGTTGAGATGAGATGAGTCCCAACATGGGTCAGATGCGAGATACTTGCCCGCGCGAAATGGCTCGGTCCAGTGGCCCATCTTTTCACCCTCGAGGTAAGGACAAAGCGACACGTCGCTACCTCGAACGTGACACCTGAAATAAAGGACGACACCACCCGATAAGCCCGGGCCCTGTCAAAATCTGCCTCGGGATGGGACGGCTCAGCTAGTCACTGACTAAGCTAGAAATAGCGAATGGAAAAACCCGATGGCCCTGCTATGACAGGACGGATTCCCACCTCCAGCGGGATCGGACAGGCACAATCCGACGCATCAGGCCCCGGCAAAGGGGTCGAGCGGGATGGTGGTCAACAACCACTGATCACCCCATCTTAAATGCCAAGCCCAACCCGCACACACAGTATCAGAGGGTCAAATCTCTCCGTACACCTGCCCTCCTCATCATCGCTAGCACCTGCTGACGAGGGCAAGCACGATAAGGCTATCCATGCCACTGTCACTCGATGACATCACCTACAGTGACGATAAAGGACGGTCCGATAGATGGCTAGATGAGACCTCGCTTAATAAACATTACAGTGCCCATGCTGTGCCACCCCGCGAATGGCGGGACACGCCCTCTACAGTGATGAGGAAGGTCAACTCGACGATGGAAAAAGAGGGTACACCTGAGCAGTGTCCCTTATCCCTGACACAAGGACCAGTGTCCCTTATCCCTGACACAAGGACCGAAAGTCACAACATCGACCAAGGCCCCTACCTTCTCCAGCACGGCTTCACCGACTCCGCACACGTAGAAATTCACTCACTCTCTAACTGGGGCCGTCTCCCAACGAGCATAAATGCATAACCGGGGAAGCAAAACCCAGGCAGTGTGACCATGTGTACGAATGAAAGCAACACCAAAAGCAGAGTTATTTACGATCAATTACTGCACAAAATGGATACTCCCTGCCCGGTGTTGAAGGATTAAAATGACTTATTTACAGGGGGTCTACATTTCTTCTTGGAAACTATGACTTTCACTTCAGAAGATGAGGTGCCCGTTAGAGCTACAAACAATTTGGACACGAGGCTATCTATTTCAGACCACCTAAAAATAAGATACAATGCAACTCAAACTACTAACCTCTAACTTAACACATACCCTACAATAACCCAAAAATTAATAAGCACAGGCAGGCTACAGCAGCACATGTTATTCTCTCCTTGCCAGCTTTTGCAGAATTCTGTCATGCTCTTCCAAGAATAATTTACTTTTATTTGGATCCCTGCTTATGGTAGCACAACTTTCTGCCATCCTGTTCATTAGCATTGCGTATCTCAAGGCATTTTGTGAAACATCATAATTTGTTTTCTCTGTGAAGAACTTTTGTAACTCATTCTCTCTGAACTTCTTTGTCCATCTTTCCTTAATGTAGCGTTCAGGTATCTCATTAATCCCAAACTGTGTGAAAAGTCTCAGAATATGGCAACAAAGTATCCCATCTCGCTCAAACTTTGAACATATGCAATTGAATGTGTTGGTGTTCAGGTCAACTTCAACAGAGAAGGAATCTCTCAGAAATTCAGCTTCCTCATAGTCTAGTGCTTTCTTCACTGTATACATGATGCCCTTTTCTTTTTCAAAAACATTGAAAGCAGATGCATGAAGTAGCTCTTTCTGAAATTTCATGAACAGCCCTGTTGTGTAAACTTCTGCAGCATGTCTTTCAATTGGTTGCATAGTGCAGTACATTGGCTTTTTCGGAGTTGACTCAAATCTATCTCCATCTTCAGTGAAACCAACCTCCGTCCGAAAGATCTCATACTGATGGATGAAATTTTCTACAGTATCCTCTCGCTGAACATCATCCTTCAAGATTGAATTTGTGCTCCTGCTATGTATAAATGGACAAAAAACATGTTTGAAGTAAACTGGAGCCCACATTATTCTTGTCTGATACATGAGCTTCAAGTGTGCACTGGATGCTGCACCGTATTTCTCAAGCATTGCTTTCCAACCATCCTCAAATTCTTCAGTTGTTAAGGAATTTGTAATTAGACGTGTAAGTTCATCTTCCATTCCAGGTTTGTTTACCATAAAACCTCCAACTTCAGATGCTGCTTCCCTCATTACATGCCACATGCTGAACCTATGAAAAACTGCAGGGAATACCCGTGCAATTGATTCTTGAACAGCTGCATCCTGATGTGTGATTATTATACTTGGTTTCTTGCCATCCATCACATCCAACAATGTCCTGAATAGCCAAGAGAAGGTCTCTGCCTTTGCATCTTCAAGCAAAGCCCATCCAAAAACAGTTGTCTTACAGTGTCCATCAATTCCAACTAATGGTACAAACAGCATGCTACATTCAATGGTGCTATAAGCTGCGTCGAAAGAAATCAAATCTCCATATAAAGCATAATCAAGCCTAGCTCGTGCATCTGTCCAAAATATACTTCTTACAGTGTTGCCTTCATCAGTCTTTACTGCATAGTAGAACCCAGGTTGCTCCTTCTGCAATCTTCTAACATGTGCTAGTGAGCTTTCGATATCTGTATTACAAGTATTCATTAGCCTGTCAGACTGTTCAAAGTTGACAGCCATTTTTCTGACAGGTATATTCTTGAATCGGCCCCTTAAATTTCTGAAAATTTCCATTATCTTTGTTGGCCTAATTTTGCTTTCTTGCAATACTTTTGAAAAATTTCTCTCTTCCTCAGACATGTATTTGTGGCTGATAAAAAATTTTGTCAATGATGGTGAACTCCAAAGTGGATGGTTATGTTCATTATCAACAGCCATAATCTCCCACCTCCCTTCAACATGTTTTACAGTCACCTTCATGCGGCATCCAGTCCTCTCAATGATATTTCTTTTCCTTTTCCTCTGTCTTGTCTCATTTTCTTTTGTCTTCCTACTTTTGTTGCACTGCAGTGTTATCTTCCTTTGTTTGTAGTTCCTTCCTTTAATCACTACGAATCCGGTAACTTGTCCATAGGCATTGACAAAACGATGAGCATCTTTGAGTGTAGGAAACACCATGCCGACCTCTGGAGGCCTAGCCTTTTCCACTTCTTCTGGACTTGGGAAAAAGTAGTCTTCATCACCATCAACTTCTCCTTCAGCTCTATCATTTTGGCCTTCATTGAGGTCTTCCTCTTCTTCATCATTTAGAACAAGATTCCCATTCTCATGTTCTTCCTGTAATTTTTAAGTGTATGTAACTTCCAGATGAATTAATCTTTGTAGTTTAAAAACTTTAAACATGCATGGAACTTTGGCATGCAGCTTACCTGAACAAATTCCTCATCTGAATCAGCTGTCTCTATTTCTGATAGCATATTTCTTTCAGTACCATTCAACTGGAAGACAGGTGCCTGCTGAGCGTCACTGGAATTAATTTTCATATTCATTCTACACAGATTTTGACAAGCAAACAATGTTCAAATGGCTTTCTCCTCATCATACCTGCAAGCTTTCTTCAACTGATAGACTTCTAAATTCTCCAGCCCTGAGTTCAGAAGTAACCATGATTTGATATCTCTCTTCTAAATCTGTCTCCTTCAAGCTTGATTTCTGCATAGAGTCAAAATATCAAAGTTTTCATGAATTTGAAATTATTTTATTGCCCTTCCACAAGCTATTAAATAATGAGGCAAGTTCCGAATCTTTTCAAGTGTTGAATATTTCAACTATAACAAGTGGATAATTTGATGAAAGAAGTGGAAAAATCCAATACATTATCTGGAACAATGTCAAAACGACACATCGAACATTTGCATGCCATAGCAGGTATGCAATAGTAATACTCAAGTTCAAAGCTACATAACATCATAAGGCTGTGCCCCTTCCTTACCTTGTCTGCTATCATTGCCATATACGGTTCCTTTTCTGAAGTCTTCTTCGCTTCACAGATCTGAACTGTTAATTTGAACAAGATAGTTAAATATTTGTCTTTCACAAAGAGAAAGTTAACATAAAATAATTGTTTTGTTTTATACATATTTCACGTTATAATTCCCTCTCATCCTTCCTCTGTAGATATGTTAGAACATTTATAGACAAGCCCATGTATGTTAACATGATTTCAAGCAAACAAATCCTACATACACAGCTTGTGACACTAGAAACTGCCACTGCCAGACAATCAGCCAGGTATCGTGCAACAATGAATACAGATAACAGCATCAAGTTATATTGGCCAATAAGTCAATACTATTTATTCTGATCAGGTGAGCATGCATAATTCACAGTAAATGTAACAAAACACTAAATTCATAGTAAAAACACAGACTTAACAGACAAACACTTAACAACAAGCTACCCACTCTTGAACTCTCTAATAAACGATCCTCACCTCAGTATTAACAGACAAACACTAAATTCATAGTATAATCTCCCATCTTGACTTTCATCATTAGTATGGTGGCTGGCACCAGCTGCCACCTCACTGAAACATCCCCAATGCACAGCAAATGGGACGAAATCATCCCTTTCCTCGGAATAATTTACAGTGACATTAGGTAGAATTGCAACTGAGGGTTAATTTCTCACTAATAGGTGGGGCCATGGCCCACATTCCTGAGACATGGTGAACTGACTTTACTGAATTGCAATTCAGAGTTTTCTGACAATGTGTCACTAACATGTGGGGAGCTGGGACATTGATTCACTCCAAATCCTGAACTGGCACTACCGAATGCCCATATCTGAAATTATTATGGATGGGCAAAAGAAATGGTGATATTGCTTGATTCACGGGTAGGGAAGGCAGGGGGAGGGAATCGACACAATCAGCAACATAATATAAGTATACACGGCAGAAACGTGGATTAAGGTTTCACGGCTCACAATCGCAGCGATAAAACATATTTTTTTCCTACAAAATGAGCAGTCGAACCAAGCCTGATGCTGCGCTACTACAGCTGAATCCCGATCACCAATCAGCTCTGGTCCATACGGTTTCCCAGACGGCGGTGAGGTTACAAAAATCCACGCCGGATACGTAATCGTAGGAGCTAGGGCTTCGTAGAAAACGAACAATAGGACAAGAGAAGATAGGGAGGGAAAGCAGCGGTGAATACCTCTGAATCGGCGGTGGGTGGGTGTGGGTCGCTGCTAGCAGGGCGTCAAAGGTAGGGACCAACGGCGGCGGCTAGCCGGAGGAATCGCTGGTGTCTCGACTTCGACTACCCTGGCATTGCAGCTGAGACGGCGCTGGGAATGGACCGATTGGGCTTTTTTTTTTCTTTTTGAAACGGACCGATGGAGGTTGTGTGCTGATGGTGGAGTCGTTTCCTGTGGACCTACGCATGAAAAGGCCCAAACCCTGGCCCTGACCCTTGAACCTTTGGATTAATTAACCTAGAATTATTCGTTCTCTAAACACCTGAATAAATCATATAACGTACTTACAAATGTACATATATTCCAAAAAAAATAACAATATATTTCATAGAAAATACAAAGATCATGTTTAGACCCTCTAGTTTTTAAGAAAATCACATTTTAGAAAATACGAAATTAAATGGGAGACAAAACAACTGATAATCCACCTTTCAATAAGAAAAAATGTTTTCTTTGTAAGAGAATGACAAAAGAGATATGGCTTAGAAATGAATTTCCCCTTCTTTTTCTTAATCCTTTATTTCAATAGATATATTTCTTTTATGAAAAAAAGGATTTAGTTCAGCCCTAGATTTTGTAGCAGAGCTGGATTTGAATCATCGTAGACATATCATTAACAAATTTACAGTCTATCTCTATTAACTGATTGAGCATTAACTTAAGAAATTCTATTCTAGGATTTTTTATGATAATAAACCTTCTTTTAAAATATTCACTACCTCACATAAAGTGGGGTTCTCGCTCCTTGAACGAGAGATGTCCTGAATCAAAAGGTGATAGGAGCATCACTAGACGACAATGCTATATAGGGGAGGAGGCGACGATCCATGCCCGGGTGTGTGGAAGGGTAGCGGATCCACTGACATACATCAGTGGGACTTCCGTCATTGCACGTGGATCATGTGTGACTGCTGGCCTGCACGTCAGTGATTGCAACTTACGTCAGTGGATCTGCTTCGGTGCAGAAGGGGGGTGGGGTGGGGATGGGGGAGGGCGAGCCTATATCGAGGGGAGGAAGGTGTCGAGAAATGCCACTAAGCCTCGCTCGACGAAAGAAATAAGCAGAAAAAGGAGGCAGTCACGTGCAGCCGTGCTCTCTTTTCAACCTTTAAATATTCTTCTATTTAAGCAGATCAAGCATTCCAACCTCGTTTAAACATAAATTCAATAATTTGTATAGATAAATACTGACTCCTATTACGGTGAACTATATTACTTAAAACAAGAAAGTAGTATAAAGCAATTCTAAGCGTTGATTGATAACGACAATTTAGTATTTTATTAAGTACTAGTAGTGATGCATGTATCACATGCACGTCAGAATTATCAAAAGTGAATTTAAACCAAACCCAATCAAAATTATTTGGTTACATGAGTTGAACTACAATAGAATTGTCATCATTTGACAAGACCCATTGATGTAAATATAACCATAAAATTAAATCCCAAAAGCATAATTCTAATAAAAACTAAATGGGAATGTATGACACGTAGATACAATTCTTATCAAGATGTCCTTCCCCATGTACTATGCACTGATGAAAAAGTGGTGGCCAGCTCCGATGAAGAGGGGCCTTCATCATCAAAATCAGTGACATCACTCTAAATAATGTTTATGACATCAAGCTCATATATAAATGCAATCTACGTTGATATAGTAATTAAGACGATTGGCCTCTATATACCATATGTTCCTCGCTCCTCGTCCGTGCAAGCATGCAACCATAATCTGACTCATGGAGGACACTGCCAGGTAGAAAATAGCCCTGTTAGGCATATTGTGTAGAATACCAATAACTGGTCTAGAAAATATTATCGGTTGTGAAAGATCACCATGCAAATCCTATGAAAATACATCTCCATGTTCACTCACAACTTTCATGATACTGTTATGTAGAACTGCATCCATGAATATGCAACCCGCCGACAAGCCCTTAGTCAATATTGTCCATGAAGATTCATTTTCACTTGTGAACGCAATCCGACCCCGTGAGAATATAGCAATAACAATGCCCATGTCATTACGAAGGAGTCCCGCTTAGTACGACACATTTAATGGCTTGGACGTCTAGAGTTTTGACAGTATATATGTGCCCTGATATCAAAGTCAAGCCTATTCATAGGGCAGAGGTGTGGGATATATATACCCGGGATACTTCACCACTCGGATATATGGCTGAGTGGGTCAGGGTCCAATGAAGATAAAGCCTATGAAGATAACTACTCAGATTATTATTTGGAGTAGAGGACAAGTCAATACTAAAGATAAAAAGTTAGAAATAGAATCTCACTTGGAGATCATGTTGTAACCCTGCCCCCGAATATATAAGGAGTGGCAGGGGCTCTTACATAGACACCGCATCATATCAGATACAATACACCACAGAATAGAGGACGTAGGGTTACTATCCTTCGGAAGGTCCGAACCTATCTAAACCTTGCGTCTTGTATGTCTATCGACTCTCGGTCTTACGTATGCCTTTACCGATAAATAAGAATCATAGACTACCCTATGATCCACTACCGATAATAGTATGGACAGTTGGTCTTGCGTATGCCTTTACCGATAAATAAGAATCATGGACTACCCTATGATCCACTACCGATAATAGTATGAACAGTTAGCGCGCCAGGAAGGGGGAACACGAAGATCAGTTCATCGAGATCAATGGCTTCAATCTTGAAGATCAGTATACAGAGGTCTCGAGGCAAAACCTTATCACGAGCCCGCATGCATGTTGGTGTCGTCGTTCCAATGTGATGATCGTGAAGATTGGATCATGCTAGAGCCCGAGATTTGTCCATCAGCGGAGGCATTGCTTGATAAGGATGGCAAGCGGGATCGCCATGTTGAAGATATCAATGAGTTCATCGGTCGGCTTATCATCCAAGTCAATCAATCGATTTTGACGTGTTGAATATGGCTTATACACGGAATCAAGGCAGAAATGAATAGGGCTCGGGTTTTTTTTTGTTTGAAACGAGGCATCACGTGCCTATCAGGAAAGTTTTTTCCTTTTTTATTCCTTCCTATTATTTTATTATGTACTGATACGCTAATCAATTTGATTCATCTTTTCTAGCTTTCAGCTGATTGAAAGGTTTCAATCAATGTTTGTTTTTTTGAATTTTGATTTTTCTTTTATAAGATTATTTGTATAATAACTATAAATTGTTGGATCTAAATTTAATAATGACTTAAATAGGTGACTGAAAGTTATCCCAGCTGAAAATTAGCAAGAATCAATTTGATTAGTGGGAAGCTAATCACGTGATGACTTTTGCATGGCTACGAGTGGGGTCTGGATTTCGGCTTTGAATCACTCGGTAATTAGATGTAACAGTGGCTTGGTGATTCAATGGCTCAACCTTGTGATCAATGGATTTTTCCATGACTTTCAACGGACGACAGACTTCAAGTAGATTTGCACGGAGTCGACGAGTCCAACGGTGAGCCAATCATGGAACCTGACAAGCTTGTGCAGTGATGAATCTAGGATTTTAATTTAGGGTATGCCGCTCAAAAAATTTCATATATAATTCGGTAAATCCATTTTATCAATTTAATAATAATGTAAAATTAACAATATAATTCGATATATATGCACTAATTAACATAATAATACTTAAATTTATAGATTAAACTGAAACCATCCAATATAAATAGTTTCAAAAGCCATACCGATAATTGATATATAGGCATAATAGAGTATAGGAGACTTACAATATGATGGATGATTTCAAAATTTTAGCGCTACTTAGCAATTAGCTAATTAGTAATTAAAGAACACATGGATTTTTTAAATAAGCAAAGAACATGTGAAATAAATGAAGGATAAAATGTAAAAATTATAATACATAAATACCTGTAGATCACGCAATGTCTGGACCTAGTGGCACAAAGTGCGTTGCTTTGTTTTGCTGCTGCCAGAGATCCCTGGCGATTAGTACTGCTGGTGATCGCGCGCTGGTGATCCGCGATCACGTAAACCTTCTCGGTGGTGGTAACAATTCAGGTTTTCTATTATTGATCGAGTCTAAAGCTAAGGCACAAAGTCGAGCGGCAATCAATCTCGTGACCTCCTACCGGCGGCTCGTCTTTCGTAAGTTCTGACCGATTTGGCGAGCGGCAATCAGTCTCGTGACCTCCTGCCGGCGGCTCCTTGTTCCTAAGTCCTGACCGATTTGGCATTTGGGCCAGCAGTGGACAGTCTTTTTTTTTTGGGGCCAGCGGGAATAAGGTTCGAGTCACGTGAGCCTGGATTGGACTAGTCTTTTCTTTTTAGTTTTTTTATTTCAATATCGTATAGCAGTAAAATACTTATACGCACTTACTAAAAATTTAGGGTATGCTGGTCCATATCCGGCATACCCTGTAGCTCCGCCATTGAGCTTGTGTGGCGCATCTGCCACACGTGATCAGCGATGGCAAGATTAGACGCCGACTTCAAAAAGGTTATTGAAAATCGACCATGATCTCCTTCGAGATCAGGTTGTTATCGACGACACGTGAATACGTGATCAAATCAAGTTCCGCCATATCAACATGGTTTATGGAAGATGTGGCATAGTTGAAGCCAATCAAGGAATTAGCGTATTACTTTTGCGGACTCGCCTGGTTGATTTAGAATATCTACCATGGTTTCGTGAGCACACATGAGTCCAAGACACTCACGTGCCACACGGAGAAAGGCTATTCCTTTTTTTCATTGTTTTTGGATTATTTTATTTCTTATTTTCTAATACTGATTGTGTCGTATTTTTTCTGTATTGATACGACTTGCATGGAACCTGTAAACAGGGAAAATATTCAGCGGAAACCACGATGGAATCATGAAAACCCTCTCAAAAATCATATCTAGAAGTATCCAAAAATTATGAAACTTAGTATACATGTAGATGACATGATGCAAAATACACACAAAATTTCAAGTTCAAATTCAACTTTACTAAAAAGATATAAAAATAACAAATCATGAAGAAAGAGGGAGAAAAGGATAAAATAGCACATGCCATCTATTTTTTGTCATCTTTCTCATGATTTGTTATTTTTATATCTTTTAAATGAATTTGAATTTGGACTTGATTCTTTGTATGAGCATGTGTCGACATGTCATCTACATGTATGTCGAGTTTCAGAATTTTTTAAAACTTCTAAGTATGGTTTTTTAGAGGATTTTCACGATTTCACCGAATAGGTGGTTTCTACTGAATATTTCCCTTGCAACATAGCAAAAGCACTTATGTTACAGGGTACCTCCTTCGACTAATACCCTTTAGCCTTTACTTTTTTTCTGCACGTGCATGTGTACATTTACTTGGCTACTGAATTTTGCAGAAGAAAAGAAAGACTGATGACACTTCAAACATGTGACATCAGTGCTTCAGTATTTAATTAATAGCAAACTACTCTTTTTGTTCAGTTGATGCTCAATTTCATTTTGGTTTGTTACAGGAGCTGGGTGTCACTTCTCCTCATTTGAGTTCACATGTCTTCTTTAAATTAACTATTTTGTAGCAAGTTGGTGATCAAGTTTATGATATTCTTGTATTACATTCTATAGAATAATAAGGATGATAAAAGGTTGGAAGCAAATACCTGGTATGATTTAGCTCCCTTGTACCTAGGGATGGGGCAGTGAAGGAACGCTGAGATCTGTGTATCAAAAAAAGAGCCACCAGTCGTCATAGTGTGTTGGTCTATGTATCAAAATATTGTCTGATAAACTTTATTTATTTTTAATTGTTCAAAGCGTAGGTCAAAGAAATTTTTAGGACATTTCCAGGTCAGTATAGCGATTAAACCATAAGCACTTATTAGCTGGTTTTTGCCACAAACTTGCTGCATTTTCTAGAGTATTGTAGCATCTTTTTTCACACCTTACCTTATGGGTGTTTTCTTCCATATTATTTATGAAATATCTTCATTTTTAGGAAAAATTGTGTGAAGTAAAAAATCTTGCAAAGAAGCTTTGGGAGCCTTTTTCAAGTCATTAGATCTTTTCCAAACAAGTCCTAAACTTTACTTATTCCTTCATAAAAATCACTCATTCCTTCACCTCAATCCTGTGTTTTCTAACCTTCTCCACCCACCTGTACCCGCATAACCACATGCTTGGGCATCCATAACATAGTATATAATGCAATAGTTCAGAGATCTATACAAATTGTGAGATTAAGGTGGATGTGGATTCTAGGCATATTGGTTAAGGAGGATTTGAGGTAAAATTATTATTGTTCTGTGTTGCAAAAGATCTCTTCTTTAAATTCGCCATCCTGTTCAGATCATGCCTAGTAACTTCTGGTTTCTCCTTATGGGGTCAAGAATTAGATTTTTCAAAAAAAAGCTTATATAAGTTTGTTGTTTCTTCTGCCCTAAATTGCTTGAAAGTGAAATGAGAACTTATTCTATGGTCAGATGATAATGGAGCATGTGTGAGAATGTTTTCCGAAGCAAAATACAAGGAGAGTATTGGGGTAGATGTGGCAAGGAAAGTCAACATTAAACCTGTCTAGAACTTATGGAACATGTTCCCATTTTTGCATTCAAATACATAACCTACACTCATGATTGATCTACAAGGTTCTGTACTTGATTCCCTATGTTGGTAAACATGAACTATATCGATGTGTAAAACATAATCTTCTTGCACCTCTCCATTTAGGTGTAAAATTCAATGTAAAGATTTTTTTGTTGTTGCCTTGCTTCCTAGATACAAACTAACTACCTCAAGTGATGGTTGGTTTGCTTATTTTCTTAATATTAAATTATTTTTCTAATTAAATAAATTTATTATTGATTCTTCATTTTTCAGGATAGGTTGTATGTTACTTGTGGCCTTGTAATTTATATTATGATTACAAGAGGAATTATTAGACTTATAAATGTATTTTATAACTAATATATATATAAATATAGATAGATATATAGATATATTATAAATCTTTTTAGGTTTGTATTTAGTCTAGGCTTGACAAATACATGTTCATACGCCATGAAAAAGAGCTCCAGAAGAAGAGACAAAGGGTATTTGCCCATGATTAACATATCTACTTGTCTAAAAAAACATATTTACATTGCAACAACCAACTGTTCTAGCTTGCTTTGTAATGCCTAGATGTAACTGCAGATCAGAAGAAGCTGAGTAGAAACACTCTATAGACAAAAAGCAAGTCCAACAAATCCTCAAAGTATAAATAAGAAGGCACCTAGACACTATGGGTGGTGCAAATGAAAGGACCTTAATGTCGCCTAGAGGGGGGTGAATAGGCAGTTAAAATAAATTTGCAGCTAATAAAATAGATAAGTTCAGACAGTAGCCGTCTTAGTCCGGTAGGGTTGGTGTCTTAGTCCGGATACTGTTTCGGGAAGGTGTATAAAAACACGCTTTAAGCAATCTATATATAAATTGGCTCCTACTTGTTCAAAACATATATATGAGCAAATACACCGAATAAATTAAACCAACAACAAGTAAAATGATAGAATAATTCATTGTAAGAAAATCAAGCACAAATATGAAGAACAAGGTAAAGAACTTGCACACCAAATATGAGACGCGATGATTTGTTTCCTGAAGTTCAGATTCTTTAAGAATCCTACGTCTCCGTTGAGGAGCTCCAAAGAGCCGGGTCTCTTTCAACCCAAATCCTCCCCGAGCAATCACAAAGTTTGAGCTCGGTTTTTCTTCCTTCTCTTGATTCCTTCCTTTGCGGAGGTGAATCGAAACCTTCACAAACTTCCCGTGGCTCACCACAAAGCTTTGGAGCTCACCGGGCGACGCCTTGCTGTCTAGGGGATGAGTCCCCAAGAGTAACAAATGCCACAAAGATTGCTTGCTTATGAACTCGAGTGCTCATGATGAGGACATCAACGACATATGAACAACAACAATGGAAGACGGCGCACCAAACCAAGTTGTCACGCCTCCACCTCTCGTCGCCGCGCCTCCTCAAGTTATGGACCCATCTTCCGATGAGACGACGACGTACAGGGGACCAATCACTAGAGCTCGAGCCCAGGAATTGAAGATGGTTTTGATGCTAAGGAATGATGGCCCAGGATGATGCCGCCCGAAGGACCAAGTGGCCCAAGTCGCGCGACCACCTCTCCACCGCGCGCCTCTCCACTTCAGCCGGCCCTAGATGCCCCCCCCCCTATTTAGTCAAGGGTTGCGCCCCTTGTAATATTTGAGTTTTGTTTTAAGATTAGCTTAGCTATTCATCCGTCTCTCGACGTGAATTCAGAACTCCACCTTCGTGCAATACATCATATTGCTCGCCTCTAACTCTTGCTCGTTCTTCGATTGCACGTAAGAATTGATCCTCGTGATCAGGTTGATCTTGTTTACCGCAAGGTTAATATCCACTTGAAGTTGGTTTAGCGATTGCATTGGCGCTTCAGGATTGCTCGTCGTAGTTGAATCGTGAGGGTCGACATCCACCGAATCAAAGTTATCTACACTCGCCAAAAGATTGGGCACTCTACACCTATCAGCTCAACAATGGGATTAGCTCTCTTTCACTCAATCTCTCACCCAATCTCACCCACAAGGTCAAGCACTAAGCAATGGGGAGTGGAGAGGTTGTTTCTTGGCCTAAAAAAGTGTTTCTTTGCTATGGAACCGGAATTTTTCCATTGGGGACAAAGGGGGGTATATATATAGGAAGTTTTCAAAAACTAGCCATTATGTTTTGTCAGTGGGTGTCTTAGTCCGGCCACGGGGGCCGTCCTAGTTCGGGCCAACTCAAAACATACCAATATTACCATTGTTAGTCCCTCAACCATCCTAGTCTGGGCATTCCCGTCTTAGTTCGGCTGACCCCGGACCCCGTCTTAGTCCGGGTTTGGCCGTCCAGGAGTCCTCAGAAAAAGTGGCATAACTTTTGCTCCCAAAGTCCGATTTAGGTGCTATTGAACTCTATGGAAAGATAATTCAAAGGGCTATACATCATCACCAAGAAAAAGCCCCAATTTCACCCAAAGGAATGTTAAACTCTCACAAAAGTTTGTTAGATCATTTTGAGCACTGAGACATAAGCAAAGCTATCAACGTTGCATCCCTCTTGATAGTACGACATTCCTATACTCAAAAGTAAATAGAAAACTATTCCAATAGGAACACCTTCATGTCATAATATTTCCATATCTTGAGGGTTGCCAATGCATGAGCATTTTACCATTTGAACATTTAGTTGTTGATTAACTATCAATAAGCATATATGTCCAACATTATTATACTTTTGCCTTGAGCATGTCCACTTGAGATTTTAGGTTTGATGTTCATCAACTCATAAAGTGCAACCGCAATCTTTTCATTTCCTTGAGCATGTCCACATGATATTTTGGGATTGATGTTCATCAACTCATGAAGTGTATGTGACCACTTTCATATGTTCAACCCACTTGAAGTTCTTCAACATGTGAAATTCAACCATTGCTCTTAATTTCAATTTCACTTGATGTGACATCCCATGTTACAAAAGGTTAATTAAGCTAACCTTAATACTAATTGAGGGCTAATTAAAAAATATAAATAATTAAGGTGCCAAAGAATAAGGAGGAAATTAATTCATTAAATCTAGAAATTTGCCAAATGAGAGCATTTACATCACAAACTCCCATTAAAGTGCACCAATGTTATTGCATATTCATGTTGGCCATATCAAAATAGAATTTTGAGGATTTTATCAGAATTTTTGGTAATCATTTAGTACCCTTAAAAATTCCCTAAAGGCAGAGAAAAGCACCTCTGTTCTGGAATTTTCACAATTTATCTAAGCCGAATTAGAACTTGACCCCAAAAGCAAAGTTGGAGCACACAATTTCCTTGACGTGCACAAAAATTGGCATGTAAAAATTGAGCACTGTAACTTGGTGAATTATGTCGAGTACTGAGCACTGTTCTGAGTCAAGGGGTCAATTCTCCTTTTCCTCTGGCCACTCCCCGATCGACAGTGCTGTATCGCCGGCCACTGTACCGCCACCGCTGGCCACTGCAGCTCTCCATCCCAACCATTGCACTGCCCAACTCCCCTGTGTCACCGGCCGGAATTGAAGGCGTCACCGTCCCTCCATTCTCTGGCCGCCACATCGCCGCTCTCCCTCTCTCTGCTCTCCCTTCCGCTCGATCAGAACAAAAGCGCGGCAGCTCACGCAGCGTGCCACTTCTCTCCCTGTCTGCTCGTAAGCACTCCACACACCTCCTAGTGCAACCACAAGACTAGGCACAGCACCACTTTCCCTCTCCGGCGACCTCGAGCACAAAAGCTCTGCTTCGGACCACCATTGCCACCGCTGTCTCCAGCAGGATCGAGGCAGGAGCTCATCACCCCTTTTCTTCGCAAATCAACATGCCAGCTACCCTCCTAACTTCGCCCTGACGCTCACCGTCTGATTCACAGAGCCACCGCCAGGATTCGTGAAGAACCGGAGTCACCGCCATCGGAGCCGACCACCTCGCCGACGGGAACCCTGCTCCGACCATCTCTAGTGAACCTCTCCTCCACGCCGACAACCATCGTACCACGACGGAGCTCTCCAACCAACCCCGGCCTCCCTCTCCCTTGGCCCATGTCGCGCGACACCGCCGGAGTTCACCCTGCCGCCACCCCTCATCGTCGGCAGTCTCCGGTGAGCACCTCTCCCCTCCGACTGAAGCCACAGGACCCTCGCGGTGTGCTGATCATTTTGGGGTGCGTGTTAGCCCTGGCCGCGCCACCGATTGGCCGTTGGCCTGAGCTCGCCGGCGCCAGCCACCGCACGCGCGCGCCTGTTCTGGAATTCAATTTGCCGATGGCAATTCTGTAAATAACCCCAAACTTTCCTTTAAACTTCAAAAATCAATAACTCAAGAAATAAAAGTCCTACAAATATGAAACTAATTTTGTTCGACTCCTAAAATTCCCCTTTACCAGAAAAACAAGTTGGCAGCCAAGGTTATGCAGTACATTAATTAATTTAATTCCCTAAAGTTATAACACTAGTTAGAATAATAAATTCATAAGTAAAAAATTTATAAATGGTAAAATCATGAAACTTGGTCAGTGAGCATATCATGGCATCTCTAAACTTTTTGCAAAAGCACATTTCTTTTTTTATGCATATTGTTAGTGTTAATGCATAATCTTCATTTTCAGTAAATGAATTTATATAAATTCTTTGTTAGGAATTTAATTATGAAATTTGGTTTGCCTGTTCTTTGTGCCTTTATACATCTCTGTAAATTTCCATGTAAAATTGTGAGCAACATCAGTATGCTTCCTGCTGTTAAGTTGCTCATGTAATAATTAGCTTAGGAAATTTCACTATGAATATTGCTATATAATTAGTATCTTAGTTAATTTCCCCTCTGGCACTGTTCATGCAGAATGTTAGTTTGATTTACAATAAGGGTTCTTATTCTTCCTTTTATACTAATGGTTCATGATTAACTCATATGTACCTAGAGCTATTTTTATTTAGTTCAGCCTTGTTAATCTCATATATTGCTATGATTAATTGCATAGTTGTCACTTTAGCTATTTTTGCTCAAAATGAATTTTTTGAAGTTTAGGCCCTATCACTGTATTTTTATGTCATTTTCATCATGTAGTGCAATGTTGTCCTCAATGATGCCATGCTCATATTTAGGGTAGACATAAAGTATGGTTCTAATGAATAAATTCCATATTCCTCCTAATTAGAAGTTTGTCCCCTTCAATTAAGTGGTTGTCATTCCATACTTGTGAGTGCGTAACCATTCATGCACGAGCATCACCTCCTTAACTTTATTTGTTGAGGAAGTGTCATGAATCATCATGCCATACATTTCATATTTAATTAGGGAACTCCATGAACCCTTGTGTATTCCTCTTTATTTATGCATGATCATTTCATATAGGGCCCGAGATCGAGGAGATCACACTGGAGCAACCGGATCTGAAGTGAACTTCGGCGAAGACGCTAACTACAATCACTCCCAAGGCAAGCCCTGGTACATACCTAATTATTTTACGAGTCCTTTTACTTTGTCACAAGCTAGGAGTATTGTATTGTGCATTAAGTATAGGACTTGGATGGAACCCACTTGCATACTCTAGCAAATGACCTATAATTAGTTTATGTTAGTAAGCCTTTCCGTTAGCAAATGCTATGCTTAAACTAGTGGAGTCAACAGTAGATTATGGAATCACTTGATTCAACTATGGTTCACATGAATGATGAACTTGATAAAATGGAGCACCTTTTGTTGCAACTCCGCGGACAAGTATTAAACAGTACCAAGTACATACCTTTATATGGGAATTGGTAAACCTAGTAACTTGGGCGCCGTATTGTTGGACGGCCCTACTCATCGATCCAGAGGTGATGTGAATGGCACGGTGGATGCACGGGTTTGAGGACCGCTGGAGAGTGCATGGTTTAAGCCTCAGATACGAAGTACTGTATCGCGGGGAGGACATGTACTCGGGATTGATGGCCCCGGATCGACTTTATAGCAATCTCGTGAATGGTGGCTATACGTGTTCTTAAATGATGCGTATGCCGTGTACTTGGGTTTTTCTCCTGCAGGATGTAAATCGATTCAAATTGCCGTCCCTTGTGGTTATGAGTATCTCTTATTCGAGCAGCGACAATGATATGTTAAGTAGAGAAGCTTGGTTAGGATTCTGAAATTTACTTATACTATGGCTACATATTACTATGATGTATTGTTCTTTATTTATATTCTAGTCTTAGCCGCTATCTAGGTTCACTACAGTAAATTCTCCTACTTTGAGCAACTAAATTCTTGGATTGCGAATAAAATTGCAGCATAGAATTAATAGGTGCTTTTATGCAATTATCAAATAAGCCCGGTCAGCTCCCTGCATATTAGGAGTCGATTTTAGTAAACCTTTTAACGGGTAAGTCTTGTGGAGTATGTTAGATACTCAGACCTTGCGATGATGTTGCTTTTCAGGTTTCCCTCAAGCTACTTACTGTGATTGTTGTAACAAAGTGGTTTGGGAAGGTGAGGAGCCTCAGAATTGGACCATTGAATGGGTCCCTAGCTCTCCTAATCAAGATGAGTGAGCCATTGCCATAGGGTCGGCATGGTTTACTTAGGTTATCAATGTCATGTTTTGTCATACTTCCACTTCCGCATATCTATGTAATCTGAACCAAGAACATATGTATTGTAATGTAACTAAATTTGCTTCCACTATGACTCTTGAACTTGTAATATTATGCACTTAATGATGCATCTTTGTAAATGATGGATGTTCATGTGTGAATGCTATGTATGGTTACTTCGTTAACCATCTCCCGAGGCGATCCTGTACGACACACTCTATGTTTCAATATAGGGTTGTCACACTTGATGTGGGTTAACCCATGAGTACCATGCTCTTCCATTTCACATTTCAACCATTCTTCAGATAAGTGATGTAGATAATCCATAGCTTCACATAGTTTTGCACGGTTCATCATGCTAAGCCTACACTTGCTCTTTACCATTGCCTTTGGTTCTTCGGCGCCAAGCCTCTTGCTTGTTCTTCACCCTTGCACATGGTCCGTCGTAGCCAAGTCTTGCTCAACCTTCACCGCCTTTCCATGCAATGCTACTTTGTATCCATCATTATCAATATTCTCACTATTATTTCAATAACCAAGTTGATATATCCATTTCTCAAGTGTCTTGATTTTCTTCTTGTCTTAATGGTAACTTAGCTTCAAGTTATTGACACATCATCATGTTGACACCATCAACTATTGATATTCAATCATCTTCTATGATGTGTTTCTAGCTTCAACCATTAGTGTTGATTATGTCTACTGACACCTTCATCAACACATTGATCACTATTATCCTTTATCAAGCATCTTCATCAAATACCATACTGAGTCAACCATATTGTCAACATCAATCTACAAGCTTGTCCATGTTGATTCTCAACACTTGTCATAAACATTCTTGCTCGATGTCATAGCTTGACCTTTTGCTTGATGCCGGAACATAACCTATCATGGAAGCTCACAAACTCATATAAAAGGTTAGTTCCAACAACCATTATCATCTATCACCAAAACTCATCATTAATTCAAGGCTAGAGACCTAGACCTTTCAATCTCCCCCTTTCTGGTGATTGATGACAACACTATCATATCAAGATGAAAGATAATAAAAAACAATCTCTAGTATATGCCAACATGAACATGAGTCATATACTAGAGGGTTAGTTTCAACAAATGAAACAACAAACATAGAGAGAGCTCCCCCTAAACATGTGCATATAAAATGTAAAAGAAGCTCTCTTCCCCTTTTTGTATCTCTCCCCTCAATATATCTCTCGCCCTTTGGCATCAAGCACCAAAAAGGGCAAAATAATATAAAACATGTGCATGGGAGGAACAAATGCATATAAAACAATAACTAGGGGTTCATCATCTATCCATGATCCAAAGGACGCAAAAAGAAAAGAAATAATGAGCATACCTTTGTAGTCACCTTTTATCCACTTTGAGACTAAATACTATGATACTCAATAAAAAGTTAGTCTCAAGATCATAATGATTAGAAAAGTTTCCCTGATATAATGAGCATAGATAGATATGCAATAAAAATTATATGCACTTCTCATTTAAAGATCAAGAGGGCAATATAATCTAGATTGAATTCACTAATCAAACCAATGCAATTTCAACAAGACAAATAACAGCATGAATGCATACATTTTGATATGTCCATATTACTAATTAATGAGAGACCATATAATACAAAACTCAATAAAACCACTAGTCTCATAGAAACATAGTATAATCTCCCCTTCAAATCATGCATAATGTAGAATATTCCATGAATACATATGCACTTGACAAATAACAAATAAGAGAGAAATATATACTTATATCTTAGGTTCAAGAAAGCAACCATAATATGGAAGGATTGACATTTAAAACAATATATGTAAAATCATGCTTCCATGAACCATATGCAAATATATTTTACGCAGCTCACAAATAACCACAAATACATATGCAATAAAAGGTATGTGGATACTAATTAGATCGGCATAAGAAAAACTCACATAGTCATAATTCCATAATGAAGATAGCCACAAGAGATATACCACTCGAACTTGATGATTTTTGAATTAGTCATGATATCTCATGATTCATAGCCTACTTTCATCATCTCCATCCTCATTTGTGTAGTCACCATGAATATAAGTCTACCCATTAATCCATCCACAATATCACTTCACCTCATGAGACTAAGCCAAAAATAATCTTGCAAACACATTAGTCTCAACTTCACCAAAAATATAGGAAATGATTATCCATGCTCACAATTTGATGACTTGTGTAGGACAAGCATTTGTCATTAAAAACACATGAGGAGAGTATCGTGTATTTTGCATGTTCATTATACATACAAGAATATGATAAGAATTAATACATAAATATCATGATCAAATATTCAAGACTTGATGCATGTCAAGAGATGCTAAGCACATATGCATGCACATAACTGCCACAGGTTCAGAACCCTCATAGCTCAGTTGGGTACCACAGTACTCTGGTTGCTTCGTGTAACCCAACTCTTGTAGCATCTCCCAAAGCATGTGAGGTAACCTTCCAGCATTATTCCCTGCATCCTTGAAGAGTCATGTGTCACGATAAGGTGGTAGACTCAATGGTGACACTATTTCTTGTTCAGCCTCTTCTATCCCAAACTCTTCTTCATACCCAAGAGGAACGAGCTCTGGTAAAGACCAAGCACGTGGGTTGTGATCACACCTATGTGAAGTCTTCTTGGCACGAGCCATCTATAAAATTTTGAATAGGAGAGGAGAATTAGTAAAAATAGTTTTGTAAGTTGAACGGTAAAACAAGACCAACAACTAAAACTGAATTTTAGTGGAGTATGATTGTAAGCAAAAAACTTTTGAAAATAGTTTTAGTTTATAAAATAGACCGTAGAATAGGACCACTCTATCTAAGCTAGCATCCTACGGTCAACATGGCTCCGATACCACTTCTGTCACACTCGGTTTTAAGGACAAAACTAGATGCTTAGTATATGTGTCCTTAGAACAAGTTTCACACATATCGACAGTAAAAGTGAATAATAGTATAACCAATGTTATTATTACAATGTACCATTATTACATAAGTAATTGTCTTTAAAGACTAAAAGTGACTCTTTCAAGAAATAATAGCGGAAGACACCATAACACTATAGGCAATCGACCGGGGGCACGCTTGCCTAGAAATAGTCTTCATCAATATAGTCCATCTCTTCATCTTTTGAGCAGTAGTTTATAGTACAACAACAAAGGGAAATAACAAAGGTGAGCACATGCCGCACTCAACAAGTGAGGGAAAGTATTACATACAAACTAAATAGAAGAAAGGCTAACATAATGGTTTATTTGCATAAATAAGCACCTACACTTAGTAGAAAAGCCATCCTATTTACTAGGTGAAAAGTTCTCACAAGTTACCTCATCTATCCAACACTACAGGTTACACCGCCAGTAGCAAACCATGGGTTAAACCACCCATAAGAAACCACACTATAGGTTACACCGCCTGTAGCAAACCGTAGGTTACACCACCCAAACCAAACCTGGATACCCACCAAGTTCACCCATAAACAACCCTCTTAAATGTGTGAGGATCTATGCCACTCAGAACCGTGAGCACGGCTATTATAATAGTTTTACACTCTGCAGAGGTTGCACAACTTACCCATACGTTGGTGATTCCATCACTATGCAGTGACTAAAGTCTCCTTGTTGCCCAAATCACACTATAGTAGGTGTGACGCCAAGAGATCACCACAAGGTCTTTCAATGAGCTTCCCAGCATGCAAACAATCCACGCTAAGGTTTCACCGTTGTGGATATAAACTGTTTCTACAGAAGTCGCCTCTGCACCGTGGCTAGGAGTGAACCGTCTATCCTCTGAGTTTGAGAATAAACCATCCCGTCCTTATTCCTTGAATGCTCGCAAAACTGGGAAGACATCTTGACACTCAATCAAGCCTATCCATATCAGACCTGTGCTTTGCGCTGTTTTCCTGGGTGGCCGCTCCATTAACTAACTCTTGTGATCCCAAGCAGGTACCACAACAATCCCACAGTATTGTACCGAGTGCACGTGCATATCCGCACCATCCTCATCATCCTCCTTCTTGGATCACCTAGGTTCCATGTTGCTAAAAAGGATTACCCATCCCTCATGATCATTATGTTAAAGTGAATCATTAGTCAAGATTAATATTAGACACTTCCATTCCCGACATAGCAAACTAAGCAAGATATACCCACACTAATAGGCTACACCAGAACCCAGGCGACAAGGAATAATATGGAACAGGATGATAACACATACAATTAAGTATTAACAAGCATGCATAGAAAATAGAGAGTAATGTAAAACATAGGTACAAAATGCATCAAGGACACTTGTCTGGTTCCCTTTGCTGCTGCTCAAAGTCTTCAAGATGGAGATCCTAGAAGTTCTCTAACAGCGGTTCGTCTACTCAACGTCACACCAGAAACACAAGCATACAAACAAACTAAGAAACAACACACCATACGATAATAAATAACAATGAAAACAATACTACAAAAAAGTACGTGTTGCTACGATCGCGTGAGCGTAAGAATCGCCTCAATCCGAGTTACGAGTAAAAAGTTAGGAAGGTTTAAAGTTTTAGGATTAAAATAATGAATTAGTAAAAAACTATAAAACAGTACGAATAAATAATATTAAACACTACGATCGTTTTGGTGCAAGAATTTCTCAGTTCTGAGCTATGGTTGAAAGGTTATGACGACTTGAAGTTTCAGGGGTCAAAATATAAAAATAGACAAATTTGGGTAGCTAAAAGTAATTTTAGAAAAATATAAGGGTTAAATTGTAAAATTTAAGCTACAACATAATTTTGGTAAAGATTAGGGACCAAATTGTAATTTACAAAAATTTTAGGTACTAAATTGTAAAAATGTCAGGACTAACATAAAATTAATATTAAGTCCAAGATTATTTTTGTAAAATTATAGAACTAAAACGTAATTAAAAACAAAATCAGGGGCCTAACTACAATTTTCCTTAACTTCTACCAAAAATAGGGCTAAAATCTTATTTAAACATAATACGAGGGCCAAAATGAAAATAGGCATTACTCCAATAATTAACTGAATTAAAAGAAAGCCTAAATCGTGTGGACTAGGTCCATAGGCTCATGGACCAGGGTTGACCTCGGGTCCATGGTCCACCATAGACCCGGCACATACCCCTTCGGAGTGGATCTAATCTGGGCCATCCAGATTAGATCGGACGGCATCGGGAGCTCCAGCGAGATGGCGGCCGCCAAAGACGAAGAAGGCGGCGGCGCCATTGACAGCCCCGCCAGAATTGGCCGTCTGGGCGCTACGGAGCGTGGTTCTCGGTGCCTTATATACGAGAAGAGAGAGGGGAGCGAGGCAAGGCTCACCGGGGGCTCGCGCATGGGCGGGAAACGAGGAGGAGGTTGGTCGACGGAGCGAAAGGCGGCAGCGGTGGCTTTGAGCGGTGGTGGCGCGCGAGTCATGGAGCGAGGCGGTGGATGGGGGAAAAGGCAGTGCAGGGGCATGGGGCCCATCCTTTTATATGGTGTGGTGCCCTAAGATGGCCGAGACGCGCCTGCCGAGGGCGGCGGTGGTGGCTGCCTAGGGTTTGCGCAGCACGCGGGTGGGGCTGGGTTGTGGCTGGGCTTGTGCGAGCGAGATGGGCCAGTGGGGCGTGCAAGCCTGCTGGGCTGCGGGAGGGGATAGGAGGGAGATGGGCCACGAGGGGTGGGAGAGGCCCAAGGCAAGAGGAGAGAGGAGGGGAAGGGGGAGGGAAGAGGTTGGGCGGGCAGGCCGAAATAGAGGGAGGAGAAAGTTGGGTCGCGGGGAGGGATCTCGGCCGAGAGAGGGGTTTCTTCCTCTTTTTTTCCTAACTTCTATACTAAACATAAATTGACTAATCAAATTTTCAAATAACATTTTGCACATAATAAAAACCCTAAATGCAACTAATCAACATGAATGCAATAAACAAATATTTTAAAAATAACTTATATTTGATTATTTTCTTTAGAAAATAATTCATTTTCTTAGAAAAATGTTAACAACCTAATTATTTCTAGAAAATTTTAAAATATTCCAATTTTAAAAAATCAGGGTGTTACACTATGAAAGAGACACATGGTGTCGTAGTGAGCTAGGAACAAACAATGTGGCGACCTGCAAAAGAGACATGGTTCTCTACGAAAGAGAGACATGTGGGTCTATTTGAATGAGACACGTGTCGCTCCGGTAAAAAGACACATGGAGCTCTACGAAAGGATCACGTAGGGCACTGCCAAGATGACATGCGGCGCCTTAAGAAGGTGGCACGTGGCACTTGTGAAAGGGGACACCTGACGCTCCTAGGAGGCGGCACGTGATGCTCTGCAAGAACGACACATGTCCCTCGCCACGTAGACTAGCTTGTCACATCATGTGCCAGTGTGGCCAGTGCCACATGTGCTTGCAACGTTGGTGCCACGGTCGCATGGAGCCTTTTTAATGACATTTTTCTTCACCGTCATAGAAGTGAAATCAGTTCTATGATGCAGAAAGGTTTCGTCGTAAAAGAGTATTCTTATGTGAATAATGACGAGGGTGCACAGATGCATCTTCAGATTCTTTGTGATACTGCACTGCATCTGTTCAATTAGCAAGGTATGCAGTACACACCAACTTTCCTTCCTCCCTCTGGGAGTGCTGCGTCTTTATTTGTCGTGATGGCTAATATTTCTCACAATTTATGGACTGCTGTAAACAAGCCAACAAGCTCAGCAGACCATATATGCCCTTCTTTTTCTTATAATCAGCTGATAAGGAAATTGTTAGATATATTTTACTAGAAGTGGCCAATGTAATTATTAAAGAAAATAATTCTTATTATAAGGTCCTAGTGTGATTGTTGCTAGAGATTAAAGGAATAAGAATTATGGGTGAAACACCATCTCTTCTCACTTCAAATAAAGTGTCGCATGTGAAAAGAATTCTGATTCAAAGATCAAATAAGCATGCGTGTGTACCTTACAAGCTCTTGCAGTACAATTTGTTTTTCTTACTCCTATAAGTACAATTTCTTTTTCGTAACACTTTTGAAATTTTCTATAGCAAACGCGGGGTATCACCTAGTTGACTTTGTATTATTGCCTTGATAATTAGATAGAGGGATTACCTTATTTCTTGCGAGTGAATAATTTGAAGGCTATCTTATTTTCTGATTTAAAACAATAATACATCATTGGATGCTGCTAGTGGTATGCCGCTAAAATAGCAAGTCAAATATAGAGCTCATGAATGTGGGGACAATAGCGCATGTCGCTGCTGTTTGTCACCACATATAAACGGGGCACGGTTACAGCAACAATCCTCCATCCTGCTGTAGTTACCACAAAAGAAAGTATAGTAGTTTGCAAACAGAACAAGGATACTAATGGAGTCCTCACGCAAGTTGTCCCCGGCCGTCGTCCTCGTCCTCCTGCTCGTTGTCGTAGCTACGGGTATGTGCACATACTGATCATTGATGGGAAACAATTCGATCAATGAAACTAAACCCACCTATTTAACCAATATTTTGTACTACTAGCAAAGTACCTGTACGTTGTTACGGGTTTGAAAAAATAAAATATTTTTTATAATTTAAACATAAATTATTTACACAATATAATTGTTAACATGTTTTACATGAAATATTATATTTATATTATTGTTAGTGCTTCTTAGTGTACCATTTTATATATTATAAGTAACATTTTTTCTATTATTTTTCACGTATTCTTATCATAAATATTTTTTTACCTCTATTGTTAATGATTTGCACATGTAGTGTTGTTTAAGTGTTATGTTGGAAAATTAAGTGAAATAATATTAAAAAATACTCAAATATAAGTAGTACAATATGAATCATAATTTGCCATGCGAAAAGGGATTCTCACAAGCGCATGATGCCTACAAGACATCACTGGATCTCTATAAAGCCTAACATGTAAGACCAAGATCGTGATCCTATGGCTAAAGATTTCTAGAAACTTTATCCGATAGGAAAAACAATTCACGCAGAATAGAAACAATACTGTATTATGACATAATTTTAGATTTGAAAACATGCTCAAATGAGAAAAGTTAAAACACTAAAGTTGTAGATCTTATCGAGATATTTTTGAAACATATATAGATTATATTATTTGAACTTCGGAGGAAGGAAATATAGGCCCCGTACAGAGACCTGTGTAGAGGAGTCCGAATCAGAATAAATATTTTTGCATCGTAAATTTGAAAGCCAAAACAGCGGAATTTTGACTTCTATTGAATATCAAAGTTGTAGAATTTTTTGAGGGCTACGAGATAGAGTCCGAGTTTGCCTTATTTAAACTCCGGACGAGGGATTTATGGTTTTTTAAATTTGGTGCTTGAGATGGAAGGTACGAAACCGATTTGGATTCAATCTCTAATTTTATGAGCGTACGGTAGGTTGAACATGTTCACCTAAATTAATAGATTGTAGAGATTTGATGAACTCATATTTGTTTAATTTTATAAATAGCATCTCATGGATAAGATTTCAATTTAGTATTAAAATCAGAAATCAAAGAATAAAACAAAATTTTCAATAAATTTTATTATGTCTTTGGTTGTATTGTCATATACTTAATAATTGTCTTTTGTATGCAAGAAAGGTTGACGTATAAAACTTTTTTGTGCTAGTACTTTCATGAAAAAATTATGTATAAATAGCAACATCACGTATTACTCGGAAGTATCTCAGAAATATGCATACATTTTTCTGTGCCAGTACTGTTTCTGGATATATAATCCCTGATCGGCAGTTGTGTATATACAATGAAACAAAATAGATATTTCAAGAGAAACATGCATGTGAAATTTTTGAAGTGTTTTTCTTTGCATATTTGGCACAATATATTTTTCACTGTATCACACCAACACATTTTTTATATGTTAGAGCTGAACTTGGCGCATGCAAGGATGTGCAAGACGAAGAGCACCCAGTACAAAGGGATCTGCATTAAGGACAGCGTGAACTGTGCCACCATTTGCCAGAGTGAGGGTTTCTCTGGTGGCGAGTGCAGCGGCTGGAAGCGGGACTGCATGTGTAGCATGACCTGCTAAGGAAGCAGGATATAGAAAGAGCAGTCTTCATGCTGGGGCACGAATAAAAGTCCTCCGGAGTCTTCAGTGGCATATGAGATGGACGACACAAGCAAAGTGCGCATCCGTTTGATATTAACTTTTTTCTGAAATATTGTTAATACTTTTCTTATATATGCCAAATTAATTGCTGAAAATACCTATGGCATTGTGTATTTCCTATAAGCTAGTAATCCTTATACCGCGGAGGATAATATATGTATTCAGCGACTTATGTTTTCGGGAGTAAAGTTTATGGTTGGTCTTAAAATTTATCCAATTATATTCTGTACTCCCAAATTGCCAAAGCACGGGTATTTAAACAAGCAACCTAGTTGACTAAGTGATAAGAGCAATAACATATAAACAATGGTAGTAACTCGTACATTGCACCAACCTGCTATGCTTGGAAAAGTTCTAATAACTCTCGATTTGGTAGAGGCGAAACACAAATTGACCCGACTTTTGAGTAACATGTTTTGAAAAACAACCGCAACACTATGTCTCCTCCTGTTATCGATTGACATTGCATGACTGACCTCGTAAAAAAGACTAATCCTTATATGCAAATCAAAAACATAAGCAAGATTAATAAGAATACAACCAAATTACAAATGTATGATTACCTTTATTTAGGTCGTGAATGTGGTGTTTAGGCCGTATATTACCTTTGTTTATCGCGTAATCCACGGATTGCTAGAGGTAGCCAGTAGGTAGTGATAGTCCTATATGTCCTTTAAAATCCTCCAGTTCGATTAGGCACTAGGCTCTTGGCAGGAATCATTTATGGATGCCACAGTAAAATGATGCCAAACGCAAGCAACTCAGTGTCACTCTTACCTTGATTAGGACCTTCTACCAGTTAGAATCCTCTCTACCCCATGCCATAATTATCTTAGGGTTCTTGGATTATTAGAACAAAAGATTAGGCACACACATTCTCTGTAAATTCGATACTCTTGATGTAAAGCATTGGTACCTCGAGTATGTAATCACTCGCACAAGGTTGACGTGAAGGCCAGGGTCTGACGCAACCCTCCCCAGAAATCGAGATTCCGAAGGTGCTGATAGCGCATACAATAGATAATACAACACTTGTCCATTTTAAATTACATTATTACAATACCAGAGTTATCAAAGTGCGATAGAATTATACAAGTTTGAGATAGTTTAAAAACACACGGAAGCAAAATATGACAATAACTACATGCGCTCCGATACAACAGTAATAATGATTCATGTCCAAAATCATCACTCTAGCAACACATAATATTGCTGTGGTGGCATATTAGACTCCTAGTAGGAAGTCCAACCGTCAGAGACCTGCATGTCCCTAGGTAGAATACCAACAGGCAATTCTACATATGCATTACCTAAAATAAAAAACAACAACAATAACACAAAGTCTGAATACTAATTACTCAGTAAAACTCACCCGCCAAAGACACCTAGAGATGCAATGACTCTAATAGGGTCATTGTTTTAAAAAGAATTGCATTAAGCATATTGATAGTACTATCAATTCTGTTTAGCCATGTTAGAACATGAATAAAATTTTAGTGTAGCAAATCATGAACAATAAGGCATATTCATGTAATGATATTAAAACCAATACAACAACAGGAATAACCAACAAGTATCAACATGGCAATCTCATAATATAACATGTGTGCTACATGAAGCCTCATTGAACAAGCGGTACTCATTACTGTGAGGGATAATGATTGTAATCATTTTACATCAGCTGGGAAAACCTAAAATACACGACACATATATTCTCCTAGAATCATATGTGGCAACCTTTCGTAAGAAAAACTTACACCTTACTGGGTGCAATAACACCGAGTGGGTGGACCATTCTTCCAATAGTACTTCGTAGTAAGAACCATCCACTTCAGCAGCAGAAGGGTCACATGACCAATGTACATTAACCATTCTCATTGCAAGTTATTAGTACGACATCGGTTTACTAGTACTCATACACTAGCATGCATTCGATATTGTTTAATATTTGATCAAGGGGCTATTGATAGTCCTTAAATGACATATCTGACCGTCAAATTCCTGCATAAATAATAAAGAAGGAATAACGAACATAGAGATAGGTGTTTATTACTAACAATTTCCACTACTATTGGTGATTATTTGTATGCAGGTGATTTATTCACAGAGTAAAGGGAAAACCAAAGTAATTGGAGGAAGAAACACACTCCCGGCCAATCAGGGCGTAGTACACGGATTTGTGGGTCCACTACGGATTCTAAACCGCCTCAAGAACTGACCTAACCCATGTACATGACTTCAGGGCCCACCTAACAGTGTTTCAAAAAAGAATGGGGGTCATTGGGCCCCACTTATGTTCGGCCGAACAGGTCACTTTGGCCAAACAAAAAGTGGGCCCAACGAGGCCCATATTTTTGTGGGGGTTTGCCACCACCTTTCCAACGTCGCCCTCCCCTCTTAGGGAGGGAGTTATCACCTCCAGGAATCGCCTTTGGTCCCTATAAAAGCATGGGAGTACCTCCAATCCAACACACATAAAAAGAAGATTTAAAACTCCACTCAAAAGGCTTTGGCACTGCCAAAGTGCTTAAAAATAGGAGGAGAGTGGGGGAGAGTTAGGAGGAGGTCCAGACTTGTCAGCGCTTTCTCCATGCTTGTATCTCGGCAGATGCTTTCCTTTCTTAGTAAGTACTTACCTCCGGACTTTAATTGTTAATGCAGTTGACTTTCTTAGTTATATTTGATTATTTGTCTTATTCAAAACATTTGTTCAAATATATAAAATTATATGGTAGGTTTTAACTTTCTTTAGTGATAAAACAAATTATAATAAAATATGTGATAAAATTTTAAATTTTTAAAATATGATGAATGGTCAAACATAACTAAAAAGTCAACTGTATCAATAATTTAAATTCAGAGGAAGTATTTGTGATCTTCCTTTGGTATTTAAGCTTCCTTATTAAGTAAGTTCTTTCCTTAGTTGCTTACAGGATTATTGCTCTATTTAGTTAAAGTATCATAGTCTTCTATAAACGTAACGTCGAGACTTTGATAGTAATTAATAGCATAGACGTGGTGTCTAGGCTAGAGGTTATCTTTGTTTTCCGCGTGTCCCATGGTTTGTAGAGGTAGTCGATAGATGGTGATAGCCCTATCCGACCTTAGTAATCCTCCATGTTCGGGTACATCATAGAGCTATTGGCCGAAGTCGCTTGTGGATGCAGGGGTAAGTCGGTGCCCGTAGTAAGCAATTATAGACTGAATCTATCTTATTTTAGGATCTTTTACCATAGGAGTCCTCTCTACCGTCTGCCTACCATATTCTTGTTGTCCTTGGACAAATTAGGATAGAAGATTAGACACACATGTTCCCTATGAATTCAATACCTTAGAATACTCTTAGGTAAAGTACTACAGTGGTGTCTATGCACTTGTGGATTTATCTATAATCGTAAGAAATACCAACTGGGGACGACATCGAGACAATCCTTAACTGATAAGGCATGATTCCTGTGTGGTTTCAACATCATAAGTAAACTTATTTCCGTTAAGTTCAAATTTAGTGATCAAGTTTGGTCTCTTAGCAAGAATAATAAGGCTATCGATATTATTCAAGTCACTAACCATAGCAACACAATATAGAATTCCACCAAACTTATATACCAGTAACATAGGTCATTTGCGTATCATGTAAAGTGGATTTTTAAACAACACCTATCAACTTAATGTAATAATCAAATAGACACACTAGCAATAATGTATTAAAATTAGCAAAACTTTATAAAATAACAATAAAATCGGGACTTGTCTTGATAGACACTAGTGTTAGCAACAACGGTCTCTTGCTCCTAGGAGTCAATATCCTTCTGAAAATTCTGATCAAGCTTCTAATTGTCGTTACCTATGTATGAAAAATGAATCAACAGCTTTAAAATAACACCGTAACATCCAACGATATGAATATACAAGAATACAGTGATGTTAAGATGATTAACAATTTTTTTTAATATGTTCTTGAAGACATATGCTTCACAGAAGCAAGTTCAGTTATTAAGATTTTATGTGTGAACTTTCATATTGCATTTAAATAGGGTTGATAAAGCAATAAGAGTAAATAATTAATTTAGTAAAGTAAATATGTGCTTCTGATCATGAGTTATTTATTACATATAGAGACATGTATGAATATTATTTTTTACCACGTTCCAACTCCATGAGCAAAATATTTACTAGCATTTATATAAGCAAAAGTGCTAAATAAACCCTAGAGCATAAATAATTCATATTTTGGCAAACTAAAAATCAGGTTGATAGATAAACATGTTCTAACTAAGGCCACAGAGTCAATGAGCAGATCCCACGTGGTCACACCCAATCCCGGCCACAACGACGAGCATAGGTGGAAGGTCGTCAGAGTGCTCGTCGCCGGGGCCTATGCACGGCGGGACTCGGCCGCGGGCACTTCATCGTGATGCGCGTGTGAGGCGCACCTGCTGGCGGAGACTCACGAGGTGAGTGGCTCACCGAACAGACTAAAATAACTTAATATAGTTATTTTTCTTAAAAAAATCTTGCATACCCCGGCAGCATGCGCCGTAGTAGGCTCAATAATGTCCTGACAACGGTTTGGATTCCAACCGGTTCGAATGAATCGGTTTTGATATCGTCCAACTTTGTGGTTTGGTTGAAACGAGCTCACATCGGTAATGGGTCAGGTAGAAAAAAAAATCAGTATGAAAAAATATCGAGGCTCATCGATAAACATGAAATTTCAGAAATATTGATAATTTCATGAATGAAATGAATTATTTTTCAAGATTTTTATAGGATTTGAGCAAAAATTTGCTTTAATCTATAAACTATCATAACTACATATAGAATAAAATTAGTTTTCATTAAGTAAATATGGTTAGTAATAAAATTTTGATAATAAAAATTATATCAAGGCTGACCGATAAATACGGTATTTTGAATATTTCATTAAAATTTTGTCAAATTTTTCTTCCTATGTCAGGTTTGGTTTGGTGACACCGTCACTCAGTTTGGTTCAAAGTGAGTTTTGCGTCAAAACAGAGTCAAAATGGTTTCATCCTGCGGTTCCTACCTAGTTCTAACTGCAAAACACTAGCGGAAGCGAAACAGAGGACTCCTCCAGAGCTGCACAGTTCCTTGGGTTAGCTGACAGCACGCGATGGCGTCGCCTCTACTTAGATGGATGTGGCGACCGTACCCCACAGTTCCTAGCCACAAGGACAAGGTCCCAGCCGTCCAGCCTGGCGCCCTGTCGGTGCTCTGCCCACCCCGCAAGAAGGAAAAGGTCCAGCCCGGTTCCCCGCCTGTGCTTCCCCCGGTGCTCTGTCGACTCTGCAACAAGAGGTCCAGCCCCCGCCGTCAACCGTAAGCAGTTCTAACACGCCACACCAATACTCTTTTCATTTCAAAATTGTTATCGTTATTGACTTTTTTATTATCTTTAACCGTTCGTCTTATTCAAAATATTTTAAAAAATATCATATATTTTTTATAATTAATTTTATTACTAGATAAATTTATAATATAATAATAATTTTATGTATTTAAAATAATTTTTTAAATAAGATAAATAGTCAAAGTTCACGAAAAAATTAATGATGATAACAATTATAGAACAGAGGAAGTACATTGTAAGATCGAGCCATCCCCTTCCCTCTCCTCTTTTCCTTTGATCTGGGAAAAAAATTCAACATCCAAGGTGGGTGACCTCCAGTGTGCAGGATTCTGATGAACCGGCAGTTTGCAGCGAGGTCCAAGGAGAGGAAGATCACGTACAATTGTGAGCTCGGCCACCAAGATCGTTTTGTGGGCTGCTCTGTCACTGCAGATCAGGTAATGAAGCGCCTCTCACCTAATGAGATGAATTGCAGAATGTTGTTATCATGTCTACATGTCACGGAGGTAACTACTCAATGATTATTTACATATTTTGGTACATATTACCATCAGTAATTTACTTGTGGTAATACTAAGGATATTTTGACCATTAGTACTAGTAATCATCAAATTACATTCTCTGCCATCCAATTACATTCTTTTGCTCTTGAATCTCCACTGACAGCCCTTGGTGTTGGAGCTCCGCCTGAGTGTAGTCCTTCACCGGATTTAACGTGCACACGCCAGAGACTCGATATCCGCACTCCACGGAACGACGTCGAATCTCTGTCCCCTTGGGTCCTTGCATCGGACACACTGCCACCGCCGTCGAGGAGAAACGTAACCGAAGCAGAGGAAACGAAATGAACTGATGGTGAGCAGTCTGTCAGCTATGAATCACCGATACGACATGCAGATACGGTGATACGATGATTATGCATATGATCAAAAACATTGATATGCCGATACGCAGAGTACATTTAAAATATAAGTTTAAATAGCCTAAAAATCATAAATAAATGAATATGGTAGAGATAAATATAATATGGTAAATAGTTCAAATTCCACAAGCTAAATGAGTACGATATTGGTGCATTACAGAACATAAAGATACAAGGCACTAGTCAAGTGCATTAGATACAAGAAGCCATAAAGATCAAATTTATTCTGCAGATGTTGTTTCATCTTCAATCATCATTTGTCTCAAATTCTGACTCATTCAATGTTAGTTCAGCTCCTTGAAGAATACTAATGCCATCAAATGTCTCATGCTCATCAGCCCCGACATTCCACATTTTAGATGGTCCAGTTAGATAATTATTTGTGGACCTTAAAAGAATACGTAAATTATTGTGCACGTACACCAAGTCCTTAGCACGCTCTGGAGTGAGTTTATTTCTTCTCAAGCTATAAATGAAACCATAGGTACTCCAATTCCTTTCACAACAAGAGGAAGAAGCTGGTTGCCCAAATAGCTTAAATGCTAATTCTTTCAGCTCTGGTATCCTAGCCCCATAAGTGCCTCACCACTGAAATAGGTCAAAGTGAGCTCTATCCTCAATTGCATCAAGGTTAGCAAAGTCTCCTCTATTTAAAGATTAATCAGCAAATTATTTCTTAATATTCCTCAAGTTAGTGAACGAGGGCATCAGTTATGGCGCGAGTGGAGAGAATGACTCGCTGAGTTGCTGTTTTGTGTTAGGTTTAGCAAGTTAGCATGCCATCAGTTTTCGTTGGCCCACGACATATCAACAGCGGCGGCGTATCGGCACGTATCAGCAGCCGCATCCCGAATTAATTTATTTATTTTCAAAATAGAATTATTTGATATTCAACGATACGCGTATCGCCACTGTATCCTGCTGTATCGCGTATCCCACCATATAGGATACTGGTACTTGGCCCTGCGTGTCATATTAGTGATTTGTAGTCTCAGTATGGCTGTGTGATTAAAACATTTCATCCTAAATTATTAATATAATTACAGATCTGTTATTTTATTTTCTCCAGTACTACCCCAATAAATTCAATACTATCTTAAATTACTGGTTGTAGGTGGTGGTGGGAGGGTAATTATTTTTGAACCGTTGGATTCTAACCACCAGTCAAGCAAGCTCTTTTAACCTATTTGGCGATGGCGATTTGTCTCATCTATTACCTTGTCCCGGTTACTTGAGAGCCTACGACTGCGAGTTCCATCCACGTTAAAGACTTCAGATTCGGTATCCTCGGAACACGCCAAATTTTAGAATAGGATCCTTGTGAATTGATCCTCCCGTAGTTATGCACATAGGGTGCACATCAGCTGTTCGATAGAATGCCTCATATGTTTTGCGCTTCTGTGTTTGACTGTTTGTTTATGTTTGTAGCTGCAATGGCGACGCCAACCTTCACTGGACAACCACTCCGGATTGCTCTGCCGTTGGTCGATGGTATGGATGTTTCAATGTTTTCGAATTCTTTAGGAGTTTTACTAATGGTGACACTTCATTTTCTTGGCTGTCTTCTTTCATGTTCTGCTTCTGAAACCACGTTATATGTCACGTCTAGGTTTACTTTTTGTTCGGTAGCTTATTCTTTAAGAATGCATAGCGTGGACGGAAACAAATGTTTTCTTTTCCTTGATTTTAAACCAGAAGGTGGGATTTGTAAGCAGAATAATTAACTGTATTTAGATTGTTTTTATTTATGCTTAGATATATTTGATAGACATCAGGTAGAGCACTTTTACAATGGGTCTTCAAGATATAGGTAGAGCACTTTTACAATGGGCTAAAATCAATATGGGCCGTCGATTTCTCTTGATCCAACGGTTTAGATATAATTATACTATATTAAGTTTTTAAGTAGTGTAAAGTAGTATTTTAAAATAGTATGAAGTAGTATGGGTATTTTGGGGAAAAGAAGTTAATGGCATGTTATAATTTTTGTGATTTTTTAGAATGAATTGAAACAATAATTTTTGAAAAAAAAATCTCAAGCATTACTCATTGATTTCATTTCGGCCTGTTTCATTCACGCTTTCTTCGGCCCTAACTGCGGCAGATCCTGTTAAAAAAAAAAAAACTACGGCAGATCGGCCATTGCTTTGGTCCGAGCCTCCATGGTACCCCGGCGACCATGAGACCCCCGCTGCAGGCGCGGAGTGAGCGCTCGGCCCAGATGACAGTCGGCCGCGCCTCCGTTCTTTGTTCCCATGACGCCGTATGTGAGCCGCACCTCCCCGCCGCTGTCATGCCTCTCACTGGAAGCAGAGAAACCGGCAAAGAAGCGGCGGCCGCCCTCTTGTGAAGCCTGGGGAACAGAATTGCGGATCCCCTGTTTCTCCCAAGACAAAATAAATCCCCTAATTGAATCGCCCATATCCAGGACGTGCTTGGATACAGAATAAATATAGTCCTCCGTACGCTTTATTTGTTACCAACTTTCTCTGATCAGTCGAGTGACAAGTGTAAAAAGTGCGAGGAAGAAGCACCGGCAACAAACGGTTTTTCATGGAGTTCTTAGAGTGAGAAGGAGATGTTAGATCAGTGGATCACTAGGAATAGATCAGAGGGGTTCTTCTCTTTTGACGAGTGATCTTTAGTATTTAGAGATTAGCCAAGAGAGAGAGAGAGAGGGATGCATACCAGGACTTACTTATGCTCTCTGGTTTGTTGATGGAGTCTGTGCACGGGTAACGACGGTTGGTGGAGCTCGCCGGTGTGCCATCCCGTAGCTTCAGCATCCCTTCTGGCTCGGATTAGGGTTCAGAGGTGGGTGTACTATAACAGAATCGTAGACGGCTCCATTCCAAGATCATTTTCGGGTGATGTCACACGCTGTAACGTTCAATAGTATAACATATGACAGACAAATATAATTACAGCGAAAATATAGATAGAGTACAAAGTTTTTACATAAATCCGAATTTAGATTACAAACCAGAGTCTTTAAAATAGCGGAATCGAATAGTTCAACAGAAATAAAATAGTCCAACAAAATAAGTAAGATATAGTCGCTCTCTCACAATGTTTCGCATAGAACCTCTGGCCTTATAGGTGTTTGCCCAAACACCGTACCAGCAATCAATGGTTTACTCCTCCTCATCATCAGTGCACCGTTCCCACTCGATGTTCCAGCAATCACGACGCTGACCTTCCAAGTGAAACCTCCCACCGTAGTGGCAGTCTCTCCCCTAATCATCTGAAAACCACATAGAACGTCGCTATGAGTAACTAATTTATTCAGCAAGACTGACCCGATAAAATGGCCTTCTACAGCCGATTACTAAACATGCATAGGCTAAGGGTAGGGTTCATGTTGTCAAAAGTCAGCCTAAGAGTAAATCCCTAGTTTTCAAGTTTTAACATCAAGTTAAAATTAATAGGCGAAATAGTAAATTTAGTTTGCACTATAACTACAACAATCATGGTTGTAATATAATTAATAATAAATCTATACAATAATATTGAACCCATTCATCGCATTATTGGCTTCCGACACTGTTCCGACGGAGTTATTAAGTGCTACTCGTTACTGTGAAGTGCAGCGACTCGAATTGATTTACATCCTATAGGAGAAACCTGTTTGCACGATCCATACATGATTCATGAAAGTCGTATGGAGCAACTTTTCGTATACGGTACCACCAGGTCTTCCAGGAAGGGTTCCCTAACGCGATGCGCCCCGTGCCATCATACGTGGGTAGATTCCTCCCTCCTCTCAGTCCCAGTTTGACTAAACAAGGGAATAGGATATCTTCTGGTCAGGCAGTAGTCGTAGCTACATTAGTTTACTGGACTCATATCTTCAATATGCAAATAGTATGTTCAAACTTGATCCCATGGGCCGGACACGAGGCGTAGCCTTAGGTGACTCAGACGGGACTACCTTCTTGAAGATAAGTTGTCCTTCCCTTTCCACCTAGTTGCCCGCCCGATCTTCATTTATTACCCCATCTAGACTTTTCTTCAGCCGATATCATTTCCTAGTGATAATGTTTCCTGGTCCACGATTGGTTTCCATACCACTCGACAAATAGTCGTCCTAAATTAAGCAGAGTGCCTACCATCCTGAGGCTATCATTGGATAAAAGGAAACCTACTGCAATGCTAAGTTTTTAAACAACTACTATAAACTTAATACAGAGACAAGCCTACATCTCTAACTAGTGAGAAAATAAAAATAATTAAAACTGGTGAATACACCGGGGCTTGCCTTGGTCCTATTCCTGGTTAGCGGGATCTCCCTTTTGTTCTTCTGGCTCCTGCTCTTGTCGCATGCTCCACGTGGTTCACTTCGTTATCTATATTATGCAAATGTGCGATGCATATGAGATCAGTATTCTATTCATAGCGCTTACTCAACAAATACTTTAATACGACAATTTATGATATAAATGAATGGGGAGGAGTGATTTGCGATACGTGAACAAGGTGTGAAGTGTGGATCACCAGAGTGTACTGGTCAAAACATTATTTTTCCGCATTAAGTGGGGCTGGTATGGACTAAGTAAATCATAATGTAAAAGTATTGAATTAATACTATAGTGCTAAGTGAAATATTAAAGCTTATAAGGAAACTAATTATTTTAGCATGGTTCTGGAAGTCATTTGTATATAGGTGATTTACTGCAAATAAAACATGTCATGAGTGATTTACTGGTCAAGTTTCACCTGCATGCATGGGGCTATTATTTTTAAATAATTAAAACAATGAAAAGGCAAAATAATTTATTGTGACTAAATTATAGAGAATAATCATATGTCATATTACAGGATGATTAGTCCTAGATAAATATAGTTGGGAACAAAATTTGAACAATTTATTAGCTCCCTGGATTTATTTAAGATTTTATTAGTCTTTTACCTATTTATTTTAGTTCCCGTAAATACATTAACATGCAATGGAGTTTGACATTTTTATGCAGTAGTACATGCCTAGACAAACTCAGAGAAGTTTAGTTTGCTCAAAAATTCCTAATACTGAATTAGTTATGTATTTTACAAGCTAAAAGAATTTTCTGGCTATTAATAATTTGCTGGGAAAAGGATTTTCTAGGCTAGGCCATATCAGAGGCCACATGGATCACTGGGCACAGGAGATCCGGCCCAGCTCCAGATGAAGCTCGGCCATGGCGGCCACAGCACGTCGGAGGCCGGTGGCGCGTCGTCGGAGTGGACCAAACGGCCACCAAAAATTTCAAAAAAAATACCTATGCGAAGCTTAGTTTGACGCGATCCCGATTGAGGTGGTCCCAAGGGAAGGACCTCACCGGAGTAGCCGGCGGCGAGCGACGAGGCTCCGGGGACGTGTTGCGATTGACGAATTAATGTGGCTTGCACGATGGGTTTTGAGCGACGAAACTCGATAGGGTGGAGGAGAAGGGCAAGGCGAAGAGTTTGAGCCGGCTGATCTGCGCCGGAGGGACTGGAGCAGCGGTGCGGTGAGCTCAACCGAGCTCACCAATAGTGGGTGACGGTGGGAGCAGAGACAGAGAAAAAGTGAGAGCCGAAAAATAGAAATGGGGAGAAATGCGAAAATCGGGGGTGGCACATCGGGTTTGGGGTACCCAAGCCGACCGGGGAGGCCGTCCGCCGATGTACAGAGGCCACGCCGTCAGCGTCAGCAGCCCAGGCCCGCTCCGGAGGTTGAAGACACAGATGTGGCTGATAGGTGGGACCCGCTCCCTGTTTCTTTTTTATTGGTTTCCGAAACAACACCTTTTTCATATTTTCATATCTTTAAAACTGTTGATCCTATGTGAAATCTAAAAACATGGGCGTGTTCATCATGATGTGCTCTATTTTATAAAAATACTAACTATCATTAGTTCCTAATGAAATTTGGTTAGGAATTTTGTGAATAGGGATGGTTTTGACCTTTTAACCATTTAGTTAGGGCACATAATCTTAGACTAAAAATTCAAGAAAATTCTCAAAATTCCAATTCTTCCTGAGGTACAACATATATTTTTGGTGGTACTAGGTTGTTTTGGAAATATTTGACTTGTAGTTCAGACATTATTCAAATTCGATCAAATTTCATGCAAATCACATTTAAATAATTATAAAAAATTTTGGGGTGGGCCCATTTATGGTTATTGTTCACAGCCAAGGTTTTTATGCTAGTTTTGTTCACACCCTGGGTGTCACATGTATGGTGCAGTGACGAACCTCATGGTGCGTGACATGGTCCCCACCTTCTCTTATAGGCGCTGCGCGACACGGGCCCACCAGCCCTTCTTGGGCTGGACGCCCCTGATCAGGGCGCAGTTCAAGGGCCCATTGGCGGATATCAACCTAATATTCTCCCCCTTGATCTCCTCTTTCATGCTTTAACTTTATACTTTGAAATAAAACTTTTCAAAGTACTTGTTCCATCACAAATTTGTATGTAGAGCATGTTTCGTCGTCACGGTTAGTCACCGATAGAATCAACATCTACAACACACTCCTTTGTTCTGAAACAGATCATTTAACCTTGTGCCTCTTATTGTCCGGAAAATATAGACTATACCATAAAACCCATGTCGACTGTGTGCTCTCCGAGCACACTGGGCGGTAAGCCTTTAATGAGCAGATCTACTAACACTTCCATTCCTTTTATGCTCCAAGCATCAAATATAATTCCAGACTTTCTCCTCAACAACGTATAACTTGTGTCAATGTGTTTGGCACCACACTTGACTTGTTGTCACAGGAGTAATATACTTGATGGTTATTGCTGTTATTAACCATTATCAATTTTGGGTATAGGTTTCCTTAACCATTTTGCCTGTCCCTCAGCCTCATATCATGCTAAGTCATATCTTTTCATCACATTGATGATAATTCCTTGCTAATTCGTATCCTTTCATCACATTGATGATAATTCTTTTATTTTTTGAAGTTTTTTCACACAAAAACTTCAAGTATGAAAGTTAGCGATAATTGTGGATTTTGCTACACATTTCACGCATTGTATCTTGCACTCATAACCTTTTGAGAGCACTTGTACAGATCTATCTTTGTACTCATAACCTTTTTGGAGTATTTGTTTCTTTTCATATAAGGCTGATATCTTTAACTCCATTCCAGTGATCTATATCTGGACTGGACATTGCCAAAGCAATCCGGATACATGAAACTGCGTTAGGGTAATATCAAGCTTCTAACAGCTGAAGTATATGGTACCATATTCATTTGATCCTTTACATATTGTCTTTTGGAACACTAATGTTCCTAAAAACCATTACCCTTGACTATAAGAACAGGCGTATGTTTTCTTGTATGCATACTTTAGAGACTTCTCATAATGCATATGCAATATTTCTAATACCCCTTCTCTTTATCTCTCTCATATAACAAGGGACATTTAATCGAGAACATTCTTTAAACTTTAAGCACAAGAGCTTCTTCTTCTTTTGTATTGGATTAGGAAACGAGTTTCTCATTCTGTATCTTTTGCATAAATGCAATTGTCCTCTTACTATTTAAGAAAACCCAAAATTCTTATTAATCTAACAAAAACTTTAAACATCTCTTTTTTTAGAAAAATATCTTCAATCCATAAATGGATTTTCTGTCAACGATGTCTAAAGTTCGTTTTCTTTTCATAGCAAAACCTTGGGTTGTGCCATGTAAATATATTTTCCTTAGATCCTCACTAAGGAGAATCATCTTTGCATTTATCTGATATAGCTCAAGATCATGATGTGCCGCTAATGTCATTATACCTCTGAAGAAAATATTACATAAGACATCAAAAAATCTCTCATAGTAACATTATTTCTTCTCTTTGTATAAGGCCTTTTATCATATATTCCTTCCAGAGTCACATTTAATCTTATAGACCCATAACGGCCTACTGTTTTGACTCTATTAGGAATATCTTCTAAATCCTAAACATCATCAAGATTAATCAATTACATTTCATCTTTGACATCATGGCATTATTCATTTCTTTGAACCTTAGGGTCCTCTGCTATTGACACTTCTTTTATATGGGATTCTCTTTTATTGCCTAGAGGCAATTAATTCTATAATCTCCGTGTAACCAGAAATTTACTGTCCTTGAAACATGAAGTGGATACATAGTCCTACTTCTCTTCAAGTCTTACTTCATAGTCCTACTTCTCTTCAAGTCTTACTTCCCCAGATTATCTATCTCCTTCAAAGATGACGTATCTCTGAACTCTTTAATCTATATGGGTTTTCTCTGTTATAACTTTTCTTCTTTATGGCACTTTGAGCATCATCTTAGTATTCCTTCATTAAAAAACAGGAATACATCTATTTCTTTACTTTAGGGGTATCATTAATATGACCGTTGTACTCCCCCAGACGATCACATTTTTCTTTGGTAGATCACTTTAGAAGCACAATATGCATCACATTATCATCTTTATAGGAGAGTTTCATAATTCTTCCTCCCCCTTGAAATGTGGTAAGAATCTTTCTGCCACAATTTCGAAAACATTCAAAACTCTTGTGAATTGAGGAAATTTTGATTGTCTACTTCACTCACCTGATTACATCATATGAAGTAAAGTTATCTGTGAACTCTTATGGGAGTACTTCTTCCTCATTCCATTTCAAAAACTCAACAGAGTTCTTTTATCATTAATACTTCTATAAGTCGTACTTGTACATCATTCTTATCTTTTGGTTTGTCTTCTCTTTTGACTCATTAAGTGCTTAATGACTATCGCACATAAAGTGCACGGTCAATACTCAAAAAGCATAAGAACTACTCCATACTTTTCTCTGAGAGTGAGATACATTAAAAGCACATGAGTCAACATATCTTTCTCCCACAAAGTAGAATAAATCTTTTCTCAAACTTCTCCCGCTATACGGGATTTTCTTAACACAAACATTATGCCATCTTTTCCCCGCCATACGGGTATTTTCCTAGACTTTACCCTTCATACGGGTATAATCATAATCATCTCTTTCCCGTCATGCGGGTAATTCCCCTGAAGGGACATGAATACTTGTATTAGCTCATATTCAATCATCAAAATTCAGAAATAAATCTGAATATTCTGTGACACATACATGCTTAATCCAACGTTGGTCAAATTAAACATGTATATGCCTTGTCATATCATAATCATTAAAATGATTATAAAATCTTGTTCATAAAGAGTACATGAAAAATAATATCTCATACTCTCAATGATACATATGTTTCTTGAATTAATATCCAAGAATTCTTTTCTTTTGAAGCCATTCTTTAGAGGGAAATACTCTCTCACTCTATGACTTTTTTCATGGTAATCTTTCGGGTCACAAGTACCCAATCTTTTGCTTTCACGAGTGAAAGCATAAAAAATCCTTAGTCTGAGAAAATTAGACAATAATCAACAATAATGAGCATAAAATTAACCTTACGTTGGTCTGATTAATGATATGCACATTAAACTTTTAAAAATATTATCTTGTATTCTAAATCACCGTTGGGCAGAAATAGAATAAACATCATCTTTATACATAAATTCTAAATCACCGTTGGGTAGAAAAAGAATAAATGCATATAACTTATAAATAAAGTGATGACAGATCTATTAAACAATTTTGCTATGAAAGCAACAATATCATCAACTTTATTGCAACGGAAACGTGAAAATCTTTCTCTATTTAAAGAGCATTTCTTTATCTTGTATTTGTTCTCTAAAAATTGATCATATTGATACAAAATTTTTCAGAGATTTAATTATATAAAACTCATGAAACTATGATATTGTTATCATCAACGTTGGTCAGAAAATAACAATATCATAATTGACTTAAAATAGATATCTTTCCACTCCTCTAATAAAATTTTCTCCAATTTAATTAGAGGATAAGACATTTTTCATTGCATCGGAAACTATCTTTTAGAAGCAATCAAACTTCTTATCTTTTATGCATAGAAAATTTAAATAATTTCTATGCACTCATTTAATCTTTCGCATGAATATCTAATTGTTCTTATCTTTTCTCCAATAAAAAAATGATTGAATGGAGATCATCTTTTGACATAAACTCATTGTCATAAATCATTTTTCTGTTCTTTAATTAAATTCTCCCGTTGGTTCGAATTTAATTAAAGTTCAATCAAATCCATGTTGACCACGTCAGGCACCACGAGGTTCATTGCTGCTACAGTACACCCACCTCTGAACCCTAATCCGATCCAGAAGGGAGGCGCTGAAGTGACAGCCCACCGGCGAGCTCGACCGACTGTCGCTGCCCGTGCGCAGACTCCACCAACGAACCAAGGAGCATGAGCAGGTCGTAGTACGCATCCCTCTCTCTCTCTGTTGGCTAATCTCTAAGTGCTAAAGATCACTCGTCAAAAGAGAAGAACCCCTCTGATCTACTCCTAGTGATCCACTGATCTAACAGGAGACTGAGAGGAATGGCCGCTGGGAAGGTGATCTTGCAAAGGTTCGTTTAATTGGCCACCTCTGTTTTCGATCTCCAAGCATCTGTCTACACAACTCCGAGCTATGGACGATGGATGATGGTGAAAATCCTATTGTCTGCACAACCCCAGTCCCATTGGGATCTTAAGGAACACACACGTCAACTCGGGCAATATCTGCTTGATTGCCGACACTGCAATTGCGACTTTTCCGCAGCGATGGAGACGGCGGCGGTGGCCTTTGTGCGATCTCCTCCTTTCATGACCGATTGTCGTCGTTGCGATGGTTCTGCAGAGATGGCGGCGGAAGCTGCAGTGGGGCATTGTGCGAGCGGTGACGGTGGCGGCGGTGCCAGGCATTCGATTAAAGTTTTGATGGAGTGTTTAAATGATGGTGATTTTAGTAAATTATTAGATTAGCTAGTCAATTACGTTTTTATCCTTTTAAATCAATGGTAGAATTAGATCTATACTACTTTGAGGTTTAAAGTAGTATAATTCACCATAACGGGGAGTCTATAGGTATTGCTCGGAAAGTGTTTATTAAAGCCATTCATCTGTTTTTGATAATACATGCTATGCTATTCTCAATTCTTATGCCCAGTGCCTTTTCCAGGACCTCCAAGGTTGCCTGTAGTTAAGATGTCACGTTTCGCTCAGCAACAAACAACTGCCACCATGCCCTTATCGTCTAGTTGGGAAGACACTAAAACTGAACCTATTGTCAAAATGTGTGGCATTACATCTGCCAAGGATGCTGAAACTGTTACAAAGGCTGGAGCTAAACTTATCGGGATGATTTTCTGGCCCAATTCCAAACGCTCTGTTCCATTGCCAGAGGCCAAAGAGATATCCAGAGTAGCAAAGTCCTATGGTGCTGAACCAGTTGGTGTGTTTGTGGACGATGATACTGAGACTATCTTAAGAGCTTCTGATTCATGCGACCTTGAACTTATACAGGTACATCTTCCCCTTTTATTGTCTACTATCCGCAACTGCAGTTGCAACAACCTATTTTTTACTGACACACTTGCTTACACAGCTTCATGGAGATAGCTCGAGAGAACTACTTCCTGTGCTCTGTAAGAATAATCGAATCATATATGTCCTAAATGCTGATGACGATGGGAATCTTATTAATTGTCCTCCAAGTGAAGAATTTATCCTCGACTGGTTTTTGGTGGACAGTGCAAAGGGTGGGAGGTACAGAATTTTGCTTATAGATAGTTGTTAACTTAATTGCTACTGCCTAGTTCGTAGACGCCTTTTTATTTGACTAGTAATTATTAAGTAATTTGCAAGCTCTTTTTTTCATCTTACCAACTTTAACATAAGACATGATTTATTTTTCATTATTGAGTCCACACCTATTTCGCAAGATGATTCAAGACTTTTGCCCATTTCTCTTTCAGCATTAGTCCTTTTGTGCCAAAAAAGATATTTTGGAAACCTTAACTTGAGTGAGTGAATAAAGCTGATGAAATCTTGTGGATCCTTTTGCAGTGGTAAGGGTTTCAACTGGGAGAAATTTCAAATGCCATCGGTGAAAAGCAAGCACGGCTGGTTATTAGCAGGAGGCCTACATGCAGACAATGTTCATCAAGCCGCTTCTGCTCTAAAACCAAATGGCCTTGATGTTAGCAGTGGAATATGTAGTCTTGATAGCCTACGGAAAGATCCAGAGAGAGTATATGCCTTCATGAGCAGTGTAAAATCTTTGAGTTACTAAGAAATCGAAAAACATGTAGTATCTAATCCTATTAGGATTATGAATTCTTTATTCTCTGTATCAAAATCAAAATAAGTAGTATATATAGTTTATATGAAATCTGGATGTTTGAGCTCAGATTTTGCAGCTTTGCGCAAACTGATACCACCAATATTCTTTTCTTATGTCTATATTTCTATTTCATTTTTTCTTGGCCAAAGGTAACAGTTTTTTTTAATGTGAGCTAATAAAAACATAGGTGGTATCATTTTTTTTTTCAAAAAAAAGACTATTGCCGGTATCATTTGTAATCTACTAATCTGGAAGGAATAAATGTTTATAGAACTACTGCTAGAACTGTCATAAACTCTGGAATACTAAACCTATAATATTTATATTTCAAAATAATTTCTCGACGCATAAATAACATAAAAATAAAACAAAACCATCAGGAAAATAAAAGGTTTATACGAAACAAAACATTTTGATGCATGCTTTTGTCGCTTCAAACAAACATGCTCCAAGCGGAAAACTGAAAATTGGAGTGATGACATATTAGGATTGCATTGTAGAAACTAGGGAAAAGTCTATTTTACTCCTCCGAACAATTCAATTTATCCAATTTACCCTCCGAACAAAATATGGGCTTAATTTACTCCCTCAAACAATTTAAGTCGGTGTAATTTACTCCCTATTATAATTTGTTTTTGTTGTTTCTCTTTGTACAATTTGAATTTGATGCTCAAATTTTGTAGTATGAAGGATTATAACAACCACTACGTAAAAAATATATTTTTCTATTTTTTTATTAATATTTTGTATACAATTTTAGAGCTCTATAGTTAAGGTAGTATTAAATATTATTAAACTATATGCCATATGCGTAAAATATATTTTACATTTTCTTAACCTAAGGTTATATGAAAACTATCATTGTGAAAAATTTCAGCACTAAATTCATATTGTACAAATAGAAACAAAAAAGACAAACTATATCAGGGAATAAATTATACTGATTTGAATTGTTTAAGGGAGTAAATTGAGCAAAAATTTTGTTTAGGGTGTAAATTGGACAAAGTGAATTATTCAGGGGAGTAAAATGGACATTTCCCTAGAAACTAAAATAAACAAAATTCATAAACCAACTATAACTATGGTGGTAAAGAAGCATTGTGATGCTGCTCCAATATAACTTTGAATATGCGGCAAGATTAGAGATAGCTTCTATATATTTGAATAGATTTTGTTGTAACCGACTAGGACATCAATTCATCCACCCTTGAATATATAAAGGGTGCAGGGGTTCCTGGGAGATCATCAGAATTCACATCGAGAGCTTCGAAGTCTCTGTGCGAAACACCATCAATACAATGCACACTATATAGGACCTAGAGTTGTTATCCTTTGGAAGGTTTAAAACTATCTAAACCTTGTGTCTTGTGTCCATCAAACAATACCCTTAGCAATATCCAGTTGTGTGAGTGCACTGTTATCATGTCCGCATCCTAACCTTTGTAAAAGCAGCGCATATGAACATCTGCAACGATGGAGAAATTGGGTGGCAGCCATCCTATCCACATCTACATCCAGGATACTATAGAATGGCATACCAGGAGAAATAATCCAATAAGGTAGAGGACTACGACAGGGTGACCCGCTCTCTTCCTTGTTGTTCATCTTGCCGATTGATCCACTACAGAAGCTCCTAGACATTGCCACAGAGCAGGGCCTATTATCTAAACTAAAAGATAGACAAGTACGCCTTTGTACTTCAATGTATACGGATGATGCTGGGGTTTTTGCGAACCCGACAAGAGAGGATGTTGAAAATTTAGCTGCCATTTTACACACTTTGGAGAAGCTTATGGGCTACAACTAACTTCCAAAAATCTATGGTTGTGTCGATTATGGGCTGCCATTTTAAGTCAGTGTTGTTCTCACAACCGGTGTATTTTCTTACGATGCTCAAGGTACCAAACCAAATGAAACATTGGAAGACCTTGATTGCAAAAGAAGTTCTTCTAGGTAGGAGACGACAACCTCACTGGCGGCAAATGCAAAGTCAACTGGAAGTGAACCTGTATGCCAAAGGAGCAAGGAGGGCTAGGAATCCTGAATTTAGAAAAATTTGCTAGAGCGCTAGACTATGTTGGCTGAATGGAAATCAGAAGATAAAGCTTGGGTCGGAATGAGTAATCCCTGTGACGACACTGATAGACTATTTTTGCTGCCGCAACTTCCATTACTTTGGGTAATGGGGCAAGGACAGATTTCTAGAGGTCAGCTTAGATCGCTGGCAGCAGACCAAAGGATATTGCACCAAAAATCTATGTCCTATCCAAAAAGAAAGGGCGGAAGGTGAGAGAGGCACTCCATGATGACACGTACATCCATGCAACATATTCAACAACTAGTCAACCTTTGAAACCTCACGTAAGACATCCAACTATAGGATAGCAATCAAGATGACATCACATGCATACAAAGCACAATTCATAGGGACAACATATGTAATTTACAACACGCTTATATGGAAGGTCGGGGCGTCTTCTATGTGCAAAACATTTAGATGGCTAGTTGTACAAAATTGCGTATGGATGGCTAACAGACTTGAAACATGGGGATGGTGAAATAACAAATATTATCTGCTATGCCGACACAGGCCAGAGACAACACATCACATGTTGTCGAGTTGTAGATACACAAGACGGATATGGAAGGGTGTGGCTAACTAGTTAGCAACAAATGAGATAGGCGACCCAAGCAATTGGCAGCAAACAGACAATGTCCAACAATGGTGGATTACATTGTCATCAACAACAAATGTGCCTAAGAAGGGTCTACGGTCACTCATATTACTGATCAACTGGAAAATTTGGAACGAGAGGAATGCACGTATTTTCAGACAAAAGGAGCTATAAGCGGCATCTATCGTGGCAAAAATCAAGGAGGAGGCCCGAGTATGGTGCCTAGCAGGAGTCAAGCACCTATCCCAATTATGTATCCAAAACTGACAAATATAAAGTTAGCTCATTTCTGCTTTTTCTTTCAATGCGCAAATCTGTAAATCGCGACATTCCAAGCCTTTGTATGTATTCATTCTTCTTTAATTAATGAAAGCAGCACAATCTCGTGCTAGTTCGATTTCAAAAAAAAAAAATCACGCCTTGTGGAGCTGATCAGTGACGCGATAGCATTAATGGATTCTATCCTTGACATGGAAAAACGAGGAACCAATTCCGAACATTGGTTGGACTAGATCGTTAATAGACCTGGGCTTCTTAGGCGACAGGTAATTAGCTGTCCCGAGATTTATGCAGTTCTGAAAAAGAGGAATGCTGATAACTTCGCTTGTTTGAACGCAGGTGGCCCGCAGATATGAAGGCGAACGGCTGAAATCATGATTAAGTCTATGATAGAAACTCAAAAGGTTGAAGCCATGATTTATTCAAGTCTTGATTATCGGAAGCTGGACAGCACATTTGTCCCGCACAAAAAAAAAGGCAGCTGTCTACGCAAAAGGGCTGTTGCCAGACTGAAGTTCGAACAAGGTAGAAATTTATGTATGTAACCTATTTGGATCCTCTAGAAGAGATAATAGTTAGCTGGCTAATAGCTAATAACTCGTTATTAGCAGGCTAACTATATATTGGCGGCTGGACGATTATATATTAGTTGCGGTTTATTTGGATCCATCGAATAATAGGGGGAAATGGCCTTTGACTATCCATTAGCTGGGTTTAGCTGAGGCCATGGATTGAAAACAGATGAAAACCGGTCGGTTTTCACGGTTTTCAATCAAACCGGTCCGGTCCAGTTTCAGCGGACGACCAGTTTTCGGTCAAATTATTTTTTAAATTTTGAAATTTTGGAAAAAATTGTAATTTTGAAAACCGGTAAAACCGAGCGGTTTTTCGAAAGAAGAAATTTTCTCAATAAACTAAGCGGTAAACCGAGAAAACGAGTGATAAATCAGAGAAACCGGTCAATAAACCGGAGAAACCGACCGGTTAGCTCTAAAATTTCGTCCAAATTTGGATTTTGATGTTTGAGCGGGTTTTGCGGTTTTTGCAAAAAACATAAAACCAGTGTGATCCGGTTTCCTCGGTTCAAGCGGTTTTTTAAACCTTGGCTGAGGCAGCAAATGAGATAATTGTTAGCCGAGTTGCAGGTGACCAATTATCTGGTAGCTGGACAGTTTAGAAGGTCTATAGCCAATTTTAGCAGCTACCTATTATCATACAAGGCTCAAAATGGGCTCTTAGCATTCTGCCAGTGTCATGAAGACCTTACATGCTCCAAAACAAAGAATGGTTGAATTGCGTTTGTCCTGGCAGATGACCCTTAGTTGAGTTTGAAAAATCACATTAACTTTCCACTTGAGTTTTTTTTTACAGGGAACATTCCTATGGGTTGGCTATTAAATACATTGTTATCAAAAGGAGATTAGGTTCACGCTATGGTACAACGTCATTCAACACAAGTAGAATGCATAGTACATATGATGACAATGAAGCAATTGAATACGAGGAGAGGAATGATGTATAACTTTGTAACTTACTACATGTCTTGTGTTACCCATTTCACCATGCTAGTGATATGGTTGTTATAACTGACATAGTATCTACAAATACTGGGATATATACACAAGAATCATAGGGAAAGGATCCTGTTGCACCTTCATGTATCCCCCATATTGACTACTTCACAAAGTGAACAAGCACACTCTAGTTATAATCAGTTATAGGAACCTTATATTCCAAACTTGTGATTTTATTTATTTATGCAATAGTAGTAGCTTCAGCTGCTATGTTCATAATTTGTGTTCAGAAATGAAACTGTAATATTATAAAACATATTCTGTAGTTTATATCGAAACAATTTTCATATCAAGAGAAATCAGGCAATTATTCAGTTCTATCTAGCTGCACAATATGAGAATCACACAAGCATCCTGCTACCATGAGTGTGGTAGCTACCAACGCTCATGGGTAGCTAGCCATGGCCACAATCATCTTATCTAGGGCAAACTATTGGGTGAGACATGCACATCTATGTAGGAAGATCCATGCCATCATATAACAATTGTTAGGCCAGATTGGACGGTTATTGTTCCACGGGTGACTACCCAGGTGGATGAGTAGCTATCACTCATGGTACTATACCCATTCTCATAGGAGAAATAGAACTAGGGTTATACCTATATGCATATATTTCATTTTTTGAAAGTTTGTTAGGTTTGTAATAATATGTTCGGTCTAGTGCGCGCATATCATCTTGTCCGCCATTTTCTCCCATAATGCGATATATTTCACTCAAGATCTTATCCCCTAAACCACTACCACTTATTTGTAAACATTATATTTTTCATCCATAACCGTAGTGAATTGGTGACTATAAATATAGACCTAGCAGTCTCACACCCACCGCATATCCCAACAAGCATAACCGGACAATACGTGTGGTACGTTTCCATTATAGACAACTGTGTTCCTTATTGTTGATAGTTTTTCCTTATTATTTCAGATCGCACAATGGATCATCTTATCTGATGTATACCATGTTCTTCTAATTGATGCAGTACATGTACATCATGAGTGTTCTGCAGAGAAACCTTGTAGCACTATCATCTCTAGTAGTGGTGATCCTCGTTATTATGAGTTTCTCGGTGGCTAATGTGCAAGCAAATGACAAATTTCAATTAAGCCATCAAGGAATTATGGCCAAAAATCCTAAGATATATGAGATTTGTGTTGCAAACCTAGGTCCAGCTGAGGAAGAAAATACTGTCATCACAAGCATCAAAGCTCAGAGAAAATTGTTATCTGCCGGTATAGATGGAGATGTTTCGCACCACCGGGAGAATGTTGGCGAATACTGTAAGTTTCTGAAGTCTATTGGTAAGAAGTGTCCATACTAGAAAAGGTGATACTTAACTAGAGGTCCTGGAGTACCTGTCTCGTTTGGATGTTATGGTATGTATGTCCAATAAAACTCTAGGACTCTGCAATATGAAAACTATGCTGTAGCAACTTCCACACGTAAGTTGTGAAGTTCTATGTATATCGGACAGGAGATGCAATGGAAGGAATATAGTAAGAACATGCTACTTGTATGCAGAATCCATTGCAGGAAATGTTTGCAACATATCTCTTTCAAATTTCATGATTGGCCTTTTCTTAGAAAAAAATATCCTTGAGCACTGTGAAAATAATTTCTTTTTCTTTTTTCTCTTTGAGCCTAATTAATTCTGGGTGACATGAATGGATGCAGTATTAGCTTTGTCACAGCCAACTCCTCACAAATTTGTGAAAGGTTCACTGAAGTGCAACATGCTAGATATCCTTGAATTTTATTTTGTTCTTGTATTCCTGATTAATTATTATGACTGACAAAGTTTCTCTTTTTTATGACGTTCCTTGTCTGGACCTATCCATCAACATGTAATTGTACAATCTATCCATTATATGGACATCAAGTAAAATGCATGTCACACAGAAATTGATAGGCAGAAATGTTTTTTATGAGCTCTTGTATCTGCATAAACCAAGCTGCAAAGTCACGGGGAGTTGCTCACATAGAAATTAGTAGGCAGAAATGTTTTAGATGGACATCAGGTGATATGCATACTCTAGTATTCAAGGAGTCTTCAAGCTCATCCAACATCGAGCAAAACCGCCTATCAAGGCGGACATGGCAGTATGGATGTTGTCTTTGTAAATAAGTTGTACATGTTTATTTTTAACTGAACCCTCTACAACTCACTTTTTTTAACCTTTTACTAAAAGCACAGTAGGTGAATCCTTCCTGTTTTCCATAAAAAATACTGTTAAAACACAAAACAGGAAAAGATCTCCGTACCCAATTGCATGTCCATCAGCGTCAAGACGCAAATCATCAAAAACACCGTAACTACGTATTAAGTTTGCTTCTTTTACGGCCTCCATAGTCTCTTACAACATTTGATTTTAGACCCTGGTCAATTCAGAAACTCAATGAGCATGTAAAACTAGGACTGCAATAAAAATGTACAAATTGCTTGTCGGGTCATTTCTAGAAGTGATGCTGAATGAAAAGAATATAACAGTACAAATTCGTGGTTTTTGCATGGAACAAACGACGATATGTAGTATCATCATTTCATGAATGGTATTTAATTTTTGCGGAATATTGTGTACCCCTGTGGTATACTACTGAAAGACAATACATGGTGATAAAGCATGGCGTTTCTAAAGAAGATAATATCAGGTTCCGATGTGGTCCAAAGGTCATGTTTTGAACTCTATACCCATTTTCTCAAGGTAACTTAAGGTTGCCATTTTTAACACTCATTGAGATACTGTGACAACACAGATTCGTCTCAATATAGTGCGTTCCAATATCTCACACAAATCATTTGTGTCTACTATAAAGTACTTGTCCTCTCCTACTATACTAGGTGGTGAGAAATTCACTCACTAATAACTGTAGCTCCAATTATTTTTATCCCTTTTGTGTCCTTGAGTGGTATCATAGGATATAGGTTTTTTGTCTATGGCCTGTGGGACACTCAATAAACATAATTTTGTCTGTTGTACATCAAAACTCTATATTTTCCTCTCGGACACTAAGAAAATGTGGCTTTTGTCTGTAGAACACTTTAGCTGAAGAAGTGAATATTTTTAATATTTTTATCTCAATCCACACAATGCATTTTGCAACTTGAAATTTGACACGAAGATATATTGGTGCATTTCTTATACATGTGTTTTTTTTGACAGATTTATTGTTGATGCATGTTTGCATGGCTTTGAAACAAAGAAAATATTTATTTTTAAAATAAATTTGTACAAATAACCAACAAAAATAATGAAAAATCACAAGGATAGGAAATGTAGCAACGTATCTTTGTGTCAAATTTTAACTTGCAATGCTTTTGTGCATTAACATAAAAATATTACAAATATTCACTTCTCCTGCTAAAGTGTTCTACACACAAAAGCCATAATTTTTTAGTATCATAAGACAAAATATAAAGTTGCGGTGTTCCATAGATAAAACCCTGTTTATTGTCCTATAGATAACTTTAGCAGGAGAAGTGAATATCATCACGACTCGACAAATTATCTTACCACTTGGCAAACGAATAAAACAGTTAGCAAAATTATCAGGAATATAGAAGATTACTTGGTCATGAATGAAATTGATATTCTATGAATTTAGCTAAAACCGATCTGGCCAGTCTTTCAAACTGGTCAGACCGGTTTCTTAGTATTCAGAAAAACCTGGAAGTCTTGATCTCTCATCTTCTGGAGTCCCTTCAATTAATCATCGTGTATGAATCCACCATCTTGTTGAACAATACTCTTTAGCAAAACTAAATGTACCGGTCAGGCTGATTTTATCAAACTCAATCCTGGGTCATTTTCGGTTGTCAACAGATTGGAAGTCAAAAATTCAATGGAAAGTTTATGCCTTGCTATCTTGTATTCTTGAGTGTATCATCACGTCACATGGGTTTGCGAGTGTGATTGCTCTCAATGGCCGGAGCAGAGGAACACCAACTCAACGATCAGGATTGGCATGCAGGCAAGCAGAACACATTCCCAAGAATTAACAAGCTCGGATTGCTAAAGGGGCCATCTCGATGTAAAAATTCAGCAAAGCCGCCTGCTATATATGTGCAAAAATTCAGCATGCGTCCTGGAGACCTGGACACAACCACGGAAACAAAGCGATGACAGGTGCTGCACGAATACATGAAAGATGAGGAGGGATTTCAAGAATATGAGTGTTCCCTGTTTCGAGATGAGAAACTAGAGATTTTATGCCTTGCTAACCTGTACTCCTCCAGTCGAGAAATACTGTTGCTTCCAACAGTGATAAACAACTACAAATGAACTACGGTGGCTTGTCTTAACGTCAGTAATAAAAAAAACGGAGGAGTATAGTGCAACAGAGGATAAACGAGCGGGATTGAGCAGGCAACGCAAAACTTGACAATGGATCGAACCAATTCATGAAGAGAATAATCGATGTCACGATGACAATATTCAAAGGCAAACAATTCCCATCAATTAACAATCTGAAAGAGCATGTTTGATCGGACTCGATGGAAGGTGATCAGTGTAATATATAATGAAGAATTAGTATTACATACAACCAATGAATGAATTGAGAAGGATCTTTTACAATCGAGGAGTCAGCTGTGTTACAGAGATGGTGTAGCTAAAAATCATGTAGCAGCACGTTCATGTCGTCAATCGGGAAGAATCAGGTGCAGGGGATGAGGTACAGAGAAGGCCGCCGCGACTGCTCGACCTCTCCTCCTCATCTATCTTGTCATCTTCCTGGCGCGCGCGCGGCGTCCGGGCCGCCACTGCGTTATGATGCCGTGGAGCAACTGCCAGAGCGCCATGGTCTCGGGGTCGTTGTCGTCGGCGTGGCGCAGCTTCTCGGCGAGTGGCGCGGCTATGCTCAGAAACTCGTCACGGGAGAGGCGTGAAAGGTCGCCGCCAGATGCGGCGGCGGACTCGATGGCGGCGGCGGCGGTGGTGCAGCCTCTCTTGTTCCACGAATCGGCGGATGGCGGCGCGCCGCTCTTCCACTGCTTGGTGAGGCGGTCCAGCAGCTGGCAGAGCTTCACCTTCTCGGGGTCGTCGTCGGCGGCGTCCATCAGCATGTGCGCGATCGGCGCGGTGAACTGCACGAACTCCTCGCGGGAGGGGCGGCTCGTCTCGTCGGTCCACCACGCCGCCATCTGCTCGATCTCCTCGCGAGTCGATTCCTCGGCGGCGTGGTGGAAGAGGAGCTTCTTGCAGCGGCGGAGGAGGCCCATGGCGCTGGCGAGTTGTGGAGGATGATGGATGGAGGATGGGTCTCTGATCTGAGGATGGGTCTTCCCTTGGCGACCGGCCCGCCCCTATATATCGACACGCTCTAGCGTAGGCTTCACGCGCGCGTGAGGTCAAGTCCGACTCGGATGACCGGCAGCCCGGTGGAGCTCGGATGGATCGTTCTGGCTACCGTAGAAACCAGTTAAAGATGCCACAACCAAGGCTATCGTCAGCTAGGAAAAAAATTTCAGTCAAATTTCACTAAAATATCCGATATATCGTATTTATCGGTGAGATCCGATATATTTTTTATCGCCGAAATTTTATCATTGACTATGTTTATTCAATAAAAATTACTTCTATTATATATGTAACTATGATAGTTTAGAGATTTAAGACTATTTCTTCTTAAATCATACAAAATTTTTTTGAAAAATAATTTATTTTGTTCGCCGAAATTATCGATATTTCCGAAATATCGTGTTTATCGGTGATCACCGATATTTTTTTTATACCGATATTTTTTCCTAGATCGTCAGACCGCAGGTGAAGTCCCTGTTCCGGACGTCGCTCTGCCTCGCCAGTCGCCACATTCTTTCTGCAGCCACTGCATCCACTCCACCCTGAAAGGCGAGCAACGACGCGTTCGGTGAGGCGAGGCCGCTGCTGCATGCAGTTGACGGCGTGGAAGAGGAAACCGTACCTAATCTCCCACCGGGCCTCACACGCCACAGGTATTAAGAATTTACTCCTATATAGAAGGTCGTGCCTGCCGGTGCGCCTTGCCGCTGTGCAACAACGCGGTGAGCTTGACATCGTTGGTCGCGCTGGAAAGGTCTCGTGGCGAGCTAGCAGGGAAATCTCGAGCTCCACGGTGTAGCCCACAACACGTTCCATGGCACCGGTGCTGCAGGGACGACATATCAAATGCATGATCCACTTCGCCGCCTTAGTCACCAGTGCCGGCGTCCACGTCACGTTCCTTGACACCGTACGTGCGCCCGGCGTGGCCGAGCTCCCTTTCTTCTTCGGCTGGAGGCCCCCCCCCCCCCCCCTTCCTTTTTTGTGTCTGTCTGTCCTCTGATGTGCATGTCTCCTTCCGTTTGTCAAACTGAGATTTTTGCCGGCTACATCAGTTGTGTTCTTCCCAAATGTCTTTATATATAGCAGAAGAGTAGTGGACTACTCACTACTCGGAATGGCTCGTGATATCTGCATCGCCGGTCTGTGTGACACACGATGCCTCATGTTTGATGATGACAAGACGCAACAATGATCAGGGCTTTAAGATCATCAATTAAAACTCATCCTAATCATGGCTTCCATTTTTACCAAATCAACAAATTGGGGCACAAGGGTGGTAATCGTGCCCGGCGGTGAAATCGAAGTATGCGTTTCATGTGGCGCTGTAGCCTGTACCCGGACAACTGTATACTACCAGCAAGACACATGTACCGTGGCTGCGGAGCTAAATAAATTCCATGCTCTAGCTGAATTCAAGCTACCGATGCACTTATCCGACAAAATTCATGTGGACTTATCCTTAGACTTCTTGCGTTAGATTTTATCTGTTCTTGTATTGAATTCCAAAAACATATAATAATAAGACTAGAGAAACTATGAGAAGTGTTCTGATGGAGCTCTTTAAAAAGTTTGCATGAATTTTAAAGCAAACGAGTTAATTAAATGTTTTTAATTCTTACCATCCATGGCCCAGCCCGAACTTGACCCATCCAACTCTGCAAAGCCCAGCCGTAAATGTTGGATCGAAACGAGCGTCATCGTTCCATTGCCTGCCATCGTTCTGCCATGATTTATGTATCTTGAACTCAACATATCGCTCTCGTCTCTTGACATTTGAGAAGCATGCCCTTAAGCTAAACGTATAGAAGAATACATAGACCAGTCTAGGAGGGAAAGAAAATCTCTATAAGGTTTATTGAGTTCGTGACCGTAAGTTTCTCGTCGTAGTCGTAGTCATGCAGCATGCTAGTAGGCATCCTTACCATCAGCCGCGAGACCATGACACCAGCAGGCGATGTTTGAGAACAAGAGCACGTAGGTGCAAGACAACTCAAACATCCATTTATATGATAGCTCCATGTCTATCCTGACCATGGTGACGCGATTGATGGGGTCACATCAGAGAGCCCAACGAACGGTGATGCAAGGCATCGCGAAAGAGGTGCACGTGCGAGAATCGAAGATGCCGATATCAGCACCATAGTTTCCACGAGGAAGAAGAAGTCATCCTTTTGATTTGTTAGATTTAGTCCCACATCGGATATTAATGATGGAGGACCTAACTTATAAGGTGGAGCGAACCTCACCTAACAGGATAATCTTTTGAGTTGATGTGTCTTAGGACCTTGGTTGGGCTCCGTTGGGTCTACGGTTTGACAGGCCCATAGTAACCTGGGCAAGCGGTAGGGGGCTCCCCGGGCTGCACTCAGACAAGTGTTATGAAAGCCATGATCAGAAACGTAAAACATCTCAGAAGCCTCACATGAATATCACACCGACGGATTGGGTCTTCCGGACCACATGATTGTTGGGCTGTTGGATGGGGTCACCCGATATGTGATGGGGGGATTGTTAGATTTATTATTACCATTGTTTTTCTATGTTGTATTTGACCGTTTATTTTATTCAAAATATTAGATTAAATATATAAAATTATAAGTTATGCATTAATTTCCTAAACGTCTAATACATAGACAATTTGTGCAATCAGATTTGGGATTTTTAGAGCCCGTTAAATTATCCATCTTACTCGATGGCTGGTGAGTTGCGATTGTCTTCAATTATTAGTTTTTGAAAACTATGCTTCTTCTATTGTGAAATGAACATATTGCTAAGGTATGAACTAAACTTGCGTCCTTTACACATTGATTGAACAATACACCGGACAAGATCTTTTCTTGTAACGTGTCTGAATTTGTTTTCCCCGCAACTAAACGCCATGTTGCCGGGAGAATGTTATGGGAGAACATACTCCTTTTGTTTCAGTGAGTTGCTAGTCTTGAACAAATAATAAAATTCATGGAAAAACAGAACATCATCAACAGATGGCAACGGCCTCAGTTTGCAAAGTGCACGTAATTTCTTTCATTTCTGTCATTCTTTCGTTCTTCTAGCACCTAGAGTCGTTTGGAAAACATAAACTTCACCAAAACAAATTCATTTCAATTCGTAGTCGGTTTGGCCTGCTAGAACTTTTCTACGTGGGGCCTTAGATTGTGTCGTAGTCACTATATCCATCGCAAAATTTCATAGCTAGGTTTCCACTGGCTTCACATACAAGTAGATAAACTCTTTCATGGACTTGTCATTCTGGCAAACCGAAATCGTCAAATCTACGTCCATGGATGCTAGCTGGGGTGGAATACACGATTTTTATATGGAAGGAAGCATTGTTTTGACTCCGAAGGGTATATTCCATGAGACCAAGGAATTTTCCTTTGGAGGTAGATGAGTAGAAGTTGATGACTCTGACGTGGCTGGAAAGTATTCGTCCACGGTTTACACTCCTGACGTTCTGCCCATAGTTCTAGGTCTGCTTAATTCCATATGACTGCAGTATGAAACTAGTTAGCTACCAGGCAAAAACATCATTCAATAAACTACATATATATCAGCGAAATCGTCTTGGTTATTTTTTTAAAAAAATCTTACTCTTGTAAAAACTTTATATAAAAATGTCATCCATATTCTACAGATCAACTCCCTCCCCGCTATTACAAACATAGGGGCGTGCATCTTATCTTAGGCTGTGTTAGTTTCGTGCCTACTAATTTTTCGATCTGGCTCATTGAATGGGATACTAATTTTTTTTTGTCAAAATCATATCATTCCTAGCTAGTTAACTAGATAGCCTTGTTGGATTGATCTCCGAGTCAGGCCCAACGGCCCGACGCCCTTGACATCACACCCTAATCGGAGGCATCCAGCCTCTTTCTGGCTGGTGGGCCCCCATCACCCTGCGCCAAATAAAAGGGGTGGAGTCCGGGACGGCACACATCACAAGGTTGACCATGCCCGCCACTAGCTCCACCTACAACCCTAATCTGATCGAGAGGGGGCGCAGCCAGTGACGAGTTTGCCACCGGTCATGCCGCACCATTGTTGACCGTATCTCGGTGCTGATGGCCCAGAACAATGAAGCCGGAGTCTTGAGTGCTGCCGGAGTCTTGAGTGCTGCTCAGTTCGTCGCCACATAGCAACACCTCTCAAGCTCCACCTTCGGTTGGCATCTCTCACCCTGTCTCCCTCTAGTTCTCTCTCTCTCTCTCTCTTGTGCTAGTTTGAACCCCATGAACATGAGTAGGACTTGTTTTACTAGTCGATGCCGAGATCTATGTTTGGCATCAGAGCCAGGTTTGCGCATCGATTAGAGTAGTATTAAAAAGGGATCGAATCAAATCGGTCAAATAAAAACATAAAACCCTAACCCTAACCTAGATCTACGGGTCGAATAGCAAGAAAGAATGTGTGACGTGAATTTGGCTCGAGCCGACATGGGTGCTCACTAGCGATACCCCTTTCACCGGCGAGCTCAGACTGGATATAAACGTCTGACGACCTTCACAACCGATCACGATAGGCTCGATCACCAACACATAACCGGTCTTGGTCTCACCATAGATCAAGAGTAACAACCTAGATCACACACTCAAGGGCACCCTAGCCTTAGATGTGTATCAATGCTGAAGTTACTCTCACTAGCACTCTCACGATATGCAATATCTCCTCCTAGTGCTCTCCTCTTTTCCTCTTGGCTCTCAACAAATGCTCCAAGAAATTCCACTGGCCAAGAGAGGTCTCCAAGACCCCAGCAACGAAGTTATATAGGCTTCCAACCTCCAACTAGCCGTTGCTCTATGAAATCACCCTTCTGCACCTTTGATCGGACTGTCTGGTCAGCTCCAAGAGTCGTTGGCTTTACTGTCCCTGGCATTTTCCTGTACTGACCAGACCGTTCGGTCAGCTGACCGGACCGTCTGGTCACTCTGCGTCCTGTGCATTCTAGAGAGCTCAGAAAACTGATTCCTCTTTGTTTTGGGCAACAACTCCATAGACCGGACCGTCCTCCTTGTAGACCATACCGTTTGGTCTCTATGGACTTCAACCCAAACAGATTCCTCACAGACTCCTCTCTGATCTCCTAGTGACCATACAGTCCGGTCTTCACTAACTCCTCTGTCTGGTCACTATGTCTAGAAGCTAAAACTCTTCGTCCTCGCTTGACTTTGTTTCCCGGCTTCTCCGAACAGCTACTTGGCTTCTCCACTTTCACCTAGTGCCTATGATTTCACTGAGCATCCATGCACAACACCGACTAGACATGACATAAGAGAAATGACCTAGACCCCCTTGATACTCCAGTTTCTCCTATGGACTCAAAGCCCCAACAACTAGACAAGTGTTCCCAACGCTTGCTCCATAGCCTATCCTTAGCCTTGATCTATCCTCATCAACCCTTGGACTCCATCAAGCTCACATGTAACAGAACCGCCTTACCACGGAGACGGCTCCATTCCAGGATCTTCCTCGGGTGGCGACACACGCTGTGACACCCAATAGTACACACACGACATAATAATATAGTTACAACAAGAACATAGATAGAGTACAGAGTTTTACATAAATCCAAATTTAAATTTACAAACCAGAGTTTTTAAAGTGCGGAAAAAGCAAAATAGTTCAACAATACGAGAGAAATTCAACGAAAAACAAGATACAATGCCCTCTCACGGCGATACACATAGAACATCCGGCAATGACACATGTCCTGCCCAAAACACTGTGCTGGCAATCAATGGTCTACTCCTCCTCATCATCGGTGCACCGCTCCCACTCGATGTTCCAACAGTCCGGACGCTGGCTTTCCCAGTAGAACCTCCCACCGTAGTGGCAGTCTCCACCCTGGTCATCTAAAGACCACATAGAACGTCGCCCTGAGTAACTAATTTACTTAGCAAGACTGACCCATCAAAATGGCCATCTACATCCGACTCCTAGACATGCACAGGCAAAGGGTAGGGTTTATGTTGCCAAAAGTCAGCCTAAGAGTAGATCCTTAGTTCTCAAGTTTTAGCATCAAGTTAAGTCGACATGCGAAATAGTAAATTTAGTTTGCACTATGACAACAACAATCATGGTTGTAATACAATTAATAATAAATCCATACAACAATATTGAACCCATTTATCATACTCATGGCTTCCGACACTATTCCGGAGCAGTAATCAAGTGGTACTCGTTACTGTGAGGGGTAGCTACTAGAATCGATTTATATCCTGCAGGAGAAACCTGTTTGCTCGACCTATACACGCTTCATGGAAGCCGCATGGAGCAACCTTTCGCATACAGTACTTCAGGGCCTTTCGAGCCTGGCTCCTTCGAGAAGGGTCCCCCACGTGATGCGTCCTGTAGCGCCATCCGTGGATAGATTTCTCCCTCCTCTCATCCCCAGTTCCACCTTAAGGAGTAGGATATCTTCTGTCCAAGCAGTAGTCGTAGCTACATCGGTTTACTGGGCCCATAACTCCAGTATACAAACAGTACGTTCAAACATGAACTCATAGGACCGGACACGAGGCGTAGCCTTAGGTGACTCGGACGGGGCTACCTCCTTGAAGACAGGTTGTCCTTCCCTTTCCACCTAGTTGCCCATCCGGTCTTCATTTGTTATCCCATTCCAACCTTCTATCACCTGACATCATTCCCGGGTGATAATATGTCCTGATCTACTAGTGGTCTCCATACCACTCATCGAATGGTCGTCCTAAATTAAGCAGAGCGACTATCGTCCTGAGGCTATTATCAGGAAAAGGGGACCTACTGCAATTCTAAGTTTTTCCGAAACAACTCCTGTAAACTTAATGCACTGGCAAGCCTACACACACTATCTAGTGATAACATAGAAATGGTAAAATTGGTGGGATGCACTGGGGCTTGCCTTGAGTCGGTTCCTGGTTACCGGAAATCCCTCCTTGCTCTTCTGGCTCCTGCTCCTGTCCCGCTTCCACGTGGTTCACCTCATGACCTACATGATATGGATGATGCGATGCATGAGAATAAGTTTTGATTCATGATACTTCCTCAGCAAACACGTTAATATAACGAAATTGCATGCAAAAGTGAACATGGTGTGTTGATTAGTTCAGTAATATAACATATATACTCGAGGCATAAAGTGGCCGCGTTTAGTGTATTTCCTTCATGGACTCCATTAAATAAGAGTGGTAATTTGGTACAAAAAGTATGGGGTGTTGTCCATCAAAAAATGCTACCCAGCCTTTACTATTTTTACGGGATTATAAGGTTTTGGAAGGAAGTTAATATTTTAGCATGGTTCTGGAAGTCATTTGCATATGGGTGATTTACTACAAATAAAACATGCCATGAGTGATTTACTGGTCAAGTTTCACTTGCATGCAACGAGTCATTGAATTTTTAAATAATTAATCAAGACCAAAGATTAAATATTTAATGGTGATCAAAATACAGAGAGCTAACATTTGTCATTTTCAGGATGATTAGGCATTGCAAACTAGGATTAACCACCAAGTTTTATTAATTTACCAATTACAGGAAATTACTTATAAGCTATTTAGTTTTTGCCCAATTAATTTAGTTCTGATAAAAATGCTAACATGCACGAAGGTTTGACATTTTTTCCCCAACAGTACATGGTCAGAGAAGATCAACATAATTTATTTCACTCCAAGTCTCGCTGTAATTATTTCCCTATGTATTTTCAAAGTTTACTGTTATTCCTAGAAATAAAATCTAAATGAAAATGGAAGAAAAACCGATTGCCTGGCCTCCTAGGCCAAATCTGCCACACGGCCCAGTGGCAAAGGCCCGCGAGGATGGCTCCTGGGCTGGATCTGGCCCACGTGTAGCCGAGACCCCCCAAGCCATGCGGCCCAAACCAATGGCCAGGCCAGGCACGTGCGCGACGTCGCCCGGCACGCGCGGTGGCGCGGCCCGGCACGCGCGGTGGCGCGGCTACGGCAAGCGGCCGGGGTGACGGCAGGGCCTGCATTTGCCACCAACGTGGTCGGGGGGTGAAGGCCAAAGTGTGGCGCGATGATCCATAGAAGAGGGCTTACTGAGCTGGCTTGACGACAGAGGGGAGCGGATGGTGGCGGGCGGCAGCGGTCGTCGGGGACGTTCCGAAGAGGTGGCTGCATGGGGGACTTGCGAAGTTAGCCGAAAGGAGACATGGGGTTGGAAATACCATGCATGCAAGCGGAATCGGGTCGAGGCTCACCGGCGAGGGCGCGCGACACGGCGGCGCTGTGGTCGAAGGCGGGGAAGAAAGAGTCAATTCTGGCCGGCTCGGTGGATAAGGGTCAGGGCGACTTCATGAGGAGACCAAGGGCGTCGGGGCGGAGCTCCCGGTGTCGACGGCCCGGGTAGGGAGGTGGTGCAGCGGTGGCGACGCGGAGCTCGGCTTCGAGTGGCAATGGCGGGTGGGTTTTCGGCAGAGAAGAGCAGAGGGAGAGCTCGACTTCGAGTGGCAATTGCGGGTGGATTCTGATCTTTTTGACATTTATTTGGGGCATTAAATGATGGAGTAAAAATCTGAGAAATTTCTCAAAATTCTAATTGATCATGACCAACAACATATAGTTTTGGTAGGGGTGACCTCGGTTGAAAAGTTGGGACTTGTAGTTTAAATGTCATTCAAATTTGCTTAAATTTTGGTTTGAATTGGGCAATTTCAGTTTAACCTTGCCATAAGTTTATTTTCCTGGTGATTCTGACCCTAATTCAGTGGCCTGGCTGTCACATCCCTCCCTCCTTAAAGAAATCTTGTCCCGAGATTATGTGGTGTCATAGTGGTTTACTTAGGTGGTGGTGTAGGAACTCGGGGTAGTGGCTCTATAGAAACTCTTCCGTCTCCCAGGTAGCCTCCTTCGCAGTGTGGTTGCTCCATTGAACCTTATAGAACTTGAGTGTTTTCTTGCGAGTAACCCGTTCCTTCTCATCTAGTACCTTTACCAGGTGTCCTGAATATGTTAAGTCGGGTTGCAGTTTCTCTGTGCTCTCCAAGGGGACGTCTACTAGTGTCTTCAAACATTTCTTGAGCTGGGACACATGGAATGTGTCATGCACTCCTGCAAGTTCCATTGGCAGTTGGAGCTTGTAGGCTACAGGCCCACATCTTGCAATGATCGGATAAGGGCCAATGTAACGAGATGCTAACTTCCCACGAATACCAAATCGTTGTACACCTTTGGTTGGTGACACTCGGAGATAGACCATATCACCAGCTCTGAATTCCAGTGGGCGACGTCTTTTATCCGCATAGCTCTTCTGCCTGGATTTTGCTGCTCGTAAATTTGATTGGATTTCGAGTACTTTCTCCTCAGCTTGCTGCACTAATTCCGGGCCGAATATTACTCTCTCCCCTAATTCTGACCAGCTCAAGGGTGTGCGACAGCGGCGACCGTATAAAGCCTCGAATGGTGCCATCTTGATGCTTTCTTGATAACTATTGTTGTATGCAAACTCGGTCAAGGGTAAGCATTCGTCCCACTTTTTGCTATGATTCAATACATAGGCCCTCAACATGTCTTCTAATATTTGGTTGACCCTCTCCGTCTGACCGTCTGTTTGGGGCCGGTATGCCGAGCCTCAGGTTAACTTGGCGCCCTGGGATTCATGTAGCTTTTCCTAAAAGCGTCCAACAAACTAAGGGCCCCTGTCAGATACAATCGTCTTGGGCATCCCGTGTAAGCATAGGATTTGATCTATATATAATTGTGCATACCTCTCTATTGTGAACCATGTCAATACAGGGATGAAATGTGCAACTTTAGTCAGTCGATCAACAATCACCCATATGGAGTCAAATTTGCGTGAAGTGCGGGGAAGACCAACAATGAAATCCATGCTAATATCCTCCCATTTCCATGCTGGAACACTCAAGGGTTGTAGCTGACCTGCTTTCTTGAGATGATCGGCCTTGACTCGGCGACAAGTATCACATTTCGCTACATACTTAGCTATCTCCCTCTTCATACGAGTCCACCAATATCAGGATCTCAAATCGTGATACATCTTGTTGCTTTCTGGGTGCATGGAGTATTTTGCAACATGGGCTTCGTCCAAGATCTTCTTGCGAAGTTCCACTTTCTTAGGCACTACTAGGTGATCCTTGAACCATAATACGCCTTCTGTGTCTTCTCCAAAACATCGAACCTTAGCGTCGCCCTCTTTTAGTCTCCTTCTAATATGTGCCATGCTAACATCATTCTTCTGGGCTTCTACTATCTCTTCTTGCAAGGTAGGCACCAACGCTAGGTTATAGAGAGCTTCGTGGGGTGTTACCTAGACATAGTGACCATCTTGAACTTGTAGGTTGAGCATGATGTGATGGCATTGGGCCTTGCGACTTAGTGCATCTGCCACAACATTTGCTTTCCCGGGGTGGTCATGCACTTCCAACTCATAGTCCTTAATCAATTCCAACCAACAACGTTGCCTCATGTTCAGATGATCCTGAGTGAAGATGTACTTCAAGCTTTTGTGATTGGTGTAGATACGTACTAGATTACCAAGCAAGTCTGCTCATGTTTCCTCAGTTGTCTGGATCCATAAGCAATGAATCTTCCCTCTTGCATGAGCACACACCCTAATCCAATACCCGAAGCATCACAATAGACATCGAACGACTTCCCTAGGTCCGGTTGCGCTAATACTGTGGCGGTCGTGAGATGCTTCTTTAGAGTTTGAAACACGTTCTCGCAGCCTTGGTCCCATACAAATTTCTTTTCTTTCTTCAGCAGCTCAGTCCTGGGTTTTGCGATCTTGGAGAATTTTGGGATGAAACGACGGTAGTAGCCGGCCAAGCCAAGAAAACTGCTTATGTGAAATATGGTTTTTGGTGTCTTCCAATTTAGTACATCTCTTACTTTGCTAGGATCCACTGCTATGCCTTCTTCTGAGATGATGTGGCCCAGAAATGGTACTTGCTTTAACTAAAACTCGCACTTGCTAAACTTGGCATATAGCTGATGTTCCCTTAACCTCTACAACACAATGCGGAGATGCTCCACATGTTCTTCTTCTGACTTAGAGTAGACTAGAATGTCATCAATAAACACCACTACAAACTTGTCCAGCTCTGGCATGAACACCGAGTTCATGAGATACATGAAGTGTGCTGGTGCGTTGGTCAATCCAAAGGACATCACTAAATACTCATAGAGCCCGTACCAGGTGGAGAATGCTGTCTTGAGGATATCTTCAGCACGGATCTTAATTTGGTGGTATCCAGATCGCAGATCGATCTTGGAGAAAACCTTAGCTCCAATTAGCTGATGAAAGAGAATATCAATGCGAGGCAGTGGGTACTTGTTCTTGATAGTCACGGCATTAAGCGGATGATATTCCACACATAGCCTCAAGGTATCGTCCTTCTTCTTTACAAACAATGCCGGACAACCCTAAGGTGAAGAACTTGGCCGTATAAATTTCTTATCTAGCAACTCTTTCAACTGCTTTTTCAGCTCTGCTAATTCCTTGGGTGCCATTTTATACGGTCTCTTGGATATAGGGGCAGTGCCTAGCTGTAACTCAATCTTAAATTCAACATCCCGGTCCGGAGGCAGTCCAGGAAGATCATCAGGGAACACGTCTGGAAACTCGCTAACCACTGGAATATCACCTAATTGAGTGGCTATGGTATGGTGAACTACAGGGGTTGCTAGTCGGGGATAATTTACTTAAAAACTCACTTTGCCTTGGGTGGGGGAGTTTAGGTGTACAGTATAGGTGTCCGTGTCTATAAGGGCCTTATGATACTTCATCCATGGCATACCAAAGATCACATCGATGTTGCTTCCCTCAAGCACTATGCAGTCTGCTAGATACACCTTTTCTGCTAGTGTTATAGGTAGTTTCCTAACTTCATACCTAGCGGGAGTGTGCCCATGTGCTGACCTAATGAGGTACTGTGACTTCATAAGGTGGTGGGGTAGTCATCGAGTTTTAGCATAGGACGCACTGATAAAATTGGGGGAAGCCCCCGAATCAAATAGCACGAGTGTGGGTGGTCTTGGATAGAGAACATACCAGTGAGGATGGGGCTGTTCTCTAGAATTTTCTCGAGAGTGGTGTTGTTCATGCAACCAGTGCGGTTGGGTTCCCTGTTGTTGTGGTTGTTGTTGTTTCTCGGCGGGTTCTAGCCCGTGTTCCTCTTGGGGAAGGTACACTCCCTCAAAAAATGTCCAAGATGATCGCAGTTGTAATAGGGAAAAGGCCCTGTGTGAGTATTCTGCTGCTGTTGTGGGCGATACCCTCCTTGGTTCTACTGTTGATGTCATGCCTGGGGTCGCTGTTGTGGCTGCTGGGGTGGACGTGGGAATGGTGCTGACACGGGGGTGGAATGATACCTCTGTCCTGATGGATCCATGTACACCATGCGATACTTCTGTGGGGGCCCACCGGACGACCCCATAGCACTAGCTGATCTCTTCCACTCTGCCATCACCATGCAATACCTGTCTTTCGCGACGATAGCATTGTTAACAAACTCAACAAATGTACCGCCCATGTTAAGGTTGAGGCGGTCCTGCAACTTTGTGCTGAGTCCCTCCAAGAAATGGTCCTTGTGCTTGGCGGGGGTGTCTACCTGTTCAGGAGCGTAGAGTGCCAGGCGGTTGAACTCCTTGCAGTATTCTTTGACACTACGGTTGCCTTGCATCAGTGCCGCAAACTCCCGTGCCTTCCTGCGCATGAGCCCTGTAGGAATATAGTGGGCATGGAACGCTGTCTTGAACTCGTCCCAAGTGATCTGTGGGTTCTCTCCAACTAAGGTGACATGGTTGGCCCACCATGCCCCAGCTGCACCATGCAGCTGCTGTGCCACAAACAACGTCTTTTGCACAAGCGTTCAGTTGAGGAGCCCAAACTTTGACTCGAGCAGGCGTAGAAAATTTTCAGCCTCCATAGGTTCAGTGGTGAGCTGAATGTAGGTGGCTTGGTGGCGAGAAAATCAGCATAGGTACTGTTCTGTGATGCTCCGTCATGGTTGCCCCTAGCATTCCTATTGACCATGTTCTGTTGTGCCAACTCTCGCATGAATTCCGCTTGTTGTTGTTGGTTCTCCATCATGCCAGCGAAAAACTGTGCCATCATCTACATGGGGTTGGTAGGTGGTGGTGGAGCCTCATGCTGAGTGTTGTTCTCCCTAGCCCTGGAGCTTTTGGGCTGCTCGCCGTGGAGCTCGTTGGTGTTGCGAGTGCGAACCTATCTGAAATGCAAGAATAAGGATTCCAATTAGTCTCATTTCCAACAACATCATTGCATAAATGAATTCATATAACATCGCAACACAGGGCAACAATGAAATAGCTAACATTTTTCTGACAAAGTTTGCATCCATAAACTACCATAAGTTTAAGTACAGGTCAATAAGGTCTGCATTACATAATCTCAGAATATGTGAACATGGAGTTACAAAAGAAGTTCCCGTGGGTGATCCCCCAAAATACAGCAACCACGCATGGTTCAACGAAAGCTACCTACCACCTGCCCTACATGCCTAGCCTAGTCATGTCTACTACGATCTACTAAGCCTGGTCTCCAGCCGTGCCGGAGGGTCCTGGACAATCTGCTCCCGTCGGTGTTGGTGCCTTATAGTCTACATCGAAATCCTGGTCCATGTCCTCCTCCGGTTTCTCCTCCTGCAGTGCTGCCGGTGGCGCCAGAGCCACCTCCAGCTATGCCTGCAGGCCCTTGTTCTCGTGGGCCAGGGTCTCTAGATCCTCTCCCATAAGTTCCATCTCCTACTGGGCAGCCGTCAACTGCTGCTGTTGAAAGTGCCTAGAGGGGGGGGGGTTGAATAGGCAATTATCCCTGAAAACCACTTAAGAATAAAAGTTAAATGCGAAGTGTCGGACTTGTCCGACAATTGTGAGGAAAGTCTGATGGACTTGTCCGATGGCACGTGATTGAAAAGTAGATCGGCCGATTAAAACAACAAACTAATGCTAGGCAAGCTAGAAGCTAGCAATTATAAGCTAGAGGAAGCTGTAGAAATAAGGAGAACAACTAGCAAGCAACCTATGCAAGTACATCATCATTCTCGGTTATGCTTGCAACATGCAGACTCATAGATTCCAAGTACATCATCATCTTGCATTTCCAATGGTCATAAAATTGTCCATCAAAGTACGGAAGCCTACCGGACCCTTGCCCAATGTGATCCTCTTTGAGATCTTCATAATCAAACATGACATTATTATAGGTTCTTGGTTGAGCATTATATCTTCCAACTACATCATCTCCATCATGGGTACCGCTAGCACCATCTTTGATTGGGAGAGTGGTAGTTGGTTCTTCTCCCGGATTTGATACCTTTAATCTTCAAGCGGTTAAGCTTTTTAGAAGATCCTTGCTCTGATACTAATTGAAAGTGCCTAGAGGGGGGGGGGGGGGGTGAATAGGCAATTATCCCTAAAAACCACTTAATAATAAAATTTAAATGCATAGTGTCGGACTTGTCCAACAATTGTGAGGAAAGTCCGATGGACTTGTCTGATGGCACGTGATTGAAAAGTAGATCGGCCGATTAAAACAACAAACTAATACAAGGCAAGCTAGAAGCTAGAAATTATAAGCTAGAGTAAACTATAGAAATAAGGAGAACAACTAGCAAGCAACCTACACATGTTAATTTGAGAAATAGTAAGCAAACCCTAACTAGCAAGTTATGAGCAAGAACAAGTAAGTGACAAGTGAGTAAGAGGAGGCAAGAATGATATAAGATTTGTTCACCAAAGTTCAGCTCCACAAAGAAGCCTACGTCTCCGTTGAGGGATCCACAAAGGACCGGGTTTCTTTCAACCCTAACCTCTCCAAGTGACCACAAAGATCGAACTTGGATTTCCACTAGCAATCTCCATGAAGGAGGGGTCAATACAAACTTCCCAGGACGTCACCACACAAGTTGGGAGCTCTACGGACACCTCTAACTGTCTAGGGGATGAATCCCTAAGAGTAACAAACACAAGAGTGATCGGCGGTGAGGATGAACCAAGAGCTCAAGAGAGTGGAAGCTTGGAGTCGATGGAGCTCTTCAATCTTCTCTCAATCCCTTCACAAATCAAGATTGGAAGCAAGGGAGGAGAGTTGAGGAGAGCAAAGTGAGCTTGAGACTGTTTTTGAGTGGAATAAGTGACTCTCTTGCCAAGGGATGAAGTGGGGGTCTATTTATAGCCCAAGGAGAAAAGGAGCCGTTTGGATGGGCATTTCTCAGATCTCCATCGGACAAGTCGGATGGTCATCGGACATGTCCGATGAAACAAGGTGACGTAGCTACTGGAGTCCGATGGACTTGCTCGATGCCTCGGACAAGTCAACCATCGGACAAGTCCGATGGCTAGGTTTTGGCACAGGTTCTATACTCTGATAATTATGTCTGATGGGTCAGACTTGCTGGTCATCGGGCAAGTCCGATGACCGTCGGACAAGTCCGACGACTCAGAGTGGCAGAGGTTCTGGAGTCCGATGGTCTTGTCCGATGGGTCGGACAAGTCCGATGATTTTGCCCTGGAAAAGTGTTTTGGCTGTGGAAATTTTAGATTTTGCTCTTAGTTCATCATTGCTTCACACTTTTGTGTCCCTCTTAATAGTACGGCATTTCCTATACTCAAGATAAAAATAAAAACTCCATGAGCTTCATTCTTGAGCATATTTTTGAATATCATCTTTGAAACATTTTTTCAATCTTCTTTTCTCCCCTTTTTGCCTCAATGCATATTGTCACCAATCTTTGGAACATTTCTACACACATGCTCATTAAAAGATTAGTCCATTCTTAATTGTATTGGTGACAATCACCAAAATAAAATTAGGGGCCTAGATGCACCTTCAATATCCCCCTTTTTGGTGATTGATGATAATACAACTAATATTTCAAACAATATAATGATGGAACAATTTGTGAGGAGCTCCCTCTCAATGTGTGCATAAAAAGAATTGGAAAATGAACAACAAGTGCACATATTTAAAGAAAAGTATGAGAGCTCCCTCTAACACTATGCTTCCATGATGATTTGCAATGGTTAAGCATATGGATATGAAATTGAGATCATGCACACAAATGCATTTAGAAAGTGAAAGCGAACAATACACCAATACAAGAGATATGAATGGCACACAAACTCATTAAGCACAAATAGAGTTTTACAAGCACAATAAATAACCAAGTTTTGAAAGCCACACGATACAACCATGCAAATAAGAATTGTCCATCAATCTCACAACTCACTAATTAGAAAAAAAAAGATAGATTCTCTTCTCCCCCTTTGGCATCAAGACACCAAAAAGGGAGAAAAAAGCGGGTAGAAGGTGACGAAATCTCTACTCCTCATCATAGTCCTCGTCATAATCATCCTCATCGCCTTCTTCTTCTTCTTCCTCATATTGAGCGGGAGCTTTTCCCTTGCGCTGGCGAAGATCATAGGCGGCGAGATCTTCTTCTGGCTCTTCTACTTCCTCTTCTTCCTCATTAAAGCGGACATGTTGCCCACTAGAGCCAGCTCCTGTGTGAAACTGAGGAGGTGGAGGATAGTACCCAAAATAGTTCAACTCCTCTGTAAAGAAGTTGGGAGTGGGGTCCTGAAAAGCAGGTGGGTAAGAATCTTCTGCCGGAGGTGATGGAGGAGAAGGAACTTCACATTGCATCTTCTCCATGATGATCTTCTGGTTCCTCTCAATCACATCCATCCTTTGGTTAATGCTCCTGCACATGCCAAGGAGGGATTTGAACATCTTCATAATCCCACTCGTCTTACCACGAGAAGGTGGGGCAGCACGAGAAGAACCAGTGGTCCTAGAAGGAGCTCTGGGAACCTGAGGAGATGGAGCAGAGAATGGTGGCTGAGCTGCACCAAAGAACTGACCAGAGGAGGTGTCAGGAGTCCAATTAGAAGGAATCTGAGGTTTGAGACTCAGATGCTTGATGTCCTTTTTGAAAGTCAATCCTGAGACCTTCTCAATCATATACATGATGTGCGGGGCATATCCACAAGCACACTTGGGAGAGATGGAGATGTCCCATATCTCCTGATAGACATAGTCAAAGGCATCAAACTTTTGATTCTCATGAATCTAGTGCAAGATACCCCTCTGATAGGCAGGAATGCTGTCAGAGTTGCCACCTCTTGGAGCCAAAGTGCTCCTACAGATCCTGAACAAGACTGAGAAAAAGGGTAGCAAGCCATTTGAGTTGGGAGGGACACTGTTCTCCGGATCCATGTACATATGCCTCATGTCCTCATCACTCATGTAGCTGCCCGAGTGAATCTTGTGCTTTCCCTTGCGTGAGATTTTGAGTCCTATCATAGAAGCAAACTGGTTCAAGGTGCAGCTGTACTTAGTGCCATTTATCATCCAGACCATAGACTTGTTATTCTCAAAGAACACAGTTGAAAAGAACTAAGAGATGATTTCCTTGTTCAATGAGTAGTTGAGGGTCAAGAAAGTCTTAAGACCATGATGCTCAAAAGCAGCTAGAACTTGGTTGAACAGAGGATGCTTCTTGGACTTCATATAGTCCCAATCTAGCCACTTGCTCTCAACAACAGGATTCTTCATGCGGATGCAGGTGGAACGGTACCAATCCACATGGAAATGAGCATGAAAGCGAGAATCAACAGCTTCCTTCTCACAAGCATAATAATTGACCAACCTTGCTTTAATGCATGTCTCAAGGGACGCGTGAAAGAAGTCCACCCTCTCTCAGTTTGAGTTGAGCATTTCGGAGGGAGGATGCATGACTCTCTCGAGCTCATCAGACTCAACAACCTCCTCTCTCTCATCTGGTGCTCTCAAGGTGGTGCGACAGATTCGCTTGGTTGTGACTTTCTTGCGCTTAGCGGGTTGACTTTGACCTTGATCATCACTAGCCTTGGTCCTCTTCTCCCTCAAGGGGGATGCTTCCACATCCGACATGCTGACAATAGGAGTAGCACAAGTCAGAAGAGAGACAAAAGAGAGGAAAAGGGGTGAGGAGAATCAGTGAGGGACTTAGACTTTTGGAGGAACTGCAAGCCATCGGACATGTTCGATGATCATCGAACTTGTCCGATGCGTCGGACTTGTCCGATGTCCGTTGGACTTGTCCGATGACTCACAGATTCTCCAAAAACCTAGATCCTCCACAAATCCACCTACCACTAGCGACCAAACTTTGTCTACTCCTACTACAACATGCTAGAAGCTGTCTCCATGGATCAAAAGTGCAAGGAAAAAAGATTTGGAAACTAGCATTGCCCTAGAACCCTAACCCTAAGGGAGAGAGAGGAAAAGAGGGGAAACCATGCAAAAATGATGGGGGATCCGACTTTGCCGATGGAGGAGGACCTCTTGGCCTCCAAACTTGCTCCAATGGATGGTGGGAGAGGGAGATCGCCTTGGGGACGCCTTTGGGGGAGTTCTTGAGGAGAGAGAATGTGAGAGATGTGAATGAGGGGGTGTTGACCGAAGGGGTAAGTCGGGCTTGGTTAAAGGGGTGAAAGCTGGACCGTTGGAGTTGTTCGACGGGCGTCGGACTTGTCCGACTGGCATCGGACCTGTCCGATGAAGCGTGCCAACAGGAGGAAGCAGGCAGGGCTAGGGATGGTTTGAAGCAAATAAGTGTAAATGAAGATGGACACAAAGGATTCTTGTCAGCATATGGTCAGCCAATCAATCAACCATTCAAAACTATGACCATATTATGACTATACTGATCAAGAGATCAAGAACCAAGGAACAACAAGCACAAGCAAATAAGTTTTGACATAAAACCAAGGTTTTTGCAATAATTGAACAATCAACAATCCGATGTGCACATCCTCTACATCACATTGCTAGAGTCAAGACTATTTAGTTCACTCCTAAGATAGCAAAATCTCTTCTCATCTATTGGCTTGGTGAATATATCGGCTAGTTGATCTTCGGTTCGCACATGACTTACTTCTATATCCCCCTTGATAGAATGATCTCTCAAAAAGTGATGGCGGATATCTATATGCTTTGTGCGCGAATGCTCAACGGGGTTATAAGCAAGCTTTATGGCACTCTCATTGTCACATAGGAGTGGAACACAGTTCAACTTGTAACTGTAGTCCCTTAGAGTTTGTCTCATCCAAAGTAGTTGTGCACAACAACTACCAGCTGCAACATACTCCGCTTTGGCAGTAGAAAGTGCAACAGAATTTTGTTTCTTGGATGACCATGACACTAGGGACCTACCCAAGAATTGGCATGTCCCGGAGGTGCTCTTTCTATCTACCTTATCCCCGGCATAATCCGCATCGGAATAGCCTAAAAGGTTGAACATTGAACCCTTAGGGTACCGAAGCCCTAGGTTGGGTGTGTGAACCAAATATCTCAAGATTCTTTTAACGGCCATCATGTGAAACTCCATAGGAGCGGCTTGAAAACGTGCACACATAAACACACTAAGCATGATATCGGCCTAGATGCACAAAGGTAAAGCAAAGAGCCTATCATGGAGCGGTATACCTTTTGATCAATGGGCTTGTCCTTTTTGTTGAGGTTGATGTGTCCATTTGTTGGCATGGGTGTTTTGATGGGCTTGGCCTTGTCCATGTCAAACTTCTTCAATAAGTCTTGAGTGTACTTGGCTTGACATATGAAGGTAACCTCCTTGAGTTGCTTCACTTGGAAGCCTAGAAAGTATGTCAATTCTCCCATCATGTACATCTCAAACCTCTTGGTCATTATCTTGCTAAACTCATCACAAAAGTTTTGGTTAGTAGAACCAAATATAATGTCATCGACATATATTTGGCAAACAAAGATATCATTGCCAAAATGCTTGGTGAAGAGGGTTGCATCGGCCTTGCCAATGACAAAACCCTTTTTAATAAGAAAATCCCTAAGGCATTCATACCATGCTCTTGGAGCTTGCTTAAGCCCATAGAGCGCCTTATGGAGCTTGAAAACATGGTTAGGATACTTTGGGTCTTCAAACCCTGATTGTTGCTCCATATACACTTCTTCCTTGATTGGCCCATTGAGGAATGCACTTTTCACGTCCATTTGGTACAACTTAAAATCATGGTGAGTAGCAAAAGCAAGTAATATTCTAATAGATTCAAGCCTTGCTACGGGGGCATAGGTTTCATCAAAATCCAAACCTTCCACTTGTGAATACCCCTTTGCCACGAGCCTTGCCTTGTTTCTTGTCATAACACCATCTTCATTTTATTTGTTGCGAAACACCCACTTGGTGCCCACAACATTCTTGTTCTTTGGCCTTTCCTCCAATGTCCATACTTCATTTCTTGTGAAGTTGTTCAATTCTTCTTGCATGGCCATCACCCAATCCGAATCCTCAAGTGCTTGTTCTACCCTAAATGGCTCCATAGAAGAGACAAAAGAGTAATGTTCACAAAAATTACTAACTCGAGATCTAGTGATTACCCTCTTGTCAATATCTCCAAGAATTTGCTCGATGGGGTGATCACGTTGTACACTTTGATGTACTCTTGGGTGTGGTGAATGTAAGCTTTCTTAACCACCATCTTTATCAACCTCTTGATCATGTCTTTGAGAATCATCACTTGATGCTTGCTCATGATCCCCAACATGATCAATTCCTTCATCTTCATGATGTTGATTTTGTTTTGAGGGAGAGGGTTGACTTTCAACACTTGATATTTCTTGTGGTCTCACATCACCAATGGCCATCCTTTTTATTGTATTTCTAGGAGCTTCATTATCTACATCATCAATAGCAACTTGCTCCTCTTGAGAGCCATTAGATTCATCAAATGTCACATCACGTGAAATTTCAGCACAACCGGTGGTTTTGTTGAACACACGATAGGCATGAACATTCGACCCATAACCAAGCAAGAAACCTTCATCAACTTTTGGAGCAAACTTGGAAGTCTTGGGTTTCTTGTTTAGCATAAAACACTTGCTCCCAAAGACATGAAAGTAGGAAATATTAGGCTTGTTACCGGTTACTAGCTCATATGGTGTTTTCTTCAAGAGTCGGTGGAGATACAACCGGTTGGAGGCATGGCATGCGGTGTTGATGGCTTCGGCCCAGAAGTGATCGGACGTTTTATATTCATCTAGCATTGTTCTTGCCATCTCAATGAGTGTGCGGTTCTTTCTTTCGGCCACCCCATTTTGTTGAGGGGTGTAGGGTGCCGAAAATTCATGCTTGATGCCTTCTTCATCAAGGTACTCCTCAACTTGAGTGTTTTTGAACTCGGTGCCATCATCACTTCTTATCTTCTTGATCTTCACTTCATATTCATTTTGTGCTCTTCTCATGAATGTCTTGAGCACATCCTTTACTTCACCTTTATCATGCAAAAAGAATACCCACGTGAAGCGAGAAAAATCATCAATAATTACAAGACCGTATCTGTTACCGTCAATGCTTATGTAGGAGACGGGTCCAAAAAGATCCATGTGCAACATCTCCAATGGTCTTGTGGTGGTCATCACGTTCTTTGTGGGGTGTGATGCTCCAACTTGTTTTCTCGCTTGACAAGCACTACAAATTCTATCTTTCTCAAAGCAAACATCAGTTAGTCCTATGATGTGGCCGCCCTTTTGGAGTTTGTGAAGATTTCTCATACCAACATGGGCAAGCCTTCTATGCCACAACCACCCCATGTTGGACTTTGCTAATAAGCATGTACCAAGTCTAGCCTCATCCGTGGAGAAATCCACAACATAAAGCTTTCCTTTAAGCACACCCTTAAAAGCAATCGAGCCATCACTCCTCTTATAGACATTCACACCATATTCGTTGAACAAACAATCATAGCCCATTTTACAAAATTGTGAGATGGACAAAAGATTGAAGTCAATGTGATCAACGAGCATAACCTTAGAAAGAGAATACGAGGGAGTGAGAGGAACTTTACCATACCCTAGTACTTGTCCCATTCCGTTGTCACCAAACGTGATGTGCTCATTGTTGTTGTGAATTGGCTCAAATGATTTGAACATCTTTTTGTCTCCGGTCATATGATTAGTGCATCCACTATCAATTACCCAACTTGACCCTCCGGAGACATAGTCCTACAAAACAAGTTAAGCTTTGTTTTTAGGTACCCAAATTTGCTTGGGTCCTTTCACATTAGTCACAAGTACTTTGGGAACCCACACACAAGCCTTTGGCCTCTTGTTGCGTGGCCCAACATATTTGGCATACACACGGCCATGCACATTTCTCATAAGCACATATGAAGCATCAAAGTCATGAAAGAGTGCACATGTAGGATTAGGCACATCAACATGAGAATCATTAGCAAAAGAAGAATGGTTAGTGTTCATGTTCTTGGCTTGCTTCTTTTGATAAGATCCTTCCTTGGTGAACTTAAGGAATTCCTTCCCATTCTTGTTCTCCCGTGCATTGTGCTTGGCACCCTCAACATAGCCAATGCCATCCATGACATAGGGCATTCTAGTGTATGCATATGCACCTCTTGCATACTTTGCCTTTTCATTGTCAACAATATTCTTCCCTTGTTGTATCTTGCTTTTAAGAGCCCTCACTTGCTTGTTCAAATTATCAATCAATTTCACATTAGTAGCACAAGCATCAACATCAATGTTATAGCACCTATCACATCCTTTGCAAGTGGAAGCATGAGAGTTGTTGGTAGAAGTGGATGTGAAGGTTGAAAGAATTTTGTATTGTTCTTCAAGGGACTTATGAGTCTTTTCTAAATCGTCATATTTCTCTTGAAGTTTATCTTTAGTACTTTTAACATTTTCACAAGTATTCTCAATTTTAGTGATAGACAAGGTTAATTCTTCATTTTTATTTCTTTCAACTTCTAGAAGCTTCTCTAATTCAAGGTTTCTTTTCTTTTCAAGAATAAGCAAGTCTTCTTGTTTTTCAAGAAGCTCCTCTTGTCTATCATTTTCTTCCTTTTGTTTCTCAAGCAATTACATGAATTCAAGCATTTTAGGAAGTGAAGCACTTGCAACATCATCATCATCATCACTACTACTAGTATAAGAGGAACACTTGTGTTTAGATTTTGTTACCTTCGATCCTCTTGCCATTAAACACGTGTGAGTGTTGTCATCATCATCACTCAAGCTCCCAAATAGTGAGGTGTTGATGGGAGTAACGCCGATGGCAAGTGAAGCAATGCCTCCCTCATCCGAGTCGGATTCGGAGGAGGAAGATGAGGAGGAGGATGAATCATCAGAGTTCCATTCTTGACCAATATGAGCTTCACCTCTTCTATGCTTCTTGTATGTCTTGTCTTTCTTGTGATGCTTGTCTTTTCTTCTTTCATCCTTGTTCTTCTTCTTTGGACATTCCGCAATAAAATGTCCTTCATCACCACATTCATAGCAAGTCCTTTTTTACCTTCTTACTTTGCCCTTGTCAAAACTTTTCTTCTTGTAACTATCCTTCTTGAGAAATGACTTGAATCTCCTTACAAGCAAGGCCATCTCATTATCACTATCTTCACTACTAGAATCAACTACTTTGTTCTTCTTCTTCTCTTGCTTCTTTTCACTTGTGGCATTGAGTGCCACATCACTCTTGTCACCATTGGCTTCCGCAATTTGCTTGATCAACGCATTTATCTTGTTGGCTTGATGGTTTTGTTGTTTTTTGGGATAGAAGTTTCCCAAGTACCTCATCGGTGGAGAAGGTTTTGAAATTGTCCTTCTCTCTAATGTTTGAGAAAATGTTTCAATCCATGGTCTCAATGCTTGTAATAGTCTCTTGTTGATATCCAAGTCGGACATTCTAGCTCCAAATGCTCTTCTTTGATTCACAATTCTCATGAGTCTATCATGAACTTCTTTTGGGACTTCTCCCGGACCCATGATGAACAAGTTGAACTCATTTTATAATTCTTCAATCCTTGCATCTTTCACGGAATTAATACCCTCATAGATAACCTCAAGCTTTCTCCACAATTGGTTGGCATTCTTGATTCCGGCTACTTTGTCATATTTGGTGGCACTAAGTGTGGAAACAAATGCACTAGCCGCCATGGCATTGTGATGGATGTTGAGTTGATCCTTTCGAGTTGGATTATCTCTATTTTCCCACAAGAAATCATTCTCGGTTATGCTTGCAACATGCAGACTCATAGATTCCAAGTACATCATCATCTTGCATTTCCAATGGTCATAAAATTGTCCATCAAAGTACGGAAGCCTACCGGACCCTTGCCCAATGTGATCCTCTTTGAGATCTTCATAATCAAACATGACATTATTATAGGTTCTTGGTTGAGCATTATATCTTCCAACTACATCATCTCCATCATGGGTACCGCTAGCACCATCTTTGATTGGGAGAGTGGTAGTTGGTTCTTCTCCCGGATTTGATACCTTTAATCTTCAAGCGGTTAAGCTTTTTAGAAGATCCTTGCTCTGATACTAATTGAAAGTGCCTAGAGGGGGGGGGGGGGGGGGTGAATAGGCAATTATCCCTAAAAACCACTTAATAATAAAATTTAAATGCATAGTGTCGGACTTGTCCAACAATTGTGAGGAAAGTCCGATGGACTTGTCTGATGGCACGTGATTGAAAAGTAGATCGGCCGATTAAAACAACAAACTAATACAAGGCAAGCTAGAAGCTAGAAATTATAAGCTAGAGTAAACTATAGAAATAAGGAGAACAACTAGCAAGCAACCTACACATGTTAATTTGAGAAATAGTAAGCAAACCCTAACTAGCAAGTTATGAGCAAGAACAAGTAAGTGACAAGTGAGTAAGAGGAGACAAGAATGACACAAGATTTGTTCACCGAAGTTCAGCTCCACAAAGAAGCCTACGTCTCCATTGAGGGATTCATAAAGTCCGGGTTTCTTTCAACCCTAACCTCTCCAAGTGACCACAAAGATCGAACTTGGCTTTCCACTAGCAATCTCCACAAAGGAGGGGTCAATACAAACTTCGCGAGGCATCACCACACAAGTTGGGAGCTCTATAGGCACCTCTAACCGTCTAGGGGATGAATCCCCAAGAGTAACAAACACAAGAGTGGTCGGCGGTGAGGATGAACCAAGAGCTCAAGAGAGTGGAAGCTTGGAGTCGATTGAGCTCTTCAATCTTCTCTCAATCCCTTCACAAATCAAGATTGGAAGCAAGGGAGGAGAGTTGGGGAGAGCAAAGTGAGCTTGAGAGTATTTTTGAGTGGAATAAGTGACTCTCTTGCCAAGGGACGAAGTGGGGGTCTATTTATAGCCCAAGGAGAAAAGGAGCCGTTTGGATGGGCATTTCTCAGATCTCCATCGGACAAGTCCGATGGTCATCGGACATGTCCAATGAAACAAGGTGTCGTAGCTACTAGAGTCTGATGGCACAGGTTCTGTACTCCAACAAGTATGTCCAATGGGTTAGACTTGCTGGTCATTGAACAAGTCCGATAACCATCGGGCAAGTCCGACGACTCAGAGTGGCAGAGGTTCTGGAGTCCGATGGACTTGTCCGATGGGTCGGACAAATTTGATGATTTTGTCCTGGAAAAGTGTTTTGGCTGTGGAAATTTTGGATTTTGCTCTTAGTTCATCATTGCTTCACACATTTCCTATACTCAATGCATATTGTCTCAATGCATTTCCTATACTCAAGATAAAAATAAAAACTCCATGAGCTTCATTCTTGAGCATATTTTTGAATATCATCTTTCAAACATTTTTTTAATCTTCTTTTCTCCCCTTTTTGTCTCAATGCATATTGTCACCAATCTTTGCAACATTTCTACACACATGCTCATTAAAAGATTAGTCCATTCTTAATTATATTGACACCAATCACCAAAATAAAATTAGGGGCCTAGATGCACCTTCAGCTGTAGGTGCTCATTATGGTTAGCGCGCTGTTGCATGATCACACTGCACCTATCCACCTCCTGCGCGAGCGTGTCACGCTGTCCAGTAACCTCTATCACACGAGTCTCGCTTGCCTGAAGAGCAGCGGTCAGCCACTGAATCTCCCTCTATTGTGCGTCAACCTGTGTCTGCAGGTCATTCCTCTACATCCATACCTGCTCAGCGTCAGCCAGTAGTGTGAATAGATTTTATTTGGGCCAACAATTGGTATTAGAGCCTATTTACGAAATTGCCACTCCACCCTCAAACCCTAGCTCTCTCAGCTTCTCTCTCTCCCGCGGGCACTGTAGCAGCCGGCGGCGGCGGATCTCGGAGGTGCAGCCTCACCCGGTGGATTTGGATCCCGATCTGCAGCACTCGGCTGTAGCTCGCCCCCCCTGGTGGTGCATCCCACCGCAGACGGCCCGCGCGCGTCTCTCCTCTCCGTCGATCCCGTAGCCCACGCGTAGAGCCTCCTCCTCGAAGCAGCTCGTGACGGTGGATCTAGGCGGCTTCTTCCACCCGACCCCGCGTGCGAGCCCCTTTCCCGAGTGGCGGCGGCTTGTCCCTCAGTGTGATATAGCGGTGCAGCTCGACCCGACCCTCCACGCATGCGCGGCGCTCTCCGGCGGCCGACGGTAGCTAGATTCGACCCGGCTCCGCACCAGGCGGCGACAGCGGCAGGGCACCCTCCCGCGCACGACCCTTGTAGAGGAGGCGACGGCTTGTTCGTCCCCGCTCATGATTGGACCTAGGTGGCTCGCCCGCGGATCCCGGCCCGATCCACAGGACCAGGCGGTGGCGGTGGAGCACCCCTTCCGCGCGCGTGTCCCGGCACACTCCCGCGCGCGAGCAGCAGCAGTGGCAGTGCGCATCTGACCGGGAGCTCACCCAGATCCAGGGCGCCTCCCCCTCCTCCGCTTTGATCCGTGCATACGGCAGTCCTTCCTCGACCCCGACCTCCTCTCTCTGCCCTCACCCATGGCAGACCCTCGCGAAGCGCATGCCCGCTCTCGACCAGCCTCCCGTGTCTCGTGCATGAGCAGCCACGGCTCGATGATGTCGAGTGCGAGGCGCCGCCCCGACGAGGCGGCGGCAGCAGCGGTAGCGGCTGAGCGTGAGGCGGCGGCAGCAAGGCATGCCGACCAAGTATGCAGGGAGGTGGAGGAGCGCGAGGCTGCAGCGGCACGAGCTGCGCGCCTTGCGACGGCATAGGCGGAGGCGGCTCGTGCGGCTGAGGCGGAGCAGCAGGCCGTGGCGATAGCTCAGGCTGCGGTGGCTGCGGCAGCTGCACAGCAGCAGGCGGCGGAGGAGGCACGAGAGGCCCTTGCAGCGCTGGAGGCGGAGGATCACCCAGCGCACGCACGAGGGAACCGACATGCGGAGGTGGACCGGTGGGTCGTGGATCCACACCGGAGGCAGGGGAGCCACGTCGACGACTTCGACGACGACTACCGGAGCCATGAGTCATGGTGTCATGTCTCCCATTCACCGGAGCGACGTCGTGGTCACCACGGTCGGCAGGACTCTCCCGTTGTCATCCGTGAGGCCGGCGGCGGCACGCCATGGCCGATGCTCACCAAGACCAGCTACACTGACTGGAGCGCTGTCATGAAGGTTAAGTTGCAAGTGCAGCACATGTGGGATGCAGTTGACGATGGCGACGTCAACGACCATGAGGACCAGCGGGCGCTGGAGGCGCTGCTCGCTACGGTCCCGATGGAGTTAGCGGCAACCTTGGTGGAGAAGGCGACTGCCAAGGAGGCTTGGGATGCTATCACTGCGTTTCGAGTCGGTAGTGATCATGCACGCAAGTCCACGCTCTAGAAGCATCACAAGGAGTGGGATCGTCTCGCTTTCAAGCCAGGCGAGGACATCGACGACTTCGCCCTCCGCCTTGCTGGCCTGATGTAGCAGATGGCATGGTTCGGCGACAACAACATCACCGAGAAGAAAACTGTTGAGAAGTTCCTCCAAATCGTCCCCAAGAAGTACTCCCAGATCGCCATCTCCATCGAGACACTGTTGGACCTCTCCGAGCTGACGATCGAGGAGCTGTTCCATGTCGAGTCGGCGACCTCGGGCGGCAAGCTGCTTGTCACCGAGGAGCAGTGGCGCACTTGGCAGAGGGAATGGAGGAAGACGGAGGCTTCAAGATCTTCTTTCGGTCATGCACGTCGCCCACGGGGGAAGGGCAAGGTGGCCCCATCTTGTGGTGGTGACGATGGCGGCGGCGGCGAGCGCAAGGCCACCCGGAACGACATCTGTCTCAACTGTGGCAAGAAGGGCCATTGGGTCAAGGAGTGCAGGCAGCTGAAGCGCGGCGGCGGCGACGGTGGTGGCTGTGGCGACAACGGCGGTCGTGGTGGTGGCCGCAGGGGCGGTGGCGGCCAGGCTCACGTCGCTGAGGAGCAGGAGTCGGTGTTGTTCCTGATGCACGGGAGTGTCGAGCTTCACTCCACAACCGGGCAAGTAACCGCTGCACTACTCTACTTCGACGAGCCACGTGCTCACGCCTTCCTCGGGAATGGTTCGAGCGACGAGAAGATCGACGGCTGGTACCTCGACACCGGCGCCACCCACCACATGACCGGTCGATGCGAGTTCTTCTCCGACCTTGACACCACGTGTGAAGCTCTGTCAAGTTCGGTGATGCCTCTGCTGTGATGATCGAGGGCGCCGGCTCCATCATCTTCGTCACCAAGACCAGTGAGCAGCGGCTGCTCACTGGTGTCTACTACATCCCCGCGTTGAGGATCTCCATCATCAGCTTGGGACAGCTGGATGAGAATGGCTCGTGCATGGAGATCGAGGATGGCGTCCTGCAGATATGGGATACCCGGTGCCGTCTTCTCGCTAAGGTGAACAGGAGGAGCAACCGCCTCTATGTCCTCCACGTGGAGGTGGCACAACCACTGTGCCTTGCGGCACGGCGGGACGACGACACATGGAGGTGGCACGAGCGCTTTGGGCACCTCAACTTTGAGGCCCTGAAGCCGCTCGGTGTCAAGGAGATGGTGTGGGACTTGCCGTGCATCGACCAAGTGGAGCAGCTCTGTGACACCTGCGTTCTGACAAAGCAGCGGTGGCTTCCCTTCCCCGTCAGGCAAGCTTCTGAGCCCAGGAGCGTCTTGAGCTCGTGCACGGTGACCTCTGTGGGTCGGTGATGCCAGCCACTCCTGGTGGTCGATGCTACTTCCTCCTCCTCGTCGATGACGCCTCCCGCTACATCAGGGCAGTCCTCCTCCACACCAAGTTGCAGGTGCTATGCACGGACAATGACGATGAATTCACGGCGGCTGAGTTCACATAGTACTACGCCAATGAGGGGATCCAGCGCCGCTTCTCCGCGCCGTACACCCCACAACAGAACGGCGTCGTCGAGCGGTGCAACCAAACGGTTGTGGCCATGGCGCGTGCCCTCCTCAAGCAGAGGGGCATGCCGGCGGACTACTGGGGGGAGGTGGTGATGCCAGCACTCTACCTCCTCAACCGCTCGCCCACCAAGGCTCTCAATGGCATGATGCCATATGAGGCTTGGCATGGTTGGACGCTAGCGGTCGGCTACTTTCGCGTCTTCGGCTACCTGGCGTTCATCAAGGAGCTCAACCATGTCGGCAAGCTCAACGACCAGAGTACGCCTGGGATCTTCATCGGCTACGTGAATGGCGTGAAGGGCTACCGCATCCTTGACCCTCGGACGCAGCGTGTGCGGGTGGCACGTGATGTTGTGTTCGACGAAGGGTGAGGTTGGGTGTGGGGCAAGACGGTGGATGACGGGACGCTGTTGACCACCAGTGACTTCACCGTCAAGTACGTCCACTTCAAGGGAGCCGGGGGAGCGGGCAGCTCTCCATCACCGAGTGTGCCCTCCTCAGCTCCGACATCACCAACGGCTTCACCGAGTTCCTCTACATCGAGTCCTCAGGCTTCATTGAGCTCTTCTACACCGACTCCTCAGGCTTCACCTCGTACCCCTGCACCGGCACCCTCGCCTCCAGGCACGGTGTCGGCAGCATCGGTGCTCGACGACCCCGTGGAGTTTGTCATGTCGCTCGTCAACGACGACGACCACATTGACACGTACCACGATGACAAGCCACTATGGTACCGTACGATGGAGAACATCCTCGGCGAGCAGTCTACACCTGAGGTGGTGCAGCGCGGTGTGGACGAGTAGTTGCACCTGGCGCACGATGACAGCGGGCCCTGCTCCTTCGCTGAGGCGGAGACGAATGCGGCCTGGAGGGCCGCGATGGAGCTGGAGATGGACTTTGTCGAGCAGAACCACGCGTGGGAGCTGGCAGACCTTCCGGCCGGCCACCGTGCCATCACCCTTAAGTGGGTGTTCAAGCTCAAGAAAGATGAGGCCGGGAAGGTGATCAAGCACAAGGCACGCCCGATGGCGCGGGGCTTTGTCCAATAGGAGGGGATCGACTACGACGACACCTTCGCACCCGTTGCACGGATGGAGTCCGTGCATCTCCTCCTCGGGCTGGCAGCCCAGGAGGGATGGTGCGTCCACCACATGGACATGAAGACGGCCTTCCTCAACGGTGATCTCAAGGAGGAGGTCTACGTGCATCAGCCGCGGGGATTCGTCATCCCCGGCCAAGAGCACAAGATCCTTCGCCTGCGCAAGGCCCTTTATGGTTTACGGCAGGCACCGCGGGCGTGGAACACCAAGCTAGACACCACCCTCAAGACGATGGGCTTCGAGCAAAGCCCACACGAGGCGGCCGTCTACCGGCGGGGCCAAGGTGATTGTGCCCTGCTGGTGGGTGTCTATGTTGATGACCTGGTCATCACCGGCACCAAGGAGGTGGACGTGGAGGCGTTCAAGGATGAGATCAAGGCCGCCTTCCAGATGAGTGACCTAGGGCTCCTCTCCTTCTACTTGGGGATCGAGGTGCACCAGGACGACTCCAACATCACACTTCGACAGACCGCCTACGCCAAGCGCATTATTGAGCTGGGCGGTCTCACCGTCTGCAACCCCTCTCACACTTCCATGGAGGAGAGGTTGAACTTGAGCCATGACAGCACCACTGAGGAGGTCGACGCCATTGAGTACCGGAGCCTTGTGGGGACTCTCCGCTACCTCGTCCACACGTGTCCGGACCTGGCATTCACTGTTGGGTACATCAGTCGGTTCATGCAGCGACCAACGAAGGTGCACGTGCAAGCTATCAAGAGGATCATCCGCTACATGGCGGGCACCCTCGACTACGGCCTGCACCACCCGAGGTGTCCCGGTGTGGTACACTTCATCGGCTACAGCGATAGCGACCACGCTGGCAACATCGACATGAGCAAGAGCACGAGTGGCACACTCTTCTTCCTCGGCAAGTGCTTGGTCAGCTGGCAGTCGATCAAATAGCTGGTGGTGGCTCAGTCCAGCTGTGAGGCTGAGTACATCGCTGCCAACTCAGCCACGACCCAGGGTCTCTGGCTAGCACGGCTGCTCGCTGATCCACTTGGTCGAGACGCCGAGGCAGTCGAGCTCTGGGTGGACAGCAAGTCTGCCCTCGCCCTGGCGAAGAACCCCGTCTTCCATGAGCGAAGCAAGCACATCCATGTCAAGTACCACTTTATTCGGAGCTGCTTGGAGGAGGGGAGCGTCAGGGCCGGCTACATCAACACCAAGGACCAGCTCGCTGATCTACTTACCAAGTCACTTGGGAGGGTCAAGTTTCAGGAGCTTCGGTCTTGGATCGGGATGGTCAAGTTACCAAGACTTAGGGGGAGAATGATAAATTAAATCTGAAGTGGGTGTATCTAGGATTAACTTTATTTAGCTGTTTCCCAAATTGCCCTTGTGTGGCATGTCTATAAATATGTAACCTGGACCCCTCTTTTGGGCAAAGTGGTGTGAATAGATTTCATTTGGGCCAACAAAAATTTGGTCACGAAAAGGACCATGCGTATAGTCGGTGGCAATTGATCTCTCAAGTCAGTCATATAGTACACGTTTCTTATGAGAATCGTGGTTAGCGACCCTGTAGAAGATTCATTCCAGAAATAGTACATCAAATCAAAATAAACAAGCCAAAAATAATCTCTTATTATTGTCCTACGTAGGACACCGATGTTTTCTGCAATCAGCCCGTGTTCGCACCATTGTGCTAGCTTCCCATGTTATTGTCCACAGGGCGGGACACATACCTTCATTGACGATGTCGTAGGTGCAAATATTTAAACAAACAACCTCCTATAGTTAGCTTTGCCACTTGAATCATAACTAATAATATCCCTATGGGCACGTTCTCACACGTCCGTAACGTGGTTTTCAAAAATATGTCTTTGAATATTGCACTATTCTAGAGATAGCTCTGATAACCACGCTGTAACAGAACCGCCTTACCACGGAGATGGCTCCATTCCACGATCTTCCCCGGGTGGCGACACACGCTGTGATGCCCAATAGTACAACATGTGATAGAATAATATAGTTGCAACAAGAACATAGATAGAGTACAGAGTTTTACATAAATCCAAATTTAAATTTACAAACCAGAGTTATTAAAGTGCAGAAGCAAAATAGTTCAACAGTACGAGAGAAATTCGACGGAAAACAAGATACAACACCCTCTCACGGTGATACACATAGAACATCCGGCAGTGATAGGTGTCCTACCCAAAATACCATGCCGGCAATCAATGGTCTACTCCTCCTCCTCATCGGTGCACCGCTCCCACTCGATGTTCCAACAGTCGGAACGCGGGCCTTCCCAGTGGAACCTCCCACCGTAGTGGCAGTCTCCACCCTGGTCATCTAAAAACTACATAGAACGTCGCCCTAAGTAAATAATTTACTCAGTAAGACTGACCCAACAAAATGGCCATCTACAGCCGACTCCTAAACATGCACAGGCTAAGGGTAGGTTTTATGTTGCCAAAAGCCAACCTAAGAGTAGATCCTTAGTTCTCAAGTTTTAGCATCAAGTTAGGTTGACATGTGAAATAGTATATTTAGTTTGCACTATGACTACAACAGTCATGGTTGCAATACAATTAATAATAAATCCATACAACAATATTGAACCCATTTCATACTCATGGCTTCCGACACTTTTCCGGAGCAGCGATCAAGTGGTACTCATTACTGTGAGGGGTAGCGACTAGAATCGATTTATATCCTGCAAGAGAAATCTTTTTGCACGATCCATACGCGCTTCATGGAAGCCGCATGGAGAAACCTTTCACATACGGTACTACAAAGCCTTCCAAGCCTGGCTCGTTCGAGAAGGGTCCCCCACGCGATGCGTCTCGTACCACCATCCGTGAGTAGATTCCTCCCTCCTCTCATCCCCAGTTCCACCTTAGGGAGTAAGGTATCTTCTGTCCAAGCAGTAGTCATAGTTACATCGATTTACTGGGCTCATAACTCCAGTATGCAAATAGTACGTTCAAACATGACCTCATAGGACTGCACACGAGGCGTAGTCTTAGGTGACTCGAACGGGGCTACCTCCTTGAAGATAGGTTGTCCTTCCCTTTCTACCTAGTTGCCTGTCCGGTCTACATTTGTTATCCCATTCCAACCTTCTATCATCTGACATCATTCCCTAGTGATAATATGTCCTGATCTACTTGTGGTCTCCATACCACTCATCGAATGGTCGTCCTAAATTAAGCAGAGCGACTATCGTCCTGAGGCTATTATTAGAAAAAGGGGACCTACTGCAATTCTAGGTTTTTTCCAAATAACACCTGTAAACTTAATGCACAGGCAAGCCTACACACACTATCTAGTGATAACATATAAATGGTAAAATTGGTGGGATGCACCAGGGCTTGTCTTGAGTCGGTTCCTGGTTAGCGGAAATCCCTCCTTGCTCATCTGGCTCCTGCTCCTGTCCCGCTTCCACGTGGTTCACCTCGTGACCTACATGATGTGAATGATGCGATGCATGAGAATAAGTTTTGATTAATGGCACTTCCTCAGCAAATACGTTAATATAACAAAATTGCATGCAAAAGTGAACGGGGTGTGTTGATTAGTTCAGTAATATAGCATATATACTCGAGGCATAAAGTGGATGCGTTTAGTGTATTTCCTTCATGGACTCCATTAAATAAGAGTGGTAATTTGGTACAAAAAGTATGGGGTGTTGTCCATCGAAAGATGCTACCCAGCCTTTGCTATTTTAATAGGATTATCGGGTTTTGGAAGGAAGTTAATATTTTAGCATGGTTTTAGAAGTCATTTGCATATGGGTGATTTACTACAAATAAAACATGCCATGAGTGATTTACTGGTCAAGTTTCACTTGCATGCAATGAGTCATTGAATTTTTAAATAATTAATCAAGACCAAAGATTAAATATTTAATGGTGATCAAAATACAGAGAGCTAACATTTGTTATTTTGCAGGATGATTAGGCATTGCAAACTAGGATTAACCACCAAGTTTTATTAATTTACCAATTACAGGGAATTACTTATAAGCTATTTATTTTTTGCCCAACTAATTTAGTTCTGATAAAAATGCTAACATGCACCAAGGTTTGACATTTTTCCCCAACAGTACATGGCCAGAGAAGATCAACATAATTTATTTCGCTCCAAGTCTCACTATAATTATTTCCCAATGTATTTTCAAAGTTTACTGTTATTCCTGGAAATAAAATCTAAATGAAAATGGAAGAAAAACCGATTTCCAGGCCTCCTGGGCCAAATCAGCCGCATGGCCCAGTGGCAAAGGCCTGTGAGGATGGCTCCCGGGCTAGATCTGGCCCACGCGCGACCGAGGCCCCCCAAGCCATGCGGCCCAAACCAGTGGCCAGGCCAGGCGCGAGCGCGACATTGTCGCACGGCACACGGGGTGGCGCGGCTATGGCGAGTGGACGGGGTGACGGCGGGGCCTGAATTTGCCGCCAACACGGTCAGGGGGTGAAGGCCAAAGTGCGGCGCGATGATCCATAGAAGAGGGCTTACTGAGCTGGCTTGACGACGGAGGGGAGCGGATGGTGGTGGGTGGCAGCGGTCGGCAGGGACGTTCCGAAGAGGTGGCTTCACGGGGGACTTGCGAAGTTAGCCGAAAGGGGACATGGGGTTGGAAGTACCATGCTTGCGAGCGGAATCGGGTCGAGGCTCACCGGAGAGGGCGCGCGACGCGGCGGCGCTGTGGTTGGAGGTGGGGAAGAAAGAGTCGATTCCGGTCGGCTCGGTGGAGAAGGGTCAGGGCGGCTTCATGAGGAGACCGAGGGCGTCGGGGCGGAGCTCCCGGTGTCGATGGCCCGGGGGGGGGGGGGGGGGAGGTGCAGCGGTGGCGACGTAGAGCTCGGCTCCGAGTGGCAATGGCGGGTGGGTTTTCGGTGGAGAAGAGTAGAGGGAGAGGAGGGAGAATTGTGCGCTCAGACAAGTGAGGGGGGGGGGACAGGGAGGATGCCGGGATGCCAGGTGGCGGCGTCGATCCACGGCTTCGGCCGTTGCCCAGCCGATGGTGCCCACGCGGCATACATGAAGGCGGGAGCTTTGGGCGGTGCCGGGTGTGCTTGTTTGAAGTCATTGACGGGTGGGTCCCATAGGGAGTTTTTCTTTTCCTTTATTTTCCAACCCTGACAATCGGCTGCATTTGATCTTTTTGTGTGATTTAATTTGTAGCTGCTCAAACTGAGCCAAAAATATGGCAGGCTCCACATAATGTGGCCGATTTTATAAAAATGCTAACTGCCAAAAATCCTTAACAAAATTTAATTGGGAATTTTGTAGAGAGGGGTGGTTTCTGATCTTTTTTGACATTTATTTAGGGCATTAAATAATGGAGTAAATATCTGATAAATTCCTCAAAATTCTAATTGATCATGACCAACATCATATATTTTTGGTAGGGGTGACCTCTGTTGACAAGTTGGGACTTGTAGTTTAAATGTCATTCAAATTTGCTTAAATTTTGGTTTGAATTGGGCAATTTCAGTTTAACCTTTCCACAAGTTTATTTTCCTGGTGATTCTAACCCTAATTCGGTGGCCTGAGTGTCACATCACAAGCCTCCATGCTTGTAGTCATTGTCATCCTTTACCAAGACTGCCAACATCAATTATCATTAAGATTTATAGTAGAGTTTGGAGATGATATCTTCATAGGCAACACTCGTGTAGATGTTAGCCCACAATTTCATAGTTGTCATCTATCATCAAAAATTTCATACCTTGGGGATTCCAATCTTCAATGATCGTAAAGCTTACAAGTAGGTTATAAATGGGTCTACAAGATCAAATATGACTCTCGAGGGAAAATTGAAAAGTTCAAAGCGCGGCTTGTGGCAAAAGGCTTTATGCAAAGAGAAAAAATTGATTACAATAACAATAAGATCGTTTCTCCAGTCTCTTGTAAAGATTTTTTCAGAATTTTAATGGCTCTAGTGGCGCATTATGACTTGGAATTACATCAGATAGATATAAAGACGGCGTTTCTTAATGGGGATCTAGACAAAAGAGTTTACATGGCAGAACCTAAAGGTTTTATCATGCAAGAAAAAGAAAATATGGGATGTCATCTAAAGTGATCTATTTGTACTTGAAGTTTGATGGAACAATAAGAATATTTGGGTTTCAAGAAAATATAGAGGATAATAGCATTTATGCAAAGTTCAAGAATGGGAAATTTACTTTCCTAGTTTTGTATGTCGATGTTATTCTACTCGCTACTAGTGATATCAGTCTACTCTATGAAACAAAGAAATTCTTATCCTCAAATTTTGACATGAAAGATCTCGTTGTAGCATCATATGTCTTGGGCATAGAAATTCACTGGGATATGAAAAAGTTTGCACTGGGACTGTCTCAAAGGACATACATAGAGAAGATATTGAAGAAATTCAATATGCACAAATGTAGTGCGACACCTGCTCCTATAGTGAAGGGCGATAAATACGGGGATCATCAATGTGCCAATAGTCAATATGATCTCAACAAAATGAAAGCGGTTCAATATGCTTCGGTTGTTAGGAGCCTACAGTATGCACAAGTGTTCACTCGCTCTGACTTGGCATTTGTCACCGGGTTACTTGGTCAATTTCAATGTAATCCAGGCATAGAGCACTGGAAACTGATAAAGAAAGTCTTGAGCTATTTGCAAGGGATGAAAGGCCTCATATTGACATATAGAAGATCAGAATCACTCCAAGTGGTGGGGTATTTGGATTCTAATTTTGCAAAAGATAATATAAAGTCAACATCGGGATACGTATTCACTCTTGCAGGAGGAGCCATTTCATGGAAAAACTCTAAGCATATGATTACTGCAGGGTCAACGATGTATGCCAAGTTTATAGCATGTTATGAGGCCACGGGGTAGGTAAACTGGCTAAAGAAATTCATACATGGTTTGAAAGTGATCGATAGTATTGAAAGACCATTGAAATTATACTACGATGATGAGCCTACAGTAATGTATGCTCACAACAATCAGTCAAATGGTGCTGCCAAACATATTGATATAAAGTATTATGTTGTGAAGGATAAAGTACAAGATCAAACCATAAGTCTCGAGCACATAAGAATAGAAAGGATGCTCGCGGATCCGCTTACAAAAGGCCTACCACCCTACGTGTTCAAGGAACACATAGTCGGCATGGTGAGGCATCTAGGCCCCTTTTAGTGTTTTGGTAATTAATGATGACCCTTATTTTTGACTAACTACGTTGTTGAGATGATTATGGTTGTAGTCAAAATAAGGGATGGAATAATGGATGAAGTGATATACACATGGATGGCTCAAGGCAAAGGTATCTTGATAGGGTTTTCCTTTTTGCCGGTCACAAGGAGATTAGAGATGAGTGACCGGATTATAGGTTAAATGCTGTACTATCAAGAGGGGTCGATGAAATGACCTTGAGTATCCATGGTTGCCACAAATGCTCAATTCCTATCTTTGTGAGTGGTTCTGTGTGAGTTGAGTTTGCCCCAATTCTTGAGAGAAAGCAAAGAAGTAAAGGAAGGAGGGCTGGCAGGGGGCTCCTGGCGGTCAGACCGCTAGGACCCATGGTCTGACCTCCGGTTCTCTCCAGAGATGGACAGAGGAGTGGCCTCTCTGGTTGCTCGGGTGGTGGCCCGACGGTCTGACCGTCGGGAACCACGGTCTGACCGTCGATGCTCTCCAGAGATGGCCAGAGGAGTGGCCTCTCTGGTTGCTCGGGTGATGGCCCGACAGTCTGACCGTGGGTGATGACGGTCTGACCGTCGGGCTCGTGCCAGAGGGAGTTTGAAAGTCAAACTAGTCGTTGGGTTGTACGACGGTCCGACCGTGGGGAGTCACGGTCAGACCGTTCGGTGCGCAGAAAGTTGTAACGGCTAGTTTTCAAAGGGTGGCTATTTATACCTCCTCTATCCCGTGCATAGAGGCTCTCTTGACGATTAGAAAAGCATTGTACACCCTTTGGAGCTTATTCCCCTCTCACACAAAGCTTTAGTGGAAAGATTGCAAGTGTGTGAGTGTGAGTACCCTAATCTTGAGTGTTTTGTGCATTGTGGTACTTGGGATCCTCAAGCAAGCGTCATCGACTTGTTACTCTTGGAGGTTGCCGCCTCCTAGACGGCTTGGAGGAGTGAAGAGGTGCGGTGCTCGCCTCGCCAGAGCGGTGAAGAGCAACTCTAGTGGAATCGAGGTTTAGAGAGGTTCAAGGTATTGATTGTTTCTATCTCAAGTTGTTCTTTGTGAGCCCTTCTTGGTGGTGGAGAAGTGGATACTTGAGGAGAGAAGCACTTCATACGCTTGAATCCACCTCAACGTGGATTAGGGGTGATCGGCAAATCACCGAGACCACGGGAAAATATCCTTTGTCTCTAGACATGTATTTTCATATGGTGTTTACATACTAGAAATTGATTGATGTATGTCACCTAGGATTGTCAACCTACTTTAGCTCAACCTAGGTTTAGTTGAAAATTTCTTGCTTTTATCCAATTGTCTTTAAATTCCGCAATTAGTTGGATAGTTAGCTTTTAAAGTTTTAATTCGGCTATTCACCCCCCCCCCCCTCTAGCCGGGGTCCTTCGATCCTACAAGTGGTATCAGAGCAGGTTCTCCCTAAATTCATCTTCCGGGAGAAGGACTATGACTAGTAACACGGTGAATGTTGGCCACGTGCCATTCTTTGATGGTCAAGACTTTGATTATTGGAAGACATGTATGTTGATTCATCTTGAGGCCGTGGGGGAGACCGTGTTGAGTATTGTGGAAGAAGGCTATGTGGTTCTTGATCCGGCACATCCCACTCCCGCTGACAAGGAAAATATCAAGGCTAATGCTCAAGCCAAGAACATTCTTATTCGGTCCCTATGCAAGGAGGAATATCATAGAGTGTGCAAGCTCAAGACCGCATATGAGATGTGGAACACTCTATTGGAAGCTCATGAGGGCACCAAGATGGTCAAGAGTGCCAAGTTGTTTATTTGCAAGGGCAAATTTGAAGGATTTGCATTGTTGCCCAATGAAGAGTTGAAGGCCGTCTTTGCAAGATTGAACAACATTGTGAATGATCTCAAGGATCTTGGTCATGATGGTCCCAATGTTGATATATCTCATAAGTTTCTTAGAGCTTTGCCATCCACGTATGAAACAATTGTCACTATGCTTGTGAGATCAAATTTGGAAGAAACAACTCCTTCGGAAATCTTGGGTGAAGTTCTCACTCATGATATCTTCAAGCAATCTCAAGTGGCTTCTAGGGATGATCAAATTGATATAAAGAAGAAGAGTGTTGCTTTCAAGGCTAGTGGCTCTCACAATGATGATGATGATAATGATGAAGAGAGTGACTCCGATGATGATGATGAGAATGTAGCCTTGATGGTAAGGAAGTTTAAGAAATTCATGAAGAAAGGCAAGTATAGTGGATTCAATAAAAATTACAAGTCATCCAAGAAGAATCCATTTGCAAACAAGAAATGCTATGAGTGTGGTGAATTTGGCCATATCTCTACAAATTGCAAGAAGAAGAATCATAGTGATGATGATGATGATGAGCCAAGAAAGAACAAGAAATTTGTAAAGAAGAAGTTTCTCAAGAAGTTCTCCAATAAGAAAAATGGCAAGGCTTATTATGTTGAATGGGATTCCGATGCTAGTTCGGATTCCGATTCCGATGATGAAGATGTCAAGCCTTCCAAGAAGGGTATTGCCGGCATTGTTATCAAGGAAGCTCCATCTCTATTCGATTCACATTATTGCTTCATGGCAAAAGGTGAATCCAAGGTATGCAACAATGACTATGTACCTTCCTATGATGAACTAGTTGAAATGCTTAGTGAACTTGATGATGTGTTGGGTGGCATAAAGAGCAAGTACAAGGACTTATGACGAGCTAAAGTCATCTCATGAGGATCTAAAAGAAACTCATGAGAAGCTTGAGGAAACTCATATGATTTTTGTAGCCCAACACACCAACAAGGTCCAAATTGATGCCGGTGTGTCTTGCAATTTGATTGATGATATGCCTATTGCTCATGTTACTACTTCTAGCATATCTACTTCATGTGATGATTTACTTGCTATACCATGCTCTTCTAAGATTGATGCTTGCATGAATGACATGAATGCTTGTGATCCCTTGCTTATTGTTGAAAATCATGAATTGAGGGATACCGTTGATCACCTTGTTGATGCTCTTGCTAAGTGTCACAAGGGTGAAAATGTTTTTAATGAAATATGGAAGTGTCAACGGTTCACTCTCAAGCATGAGGGTCATGGATTATCCCCAAGAAGAACAAAAATGCCTTTGTTGCTAAAAAGTCCACTTTTGTTAAAGAAAGTGGCTTGTATTGCTCTATGTGCAAGAATACCGGACATCTTGCAAAAGATTGCACCGGTAAGAAGATTGCTAATGTTGCTATGGATCCTTCTTACATGCTTGTTAAATCATCCCATGGTGTTGTGCATGCTAAGATTATTGGTAAAAATAATGTTCATGCTAAGACCAACATGAATGGCACATTTGGCAATAGAATGAAGAAAAGGTCCATTTGGGTGCCAAAGGTGTTGGTGACTAATCTCCAAGGACCCAAGCAAATTTAGGTACCTAAGAACAACTACATTTGTTCTGTAGGTGAACTACAAGTCCGGAGGAAGGCATTGGGTGCTTGATAGTGGATGCACTCAACATATGACTGGAAATGGGAAAAGATTCACCTCAATTGAAGAAGGAAATTTGGATTGTGAAAGGATCACTTTTGGTGATAATAGCAAAGGAAAAGTGAGAGGAATGGGAAAGATTGCTATCTCAAATGACCTCTCAATCTCAAATGTATTGCTAGTTGAATCTTTGAGCTACAACTTGCTATCCGTGGCTCAATTGTGTGATCTTGATCTAATATGCAAATTTTCATCAAGTGGTGTTGTGATTACAAGTGTGAAGGATGATAGTCTTATCTTCAAGGGATTTCGTCATGGCAATCTTTATCTTGTGGATTTCTCTTCTAGTGATGCAAGCTTGAGCACATGTCTATTCACTAAGTCATCCAAAGGTTGGTTATGGCATAGAAGGCTTGCACATGTTGGAATGAACCAACTCAAGAAATTAGTGAAGCACAACTTGGTTGTTGGTATGAAGGATGATGTCTTGTTTGAAAAGGATAAATTATGTAGTGCTTGTCAAGCCGGGAAGCAAGTGGCTAATACTCATCCTACCAAGGGTGTCATGTCAACTTCAAGGCCTTTGGAATTATTGCATATGGATTTATTTGGCCCTACCAAATATCAAAGCAATGGTGGAAATAGCTATTGCCTTGTCATTGTTGATGACTTCTCAAGATATACATGGGTGTACTTTCTTAGTGACAAATCAATTGTATTCACCATTTTCAAAGGGTTTGCCAAAAGAGCCGAAAATGAGTATGAATTCAATGTCAAGAAGATTAGAAGTGACAATGGCTCTGAATTCAAGAATACAAGAATTGAAGAATATTGTGATGAAAAAGGAATCAAACATGAATTCTCAACCAAGTACACCCCGGAGCAAAATGGAGTTGTTGAGAGGAAAAATAGAACTTTAATTGAAATGGCAAGATCAATGCTCTCCGAGTACAATGTATCGGATAGTTTTTGGGCCGAGGCAATCAATACCGCTTGTCATGCATCAAATAGATTATATTGCCACCAGTTGTTGAAGAAGACACCTTATGACTTGCTCATTGGAAGAAAGCCCAACATCTCCTATTTTCGTGTCTTTGGATGCAAATGCTATATCTTGAAGAAAGGAGCAAGACTATCAAAATTTCAAAGCAAGTGTGATGAAGGATTTCTCCTTGGGTACTCCTCTAATAGCAAGGCCTATAGAGTGTACAATCAAAATTCGGGGCTAGTAGAGGAAGTATATGATGTGGAATTTGATGAAACAAATGGATCTCAAATGAGCAAGAAAATTTGGATGATGTGGGAAATGAAGAATTGAGAAATGCTATGAAGAACATGACAATTGGTGATGTGAGGCCTAAGGATGAAGATGACTCAAATGTGAACCCTTCACCACTCTTTCAAGTGAATCAAGATTCATCAACCTCTAGTGCTCAAGCTCAAGCTAGTGATGGTGGTGAGTCAAATATTCAACTAGAAAATGGCTCAACCTCCACGCCATCACAAAATGCTAGTGGTCATCCAAAAATTCACCATGCCATTGCAAAAGATCATCCGGTAGATCAAATTGTTGGTGACGTAAGCAAAGGTGTTCAAACTAGATCAAGACTTGCTTCATTTTGTGAACACTTCTCTTTCGTGTCTTGTGGTGAACCAACTAGGGTAGAGGAAGCTTTGAGAGACCCGGATTGGGTAAATGCTATGCATGAAGAATTGAACAACTTTGCCCGAAATGAAGTTTGGGAGTTAGTCAAGAGGCCACAAGATCACAATGTTATTGGCACAAAGTGGATTTACAAGAACAAGCAAGATGAGAATGGAGTAGTTGTGAGAAACAAAGCAAGATTGGTTGCACAAGGCTATACTCAAGTTGAGGGATTGGATTTTGATGAAACATTTGCTCCCGTAGCTAGACTTGAGGCAATTAGAATTTTACTTGCATATGCAACTAATCACAAGATCAAGCTATATCAAATGGATGTGAAGAGTGCCTTCTTGAATGGCAAAATTAGTGAGCTTGTCTTTGTTGAGCAACCACCGGGCTTTGAAGACCCAAAGAAGCCAAATCATGTTTACAAGTTGTCCAAGGCTCTATATGGACTCAAGCAAGCACCTCGTGCTTGGTATGAGAGATTAAGGGATTTTCTTGTCTCAAAGGGCTTCAAAATTGGAAAGGTGGACACCACCTTATTCACCAAGAAGATTGGCAATGATCTCTTTATATGCCAAATCTATGTGGATTATATCATCTTTGGATCAACCAATCAAGAATTTTGTGAAGAATTTGGTGAAATAATGTCCCGGGAATTTGAAATGTCCATGATTGGTGAATTGAGTTTCTTCCTTGGTCTACAAGTGAAGCAAATCAATAATGGGACATTCATCTATCAAAGCAAATATGTGAATGATCTTCTCAAGAGATTTGGAATGGAAAGTGCAAAACCAATGTCTACTCCCATGGGAAAGAATGCACATCTTGATCTTGATGAAGAAGGCAAACCGGTTGATCAAAAGCTATATCGGTCTATGATTGGAAGCTTGCTATATCTCACTGCATCTAGGCCGGATATTATGTTTAGTGTTTGCATGTGTGCAAGGTTTCAAGCCGCTACTAAAGAAAGCCACATGATTGCCGTCAAGAGAATATTGAGATATTTGAAGCAAACTCAAGATATGGGTTTGTGGTTCCCAAAGGATGGTCAATTAATTCTCATTGGATATTCGGATTCGGATTATGCCGGTTGCAAAATTGATAGAAAGAGTACCTCCGGTACTTGTCAATTGCTTGGAACTTCTCTAGTCTCATGGTCCTCCAAGAAGCAAAATTCGGTTGCTTTATCAACCGCCGAGGCCGAATATGTCTCCGCGGGAAATTGTTGTGCTCAATTGTTGTGGATGAAGCAAACTCTAATGGACTATGGGATTAACTTTGATTGCATTCCTCTCTTGTGTGATAATGAAAGTGCCGTGAAGATTGCTACTAATCCAGTTCAACACAAGAGGACCAAGCATATTGATATTCGGCATCATTTTCTAAGGGATCATGTGAGCAAAGGTGATATTATCATGGAAAGTGTGAGGACCGATGATCAATTGGCGGATATCTTCACCAAGCCTCTAGAAGAAGCTCGGTTTTGCAAGCTACGGAGTGAGCTAAATATTCTTGACCTCTCACATATCTCCTAGAACCTTGTTTTGTTGCTTTATGTCATACTCTTCATATATGCATGCCTACCTATTTTGTATATCTTCCCATGCAATTTATGCCATGTTGTTGCATTGAAAGTTAGTTCACACATTTAGGGGGAGCACTATACCACTCATGTGTCTTGCTACCCTCACAATGTGGACAAATCAACAAAGATGCCATATTAGTCTTGCTTTTGCTCATTTTGTTCAAAAAGTCAAATTTTTGGGTTCTATTGGTTGAAAAATGGTTGTTATTGTTCCAAAATGCTTTTATGCCTCTTGGATATGTTTTGGAAGTTTTTTTTTCTTATCACCAAAATGAGTTTGAGCTCTTTTGAAGATCTCTTTTGCCTTTTCTCACCTATTCTCTCAACTTCTTATCGAATCATTTTCGAGAAAAGTCCTTTTACAAAACTTGTAGAGATGGTGATCATAAACATAATTGGTGTTCACAACTTGTTGAGATGATCCATCGTTTAAGAGAAATTTGGGTTTGAAATTCATCGTGAAAACCTCTTTTGGTCGCCTTTTTAACCTAATATGGCATCTTGTGAGTTTAGCATATTGGATCATATATCTTCATATATATTGGTTCCAAAACGCTTATGAGACTCATACATTCCCAAAAATATCATCATTCCATCATCTTGGTCATTTGTGCAAGTTATAGCAATTTTGCATGATTAAATCAATATTTCATTCATACATGCATAATTCATGTTATGGATGATCAAGAATTGTGGATATATTTCTTGAAGAGTTGGAATCATCTTGGATATGATGGAATTCATTAAGTTATCATTTTTGAGCAAGTTTGGAATGTTTGGAGAAGGTGTGAATTGATTTGGATGAGCAATTTAAAAGAGTGCAGCTGTCAGCAGTCAAGAGTTCAGAAATCTCTTTCACGGTCAGACCGTAGGCAGTCGCGGTCAGACCGCCAGTCAGCCAACAGAGCACCAGAACTCGTTTGTTTGCTGCTTCTTGTCCCAGCGGTCAGACCGACCGTCACACGGTTAGACCGTCACCCTTGGCCGAGTCCAAACAGCTCGGTTCCGCGAGGGTCTCTTATGTCTTATACCCCTTCGTCCTCCTTTCGTCCCCAACTCTCCCAAAACCGAAAGTAGCTCCTCTAAAGGCTCTCCCGTACCCTCCAAGGACCTCCATTGGAAGAACTCCATCCCTAGGCTCCTCGGTCCAACCAAGAGTGGATCCAGTCTCACCAAGGACTTCTCCGCCATGAGTGACCGGTATTTCATCGTTTTCTCCTCTCTCTCCCCATGGTTTCCATTGGTTCTCTCTCAAGGGGCTGTTGCTAGGGATAGAATATTTGAGACATGGATTGTTTGTTTGATGATTGGAAAGTGATTCCTAGACCTAATGACAACATCTATGCAAAGTTTTAAGGGTTGATTTGGTGGCTCTCATGAACATTGATGCTAGGGTTACATTTTAGGGATTATTGATGATGGCCATGGATTAGTGAAATTGATGGGTGGAAATGCTTCATAGTACATCCTTGAACATATATGAGAAGAATTAGTGGCACCATTGAGATTTTGGCTAGAGTTTCAAAGTGCAGTTAGTTGTCAGTCGAACCTCACCCGACGGTCTAACCGCCAGTCTCACGGTCAGACCGTCAGGGCAGGACAAACAGTACAAACTCAGCTTTTCTAATGGCAATCCAATGCTTATGTCTGACCATCAATTATCGGTTGCTTATATATGATTATTGCTCGCTCATTTTTAGTAATCGCCGCACCGTAAGAAAAGTGGTGGCGTCCATGTTCAAAGCCGGTTCAAGCAAGAAGAGAAGGGCACCCCGTTCAGATGATGATTATTCTCCCTCTCAAAGTGCAACTGACGATGCTTCTGAATTTGGTCAGTCCACTAATGAAGTAGAGATGGATGAGGCACATGGAGATGATCTGTTGTTTGATCCCACAGCATACACTAGAGAGAAGAAGCAGTGGGCATCACATGAGTACTACAGAGCGAGACAGGAGGTGGCTTACTCACAGGATCCAGATTCACCCACTCCTCAGTTTCACACTCGAGTGCAACATGATGCATTCTATGGTATGTTGATGGACAAAACTGTATTCACTCACAAGTACACAGACTGGTCATACCTTGCACAATTTCCAACTGTTAGTCCTCTACTTGAGAAATTTCAAAACTTGGGAGTGCATGCCTTTGTGGCACATAAGCAAGATTGGAATGAAACTGTGATCCGACAATTTTATGCCACCGTTGAAGTTGATTTCCCCAACAAAACTTTGACATGGATGACTAACTCAAGGAGGTTCACTGCCATATTTGCAGAGTTTGCTGAGGCAAATAAAATTGACTATAATGTCACTCATGATCAAATTGATGTGCTTGAGCAGGAGCTACTTAAAGAACCTGAGTGGGTTCAGTACTATGTTGATGATCCTCACATAAGGAAATTGGGCAATGTCAGTGGTCTTCTCTATATGCCCAAGGTCATCAACAAGATAGTGAGGATGACTTTTTATCCTCGAGGTGGAAATTCTGAGGCTATTCGGGACTACTATTGGAACATTATTGACTATGTCATGCAAGGACAGGTGTTTGATGTGGTGCTCCTTATTATGAAGGAGATAGAGAGCTACAGCATGGCAGTGAGGACTAGTCTTTACTATGCCCCCTACATTATGTCTCTGATTCTTAAGAAGAGCAACTTTCCAACTCGGTATCTGTTCAGGAGACATCCTCGATATCAGCCCTTTAGCTCAGTAAAGCAAGAACTCATGGCACCACCAGAGGCACCAGCTGCAGACGATGAGGAAGAAGAGGCACATGTTCAAGCAGAGGTTCCTCAGGCACCACATGCTCCCCTAGTGCCACCACCTCCACAGATGGATTGGTCACAGTATGCTCCTCCGCCTCCGGCATTCTTTGCAAGCATGACCACTTATCTTGATCAGTACTTTCAGCCTGTTATGCAGAGGTTTGATCAGATACAAGCCTCAAGTATTGAGGCTCGTAATTCTTATGAGGCAGCCAGATCTTCATATGAGGCAGCTAGGACTTCTATTCATGATCTCACCACTAGGATGCAGAGTTTAGAGTCTAACTACGAGGCTCTATCTTCTCACATTTATGGCTACTTTCCTGCACCAGTGCCACCTCCAGAGTTTTTCCAGCCACCTTGGTATGCACCTCCACCTCCTCCTCAAGATGATTGAAGTCTTGACCATTTTTGGTCAATTGATGCCAAAGGGGGAGAACATGTGAAGTGATGTGATATTATGATGAGATGCTAGAGTCAGGGGGAGAAAAGGAAACAAAGATGCAAGCCATGATTCTTGATCTATCTATCTTGCATATGCATGTGCATCTCATATGTATCTTACTTTCATGCACATTTGAACTTATTGGTGTTCGTCGAACTATGTCACTATGTTGGGTGGTAATTTCTTTTGCACCTTGGACCATTTGCTCTATTATCTATGTGATGAACTATGTTGGTTCTTTTATTATCTATGTTCATCTCATCTTAATGGTTCAAATGTGTGGATGATGAGTATGTTCTTACTTGAAATAATTGATATTGCTATATATTGGTTATTCTTTGTCTCCTCGCATCCAATGGTACAAGGTAAACTCTACTAAATTTTTTTTAAAAAAAATGTGCATTGCCATGTTTATGATACATCTTGATCAATGCACCAATTTAGGGGGAGTTTTACCATTTGGTGAGTTCATTAACTTTTTCACATGTTCATGTCTTGAAAATTCTATAGCATGTGATCCTTATCGGGTGACTCACCTTAGAGCCTTATTTCTTTATGAAATATCTTTATCGGCTCACTATCTTTATATCACTTCTTATGTTGTCATCAATTACCAAAAACGGGGAGATTGAAGCATCTAGGCCCCTTTTAGTGTTTTGGTAATTAATGACGACCCTTATTTTTGACTAACTACGTTGTTGAGATGATTATGGTTGTAGTCAAAATAAGGGATGGAATAATGGATGAAGTGATATACACATGGATGGCTCAAGGCAAAGGTATCTTGATAGGGTTTTCCTTTTTGCCGGTCACAAGGAGATTAGAGATGAGTGACCGGATTATAGGTTAAATGTCGTACTATCAAGAGGGGTCGATGAAATGACCTTGAGTATCCATGGTTGCCACAAATGCTCAATTCCTATCTTTGTGAGTGGCTCTGTGTGAGTTGAGTTTGCCCCAATTCTTGAGAGAAAGCAAAGAAGTAAAGGAAGGAGGGCTGGCAGGGGGCTCCTGGCGGTCAGACCGCCAGGACACGCGGTCTGACCGCCAGGACCCGCGGTCTGACCGCCAGTGCTCTCTAGAGACAGACAGAGGAGTGGCCTCTCTTGATGAGGACATCAACGACATACGAACAACGACGATGGAAGACGGCGCGCCAAACCAAGTTGTCACGCCTCCACCTTTCGTCATCGCGCCTTCTCAAGTTATGGACCCATCTTCCGACGAGACGACGACGTACAAGGGCCCAATCACTAGAGCTTGAGCCCAGGAATTGAAGATGGTTTTGATGCTAAGCAACGACGGCCCAGGATGACGCCCCTCGAAGGCCCAAGTAGCCCAAGTCGCGCGACTACCTCTCCACCGCACGCCTCTCTACTTTAGCCGGCCCTAGATGCCGCGCTCCCCCTATTTAGTTAAGGGTTGCGCCCCTTGTAATCTTTGAGTTTTGTTTTAAGATTAGCTTAGCTATTCATCCGTCTCTCGACATGAATTCAGAACTCCACCTTCGTGCAATACATCATATTGCTCGCCTCTAATTCTTGCTCGTTCTTCGATTGCGCGTAAGAATTGATCCTTGTGATCAGGTTGACCTTGTTTACCGCAAGGTTAATATCCTCTGGAAGTTGGTTCAGCGATTGCATTGGCGCTTTGGGCTTGCTCATCGTAGTCGGATCGTGAGGGTCGACATCCACCGAATCGAAGTTATCTACACTCGCCGAAAGATCGGACACTCTACACCTATCAAGTGGTATCAGAGCTAAGCCCTTGTTAAGAAGGGGAGAATGATGAGGACATCCTCCACTATTACCCGCTGGGGCGGCGACCATGTGAGCCTCTGAATAATCCCACATTGCTTAGCTTGGGAGGTGGAAGCCACCTTAAAAGGGATAGCCACCCTTCCCCTATCAGACTAGTCGTTTAGGGAGATTGGGCCTTTCCCTGAGTGGGGGCGCCGGAGTTGCGGTGCTAAGACTGCGGATTCAGGTCGCGGACCTAGAATCGGGTCGGTGTGTCGGACTTTCGGCAGGAGTTGCGGTGCTAAGATTGTGGGATTTAGGGAATTCGGATGGGTGTGTCGGGCTTCGTTCCACCCCACCTGGGCCAGATGTATCAGATTCCAGTGTTTCTCGGTGAGTTTATCCAAGTCCACATAAACCAAAAACTACAAAAAAAAAATTACCCCAGTACGGTTTTGAGCCTCGCACTTTCGTTCAATAATTTGTGTTGTTGAGTTTTTGTGCTATCGCTTTTGATCGTTGCTGGTACACGGTATTTCATCGTTTTCTCCTCATCATTGTCATATCCTTTCACCACATCATGTGTTTTAGCCACCACAATTTGCTTTCCGTCGCATCTGTTTTCTCCGCCTCGCTCTCCTACTTGGCCGCGCGTAATGAGTCTTACTCAGTTGCGTTTTGGTCAGCCGATCACTTGCCAAGTTTTGCCGCCGCATCGTGAGTCCGGGTCAATCACGTGACTCGTTGCATCCGACTCGGTTACGTGGTAAACCGCCCCGCCTCGCCTTGTGATTTGTTCTTTTAATTACCATTTTACCCCTGCCTCAAAAAAAAGTTTGTATGCATTGTTTTTTCTTCACACTCCCCTGACATAGGTTAAAAAAAAAAGAGGGGCAGAAGTAAAAAGAAAAAGAAAAAGAAAAAAAGAGCGCTTGAGCACCATAGGCGACACGTCACTGTTCTTTACCCTTCTTCAGATCCGTTTGTTTCGATTCTTCTTCTTTCCTCTTCCACTTGTGCCAGCAGCAATCTTTTCACGTTTAGCACCTTTATTCAGCTTTGCAGTTATTGTTTGAATTGTGCTAACCCTTGATTGAGTGCAGCCTCCTAGCTCCACAAATTTTCTACTACGAGCAGGTTTTTGTTTCACCACGCAATCGCTCCTCCAATCTTCCACCGGTGTTACCTATGGTTGCAGTTCACACTTGTGTGCTTGGTAAGGACGGGTAAGGATTTGATAACAGCTTTTTGATTGAGCTTTTCATCCACCACTCACCTCTTGTCGTAGGATCTTTTTCTGTGTTGCTTGTGTTTCTATGGCAGAAAACAACTCGAAATCGGAGGAGCGCACCCTCCAAGAAGTCCAGGCGCAGGTTGAAGGTCTACAAAACGACATGAAGACGATGCACGAGAGACTTGACTCTACGATTACTTCGTCGAATGAGCATTTTGATCAGCTCAACCTTGCTGATACGGCTGCCTACACCACGCTCGTGACGATCATGACTCGTCTTGAGGCCATGTCAACGCAACTTGGGACCATGACGACGCAGCTCAGGGAGTTGCAAACTGCACGTGACTATGGCGTCGACACTGAGCAGGATGACGACAATCGTCATGGTCATGCTCATAGGGTACGTGTTCCTACTAATGATTCTTTTGGCAGAATTAAATTTCGTATTCCCACTTTTACTGGCAAATATGATCCGGGTGCTTATCTTGATTGGGAATTAGAGGTTGAACAAAAATTTGCATGCCATGATATCCCTGCTAATTTACAAGTTAAGGCTGCTATTAGTGAATTTACTGAATTTGCTTTATTTTGGTGGCGTGAGTATAGACAAAAATATCCTAATAATGTTCCAGCCACTTGGACGGCATTAAAAGCTGCTATGCGTCGTCGTTTTGTGCCATCATATTATGCTAGAGATTTTCTTAATCAAATGCAGCGCTTTCAACAAGGTTCACAATCTGTAGAGGATTATTATCAAGCTTTGCAAAAGGGTATGATTCGCTGTGGTTTAGTTGAACTAGAGGATGCTGCTATGGCTCGCTTTAGGGGTGGGTTAAATCGTGAAATTCAGAACATTCTTGATTATAAGAATTATGATGATATCACCACCTTGTTTGAATATGCTTGTAAAGCTGAACGTGAAGTGCAGGATCGACAATCTTCGTCAAGACCTAACACTTTTGCAGGGTCCAAGACGCCTTCAGCTCCATGATCGGCGCCTCCTTCCACGTCACGCGACCACATCGCGACCTCGTCCAAGTCGAGTGCTCCACCCATGGCCAGATCTATCTCGACCGCGCCGTCCTCCTCATCGTCTGGACGAGCTCGCGATACTCAGTGTTACCGTTGCAAAGGATTTGGTCATGTGATACGCGATTGTCCAAACAAACGAACTATGTTGATTTGTGATGACGATGAGTATTCTTCTGCTAGTGATTCTGAGGATACTCTACATACTATGCTTGCCACTAATCATGCAGATAATACGGAGCTTCATGTCGATTCTAGTGCCGCCGACAGGTATGCAACTCTTGTTGTGCAGCGTGTTCTTAGTACACAGGTCATGGCAGACGAAAAGAATCAGCGCCACAACATTTTTCATATTAAAGGCGTTGTGCAAGAATGAGCGGTCCGTATAATCATCGATGGTGGCAGTTGTAACAATTTGGCTAGTACGACCTTGGTGGAGCAGTTATCATTGCCAACAAGGAAGCATCCACATCCTTATCACGTTCAATGGCTTAATGATGGTAGCAAAATAAAGGTAACGCGCTCGGTCCGTGTTCCTTTCTCTCTTGGTGCATATTCTGATTTTGTGGATTGTGATATTGTTCCAATGGAAGCATGCTCTTTGTTGCTTGGACGTCCTTGGCAATATGATGTTGATAGTGTTCGTCATGGTCGCTCCAATTATTATTCCTTCATGTTTAAGGGTCAAAAAATTGTTATTCATCCTATGACACCTAAACAAGTTCTAAAAGATGATATTGCTAGAGCGGCAAAAGCTGCAAAATTGATTAAATCACCACCTGTTGCACCTGTTCAACCTGAGATCAAATTGCATAACCCTATATTGCTTGCTACACGTACTAATTTTGATGAGTTACATGATGCTAATCTGCCCTGCTATGCGCTAGTTTGCTCTCGTATGCTTGTTTCATTAGATGAGGCACCTATGTTGCATATTCCTCCTGCTATTGCTAACCTTCTGTAGGACTATAAAGATGTTTTTCCCGCTAAATTGCCACCAGGTCTTCCTCCAATTCGTGGCATAGAACATCAGATTGATTTAATTCCAGGCGCACAACTTCCTAATCGCGCCCCGTACCATACAAATCCTGAGGAGACAAAAGAAATTCAGCGTCAAGTGCAAGCATTGCTGGATAAAGGTTACATTCGTGAGTCTCTCAGTCCTTGTTCGGTTCCTGTTTTGCTTGTTCCTAAGAAAGATGGTTCTTGGCGTATGTATGTAGATTGTCGTGCAATTAACAATATTACAATTCATTATCGATATCCTATACCACGCCTTGATGATATGCTTGATGAACTTAGTGGTGCCATAATTTTCTCTAAGGTTGATTTGCATAGTGGTTACCATCAGATAAGAATGAAATTGGAGATGAATGGAAAACGACTTTTAAAACTAAATTTGGCTTGTATGAATGATATGCTGTTTTTGATGCTTTGCGTGCTGCTCGCTTATTTGGGAACATGGAAAAATGCACTTTTTGCACGCAACGTGTTTCGTTTCTTGGCTATGTTGTTACTCCACAGGGCATTGAGGTGGATAGCAGCAAGGTGGACGCCATTCAGAGTTGGCCACAACTGACGACGGTCACACAGGTTCGTAGTTTTCTTGGTCTTGCAGGCTTCTATCGTTGTTTTGTGCGGGATTTTAGTTCTATTGCTGCACCATTACATGAGCTGACCAAGAAGGGTGCGCCATTTGAGTGGGGTGCATCACAGGACGATGCATTCAACACTTTAAAGGAACGGTTAACTCACGCTCCTCTCTTACAATTGCCTAATTTTGATAAAGTGTTTGAATTGGAATGTGATGCTAGTGGAATTGGTTTGGGTGTTGTTTTGTTACAAGATCATAAACCCATTGCTTATTTTAGTGAGAAGTTAAGTGGTGCTGCTCTTAAATATTCCACTTATGATAAAGAACTTTATGCTTTAGTAAGAACTTTGCAAACATGGCAGCATTATTTATGGCCTCGCGAATTTATTATTCATTCTGATCATGAGGCTTTGAAACATATTAGAACCCAGACTAATCTGAACCGTCGGCATGCTAAATGGGTTGAATTTATTGAATCTTTTCCGTACATCATTAAACATAAAAACGGGAAGGAAAATATGATTGCCGATGCTTTGTCTTGTCGTTATACAATGTTGTCCTAATTAGACTTTAAAATCTTTGGTTTGCAAGCTTTGAAAGATCAGTATGTGAATGATGCTGATTTTCATGATATTATGATGCATTGTAAGGATGGCAAACCTTGGGGGAAATTTCATATGCATGATGGGTTCCTGTTTCGTGCTAACAAGTTGTGTATTCCAGCTAGCTCGGTTCGTCTTTTGTTGTTACAGGAGGCGCATGGAGGTGGTCTTATGGGTCATTTTGGCGTTTTCAAGACACATGAGGTGTTGGTCGATCACTTCTTTTGGCCACGGATGCGCCGTGATGTTGAGCGCCTTGTTTCCCGCTGTACTATATGTCAAAAAGCTAAATCCCGTTTGGGTAATCATGGTTTGTATATGCCCTTACCTATTCCCTCTTCTCCTTGGCATGATATTTCGATGGATTTTGTTTTGGGATTGCCTCGTACTAAGAAGGGAAGGGACAGTATTTTTGTGGTGGTTGATCGTTTTTCTAAAATGGCTCACTTTATACCTTGTCATAAAACTGATGATGCCTCCAATATTGCTGAATTGTTCTTTAGAGAGATTGTTAGACTGCATGGAATTCCTAAAACAATTGTCTCTTATCGTGATACTAAGTTTTTTAGTCACTTTTGGCGTTCTCTTTGGAATAAATTAGGAACTAAGCTACTGTTTAGTACTACTTGTCATCCTCAAACTGATGGGCAAATAGATGTAGTAAATAGAACTTTGTCTGCTATGCTTAGAGCTGTTCTAGATAAAAATTTGAGACATTGGGAAGATTGTTTACCTCATGTTGAATTTGCTTATAATCGTGCTACACATTCTGCCACTAAAATATGTCCTTTTGAGGTTGTTTATGGCTATGTTCCTAGGGCGCCTATTGATTTGTTTGCTATTGATGCTGAAGATGAACCAAATGTTGGTGTTATTGCTCATATTGATCACATGAAACAATTGCATGAAGAAACACAACACAACATTGCCGTTGCTAATAAGAAGTATCAAGTTGCTGGTAGTAAAGGTAGAAAACATGTTTCTTTTGAACCTGGTGATTTGGTTTGGTTGCACTTGCATAAGGATAGATTTCCTACTTTGCGTCGTTCTAAATTGATGCCTCGTGATGCTGGTCCTTTTAAAGTGCTAACCAAGATTAACGATAATGCTTATGTTCTTGACTTGCCCATGGAGTTTTGTGTTTCCACTAGTTTTAATGTTGCAGATTTGAGACCATATTTGGGTGAGGATGATGCGTTGCCGTCGAGGACGACTTTGCTTCAAGAAGGGGAGGATGATGAGGACATCAACGACATACGAACAACGACGACGGAAGACGGCGCGCCAAACCAAGTTGTCACGCCGCCACCTCTCGTCGTTGCGCCTTCTCAAGTTATGGACCCATCTTCTAACGAGACGACAACGTACAAGGGCCCAATCACTAGAGCTCGAGCCCAGGAATTGAAGATGGTTTTGATGCTAAGGAACGACAGCCCATGATGACGCCCCTCGAAGGCCCAAGTAGCCCACGTCGTGGGACTACCTCTCCACCGCACGCCTCTCTACTTCAGCAGCCCTAGATGTCGCGCTACCCCTATTTAGTCAAGGGTTGCGCCCCTTGTAATCTTTGAGTTTTGTTTTAAGATTAGCTTAGATATTCATCCGTCTCTCGACGTGAATTCAGAACTCCACCTTCGTGCAATACATCAGATTGCTCGCCTCTAATTCTTGCTCGTTCTTCGATTGCGCGTAAGAATTGATCCTCGTGATCAGGTTGATCTTGTTTACCGCAAGGTTAATATCCTCCGGAAGTTGGTTCAGCGATTGCATTGGCGCTTCGGGCTTGCTCGTCGTAGTCGGATCGTGAGGGTCGACATCCACCGAATCAAAGTTATCTACACTCGCCGAAAGATCGGGCACTCTACACCTATCATCTAGTCTGACCGTGGGTGATGACGGTCTGACCGTCGGGCTCGTGCCAGAGGGAGTTTGAAAGTCAAACTAGTCATTGGGTTGTACGACGGTCCGACCATGGGGAGTCACGGTCAGACCGTCCAATGCGCAGAAAGCTGTAACGGCTAGTTTTCAAAGGGTGGCTATTTATACCTCCTCTATCCCGTGCATAGAGGCTCTCTTGACGATTAGAAAAGCATTGTACACCCTTTGGAGCTTATTCCCCTCTCACACAAAGCTTTAGTGGAAAGATTGCAAGTATGTGAGTGTGAGTACCCTAATCTTGAGTGTTTTGAGCATTGTGGCACTTGGGATCCTCAAGCAAGCGTCATCGACTTGTTACTCTTGGAGGTTGCCGCCTCCTAGACGGCTTGGAGGAGTCAAATCCGTGAGCCCTTCAAGAAGCTTGTGAAGGAGGCCCGGATTCTTGTGAGAGGTGCGGTGCTCGCCTCGCTAGAGCGGTGAAGAGCAACTCTAGTGGAATCGAGGTTTAGAGAGGTTCAAGGTATTGATTGTTTCTATCTCAAGTTGTTCTTTGTGAGCCCTTCTTGGTGGTGGAGAAGTGGATACTTGAGGAGAGAAGCACTTCATATGCTTGAATCCACCTCAACGTGGATTAGGGGTGATCGGCAAATCACCGAGACCACGGGAAAATATCCTTTGTCTCTAGACTTGTATTTTTCATATGGTGTTTACATACTAGAAATTGATTGATGTATGTCACCTAGGATTGTCAACCTACTTTAGCTCAACCTAGGTCTAGTTGTCAATTTCTTGCTTTTATCCAATTGTCTTTAAATTCCGCAATTAGTTGGATAGTTAGCTTTTAAAGTTTTAATTCGGCTATTCACCACCCCCCCCCTCTAGCCGGGGTCCTTCGATACTACACATGGGACTGAGGGCAGCCTTATGATCTCCAGACTAGAGGCCCAAAGTAAAAGCAATGTATCTATTTCTAAACAGAGGTGCGTACAATAGTTGTTGATTCTATCGGGATTGACCATGACCATGAAGCATGCTCTATGCGTAAGTATGTGGTGAAATAGAAAATTAAGGAAATGAAATGATTGAGATCAAGGGGGAGAATGTTGGATTGATCTCCGAGTCAGGCCCAATAGCTCGATGCCCTTGACACCGTGCCTTGATCGGGGGTGCTCAACCACTTTATGGCTGGTGGGCCCTGTCACCCTACGCCAAATAAAAGAGGTGGAGGCCAAGCAGCACGCATCACAAGGTTGACCATGCCGCCACTAGCTCCACCTACAACCCTCTGATCGAGAGGGGGCGCGGCCCATGACGGGATTGCCACCGGCCACGCCGCACCATCGTCAACCGTATCTCGGCGCCGATGGCCCAGAACGATGAAGCCAGAGTCTCAGGTGCTGCTCAGCTCACCGCCGCACAGCAACACCTCTCCAGCTCCACCTCCAGTCGGTCTCTCTCTCTCTCTCTCTCTCTCTCTCTCTCTCTCTCTCTCTCTCTCTCTCTCTCTCTCTCTCTCTCTCTCTCTCTCTCTCTCTCTCTCTCTCCGCACCATCGTTTACAAGATTTTTACTTAAAAGTTGAAATGTTATCAGTAGAGTTCTTGTACTTTGCTTTTCTTATTTCTTTTCTTTCCCTGTTTTCCTTCCACTTGTACAGACTTTGATTTATTTCAATAAAGCACTATAGGAGCTTGCTCCTCCAGTTTCATTAGAAAAAAGAGTACTTGTACTCACGAGACTGCAAGTGATTTGAGAGATATCCTGCTAATAAGATGTTTGTGCCTACTAGTCAGATGGTCCAATGGACAAAACATCGAACAGTCGTGTTACCGTACTTTCAAACTAAACAATGGAGTATTTCATAGAAGTTTTTACAGGGGCCTCTGTTTATTAACTTGTGTGCCATGCACATTCTAGCTTAGTATTCGGCCAAATGAAAATTTCAGCATGTTAGTTTTGGTATTTGGAAAAGCCTAGTAGACTACCTAGGTGTCGGTATTGAGCTTGTAGCAGAACCTACGGAATATTTTTACAATTTTGTACGCAGGTGGATAGCATCGATGAAAGTAAGATCACACGACTACTTACATAGCACATGCTTCTTGTTTGGCGATGTCACTTACCAAAGCTCATGTGTGGGGCCATTAAATCCGAGACCTCAGGAAAACATCCATGAGTTTCCTTTCTCTCCCTTTTTTTTCCTTAACTGCATTTGACCCTACATTTATCTATCTTGCAAGTAGTTTTGGTAGGGTCTGTGGTGTACCTCTCTCTTTATGTATCTTGCGCTAGTAATAATTGTTCACTTTATTTTTATTTTATATTTCTACTATCTATCATGTGTATGAGGTTAGTCAACAAATATAAATTTGTAAGTGAGAAGCTTTTCATAGGAGGAGACCTTAACGGTCATGTGGGGACGTCTAATGTAGGGTTCGAGCGGGTCCATGGGGGGTTCGGGTATGGTAGTAGGAATCAGGAGGGGGAGGATATACTTAATTGGGCGCTAGCTTATGACTTGTTGGTAGCGAATACCCTATTTAGGAAGAGGGAATCTCATCTAGTGACCTTTAGAAGTGCACAACACTCGAGTCAAATCGACTTTATGCTTGCCAGGAGGGAGGACAGGCGTGCTTGCTTGGACTGTAGGGTGATACCTGGGGAGTGTGTCATCACTCAACATAAGCTTGTGGTGGCGGATTTTCGTTTTCAGGTACGTGTATACAGGGACAAATGTACCAAGACCACGAGAACGAAGTGGTGGAAGTTTAGAGGGGAGTTGGCGCAAACTTTTAAGAAGAGGATGCTAGGAGAGGGACCCTGGGAGGAAGGAGAAGGACCAGATGACATGTGGCTAAAAATGGCAACATGTGTTCGGAAGGTAGCTTCAGAAGTGTTTGGCGTGAGTAGAGGAGGCAAACAAGAAGCAAAAGACACCTGGTGGTGGAATGATGAGGTGCAAAAGGCTATCAAGGAGAAGAAGGAGTGTTTCAATCGCCTACATCTTGACAAGAGTGCAACCAACATAGAAGGCTATAAAATAGCCAAGAGGGCTGCAAAGCGAGCAGTGAGTGTAGCAAAGGGTCAGGCATATGATAACCTTTATCAGCGACTAGGCACGAAGGAAGGGGAGAAGGACATCTATTGGATGGCTAGGATCCGTGAGCAGAAGACGAGGGACATCAACCAAATCAAATGTATTAAGGATGGGGTAGACCGACTCCTGGTGAGAGATGAGGAGATCAAGGACAGATGGCGAGAGTACTTTGATAAGTTGTTTAACGGAGAGGAGGAAGGTCCTATACTTGAGTTGGATGACTCATTTGATGATAACAACAGACGCTTTGTGAGGAGAATTCAAGAGACAGAGATAGAGGAAGCTTTGAAGAGGATGAAGAGTGGTAAAGCGATGGGCCCTGATGGTATCCCCATCAAAGTATGGAGATGCTTAGGTGCCAGAGCCATAGTATGGTTAACTAAGCTTTTTAACCTCATCTTTTGATCAAACAAGATGCCGGAAGAATGGAGGAGGAGTATAGTAGTACCGATCTTCAAGAACAAGGGAGATGTTCAAAGTTGTACTAACTATCGTGGGATTAAGTTAATGAGCCATACGATAAAGCTCTGGGAGAGAGTCATCGAGCATCGCCTAAGAAGAGTGACAAGTGTGACGCAAAACCAGTTTGGGTTCATGCCTGGAAGATCGACCATGGAGGCGATTTTCTTAATGCGACAATTGATGGAGAGATATCGGGAGCAAAAGAAGGACTTACACTTGGTCTTTATTGACCTCGAGAAGGCATATGACAAAGTGCCAAGAAGTGTCATGTGGTGGGCCTTGGAGAAGCACAAAGTCCCAACTAAGTACATTACCCTCATCAAGGATATGTACAGGGACGTGAGGACGTGTGTTCGGACATGTGATGGCGACACCAATGACTTTCCGATTAAAATAGGACTACACCAAGGATCAACATTGAGCCCTTATTTATTTGCTTTAGTGATGGATGAGGTCACACGAGAAATACAGAGTGATGTCCCTTGGTGTATGCTCTTTGCTGATGATGTGGTGTTAGTTGACGAGAGTAGGGATGGGGTTAATAGGAAGTTGGAGCTGTGGAGGCACACATTAGAGTGCAAGGGTTTCAGACTTAGTAGGGCCAAGACCGAGTATATGATGTGTGAGTTTAGCGCGACTAGACATGAGGATGGAGACGTTAGCCTTGATGGACAATTGGTGGCCAAGAAGGATACATTTCGTTATTTAGGATCGATGTTGCAAAAGGACAGTGACATCGATGAAGATGTTAGGCATAGAATTTCAGCCGGCTGGTTAAAATGGCGTCAAGCATCAAGCGTCTTATGCGACAAGAGGGTGCCACAAAAGCTAAAAGGTAAATTCTATAGGACGGCAATTCGTCCGACGATGTTATACGGTGTTGAGTGTTGGCCTACGAAAAGACGACATGTTCAACAACTAAGTGTAGCAGAGATGCGTATGTTGCGTTGGTTTTGCGGGCATACAAGAAGAGACCAAATACGGAATGAAGATATCCGGGACAGGATAGGAGTGGCACCTATCGAGGAGAAATTGGTTCAACATCGGTTGAGATGGTTCGGACATGTCCAATGGAGACCTCCGGAGGCGCCGGTACGTAGTGGGGTTTTAAAGAGAGATGCTAATGTTAAGAGAGGTAGAGGCCGACCTAACTTGACTTGGGACGAGTCGGTTAAGAGAGACCTGAAGGCGTGGGATATCCCTAAGGAGCTAACTATGGATAGGAGCGCTTGGAGACTAGCAATAGACGTGCCGGAACCGTGGTCTTTTTTTCCTTCCTTCTTGTTTACTCGTTTTTGGCTTTTGTTCTTTTTGTTTTTGCCCTTTTTTCTTTTTCTCTCTCTCTTTTCTTTCTTTCTTTTTTTTTCTCTCTTCTCTTTCTTTTGGCTTTTGTTTCTTTGTCTCTTCTTTTTTGGGTTCCCATGGGTTTCATCTCTAGCCTACCCCAACTTTCTTGGGATAAAAAGGCTTTATTGTTGTTGTTGTTGTTGTTGAATAACAACATAACTTATGCTCTAATGTTTACACTTAGTGTTAGTGTAGGACCATCTTATGATCTTTACATGATCTTGGTGATTGGTCCCCTTGGTGATTGATGATGACTCGGAGAGTTTCATTGAGGATCTTGATGAGAGTCATGGTGATGGAGACGGATCAAGACTAAGGATTTTCTAGGTCCAAGTGTGTTCTGATCACTAGGCTAGATAATATGCTTGGGTCCATAGGAAAGAATGGACTATTAAGAGGGCACGTGTCTTAATCTCACTAGTATTATAGAAGTTGGGATGCTCAGTGAGTCACTTAGACACTAGAGTGATAGTGGAGAACAGAAGAGAAGAAAGCAAATAGATGAAGTTTGGAAACAAAATCAAGAAGGACATGGAGTATCAGCTTCAGACGAGGTCACCATATGATACAGTGGGGTCACCATATTGTTGGTGAATGAAAGAGATGGTGTCTAGAGAGTGGATTCTCTGTAAGGCGGGAGTCACTATATGATACGGTGAGTGACAGGAAAATATACAAAGAATTTGCTAGCCTCTACACTGGAGAATGAAGAGTCACCATATGATATGGTGAGGTCATCGTAATGTATTATGGGCCTGAAGATAGTTGAAGTTAGAAGTCCAGAATGTTTCTAGACATCATACGGAGAGGTCACCATATGGTATAGTGTATCGAAATAAGATTGGAGCCAAAGTCAAGACGGTCATGCCAATAATGTTTTTGGACATTGTACGATATGATAATCAATGATTAAATTGGAACAGAGAAGCAATGCCTCTGTGTTAATCTATGAAGCCACCATATAATTAGGTGATGGAATCACCGCGTGATAGTGTCAAGTTACTTTGACATACTAGGTGCAAATGCACCCACAATAAACTTAAATTTACCTTATAGCATTCAGAGTTTTAACATATATTTAGCTATGTAGTGCAATTAGTCCAAAGAGCTGCATCCCAACTTGTTTGCTCTAGCTCGCCTCTGTCATATGATTTGGCAACGGATGCCAATAATGGGCCCGGCGGTTATGCCTGGTTCGGCAGCTAATACAGACTAAGGGAAACAATTTATAAACAGTTTTGCTAGTTTTCAGTTAATTAAAAAATTTGCATTTGGTTCAGTCAGATTATAAGAGCAATAAAGATATACTACTGTAACAAAGAAAATATACTGCTGAAACAATAAAACTGTATTGCTAAAACCATTAAATTCTATGTGGAACATTCTCACTTTTTTCACAAAACATTTTTTGGACACAGATGAATGAAGATCTGGATGGATGGATCAATATCCAGTGACTAAAAAAGTGACTGAGAAATTAGCAAGACTTCTATTTTTTAAATGCCGTTTTTTATGCTAGAAATATGGCTCCTCTAGGACAAAAGAAATAGTAAATTTCACAAAAACAAACTACTGGTACTTAAGATTTTTTTTAAAAAAAGGAGCATATGAGACAGTGCCAATTTCATTACAACTCAAAAAGGAGACTGGTACTTATTGAGTAAAAACTATAAGTTTTGGTACCAACATAATAGAATTGTAACTATTTAAACACCTATGAACATAGAGACCAATATATCTGTTGATGTACACTACAACAAAATTCACTCTCTATTTTCATCATGCCAACAATTCAGGGACTTGATTCGAGCCATGCATTACAATATGAATTAACTATTGGAAGAGAACAAAAAATGAAAAGTCGGACACAAATCACTATCTACCATACGCGCAAATCCGAAACGTGGACACGTACAGGTCCTGCAACCGAATCACGTTTGTGCACAATCCATCACAAATGGTAGATTGTGAGCAATGACACATGTTTGGCATTGTTGCATAGTTAACGTGTAATATCTTGACTATTAGGACAAGCACTTATATGTACACCGCTAGTATTGTCTGTTGCTCATAACCCTGCAGGCAAGAGGCAAGTGATATCGTCTTTTTTCGTGCCATCCCTATCATGGTTTTGGCTCTGATCTCTTTTGCATACCAAAGTATGCTGGATAACTGAACGGTATGTATCGAGTTCTTTTGCTATAGAATTACTTCTTTAGCTTTTTCAATAGATTTTGTAGTATTGTTTTAATTTCCACTCTTTTCACTCTGGTATATATTTAGCTACAATAATATCCATTTGAAACAGCATGGTTTTGCTCGATCTCATTCACTTCGATTCAGAAACCTTATATATCTTTACTGGTAAAAAAATTGTTTGTGATGAACAACTGATGAAGTCTAACACTAGTGCTTCAAATTGTCTAACAGTTTGTGTTTCACACCTAGAACAAGATTGCATTTATCAGGCTTTTTACTTTGTTAGAAAAGTTCACCGATTTTTAAATAGCTTCACATGCCACGTTAGTTTTCTGATTTCCGTGACAGCACACGAAACCCAACGTACAATTTATGCCAAGTATTTTTTACGGTTTTATTTATTGTCTTTATGCTATCATGGAGTCAAAGTTCCAGAGAATCCAAGCCACGTGTAGAAGGAAGAAAGACGTAGTTAAGTTCCCAATAGGCCATTCGCGAAGTCTATAAGATGACGCAGGTACCCGATTCCTTTGCCGCCCACAAACTGAACGAATATTACCAAAAACAAGATTTGGACATGCACTGCATCAATCCTGCATATATACAGTTTAACGCGACCTGCCTGCGACAAGTCCACAGCTGATGTATAATTTGGAGCAGAACGTGGGCACTGTCATGACCTAGAAGTTTCCAGTACTTCTAGGATTTTATTCTGACCTGCTACATCAATAATACCTGAACAAGCTCCAAACATGAAGGAACGAATCCTATATAACTGGCAACAAACATATGCAGATGCTTTTATCTATACGTATAACGGTTTTTAGCAAAATCTGACACTTGTAAGAACACTCGTTAACGTTGAGCAGGTGAGGAGAGTTTCAGAAAAGATGGCCCACGATCACAAGGTGCTGGACGCCTTGGACGCGGCGAAGACGCAGTGGTACCATTTCACGGCGGTGGTGATCGCCGGCATGGGCTTCTTCACCGACGCCTACGACCTCTTCTCCATCTCCCTCGTCACCAAGCTCCTCGGTCGTATCTACTACTTCGATCCAAGCTCCAGGACCCCCGGCACCCTCCCGCCCAGCGTCTCCGCCGCCGTCAACGGCGTGGCCTTCTGCGGCACGCTCGCCGGGCAGCTCTTCTTCGGCTGGCTCGGCTACAAGATGGGGCGCAAGAAGGTCTACGGCATGACGCTCATGCTGATGGTCATCTGCTGCCTCGCCTCGGGCCTCTCCTTCGGGTCCACGCCCAAGGCCGTCATGGCCACGCTCTGCTTCTTCCGGTTCTGGCTCGGCGTCGGCATCGGCGGCGATTACCCGCTGTCCGCCACCATCATGTCAGAGTACGCCAACAAGAAGACCCGCGGCGCGTTCATCGCCGCGGTGTTCGCCATGCAGGGCTTCGGCAACCTCACCGGCGGCATCGTCGCCATCATCATCTCGGCCACGCTCAGGGCACGATTCGATGCTCCGGCGTACAAAGATGACCCGGCCGGTTCCACCGTGCCACAGGCTGACTACGCGTGGCGCATCGTCCTCATGTTCGGCGCCATCCCGGCTCTGCTCACCTACTACTGGCGCATGAAGATGCCCGAGACTGCGCGTTACACCGCGCTGGTGGCCAAGAACGTCAAAAAGGCAACCTCAGATATGGCACGAGTGCTCAACGTTGAGCTAACCGAGCAGGAGCAGCAGCAGCAGAAGGCGGCCCATCAGGAGCAGGAACGCCACCAGGAGGAGTACGGCCTCTTCTCCCGGCAGTTCGCCAAGCGCCACGGCCTTCACCTGCTGGGCACGACGGTATGCTGGTTCATGCTGGACATCGCCTACTACTCGCAGAACCTGTTCCAGAAAGACATCTACGCGGCCGTGAACTGGCTGCCCAAGGCGGACACCATGAACGCCCTAGAGGAGATGTTCAAGATTTCCCGTGCCCAGACGCTCGTCGCGCTGTGCGGCACCATCCCGGGCTACTGGTTCACCAACTTCTTCATCGACATCGTCGGGCGCTTCATCATCCAGCTCGGCGGCTTCCTCTTTATGACGGTGTTCATGCTCGGCCTCGCCGTCCCGTACCACCACTGGACCACGCCCGGGAACCACGCCGGCTTCATCATCATGTACGCCTTCACCTTCTTCTTCGCCAACTTCGGACCCAACTCCACCACCTTTATCGTGCCGGCGGAAATCTTCCCGGCACGGCTGCGGTCCACATGCCACGGCATCTCGTCAGCGGCGGGGAAGGCTGGAGCTATCGTGGGATCCTTCGGGTTCTTGTACGCGGCGCAGAGCACCGACCCGACCAAGACGGATGCCGGATACCCGCCAGGCATCGGCGTGCGCAACTCGCTCTTCATGCTCGCTGGGTGTAATGTGATCGGGTTTCTTTTTACATTCCTCGTACCCGAGTCGAGGGGCAAGTCACTCGAGGAGCTCTCCGGCGAAAAGGACGAGGAGGCACTTAGCCCGGACATGCAGCAGACAGTGCCGGACAATTAGAGTGACTTCCTTGTCGTGGGACTGTACTGTCACTGTATCTCACTAAATAAGGATAGTACATTCCTGAAACCTTCGTCACCACATACAAATAGTGGCGTGTCGGGTACATGTAGTAAAAGCACTCCACCCGAACAGTTCATGTGTCGCCCTATTGGCAGTTGCCTACTTCACCACAGTTGCCTACAAGTTCCAACCACCCGAACAGTCAGAACACCAAATTGGGACAAGTCCGGTGGGCCGCACTGTTCACCTCATTTCCAGCCTTTTCGCATGCATTGGAGGAATCCCAGTGAACGGTTCACCAAAAAATCACATTCAAACATATCGCAAACCAGAAAACAAAGTAGAATAAAGTAATGATACCAAATACCAGAGTAAATTAAATGTCACTGAATGAATTTTAAATCTCGAATAACCAAACAGGAACGAAACTCCAAGTCTACAACCATTGACATCCGTTAGGTGCCATGTACCACCTATTGTATAAATTCCCACCTATACGTTGGATCATGGGAAAGGTGTAACACCATTATAACCAGCTGCTGATCTTGAGGTGGTCTGGCAAGTAGTTACCCACTTGTGCTAATGATGAGCTGCCACCTTGCCTGAGGCAGGGGCAGCTGCCATGATCTAGGTGCCCAGTGCTGTTTTTTTACATACTGGGCACAGGTTTTTAATAACCAGCCATTGTTTGATGCATGCAGTGTGGAAGTCATGACCACAGTCCAGTCTGCCCATGTCTTCCCCTTCCTTATAGTCTTCCTGCAAGGTTTACAGCGTGGTCAGGAATGCCAGTTACTCATTACAAAAGGAAACCATAAGCTACAATACATGCCCACTTTAGTCGCTTCTCAGGGAAGAAGAGTAACAAAAAAAAAACAGCATTACAATTCTATACAGTTATCCCTCTCCACTGTTTATAGCTCTGTTACAGCATACCAGGCTAATTCGTATGACCTCTTATAGGAGAATTGTTGAAAAGAGTTAATTATGCAAAAACAAATCGAGAGTATAGCAAGCTACATCACCAAGATTAAAAGCCTAACCTAATTCAAACTAACTTCCATGGTATGCGAAATTTGCACATGATGAGGAAGTAATACAAAGATTGAAGGCAAAAAAAAAAACATGCTAAATAATGGCAGGAAAGTAAAGCAGTTAATGATCATCAAAACAATATTCGGAATTGTTATTGGAAGATCTATAGGGACCATCAGATCAGATCTGGACCACATGTATTTAAAATTATCAATATCAGTGCTATTAACAAGAATTATTATGCTGTCTTCAAGAAAAAAGCGACACACTAATCTTTTCTTGGACACTTAATATGCAGTAGCGAGCCCATGATCACTCATATACAAACCACATTTTAAATTCTAAAATCATGCTTTATGAGGGAAAACAGTGTAATTGAATTAAATAATCAAAGAATATACATCTAGTGCCTAATCAAATTCAAATAAAACAAGACCACATATAGTAAAAACCTTTCAAATTACCTGGCAAATACAGCATGGTTCAACAACTGTTTGAGATTCTTCCAGATCTAAGCAGACATACTTCCGTTGCTTCAAGCTAGCCATAATTTTCTCCTCGCTAAGTCCAGTGTTTACATACCCGATACGTTCACCTAGCGCCAGCAATTCCTAGAAAATAATGACTTGCAGTTAGACAAAAAAATTTGAAATAGCAATGGTGCCTTGCGAACAATGGTGTCCGTGTTTTCAGTGTGACAACTAACAATTGCAAATGTATTGAAGATATCCTGCAAACACTCTTTTCAATTCAGAAAACATTTTAGTTGTGACAACCTTACTGAAAGTATGCAACTTAAACTGGCTCCATAATGAAACTACAAACTTATTCAATTTTTTAAAAGACAACTCATTAGATATCTTGGTAATCAAGAAAATGTTTACAACACTAATTTATACAGTAGACAAACTAAGCTAGATTCATAACAAACTTCCAAGCAACTAAGGATTTTGGGTTCAGGGAAAATATCAACAAGTCGAGAAAATATGTTAAGTCAGTACCTCATAAGACATATTGTCCACATCAAGTCGCATATCCCGATGTCTATCGATCAAATTGGCTCTCCTCATGATAAGCGATCGATCGATGAAAAGCAAATCCTGTTCATAATCAACATTATTACTATTAAAAAGGATATATAAATTACAGTGACAGGTAATCAAATTATAGAAAACTGTCTTACTATCTGGACATAATGCTAGCCTTATAGAAACAAAGATTATGCAATCAATATATGGATAGTGTTATCTATTTGTCTTCTAAACAATTTAAAGTTTTATGGGGCAATTTCAGACTCCATACAAGGAATATGTGAAATCTGGCAGCAAAGGGAAAGGCCAACAGCTTTCTGGTGCGGGCTATGTAACATAACTTACAAAAAATGCTTTTAGTGCACAATAAGTCCTTCAGAGAAGCACAGAATGTGTTTGGAGCTTTTGACTTTACTAAATAGGCATATAAATATAATCATATCACCATGCAGTAGATATGGAGTCATTATTCTATCAAATCAAATATCAATAATTAGACTAAGCGAAAACTAAGGAACCTTTTGTACAGCAAGTTGCACACATATTTAGATCCAACTAAGAGATTAGTTGTAAAAAGAATCTACATCAACAAAAGAAATCAACTTATAGAATGAACTCAGAAACTAGCAAGTTAGTCTCAGCTTGGCTCCAGAGCATTTAGTTCTAAAAGCTGCTAGTGCCTTTCTTTCTTCTTCAGTTTGGTTCTTTGTACAGGGTGTTTCCTTTTCTTTAGTTGTATTAGGATTTCCTTTTTTTTAATATGTATTACCATAGTAGGGGGTTTTCCCTAACGTATTTTGCTAAAAAAAAAAACAGAAATCAACTACCCAGAAAATTACCTGCTTAGCAAAAATAACTTACATCACTGTATTTCAAAGATTTTAGCCTCTAATAAAAGATAAGTATAGTAGCATAGAATATGCAAAGTAATTTAACCTAATAAATACTAGGTTACATAACAGTATACGAAAGGGGAATATTCTGACCTCCAGCCTAGCATTCCTGCCCTGACGAAGCTGGTCAACAACATTGCGGAGCTGTGAACGGAAATGGTGAATATTAAGGACCAATCAATCAACCAAACATACATAAAAGTCCGTAATACAGTTATCAAAAAAACATTTACATCAACACATGGGATTATAGAAGACTTGAGAAGATGAAAATAGTTGATCAGTCATATGCAATCACCAATTAACAAAAATAAATGAGTTTTGTCAACCAGCAATAAGTTTCTCGATATCACGGATTATATGTGCATTTAAGGTTGTAAATTGCATTGATAGAACTCAGCAAAGTTACAAGAAACAGAATCAGAGATACAATAAAAGTAAGTCGTATTTTATTCTATGCCACCAATCAATATAGACTTTAACAATTCGCCTTATTGTATCTCAAATTTAGCTGTGTAAATAATTGTCTCCTCAGGAGATAAACTAACTCAATAAAGCCCCATCTTATATGATTCATATACATAAAAACAGCAAAATATTTCCAAATGCAAGTGAGAACTGTGGTAGATCCTATACTCGACAGGAATACGTAACGGTTAGCAGTCATGTAAAAGACATGCATATAGCAAACCAGATTTAATAAATATTACACAGAATATATCATTAATATTGCAAGAAATCTAGTGCAGTTTATAGCACCATACGGCACCATCTGAAAACTAGGAAATAAAATATCCGTAACAATATATTATCTCTGCTCATGCTCAACAGGACTTGTCAGGTGAAAATCACTATTATTTCATTACCGCTAATGAAATCATACTAGTTAAATGAAATGATTTTAGGAAAACTCACCTCGGACACAGTCCTGGTTCCATCCCTTGAAGCAGCTATGGTCTGCATGAAAGATTGAAGGTCCAGGTAGCTAGAGTTCTGCCTATCAGCGGACGGAGGACCTCCCCTAATGTAGTGCTGCTGAGGGGCACGAGAGCTCGAACCTGGCTGATGGCTCCGAAACTCATGTGATGTAGATGAAGATCCACGTTGGGGCAATGCTATGCTTGAACTTCTGAGACCAGCAGAAATTAAGGACCTCCTGGCAGTATCAGCTGAACCTCTTAGGGTTGTACTTGGCTGAGATGAATTGGTGCCAGGGGCTTGCTGAGCTCCAACATTTACAGAAGCTCTATGTGTAGAGCTAGAGCCATAGATAGAATTTTGCTGGTTGCTTCTGCTACCAGGTGCAGAAGGGAAATCCATTGAATCAGCATTATACAATGATGAACCTAAAAGAAGAGGCTCAGGTAAATCATTCCTCATCATGCTCCTATTGAGATCATGCGAAGAAGATATATGGGTTGTCGTATCTGCAGAACTGGAAGATCCCCCAAGTTGAGATCCAAAATTACCATTTGATGATGAAGGACGATGGAGATTTTGTGAAAATTGAGTAACAGCAGGGAGATGAGGTCGACCATGAGCATTTGCAGGACTTGCTTGTCTAGGTTGCACTGGAATAAATGAAGATGGCTGTGGTGCAGGCTGATAGGAAGAACACCTGAAACTACCCTCAGGTAACAGACTGGGCAGTGATTGATCATAATCATTCGAGCTTATTCTCATCCTTGTATTTCGCACAAATCCATGTTCATGTGGATCATTAAACAATGAATAATGATCAGATAAAGAACGGCTTGTAGCAACATTAGTATTCTGGTTGAGCTGTTCCACGGGAGGGTATGAAACAGCATAGCTTGTAGCAGTGGGCATCGTTAAACTAGTACTTTCCTGAGCAGCAGGAGCAGGTAGCATGCTATTATTCCTTTGGTGACGATTGCGTGAGCTTCCATTGGCAGAAGACTCAGCATGACTTCCATCAATATTCTTTCTCTTGAAAGTTAGACGATGGTTGTCATGCACACCACCATCTTGGCTAGCAACACCATCAAAAGGGTCCGCAGTCCGTGAAGAACTTCCGATAGCTTCCAAAGAAAATTCATGGCGCGGAATTCGCTCAGCTGTAGAATCCCTATTGACCAAAACAGTAGTTGTTCTTGACTGTCCACCACTATGTACCACATCAACATCCTCCATCCCAAATTGATCACTCTGATTAATGTTAAGATCTATGTTTAAGTTGTGAGAAGGCAACGAACCAGTGCCTTCATGTCTCCTCCTGCCTATGCTCAACGGACCTCCTATAGATAAAGGAGGCGCAAAATGCTCCCTCTTGGACTGAAAAAAGTTACCATGATCAGCAAGGCAACCCATTGAGCTAGATCCAGCTGACTCCCATAAGCTCAAGCCAGTGCTTTGCTGGCTAATATGGTTTCCGCTAGGCATTCCCATCTCATGACTATTGAGCAAATACCGTGGGAAGCTATCATTCTCTAGAGCATTGGGCAGTAAAATCTGCTCATCCACAGTAGCATTGTTGGGATCCATATCTGGGTTGTTGGAACTTGAACCAAGGTGGCACGTTTCTGAGGAAGACAGCATGGTAATCCTATTATGTTGCATCAAGGCCTTACTGTATTCCTTGATGCTCAAATGATTCCAATAAAATGAACCATTGACCGGAAAAGGCAATTCTGTACAACCTGAAGAATATTACCTGGAAAATATGACAGGAGGAAAAAATTGTAAAGAATCAGCACTGCACTCCACCATATTGCAAAATGAGGAGTGGCAGCATCGCCGAAAATTCTAAAAACAGTCAGGCGTTAAGGACAAACATACCTTTACAGCACCAATAAATGGTGGAAACCGCTGGAAATGGTAGCAGCCAACTGGACAAAACTACAAAATGCTTCTCCTAGCTTCAGAAAAATAAAAACAAAACATTAGTTTTCCTTTGTCTGCCAGTGTAACGGCAAAATATCAACCCATAGAAAAGAAAATATTTTATTTGTTCAAACAAATACGAAACTGACGCGTGTCATGATAAGCATATAATTGTCTAATATAATAGCATTTAGGAACATAATGGCCCCACCCCAAACAGCATATTAGGCATGAATGTACATAACAGTTTTAAAAGCATCTATCAGAATGGGACAATTTGCGGTTCGACAGATTGTTCGCTAGAGAGCAATTTATAGTCAAATGGGTAACGATTTTGCAGTGACAAGACCATTCACCTACGCACCAGAATTTCCTATCGATGCAATCCTAGCGCTCTGGACATCCATTTCACAATAAAATATCATTTTTCATTCTCTCAAATTTCAGTCTCACATTCTGACAGTAATTCTAAACTAACGGGCAGTCTTCCACGAATAAAACGAACCCAGGATACCTTAGCCGATCTGCTATGCGCAAAGATGAGATTTTTACCACCAAATCGTTACTTTTACCCCAAAACAAGTGCCTATGAACTGAATTCCCGTCCTAGAGCCCAAGAATTCCGCAGAAACAATAACATCCAGATCCGCTTCTAATATCCCCGATAGATCTCAATCCCCACGCCGCCACGTCCCCATGACAACCCCATCAATCCCCATCCCGTGGTTCCTGCCATCCCCAGAACGCAACCCTATCCACCCAGCCACCATCCACTCAACAAGAAGAAAAGGACGGACAAAGGAGCAAGAAACGTACGGACGCGGCGCCGTTCCGGGGCCCGATCGGCGTCCTCCGCGGGCAGGAAGCCCCGATCGGCAGCCGAGGAGGGGAGGGGAGGGGAAGCGAGCGAGCCGCGGCTGCCGCCTTCCTCCCGTCGGCTGCTCGAATGTATCGAGGAGGGGAGGGGCAGGAGCAGGAAGAGGAGGTGGGGAAGACCGGGACGAAAATGAGGGGGGAGGGGGTTGCGGCGTTTTTTGGGGTGGGTGGGTGGTGGAAAGGGAGGAAAGTGGGCGACTCAGCGGAACCCACGAAAAGATAGATAATCGCCGCTGCTGTCTCGGCCGTCCGATGCGCGGGATCGACGGCTAGCTGTGTGGATGGGGAACGCGCCTGCCAGTGGACGGATGGGTCTGAATCCCGTTCCCTCTGGCCGTTCCAACGCATTCTCGGCGTGATTTAAAACGGGCACCCAATAAATGCTAGTGCTCGTGACTGATCTCGGGGATCTTTACAAGGTGCTGCTATTTATTATGGATGGATGTTAAATTGGATTTGAACCTCGAGCCCCAGCCCAGGTTGGCCCGGCCATGGCGTCATACCTTGGTTTAAAGCTACGAGAATGTTTTCAGCCCGGTTGGGTTTTCTAAAATAGCGCCATTTTTCTCACTCAGTATGGTACTATACCCCTACTTGGTTGTTGTCCTCTTCTTGCCTGACCAAATCGGATGCCAAGGTTAGTTGTTTGGTTGAGCATGTCTACCTAAAAACATATAATTAAACATAATACTACTCCCTCTATTCATTTAGAGTAAAGATCAAGAAAAAAATTGTCTCTTGCAACTTTATGTGCAATCCTGTCGGAAACGCTTCGGTTACTCAACGTCGTCATCACACTAATTAATCTATGCATGACAATGACTCAGTCGCCAGCCAACCGTACAAGATTTCTACATACGGAGATAGTGACAATTGGAGCTACAAAATGCAAACCGACATGCAAAAATAATGAAGCAATCAAGCCATCACAAGCCCCAACATGCATGCACACACCATGAGGTCTCCAATGGAAATATGTAGTATATAATCCAGCCAATTGTACAAGACTTGTCGCTTGTAACTTTATATGCAACCTTGTCGCAAACGCTTCTGTTACTCAACCTCGCATCGCACTAATTAATCTGTGCATGACAATGGCTCAGTCGCCAGCCAACCGTACAAGACTTCTGCATACGGAGATAGCGACAATTGGAGCTACAAAATGCAAACCGACATGCAAAAATAATGAAGCAATCAAGACATCGCAAGCCCCAACATGCATGCACACACCACGAGGTCTCCAATGGAAATATGTAGTATATAGATGGACAAATCATTTTTCCTAATACGTAGTATATAGACTTTTTAATGTCGAAAACGTAAAAGAAGGAAGTTTGCTTTTCTCGCTCTCTTTCTAGGAAGAACATGAGCTTATTGATTTGTTTCACTCGCCCATGCCAGACCTCGACCAAAGGAATGTCAAATCCCACCAAAACGGGCATTGAGAAGACTCTATGGTCCACATCTTGAGAAATTCTTTTGAGGCATTGAGCAATCGCATTCCGACGGCGGTGGGAGATATCGACATTACCAATTATCATGGTAATTAGCATGCAATCAAGCATGATGAGGGCGAATTAGCATTGGCATGCATGTGGATCTATCAAGTTGAGACAGAACCTAAAAACTACTTTAGAATGGCTCATCATATGTTACTAGTGATGTGGAAGAATATGGTCAAAGAGTCTAGCCTATGTATCTCTAGCAATAGTCTCAAATTGACTAAGTGCACTATTTCAAGGATTGAGGTATTGCTTAGATGAAGATGAACTATAAAGGAGCTCGTTGTTGAATCAACACAAGCAATGGAGCAATCCACCACAACGACTTGTTGATTGGTAACTTGTCAAATAGATATTGGTTAGCTAATGACCTACTCAGGTATCTGAATTTGGATGTCAAACAGAGCAAAGATTGCTTTATGTCATGTTGTAAGCTTCAAGACCCTTGCATCCCCTAAGGTATGAATGTTTTTGTGATTAATGACAACTATGAAATGTGACTAATATCTATATAAGTGTTATGATTGCAGGAATTACCTATCTCTATTCTACCATGATGATTATTGACAGTCGCCTTGGTGATTGACAACGACCACAAGCAAGGAGGCTTGAGTAGCTTGATGGAGTCTAGGGTTTGATAGAGATGGATCAAGGCAAAGGACAAACTAGTCTCAAGTGTGTTGGATCACTTGGCTAGTTGTTAGGACTTGAGTCCATAGAACTTCACTTGGCTAGTTGTTTATTTCTGCTTTGATCTACTTCCACCTCGTAGTATTAAACACATGTTTGGTACATGGATTGTTGGAGTAGATATAAAACTGAAAAGAAAACTTCTTGTTGGGCCCTCTACACTTTACTGGGCAATTTGGCTTAGCAAGAATGACATGGTCTTTGATAAAACTCCAAGGAAAAATTTTATGTAGGTACTATACAGGGGGACATATTGGCTACATTTCTAGGCACAACTACAGAAAAATGAGGAAGACAAGGAGATGATGGTACACACATGCTGACGTCTGGAAGTGTTGGCCATGCAAGTTTTCGCACACCATGGGTGGATATTTACTAATAGGATTCAGCCTTAATAATGTCTTATCATCCAAACTTTTGTGGTGTTCTTATCATTTTGAGAAACATTATTTGGCAGCTTCATGAGTAGACGAAAGTGCTGCTATTTGTAATAATGGTTGTAGCCTCCATTTGAGGTGAAAAGCTAGATTCTATTTTCCATTATCTAAAAAAAGAGGGTCTAGGTCATGGCTCTTAGGTCACGGTAGCCAGAGAAGAATATGAATGCTCAGTGAATTCTTAAGGTACTGGGTGGCAATGGAGAAGCCAAGGAACTATTAAGGGAAGCATGGAAGACAAAGTCATGTGGAGACCAGGAGGTGCTCATTATTCAGGTTGAGGAGATAGAGACTAGACGGTTTGGTCAGAAGGTACGGTCATCAAGAGGCAATGAACAAAGAGTTTCAGGGGGAAATTTGGTTCTGTTTTGGAGGAGGGCTATAGGGACCAGACAATCTGGTACAGAAGGATATGAGTTTTTTTTTTGCTTCTGAATGGATGAAAGACTGAAGAGACTAAAGATCAAATAGTCAGCCATCAAGCAGAAGAAGCAAACCAGAGCAGATGGTTTCTGGAAGTGGGTTCAATAGAGATCAAATGGTCCGGTTTTTAGTGAAATCGATGGTACGATCTCTAGGCCTAGAAAGTTGTTTCATGAAGCAACTACTAGCTGGTGGTTGGAAGCTTATTTAGAGTAATTGTTGGGGTCTTAGAGACCTCTCTTGGCCATTTTTAGAGTTGGGAAGAGTAGAGAGAGCCGAGAGGAGAGAAGAGAGCACTTGGAAGAGATTGAAGATCTTGAGTGCTAGTGAGAAGAGTAGCTCGAGCATCCACTCACTTTTAAGGAAAAGGTGTCCTTCAGAGGTCTTGAGCTTATCGTATTGGTTGTGAAGACTGCCAAAAGTTTGTACATGGTTCGAGCTCATCGTTGGAAGGTGCATCACTAGAGAATAGTCATGCTTTTAGTCATGAAATGAAGCATGTCCTTGAGGGAGAGCATGCGTCATTGGGTAGCGAAGACGATCTTTGACCTCACTCAGGAGGAGTGAGTGGTGCTTGTGGAATTGGACATCATCCTCGCATGAGGGGAGTGATCCAACGAAGAATAGGGGAAGGTGACATCCTTTCGAGGCCTCAAGCTAAAAATCATGAGCATTCCATAACCCTTCTCTTTATTATTCTACAATTGAGTGCTATAGTTGATAGGGTGAATTGTGGCTTGCACAGGCTAGTGTGATTAACTTCCGCATTACATCTTGGTCTCCTAGTTGGATAGGTTGCTATTTATGATGGATGAATGTCAAATTGGCTTTGGACCTCGAGCCCTAGCCCAAGCTGGCCTGACCATGGCACCATGCCTTGGTTTAGAACTCTGAGAATGTCATCAGCTGACTTTGATTTTTAAAAATAGCTGCATTTTACTCGCTTAGTATGGTACTATGTCCCTGCTTGGTTGTTGTCATGTCCTTGCCTGAGCAAATCTGATGGCAAGGTTTGTTGTTTGGTTGAGCATGTCTACCTAAAAAAACATATAACTAAACATAACACTCTATGTCCACCTAGCATAAGGATAAAGAAGAAAATTGTCACTTGTAACTTTATATGCAATCTTGTCGCAAATGCTTCCATTATTTGACCTTATCATCGCACTAAGTTGCATGGTGATGGATTAGTCGCTAGCCAACAGTGCAAGACTTACAAAATGCAAACCAACATGCAAAGTTAATGAAGCAATCAAGCTACCACAAGACCAACATGCACGCAGACCACCATGAGGTCTCTGATTGAAATATTCAGTATATATAGATAGACAATTCCCTTTTTCGTAATATGTAGTAGATAGACATTTTAGTGCTGCAAACATAAAACTAGGAAGTTTGCTTTCATCGTTCTCTTTCTAAGAACAACATGAGCTCATCAATTTGTTAAGTCAACCATGCTTTCTTGATCAAGCTGCACGTTCTTGTTCAAAGAGCGAAGTCCATGGTTCTCGTTCAACCACCCTGATTTACGCTTGATCAAAATATTTGTGAATGATTATGTGCCTATTGTGCATAATTTTAAAAGTTTATGAACCTAAACATGAAAAGGAAAAGTTTATGAACCTAAATGCCATATAGGAACAAGTTCATTACCTAGAAGTACAATATAAAAGTTTGTGGACCTAGGTGACACAGATGGAAAAGTCCATGGACCTCTAGTGTATTTTACTCTATCTTAAATTAGTTATATATGATAATATTAATCAATAGTATTAAAGAACAATTCTTTTTTTTAAGATTCACTCCTTTATTAACTTAGATAGATGGATTTACATACAACTTCTGATAGGTTCAAAAGTCATAGGTGGTGACTAGTCGATAGGGAGATCGAGCTCCTTGCCAGCTTGTGGGCATCTACATTACAAAAATCGCTCTCATGCACAAATCTAACATGAACAAAGTCCCTTTTCTGAGCATTGATCTCTTGGATGATGTGGCCGTAAGGCCCCTTCCCTACTCCCTAGACACTTCTGGTGACATTTGAGCAATCTAGAGTCATCGTAATCTTGCTCAGGTTTAGGTCACTCGCTAGAGCTAGCCCCTCCTTGGAAGCAATAGCCTCCACCTGCTCGGGATCTATCAAACCATCCATGACCAAAAAAGTTGAAAGGACCGAGTGACCGAGGAGGGGGGGGCGGGGGGGGGGGGGGGTGAATCAGGAACTCGCACTATGTACCAAATTCACCAATTTCTAAAACCGACCACTCAATCAACTCCTACAACAATTCTAGTGGTGAACACACTAGTAAGATAATGAACCTATGAAAGGAACAACAACCTAAGCATACTAGTGGATCACACAAAGGCAATACAACTCCTGTGCAAGCAAGTAGCCAAAGATATGCGGAAGTAAACAACAAGCTAGCCAAGGAGCCTACTCATGCAATGCTACAAGATAGTCAACTAGAGCAAGGCAAACATACAAGCATGAATAGTACCATATGTAAATGTGGAAAGTAAAGCATCATAGTAAGGAGTAGAGTAAGAGATGGCTCATGATTTTTTTCCAATGTCTCGGAAGGATGGCGCCTTCCCCTACTCCTCGTTGGACCACTCCCACCAGAGTCCTGGTCCATCCCGCCACCAATGTGGAGTTCTCACACACGAGCTCGCAATCGCTCTCGGAGTGAAGACATGGTGCACATCACCGCTGCCACCAAGGCACAAGCTCGCCTCCCTCGAGAACTTGTCGGACTCCCCGAGCCGACACGAGTGCTCACTATTGATGCCCCTTTCACCGACGGGTTCAAACCGTGTACAAACATATGATGACCTTCACAACCGATCACGATAGGCTCGATCACCGACACCTAACCGATCTAGGTCTCACCATAGACCAAGAGTAACAATCTAGATCACACCCTCAAGGACACCCTAGCCTTAGATGTGCAAGATGCTCAAGTTACTCTCCACTAGCACTCTCAAGATATGCAATATCTCCTCATAGTGCCCTCTTTTTTTCCTCTTGGACCTTACCAAATGCTCTCAGGTATTTCACTGGCCAAGAGAGGTCTCCAAGACCCTAGCAATGAAGTTATATAGGCTTCCAACCTCCAACTAGTCGTTGCTCCATGAAATCAGCTTTCTAGGCCTCCTGACTGGACTGTTCGGTCACTGCAAACCTGAGCACCAACGGCTCTGCCCCTCTACTGACCTCCACTGACCAGACCGTCTGGTCCATTTCTCTCTCCAGTCCAGAAATGTTTCAGCGCTGCTTCCTCGCTGCTCAAGTCACTGACCTACTGATCGGACCGTCCGGTCACTAGACCGTACTGTCCGATCTCTAGGTCTTCCAGACTTGGTAGTTTCCTCGCTTCTCCGCTATAATTCCCAGACAACTTGACCTAGTGACCATACAGTCCAGTCACCATTGACCCCTCTGTCCGGTCACTATGTCTAGAAGCTGAAACCTGTCATCTTCGCTTGACTTCGTTTCCCGGCTTCTCCGAGCAGCTACTTGACTTCTCCACTGTCACCTAGTGCTTGTGATTTCACCAAGCATTCATGCACATCACCGACTAGACATGAACTAAGAGAAATGACCTAGACCCCTTGATAGTCTGATTTTTCCTATGGACTCAAAGCCCTAACAACTAGATAGGTGTTCCCAACACTTGCTCTATAGCTTGTCCTCAGCTTTGATCCATCTCCATCAACCCTTGGACTCCATCAAGCTCACAAGCCTCCATGCTTGCGGTCATTGTCATTAATCGCCAAGGCCATCGTCGATAATCATCATAGAGTAGAAGAAGTTTCCTACACGAACAACACTCATGTAGACATTAGTCATATTTCATGTTTGTCATTCATCACCAAAACATCATACCTTGGGGTGACCTCAATGGTCATGATCATTACAATCTCCCCTTTTTTGGTGATGGATGACAACCACTACTTATGATGATCCAAAATGGACAAGCAATACGGAACCAAAGGAAAAGAGTGGATGAAAAGATTACCTTGGTCCTTACCTTGATAGTAGTCTCCCCCTTGAAATGTGCCAGGTGTTGAGGGAGAACTACCCAATCACGTAGAGCGCTTGATATCTATCTTGAGTCAAATTTTGCACCCGTCTTGGTGTCGTGGTTGATGATCTTGTCGAAGTAGACACGCACCAAGGACGTAGATGATGTAGATGTTCATGACGGTGTAGGTGTTCATTGTTGTTGTAGATATGCACCATTGTTGTCCTTCTCCGTGTTGGTGTAGTCATAATCTTCATATGTACTCCAAGTGCACACGCACCATTGTTGTCCTGATCATCTTCATTTGGTCTTCATGTTTGTCTCCCCTTCTTGGTGATTTATCTTCATGTCCTTTTCTTGATCTTGACTTGGCTTTTGGATCTTCATGTTTTTCTCCCCCTTTGTCACCTATCACCAAAAACCTCACCAAAACATAATGGAACCAAGAAGTAAAAGATAATTGGTAAGAGCTAGGAAAACTCCCCCTTTCACGATGCTCCTTCTTGGTCGCAATGGTGTTCCACCGTTGCTCCCCCTACACCCATGACTCAACAAAATATTTTCTCAAATATGCAAGGGTTAGTCATTTGTGAGGTGGAATGTATGAGCCATTTGTCTTTGAGTCGCGCGAGTAGATTTAACCTCGGAGCTTGTTTGAACATGGCTAAATGGGCATGAAGTACAATTATCACTATTTGATCATCTAGAGAGAAATATACTCACATTGTAAATGAGAAACTCCCTCTAGACACATACTTGAGAGCATGTATGGTATCATAATGCAAGGATGCATGAATGCAAATGCAACAAGTACAAAATGCATGATGCGACGCTAAAGAAAAGAGAGAGAACCGCTACAAACCAAGTGTCAGCGATGAGTTGTTCCCTTTTTGAGCTTGCTCATAATGGACCATTCTTCAAAGCCTTGGACATACCATAAACCACCTTCCCAAACTTAACCCATGTCCATTGCTATCTCAAGGAGGTCCGAAGTCAACCTACAAAAGAAGAGAAACAAGCACAAAACAAAGACACAAACAACAAAGCAAAACAAACAAACACTATACATATTTACAAAGGACAAGCTCAAGGGTTACTCATGTGAAGTTGGAAAGGTCGAGAACATTGAGTTCTCCCCTTAGCTTGTTGTAGGTCTTTTCGTCGAGTGGCTTGGTGAAGATATCCACCAATTGTTCATGAGTTTGCACACTCACCAACTCGATGTCCTTCTTCTCAACATGATCCCTTATGAAGTGATGTCTCACTTGAATGTGTTTTGCATGACCATGATCTCCAATTTTGAGAGCCATCTTGATTGCTGTTGGTATTTCTTAACGTCGCATCAAGAATATCACTATTCCTGGTACGACGCTAGAAATATTTTGTTGCCGTTTGTTATTCATTAAGAATAATGTGAATTAATCCGCAAGCACACAGAACACCATTATAGCATTTCACCCGGGAGTATTCCAAGGTATCATATTTATATTCCTCAGGGAAGCTAGGCGTAATATTACCTTGGTTTAACAAAGATATAACTATAAGAATTATACCAGCTAGCCAAAGACGGGGGGTAAGGATGTTTAATAATAATAATATGGATAGCAACACAGGAGAAATCCACACTAAGATAAATAAAGAGATCGGTTAAGCTAGCCGGGAGGACAACGAGTCTAAGTCTATGATTCCTAAGAGTATACCTTCCTAATATATCTAAGTCAAGCATCAAATCCTAGTTACTCAAGTTAAATGCTTACACCAATTTCTTGGTATAGCCTTGAGTCTTTCACCTGTTAGCTCACTTCGGGGCATGAAAACGTTCTACTAATACGGGCCGGTAACTAGCCTCTGTACTAGTGGGTACGCTATCGCTAGACAACCCTGACTAAGACGGCCCAACCGTGGTGGATTACTAAAGGGACGGATAGGGCTGTCACCACCTGCCACCTACCACAGAGCTCGTGAGGACGAATGCAAATCTAGCTAGCATTAACTTAGGCACCGCGCCTACGCCTTCACTAGATATTCTTCTGTTGATCGAGCGGAAGAATAGCCGAGAAATAACCAAATCTAAGTCTTAGAAAGAACTAAACTTAATTAAATCCTAGCCGGGAAACCCGTGAACTACGCAACAATGTTTCATCTCGATAATTGTAACTTGAGGAAATGACTAATTAAAATAAATACTTGACAAGATATAAAGGGGAAAATAATTATATTGATAATGGATAAGTCTTACAAAGGAGAAAAGATACAAGAGGGCTCATACCAAGACTCCGAGACGATTCCGTTATTCCGAGCGATGCTCTCAACTAGACTCTAACTCCCGACTAACTAACCTATTCTACATTGTGGCACAAGTAGTTGGAAATGAACTCCATGATGTGTTGCTTGTTGATTTTCTCCCGAATTTTCCACTATTTATAGGTGGAAATAGGTAGGGAGGTATTTGTAGGTCAAGTGGAGTCGGTGGGCCAAAGTTGGTCCGCCGGGCGGCGTGACCCACCGGGCGGCCACATGATTTTGTCGGTTCGGCACCGACTTGTCTTGGACGCTTCAGATGATCTTGTGGAGTCGGTGCCTTGGTCGGTTTGTGCCGGTAGGGCTAGTGCGCCGGGCGGCCTTGGGTTGGTTCTCACCGACTCTTTATTTTGGGGTCGGGAGGCCTCGTGGGCGTCATGGGCTGGCAACCCCCGGGTGGCCAACCCAGGCCGGGCGGCATGCTAGGACGGGCGGCGGCTTTGGCCGGGTGCCTACTCCCTCCGTGTCGCCTCGTGACTTCTCCCGGTTAGGCTACTTGTTGGCCTCTTTTCCTTAGCCATATTTCATCACTTTTGATCCAGTAGGAGAAAACGATATCGTGGTGGAGTGTTTTGCAGAATCGGCCAGGTCTGATGATTAGCCTGATAATGACTCTGGTTTGATCAGCCGGGTGGCTGATTTCAGCCTTATACGACCCTGTTGGCCGGATCCTGATTTCAGCCATTATGACCCTATCGGTCGGGTCCTGATTTCAGCCGTTATGACCCTATCGGCAGGTGGAAAATGGCTATTTTACAGTCGTGATCGGCCGACGGGGTGTTTCTTCATGTTTTTGCATATTTTGGCCCTTTTGTACCTGCAAATACATATTTTACCAAAACTCGTGGAACTTTATTAGTTTAAGCAAATATTTTTAAACTTTAGTCTTTACCTTGCATTTCCTGACCAGTTGGTGGCTGATATTGGGTTTTATGGGCCACCAACACCTCCCCAAGCTTAAACCTTCGCTCATCCCGAGCAAATTAAAACTTAGAAGTGATGGATCAGGAGTTGCTTCAATATTAGAGCCTCTGCGAGGATCAAGTGCACAATCACATACTCCAACACAAATTGGTAAGTGTAAACCAGCACAACTTGGTCACTAAGTCATTCTCATTGTACAACGGGGCTTATTAGCATTTTATAACCTTGTCATGAGCGGTTGAAGTCTAGAACAACTAGCTTAGACTTTGTCATACAATATCCTACTTGATCATGGGTCCAAAGTTTTTATAATGTTGCATAAGGTTGAAAAATCTTCCCTCTTAGTGAAATCTCCCACTATGACTCTCATCTCTCAAAAATTGTGTTTCCTTACCAAGTGCTCATACTACATTCTAAAAGCTTGACTTGAATGTAGAGCTTGGTAGGAGGGCACATCTAGCATGTATATATTGTTAAGTTAAGAGATGGTCCTAGCAAAAAGACTTTGCACTTCCTCATTCCAATCATTTAGAAATAATGTCCAGGGGAGATGGAGAGAATGGATTCACGTGAAGGAGTGGGCTAGCACAATTGCAAAAGTCTTGGGTACAAATTAGTCCCAAAAGACTGGATTTTTGTGCTAGAGTGAAAAGATGGTTCTTTATTTTGCTCAAAGATATTTTTGAACCTTGAAACTTTTTGATATTGTACATCCATGAGAGATGATAAACTTGTATTTCTTTCTTTCTTTTTCTTTTCTTTGTTTCTTTCTTTCAACTCTCATGGTGTAGGGAAGCTAACTTAATGGTTCAAATATTTTTTGGCACACTTTTTCTAAGCATTTATTAAGGAGAACCCAAATCTTTCTTATAGGATCAAAGTTTCATAAAAGGAAAGATTTTTGGCTGGCATGCTTGGTGAAGTGGATGCTTGAATCCAAACTGGAGACCGCATAACCAAGCACGATTAGTTGAGAACTCAAAGAGAACATGAAGGAAAATGATTGACTTTGGAAGTGCATGTCCCTCATAAGGATCAAATCCTAACTAAACTCAATGCACACATAGATGGCATGAAAGTGGGTTTGTAATTAATATTTGGCCATGGTAGGAATTTTTCTATCATAGGGAAAATGTGCACCAAGTAGGGGGTTTTTATTGCAACATGGTTTTGAAAGAAATCATTGGACTCTAATCACTAGGAAATCATAGACTCATTGAAAACGTGCCATATCATAAACTCCAACAACTAGACTTGGTGTTTTAGTAGCCATTTCGCACCCACTAGAACATAGAGGGACTCATTATCATCATGTCGATCTACCACCGCTCATGAAAAATGAGGAGTAGAGGTTGTATACTTGACTCGAAGGGATCTAATACAACAAATATTCATCATTTCCATAGGCAAGGTAGAGACTAAGTTATCAATTTTATTCGGAAATGGGAAATCTTTTTGTTCTTTTTGGTTTTGCAAATTTTTATGGTTTTTCCTTGAAAGAAAATAATAATTTTTGTGTTTTTCTCAAAGTTTTATCAAAACTAAAAATCTTTTTGAATTTTTCTTAATTAGCTACTCAACTATAGAAGGAGGGCAAGAGGGTAGAACAGATGGCACACCTTGTTTCGCGTACCTCCCCCAAGCTTAGGTCTTTGCAATACTTAATCTTGGATGATGTTCACTGCGGCGGTTGATACTCGATGTTGAAATGGCCGAACAACTGATCCATCATGAAGATGTTTGTCTTTCCTGCAAAAGGGTTACTTGGACACAATACCCAAGTGACAATATGATAATAATGGTTAGTGGTTAGTCATCTGGTTAGTAGTCCAAAACATGCAAGAGACAAGGCAAAATATCCTCTAGTTGGTTTTATTGCAGCACACTTTTATTCCTAAGTGGAGAGTGCACTTACTAAGCAAACTAGTGGAGTGAGAAAGGAAGTGCAAAAAGGGAGAGAGTTGTAAGGGAGAGATGAAGTTTCAGCTGAAGGAATGGTGGTGGAGAAATAAGTGAGAGGGCACCCGGTATTTATTGGCTCGAGGGGGAGCCATGGGGTAAATTTTTCATGCCAGGCAGTGGGACATGCCGGGCAGCAACCCATGCCGGCCGGCATGCCTTTTCCTCTATTCGCTCCATTATTGCTTTGGTGGTGATGTGAGAAGGTTAGGTCCATACGCCATATGATTCACTTGCTCACTTTGTCGAGAAATGTGTTGAGAGTGTAGGGAGCAAGGATAGATTGATGGGATGGCCAATGTTGTATGTTTGCAATGAGTGTCTTGCCACTCATGAGACCTAGGGAGTAGGATGGCAGGTGAGTGTGGGTGGTGAAAGAGTGAGGTGACATGTGTGGCCCTCTTTCATTCACTTTTACTCATGGTGGAGGATTTTTTATGAGCATTTTTCCTGATGGGAGGGTTGGGTACACTTCCTCCCCTTATGGCCATCATCTGTGCATTAGAGTGACATGAAATCTAGGAAAAACTATGGCCGGGTGGCACTAAAATCACTCAGACGGGTGGTCATTTTTAATGAAATATGACCTCCCAGGTGCTAAAAACTGACTAGCCGGGTTAGAGTCTCAGATCATCACCCGAATGGTCGTTTTTCATGAGATATGACCTCCCAGGTGCTCAAATTTGTGAGTGGTGAAAGAGGTGACTTGTGTGGCTCTCCTCCATCTACTTTTACTCATGGTGGGGTCTTAGGTGAGCATTCTTCATAAAGGAAAACCTGGGCACACCTCTTCCACTCACGACCATCATTCCTGCAGTAAACATGCCAAGGATTCGAGAAAAAGTATTGCCGGGTGGCAGATCTGGCCAGGCGGCACTGAAATGACCCAGTCGGGTGGTCGTTTTTCATGAAAAATAACCTCCTGGGTGCTGAATTTTGACTGGGTTACTTAAGGCTGAGTGGCTCAAGAATTGCCTAGCAGGGTGGTCATTTTTCACCAAAAATGACCTCCAAGGTGTTAAAATTTTTTTGGCCAGGTTAGAGCGCTGGATACATAGCCGGGTGGTCATTTTGACCCAAAATTGACCTCCCGGTCAGGAAACTTGACCAAGTCATCACCAATTTTTTTTTCATTTTTTTTCAATTTTTTATTTCATTTCTTTTATAGCCTAATTTAATGGTTAAGGAAAGGAATAAAAACAACCTAATTTAGTGGTATGTATAAGAGAAAAGGGGGGATAAATATCGGTTACCTTCTGACAAGGGTTTGGTTTTTACGTCTTGAACGAGACGACGTCCTTTTGCCATACCTGAATCTTGTTTTTGCGCTCTATGGTGGTGACCTTTTAGAGTTTCCTTTTTCATTCTCTTTTGGCATCACTTGGTCCATTGATTTCCTACAATTGTTAGCACAAACCTATTCGTCTACAATAGGCATATCTCTATTAATTCCATCAACCAACCTAGACACCATATCTAATTTGATCAATTATGGAAGGAAAACATATGCATTTTCCTTATTTTACATTGTAGTATGATAGAAATTACCACTTTTATGTTCTAGATCATACACATACATAGGGCACACAACCAAACAAGGAACGCATAACCCAATATAGAATAAGATAAGAACATAACAGTAGATGGTGATGAACCAATTCCATCAAAACCCAAACTGTCCAAATAGATGGTTAGGGGCAAGATTTTGGGGCTTACCTCCTTGAAAACTGAGCTATTGTGGTACATGATGATTCGTTGAGAAGTATCACAACACCACAGGCTCTTCTTCTATGAAAACTTGCTCCAAGGTCAAGAAGACTGTGTCTTGTTTGTTCCATTTTCAAACAAAACATGGGTGATCCCTCTAAGGCTAGCGGTGAATTAGCTCAATAGAAAATCTATGTTAATCTTGAAATCTTAGCCACTGCTTCCCCGACAACGGTGCTAGAAATGCATGTTGATATTTCTTACCATCGCATCAAGAATATCACTATTCCTGGTACGACTCTAGAAATATTTGTTAGCGTTTGTTATGCTTTAGGAATAATGTGAATTAATCCGCAAGCGCATGAAACACCATTGTAGCATTTCACCCGAGAGTATTCCAAGGTATTGTATTTATTTTCCTCAGGGAATCTAGACGTAAGATTATTTTGGTTTAACAAAGATATAACTATAAGAATTATACCAGCTAGCCAAAGACCTAGGGGGGGGGGGTAAGGATGTTTAGTAATAATAGTATGGGTAGCAACACAGGAGAAATCCACACTAAGATAAATAAAGAGATCGGTTAAGCTAGCCGGGAGGACATCGAGTCTAAGTCTAAGATTCCTAAAAGTATACCTTCCTAATATATCTAAGTCAAGCGTCAAATCCTAGTTACTCGGGTTAAGTGCTTACACCAATTTCTTGGTGCAACCTCGAGTCTTTCACCTATTAGCTCACTTCGGGGCATGAAAACGTTCCACTAATATGGGCCGGTAACTAGCTTCTGTACTTGTCGAGAGATATTCTCGATAGTAGATCTAGGTGTGCGTATGAGTATGAAAGATCGATGGACACAGGACACAAGGGTTATACAGGTTCAGGCATCCCGAAGGATAATAACCCTATGTCCTATTTGGTGTTTCTGTATTGCTAGGGTTCGCACTAGAATTAGGGTTCCAATACGAGTCTGCCTTTTTCCGAAGGCCCCCTGCCCTCCTTATATATCTGAAGGGCAGGGATTTACATGATAATCTTTTAGTCGGTTACAACAGATTCTATCTATCCAATATATCCGCTAACCTAACTTGCCGCTTACTCAAACAAGTACCTCAATAAATATCTTCTGGGCTGAATACACCATATCCGAGCCCCCGGCCCACTCGGCCAATTAGCCGAGTGGTTAAGTATCCTGGGTACATATGTCCCATAGTAGCCCCCAAGCACTTTCCATTTTGAATCGTCGTCTTGATTTGTCTCGACATCTTATGAAATTAGGAAGTGCTTTTTCTATTAACTCTTATTCATAAATCCCTAACAAAGACATAGCCTATGCATATAGCCCCCAACTCAGAAGGTTGTTGAGTCTACACCGAAGCAACTTTTGAGTTATTGAAAAATATCCAATTAATCTTGTCCCTCAACAGAAAATGGCATAATGAGATCTGAATCTTTCAATTTTGTCTTAACAAGCTCCATATTTAGCTGAATTTTCTCACTCGCCGAGTGATACATCACCAAATTAATATTTACATCCATAATGCTGAAGTGCCCTTAATCCGAATGATTAACGATGAATTTGAATTGTCATAGCCCCCAAGATTGGTGATGTATCAATAGTAGTAATATAACATGGAAACACAGCCCCCAAGATTGGTGCCGAGATAATCTGGGTGATTTATCACAAAATCTCAAAAGGTACATTTTCCAAGGCTGAAACTGCAACAATCCGAGTGATTTATCACGAAATCTCGAAAGGTATAATTTCCAAGGCTGAGACTGCAACAATCCGAGTGATTTATCACGGAATCTCGAAAGGTACAATTTCCAAGGTTGAAACCACAACAATCCGAGTAATTTATTACTAATGTTAAGATCTATAATATCCAAAATTAATGCTTAAAATGAGTCTCAATAATATAATAAATGCACATGCCAATTAATAAAACTGGACATAATATATTACGAGAAGCCTTGGCCCAGTAGGTCATCTATCCCTTATAAAAGGGCCTCCAAACAGTCGCATCCCTTCGTCTTCACTTCGCCACCGCCGCCATCTTACGCACACAAACCTTAGATCCCAGGCTTTCATTTCCACCCAAAGCTCCACGCAACTACTTCCCACTGTACTCAAACAAGAGCAATGGCCCCGAAGCGCACCCGTCAAAGCTCTAAGGCACAATCCCAGAAGCAATCTTCTCCTGAGAAGGGCGAGGAAGAAGAGACAGTTTTTAACATCCCCGCTGCCATCAAGGAGTTCCCCGTGTCAGCCATGGATTCAGAGAAAATCAACAGACTGGTGATTGACGACGTGTTGTAGGATCAACAGACCGGATGATGGATCGAGGCCATAGGTCAGAAATTTCCCCAACCTCCCGTCGACCAAATCACAGTTTTCTCCTCCTTTTTCTATCGTGGATTTGGGATCCCTTGTTGCGACTTCTTTTGCGGTCTTCTTTTCTTCTATGGCATCAACCTTGTCAATCTGAATCCAAATTCCATCTTACATATTGCTATCTTTATCCACCTGTGTGAGGTGTTCTTGGGAATTCATCCCCATTTTGATACCTTCAAAGAACTATTTGTTTTGAAATCAAACAACAATAATGTTATAGGAGGGGCCGGATTCCAACTAAGGAATAAATCCAAATACGTTGATGTACCACTTCCATCAACGAACAAAGGTTGGCATGCAGACTGGTTTTACCATGGAAGCCATGCTCCACCTTTGTCAGAGACTATGGTTGAAGCCCCCAAGCCACGACCCAAGTGGTCAGCAAAGGCCCATCCAAACAAGAAGTCTCAAGTTGATGCCATATTAGAGTATATTGCCTATCTCAAGTCCAAAGGTTATACTGGCGTACATGTTATCGCAAGCTTCATATATCACCGCGTGCAGCCTATTAAGAAACGTCATGTTCCCGGATGGAAGTTCCAATTGGGTTCAGACCCCACCATGGAAGTGTCGGAAACATTGTCAAAAAGGGAATTAACATTGCGGCTGGAAAACATATTTTCTTCACTCCTTGGTTGAACTCCAGGGAGTGCGAAAAGTGGACATCATTCCGTGACTGGCAGGAGTTCAGTAAGTTATCCACTTTTATGCTTAAAAAATCAACACTTCATGCATTATGTTCAGCAATGAATAATACATCACATATATTACAGAACCTTGATGTATACGTGTTCAATCCCCCACTGCCGCCGATGACGCAAAAGAAATCTCCCACTCAACCATCAGCTCCCAAGCGTTGCAAGGCGCATATTGAAGATTCTGATGAAGAAGAATCGCTAGCTGAGAGAATAGCTAGACTTCAAGAAGAGGCAAAGAAAAAAACTCTAGAGAAAGCCTCCACCACTCGGTGGACCATGGATGAAAAAGACAAAATTGTCCGAGTGAACCAAGCAAGGCAGGCACCCATGAGGCGGCACCAGACACGACAGGTGCCCCAAGGCCAACCAGCCCCCCACCAAGAGTGTCAGGCATAAAATTCAAGCGTCGCTCAAGGTAAACAAATCAATGTAACTTGAAGCTTAGCTATCCATTTGAATAAATATGTAATTCTCTATCTAATTGATAGGTCGTCTGGGCGGTCGTCTTTTGAAGAAGTCCCGACGCAAAGTCCAGTTCCTGAAAAAGACCAGGAGACACCACATGTCGGATCATCCAGAGATGATGTCCCAGACCACTCGACAGAGAAATCGAGTGATTTAAAGAGTGCACCCGAATCCACTCAGCCAGAAGATATCCAAGCTAAATCACCCAATATCTTGGACTTAAATAAATCTGAGATGGCAACGGGTGCTGATACTCTTGCCTCCACCGAGCCCGAAGAGCCATCACTGGTTTTTGAATCTTTGCCAGAACCAACATATGAATATCCAATCGGGCCGGAGGAAAACGTCACGCCGACTCCTATTCACCGAGTGGTAAGAGAAGGTGCCTCAGAACAGCCAATGCCAACTAGATCAGTATATCATATTGGCCGATTTGCCATCACCGGATTTGATGAGTTGGCAGAGCAAGCGGAATTGAAAAATTTTGAAGAACATACTGAAAAAGCCTATCATTCCTTCCAGGTATTCCTCCCTTCTTGTCAATAATAATCACCGTTCCTGATTGTGAAGTTTCAAACATATAATTCGCCATCATTGCAGGCTCTGAAAACCCATATGGCCAACAAGAGTAAGCTTCTGCAACTTGTCGAAAGGCATTATGCAAAAGCCGTCGATTTAGATGATCAGCTTGCCAAAGAGAGACTGGAAGTCGAGCGCTTATCAGTTGCTCTAAAGGCCCGTTCATCTCAAGTTGATGAACTTCAATTTGAGCTACAAGGTATGAGACCAATAAAGCCTATACCTCACATGCTACCTGTGTAATATGAATATTTGACCTCGTCCATACAGAGGCATCGCGGTCACTGGAATTGAAACAAAAACAAGATGCCCAGGCGACCACTCAAATTGCAAGTCTCGAAGGTCGTATAAGAGAACTGGAGTCATCTGTCCAAGCTATTGAAACTTTGAAGTCCGAGAATCAAGGATTAAAGAAGCAGATCCAGGACTCGGTAGAGATCAAGAAAAAGTTTAAAAAGCTAAAAGACGACCTCAAGACAATGCAAGAATCACAAAATTCATGGAAGAAAAGGGCTGAAGGTAAAAATGAATATACTTATACATACAAAAAAATATATATGTACTAAAATGTTCGTAACTGACAGGCGCTGAGGAAACAATAAAAAGCCAAAAAGAAAGAAACATAAAGCTAGAAACCGAAGTAATCAAAGCTGAAAAGATCTTTAAAAAAGCTCGGTGGTCGTCTTTTGAAGAAGTCCCAGCGCAAAGTCCAGTTCCTGAAAAAGACCAGGCGACACCACATGTCGGATCATCCAGAGATGATGTCCCAGACCACTCGACAGAGAAATCGAGTGATTTAAAGAGTGCACCCGAATCCACTCAGCCAGAAGATATCCAAGCTAAATCACCCAATATCTTGGACTTAAATAAATCTGAGATGGCAACGGGTGCTGATACTCCTGCCTCCACCGAGCCCGAAGAGCCATCACTGGTTTTTGAATCTATGCCAGAACCAACATATGAATATCCAATTGGGCTGGGGGAAAACGTCACGCCGACTCCTATTCACCGAGTGGTAAGAGAAGGTGCCTCAGAACAGCCAATGCCAACTAGATTAGTATATCATATTGGCCGATTTGCCATCACCGGATTTGATGAGTCGGCAGAGCAAGCGGAATTGAAAAATTTTGAAGAACATACTGAAAAAGCCTATCATTCCTTCCAGGTATTCCTCCCTTCTTGTCAATAATAATCACCGTTCCTGATTGTGAAGTTTCAAACATATAATTCGCCATCATTGCAGGCTCTGAAAACCCATATGGCCAACAAGAGTAAGCTTATGCAACTTGTCGAAAGGCATTATGCAAAAGCCGTCGATTTAGAAGATCAGCTTGCCAAAGAGAGACTGAAAGTCGAGCGCTTATCAGTTGCTCTAAAGGCCCGTTCATCTCAAGTTGATGAACTTCAATTTGAGCTACAAGGTATGAGACCAATAAAGCCTATACCTCACATGCTACCTGTGTAATATGAATATTTGACCTCGTCCATACAGAGGCATCGCGGTCACTGGAATTGAAACAAAAACAAGATGCCCAGGCGACCACTCAAATTGCAAGTCTCGAAGGTCGTATAAGAGAACTGGAGTCATCTGTCCAAGCTATTGAAACTTTGAAGTCCGAGAATCAAGGATTAAAGAAGCAGATCCAGGACTCGGTAGAGATCAAGAAAAAGTTTAAAAAGCTAAAAGACGACCTCAAGACAATGCAAGAATCACAAAATTCATGGAAGAAAAGGGCTGAAGGTAAAAATGAATATACTTATACATACAAAAAATATATATGTACTAAAATGTTCGTAACTGACAGGCGCTGAGGAAACAATAAAAAGCCAAAAAGAAAGAAACATAAAGCTAGAAACCGAAGTAATCAAAGCTGAAAAGATCTTCAAAAAGGCTGTGGATGAGCTAAACCAATTCTAAAAAGCATTCAAAGAAGTTGTAAAGCTAAAAGAAGAGTATAAGGAAAAGGTTGCCACCCTTGAGGCTGAAAAGGTAGAAGCCGAGAAACGCCTGAGAGGTAAGTGTTTATTCATCTAATACCTTTATATCAAAGTTCATTGTACTGGACATATATGATTATTTTACTCCTGTAGGATCAAAGAGGTCCTATGAGCTTTTGCAGAAGAAATTTATAGAGGGTGATAAAAACCTTCGATGGTCTCTTGCAGCTCTTCAGATGGATGCAGAGGTGGTCGCCCAATACATATATCCTGAAGAAAAATCACCTCGATGTCGAGACCTGATGACGAGGCTACAAGGGGCACCCGGCCGACTGAAAGAACATGCTCGACATGTTGCAGAGCTAGCCGGTGCACAAGTCCTGGCAATTACAGAGTCCCACATCCCCAGCATAGAGTTAGATGTGGTAGCCGAGGGTTTCCATGAAGATTTCTCTGATGAGCAATGTGAAGCTCTTGTTGCTGAGGCGCAAAAAACAGCGCATATATTAGTCGACCAGATAGAGCTAGATCCCTTACCTAAAGTGTAAGGAATTGTAAAGCTTAAAATACTGTGTTACAGCTCCGTTACTGTAATATAACTAATGTTCAATAGACCACTAAGGTCTAGATTCATTACCAGTATTATAATGAATTCTTGGGTCGCGCTGCTTCGTATATGTATTATGTGAACTCGTGTTAAACACTCACAACTAATACACAACTCATGTCAGCCCTCTAAACAACGCTCCCAATAACCGATATGAACCATGGAGACTAAGAACTCACTCGGTCAAGCATATGCGAATTAGGAGAATTGCCTTGGTCCCGCTTGGTCGACATGCGCGAGTTAGGGTGATACCAAGTATCAGAATTTGAGTCATGATGTAAACAAAAACAATAATTATTCACAGAAATAATAAATTGCGAAATCAGATATCATGACTACTATGTATATATATTTAATAATAGAAGTACAATAAACTATAATTACTAGGCATAAAAATGACGTAGCTGTGAAACATTCCAGGAACTTTGAAGGTCCGATCCGTCCTCATTCATCAATCGATAGGCGCCTGGCCGAGTGATTTCCTTTATAATAAAAGGTCCTTCCCATGGAGCCGACAGCTTGTGGTTACCGACCTTAGACTGAACTTGCTTCAAAACCAGGTCGCCGACTAAAAAACCCCATGTTTGAATATTTTTATCGTGATAACATCGCAAACTTTGCTGGTACTTTGCCGACCGATTTACAGTGGCATCTCGCTGCTCCTCTAACAACAACAAGTCATCACACTTATGGTCGTTGGAGGTTTTTTCTTCATACGCTGTCACACGGCGGAGGCAAAAAGAATCTCGGTTGGTAACATGGCTTCCGAGCCTTAGACCAGAGAAAAAGGGGAGTGCCCGGTGGCATGACTTACGTTGGTTCTAAGTCCCCACAACACAGATGGTAATTCTCGAACCCATCGTCGAGCGTACTTTTCCAGCCAATCAAATATATGAGGCTTAATTCCAGAAAGCAGGAGGCCGTTTGCCCTCTCTACCTGACCATTGCTCTGTGGATGGGCGGCTGAGGCATAACCAATCATAAAGCCAACTCGGCCCGTAAACTCTTTAAACTCCTTTGCTGTGAATTGAGTATCGTTGTCAGTGATTATCTTGTGTGGGGCACCGAACCGAGTGACTATTTTGGTCATAAACTCGATGGCCTTCTTTGCCGAAATCTTACCGACTGGCTTTGCTTCGATCCATTTAGAGAACTTGTCCACTGCTACAAAAAGGTGAGTAAAACCCCCTTGAGCTTTCATAAAAGGTCCGACAATGTCTAAACCCCATACTAAAAATGACCAAGTTATTGGTATATTTTGGAGCTCTGTGGCAGGTATGTGCATCTGGCGGGCAAAGAACTGATAACCTTCACACTTTCGGACAATTTCCTTGGCATTAGCACCAGCGGTCGGCCAATAAAACCCTTGCCTCATTGCTTTGGCCGTGATTGTGGATGGGCCTGCGTGATTCCCACAAATGCCAGCGTGGATGTTTCCTAATATAGCTATGCCTTCATCTTGAGACAAGCATTTCATCAGTACCCCATGTGGGCTTTGCTTGTACAGGTGATGGTCAACTATATGATATGAACGTGACTTGCGAATAATCCGAAGGGCTTCATCTTTGTTGGTCGGTAGTGTATCACGATCCAGATACTCAATGAAGGGAGTGCGCCAATCTACCTCAATGACAGCTACACGCGGTGCTACCCCCGCCTTTAGTGCCGACTGCTCTATAGTTTGCTGGGTTAGTACAGATGGCTTATGCAGATCATCAAGGAATACTCCATCAGGTATTTTAGATCTGCTAGACCCAAGTTTGGCCAGTTTGTCCGCCTCTTCGTTATACTTGCGCAGGACGTGTTTATACTCAATGCCATCAAACTTGTCTTCGAGCTTCCGAACTTCGGTGCAGTAGGCTGTCATGCTTTCGTGGGAACAACACCACTCCTTTGTTACTTGATTTATAACTAGCGCTGAGTCACAAGAGACGCTTATCCTTTGGACGCCGAGTGAGATAGTTGTCCGAAGTCCATGTAGCAGCACCTCATACTCTGCGGCGTTGTTAGAGGCACGAAAGTGCATTTGAAGAACGTACCGCAACTTGGCTCCGTCAGGAGATATCTGTATGACTCCTGCTCCGGCACCTTCCAGTTATAAGGAGCCGTCAAACGCCATCTTCCAATAGCATAATTCTTGTGATTCGGGAGGTAACTCACATTATGTCCACTCGGCGATGAAGTCCGACAAAGCTTGACCTTTGATCGAGTCGCGTGACTTAAAGATGATATCATATGATCCGAGCTCGACGGCCCATTTGGCAATTTTCCCAGTTGCCTCTCTGTTGTGTAGCAATTCGCCTAGGTCGAACGACGTGTGGACCTCAATTGGATGATCCTCAAAGTAATGCTTCAACTTCCTAGATGTCATCAGTAATGCATAAATTAATTTCTGAAGCCGGAAATATCGTACCTTGGATTCCGATAAGACCTCACTAACGAAATATACTGGTCGTTGCATCTTTTGAGCCTTGCCATCTTCCGCCCGTTCCACCGCCAGCACAGTACTGACAACATGTTTGGTTTCGGAAATGTACAGCTGCAAAGGTTCCTTTGGCTCTGGGGGAGTTAAGACTAAAAGACCACTAATGTAAGCCTTAAAATCATCCAAGGCTTTCTGTGAGTCATCATTCCAGGTGAATGATTCTTGCTTCTTGAGTAATCGAAAAAAGGGTAACCCTCGGACGTCGAGTCGTGATACAAATCGACTGAGCCCAGCCATACAACCAGTGAGCTTTTGAATGCCTTTTTGCGAATGTGGAGGTCCTATTCGTAATATGGCATTTACCTTTTCTGGATTAGCTTCAATCCCTCTGTATGATACCAGAAAACCGAGTAATTTTCCTGATGGGACCCCAAAGACGCATTTTTCCGGATTTAGCTTCATGTTGTATTTCCGAAGGTTGCCGAATGTTTCATCTAGGTTGGATATCAAGTCGGTGGAGAGCCGAGTCTTGACTACCATGTCATCGACGTAAGCCTCAACATTCCTGCCTATCTGGTTGTCCAAACATCGCTACATAGTCCGGTGGTAGGTGGCACCAACGTTTTTCTGGCCAAAGGGAATTATTGTGTAACAGAAGGCTCCGAACGGCGTGATGAACGAGGTTTTGAGCTAGTCTGATTGGTTTAAGGGAATCTGATAGTACCCTGAATAGGCATCTAAGAAGCACAACAGAGCGCATCCCACCGTCGAATTGACCACTTGATCAATACGTGGGAGAGTGAACGGATCTTTTGGACAAGCTTGGTTAAGGCCGGTGTAATCCACACATATCTACCACTCCTTATTCTTCTTCCGCACCAGAACTGGGTTGGCCAACCAGTCGGGGTGGAAAACTTCTTTAATGAAACCGGCTGCCAATAGTCGGTCGATTTCTTTCCTAATCGCATCCTTTCGGTCTTGCGAGAATCATCTAAGCCGTTGCCTTATCGGCCTGGCGTTTTTGCGGACGTGAAGTTTGTGCTCACCCTTTTCCCTTGGAACACCTGGCATGTCAGAAGGTTTCCATGCAAATATATCTTTAATATTTCTAAGAAAAAGGATGAGCGCGCTTTCCTATTTATCACCTAAATTGACCCCAATATTGGTGGTCTTGTATACATCATTGTCATCTAGGCTAATCTTCTTGGACTCCACGGCGTCCGCTTGTACCATAGTCTTCAGCGCTTTCCTTGGAGCAAGGTCAAGCATGGCCTCCTCCGCTGTTGCTAGCGCTTCCTCCAGCTTGGCCAGCTCCGATGCTGCTACTATCTTCTCAGTCAACTCAAAACTGCCATTGTCGCAGTCCTATAAGGTCCGCACATCCGAGTGGATTGAGATGACTCCATTTGGTCCTGGCAGCTTCATCATCATATAAGGATAATGAGGTACCACCATGAATTTAGCGATGGCTGGCCGCCCTATAATGGCGTGATACGTAGAATCGAGGTTGGCGACCTCGAAGGTAATGCGCTCCATCGTGTAGTTTTCCCGAGTGCCGAAAGTCCCAGGCAAAGTGATTTGTCCCCAAAGGGACTGTTTGCATGCCCGGGATCACACCATGAAATGGTGATCGACTTGGCTTGAGGTCGGTCAAGGGTATGCCAAGCTCCTTGAAGGTTTCCACAAAAAGGATGTCCAAACTGCTACCATCATCTACCAGTACCCGATTTAGCCGGACTCGGTTGACAGTCGGCATTAGCACTAAGAGATATTTCCCGGGCCTGGGGATGTGGTCCGGATGGTTGAACCGATCAAAAGTAATTAGAACCTCTGACCATCGTAGATACTGAGGTACCGCTGGTGAAACCTAGTGGACCTCTCTATAGAGGATCTTCTGCTGGCGTTTTGAGTCGGCCGTAGACCGGCCATAGATGTAATTGGACTCGCGTTCGGGGTCTTGGAAGTCCTCCTTATCCTCGTCTTGGTTATCCTTGTCCGAGTCCTTTCTGCCACCCTTAGGGATCCAGGGGTGTTCTTTGTAGACCTTCAAGGCGTGATGGGCAAAGTTTTTCAGCTTGAAGCATTCCCTGGCTTTGTGGGCTCCGTCATGTAGCAGGCAAGGGCCATTGAGCATCTTGTCGAAGTCATCCTGAGTGACTAGTTTCCTCCTGGTCGGGTGCTCGGTGTTGGCCACCATTCGGTCTTGCTTGCGCTTCCTATCGCCGTCCTTGCTGTAATCGGATGGACCCGACTGGTACCTTGGGGTCGCCTCCTTGTACTGGCGAACTTGGAATAGAACCAAATTACCGACAGCGTATTTGTCGGCCATAGTGAATAATTCTTTGGCTGACAGTCCGCTGGCAGCATCCAACCTCCCAATCTTCTTTATTAGGTCGTCGTCACGGAGTCCTCCCTGGAAGGCGGCGACAACTTGAGCATCCGAGATGTTAGGGATGGTATTTTTCACTCGGTAAAAGCGTTGGATGTATTCTCGAAGTGGCTCCCGGTCCCGCTGCTTGATCCGGCCGAGTTCCTAGTGATTCCCTGGCCTGTCGAAGGTGGCTTGAAAATTGGCCACGAACTGCTGATAGAGATCTGCCTAGGTGGTGATAGAGTTGTCGGGCAGATTAGTGAGCCAGGTTCTTGCTGCTGGGGCTAAGCAAACATGCAAGTAGTTGGCCATGACAAAGCTATCGCCACCGAGAGCTCGTATGGCTGTCGAATAGACGTGAAGCCAGTCGCGCGGATCCGTCTTGCCGTCATACTTCTCAATGCCGACTGGCTTGAAGCCGACCGGCCAGCTGACGGTTCGAAGTTCCCGAGTGAAGGCTCGGATGCCAGCCTCATCGTCATAATCGTCGGCGGCCGGAGTCCGTTCTCGTTCGTGGCCGGCTTCTCAGCGAGATATATCATCGCGGTGGCCCTCATCCCATCGATCACGGTAATGATCATCTCTATGTGGCTGCCGCCTGTTGTCACGCTCGTAGTCAACATAACCGCACCGGCGCCGTTCATCTTCATACTCTCGGCGGGCCGCATCATCACGCTCTTGGTATCTGTTGTCCAGTTGGACCCGCGCATCACGTGGTGGTATGCCATTGCGCAGGTGGACGCTTGGATGCCGATCATGGTACTCTGCAATGGGCCTGCACCTGGGGATGGTAGGTGGGGTTGCCTCCCGGTTGGAGCGCTGTCGGTCTCTTCTATCCTCCCTGGGTACCGAACTAGCGGTCCTAGAAACTGATTTAGTCGGCGTTGATCGTGCTGCATGCATCTCCAGTACAGTTGCGGCCCTGATGTGCGCTTTCAATTGGTTGACCTGAGGTGTCAACTCTGGGGAGACCTGGAGCAGGGGCTGTATTGTTTGCAGGAGGGTCGCCGCGGCTATGATGTTGTGCTGTGGGGTCTTGAAGATGTCTTCACCATCAAGCTTTAAGGTGATGTCTCCCATATCTAGGTTTTGCACGACTCGGGGTCTCTGCTGAGCATCCGGTCTTCAAAGCAGAGGAGCAGTGGCATCTGGATCACCGTCTTTGAGGTCGGTTTCATGCCCGTCTACGCGGGGTGCGGTACCACGCACGGCAGCATCCGCCGATGTTTCACCGTCTGCTTGCCCCTGGACAGTAGGTGCCACCATGAATACCTCCTGGAAATCCGAGGAACAACTCTCTTAATCACTCGGCTCTTCAATCAAGTCCAGGAGTGACTCGCTTTCAAGGCTGATTGCTGTAACAAATCTTGATTCATCGAAAAATTTGGGATCTTCGTCTGACTGATCCATGTGATGAGCCGGGAGATAACCGTAGTGTAACCCGAATCGACCAAGGTTGCCAATCGGGGCGTTGCGGACAACGTTGAGTTGCCGCCCGAGAGGTTTTCTGCCTGGAAAGCTGTCGCCGCATTGTCGAGGCCAAGCGGGAATCGGCCGGCCGGATTGCTCTGATCGGCCGTGGCAGCGTCCGAGTGGGCCGCGCATTCGTGCTTGACGTGGTTCCCGTGCTGATCGGCGACGAGGCTGATGGTGCCAAAGCAGATCTTGTCTCCCGGGCAAAACTTGATATCGACGAAAGCCATCGATTTCGATGAAGCTACACTCAACGTTGCCCCGAGCCCTTCCTGGCGCGCCAACTGTCGAGAGATATTCTCGATAGTAGATCTAGGTGTGCGTATGAGTATGAAAGATTGATGGACATAAGACAGAAGGGTTATACAGGTTCAGGCCTCCCGAAGGATAATAACTCTACATCTTGTTTGGTGTTTCTGTATTGCTAGGGTTCGCACTGGAATTAGGGTTCCAATACGAGTCTGCCTTTTTTCGAAGGCCCCCTGCCCTCCTTATATATCCAAAGGGCAGGGATTTACATGGTAATCTTTTAGTCGGTTACAACAGATTCTATCTATCCAACATATCCGCTAACCTAACTTGCCGCTTACTCAAACAAGTACCTCAATAAATATCTTCTGGGCCGAATACACCATATCCGAGCCCCCGGCCCACTCGGCCAATTAGCCGAGTGGTTAAGTATCCCGGGTACATATGTCCCACAGTACTAGTGGGTACTCTATCACTAGACAACCCTGACTAAGATGGCTCGAACATGGTGGATTAGTAAAGGAACGGACAGGGCTGTCACCACCTGCCGCCTACCACACAGTCAATGGGGATGAATGCAAATCCAGCTAGCGTTAACTTAGGCACCGCGCCTACGCCTTCACTAGATATTCTTCCATTGATCGAGCGGAAGAATAGCTGGGAAATAACCAAGTCTAAGACTCAGACTGGTTGGTGGCTGATATTGGGTTTTATGGACCACTAACAATTGCTGCCTCACTATCATAATATAGTGGCATTTGAGTGTAGTTGAGGCCATAATCCGAGAGCGTTTTCCTCATATAGAGAAGTTGGGCACAACATGCTCTCGCCACCATGTACTCCGCTTCGGCTGTAGATAGAGCCACCGAGTTTTGCTTCTTTGAGCTCCGAGATACTAGAAATCTTCCAAGAAATTGGCACCCTCCCGATGTACTCTTCCTATTCACTTTGCAACCCACAAAGTCCGAATCTGAATACCTAAGTAACTCAAAGATTGTTTCTCTAGGATACCATAAACCCATGGTAGGTGTGTACTTGAGGTATGTCAATATTCTCTTCACCGCCTTCAAGTATGACTCCTTTGGATTTGCTTGATAGCGTGCACACAAGCACACACTAAACATGATGTCTGGTCTCGAAGCGGTGAGATAGAGCAAAGAACCAATCATAGATCTATAAAGCTTGGGGTTCATCGATTTTCCTTTCACATCATCATCCAAGGGTTTGCTTGTTGCCACCGGTATGTGCAAAGGCTTGCAATTTTCCATGTTGAATCTCTTGAGAAGATCCGTGGTATACTTTTCTTGATAGATGAAGTTCCCTTCTCTCAATTGTTTGACTTGAAAACCAAGGAACATATGCAACTCTCCAATCATTGACATTTGAAATTCCCTTGCCATCATTTCCCGAAACACTTTATTGAACTTCTCATTGGTTGACCCATAGATTATATCATCCACATAGATTTGGCACGCTTCCCAACATGTCTTGTGAATAATGTGCTATCAATGCTTCCAATCTTGAAACCATTCTTGAGAAGGAAGTTCCTCAAGTGTTCATACCATGCCCTTGGTGCTTGCTTGAGGCCATAGAGAGCTTTCTTCAATTTGTATACATGTCTTGGATGTTTAGGGTCCTCAAACCCCGGAGGTTGTTCCACATAGACTTTCTCATTGATCTCTCTATTCAAAAAGGCACTTTTGACAACCATTTGAAAGAGATTGAATCCATTATGTGATGCATAGGCAAGTAAGATCCGATTAGCTTCAAGACGGGCCACAGGAGCAAAGGTTTCTTCAAGTCAATGCCCGCCACTTGAGAACATCACTTGGCCACTAGACGGGCCTTGTTCTTGACAATTGTCCCTTTCTCATCTTGCTTGTTCTTGAAGACCCATTTGGTGCCAACCACATTATGATTCTCGGGCCTCTCAACCAATTTCCATACTTTGCATCTCTTGAAGTTGTTCAATTCTTCTTGCATAGCCATAACCCACTTGTGATCATCCATTGCTTCATCAATTGTTATGGGCTCAATCATGGAGACGAAAGAGAAGTTCTCAATTGCAACATTTGACTCTTCCTCACTTCCTTCATCATTTTCTTCATTCACATAGTTGGGCTTGTATTGATTTCTCCTTGTTCTCACACCTTGGGATGGGCTCCCAATGATCAAGTCATGAGAATGATCCTTATTTATGGCTTTGGGTCTAGGATGATGTTCTTGTTGAGTGGAAGGAGGTCTAGGTGATGTATCGTGTGCATCATGGGTTGCTTTCTCTCTTGATATATGAGTTTCTTGGATCCTGAGAGAGGTGGGAGAATCACTCTTATGATTTCTTGTTTTGAGCTTGGAGCTTGAGGTGGATGGGATGGTATCTTGTGAAGAGCTTGGAGAAGTGGCTTGTGGTGAAGCATGTGGGGGAGATTTGTGGCTCTCTTCTCACTTGGGCTTCCTCATCACTTGGTTGGTGAACTCTCAATGAATCTTGGGAGGAGCTAGTGGGTGTATTTGTGGCACTTTGGGTTGGTTCTAGCACCTCAGAGGAAGAGGTTGGTTGAGGTGGTGGAGTAGAGGGCTCATCAATCTGACCATTATTTGCCTCGTGGGGTAAGAGCTCGCCCACGGGCATGTTCCTCAAAGCTTCCCTCATAGGCTCATCCTCAATGTTCACTTCATGAAATTTATCTCCCTATTGAGAACCTTTTGATTCATCAAATTTGCACATCATAAGATTCTTCCATGCATCCTGTGGCTGAGTTGTAAACACGATGTGCCTTAGAAGTTCATGAATACCTAGCAAGAATGCCTTCATCAGTTCTGCACTCAAATTTCCCGGGCTTCCTTCTCTTCTTAAGAATGTAGCAAGTGCAGCTGAAGACCCAAAAGTAGAAAACATTTGGTTTCCGTCCAACCAATAGCTCATAGGGTGTCTTCTTCAACAATCGGTCGAGGTAGACACGGTTGGAGGTGTAGCAAGCTTTGTTGATTGCTTCAGCCCAAAACCTCTCAGGCGTTCCATACTCATCCAACATGGCACGAGCAAGAGTGTTGAGTGTCTTGTTCTTCCTCTCCACTACTCCATTCTGCTAGGGAGTATAAGTAGCAGAGAATTCATGCTTGATGCCCTTCTTGTCACAATATTCGTCCATTATTGTATTCTTGAACTCTGTCCCATTGTCACTCCTTATCTTCATAATGCTGGTCTTGAATTCATTCTTTGTCCTTCTAGCAAACTTTCTTAAGATATCACTGGCTTGAGATTTGTCCACAAGAAAGATGGTCCAAGTGTATCTCGTGAAGTCATCAACAATCACCAAGCAATAGAGATTGCCTCCCACACTCTTGTAATGTGTTGGCCGAAACAAGTCCATGTGCAAGAGCTCCAGAGGACGAGAAGTAGACATGAATGATTTGGTGGGATGTGAAGATGCAACTTGCTTTCCAGCCTGACAAGCACTACACAATCTATCCTTCTCAAAGGTGATATCTTTGATTCCTTTAACTAGATTCCTCTTGACCAATTTTCTGAGTTGATTCATTCCGACATGTGCCAGTCTTCTATGCCACAACCATCCTTTTGTTGCCTTAGTGAAGAGGTAAGTGCTTGGTGGCATATTGCTTGACTTGAAGTCTGTGACATACAAGTTCCCATGCCTCACTCCATGAAATACTAGTCCCATCTTTGCATTTTCAATCATTGCACCATCCTCATCAAATGTGCACTTGAGACCCATGTTACAAAGCTGGCTGATAGACAGGAGATTGTAGTGGAGGGTTTTCACAAGAAAGACCATGGAGAGATGGAGATCCTCAGTAATGGCACCTTGCTTGATCCTCTAACTCTCCCCTTTGAGTTATCCCTAAAAATCACGTTCTCACTATCTTCGTCTTCATCAATGGTGGTGAACATGGTTGGCTTCCCGGTCATGTGTTGAGTGCACCCATTGTCAAGAATCCAATGAGTACCTCCACTCTTGTAGTTGACCCTGGTGGTAGCCACAAGACAAGCACTAGAGGAAGAAAGGTTAGTATCCAAAGTATTACTCGATTGACTAGCACTAACCTGCTCGCGTCGAGCGATAAGACCATCCTCATAGATAGGGATTCTTGCAATTCCTTCCTGTAATCTCCTCCTGATGGGATAGCGCGGAGCACGATACCTCCAATGTCCATGACCATCCCCCATGTGCACATTGTCAAGGTTGATGTAGTAATAAGGAGGATCATAGAGGCAGGTGGCGTGCTAAAGCACATGTCCCACTTGTGAGTGGAGCATGAGGATCATCTCCACTGCCCTCTCAATTGAGAGCTCATGCCTCCTGTTGACAACCTCCTCAAGTAAGAAACCCCTCTCAGGAGTTGTGATTTGCTGAAGAAGCTTGTCGATCACTTCATGTGGTGCAATCCTTCGGAGACCTCTGAAGCAGTTTATCTACACACAAGATCATAAATGCTTAAAACATTCTCACAAAGGTCATCATTCGGATTTCTCACAAATTCACCAAGTTCAAAAAAGAGATCCTGTTGGTGAGCTCAACGAAGATGCCAAAGGTGATCTTGTGGTGGAGGAGGTGGAAGATGTGGGGGCGCCGGAGCCATAGTGGTGAGATTGATCATCTCAAAAGATTGAGTGGGTGTTGTTGTTGGGGCTCCCCCTAGACCAATGCATGGTCCACCCGAAATGTTTGGAGTAGAACTTGGAATGGAACTTGAGGTAGAGCTTGATGAAGGTCTTGCTCTGAAGGGGATGTAGAAGTTGTTGCAAGACAATCTTGTGGAGGGATCAAAGAAGTTTGAGCTCGAAGCTACTTCTTTCCCTTTGCTTGAAGATGCTTCATTGTTTGCCTTGAGTGTCTCCTTCCCTGTCATGCTTGCGATGATCTCCTTATCCTTGAAGAGCAGCTTAATCACGTCCTCGACGGAGAGATTCTTCTCCATGAGGAGATCAAGGGTGATGTAGAAGAGCTTGCTATTTGGGAGCAAGGAGAAGATCTTCTCAATTATCACAATCTTGGGAAGCTCGAAGGAAGTTGCTCCAATTCTATCCACAATATCTCGCAAGCGAATAAGAGAGTCAAGTAACTCCTCATTGTCATTAGCATGAAAAGCAAAGAACTCCTTAACAAGAGAGCTACTAGTATGATCAACAAGAGACTCACAAACATCATCAACACTAGAAGTATCTAGGCACTCACTAGTACTAAGCACATCCACACAATCATCACAATTATCATACACATGATTGTCGGCGAAGGTATTGGCGAAGTCCACAAGAGTATCCATCAACTCATCCGGGATCATAGTATTTAGGTAGCTTTTAAAGCGATCCTTCCATGAGCCATGACCCGGCCCTGAATGGGATGACACCCCTACTCAATATGGTCACTACTCAAGGCGGTTAAGCCCTATGATGAGCACTTGGCTCAGATACCACTTGAAAGGACCGAGTGATCGAGAGAGGGGAGGGGGGTTGAATTAGAAACTCGCACTGTGTACCAAATTCACCAATTTCCAAAATCGACCACTCAATCAACTCCTACAACAATTCTAGTGGTGAACACACTAGCAAGATAATGAGCCTATGAGAGGAACAACAACCTAAGCATATTAGTGGATCACACAAAGGCAATACAACTCCTATGCAAGCTAGTTGCTAAAGATACATGGAAGCAAACAACAAGCTAGCCAAGGAGCCTACTCATGCAATGCTACAGGATAGTCAACTAGAGCAAGGCAAACATACAAGCATGAATAGCATGGTATGTAAATGCGAAAAGTAAAGCATCATAGTAAGGAGTAGAGTAAGAGATGGCTCATGATTTTTTTTGAGATCTCGGAAGGATGGCGTCTTCCCCTACTCCTCATTGGACCACTCCCGCCGGAGTCCCGGTCCCTCCCGCCACCAATGTGGAGTTCTCGCACAGGAGCCCGCAATCACTCCCAGAGTGAAGATACGGTATGCGTCACTGCTGCCACCAAGGCACAAGATCGTCTCCCTCGAGAACTTGTCGGACTCCCCGAGCCGACATGGGCGCTCACTATTGATGCCCCTTTCACCGGCAGGCTCAAACCATGTACAAACATGTGACGGCCTTCACAACCGATCATGATAGGCTCGATCACCGACACCTAACCAGTCTAGGTCTTACCATAGACCAAGAGTAACAATCTAGATCACACCCTCAAGGACACCCTAGCCTTAGATGTGCAAGATGCTCAAGTTACTCTCCATTAGCACTCTCAAGTTATGCAATATCTCCTCCTAGTGCCCTCTTCTTTTCCTCCTGAATCTTACCAAATGCTTTCGGGTATTCCACTGGCCAAGACAGGTCTCCAAGACCCCAACAACTAAGTTACATAGGCTTCCAACCTCCAACTAGCCATTGCTCAATGAAATCAGCATTCTGGGCCTACTGACCGGACTGTTCCGTCAATGCCTGACCGGACCGTCTGGTCACTGCAAACCTGAGCACCAACGGCTCTGTCCCTCTGCTGACCTCCACTGACCAGACCGTCGGTCCATTTCTCTCTCTCCAGTCCAGAAACATTTCAACGCTGCTTCCCAACTGCCCAAGTCGCAGACCTACTGACCGGACCGTTCGGTCTCTAGGTCTTCCAGACTTGGCAGTTTCCTCGCTTCTCCGTTCTAAGTCCCAGACAACTTTATATAGTGACTGTACAATCTGGTCACCATTGACCCCTCTGTCCGGTCACTATGTCTAGAAGCTTAAACTCGTCATCTTCACTTGACTTTGTTTCTCGGCTTCTTCGAACAGCTCCTTGGCTTCTCCATTGTCACCTAGTTCTTGTGATTTCATCGAGCATTTATGCACATTACTGACTAGACATGACCTAAGATAAATGACCTAGACCCCCTTGATAGTCCGGTTTTTCCTATGGACTCAAAGCCCTAACAACTAGACAAGTGTTCCCAACACTTGCTCCCTAGCTTGTCCTCAGCTTTGATCCATCTCCATCAACCCTTGGACTCCATCAAGCTCACAAGCCTCCATGCTTGCGGACATTTTCATCAATCACCAAGGCCGCCATCGACAATCATCATACAGTAGAAGAAGTTTCCTACACAAAAAACACTAGTGTAGACATTAGTCACATTTCATGTTTGTCATTCATCACCAAAACATTATACCTTGGGGTGACCTCAATGGTTATGATCCTTATAAAAGTTCATATGGGACCTTGCCCAATCTCCTCGTTATAAGATCTAGGGATAATTTGAACTGTGAAACTGGATGAACTGATGACACCAACAACTGCTAGAACAACCATTTGTGACAAATGATTTTTGCCAACCACAAGCTTTGGTCAATGCCTAACCTGAACCATGCAAAGGAGAGGCAATGCTCTTACAAATCACAAGAAAACACAAGAAAAAATTGTAAGCTTCATGACCATTGGTCCCCAATGGTATGGATGTTTTGGTGATGAATGATAAACATGAAATGTGACTAATATCTATATGAGTGTTGTGCGTGTAGAAAACCTTATCTACTACATGATGATTGTTGACAGTTGCCTTGGCGATTGATAATGACCATAAGCATGGAGGCTTGGTGAGCTTCATGGAGTCCAAGATTTGATGGAGATGGATCAAGGTTAAGAACAAGCTAGGTTAAGGTGTTTTGAACACTTGTCTAAGTGGAAGGAACTGCTGGAGGAAGCCAGGAAAACAGAGTCAAGGAGAGGACAAAAAGTTTTTAGCTTCGGAGAATAGACTGGACAATACGATATGCATAAGTTGGAGTCCATATAAAGAGAATGCTATAGACTTGAGGTGGAGTCTATGAGAAGACTTAGTGACTGGATAGTATAGTCTATAGACCAGACCATACGGTCTCTAGAGGAGCCAGAAAAAATAGGGAGAGGTGCTCTCTGTTCGGATAATGGAAGATGGAGACCGGATAGTCGAAATAGATGTTGACATTTCTTAACATCATACCAATATTATTATCCCCGGAAACAGCGCCATAAATGCTCATTGTCGTCTGCTAAGTCACACCAACTAAATAGACTGGCAAGCCACCAGAACTACTTTTTGGTAGAACTCATCAGATGGTTAGTGTGGGCAAGTTAAATCCGCAAGCGCACAGACATCCTATTGTAACCTTTCACCACTGGATTACTCCAATGGCTATCATTTATAGTTCTCCCAAGGTAAGGCAACGGTCAACAGATAGTATGTTCATAACCATATAACTAATAATATACCAAAGTCATAGGTAGGGGTAAGGATAATAAAGGATAATGGGTAGTGACACACAGAACAATCCAATCTAACATTAGTCCAATGTCTAGGTTAAGTGGGTTAGGAAGAGTTAAGTCTGGTCCCTATGTACTTATATACTCATGTCTATAGGTTAGATACATTCAACACATACAAGCCTAAGTCCTACGCCAAGCCAAGACAGGGAGGATTATTAAGCACAATAGGGCTATCACCACGTGCATGCAATCCTTTACTAGGACATGTGAAAAAAGGCAATTAAGTCCTTATCGCCACACCTATTCCTATTTATGGGGCAACGAAGCACTCATGGTTATTTACCAACCTAAACACCATGCTTACATTGCTAAATAATACTCTTGATTCCCATGAGACTTTGGCCCTTCAGACCAACAAGTCTAAAATAAGAGTACACTTAACTCTAATCTGATGGATCAACAACTAATGTACTAGAAAATGGATAACTCTAACCCTACGGATCAACAAGTCAAAGGCTAAGACATGCATATATTTGACCCTATAGATCAACAAACTAAATATTATAGCATGCATAACACTAACCCTACGGATTAACAAGTTATGGACTAAAGCATGTCTATGCATTGGATGAGTGCAAAAACATAGATTGACTAGTATGAGTATGTGAAGCAAAGAGCAACCAAGCATGACTAGGTAACAATCACATAAAAGGCACATGCCTATCACACTAGTATAAATAAATAAAACTTTTTAGCTTTGGAGAATAGACCGGACAATACGGTATGCATAAGTTGGAGTCCATACAAAAAGGATGCTACAGACTTGGGGTCGAGTCTGTGAGAAGACCTAGAGACCGAACAGTATGGTCTATAGACCAAACCATACAGTCTCTAGAGGAGCCAGAAAAAATAGGGAGAGGTGCTCTATGTTCGGATAATGGAAGATGGAGACCGGATAGTCGGTCTAGATGTTGACATTTCTTAACATCATACCAGAAATATTACTATCCCCGACATAAGTGGCAGAAATGCTTGTTTACATCTGCTAAGTCACACCAAATAAATAGACTGGGCAAGACACCAGAACTACTTGTTGGTAGAACTCATCAGATGGTTAGTGTGGGAAAGTTAAATCCGCAAGCACACAAACATCCCATTATTGTAGCCTTTCACCATAGGATTACTCCAATGGCTATCATTTATAGTTCTCCCAAGGTAAGGCGGTGGTCAACAGATAGCATGTTCATAACCATATAACTAATAATATACCAAAGTCATAGATAGGGGTAAGGATAATAAAGGAGGGTAGTGGCACACAGAACAATCCAATCTAACATTAGTCCAAAGTCTAGGTTAAGTGGGTTAGGATGAGTTAAGCCGGGTCCCTATGTTCTTCTATACTCTTGTCTATAGGTTAGATACATGCAACACATACAAACCTAAGTCCTATGCCAGGTCGAGACAGGGAGGATTAATAAGCACTACAGGAATGTCACCACCTGCTGGCAATCCATTACTAGGACATGTGAAAAAAGGCAACTAGGTCCTTATTGCCACACCTATTCCTGTTCATGGGGAAACTAAGCACGCATGGTTATTTACCAACCTAAGAACCATGCTTACATTGCTAAATAATACTCTCGATTCTCATGGGACTTTGGCCCTTCGGACCAACAAGTCTAGAATAAGAGTACACCTAACTCTGACATGATGGAGCAACAACTCAAGTACTGGAGAATGCATAACTCTAACCCGACGGATCCACAAGTCAAAGGCTAAGGCATGCATATATTTAACCCTACAGATCAACAAGCTAAATATTATAGCACGCATAACATTAACCCTACGGATTAACAAGTTATGAACTAAAGCATGTCTAACCATAATATGCATTGGACGAGTGCAAAAGCATAGATTGACTAGTATGAGTATGGGAAGCATAGAGCAACCAAGCATGACTAGGCAACAATCACATAAAAGGCACATGACTATGACACTAGTATAAATAATTAAAATAGAAGGAGTAAAGAAGATAATTCTATTAATAAAAGGAACAAGTCTTACTAGAGAGAGATAGTGTGGAACTATACCCAAGACTCCAAGACTAGGTCAAGGACCTTAAGGCATCTCTCCTCTATCCTAAGCTCCACTAGGACCTAAGGACTAAGTGTAATGCTAGAGAATGAATTCTTCTTGGTGTGTGTTGAAGTGGGAGGCACTCCACTCCTTTTATAGCCTACAAAAGTTGGTAACACAGCGTAACCACAACAAAATCTCAATGCACCGACTTCAGGAAATAGATGAGGAAGCACCACGTGGAAGCATGCTCGAAACAGGCTCAAGACCAGGTCGGGCGACCAAGCCTTTAGGTCAGCCAACCTGGGAGTGGGGCCTTTGGTCTTGTGCTTTCTTGGGGTGGCAAACAGGTGGGTCCTCTTGTGTTTTATGTTGGTGTTCTCTGGAGGAATTCTGTGTAGCCACGTATGTCATCCGTGTGATATCCAGTAGTCACCATCCTGTTGGCTGGAATGGTATTTTCCCGGATCATGCTCCATTTCTCCACCTCTTTTATACCAAATCCCTGCATGCACTTATTTCTCCAAGGAAAAGTGGAATGGCGGCCAAGCACTTGCACACTTCCTTTGGTGTGTGGCCAGGAGATCACTTTAAGGCATTTCAACGTCTTCCTCCAGCTTGTACGTGTCCACTGAGGTTTCACCCATCGGGCAGCAAACCCATACCCGAGAGGCCCCCTCTTGAGCCAGATGGTTCTAGGACCTCGTCCCTTAACCACACCTCCCCTTTGGACTACCGATGGACCCCTGCATAGTCCCTCCATCCTCACACGCACCATCTGGTCTCCACCGCATACTACGCTAGGCCGCACCCATAACTTGGCTCGTGGTTGTACGGTTCACATGGGTTGCCGCTCCAAAAACCGATCATTAACGTGATTTAGGTGATAAACAAACAAAGGGACTACCGGTGAACCCCTGCATAGTCCCTGGACTGCCGGTAAACGCCTGCACAGTCCCGATACCGATCACCCAAATCTTAAGTCCTAAGCCATGTTGCTAATATAGTTTACCATTCCAATCATAAAGTGACGTAGTTCATTAATCAAGATTAACTTAACCCAATATCCCACAAAGCAAGCTAAGCATTTTCTACCCATAATCAACCCACCAACTAGTTCAAGGCGATAAGGAAAAAGGTTCAAACAATACTGTGAAACCCTAACAATAGGTACCAATTCATTTGACAAGCATGTAGTTCTAAATAATGTTCATAATAGGTACAAAATGTATCATGGACATTTGCCTTCGTCTTGTTCATGTGGTTGGTCAAACGCTTCAAACTCTTGCTCTTGGAGGTCCTCGTATGATGCTCCTTGCGTATAATCGTCTTTACGCATAACAGTACTGACACAAGCAATACATACAAAATCAAATCACAGCCATGAAATAGTGTAAAAACAATATGATAATGCCATTAATGCATAGGTTATGCTCATATGATCGATTTGGCGCAAGAATCAACTAATTTGGAGTTATGAATCAAAAGATATGCAAGGTTTATGGAGGACTGTGGCTACGCAGATAGTGCAAAACCTATGTGCGCGTTTCCAATGATTGGCTCTAGTTCTCAAGAACTAATTTAAACAGATATATTCCTAGTGATGTGGAACATGTGAAACGCAAGATGAATTGGTTCAAAAGTCAACTATACTGGAGATCAATTGGCTGCATCATGGTGAGGTTGTCCAGTAGCAGATCGAGCATGAATTGCGTTCCTCGTTGCACTAGGACCGTTCTAAGAGAACCCTATGGTGGAGATGATCACAAGACCCTGGAACACAATTAGGAGTGGCGGTGGTATGAAGAACAGGTCTCAATTGGGAGAAAAGGTGATGGTTTTACCGTCGCGCGTGCTGGATTCGCCCAGATCAGGGAGCAGATGACATTGCGATGCAGATCCCGGAGACATACGACGTCCAATGGTGCTGAAAATTGGATATGTTGTAGAGGACATCTGGGCGCATGTCCATGTCAAATTTGGTGGCTTTGTGTTAAGTGTATCGACGGGAACGTCAAAGCCAATCGGCAGCCTGTTGCTGGACGCGAGGGCAGATCAGAGTGGTGACAGCCTAGCGGCGTGGTGGGGGTTTGAGGGGGTGGGGAGGACGTGGGAGGGGGTCTAGTATTTATAGGAGGGGTGGGGCAGGTGGGGGGAGAGTATGGAAAGATAATTAAGGGGAATAAATGCATTTATTGGAGGAAAACATGAAAGACATATGAAATATGGAAAAGAAATTGTTCTCTTGTTCTTTCCATATGAATGTTTATGGTAGGTGGGATGAATGTGGCTGCCTTCATGTCTAGATATGTTGATGTGGTAGGAGGGGAGAATGAGAACCTACTTGAAGCCACATACATTTGATAGAAACGATAGATTATTTGGTGAATGAGCAAACATTTCAAGGGAGATAAGAATGACATGTACACTTCGACTAAGCGTAGGAGTGAGCAAAAGAGAGAGGAACAGACAGTTGATCCCCATATTAGAAAGAAGAATGTACATTCAAAAAATTTTATTGAAAGGGTTTCAAGTTTCTCAAATTAACAAGGAATCCAAAAATGACAAAATATTGAAATGAAATAAAATAAAATAACTTTACTTATCCAAAAAGGTTTTGGTTCAAAACTCAAAACTTTTGTGACATAGTGCAATTTCTTCAACCCAATAAAATCTTTGTTAATTTGCAAAGTTTCTTATAATTAGTTTCAAAATTTGAGAAATCCAAATATATTGTTTGAAAGTGGTTCACATTCCAAAATAGGAAATTTTTGGGATGTGACACAGTCTGGTCTGTATGGGATGGTTCAGAACAAAGAAGGGAGCAGATGCAATGGCTCTGTGAGGAAAAAAAAGGGAGAAGGGACCGAACAATTTGGTGTGGAGACCGAACAGTCCGATCTATACATGAAACAACAACGATCGTTGACCCGGTCTATATGTCCAGAAAGCTGTTTCATGGAGCAACGACTATTTGATGGTTGGAAGACTGTTTTGTAGGTCCTTAAACTATTTAGGAATGGTTATCTAGGTCCACAAACTCTCAAAGTGATCATCTGAGTCCTTAAACTATTCTCGGATAGTCATTTAGGACCACAAACTTTATAGTGACCTCATAGGTCCATGATTTTATTTGTTTTATGTGAACTAGGTCCTCACCATCGTTACTCATCAGCTCTCCAAGCACAACATCGCTGCCCAACTGCTCTCTATGCGTGCCGTGACCGATGTACAACTTCTCTGCAGGCGAACACTATCAAGCATACGCGACAATGCCAACTAACAGAAGATGTGCTCTACCCATCATGATCTCGCTATCCCCATTGAGGCATGTGCCAGCCGACCATGTGACTTCTGGTCTGCCCGTTAGGCTGTGACGAGGGTGACATGTCACGTGTGAAGGGCACTATGCACAGAAGGCAGGTCGTTGTCACGGGTATCGGGCAGGTCGTCTTCGTGGTTAACGAGTAGCGGGCGCGGAAAGACGAGGTCGCAACGGGAGAGCGAGGCTAGATGGATGGGCAAGGCCGCAACAGACAGAGCACAACTGCTACTAGCTGGTGTCATTGAGGAGGTTCGGTGATGCTCATGTGGATACCGGTTGTGCGGCAGCAACACGCGTGTAGAGCTAGTGGGTGGCGACATTATGTACCTAGTTGACACAATATAAATAGATCATGAACTTAGAAGGTCACTATAAAGTTCGTGGACCTGGATGATCATCTAGGAATAGTTTAGAGACCTAAATGATCACTTTAAGAGTTCATGGCCCTAGATGAGTATTGCTAAATAGTTTAAGGACCTATGGTGCACTTCACTCTATTTATTTTATCTCAAAGGAAGGCGGTGATTGATCAGAGTAATTACTATATTCTTAACTAGGCATAATGGATTATGAGACAAAGTCCCCACATGGTAAAGGATAATGATAATCATGGGTAGTGGATACACAGATAGCATACTCAAGATAAATAATTACTAGTCTAGTGGAGAAGGACAAAGAAAGAGCTAAGTTCCTATGTTGCTTTTATATAGTTATATAGTCTACATTATATACTATTATACAAATACATAAGTAATACATGACAATTAGATCATCATACCCTGGGCATCCAGTTTTCCCCTGCATCCACAGTATGATTCGGGCCAAGAGCCTATTGCATAACCGAACATGGGGGATTTCAAAGGACAAATAGGGCTATCACCACCTATTGCCTACCCCTAGTAATCCGTGGGCTACACGATAAATAATGCATTCTATTGATCTAAGCACCACACTTACATCTCTAGAACAATACCCTTAATCCTATAGTGATATATCAGAAAAGGAGTAATCACATTGAAGTGAACACTAAGCACGTTGAAATGATCTAAGTCAAACATTAATCATGAATCACTATAACAATATAAAGACTATAGTAAGGGCTTATGTCTAACATGGTAATATAGTATAACTACATTACTAACATACAAGCATAACAACCACATTCATGAATGGATCATATAATCAAACAAGAAATACATGACCCAAACATAATGATATAGAAAGACTAAATATATTAAATAGAACAAAGTCTTACAAAAGGAGAAAGATACAAGAGCCATACCACAACTCCAAGAAAGACTTGGGAACTAAAGAAGACTCTATTCTAAGCCTAACTCCACTAAAACTAGAGAGTAACTGAAAATAACAAGAGAGTGATGCCTCTAAGTGTGTGTTGAGGAGTGAGGCCACACCCTTCGACTTATAGGGGTCCAAAGGCAGTTCTGAGGTCAGTAACTCCTACCCTAAGGGGGCAACCGCCTTCGGAGAGTTTGTGGGACACCACCATAGGAAGTTGGGCCCCATTGGGCCCACCTAGTGTTTGGCCGACCAGAGGTGGGGCCCAGTGGCCCCTGGCTCTTCTGGCACACTGGTGGGTGGCCCCCCTAGCTGTGGCATTGGGTAGAGAGCATTGTTAATGGTTATAAAGTCCTAATCAAGGTAAGAGTTTTACTATGTTGTTTGCATTCGGCATCGGGTCTTCCCCTGCATCAACAGTGTGATTCTGGCCAAGAGCCTACTGCACAACCGAACGTGGAGGATTTCAGAGGACAAATAGGGTTGTCATGACCTACTGCCTACCTCAAGCAATCTGTGGACTGCGTGATAAATAAAGGTAACCTGTGGCCTACACACCACGTCTATGCTTTCGACTACTCCCTTAATCTCCATGTGTGATGATATGGGACTAAGGTCTCTAACTAAATAGAGCTTTGAGCGAGCAAAGCAACTAAGTATATGAAGAATCTAGGCCTTAATTATAAGTTTTGGTAATTAATTAGGACAAATTCCATATGGATCATTCTATATCAAGTTGGGAAATTCTTATGATCAACTCATAAACAACAAATGAAGTGAAGAAGACAGCTGAAGGTAAAGGTATAAAGATTAGAGAGGGGCATGAACGGATTTCTTGAATAGGTGCCGCACTATTAAGAGGGGTCAATGTTTTATTGCTTGATGAATTTAATAGTTGCCACTTTGTGAGAAATCAATTTCCAAATTCCTTGTCAAAATCATTGCCAAATATTCTTTGCCAATCCTTTCGAATAGCCCAAATATCCCATGAATATCCTATGCTGAAAGATCTTCGACATTCCTTGAAAATATAATTGTCGGAAGCCCAAAAAAACTCCTCCAAATATTCCCTATCGAAGATGGGTAGACAGTCTGTCTATAGGCCAGTGGTGGTCTGACCGCCCGTGTCTAGAGGGGTCTGCAAGACCTGCCCGATGGCGGTCTCACCGCCAGGAGGTTGCGGTCTGACCGCCAGACCGGCGTGGTCTGATCAAGGCACCCAGGTGGTCTAACCGCCATGTCCAGAGATAGTATCTTCTCTGAGCTGTGGCAGTCTGACTGCCAGGAGCGGTTGGTCTGACCACCATCACTGCTCGGTCAGACCATCAGTTGTTCAAACGTTCAAATCCCTGGTCAAAGTAGCCGTTGGGCTGCTGGTGGTCTGACCGCCAGCTGTGCAGGCTTTTGTAATGGCAGTTTTTGGAGCTATGCCTATATATATCCTTCCATCTCATGCAAGGAAGCTCTCTAGACAGCCTGAGCTATATTGTTGAGCTATATGAGTCCTCTCCTTTCTTACACAAGATTCCATTAATCCATTGCAAGTGTGAGAGAATCTAGTGCCTGAACTCTAGTGAAACTAAGGTTTGGAGAGGTTCAAGGGATTGATTTGGCTTAAGATCAAGTTGCTCTTATGTGAGCCCTTCTTGTTAGAGAACTGTATACTTGATAGAGAAGCAAGTCAAAGGCTTGAATCCACCTTATCATGGATTAGGGGTGATCGATAGGTCATAGAGACAATGGAATAAAATCGTGCCTCTATTCCTTGTTTATTTAATTGTTCTTTAAGTTACTAGAGATCACAATGATGCTTATCACCTAGGGTTGCAACCCGTTAGTTCTCAACATAGGTGTCGATTTCAATTCCTTCTTGTATTATTGTTGTATTATTTCCGCATTTCTTTATGCAGGTTATTAATTGTAAAAACCGCCTATTCACCCCCCTCTAGTCGGTATCCTAGATCCTACATGTGGTATTAGACCTGGTACTTCCATTGCAGCAAGGATTTAACAATCTAGGAGTAGGATAATGGCTAGCAACAATATCAATGTCGGTCACGCACCATACTTTGATGGGCCGGACTTTGATTATTGGAAGACATGCATGAAAATTCATCTTCAAGCAATGGGTGATTCTATTTTAAATGTTGTGGATGTTTGGTATGTCGTGATTAATCCAAAAGAACTCACAAATGCAGACCGAGAAAATATGAAAGCTAATGCACAAGCAATGAATGTGCTCATTCGAGCAATGTGCAAAGAGGAATATCATAGGGTGTGCAAACTTACCACAACTTATGAAGTTTGGCAAACTCTCATTGAGGCTCACGAAGGCACAAGTATGGTCAAGAGTGCTATGCTATTCATTTGCAAAGGAAAATTTGAGAAATTTGCTTTGCTACCGAATGAAGACTTGAAAACAAGCTTTTCTCACTTGACACATATTGTGAATGAACTCAAGGACCTTGAATTTAAGGTTGAAAATGTTGATATCTCTCACAAGTTTCTTAGAGCCTTGCCGCCCAAGTATGAAACAATTGTCCCAATTCTAGTGAGGTCGGACTTGACCAAAATCACCCCCTCACAAGTCTTGGGAGAAATTCTTACTCATGACATGATAAGGGCGCAATGGCAGTGTCTGTAAATTATGTCCTAGTTTTTCACAATACCAAAGTATCAAGCAATGACTTGTGTCAATTTTTGATATAAGATGACACAAACAATTATTCTCAATACCTATCTGAATAACAATACTTGAAGAATTGATAATCCTAGAGATGTGATGTATTCTCTAACCAAGTAATTTAATGTTTCTCTAACAACCAGCAAGAATAGATCCACGACAAACAAGATACTCACAACAACACTTAATTATACCATTTAATTAACCAAACATATTGCATAGAACAGATAAAAGATCAGCTTACACGAGATTCAAACCAATTCTTTGATTATTATTCCACCCACAACGCAGCAGCCCCACGATCAGAAGTGGAGGACTAGAATGTCCAAGCGTGCCGAAGCCAAGATGACTTGATCACACCTTTGCTCTAACCCCAGCAAGGATTGAGGATTTGCTTTGTGTCTCAGCAAATACGATGGTGGCACTACACCCTTGGTCCTGCGGGAGAATCCATCGACAAACAAAAGATCAAAACCTCATCCCTCTCCGATACATGGCCAACATTGGCCCTTTCATGTACGTGCAGGCACCCCTTAAAATAACAGTGTTTGACTCCACCAATAGGCCTAAATCTGACTGAAACACAAATAAAATAACCAGACTCCTAACTGACTAATTAACTTATTTATAGGAATATATAATAAAATAATCCGGCATCTAGCGTCATGTTGTTTCCATGTCCTCGATTAATACCTGATGGCTGATAGTTGCATGGCACAATCAACATGGAAATTTCCATTGTAGCACTGTGTTCGTGGTGGAATACCAAAAACATTAGTATATGTTTTCTTGCACCAATAATGTCTGACGCCAGGGGCTTGAGTTTTCCTTGCCTTGATAATTGTACAATTCACATCAATAGAAAATGAACCAAACTTCAGATACTGATTTTTAGAAATATCCTTTGAAAATATACAACGAGCCATGGGCTCATCATGACATCTTCAAGCAATCACATCAAGAACTTCATGGTGATCAATGTGAAAGTAGCAAGAAAATTATTGCATTCAAGACCAAAGCATAAAAGGCGGATAGTGTTGATGAAGGTGATAGCACCGATGAGGAAGGTGCTTTGATGGTTAGAAGGTTCAAGAAATTTATGAAGAAGAAAGGAGACTGTAGATCATCAAGCAAGAACCCGTTTGCTAACAAGAAATGCTTTGAATGTGGAGACATGAGAAATATCTTTACAAATCGCAAGAAAAAAAAGATGATGAAAGATCAAATAGAGTGAGGAAAAATAATTACAAGAAAGTATTCAACAAGAAACATGGCAAAGCATATTTAGTTGAATGGGATTCAGATGCATTTTCGGACTCCAAAAATGAGGATAGTGAAAATGAGAATAAGTCCTCTAAAGCAGAACTTGCAAATATTGCCGTCAAGGAAGCTCCCTCTCTATTTGACTCACATATATGCTTTATGGCAAAAGGAGAACCAAAGGTATGTGATGATGATGATACATTCTCATATGATGATCTTGTTGATATGGTAAATGTGCTTGATGATTCTTTATGAAAAACTAAGAAACTATATAAAGAACTAAATAGAAAGTATTCTTCATTACATGAGTCTTATGAGGAGCTAAAGACCTCTCATGAAAATCTAAAGGAGGCTCATGAGAAGCTTAAGGCAGCTCAAGATACTCATGTTGCTAAATAAGATGTTGGAATTACGTGTGATATGCTTGATTGTGTACCTAGCATGAATAAAGTTAGTGCAACTTGCATATCAACCTCATGTGATGATTTATTAGCTATACCATGTTCTTCTAAAACCAATTCATATGAAAATACATCTAGTTCATGTGATCCTTTACTAATTGTTGAGAATGATGAATTGCGTGAAACCGTTGACTCTCTTGTTAAAGCTCTTGCGAATTGTCACAAGGGTGAAAATGTCTTTAACAAAATGTCAGAATGTCAAATATTCACTCTTAAGCATGAGGGACTTGAATTTATCCCTAAGAAAAATAAAAGTGCTTTTAGTGAAAACAAAACCGCTTTCATAAAAGAGAATAATTTGTATTGCTCTAGATGCAAAAATACCAGGCATCTTGAAAAGGATTGTACCGGAAGTAAGAATGTGATGTTTATGGATATGGATGCTTCTTATGTTCTTACTAAATCGTTGAATCATTGAGTTTTAACTTGCTATCAGTGGCTCAATTATGTGATCTTAATCTCACTTGCATTTTGTCTCCAAAAGATGTCATCATTACTAGCATCAAGAGTAATGAGTTGATTTTCAAAGGATTTCGATATGAAAATCTTTATCTTGTGGACTTTTCATCAAAGGATGCAAATCTAAATATATGTTTATTCACCAAAGCATCAAAAGGATAGCTGTGGCATAGAAGGCTTGGTCATGTTGGAATGAAACAAGCATGATCTAGTAATTGTCTTGCAAGATGTGGTATTTGAAAAAGATAAATTATGTAGTGCTTGTCAATCCAGAAAACAAATTGGAAGCTCTCATCCATCAAAAGGTGTTATGTCCACTACAAGGTCATTGGAGTTACTACATATGGATTTATTTGGACCAACCACATATAGACGTATTGGTGGAAACAACTACTGTCTTGTTACTGTGGATCATTTCTCTAGATACACATGGGTATTCTTCCTACATAACAAATCAAATGCATTCAATATATTTAAGAGCTTTGCAAAAAGGGCTGAAAATGAATTTGAATTGAACATCAAGAAAATTAGAAGTGACAATGGCACCAATTTCAATAATTACAAAATTGATGAATATTGTGAAGAAAAGGGAATCAAATATGAATTTTTAGCAAAGTATACTCTGGAACAAAATGGTGTTATTGAACGAAAAAAATAGAACTTTGATTGATATGGAAAGATCAATGCTTTCGGAATATAATGTTTCAGATAGTTATTGGGCTGAAGCTATTAACACTGCTTGTCATGCCTCAAATAGACTCTATTGCCATTGGTTATTGAAATAAACTCCTTATGAATTGCTAGTTGGAAGAAAGCCAAATATATCATATTTTCATGTATTTGGTTGCAAATGCTATATATTGAGATAAGGCTTAAGATTGTCAAAATTTCAAAGCAAATGTGATGAAGGATTCTTACTTGGATATTCCTCAAATAGCAAAGCTTATCGAGTATTCAACAAAAATTCAGGAATTGTGAAAGAAACAAGTGATGTTGAGTTTGATGAGACAAATGGCTCACAACAAGAACAAGAAACTTTAGACGATGTGGGAGATGAAGGATTGAGAAGAACTATGAAGAATATGACCATTGGTGATACTAAAACCAAAGATGAAGTAGATGATGATGTGGATACATCAATATTTCAAGTACCATCCTCCTCACCTACTTCAAATGATAATGGTCAATCTAGAAATAAGCGTAGAGATGAAGATGTCACTACTCCATTAGAGATTGAACAACCATTAAATGCTTCTCAAGACGGGGTTGCTCAACCTAAGATTCATAATTCTATTGCAAAAGACCATCCGGTTGATCAAATTGTTAGTGATATAAATAAAGGTGTTCAAACAAGATCAAGACTTGCCTCATTTTGTGAACACTACTCTTTTTGTCTCAAATGGAGAACCAACTAAAACAGATGAATCTCTAAAACATTTGGATTGGGTAAATGCTATGCATGAAGAGCTAAATAATTTTGCCTGTAATGATGTATGGGAATTAGTAAGGAGACCAAATGATCATAATGTGATTGGAACAAAATGGGTGTTTTGAAACAAGCAAGGTGAAAACAGCATTGTTGTGCGAAATAAGGCAAGACTTGTAGCACAAGGCTACTCAAGTTGAAGGTTTGCATTTTGATGAAACTTTTGCTTCTATTGCAAGACTTGAAGCCATAAGAATCTTACTCGCATATGCCACTTCTCACAATATCAAATTATATCATGTGAAAAGTGCCTGTTGGGTATTTTAATGACAACAAAATAAATCTGTAAGCGTACGAATATCGAAGTAGCTTTCATCTAGGAATATTCCAAGGTATCAAATCCATAGGGAATGTGTGTGCCCTAATATTCTATTCTAGTTTGACCAAGGGCACCAAGATAAATGAGGCATTGAGTAGAGAGGATTCCTAACGGGTATAAGGTCCTAATCAATGTAAGAGTACTACTAGGTTGCTTGCATTGGGCATCCAGTTCTCACTTGCATCCACAGTGCAATTCCAGCCAAGGGCCTATTATGTAGCCGAATGTGGAGGATTTCAAAGTACAGATAGGGCTGTCACCACCCACTATCTACATCTAGCAATCTGTGGACTACGCGAAAAAACAAAGGTAACCTACAGCCTAGACACCACGTCTATGCTTTCAATTACTCCCTTAATCTCTAGCTACGATGGTACAAGACTAAGATTTCTAACTAAATAGAGTTCTGAGCAGTAAAGGAACTAAGTATGAAACTTACTTAAAAAGGAAACTTAAATACCAAGAAAGGAATCATGAAGACTACCTGAATATGACAAGCATCCGTTGAGATACAAGCGTGAAGAAGAGGTGGATAGGCTCACTCCTCCTCTGGACTTCCCCTCACTCTCTCCCTATTTTCTAATCGCTTTCGGCAACATTGAGCCTTATGGAAATGAAGCACTAAACACTATCTTGAAGTGTTGAGAGAGTGAGGCCTTTCCCTTCCTTTTATAGCACCCAAAGGCGGTTCCTGGAGTCGGTAACTTTCAACAAATGTGCACATCCGACCTTGGGGAGGTACCAGGAGACGACATGTGGAGGCAGTGCACCAGGGTGGACCCACCTATTTGGCCAAACAGGGGTTGTGGGCCCAAAGTGCCCCCTTGCTCTGAGTCCCTATTGGGTGGCCCCTTGTCCCTCCTGACACCGTAAGGTGGTGGGTTATGTCGGTTTTCTCCTGAAAGTTGCCAGTGGATCCTTGTGCTTGGCTCTGATTGGCCAGGAAGTGTGCTTTCTCTCTTGATGACATGGATTTTCCTTTAATTATGTGGAATAATCACCTGCAACACATATTTAGCAACACTTGTGGAAATTGTTAGTAATAAAGCCCTACCACTAAGTTGGTTCTTCCTTTTATTGCTTTTATGCAGGTAATTGATGGTCGAAAATATGCATTCAATAGTGCCTTCTTAAATGGAAAAAATAAACAAACTAGTGTTTGCGGAACAACCACCTGGTTTTGAAGACCCAAAGAAGCCAAATCATGTTTATAAGCTTTCAAAAGCACTATATGGCCTTAAACAAGCACCATGTGCTTGGTATGAAAGATAGATAGATTTTCTTGTTTCTAAAGGATTAAAAATTGGAAAGGTGGACACCACCTTATTTACCAAGAAAATTGGACATGATCTCTTCATTTGTCAAATATATGTTGATGACATTATCTTCAGGTCCACAAACCAAGATTTTTGTGAGGAATTTGGAAATATGATGTCCAATGAATTTGAAATATCCATGATTGGTGAATTGAGTTTCTTTCTTGGTCTTCAAGTGAAACAAACAAAAGATGGGACTTTCATTTGCCGAAGCAAGTAACGATTTGGCATGGAAAATTCTAAACCAATCAAGACTCCTATGGCAACAAATGCACATCTTGATCTTGATGAAGGAGGAAATTCGGTTGATATAAAGCTATTTTGTTCTATGATTGGAAGTCTTCCTTATCTCACCGCATGTAGGCCCGATATAATGTTTAGTGTTTGTATGTGTGCAAGATATTTAGCATCACCAGAAGAATGTCATATGATGGTTGTTAAAAGAATATTGAGATACTAGAAGGAAACATCAAATTTAGGCCTATGGTATCCAAAAGGGCTCAATTTGTTCTTATTGGATTTTCTAATTCAGATTATGACAGATGCAATATTGATAGCAAAAGTAATCATGCATGACTAATGTTTGCCTTAGATCATTTCCATGTGCTTAGTATTTACTTCAATGTGATTACTCCTATTCTGATCCATCGCTAGTGGATTAGGGGTATTGTTCTAGAGATCTAAGCGTGGTTCTTAGATCAATAGAATGCATTATTTGTCATGTAGCCCACGAATTGCTAGGTGTATACAGTAGGTGGTGACAACCCTACCTGTCCTTTGAAATCCCCCACATTCGGCTATGCAATAGGCTCTTGGCCGAAATCATACTATGGATGTAGGGGAAAACCGGATGCCCAGGGTATGATATGATTATCTTGCATTGTTTATTTGTTTGTATAATAGTATATAATGTGGACTATGTAACTATATAAAAGCAATATAGGAACTTAGCTCTTTCTTTGTCCTTCTCCACTAGACTAGTTTTATTTATTTATCTTGAGTATCTTATTTGTGTGTCCACTCCCATGATTATCTTTATCCTTACCCCTATGAGGACTTTATCTCATAATATACTATGCATGTTTAGAACATTGCAATTAATGTGATCAATCCCCTGCCTTCGTTTGGGATCAAATAATACGATACCCTAAATACTTTCACGTGAAATGCTACAACAGTATTCTCCGTGCGCTTGTGAATTACCTGCACTCGTTAAATATTACCAATACACATTTCTAGAACCTTTTCTAAGGAAACTTAGTGATGATGTTATGAAATGTCAACACACTGTATGGTGCTAAAGTTAAGTCACCGTAACGTATGGTGAATGCCAAGAAGTTTTACATACAGGGGCAAAGTCTCTGGACTGGCGCTCAGGAAGTCTTTGTAAGATACGGCGAGTCAAGGAGCTTAGAGGCTATTTTTAGGTACTCTCTGGAGACCTTATGGTGAGGTTACCGTAAGGTACGATGACCTAAGAGGAGAAGGAAGTGGCCCACACTCAGAGTTGTCGGTGATGTTACGACATGGTCGTCGTAAGGTATGGTGACCTAAGGAAGCAGAGTGACTAGAATTTGGTACTCTTTGAAGACCTTACAGTGAGTTTGTCATAAGGTACGGAGACCTAGAGGATTTGTGCGTTGTTGACGGTCACTAAGTACCAAATCTGACCGTGAAATACCTGCATAAAACTATAAAATTAAACAACCAACATAGTGGTATGAGTTTATTACTAACAAATTCCACAAGTGTTGGTAAATATTTGCTGCAGGTGATTATTCCACAAAATTAATGAAAAATCCACATCATCAAGGAAGAAAGCAAAACTTCAGCTAATCATAGCCGAGTACAAGGATCAAATGAACGACCTACAGTTGGAAACCAACATAACCAACTGCCTCACGGGGTCCAGGGACAAGGGGGTCACCAATCAGTGACCCAGTGCAAGGAGGGGGCCATTGGGCCCCACCCATATTCGGTCAAAGACCCTTGTTCGATCGAAGCTGAGGTGGGCCCAGGGGCCCATCCAACTCTAGTGGTCCCCACCGCCTTTCCTATATCGGTTATCCCCCTTAGGGCGGGAGAGACTGACCTTAGAACCGCCTTAGGAGTGCTATAATAGGAGGGGGAGTGCCTCCACTCTCCACACACTTGAATTTAGTTTAGTGCTTCCTTCCAAAAGGCTTTAGCACTGCCAAAGTGCATAGAAAATAGGGAGAGAGTGAGGGGAAGTCCAAAGGATTAGTGGGTCTATCCATCTCTTGCCATATTTAGCAAGTCTCCATGATTCCTTTCTTGGTATTTATGTTTCCTTTTTAAGTAAGTTTCATACGTAGTTGTTTTGCTCGCTCAGTGCTCTATTTAGTTAGAGACCTTAGTCTTATGTCATCGTACCTAAAGATTAAGGGAGTAATTGAAAGCATAGTTGTGATGTCTAGGCCATAGGTTACCATTGTGTATCGCATAGTCCATGGATTGCTTGAGGTAGGCAGTAGGTGGTGACATCCCTATTTGTCCTTTGAAATCCTCCATGTTTGGCTACGTAGTAGGCTCTTCATCGAAAATGCACTGTGGATGCAGGGGAAAACCGGATGCCCAATGCAAGCAACCTAGTAGTACTCTTACCTTGATTGACCTTATAACCATTAGGAATCCTCTCTACCCAAAGCCACAATTATCTTGGTGTACCTGGTCAAACGAGAACAGAAGATTAGTCACACATGTTCCCTGTGGATTTGATACCTTGGAATACTCCTGGGTGAATGCTAATTTGGCATGCGTACGCTCACGAATTTATTCTATTGTCGTTAAAACAACCTACAAGCTTTCTTGCACTGTTGCCGGGGAACGGTTGTTGTTTGATCTTCGGACCTAGTTTGGCCTCATATCTTTTTATTTCACTTTATTTATTCCTCATTTCTTTTCTCCAATGGAGCAACCTATAATTCAAATCCTTTCTACTCCAAAGGGCGAGTTCTTCGAGCCATCGCTTTCAGTGGACCCAATTCATTCATCATGCTTTGAACTCCACACTGGCTTTATAGCCATGGTTTAGGAACAATCCTTCTCGGGTTTAAATGGCGAAAACCCAGTTGATCATTTGCAAGAGTTTGAGCATTTGTGTTCTGAGACAATGGTACACTCATCTCGGGTTTAAATAGCAAAAACCCTATCGATCAAAGGAATGACTCAAGTCACTCTCAAGTGGAAATTGTTTCCCTTTTCCCTCACAGAGAATGTGAAACAATGGTACACTCATTTCGTTGGGAGTATGAATGGTGATTGGAAAGTTCTCTGAGATAAATTTTGTCTCATGTTCTATCCTACATCACATATCGTCTCTCTACGGAGGGAGATTCTCAACTTTCATCAAAGCGAGAAAGAATCCATAGGTGCAGCCTGGGCCAGGTTTTCCTTGTTAACCACTTCTAGCCCTGACTCGTCTTTGCCCAACCACGTGTTGTTGCAACACTTTTGTCTAGGTTTAAGCAAGCAGTCCATCAGGGCCTATATCTCGACGGCACCACCGGAGGTTCGTTCGTCCACAAGACGCCTATAGAAGGAAGAGTTATCCTAGATCTTATTCAACAAAACTCTTCTTTCCTAGCCGACTATAGAGACACCCCTCAAGGTTAAGCTTCATCGAGCATTGAGGCCACCCCACTAGTTGAACCTAAGCCAAATCCTTGGCTATCCATTGATTCATCCAGAAATACCTCAACCGAACCACGGGCAATGGAGGAAGAAGAAATTTGACCTTCAAAGATCTATTTTCAATTCGAGGAAAATCTTGTACAAGATTGTGGGAACTCCTCGGATTGTTGCTATCAAAAGAAACCACCAGATCCAGTATCTTCTCCCAATCCTTTTAAGAAACCTTTGCGCCAAGAGACGGTGAAGGAGTTAACTTCAAGCATGAGCAATGAGTGGTTGAGAGAGGTTGAGCTTTCTCTGAACCTAATTCGGATTTGCTCCCCTTCCTATTCTATTTAAAGCCTCATAAGAGGAGTAAAGTTGAAACATCTGTATAATCCCACTATTGATGCCAACATCATTTCCGATGCTTGCGCTTTTGCCATTTTTGGCGAATAACCCTTGGCACCAACTTGCAAATTTCTTCAATGTCCCTTTGGACTCATTTAAGAGGGATATGGAATTTTGCAAAATGTGCCTCTAAGGTGCAAAGATGTCAAAACTCTCCTTGATTTCAATGTGTTGTCTTGTTTCATGTAGGAAACTTCTTCTACTCTATGATGATTGTCGATGGTTGCCTTGGCGATTGATAACAGTGATCGCAAGCATGGAGGCTTGTGAGCTTGATGGAATCCAAGGGTTGATGGAGATGGATCAAAGCTAAGGATAAGCTATGGAGCAAGTGTTGGGAACACTTGTCTAGTTATTAGGGCTTTGAGTCCATAGAAAAAAATGGACTATCAAGGGGGTCCAGGTCATTTCTCTTAGGTCATGTCTAATCGGTGATGTGCAAGGTTGCTCGATGAAATCACAGGCACTAGATGATAGTGGAGAAGCCAAGGAGCTGTTTAGAGAAGCCGGGAAACAAAGTCAAGCGAGACGAGGAGTTTCAGCTTCTGGACGAAGTGACCGGACAGAGGGGTCAGAGGTGACCAGACTGTACGGTCAATAAGTGGTTTTGTTTGGAGCCTACAGCGAGCAGCGAGGAAACTGCCAAGTCTGGAAAGTTCTAGTGACCGGACGGTCCGGTTAGTAGAGGTGGGACTTTGGCAGCGAGGAAGTAGAGCGCAAAATGTTTCTAGATTGGAGAGAGAAATGGACCGAATGGTCCAGTCAGCTGACCGTACGGTCTGGTCAGCAGAGGAATCAGCAGTGGGCAAAGCTGTTGGAGCTAGATTCTAGAGTGACCGGACAATCCGGTCAGTAGGCCCAGAAAGCTGATTTCATGGAGCAATGACTAGTTTGAGGTTGGAAGCCTACATAACTTCGTTGTTGGGGTCTTGAAGACCACTCTTGGCTAGTGGAATTGCTTGGAGCATTTGGTGAGAGCCAAGAGGCAAAGAGGAGAGCACTAGGAGGAGATATTGCATATCTTGAGAGTGCTAGTGGAGAGTAACTTGAGCATCTTGCACATCTAAGGTTGTGGTATCCTTGAGGGTGTGATCTAGATTGCTACTCTTGGTCTATGGTGAGACCTAGACTGGTTAGGTGTCCGTGATCGAGCCTATCATGATCGGTTGTGTAGGCCGTCGCACGTTTGTACATGGTTTAAGCCCGCTGATGAAAGGGGCATCGCTAGTGAGCGCCCGTGTCGGCTCGAGGAGTCCGGCAAGTTCTCGAGGGAGGCAAGCTCGTGCCTTGGTGGCAGCGGCGACGCACACCGTGTCTTCACTATAGGAGTGATTACGGGCTCGTGTGCGAGAACTCCACATTGGTGGTTGTTGGTATTTCTTATGATCATAGATAAATCCACAAGCGCACGGATACCAATGTAGCATTTCACCTAGGAGTATTCTAGGTTCTCGAATCACAGGGAACGTGTGTGTACTAATCTTCTAAGCTAGTTTGTCCAAGGACAACAAGAATGTGGTAGGCATAGAGTAGAGAGGACTCCTATGGTCAAGGATCCTATAATAAGATGGGTTCGGTCGATTACTGCTTACTTTGGGCACCCGCTTACCCCTGCATCCACAGGCGACTCTGGCCAACTGCTCTATGACATACCCGAACGTGGAGGATTACTAAGGTTGGATAGGGCTGTCACCACCTACCGACTACCTCTACAAACCGTGGGGCACGCGGCAAACAAAGGTAACCTCTAGCCTAGACACCACGTCTATGCTATTAATTACTATCAAAGTCTCGATGTCACACCTATAGAAGACTATGATACTCTAACTAGATAGAGTGATGATCCTGTAAGAAACTAAGGAAAGAACTTACTTAAAAAGGAAACATAAATTTCATTGGAAGATCATGAATAATTAGTAAGAAATAAAAGCATCCATCGAGGTACAAGTGTGGAGAAGGCGCCGACAAGCCCGGACCTCCTCCTAACTCTCCCTCACTCTCTCCCTATATTCTAAGCACTTTGATAGTGCTAAAGCCTTTGGAGTGGAACTCTAAATCTTCTTCTTATGTTGTGTCTTGTTTATGCCGAATTCCCCCTCTATTTATAGGTGGCAATGGACAGGGGGGTACTTGTAGGTGAAGAGGAGTCGGTAGGCAAAAGTTGCTCCACCGGGCGGCGGGCCATGTCGGGTGGCCACATGTGCCGGGTGGCCACGTGTGCCGGGCGGCCCTTGGATTGTGTCGGTTCGCGATCGACTTCTCTTGGATGGCTTAGATTTGATCCCAAAGGCGGTTGTTTGGTCGGTTCCCACTGACTCCTTCTTTTTGGGGCCGGTAGGCGTCTTGGGCCTAGTGGGCTGGCAACCTCCTGGTGGCATCCTAGGCCGAGCGACCGGCCAGGGCGGGCAGCATGCCCGGCCGGGCGGCGGCCTAGGCCGGGTGCCGGCCCCCTCCGGGTCACCCCTTGTCTTCTCCCGGTTAGGCCACTTGTTGGCCATCTCTTCCTTAGCCATATTTCATCATTCTTAATCCGGGAGAAGAAAACAGCATTATGGTGAAGTGTTTTTTGCAAAACCAGCCGGGTGGGATGGTCAACGTGAAAAACGACTCCGGTTAACCAGTCGGGTGGCTGATTTCAGCCACATATGACCCTATCGGTTGATTCCTGATTTCAGCCTAAAAATGACTCCGGTTAACCAACCGGGTGGCTGATTTCAATCGTATATAACCCTATCGACTGGTTCCTGATTTCAGCCTGAAAATGACCCTGTCGGCCGGTGAAAACGGCTGTTTCACAGTCATGATCGGTCGATGGGGTGTTTTTTCATGTTTTTGCATATCTTGGCTCTCTTATGCCTGCAAACATATATTTCACTAAAACTCGTGGAACTTGTTAATAATAAACTGCCACCACTATGTTGTTTATTCCTTTTATGTTATTTATGCAAGGATTTGACGGTTAAATTTAGCTTTAAGGACCGCCAACAAAATCCCCCACACTTAGCCTTTGCTCGTCCTCGATTAAAAGTTGAAGACTAAGGTGGATCATAATTTCAACTGGTATGATGCTAGCATGCGAATTATTCCATGTCATACATGTACGCATTAACTTTAAAGTGTCTATCATGTTACCTTGGGTGGTTGGGGAATGGAATGGTCCTGACTCCAATCATCTTCACTCATTCTGTTGTGTAACTTGGTTTAAGGATTTTTCAAAACAAATCAAGGCCGTGCTCCTCAAATGATTCTCTCAAATCGTTCAATGTGTATGGTTCCTCACCAGGGCAATTGACAATGCCACTTTTCATCCTTCTTCTAAATATGGCTTTATGTGGAGCTCAAGGTAGGGGTAAAAGAGAGGCATTCTTGTGTCTCATATATCACTAAGTCAAAAACTGGATCCAAGGAGAACAATTCATGAACCTTTGATCAAGCATGTGCACATGTTGATATGTGGACGGAAAATTATTGAATGTGAATACTCCCTTTTTTTAAGATGCTCCCTCCCTTCTATTGGATAGGCATTTGAGAACATGGGCTAATTCTTTCTCTATCCTTTTTTATCTTTTCTTCCTTTTTTCATTTTTTTCTGAATCATGAATAGCCCATGTCTCTTTTACAGAGATATTTGGAGAGGGAGTTCGTCAGAATATGATGGAGTACTTTAATGGATGGATGATGACATGGAAGTGCTATCTTCCAGTGCAGAAGATTTAGCATATGGATGATGGATATGGTGGTGCTAACTTCCCGTGGATAAGTATTAGCAAAGTGGTGTGCACATAATCTTGATCCAAAAGTCATAAAAAGTAACTCACAAGGGTCACAACAATTTGACAAAGTTCAACAAAACAACAAGTAGCATATGCATAAGGTTTTCAATGAGTTCATCATATGGCTTTTGTAGGAAGATATAATCATTGAGGAGTGAAGCTATTGATTTTAATTTTTGTAAGAAAAATTCCCAAGCACATCCAGCATAAGAGAAAGATTAATTTCATCAAACCATATCTCATGCATCAACTACCTAGGTGACATGCTTTCCTAAAGATGTAGTTCACAAGCAACAAGCCTATGAACTAGGAATAAGGAGCATGCAAGCCAACCAAATAGAAGCACAAAATAAAATGAGGCTTCCACAAGGTTCATTTTAGTTTTCGAGTTAAACTTTTATGATTGATTCAAGAGAAAATAGTTTGAACTCGCAAAATAAGGAGGTGAAGGGATTGAGTGCGCAAACCATCATAGTGAATAGGGTGGAAGCTGGGATGTGCCTGGCCGCCATGCTCTTTCTCATGATGTTGACCTCTTTTGTTTGCACATCGAAAAGCCTGAGAAGCCTCCCCCACACTTGTTCTTGTGCATGGCTGCTTTTTATTCAAAAACAAACAAAAGATTCAGAAAACAAAAAGGACTCTACCAGGTTAAGGACCGGGGAGCCTAAAATTTATTTCAATAGAAAAAGAAAGAGAGAGGAATGCTAGGGTAGAGCATTGAAATCAATTAAATTGATCACATCTACCTCCTTACCTCGGTTGTCATCTGGCTCTAGGAAGACTTTTAAATGATGACCATTTACCTCAAACTGGTTCCCTCCGTCATCTTGGAGTGTGATTGCTCCATGCGATGCAGCATTAATGACGGTGAATGGTCTATCCCATTTACTCTGAAACTTCCCATGGCCGAACAACTTGACTCTGGAATTGAAGAGCAACACCTTGTTGCCTGGCTTGAAATCCTTAGGCTTGATCCTCCTATCATGCCATCTTTCGGTTCTATCCCTGTAGATCTTGGCACTGTGATAAGCCTTATCTCTCCATTCCTCTAACTCGGACAGCTGTATTTTTCTACGTCTCCGGGCCTCCCTAAGGTTGTTCCATTTCCGGATGGCCCTATGTGCTCTATGCTCCATCTCGACTGGTAGATGACACGTTTTTCCATATACGAGCTGGAAGGGAGACATACCAATCGGTGTTCTGTATGCTGTCCTATATGCCCAAAGTGCATCTGGTAGCTTCATCTTCCATCCACTCCCCATCTTATTCACGATCTTCTACAGGATGTTCTTAATTTGTTTATTTGAGGTTTCTACCTGCCCGCTTGTCTAAGGGTGGTATGGAGTTGCAATATTGTGCTTTACTCCAAGCTCTCTTAGGAAGTTCCGAAAGGTCTTATCAATGAAATGAGACCCTTCGTCACTTATCACCATCCGTGGTGTTCCAAAATGAGGAAAGATTATCTCGTGGAACATTCTTCGGGCGTGCATGGAGTCGGTAGCTCCGCATGGTACTGCTTCTACCCACTTGGATACATACTCAACAGCCACCAAGATGTACTCGCAATCATAGGACTTTGGAAACGATCCCGTGAAGTCAATGCCCCATACATCAAATAATTCCACTTGAAGGTTGTATGTTAGGGGCATTGCATTGCGAGCAATAATCCCTCCATGCTTCTGGCAATTCTGACATCTTCGGATGAATTCTTTTGTGTCTTCATGCATTGTTAGCCAGAAGAATCCACTCTGCTAGATTTTTGCTTGGGTGCGGAATACACCAAAGTGGCCTCCATATGGGGATGCATGGCATTTCTCGATTATCTGGGTGCCTTCAATTCTTGGGACACATCTCCTTAGCAACCTGTCAGCACATACTCTGTAGAGGTACGGGTCGTCCCACATGTTATGTCAACTCTCATAGATGAGCTTCTTCTTGTTCTCCCCTGGTGGTACATACTATAACAATGAAATTCACAATGTCTGCATACCAGGGGTTGGAGTCCATCACCTTCAGTAACATGTCATCGCGGAGGAAATCATTTATCAGAATTTCCTGCATGTTAGTCACTTGCATACGCAACAAATGATCCGCAACAGAATTCTCTACTCCTTTCTTATCTCTAATTTCAAGGTCAAATTCTTGGAGTAGAAGAATCCATCTAATTAGCCTTGGTTTAGCATCTTTCTTAGTGAGCAGGTATTTTAATGTAGCGTGATCAGTGTGAACGATAACCATTGCTCCTACTAAGTATGACCTAAACTTATCGATAGCAAAAACAATGACAAGGAGCTCATTTTCTGTAGTGGCATAATTAAGTTGTGCTCCTGTCAAGGTCTTGCTAGCGTAGGCTATGGCGTGATGCTTCTAATCTTTGGTTTGGCCAAGAACAGCCCCAACAGCATAGTCACTAGCATCACATATGATTTTGAAAGGCAACGTCCAATCAAGGGGTTGAATGATTGGAGCTGAGATGAGTGCCTTTCTAAGGATATTGAAGGAATGTAGGCACTCATCATCAAAATCAAAAGGAGCATCCTTAGCCAAAAGACTAGTGAGGGGTCTGGCAATCTGGGAAAAGTCCTTGATAAAATACTAGTAAAACTCCGCATGTCCTAAGAAACTACAGATCCCCTTAACATTAATCGGAGGTGGAAGCCTTTCTATGACCTCAATCTTAGCTCTATCCTCCTCAATACCCCTCTCAGACACAAGGTGTCCTAAAACAATGCCCTCTTGGACAATAAAGTGGCACTTTTCCTAATTAAGTACCAAGTCCTTTTCCTGGCATCTTTGTAAGACCCTATCTAGGTTCTCAAGACAATGATCAAAGGTTGTCCCATAAACAGAGAAATCATCCATGAAGACTTCCATGATTTCTTCGATCATGTCAGAGAATATAGACATCATGCACCTTTAGAACGAAGCGAGTGCATTACACAACCCGAATGACATTCTTCGATAGGCATAGGTTCCGTAAGGGCTTGTGAAAGTAGTTTTACATTGATCATCGGGATGGATAGGAATTCGATGGTAACCAGAGTACCCATCAAGGAAATAAAAGAAGGAATTATTGGCAAGACGCTCCAACATTTCATCAATGAAGGGCAGCGAGAAATGATCCTTTCTTGTTGCCTTGTTGAGCCTCCGATAGTCGATGCACATCCTCCATCCTGTGATGGTGCATTGAGGGATCAACTCATTTCTAACGACCGTCATGCCTCCCTTCTTAGGCACTACTTGCACAGGGCTAACCCACTCACTATAAGGAATGAGATAAATTATCCTGGCATGCAAAAGTTTCAAGACCTCCTTCTTAACAACCTCTCTCATTGCATTATTTAGCCTCCTCTGAGGCTCCTTAGAAGATGTGATATCAGGATCAATGGGAATGCGATGGGGGCAAAGAGCGGGACTAATTCCCTTAATGTCTTGGAGTGAGTAGCCTAGGACAGAACAATGCTTTTCTAGGATGGCTAAAAGTTTAGTGATGAGGACATCACTCCTAAGGATACATGCAACACTCCTCCAATTCTGGACTTGCAAGGTCCAATGACTAGAGCTCGTGCATGACGACTAAATTTAGAGGTGAGCTCGTTCCTACGTTCTTCATCATATGTCACTTTTGAGAATGGTTTGCTACCTAATGATTATATTGTAATTAGGAACCATAGATAGGACCAGGAGATTATGGGAGAAGGACATGGAGACGTGGAGGACCAGCAAGGACGTGGAAGCCAAGGTGGAGGCCCAACCAAAACCAACTTTGAGTCTGTTTCGGGGCCCAGGAGCAGTCTGCACTAAAATGGATGTCCAAGATGCATAAGGACTCGGATTTAGACGTTCTACATATGCACAGAAAGATAAAAAGAAGGCCGTTCCAATGCCACCGGTCTCATATCCAAATTCATCTGGAGTCATCGGGAATTATCGAAACAAGAGAGGGTCCAGAATCTGTTTTGATGCTGCGTCGCCTGTTTTTGGCCTTTGGGCTTTGTATCTAGTTGAGCCCAATTAGGGGCGCATCGAGAGGGTCTTGCACGACCCTAGGGTCTTCATATACAGCCGCCATCGCACCATTAGGGTTCGGGTTTTGCTTAGATTATTCTGTTCATAATAGTTTCGCCGTCATCACGGTTTGTGAGACCCCAACTTCGTGAGATTCATAATACATCTGCAATTGTTTTGCATTTTTCTTTGTTCTTGCTTGTGTTCTTGATTTGCAGGCAGGGATTAGCCTTTTTTGGGAGGTCAATCATTTTAGAACGGTTGATAACCAGAGGAGATGTCGTGCTGCGATTGCGGGGTTTAGAATGTGCTGTTTTAAAGCCGGATCGATTTGTGTGTCACCTCTGACCAAATCAATGTATCCAGAACCTTTCGGAAGATTTGGGTACAAAGTTGCTGTTTTCTACAACTTTTCACCCACAAACTGAATGAACACACTGAGGTGGTGAACCGCACTTTGGGTACTATGTTGAGAGCTATTTTGAAGAAAAATTTGAAGCAATGGGAAGAATGTTTGCCTCATGTTGAGTTTGCATATAATCGGGCAATACATTCTACTACCAAGGTAAGTCCCTTCAAGGTAGTGTATGGTTTTGATCCCCGTACTCCACTTGATATACTTCCTCTACCTATTCATGAGAGAGTTCATGTTGATGCTAAGGAGCATGCTGAATTTATTTTGCAAATGCATGAGACCACTAGACTTAGCATTGAAAAGATGAATGACAAGTATAAAATTGCTGGTAGTAAAGGTAGAAAAGAAGTAAAACTTGATGTAGGAGATTTAGTATGGCTATACTTGAGAAAGGATAGCTTTCCAGATTTGAGAAAGTCTAAATTAATGTCTAGAGCTGATGGTCCTTTCAAAATAATTAAGAAGATTAATGATAATGCATACAAACTTGAGTTGCCTCCCGAGTTCGGGGTTAGTCCTACTTTTAACATTTCATATTTGAAACCATACTTGGGCGAAGAGGATGAGCTTGAATCGAGGACGACTCCACTTCAAGAGGGGGAGGATGATGAGGATATCACTCCTAAGGATACATGCAACACTCCTCCAATTCTGGACTTGCAAGGTCCAATGACTAGAGCTCGTGCACGACGACTAAATTTAGAGGTGAGCTCGTTCCTACGTTCTTCATCATATGACACTTTTGAGAATGGTTTGCTACCTAATGATTATATTGTAATTAGGAACCATGGAGAGGACCAGGAGATGATGGGAGAAGAACTTGGAGACGTGGAGGACCAGCAAGGACATGGAAGCCAAGGTGGAGGCCCAACTAAAACCGACTTCGAGTCTGTTTCGGGGCCCAGGACCAGTCTGCACTAAAACGGATGCCCAGGACGCATACGGACTCGGATTTGGACGTTCTAAATATGAACGGAAAGATAAGAAGAAGACCTTTCCAATGCCGCCAGTCTCATGTCAGAATTCTTCCAGAGTCAGCAGGAATCATCGAAAGAGAGGGTCTAGAATCTGTTTCGGTGCTACGTCGCCTGTTTTTGGCCTTTGGGCTTTGTATCTAGGTGAGTCCAATTAGGGGCGCGTCCAGAGGGTCTTGCACGACCATAGGGTCTTTATATACAGCCGCTGCCGCACCATTAGGGTTCGGGTTTTGCTTAGATTATTCTGTTCATAACAGTTTCGCCGTCATCACCGTTTGTGAGAACCCAACTTCGTGAGATTCATAATACATCTGCAATTGTGTTGCATTCTTCTTTGTTCTTTCTTGTGTTCTTGATTCACAAGCAGGGATTAGCCTTGTTCGCAAGGTCAATCATTTTAGAACGGTTGATAACCAGAGGAGACGTCGTGCAACGATTGCAGGGTTTAGAACATGCTGTTCTGAAGCCGGATCGATTTGTGTGTTGCCTCCGACCAAATCAACGTATCCAGAACCTTTCAGAAGATCGGGAACCCTTATTCAAACCATTTAGTAGTTACTTCCTCGGGTAGCCTATCACTTATGATAATAGGGGCTTCCAGGTCGCCAGTTAGGAAAGCGTAGCGTAGGCCAAAAGGCAAGGGCTTGAGCTCAATCGGTGATCATGATGGTGGTTCTTCAATGGTTAGCCTAGGATGCTCCTAAAGTGTCCTTCTCATTCTGGCCAAAACCGAGAATTTCCATACAAAGGGAGACAATACGAGATGTAGGGAAGAAACCGAGACCAATTTTTTCTCGAAGTTCTTCCCAATCACCGTTTACACTCTCGACAGTATGAGTGTATCATTGTTTCGCCCTCTCTATGAGGGAAAAGGGAACAATTTCCACTTTAGAGTTTCTTGTATCATGCCCTTTATAGAAAGGCATGAACACAGTTGATCGAATTCTCGTAGGTGATGGTATGGGTTTTCACTATCTAAGCTAGAAAAGTATTGCTCCCGAACCATGTCTATAAAGCCAGGGTGAATTTCGTAGCCAGATGTATGAATTGGGTCCGCGGACAATGGTGGCTCAAAAAACTCACCTTTTAGAGCAGAAAAGGATTGGATAGTAGGTTGCTCCATTGTAGAAATGGGCAAAGAAATAAAGAAAGACAAAAAAGATACGAGGACAAACAAGGTTCGAAGATGATACAACAACCATTCCTCGGCAATGGTGCTAGAAATGCTTGTTGGTATTTCTTACGATCACAGATAAATTCACAAGTGTATGGATACCGATGTAGCACTTCACCTAGGAGTATTCCAGGTTATTGAATCATAGGGAACATGTGTGTACTAATCTTCTTAGCTAGTTTATCCAAGGACAATAAGAATATGGTAGGTAGAGGGTAGAGAGGACTCCTATGGTCAAGGATCCTATAATAAGATGGGTTCAGTCTATTTGTACTTACTTCGGGCACCAACTTACCCCTGCATCCACAGGTGACTCCAGCCAACAGCTCTACGACGTACCCGAACGTGGAGGATTACTAAGGTCGGCTAGGGCTGTCACCACCTACCGACTACCTCTACAAACCGTGGGGCACGCGGCAAACAAAGGTAACCTCTAGCCTAGACACCACGTCTATGTTAGTAATTACTATCAAAGTCTTGACGTCACACTTATAGAAGACTATGATACTCTAACTAAATAGAGGATGATCCTGTAAGCAACTAAGGAAATAACTTACTCAAAAAGCTAACATAAATACAATTGGAAGATCACGAATACTTACTAAGAAAGAAAAGCATCCACTGAGGTACAAGTGTGGAAAAGGCATCGACAAGCCTGGACCTCCTCCTAACTCTCCCTCACTCTCTCCCTATTTTCTAAGCACTTTGATAGTGCTAAAGCCTTTGGAGTGGAACTCTAAATCTTCTTCTTGTGTTGTGTCTAGTTTATGCCAAATTCCCCCTCTATTTATAGGTGGCAATGGGCGGGGGGTACATGCAGGTGAAGAGGAGTCGGTAGGCAAAAGTCGGTGCGGCCACGTGTGCACCACCGGGCGGTAGCCCAGGCCGGGCGACCCTTGGATTGTGTCGGTTCACGACTGACTTCTCTTGGATGGCTTAGATTTGATCTCGAAGTCGGTTGTTTGGTCGCTTCCTACCGACTCCTTCATTTTGGGGCCGGTAGGCGTCTTGGGCCTAGTGGGCTGGCAACCCCCTAGTGGCATCCCAAGCTGGGCGGCATGCCAGGCTGGGTGGCAAGGCAGGCCGGGCGGCATGCCAGGCCGGGTGGCGGCCTAGGCCAGGTGCCGACCCCTCTGGGTCACCCCTTGTCTTCTCCCGGTTAGGCCACTTGTTGGCCTTCTCTTCCTTAGCCATATTTCATCATTCTTAATCCCGGAGTAGAAAACAACATCATGGTGAAGTGTTTTTGTAAAACCGGCGGGGTCGGATGGTCAGCCTAAAAAACAACTCCGGTTAACCAGCCGGGTGGCTGATTTTAGCCGCATATGACCCTATCAGCTGGTTCCTTATTTCAGCCTGAAAACAACTCCGGTTAACCAGCCGGGTGGCTGATTTCAGCTGTATATAACCCTGTCGGCTGGTTCCTGATTTCAGCCTAAAAACGTCAGCCGGTGAAAATGGCTGTTTCAGTGTCATGATCGGCCGACGGGGTGTTTCTTCATGTTTTTGCATATTTTGGCTCTCTTATGCCTGCAAACACATATTTCACCAAAACTCGTGGAACTTGTTAAGAATAAACTTCCACCACTATGTTGTTTATTCCTTTTATGTTATTTATGCAAGGATTTGACGGTCAGATTTAGCATTTAAGGACTATCAATAGTGGCAGGAGGGACCGGGACTCCGACGGGAGTGGTCCAACGAGGAGTAGGGGAAGGCGCCATCCTTCCGAGACCTCAGGAAAAAATCATGATCCATCTCTTACTCTACTCCTTACTTTGATGCATTACTTTCCGCATTTACATACCATGCTATTCATGCTTGTGTGCCTTTGTTGCTCTTGTTGAGTATCTTGTAGAATTGCATGAATAGGCCTCTTGCTTGCTAGTTGTGCCTTTTCTTTCGCATTTGATCACTAGCTTGCATAGGAGTTGTATTGCCTTGTGTGATCCACTAGTATGCTTAGGTTGCTGTTCCTTTTATAGGTTCATTATCTTGCTAGTGTGATCACCACTAGAATTGTGTAGGAGTTGTTTTGAGTGGTCGGTTTTAGAAATTAGCAAATTTGGTACATAGTGCGAGTTCCCGATTCACCCCCCGCCCTCTCGGTCACTCGGTCCTTTCAAGTGGTATCAGAGCCAAGTCCTCATCATAGGGCTTAACCGCCTTGAGTAGTGACCGTATTGAGTTGGGATGTCATCCTATTCGGGGCCGGGTCATGGCTCATGGAAGGATCGCTTTAAAAGCTACCTAAATACCATGATCCCGGTTGAGTTGATGGATACTCTTGTGAACTTCGCGAATACCTTCATCGATAATCATGTGTATGATGATTGTGATGATTGTGTGGATGTGCCTAGTACTAGTGAGTGTCTAGATTCTCTTAGTGATAATTTGATAGGGTGCTCTACTAGTGTGTCGTATGTGATGATTGATAATGATGTGTCTCTTGAACTTGCTTGCTCTTCTAGCTTGACTAGTGTTGATGATGATTGTGAGTCTCTTGTTGATCATGCTAGTAGTTCTCTTGTTGAGGAGTTCTTTGCTTTTCATGCTAATGATAATGAGGACTTACTTGACTCTTATTTGCTTGCTAGGTATTGTGGACAAAATTGTGGCAACTACTTTCAAGCTTCCCAAGATTGTGATAGTCGAGAAGATCCTCTCCTTGCTACCGAGTAGCAAGATCTTCTACATCACCCTTGATCTATTCATGGAGAAGACTCTCTCCGTCGAGGACGTGATCAGGCTGCTCTTCAAGGATGAAGAGATCATCGCAAGCGTGATGGGGAAGAAGTCATACAAGGCAAACAATGAAGCATCTTCAAGCAAAGGGAAAGAAGTAGCTTCAAGCTCAAACTTCTTTGATTACTCCACAAGATTGCCTTGCAACAACTTCTACAACCCCTATGGAGCAAAATGTTCACCAAGCTCAACATCGAGCACTTCGTCAAGCTCTAACTCAAGTGCCATTCCAAGTTCTACTCCAAGCACTTCGGGTGGACCATGCATAGGTGTAGGGGGAGCGGCAACAACAATGATCACTCAATCTTTTGAGATGATCAACCTCACCACTACGGCTCCGGCGCCCCCGTATCTTCCAGCTCCTCCACCACAAGATCACCTTTGGCATCTTCGTCGAGCTCACCAACAGGATCTCTTCTTTGAACTTGGTGAATTTGTGAGATGAAGGACCGAGAAGGCGACCAGAGGGGGGGGGGGGTGAATGGGAGTCAATTCAAATTCTTTTCAAAAACTTGGCCTATGTCCCAACTACAACCCAAACCAACCTCTAACTGAGTCACCAAGATTACACACACTAACTTGTAATATTTTAACCCTAGGAATGACTCAAACCAAAAGGACACATAGTGGAAGCACAAAAGAAACAAAAACCAACACACGGAAGGTCCGAAAGGTCACAGAACAGAGCCTGACGGAAGTTCCGTGGTACCCGACGGAAGTTCCGTGGTGCCTGACAGAAGTTCCGTCAATTACGGAAGTTCCGAGCGACGGGAACACTGTCACTCACGGAAGTTCCGTGGTTCTTGACGGAAGTTCCGTCATGATCACGGAAGTTCCGTCATAGTCAAAACAGCAGCTCCGTTCGGGAAAGAAAATTACCAAAACCCTATCAAACGAACTCCAAAAATCACGAAATTTGGACCAGATGATCCTCAATACATCATGACCCTCCTCTAAAGAGATCCAATCCAAAAACACAAAGAATAATTATGAATTTCAGATCTTGTGCCAAGAACACCAAAAAGGGGAAACTTGAGAAATCCTTCAAATCGAAGGTGCTAGAGCTATTGATTCGGTCAAGGATCCATAGAGGATTGTTCTAGCTCATCCTAGCAACAAGTTTCTCAAGAAATACGAACTAAAAACTCGTCCAAAAGTGAGATCGAAAATCACCACGAAAATAGTTCCAAAAATAAGAAAAAGGGGAATTTTGGGATTCAAGTGAAGAGGGAAATCTTGAGCACGAAAATACTTCTCATATCATAGAAAGGTGCTTACAAGATCCATAGGTACAAGGCTAGGAAGCCACCCTTTTCCTCTCACTATTTGGAAGAGCAAGAGATATCTCTCACACACCCTTTCCTCTCCTCTAAAACATGAAGTCCTCTCCTAGCACTTTGAATAGAGTCCTAACACAAGGCTAATGGGAAGAGATGCACCTCTCCCACTAGCCACACCTCTCCTTATATAGGCCTAGGGTCTATTGTCCACATGACCACTCTACCCTTGACCTACACAACACACCGACCTACCACCGGGGGCATAACCGTCCATCTTTTTCCTCATTGCCCGAATGCCATCGGACGCTTTACGTCTTTGCTTAATCTCGAAGCAACCTCCGTGATGGTGCCACGTGCACCACCAACCACCGCCACCGGTTTTGAGGCCTAAACCGGGAAACTATCTTGCACGCTTCTCAAAGCATGACTTCTCGATGTCGACATGTGTCACCTTGTCCCGCGATCCTGACCACCGGCAAGTCTCTGCCAGTCCCTGTCCATCGGGCCCCCTTGTCACTTGCACCGGCATCCCGTTTGCCTTGACTTGGTCAACACGCCGTCTTCATCACCACCACGGTTTTGAGGCTCAACCACGAAACCGTCCGTACTTCTTGCCTCTCCATGTGTACGGTGTGAATCACCCTTGACTTCACCTAGCATCCCGATCGTCTGGCCCCAAGTCCCCTACTTGTGCCCGATCCTCTCGTCGTTGACCGTCAAGTCGACTCCAGTGACCTACACATCATGAGACAAGCAAACACATTTCCCATCTCCTGCAATATCACCAATATCTCCACCAACTCCAGTTAGTCATAACCATGATATGCAAACCCAGGCAATCCCTGGATTCCTGCATTTCAACTCAAACACCAAATCCGTTCAAGTCAATTACTTATCACAAATATAGCAAACCATGGCACATATCCACATGGTTTCTCAATCTCCCCCTTGATGAGTACATTGACAACACCAAATGCACAAAGATTAGAGATTGAAATGCGAAGCCGAATAAGCACATCCAAATGGCCAAACCAAAAGAAAAGGGTGAAAACAAGCCATCTAGCAAGTAGGGATCACAAAATCAAGAGTTGGCAAAGAAAGCGACTTGAGACGTAAAGATTGTGAAAAGCACAAGAAAACGCTCAAGATCATGATATGCTCCCCCTCAAGTGGTGGTAGGTCTCATGTAGTGCAAAATGGATCATATGAGTTTCTTAGCTTTATTTGTGCATGACCCCAAAATTTTCTCCCCCTTTGGCAATGAACTCATCAAAGAGGCAAAAGAACAAGCAAACATGCAATGCATGAAAATGCAAACCTAAGGAGCTTCAACAATTATGCAAACAAGCATTTAACTTTGCTAGCCATAACTATAGTGCTATGAAGTGTAAAAGCAATAGCTCCCAATCATGCAAAGATCAAAAATAGATAGCAAGGCATAAACACCATGAGCTATACAAGCTAAGCAGAAAGATTGACTAGCTTAGATAGAATCAAAGTTGCTTATCATGAGCAAAAGTGCCACCACATGTGTAAGTACTCTCACCCAAGGCAAAACAAGCACCAAGTGAATCATAAGAATCTAGCCAGTTTCAATCTCAACAAGAGCAACAAGCATTCACAGAAAATGAGCTCTACAAATGCTCACATATGCAACAGAGACTCAGTTGATCAAGTGATTATTGTTTATCCTCATGTGTCCTCTTATCCATGCGGAGGGTCACATGACTAGGTATGGCAAACACCTCGAGGCTTCAAGTGACAATGTTTGGATTTAGCATTATTGAGTAATTCTTGATCAAAGCACTTAGCAGATTTTTCAAGATTATGCACAAGACAAAAGATCATACCTTTGCGGCAAAAGGAACGCATGTTCCCACAATGTTACATCATGAGCTAAACATTTGCAAAGCCTTCCATTTCGCAAACACAAGGTGTCAAAGCCAAGACATCCTCTAGACTAGCCTCAACGCAAGTTTCAACAAGGATAAAAGCAATTATACACATGGTAAGCAAGTTTTAGTAAGATTAGATCATAAGGTTCACAAGAAGCTCAATTTACCTTTAAGATTAGCAAGTTGCTCACATGAGTTTATAACAGGCTATCTAGAAAATCTAAGCATGAGAGATTACCATCACATCCACACAACTTAGCTCAAGCTCAATCATAGCAAAGAGAAATGCAAGAAAGCATAAGACTCAAAGCTCATCTACCAATGCATATATTACATATGAGATGCAAAGCAAAAATGGTAAGATACATATATACAAGTGAACACCAACTCCCCCTCAAATGATGCCATATGGATGACAAACACCAAGTTCCCCCCAAAGAAAAGCATGTCTCGAAGCATCTACGGGCTTGGTGAGGATATTAGCTAGTTGGTTCTTGGTATCAATATATATGAGCTCAACATCCCCCTTCTCAACATTGTCTCTTAGGAAGTGCAATAGCACATTGATGTGTTTGACCTTACCATGTTGGACTGGGTTTTTAGCTAAGCATATGGCACTGGAGTTATCACACATGAGTGGAACATCCTTAAAAGTCAACCCATAGTCTCTCATGGTAGACACAATCCATAGGATTTGTGAGTAGAAGCTAGCAGCAGCTACATACTCAGCCTCTGTGGTGGATTGGGCAACACTCGACTGCTTACGAGAAGACCAACATATCAAAGAAGTACCCAAGAAATGACATGTACCAGAAGTGCTCTTCCTATCAATTCTACACCCAACAAAGTCCGCATCCGACTACCCAATGAGATCAAGAGATGAAGATGCAGAGTACCAAAGACCAAACTCAAGGGTGTGAACTATTAGAAAGTCAAGGAACCACCAAAGATGATATCATCCACATAAATCTGAACTATTAGAAAGTCATTGCCATGCTTGAGAGTGAACAAGGTTTTATCAACACACCCCACGACATACCCACGCTCTAGCAAGAAGGTCTTAAGCCTAGCATACCATGCCCTAGGTGCTTGCTTTAGCCCGTACAAAGCTTTTTGAAGCTTGTACACACGGTTTGGGTATTTGTGGTGCTCAAAGCTAGGGGGTTGCCTCACATACACTTCTTCCTCTATAAAACCATTTAGGAAAGCACCTTGACATCCATTTGATAGAGTCTAATGCCCTTGGAGGCAGCAAATGCAAGCAAGATCCTAATGGCTTCTATGCGAGCAACAGGAGCAAAGGTTTCACCATAATCTAAACCCTCCACTTGGCTAAAACCTTGAGCAACTAGCCTAGCCTTGTTTCTCACAACCTCACCATCCTCCCCATGTTTGTTTTTGAACACCCACTTGGTTCCTATGACATTGACATTTTTGGGAGGCTCTACAAGGGTCCAGACTTTGTTTCTTTCAAAGTTTTCCAACTCCTCATGCATGGCATTAACCCAATGTTCATCAGATAGTGCGTGTCCAACATCTCAGGGTTCAAAGGTTGCAACAAAGAGAGAATTGGTAAAACAAGTAAGATGTGCAGACCTTGACCTTGTTATCCTCTCATAGAGATTACCGATCATCTATTGGGGTGGATGTTGATGCTGAATGTGTTGAGGAGCCTCTCTCTCAGAGTGTACCTCCCCCTCAACCACAACTCGAGCTTGCTCAACAGACGCTGAAGTCGATGTAGAAGCTTCTGCACCCTCTGCTGGAGTAGTGGTAGCAGCAGGAACAAGCTTAGATAAGAGATGAAGTGAATCATCATCATCACCATCAAATCCCTGTAGGTCCTCTTCTACAAAGATGCTATCCTTCATCTCCTTGTCACCTGCAGACTCAATCACATTCCTTGCACAAGACTTTGATTCATCAAAGGTTACATCGTAGGATTCTATGATGGTGTTAGTCTCCAAATTCAAAACTCTGTAGGAAAGACCATGAAGAGAGTAACCAAGAAAGATTCCATCGGAAGACCTTGACTCAAACTTATCAAGATTGCCACGCTTGAGAATAAAGACTTGCAAACAAAGGCACGCAAATGAGAAACCGAGGGCTTTCTCCCAAAATGCAGCTCATAAGAAGTCACATTAAGAATTGAGTGCAAGAAGATCCGATTGGAAACATAGCAAGCAGTGCTAATGGCCTCAGCCCAGAACCGCCTCGGAGTCCTATGCTCATCGAGCATCGTTCGGGTCATCTCCACTAAGGTTCTGTTCTTTCTTTCAACCACACCATTCTGCTGGGGAACACGAGGTGCTGAAAACTGATGCTCAATACCATGCTCAAGACAGAAAGCATCAAAGGAGGAGTTCTTGAACTTGGTGCCATTATCACTGTGAATTGCTCGTAATGCACCAGGGAGTTCCTTGAACAACCTCAAAGCTAAGCTCCAAAAGTGATGAAACACTTCATCCTTGCTCTCAAGAAAGTAGACCCAAGAGTAGCGAGAATAGTCGTCAACAATCACAAGAACATATCACTTCCCACCCGCCGAACAAACCCGAGAAGGACCAACAGTGTCCATATGAAGCAACTCTCTAGGGCGTTCAGTCATCACCAAATTAATTGGTGGATGAGAAGCGGTAATCATTTCCCCATGACAACACAGAGCACAAACCAAATCCTTTTCAAATTTGAGCTTAGGCAATCCTCGGATCAAACCTAGGCCACTCAAGCGACATAGCAAGTCAAAGCTCATGTGACCCAGTCTCCTATGCCATTTTCAGAACTCAGAAGAAGATTGAGCAAAAAAGCACTTGTGAGAACCAGGAGAACCAGCAAAATCAGCATGAAAAACTCTGCCAATACGAGAAATCCCATAAACCAAGCAACCATTTGAATCAAGAACACAAGAAGCTGAGAGACAGAGAGGAGATTGTACTTGAGATACTCAACCAAACCAACATCCTTGAGAGTGAATTTTTCATTTACCTTTACCACGCCTCTTGCCTTCACTCTCCCTCTCTTGTCATCTCCAAAGGTCACATACTCCCGCCGCTTCAGAGGAGTGAGGCTGGAGAACCACTTTGCATCTCCGGTCATGTGGCGCGAACACCCGGAGTCCATCAACCATTTGTTCTCCAAGCCTCCACCTGCTGCCTACAAAGAACAAGAAGGAAAAGTCGATGGCTCAGTGCTGGGGTTAGTCAAAAGAGATTTGGGAATCCAGCACTTAACCATACGATCGGTAGTAGTCATCACAGTTCTTTACACATTGTCATTTGAACGCATAGGACGAGAACCACGATGGGGAAAACGTGGCCTGTCAAAGCGTCTCGACTCAAACCTTGGGTTGTGAGGATAGAAATCATCAATGTGAAAGCCAAATCCACGCGAATGACGCTGACCGATAGGGAAAACATGGGGCGCCAAAGCGCTGCTGTGCAAAGCCTCTGTTTCATGAATCAAAGCCATATGAGGAATGACCCTGTCCACGATAGGCACGAGAAAAAGAGTGAGGCTGAAAGTCAAAAAAATCATCATAAAAAGCATCCCTAGTCAACTGAGCTTGCTTCCTCTCAATCCTCTTACGCCTATAACAGAATTCATCCAAGTGGCCCTTACGACCACAAAACATGCAAATGTAGACACCCTTAGGATTAGGCTTGGTTTGCATTGCAGGTTTGGGTTTTGGCTTCTCTGTTTGCTTTGGGTTGAAGGAGGGTTTGGGATTAGGTGGATAGTATGTGTCAGTGGGTTTGATGGTGTTTTCCTCATCCTTGTAGCTGGAGCTAGGTACAAACTTACCCACATTCTCACTCTCCTTGTCACACCTCTCAAATCCCAAGCCCAAGTTATAGGTTGACCTAGAAGCCCTCTCTATCACTCTTGCCAAATCACTCTCAATCTTTTCCTCACTCACTAGGGTTCTCTGGAGCCTAGAAACAAGATAGTCATTTTCCTGAACTAGGACTTTATTTTCCTCCCTAGTGATTACTAGCTTGTCCTTGTGCGTGACACACACTTCACATGGATGTGGAACAACTTTCGAGCGAGTCTCATGAAGCAACTTGGACTCAAGCTCTTTGACTTTGAGGGACTGAGCTTCCAACTCATCTGTGAGCTTGGGGCACTTCTGACATGCACCCAAAAGAGTTGGTCTAGCTTTGAACTCATCAAGCTCCTTGAGGGCACTCTCAAGCTGACTGACAACTTGAGCATGCACACTCTCCCTCTGTGCAAGATCACTCATCACAACTTGACAAGACTCACACTCTACAATCATGTCATCCTTAGCAAGCTTAGACCTAAGTGAAGCAATTTCAAAATCAGCACTCTCCAACTTAGACATAAGCTCTCTACTCTCATGAACAGCACTACGAAGCTTATCATCTTGCAAAAGCAGAACATCATGCAAATGATCAAGTTCAGAAGAGAGCTCATCAAGAGTAGGAGGTACCTCACTTGTGTCGGAGTCGGATCCAGAGTCGGTGTCATGGTCGTTCTTTGCCATGAAGTAAAGCCCAGTGAAGTCATCCTTCCTCTTGACTCGTGGCTTTTCAACCTCCTCCTCCGAGCTTGTAAGGCCTTTGCTTGATGTGAGGTCGACATCGCTCAAGGCGGCAACGCAGGCGCGTACAATGGCCTTGGCGAACTTCTTGGAGTTCTTGCCCTTCTTGTAGAAGTGGTTCTTCTTCTGCTTGAAGTCTTCAATGTTGTTGTCACGGTACCCGGCCTTCTTCTTCTTCTTGGGACAATCAGTGATGAAGTGTCCCGGGTCACCGCACTCGAAGCAGGTTCTTGAACCACCTCCTCTTCTCTCCTCCTGAACTTCCTTGTGATCAAGAACAGCTCCTCGTCAGGAATACACTCCATCTATTCATCGGAAGCTGCAACAAGAGAAGACAAAGCAAACTCCAACGAAGACTTATCAAGTGAGGGGTTAGTTCCATAAGAAGCACAACTGTGATCACCCTTCTGAGAACTAGAAAGCAAAGCCATGCTAGAAGCAGGAATAGCAAGATTAGGACGAGATTTCCTAGACAGTTCATGAGATTTCAGCTTGCTATACAGTTGCTCACAGTTCAGGGTATTAAATTCAGCAGTTTCTTCTAGAACAGCAATTTTAACCCCCCAAACATTTTCATCAAGTGAGTACAGTAATTGCTTAGCTCTATCATTGTCATTGTACACAAGGTTACCACAAGCTCGCAAGTTGCACACAATTGCCTCAAACCTACGAAAGGGGTCATCTAGTGACTCACCAGGTTTTTGTGCAAAGGTTTGGTACTGTCTATTGTAAGAATCCTTATGCATAGACTTGACATGGTTGGTACCCTCATGGTAAGTGCAGAGCTTAATCCAAATAGCATGAGCAGTGTCAAGGTGTGCAACCCTATCATGTTCACTCCTACCAAGTGCAGAGAGCAGAATATTGACAGCTTTGGAGTTGTTCTCATAGCTGACTAACCCACCTGCAGAAGCAGTGTTCAGGTCTTGTGGTATAGCATACTCTTGATCAACAATCTCTTAAATTGCATGTCCTTGACTCAGCAGATACGCCTTGGTCCGTGACTTCCAGTAGGGGAAGTCCTCTCCATCGAACATCCACAGCTTGACAGTACGCTTCTCCATGTCGTCTTCGGATCACAAAGCCGGTGAAGGTCAACTAGTGATCAAATCGGCTTTGATACCAATTGAAGGACCGAGAAGGCGACCAGAGGGGGGGTGAATGGGAGCCAATTCAAATTCTTTTCAAGAACTTGGCCTATGTCCCAACTACAACCCAAACCAACCTCTAACCGAGTCACCAAGATTACACACACTAACTTGTAATGTGTTAACCCTAGGAATGACTCAAACCAAAAGGACACATAGCGAAAGCACAAAAGAAACAAAAACTAAAACAAGGAAGGTCTGAAAGGTCACAGAACAGAGCCTGACGGAAGTTTTGTGGTACCCGACGGAAGTTCTGTCAATTACGGAAGTTCCGGGCGATAGGAACACTGTCACTCACGGAAGTTCCGTGGTTCTTGACGGAAGTTCCATCATGATCAAAACAGCAGCTCCATTTGGGAAAGAAAATTACCAAAACCCTATCAAACGAACTCCAAAAATTACGAAATTTGGACCAGATGATTCTCAATACATCATGACCCTCCTCTGAAGAGATCCACTCCAAAAACACAAGGAATCATCATGAATTTCAGATCTTGTGCCAAGAACACCAAAAAGGGGAAACTTGAGAAATTCTTCAAATCGAAGGTGCTAGAGCTATTGATTCGGTCAAGGATCCATAGAGGATTGTTCTAGCTCATCCTAGCAACAAGTTTCTCAAGAAATCCGAACTAAAAACTCATCCAAAAGTGAGATAAAAAATCACCACGAAAATAGTTCCAAAAATAAGAAAAGGGGAATTTCGGGATTCAAGTGAAGAGGGAAATCTTGAGCACGAAAATACTTCTCATATCATAGAAAGGTGCTTACAAGATCCATAGGTACAAGGCTAGGAAGCCACCCTCTTCCTCCCACTATTTGGAAGAGCAAGAGATGTCTCTCACACACCCTTTCCTCTCCTCTAAAACATGAAGTCCTCTCCTAGCACTTTGAATAGAGTCATAACAAAAGGCTAATGGGAAGAGAGGCACCTCTCCCACTAGCCACACCTCTCCTTATATAGGCCTAAGGTCTATTGTCCACATGACCATTCTACCCTTGTCCTACATAACACACCCACCTACCACCGGGGGCATAACAGGCCATCTTTTTCCTCATCGCCTGAATGCCATCAGACGCTTCACGTCTTTGCTTCATCTCGAAGCAACCTCCGTGATGGTGCCACGTGCACCAACAACCACCACCACCGGTTTTGAGGCCCAAACCGGGAAACCGCCTTGCATGCTTCTCAAAGCGTGACTTCTCGATGTCGACGCGTGTCACCTTGTCCCGCGATCCTGCAGGGATACCGGTGCAAGTGACCCCTTGTCACTTGCACCGGCATCCGGTTCGCCTTGACTTGGTCAACATACCGTCTTCATCACCACCACGGTTTTGAGGCTCAACCGCGAAACCGTCCGTGCTTCTTGCCTCTCCACGTGTACGGTGTGGATCACCCTTGACTTCACCCGGCATCCCGATCGTCTGGCCCCAAGTCCCCTACTTGTGCCTGATCCTCTCACCGTTGACCGTCAAGTTGACTCCAGTGACCTACACATCATGAGACAAGCAAACACATTTCCCATCTCCTGCAATATCACCAATATCTCCACCAACTCCGGTTAGTCATAACCATGATATGCAAACCCATGCAATCCCTGGATTCCTGCATTTCAACTCAAACTTCAAATCCGCTCAAGTCAATTACTCATCACAAATATAGCAAACCATGACACATATCCACATGGTTTCTCATGAGAAATCTGAATGATTTTTTTTTTGAAAATATTTTAAGCATTTATGATCTTGTGTGTATTATAAACTCCTTCAGAGGTCTTCGGAGGATTGCACCACATGAAGTGATTGACAAGCTTCTTTAGCAAATTACAACTCTTGAGAGGGGTTTCTTACTTGAGGAGGTTGACAATAGGGGGCATGAGCTCTCAATTGAGAGAGCGATGGAGATGATCCTCGTGCTCCACCTACAAGTGAGACATGTGCTTGAGCACGCCACCGTTCTCTATGATCCTCCTCATTACTACATCAACCTCGACAATGTGCACATGGGGGATGATCATGGACATTGGAGGTATCTTGCTCCTCACTATCCCATCAGGAGGAGATTACAGGAAGGGATTGCAAGAATCCCTATCTATGAGGATGGTCTTATCACTCAACGCAAGGAGGTTAGTGCTAGTCAATCAAGTAATACTTTGGATACTAATCCTTCTTCCTCTAGTGCTTGTCTTATGGCTACTACCAGGATCAACTACAAGAGTGGAGATACTTATTGGATTCTTGACAGTGGGTGCACTCAACACATGACCGGGAAGCCAACCATGTTCACCATCATTAATGAAGACGAAGATAAGAAGGTGACTTTTGGGGATAACTCTAAGGGGAGAGTTAGAGGATCAGACAAGGTGGTCTACTAAGGACCTCCATCTCTCCAAGGTCTTTTTTGTGGAAACCCTCAACTTCAACCTTTTGTCTATTCGTCAGCTTTGTGACATGGGATTCAAGTGCACATTTGATGAGGATGGTGCAAAGATTCATGAAGTGAGGCATGGGAAATTGTATGTCATGGACTTCAAGTCAAGCAATATGCCACCAAGCACTTGCCTCTTCGCCAAGGCAACAAAAGGATGGTTGTGGCATAGAAGACTGGCACATGTTGGAATGAATCAACTCAAAAAAATGGTCAAGAGGAATCTAGTTGAAGGAATCAAGGATGTCACCTTGAGAAGGACAGATTGTGTAGTGCTTGTAAAGCTGGGAAGCAAGTTGCATCTTCACATCCACCAAGTCATTCATGTCTACTTCTCATCCCCAGTAGCTCTTGCACATGGACTTGTTTGGGCCAACACATTACAAGAGTATAGGAGGGAACCTATATTGCTTGGTGATTGTGGATGACTTCACAAGATACACTTGGACCTTCTTTCTTGTGGACATGTCTCAAGCAAGTGATATCTTCAGAAAGTTTGCAAGAAGAGCAAAGAATGAATTCAAGGCTAGCATTGTGAAGATATGGAGTGACAATGGGACTGAGTTCAAGAACACAACAGTAGAGGAGTACTGTGACAAGAAAGGGATCAAGCATGAATTCTCCACAACATATACTCCCGAGCAAAATGGAGTAGTGGAGAGGAAGAACAAGACGCTCATCATTCTTGCTCATGCCATGTTGGATGAGTATGGGACTCATGAGAGGTTTTGAGCTAAAGCAATCAACACAACATGCTACACCTCCAACCGAGTCTACCTCCATCGATTGTTGAATAAGACACCATATTAGCTATTGGTTGGACGGAAACCAAATGTTTCCTATTTTCAGATCTTTGACTGCACTTGCTACATTCTCAAGAAGAGGAGGAAGCCCAGGAAATTTGAGAGCAGAACTGACGAAGGCATTCTTGTTGGATATTCAGGAACTTCTAAGGCATATTGGGTCTACAATTCAGCCATAGGATGTGTGGAAGAATTCTATGATGTGCAATTTGATGACTCAAACGGTTCTCAAAAGGGAGATGAATCTCATGAAGTGAACATTGGAGATGAGCCTATGAGGAAAGCTTTGAGAAACATGCCCGTGGGTGAGGTTTTACCCCACAAGGCCAATGATGAAAACTTTGATGACCCCTCAACTCCACCACCTCAAACAACCTCTTCTTCTGAGGTGCAAGAACCAAACCAAGATGTTATTGCCTCTCCCACTAGCTCCTCCCAAGATTCAATGAGAGTGCATCCACCTACCCATGAGGGAACCCAAGACCTCAAGTCTCTCCACATACTTCACATCAAGCCACTTCTACAATGATGATGTCATCCTCCACTATTACCAGTTGGGGTGGTGACCGTGTGAGCCTTTGAATAATCCCACCTTTCTTAGCTTGGGAGGTGGAAGCCACCTTAAAAGGGAGAGCTACCCTTCCCCTATTAGACTAGTCGATGCTAAGATTGCTTATTTGGGTCGTAGACCTAGAATCGGATCGGTGTGTCGGGCTTTCGGCAGGAGTTGTGGTGCTAAGATTACGGAAGTTAGGGAATCCGGATTGGTGTGTCGGGCTTCGTTCCACCCCACCTGGGCCGGATGTATCATTTGGTATCAGAGCTGGGCCCTTGTTAAGAAGGGGAGAATGATGAGGACATCCTCCACTATTACCCGCTGGGGCGGTGACCGTGTGAGCCTCTGAATAATCCCACATTGCTTAGCTTGGGAGGTGGAAACCACCTTAAAAGGGAGAGCCACCCTTCCCCTATCATACTAGTCTTTTAGGGAGATTGGGCCTTTCCCCGAGTTGGGGCGCCAGAGTTGCGGTGCTAAGATTACGGATTCGGGTCGTGGACCTAGAATCGGATCGGTGTGTCGGGCTTTCGGCAGGAGTTGCGGTGCTAAGATTGCTGAATTCAGGGAATCCAGATCGGTGTGTCGGGCTTCGTTCCACCCCACCTGGGCCGGATGTATCATCCAAGCTCCTCACACAACAGCCCCACATCCTCTCCAAGCTCTAGCTCCAAAACAACAAAGCATATGAGTGATTCTCCCACCTCACTAAGAATTCAAGATACTCATATCTCAAGAGAGGGAGCAATTCATGATGCCCAAGATACTTCACCTAGATCTCCCCCCACTCAAGAAGGACATCATCCTAGACCCAAAGCCATCAACAAAGACCACTCACGTGACTTGATCATTGGGAGTCCATCTCAAGGTGTTAGGACAAGGAGAAATCAATACAAGCCCAACTATGTGAGTGAGGGAAATGATGAGGAGGCAAATGTTGCAATTGAGAACATCTCTTTTGTCTCCATGATTGAGCCTACAACAATTGATGAAGCCATGAATGATCACAAATGGGTTATGGCCATGCAAGAAGAATTGAACAACTTCAAGAGATGCAAAGTATGGAAATTGGTTGAGACGCCCAAGAATTGTAATGTGGTTGGCACCAAGTGGGTCTTCAAAAACAAGCAAGATGACAAAGGAACAATTGTCAAAAACAAGGCTCGTTTAGTGGCTAAGGGATATTCTCAAGTGGCGAGCATTGACTTTGAAGAAATATTCGCACTCATGGACCGTCTTGAAGCTATTAGGATCTTACTTTCCTATGCATCACACAACGGCTTCAAGCTCTATCAAATGGATGTGAAAAGTGCTTTCTTGAATGGAGAGATCACTGAGAAAGTCTATGTGGAACAATCTCCGGGGTTTGAGGACCCTAAGCATCCATGACATGTGTACAAACTGAAGAAAGCTCTCTATGGCCCCAAGCAAGCACCAAGAGCATGGTATGAATACTTGAGGAACTTCCTTCTCAAGAATGGTTTCAAGATTGGAAGCATTGATAGCACCTTGTTCACAAAACATGTTGGGAAGGACCTCTTTGTGTGCCAAATCTATATGAACAATATCATCTATGGGTCAACCAATGAAAAGTTCAATGAGGAGTTTCGGGAGATGATGGCAAGAGAATTCTAAATGTCAATGATTGGAGAGTTGCATGTGTTCCTTGGTTTTCAAGTCAAACAATTGTGGGAAGGGAACTTCATCTTTCAAGAAAGGTACACCAATGACCTTCTCACGAGATTCAACATGGAAGATTGCAAGCCTTTGCACACACCTATGGCAACAAGCAACCCCTTGGATGATGATGTGAATGGAAAACCGGTGAACCCCAAGCTTTATAGATCTATGATTGGTTCTTTGCTCTATCTCACCGCTTCAAGACCGGACATCATGTTTAGTGTGTGCTTGTATGCACACTATCAAGCAAATCCAAAAGAATGACACTTGAAGGCGGTAAAGAGGATATTGAGATACCTCAAGTACATACCTACCATGGGCTTATGGTATCCTACAGGAACAAGCTTTGAGTTACTTGGGTATTCAGATTCGGACTTCATGGGTTGCAAAGTGAATAGAAAGAGTACATAAGGAGGTTGCCAATTTCTTGGAAGATCTCTATCTACAGCCAAAGTGGAGTACATGGCGGCGGGACCATGTTGTGCTCAACTTCTCTATATGAGGCAAACACTCTCGGACTATGGCCTTAACTATACTCAAATGCCACTATATTATGATAGTGAGGCGGCAATCAAGATGGCCCTCAAAACTGAAGATCATGGTCATGCTAAGCACATTCAAGTGAGACATCACTTCATAAGGGATCATGTTGAGAAGAAGGACATGGAGATGGTGAGTGTGCGAACTCAAGATCAATTGGCGGATATCTTGACCAAGCCACTCGACGAGAAGACCTACAACAAGCTAAGGGGAGAACTCAAAGTTCTCGACCTCTACAACTTCACATGAGTAACCCTTGAGCTTGTCCTTTGTAAATATGTATAGTGTCTGTTTGTTTTGTTATTTGTGTCCATGTATTTGTGCTTGTTTCTCTTCTTTTGTAGGTTGACTTTGGACCTCCTTGAGATAGCAATGGACGTGGGTTAAGCTTGGGAAGGTGGTTCATGGTATGCCCAAGGCTTTGAAGAATGGTCCATTGTGAGCAAGCTCAAGTTGGGAACAACTTATCATTGACACTTTGGTTTGTAGCGGTTCTCTCTCTTTTCTTTAGTATTGCATCATGCATTGTATACTTGTCGCATTTGCATTTGCATTCGTGCATTGTGATACCATACATGCTCCCAAGTATGTGTCTAGGGGGAGTTGCTTATTTACAATGTAAGTATATGACCCTCCAGATGATCACATAGTGATCGTTGTGCTTAATGCCCATTGAGTCACATTCAAACGGGCTCCAAGGTTAAATCTACTTGTGTAGCACAAAGACAAGCGGCTCATACATTCCCATCACACAAATGACTAACCTTTGCATTTTTTGAGAAAATACTTTGTTGAGTCATGTGTGTAGGGGGAGCTTTGGTAAAACATCATCATAACCAAGAAGGAGCACCATGAAAGGGGGAGTTTTCCTAACTCTTGCCATTTATTATTTGCTCTTTGGTTATCTTGTGTTTTTGCCTTTGGTTTATGGTTTTTGGTGATAGCCGTTAGAGCTGGATTCTAGAGTGATTGGACGGTCCGGTCAGCTAGTGACTGGACAGTCTGGTCAGTAGGCCCAGAAAGCTAATTTCGTGGAGCAATGGTTAGTTTGAGGTTAGAAGCCTATATAACTTTGTTGCTAGGGTCTTGGAGACCACTCTTGGCCATTGGAATTTTTTGGAGCATTTGGTGAGAGCTAAGAGGCAAAGAGAAGAGCACTAGGAGGAGATATTGCATATCTTGAGAGTGCTAGTGGAGAGTAACTTGAGCATCTTGCACATCTAAGGCTAGGGTGTTGTTGAGGGTGTGATCTAGATTATTACTCTTGGTCTATGGTGAGACATAGACCGGTTAGGTGTCGGTAACCGAGCCTATCATGATCGGTTATGAAGGCCATCACATGTTTGTACATGGTTTGAGCCCGTCGGTGAAAGGGGCATCACTAGTCAGCGCCCGTGTCGGCTCAGGGAGTTTGGCAAGTTCTCGAGGGAGATGAGCTTGTGCCTTGGTGGCAGCGGTGATGCACACCGTGTCTTCACTCTGGGAGTGATTGCCAGCTCGTGTGCGAGAACTCCACATTGGTGGCGGGAGGGACCGGGACTCCGGCGGGAGTGGTCCAACGAGGAGTAGGGGAAGGCGCCATCCTTCTGAGACCTCGGGTAAAAAATTATGAGCCATCTCTTACTCTGCTCCTTACTTTGATGCACTACTTTCCGCATTTACATACCGTGCTATTCATGCTTGTGTGCCATTGTTGTTATTGTTGAGTGTCTTGTAGAATTGCATGAATAGGCCTCTTGCTTGCTAGTTGTGCCTTAGCTTCTGCATTTGATCACTAGCTTACGTAGGAGTTGTATTGCCTTGTGTGATCCACTAGTATGCTTAGGTTGCTGTTCCTTTTATAGGTTCATTATCTTGCTAGTGTGATCACCACTAGAATTGTGTAGGAGTTGTTTTGAGTGGTCGATTTTCGAAATTGGCGAATTTGGTACATAGTGCAAGTTCCTGATTCAATCCCCCACAGGGCCTTGATAGCCCTAGTGTCATGTGTCTTAGTATAGGATTAACTTGTAGGTGGTGACAGCCCTACTTTGCTTAATCCTTCCTGTTCTGGCTTAACATAGGACCTAGGCTTGTATGTGTTGTATTTAACCTATAGAGGAATATAGAAGTACATAAGGATCTAGCTTGACTCCTCTTTAACCCACTTAACCTAGGCTTTGTGTTAGTGTTAGGTTGGTTTGTTTTGTGTGTCACTACCCACTATCATTATTATCTTTACCCCTATCTATGACTTTGGTATATTATTAGTTATATGGTTATGAACATGTTATCTCTTAACTGTCGCTTTTGTAAAGGGAAAAATAAATGACAGCCATTGGGATGTTTGTGCGCTTGCAGATTTAACTTGCCCACACCAACCATTTGTTGAGTTCTACCAACAAGTAGTTCTGGCGCCTTGCCCAGGTCTATTTATTTGGTGTGACTTAGCAGATGCCAACAAGCATTTCTAGCACCGTTGACGGGGAAGGCCCTGGTTAAAAGAGAATCACTAGCATTGTTCCTAATTATATTCCTATGAATGACCATTGTATAGATAGGTTTATCTTTGCTTTGTTTTCTCTTTATGTGAAAACAGGGTCGTATACTGCTGGCCCTGACCTATCAAAGAAATAAACAGAGAATCTGGAAGTAATCTTGAGAAGAGCACAACCTCGAGTCATCCATCCTCAAGATACTCTCGACAGTCAAGTCAGCTACATCTGCACCATCAAGCTCAACGCCAATGGCCAAAAAAGTGCTTCGTGAGTACCCCGCTCCCTCTGTTGACAATGTGGCTATTGGGCCAAACGTCAACACTAGGAACAGAAACTTCAGTCTCAAAGCCGGCCTAATCTACATGGTGCAGGCCAACCCATTTAGAGGGACGGCCAATGAGGACGTAAATGCTCACCTTCAACTATTCCTGAAAATTCGCAACACTGTGTCCATTGAAGGAGTCACTCAAGATGCCATCCGACTCTGTTTGTTTCCTTTTTCCCTCCTAGGGAAAGCGAGATAGTGGTTCTATGCGAACTCAAGTATTGTGACTACCTGGAATGATTGTTCCACAGCATTCCTCAAGAAATTCTTCCTGCTAGGCAAAACCCATGCCCTTCGTGGAAAAATTTCAAACTTCTAGCAAGCAGAAGAGGAGTCCATTCCTAGAGCGTGGGAGAGGCTTCAAGAGTACATGTTAGCATGCCCACATCATAGGATGGTTGATTGGCTAATTTTGACCACCTTCTAACACGGGTTGGCATCAACAGCCCGTGATCATCTCGATGCTATTGAAAAAAAAAGAAAAAAAGAGAGATTCTTGCTCCTTGAAGATCTTGACAAAAAAACTCTTGCTCCATAAAGAGCTTGAGAGAAATAGAAAGAAAGAAAAAGATAGCCAATACTGCCAAATAAAGGGAGAGACAAATAAGAAGGGTCTACATTCCACTTCACCCTATCCACCACACATGCACATCTTGATCATGCTTGTAGGAAATGCTTTCTCAATGGATCCACTCTTTTGACTCGGTGACATACGAAATACAGGTATGCCACATTTATCCTTACCCGGAGCTCCACATATTATCCTTTAGAGATAGGATTTTGAGGCATCAGAAAGCCTTGGTGAGGAATACATACACACTGAGCGAACTAAGTGAATTATTTGAGGAACTTAGATTTGTCACCAAAATTAAATAACCCCAAGGCCAAAGTCAATCAGAGAGAGTAGGTGAAATGAGAGTCCTATGTTGGTGGTTTCTAGATGCCTATTTTATCTACCAAAAAGGGGTGTTTTGCGTCTTAATTTGGTGGTTTGGACTAACAATTAACCCCATATTTGCATATATTTGTAGTTGTTCTGTTCTAGATGTAATCGTAGGAAACAGGTGTAAAACAGGACAATTATGGATAAAGAACTAAAGAGTAACAAAGATGGGCCAGATGCGGAGCCGCGCCGATCGGTGCAGAAAGAAAAGATGACAAAAACACGACCCAATCCGAGAAAGACGAAGGCCCAACCCAGTATGAGTTAGAGTCGGTGGAAGTTGACCTAATCCCGTCGAGTATAAAAGGAAGATAATTATCAAGAGCCAAGGGAGCCGGCGATTGCGAGAATTAGTTATTAGAACTAGGGTTCCAGGATATTGGCGGCGAAGGTTGGTCAACACTGATGAGGTCCACCAGAAGGAAGGTCGCGCCGATCGGCGTGATGCTTGCACCGATCAGATTATGCGCATTCCAGTGCTATTTCTTATCCACTGCTATGTCTAGCGGAAGGATGAGTGAGTAGTCTCATATTCTCTTCTTTGGTGCGGGGATCTGGTCATGTAACTCTCATACTTATTGATACTCTCTTGATGAATTTAGTCTATGTGATGAACTTAATTGCACATCTATCTATCCTTTTCATTAGTGTATCGGCCAATACACTTTTGCCCATTACATAGTGCAAGAAACCAGTGGGGAGCTAATAGCCTCTGTAGTGACAGCCGGGGTGAACAAAACCACCATGTCTTGTAGAATATTAGAGTCATCACTCGAGTTGATAAGAATAAGGTTGCATGCTAGTGAACCAATCCTAAGGAGAGAATCCTTCATTATCATGTTACCTCTTCAATAACATTCACCCTCCACTCTCTCATCGTCATCATTCACACCAACCAACCCATTGCAATTTGTTAGTAACCCTTTAATAATAATTGTTCCGCTCGTTCCATGTGGATTAGATAAGCTTGGAATACTCTGAGGGAAAAAGAGCTACAACTGTACACCGTCCTCTTGCGGTATATAAGTGGGTGCGTAACTACGACCAACAAGCTTTTTTTCTAGCACCGTTGTCGGGGAACAATCCAGTTCTTTTACTATTAATATTTTACTAATGTCTAATCCTCTCCTTTCTAGGTGTTTTTGTTTTTGTGTTTTATGTGAATTTTTAGGATGAGTACGACAGGACCTTCTCCGACGCTCAGGGAGCTTTCTCTACCATCTCTAGACGTGCTGGTGCCTCAATCCTCAGATGAGAAGGCCACGGCCTCCTCATATGTGTTGAACCCCATTATCATTAGCATGGCTGAAGCAAACAAGTTCTTTGGAGCGAAAGAGGAGAACCCGTATACTCACAAGATTTGGGGGCACTTTGCCAAATATTCCATCATGAAGGAGTGCCTCAGGATCTTTATAGGTGGCTGCTTTTCCCATTCTCTTTGGAGAAAAAGCCAAAGAATGGCACAAGACAGCATCTCGAGAAGCAAAAGGTAAATGGAGTGAGTTAGTTGGAAATTTTTGTCTCCACTATTTTCCTTTGCCAAAGGTGTAGAAGTTGAGAAGACAAGTGGTGAACTTCTTACAAATAGATGAAGAATCTCTCACGGAAGCCTAGACACATTTTCAAACATTATTGAAACAAGGACCTAACCTCGGCATTGATGAGAATATGTGTGCTCAAACCTTCTACATGGCCATAAACAAGGCATCGAGGATGCATTTGGATGGATCGGCCGAAGGAGGTTTACTGAGATTGACAGCCAAGACAGGGATCGAATTGTTAGGTAGAATTGCCGAGAATGAAGCTTTGCACAAGCATTGGGAAGAATATCTAGAACCAAATTGGCAATGCCCAGAAGTTATGTAGAAGGAAGAGTCACTGGCTGAACAGATCTTGATGTCCGAGAGTAGAGCAATGATTACTTTAGAGCATAAATTTGAAGAAATAGAGCCTGTCAGACCCACCTCTGTGGATCTGACGTGTGCGCCGATCAGCACAGTCTCTGAGCTGATCGGCGCAGTCGCGACGACAGGAGAACCGATCACCCTGATGACTCCGTCGAGTTGCAAGGAATATACCAAGATAGAAGCTACGATTCTGGACAACCAAAAAAGGAGGGTTGACAGTAGTGCCTAATGAGAACAATGAGTTGATCCCTCAAAGGACTGTAACTGGATGGATGATGTGCATAGATTATAGAAGTTTGAACAAGGTGACGAAGAAAGATCACTATCCTCTTCCATTCATTGAGGAGATACTTGAAAGGTTAGCAAAGAATTCATAATTTTGTTATTTGGATGGATATAGTGGTTTCTTTCAAATACCGATAAGACCACAAGATCAGTAGAAAACTACTTTTACTTGCCCTTTTGGGACATATGCATATAGAAGGATGCCATTTGGTCTTTGCAATGTGCCCGCCAATTTCAAAGATGCGTGAATGCCATATTCGCTGAATTCATAGAAGAGATTATGGAGGTATTTATGGATGACTTCTTCGTGCATGGTGCTGATTTTGATAGTTGTTTGGAGAATTTGGAGAAGGTTTTGAAAAGGTGTGTTGAATGCGACTTAGTTCTTAATTGGGAGAAGTGTCACTTCATGGTAACAGAAGGGATAGTACTTGGTTATGTCATATCTAATAGAGGGATAGAGGTTGATAAAGCAAAGGTATCTACAGTGGAGAAATTACCTCCCCCTACTGATCTTACAACTTTGAGGAGTTTTCTTGGACATGCCAACTTCTATTGCAGATTTGTTAAGAATTATTCGAAGATTGCTAAACCCCTAACAGAATTATTGAAGCAAGATACAGAATTTGTCATGAACGATGAAAGACTCTTTGCCTTCAGAAGATTAAAGGAAGCTCTATGCTCTGCACTCATTATGCAACCACCCGATTGGAGTTTACCTTTTGAAATTATGTGTGATGCAAGTGACTATGCAGTTGGAGCTGTTCTTGGACGACGGAAGGAAGGTAAAGTGCATGCTATTTGTTATGCTAGCAAAACTTTGAATGAGGTGCAGATCAATTATACAACAACTGAGAAAGAGATGTTAGCTGTTATATTTGCTTTTGAGAAGTTTAGATCCTATATTCTAAATTCTAAGGTGATTGTATATACTGATCATGCTGCTTTAAGATACTTGGTTTCAAAGAAGGAGTCTAAGCCTCGGTTAATGTGATGGGTATTGATGCTACAAGAATTTGATTCGGAGATAAGAGATAAGAAAGGAGTAGAAAATTCTATAGCAGATCATTTATCTCGTCTTGAATCATCATCAACTGAGCCAATAAGAGATGAAATGCAACAAGAGCAGTTGTTTGCCACATTTGATCGTAGAGAGAATTGGATGATGGATATTATCAAAGGTTTCAAGGGACAAACTGATCTGATGAACAAGAACACAAGGAAAAGAGTTAAGAGTGAAATGAGAAAATTTATATGGGCCGATGGAGCAGTATGAAGATGTGTACCCAGAGAAGAAAGAGCGAGCATTTTAGCAAAGTGTCATTCTTCGGATTACGAGGGACATTATGGCTACTTCAGAACACAGGCAAAGGTATGGGCAAGTGGATTCTGTTGTCCTACTATGCATGAAGATACAAAAAGGTATGTTGCAACATGTGCTCAATGCCAACGAATAGGGAATGTTAACAATAGGAATGCAATGCCTCTTAAGTACAATCTTAAGTGGATATCTTTGATTTTTGGGGTATGGATTTTATGTGACCCTTTGTGAATTCTCATGGTTTCGAGTACATATTGGTCGCCGTTGATTATGTCTCCAAGCGGGTCGAAGCAATGGCATGCAAGGCCAATACTACAAGAGAATCAAGGAGTATACTTCAGGAGCAGATATTTCCTAGTATAGAGTACCACGGATAATAATTACAGATGGAGGATCCCATTTTACAGGAGGAGAATTTACTAGGTTTTTAACTAAATCTGGAGTTGAACATAGAATTGGAACAGCCTACCATCCCCAGACGAATGGACAAGCAGAAATATCAAATAAGCAATTAAAGGAAATTCTACAGAAGATTATTACAAAGGAAGGAAAAGATTGGGCCATGAAGCTTAATGGAGCGTTATGGGCATATAGGATGGCATTCAAGACACTAATTAGTATGACACCATATCAATTCATCTATGGGAAATCATGTCACCTACCGGTGGAATTGGAACATAAAGCTTATTGGGCTATAAAGGAAATAAATTTGAATCTTAATGCCACCGGCGTGAAAAGAAAGATACAAATAAGCAAATTGGAAGAGATGCGATTGCGGGCATATGAAAATGCGGCCATATACAAAGAGAAGACAAAGAAGTGGTACGATAAGAAGCTTTTGAAGAAGGAATTCAAGGAGGCAGATTGGGTGCTCCTATTTAATTCATGATTCAGATTATTTGGTAAAGGCAAACTGCGAAGCAAATGGGAGGGACCTTATCTTGTGAATACGGTGTTACCTTCGGGAGCTATAATCATAATGGATGGCAAGAGAAACAAGTATACGGTGAATGGACAACGTCGAAGAGTATATCTAGAACCCGACACATTTGAATTAAAATCTTTTGATGTGTATTTCACTGCTTAGTGCCCCGTGTGGTCGAGCTTAACAATGTAAAACAAAATCTTTGTATGTATTATGATTTCCGTGGTTTTTCTGTTTCTGATTTGGTAATTTAGTGTACCACGCCGATCAGTGCGTTGTTGCGCCAATCGGCGTAGCCCTGCACCGATCGGCGTGGCATAGTTTTTTTGGTTTCTGAGTCAGTTTTGGACCTTTCCTTTTTAAGACTCGTCAATTCCACGAATAAGAGATAGAGTCATAGTCCAGTTTGAGATCAAGGGATATAAATATGAGAGGACAGCAAATGCATGGATCAACTTGCATTACATCGTCACCCAAAAAAAACCCTAAGAGTAGAAGCGATGGAAAGCGGCATATCAGGTAGCAACCAAGGCGGTGTCGATCGGCGTGACCCTTGCGCCGATCGGCTCGGCGGCGGATTTCCGCAGCCCTCTGCAAATTGGTCCTGGGAAGAAGTCGACAAAGTGCTGACCCCAACACCAGATGATCCCCTCGTCTGGTCAAACCTGCGGAAGGAATTCATGAAGAAAAGCAAAGCTGACACGTGGAACGCCGACAAGGTGAAGATGGACAATCAACTTTGGCAGATGATGAAGAGAGTATCGGTGCGCAAAGGAAAATCTATAGCGCCTATTAAAAGTGAAGTTGTTTCTCAAAGTTATACCATGGAAAGTCTTCTTGATCTTACTATGCCCTTGTCGTATGAGGATTTCCTATTTTTTGAAAGATAGCAAGAAAAGGAAGAGCTAGATGAGGAGAGCTCTCTCACAATCCATAGGTGCCGACTTTATAGTGAACATGACATTGCGGCCAAGTATGAACTCAAGCTGCGAGAGGAAGCCGAAGAAGCCATGCACGAGCGGGATGCGGAAAAGGATCTTCAAGCTAAAAGGGATGAATCCTTTCCCAGGGTTCTTACTGATTGGGAATGTTTTCAAGAAAATAAGATTCATAGGAACAGTTGTATTGAGGGCTGCAAGTGTTTCTTTTGTGCTAAAGATCTTCAACGCAAGGTTGAACTCCAGTTGGCCGAAGATCAAACTTTCGTACCTAGAGATTTATTATATGATGATGGCTATCACGTAGTTCCTAGAGGGAGGACGCCTAAGGAGATTAATGATGAGATTTCATAAAGGCAGCAGAATAAGGCGATCCGTGAGCATGAAGGAAGCTGCCAGCTACGCCGATCGGCGCGACACTGAAGCTGATCGGCGCGACCTGAAGATGGCTGAATTTATTGATCTGACGGCTCTGCCAAGTGAAGACGAAGAGCCTGCTACAAAGAAGTGTAAAACTACACCAGAGATTCGCAGATCTACTAGATTATCGGGTAAGACAATTCAAAAGTATTCTAAATGGGATAACGACTTTGATCCATCATACTATTTGGAAACTTTGGAGAGTGGTCATCCTAGTGTGTCTGGAGATTTTAGTGATGATTTTGATATGCGAAGAAGCTTTGGTAGTCCTAAGTTTGAAAATTGGGGAACACATGAAGAATACAGTAATGATAGGATAGCAGGAACTTCAACGAGAGTTAATGGTAATGCAGTAGGAGGTGAAGGAAGTCGCAATGGTGGAAGAACACCACCGTGCCGATCGGCTCAGCCTTTGTGCCGATCGGCTCAGAGGAGTTTGAACAGTGCCTCCCCTTACAGTGTTGAAAATCATAACCTGCAACCGCCTGCTTGTTGTCCTGTCTGCCGAAGAAACATTGAGCGCCTGTATCTAGATAGAGATCGTGCTTAGAGGCATCAAAGGGATGTGGATCACAGAATCCTAGATACAATCGATATGAACGAAACGGACTACACTTTTCTCATAAGGAATATAAGACGAATTTTCCGAGTCTTGAACAGGCATGGTCTACATGATTAGTGTGTTGAGTTTCTTCTCTTGCAATGAGAACATTGCAATTTTGAGTGTGGAGGAAGTTGCTTTGCCATTAGTCATTTTAGTGTTTTTGAGTCTAGTTTGTCATTTGTTTTTCTTATGAGTGTTTAGTTAAGTTTATGTGTGTGCTTAAGAGAGTCTTGAGTCATGTTGAGAGTTGCTTCAAGGTCTTTTATGTAGTTTGAATTATTGCATTATCTTTAATAAAGTTAGTGTCGATTGTCAAATTGAAAGTGCCCCATACTATTTATCTTGTCTTTTTTATGATCGATTGGTTGATTACTTGAATTAGTCGGTTACCACTTAATTTTTGAGCTTTGTATTTGTGAAAATTTCTTTTGACTCATCATAAGCTAAAGCAAAAGCAAGGTCTAAATATGCCTACATAGCCGAGTGAATGAGAGCAAGCTACACATTTGAACTAATTAGATTGTAAGTAACTTTGTCAACTTTTTGCTCACGATTTCGACCAAGTTAGAAAAGGATGATCTATTTGTTTATCTCTGTAATTCTAGCCATTTATATCCATTTAAATTCCTTGCTATCATGGAAACCATACATCTTTGTTTCTCCCTCCTCCTTGATGCAACCTATATCCTCAATAAAAGGGAATTCAGAAAGTTTTCGCTGCTGGTATAAGACAGAAATTGCTGATTATATCGGGAATAGAAAAAGAGTGAAAGAAAAAAATATATATAGACTGTGTTGACCGACGCAGTGTTGCGCCAATTGGCGCTGTTGCAAAAAAAAAGAAAAAAAAGAAAAAAAAGAGATAAAGAGAAAATGTATTCCCTGAGAGGCAATAAGGTCATCAAAGAAAGCAGCTTTCTGATTATTTCTAATTCTTTACCATCGTTCTCATTGAAACATTTTTCTTTCTTTTCTTTAGATCTTCTATATTCCTCTTCTCCATTAAAGTTCTTTCCCAAGAAAATTCTTTCTTAGTGGGCATGATTGAGCATATTGTTGACATGGTTAATCTTATGGTTTAATTGAGTTATATAGCCCTCAAAGATCCACATACAATCCTTGATTAGATAGGAGAGGGAAGGAAATACACTTGAGAGATCCAGAGAGGACCAAATGCTTGATGTTTGATGCTAAAGATGAGTTGAGGAGAACTAAAATTGTTTTTGAAAAGGTTTTGTAGTGATTTGATTAAGTTCAAGTATGATATGCCAATTGGTTAAAAGGAGATGAGAGAAAATCTTTGTGGTGGGATAACGAGTAAAAATGATGATTGAGATTGATTGTATGAGAGATGGTGTGAAGATTCTTGTTACATATTTGATTTTGTATTGCTCGAGGACTAGCAATGATTTGAGTGCGGGGGAACTGTTGGTGATTTCTAGATGCCTATTTTATCTACCAAAAAGGGATGTTTTGCATCTTAATTTGGTGGTTTGGACAAACAATTAACCCCATATTTGCATATATTTGTAGTTGTTCTGTTTTGGATGTAATCGCAGGAAACAGGTGTAAAACAGGGCAATTATGGATAAAGAACTAAAGAGTAACAAAGATGGGCTAGATGCGGAGCCGCGCCGATCGGCGCGGAAGGAAAAGATGACAAAAACACGACCCAGTCCGAGAAAGACGAAGGTCCAGCCTAGTATGAGTTAGGGTCGATGGAAGTTGACCTAATCCCGTCGAGTATAAAAGGAGGATAATTATCAAGAGCCAAGGGAGATGGCGATCGCGAGAATCAGTTATTAGATCTAGGGTTCCAGGATATTGGCGGCGAAGGTTGGTCAACACCGACCAGATCCAATAGAAGGGAGGTCGCGCCGATCGGCGCAACGCTTGCCCCAATTGGCTCGTGCGCATTCCAGTGCTATTTCTTATCCCCCTGCTATGTCTAGCGGAAGGATGAGTGAGTAGTCTTATATTCTCTTCTCCGGTGTGGGGATCTGGTCATGTAACTCTTATACTTATTGGTATTGTCTCGATGAATTTAGTCTATGTGATGAACTTAATTGCACATCTATCTATCCTTTTTATTAGTGTATCGGCCAATACACTTTTGCCCATTACATAGTGCAAGAAACCAGTGGGTAGCTAATAGCCTCTGTAGTGACAACCGGGGTGAATGAAACCACCCTGTCTTGTAGAATATTAGAGTCATCACTTGAGTTGATAAGAATAAGGTTGCATGCTAGTGAACCAATCCTAAGGAGAGAATCCTTCATTATCCTGTTACCTCTTCAATAACATTCACCCTCCACTCTCTCACCGTCATCATTCACACCAACCAACCCATTGCAATTTGTTAGTAACCCTTTAATAGTAATTTTTCCACTCATTCCTTGTGGATTTGATAACCTTGGAAGACTCTGAGGGAAAAAGAGCTACAACTATACACTATCCTCTTCCGGTATATAAGTGGGTGCGTAACTACGACCAACATCCTACAGACTGTTTTGTATTCCAACAGCTCAAGATTTGGAGAAGCTACAACGCCCCATAGGTAAATCAAAGGTTAAGTACTCATGCCGACTTCTTCAATCCTATGTAGAGTGTCTTAGTTCTGCACTTGGGTATATTAAGAGTAAGAAATTGTAGCAACTCCTAATCAACAAAGCCTAAGCTTAGCTTTGCTCAGGACGAGAAAAGTTCAGCTTTGGGGGGTCTTGTTGATGGTCATTAAATACCAATTCTGACCATCAATATAGCCACAAATAAGGGAAGGCTTAGCATTTCATACAGTTAGCTAGGATTAATAAGATTCCACTTGTTGATGGAGATTTATGTGCATGCAGAGAATATATATATAAGGAGTGGAGAAATGGAGCAAGATCCGAGAAAGCACACCTTCGGTCAATCAGAGCTCGCCAATAGGGATTCTCACGGATCAAATGGCGCAACTACAGCACCAAACAGACATACAGAAGGCTTAAGCCGTGGAGGAGTCAAAGGGGGCCACCCACCAGTGTGCCTGAATTATCGGGGGGGCCACTAGGCCCCACCCCTATTTGGCCGAATAGCCCAGCTCGGCCAAACAAGGAGTGGGCCCAATGGGGCCCAAATTCTTAAGGTGGTTTCCCACCGACTCTTCAAAGGCGGTTGTCCCCCTTAGGGCGGGAGTTACCGACCACAGAACCGCCTTTGCACCCCTATAAATAGAAGGGTGTGGCTCCACTCTCAACACACACCAAGAAGAATCCATTCTCTAGCATTACATTTAGTCTTTAGGGCCTAATGGAGTTTAGGAGAGAGAAGAGATGTCTTGAGGTCCTTGACCTAGTCTTGAAGAGCTTTCGGGTTAGTTCTACTCTAGTCCTCTCTTGTAAGACTTATTTACTTTATTAATATTATTATCTTCGTTATTCCTTATGCCTTATCCTTATGCTAGTGTGATAGTCTTGTGCTTTCTATAAGGTTATTGCCTAGTCATGTTAAGTTGTTATGCGCTACACATACCTATGCTAGTTAACCTATGCCCTTATACTCATGCAATGCATATTGTGGATAGACATGCTTTAGTCTATGAGGGTTAGAGTTATGTATGCTATAGTGTAAGGACCGAAGGCGTACTGAGAGGGGCGGTGAATCGATAAGCCGCTCACAAATCCGAATACTTCAATTCACACTACTTGAATCTAATAATTGTTGCAACCTAAGTAATTCTAGTAGGCCAAGACCCTACACATGCTAGTGTTGATGATGATATCAAGCATAGAAGCCAAACACACTAGCCTATGCAAGCCACAATTCAACCGAGTTACTAGAGCACACAATTGCAAAATAGTAAAGAGAGGGTCAAGAAATGCTCATGATTTTTTCCTGAGGTCTCGAAAGGATGGCGCCTTCCCCTACTCCTCGTTGGACCACTCCTGCCGGAGTCCCGGTCTCTCCCGCCACTAAGTGGAGTTCTTGCACACGAGCTTGCAATCACTCCCAGTGTGAAGACATGGTTGTATCACCGCTGCCATCAAAGCACAAGCTCGCCTCCCTTGAGAACTTGCCACACTCCCGGAGTAGACACGGGCGCTCACTAGCCATGCCCCTTTCACCGGCGGGCTCAAACCATATACAAACATGTGACGGCCTTCACAACCAATCACGATAGGCTCGATCACTGACACCTAATTGGTCTAGGTCTCACAATAGACTTACTCCCACTATCACTCTCAAGATATGCAATATCTCCTCCTAGTGCTCTCCTCTTTTCCTGTTGGCTCTCACCAAAGGCTCCAAGCAATTCCACTAGCCAAGAGACGTCTCCATGATCCTAACAACAAAGTTATATAGGCTTCCAACCTCCAACTAGTCGTTGCTCCACAACATCAGCTTTTTGGGCTTATTTACCGGACTGTTCGGTCACTGTCTGACTGGACCATCCGGCCACAACAACCTTCAGCTCCAACGGCTCTGTCCCTGCTGACTTCTCCACTAACCGGACCGTACGGTCAGTTAACTGGACCGTCCGATCCGTTTCTCTCTCCAGTCCAGAAACATTTCCAGCGCTTGCTTCCTTGCTGCCCGAAGTTACCTTGTACAGACCGGACCATCTGAAGACTTCAACTCTCGCAGTTTCCTCGCTGCTCACTGTAGGCTCTGGACAAAAACCACTTAGTGACCATACAATTCAGTCACCTCTGACCCCTCTATCCGGTCACTTCGTCCGGAAGCTGAAACTCCTCGTCCTTGCTTGACTTCGTTTCTCGGCTTCTGCAAACAGCTCCTTGGGTTCTCCACTGTCACCTAGTACATGTGATTTTACCGAGCATTCATGGACATCACTGACTAGACATGACCTAAGAGAAATGACCTAGACCTCTTGATCTATGGATACAAAGCCCTAACAACTAGACAAGTGTTCCCAACACTTGCTCTATAACTTGTCCTTAGCCTTGATCTATCTTCATCAACCCTTGGACTCCATCAAGCTCATCAAGCATCCATACTTGTGGTCATTGTCATCAATCACCAAGGTAACCATCATCCATATAGTTTGTAATAGAGTTTAGAGATGATTCCTGCATAGACAACACTCGTGTAGATATTAGTTCATAATTTCATAGTTGTCATCTATCACCAAAATATTCATACCTTGGGGATCCCATCTTCAATGGTTATGAAGCTTATATATAGTCTGTAGCTTGTTAATCCGTAGGGTTAAAGCTATGCATTTTCTAGCCCTTTACTTGTTGATCCATAGGGTCAGAGTTATACATGTTATAGTACTTGACTTATTGATCCGTCAAGTCATGGTTAGGTATACTCTTATTCATGACTTGGTGATCCGAAGGATCAAAGTCCCATGGAGATGGAGAGTATTGTTTAGCATTATAAGCGTGGTGCTTAGATTGGTAAATAGCTATAAGTATTTGTTTACCCCCATGAACAAGATTGACTTTAGTACTGGCATATGGACTTGATAGCCTAGTGTCACGTGTCCTAGTATAGGATTAACATGTAGGTGGTGACAACCCTGCTGTGCTTAATCCTCCCTGTTCTGGCTTAACATAGGACCTAGGCTTGTATGTGTTATATTTAACCTATAGACAGTAATATAGAAGTACATAAGGATCTAGTTTGATTCCTCTTTAACCCCCTAAACTTAGGCTTTGTGTTAGTGTTAGGTTGGATTGTTCTGTGTGTCATTGCCCACAATCATTATTATCTTTACTCCTGTCTATGACTTTGGTATATTGTTAATTATATGGTTATGAACATACTATTTCTTGACCACCGTTTTCCCTTAGGAGAACTATAAATAACAGCAATTGGAGTAATCCAGTGGTGAAATGCTATAACGAGATGTTCGTGCGCTTGCGGATTTAACTTGCCCACACCAATCATCTGTTGAGTTCTACCAATAAGTAGTTCTGGCGCCTTGCCAAGGTCTATTTATTTGGTGTGACTTAGCAGATGTCAACAATTGACGAGAGTTCAACTATGATAGAGGGTTACTGCATCGACGAACTACGACATCTACATCGACGGTCTGCTTCGTATACTATTTGCACAAAATATAGCGCCAACAAACCCTACTTGAGTCAATGTCGCATATGCTTTTAATTGTGTTGCTCTACCTGTTGCTAGAGTTAGTTTGCGTCTTGAGTTTGAATATCTATGAAAATTGTCTAAAACTAAAATCTGAAATTTGAATAACACACATATTTCTAACAGAATATAAAGTAAAATCACAGGACAATACAACAGTAGCCCTTGATCGACCAAATGTAGCTACAGCACCCATGAGAGTGTTGCATCGTTCCTTGAATAAAGCAGGAAAACATTTACTATATATACAACAAGGCTAATCGCGAGACCAACTTAAAATAAATAGTCGAGCACTCCGGCAGTTCTTTGATCATGGTCTTTTACCGAGAAACTAGAGGTTGCAACCTCTCTACTTTCTTTCTACTGCCTAAACATTGGAAGCTTCCGTACTTTGCTAGCCTGCTCAAATGCATAAGCAATCTCAATCAGCCTCGGCTCGTATCCTTTGAGCCCGCCCAAACTTATGCCAAACGGTGCATCCTGCTCGTCATAGCCAGCAGGCACAGCTATGGCGGGGAAGCCACCAAGAGCAAACATGGAGGCGGTGCTGGAGTCTGGCGCAGCGATCGCGTCGAGCCTGTGTTCCTTCATTACCTTCTCGACGCCATTAGTTGTCAGATCGTTGAGTTGCTGGATTGCAGCCTTTTGCATGGAGCCGATGCCTGTGGTGTTTTCAGCCACTAAGAAGATGAGCTGTCCAAATTGCTTGAGCATCTCCTGCAGTTCATGTGTGACAATTCGCGCACGCTTAGTTAATGAGATTGAGAAACTATACGTATAAATGCACTAAATGGCATATAAAGTTTGAATAATTTATTAAACTAACCTCATTCGGGTGTGCATTATTGAACGCAATTACTTCGGCAAGGGAACGAACAGGAGAGTAAGTTAAATCCGACAAATAAGCGTTCAGGCTTAACTTGAACTCTGCTGCTAAAGCAACCACCTCCCCACTTATAGTGGCGTTCTGTATAACAACCAAATTTTCTATCTCAAGGTTCTCGATCACAACTGCTCCATGTTTCCTTAAGATATAGTTATTAAAAAAATGATTAGTTGATGTTTAAATCAGTTGCTTTATACAGTTACGAGCAGTAGTGGACAAGAAGAATTGCTCGCTTCAAGAAAATTGGTCACCTCATTGTGTTGAGATGCTGGCGGTAAACCATCTGCCGCGCTGTTCCATCCTCGAAATCAAAGAGACCATTTGGAACACCTATTCTCTTTCCTTTCAATCCGTCAATCTTCAAGAACTGCAGGTATCCACCCTCAGGAATGTACTTGAACGCAGCTTGCGTAGCTGCAGCGTCAAGTTCATCGTATCCGACAATAGCTTCCAGGACATGGACGGCATCAGCTACGGTGCGACAGATTGGACTGCAGTTAAAAAAAATCAAGTTATTATGCTTTGGCTACAAGATTATGAACATGGCTGTAATTTCTGTATATTCTTACCCAACTGTGTCCTGCCTGGGAGAAATGGGAATGACGCCGGCCCGGCTTGTCAATCCTACCGTCGGCTTGATCCCAACCACTGAGTTTAACGATGATGGGCAGAGTATGGATCCGTCGGTTTCAGTTCCTAGTGTCACCGCCGCCATGTTTGCCGCCGCTGCTATTGCTGGACCCGTGCTGGATCCGCACGGGGGTGCTGATAGCACGTAAGGATTCTGCATACAGGTACACGAAATTAAGCTATACTATGGTTAGGAAGATCCAAAATGTTCTTCCCACGGTGAGAAATGGTCTGAATTTCTTCAGAAAACAAGGTCAAAATGTTTTCCGAAATTAAATTCGTAAATCATGAATTTCTTCCGAATATTTTGTCTCTCTTTTTTATTTGTTTTAATTTTATCAGTCTGGCAGTTCCGCATGGTTGATGTCGACGACCGATATTTGTGGTTACGTTTAGCAGTAACTTTATTAAAAGTCAAGACCATATTTTGCTGTAGCATTCCTGAGAACTAATCTAGAATTAATACAATCTTCTTATTATTTAAAAAGATGCAAAAAAAAAAGTTAAATTCTTGTACAATCTTCTCACAGTTACCTTTAGTACACATTTTTTAATAACATACTAGAAAAGAAAAAAAAATTATATTCACATCTATAACATGAAATATATTATAATGTGCAGTTTTTTTTTTGTGGTGTTCGATTCTAAAGGTCAAAATTTTGTTGTGTTTAAATATAAAGGTTCGAAAAAAGCAGAGTCCACCAATATATGCAACTCTTCTCTATTTGCAAATACGTAATTATTCGCTCCGAATGATAAAATTGTCTGGCCGACGCTTTAGCAAAATACCACATTGCTTGTCAAGCATACCCCCAAAGTTAGTAAATCACTTACCCGGCCCTGGCCACCACGCGCGCTCCATCCGTCAGTACGGACGGCGCTTCGGAAGTTGGCCCACTCGTCCATGTTGGCTTTGCCGAGCACCACAGCGCCCGCGCGCCGCAGCCGGGCCACCACGCCGGCGTCGCGCTTGACCACCGACCCCAGCAGCGCCAGGGACCCGGCCGTCGTGTTGAGCCGGTCGCGTGTCGCGATGTTGTCCTTGAGAAGAACAGGCACGCCGTGCAGGGCGCTCAATGGGCGACAACCCGAGGCCTGCCGCTCGGCGTCGGCCTTCGCCGCCTGCTTGAGCGCGTCCGGGTTTACCTCGATGACTGCGTGGACCACCGGGTTGAGCAGGCGGATCTGACCCAGGTAGAACTGGACGAGCGCCGTCGAGGTCACGCTGCCGTTCTTGAAGCCTAGGTGGATGGCGTCGAGAGTGGCCTCCTGGAACTCGAAGCTATGGCAGCTGCTGGCTGTGAACGCGAGAACGGCAGCGAAAAGAAGCAGACGTAACTGAGCCATGTCGTGTCGTGTGCTTGTTCTAGTGATACATTACAGCGATATATACAAGAGCAAGTATTGCAATGTGAAGCAGAGAGAGAGAAGGAAAGATTCCTTGAGACGGCAGATGTTGAAACCGCGGGCTCAGCGTCGGTCTTGCGCCTGCTCGCTCGCCGGCTGTTCGAGGAAAAAAGTAAGATAACAGTGGGCCAAGATCCTATTTCTTAAAATAAATATTTTAATAGTTAGCTAAAAGGTTATCAGTATACACTGGTATTCGCTAATATGTTTCTGAGATGGATTTTCTCCTGTGCGTTCATCCATTTGGCAGGCCCTTGTTGATTGGACCAATTATATTCCATGGAAACGTTAGATGCCTTTCAAGAAAACCATGATGCCTCCCATGGTAAAGTTAAATAGAACTAGTCAACCATCATAATCCATAGGGTACGACAAAAACAAAACTTTCTTTCACGGAAACCCACAGCAGAACATGGTGCCGCTCACGCCGATAAGGCGGCCGCACGTGTGCTATTTAAAATGTTAAGCAGATGTCATTGTTTACCAGAACTCGTTGACTGACCTTTGATCCAACCGATTTACAGGCTGGATGGTTTAGTTGTAGTCATGAGTTCAAGTCATGGTGATCGCAATTTCTGCTATGACGCTTCTATTTTCATGTTTGCGCTCTGAGGGGGCTGTACATAAGAGGGAGTATTGAACTATAACTGAATTGTTTATTCTTTCTCATCAACTTAATCTTTTAGGTGCAACTAATCATGCATAGTAACTTAACATGATATTAAGCCAGAGGTCTTGAGTTCAAGTTCTGGTGATCGTATTTTCTGCTACACCGCTCCTATTTTCATGTTTGCGCCTCGAGAGAGCTGCACGTGAGGGGGGTGTTGAACTATAGGTAAATTTCTACTTTTCCCCATCAATTTAAGCTTTTGAGTGCCACTGATCGGTACTTAGTAACTTAACAGTTATTATTACTTTAGTTTTAGGCATCGTAAAAGAGCTATATCATGGTAAGTTAAAGACTCAGACCTTATGATTTCATGATTTCATGCAAAATGACGAGGGTCACTCTTCTGCAATGGAATTATACTCCAAAGAAGTGTTAGATGCATTTCGTGAAAACCTTGATACCTCACATGAACGTCCAAGATGAAGTATGGAGCATAAGTTTTCCCTTTCTAAAAAAACAAAAAACTAGAACGGTGGGGTTACCCATGGCATTCTAGACTAGAAAAAGATCGCTTTGTGACTTTATCGAGAAAAGTCCATGTCGAGACTTAATCTCAATAATATATCTATAGGCCTATGTATGGGACTAAGAACATGATGGTTAGCACACAAGACGTTTTTAGACAGGTTCAGGTCCTCTTACCGAGAGTAAAAATGCTATGTCACGTATGGCTTCTTAAACGGGGTAGTACGCTTATTCACATATTTACTGACTAATCTGGCCTTGTAATTCCATACAGCCCGCCCTATGGCTTTTTTTTTTAACATCAATGGGGGAGAATCCCCACCTGAAATTCCATTTTCTAATAAATGGGTAGCCTCAAATGGCTCAAGAGAGATTTACAACAACATACCCAAAACATAATGGGCATATACAAGTGAAGCAAAGCAACATACACCAAGAACTGAGAGAATATCAAAGAGAAACTACAAGTAGAACAACACTCGGCCGACATAGCTCTAATACACAAGTTGAAGAAGACCACCAATCATCAACAAAACACCATCGCCGAACAACATGCTTGCCTGCATCACAATGGCATTTGCACTACTATACCACCCCTCGTAGTTGCGCTGCCCTATTCTCACCCTCCACCTTCCAACAAGGGAAGGAAGCCTTGAAATACGAGAGAGCCGTCCAACATGAAGTGGACTAAGAGTGAAAGAAGAACTCAGACCATTGCGGACCGGACAACACCGATCTCCCTTGAAGCTGACGAAGACACATGTAGAGCATGCGGTCTCCACGAGCCACCATTTGTTGCCCTCTGTTGGGAAGAACCCACAAAGGAGAGATGGCTAGCAAGCATAGACACACATGACATATGATTTGATGGCACCATCAACAAGGATCCCGACAATGAAGCAGAAGCGCCGACAACAACCGCTCACCAAACCAAGTGAACAACGACAACCAAATTGGAATTGTATGCCATGTCTGAAGAGACAAGGGGAGACGGGCCACAAAGATACAACAAACCTCGAAGGCTTGCCGAGAACCAGGCCGAGGAAAAAGAACCAACATAGCTGAGCTACAAGATTCACCTGTCGATCACAGACGACAGCTATCAGCATGACCACCATGGTCACGCTACAGGCTACCACCAGAAATCCACAGATTGTTTGACGAGACCATCACACCGAACTTGAATCAAAATAGATCAGCCACCACAATAGAGGGATGGGCAATTTCAAAGGGGGTAGGAGGGCTCACAATGGCGCCTCCAAGGAGAGGAACAACACCCGCGGGTGTCGCCACCATCGGCACAAGCAGGAGCCAGAGCTAGGTTTTCACCCGAGCCCTCCGAACCCTAAGTCCAGATTGGGTACTGCTGCAGTCACGAGCAGGGGCAATCGGTTGGCTCCGTGTTGACAGTGTTGGGCGGACCCATGCCAAAGTGACGAGGAGACGGAGGCCCAGGACCTCCAGATCAGTGAGCCCTCCAAGCGGGAGAGCCCAGATCCCAGGCGCTGGCAGCTGGATCTTGCTGTGGAGAGGCCAAGTCATCCACTTCCAAAAAGAACAAAAGACATGCCATGACAAAAGCTTCAACTAGATGTAATTTTATTGCTAAAACACCATCCATTGGAAGGATAAATTTGCATCACTACAGATTTCAAGGACACGGCACGCCGATTGAATATGCTCCTTCTCTTTCTCATTCTGCAACAAGGCCCAGAAACTGATCCAATATGTTCCTCTGAAGAGAACCTGCATGGAAGAAAAATCTCGGCCATTGTTAAAAATCACATCATTTCGACTTAACCAAATTGCCCAACAAAAGGCAGCAGCTCCTACTAGAGATTGATACATAATGTTCTTGTTCATCCCATCTAACCAACCATTAAACATATGATTAATATTCAGAGGTGGAGGGAGATGAAAAGAAATATGTATGATTCTCCAAACAAGTTTAGCATTAGAGAAATCAAAGAAGAGGTGCTGAATTGTTTCATCACGGTCACAAAAACAACATTCTGGACTCCCTTTCCATTGCCTTTTTGCCAGATTGTCTTTAGTAAGAGTTACCTCTTTGATCAAATACCACATGAAAATTTTAATTTTAAGGGCAATTTTAATTTTCAAATCAAATGACATTGTGGTTGAATGTTGTTATCAGCCAAAACTCCATACATAGAGCGAACTAAAAAGATATTGTTTTGACACGCACCCCACATAAATGTATATCTAAATTCAGTCAATTCTATGAACATCACCCTAGCAACTAGTTGTCACCAAGCTAGAAGGTTTTCATCCACAAGAGATCGCCTAAATGAAACATTTAAAGGTATTGAGTTTAGCACAACATTCACCATATCACTTTTTTTATTAACTAAATTATAAAGATTGGGATATTGATGTTTAAATGGAACATCACCGAACCAGGTATCTTCCCAGAATCTAACCTGAGTACCATCATCTACATTGAACTTGCCCAGTATCAAAAATTCTTGTTTGACCTTCATAAGACCCGACCAAAAATGAGAATCTCCAGGAGCATATTCAACCTTTGTGATAGTATTATTCCGCAAGTATTTATTTCTGAGAATTGTCTACCATATCCCATCTTCATTGATTAATTTAAACAACCATTTAATCAGTAAACACCTATTCTGAAGGTCAAGGTTCAAGATGCCTAACCCACCTCGATCCTTAGGCATGCAAAGAATACTCCACTTAGTAAGTCTATATTTCTTTTTATGTTTATCAGTTTGCCAGAAGAATCTAGATCTGTAGAAATCAAGTTTCTTCAGAACTTCTCTGGGTATCTCAAAGAATGACATCATAAAGATGGGTAGACTATTAAGAATAGAGTTAATTAGAACTAAACGCCCTCCAACCGAGAGCATCTTAACTTTCCAACAACTAAGTGTTTTTCTGAAACCTCTCCTCTACCTCATTCCAATCAGAATTCCTCAACTTCCTATGATGCATAGGGATGCCTAGGTATCTGAAGCCGAAAATTTGTGATAGTTCTCCCTCCTTGTCTTTTGCCTCTCCAAAGCAAAACATTTCACTTTTATGAAAGTTGATTTTCAAGCCTGGGAGTTGTTCAAAAGCACAAAGTAACAACTTCATATTCCTGGCCTGATCAAGATCATCTTCCATAAAGATAATTGTATCATCAGCGTATTGTAAAATTGAGAGGTCATCCTCTACAAGGTGAGGGACTACGCCTGAGAACTGTCCCTCCTCTTTAACCCTTGCAATGAGAATGGCCAACATGTCAACTACTATATTGAAAAGAATAGGAGATAGAGGATCTCCCTTTCTAACTCCTTTTCTGGTTTGAAGAAAATGACCCACATCATTGTTAACATTAATCCCAACACTCCCTTTGGTCATAACTTTATGAATCCAAGAACACCATACAAGTGAGAAGCCTTTCATTCTTAATACTTGTTGAAGAAACGACCATTTAACCTTATCGTAGGCCTTCTCGAAGTCTAGTTTTAGGATGACCCCGCTCATTTTTTTCCTATGAAGCTCATGGATTGTTTCGTGAAGGATCACTACTCCTTCCATAATGTAACGTTCAGGAAAAAAAAGCTGTTTGGGAGGGTCTGATGACCTTATGGGCAATCAACATGATTCTATTGGAAAGCACTTTATGAAAATTTTAAAGCTAACATTAAGAATGCAGATGGGCCTATATTGCTGATTTTGGTGGCTTCAGTTTTCTTTTGCAATAAAAGTGATGATACCAAAATTAAGACTGTAGATGTCTAATCTTCCTTTATGAAATTCATTAAAAAGCTATAACAGGTCCGTTTTAATAGTATCCCAAAAAAGCTGATAAAATTTAGCTAGAAAACCATCCGGTCTTGGTGCTTTATTATGTTCCATCTCGAAGATTGCCTCTTTAATCTCCTTCTCAGTAAATGGGTCCGTTAACAATTCATTTTCTAATGCTAAAACTTGAGAAATATCCTCTCTGACAGTTTCATCTAGAGCAAAATTATTGTTAGTCAGAGCTCCAAAAAGAGATTTATAATAATCTGTAATATAATTCTTAAGGTTTTGCTGGCCTATGATAATTCCTTCCTCTTGCTCTAGCTGAAATATACGTGTCTTACGATGTCTACCATTAGCAAGTAATTGAAAATACTTTGTGTTGGCATCCCCTTGTAATAACGTCTTTGCTTTGGATCTCTGGAACCAATATAATTCCTCCTTTGTAAGCAATTTAGTTAATTGGGTTGTCAAACTATGTTTGAAATCCAATTCAAGCAGAGAGAGCATCAAAGTCTCCGCTTTTCTATTTAAAGCATCAAGTTGATAAAGAAGGAACTTCTTCTTACTCCTATTTTCCCCTAAATTTCTAGCCCAACCTCGCAAGTATCTTCTGACCAATCTAATTTTATCTTGCCACTTTTTCAACGGGGTCTCCCCCTTATTCGACTCATTCCAACCTTTGCTACCTGGTCATAAAAGCCCTCATGAGTGAACCAACTCAATTCAAATTTGAATGTTTGAGTGTTTCCTCTGTGAGAGGCCTCTCGAGTATCTAACAACAAAGGTGTATGATCAGAAATATCTCGTGACAAAGCCTCTACTGTGGATAGCGAGAATTTTTGTTTCCAATCCGTGATCAGAAATATATATATAGCTATGCTAATTCACACCCAAGGTGTGATATAGTATTTCACACCCTAGCCACTTTGGTCCAACCGAACCAGCATCATCCCGGACTCAACCCAGCCAAAATAGAACCCACCTGGTTTATCATTTAATTTGGCCAGCAAGCAATAACAGCACCATATTTATTTGGAAAGGCAATAAAAGCAGGCCCATGGAGATTTATTTCCATTGACCACGCTGTCATGTTATATATTTGTTCTTCCAGCCTCTCTCTCTGCAATTGAGGTGCTCACGATGCAAGATGATAGGTACGCCACAACCAGCTACTATTGTCAATATCCTCCTTGTGGTGATTATTTTTCAAATATTTCTTTGATGGTTTTCTGGATGTTTTATATAGCAGCGGGGAGAATGAGGAATTGGCAGAAACATGTGCGGGACGAGAAACATGCATGGTGCATATTGCATCCCTCATCGGCAAGTTCTTGCCAGTGCGGGCTGAAGTGATGTAGGGGGCTTATTATACACGCTCCTCACAGGCCCAACCACCATGCCTCCTATTCTCGATCCTTCGCAGCGCCACCCAGAACCGCGAATGTCCCTCTGCCACGAAGGAACACAGTCTTCCGCTTCGACAACAATGACCGATGTTCCTTGTAGAGGATGCTGCCCTGGGCATTTGCTTTATTAATGTACGTGCGGGGTTATTGTTTAGAATGCATCACATTTTTTTAAAATTATAAGTTATTCATTTTATTTCTCTGCATTCTACATCAAGGTCTCCTTTTTCATTCTTAGGGAGAGAAAAGTGATCCATAAAAACATGCAAGTTTGCTTTCTACTTTCAGGTTATGTTTTGCCATAAAAATCTTTTAATCTAACGACAAATATCTAATAATTTTGCAGGTTGCTAAGAAGATGTTGCTTTTCTCGTATCTGCCTTTGGAAGAGCATGTGACACATATTAGATGAAAGAGCCATTTTTCTTTTCGCCAAGTGTTAAGAATTTTGATATTCTTTAGAGCGGCAACTTGGCAGTGCCATCGCACAAAAGAGGCCACAGAGCAAAATTAGGAAATGCAAAGAGTGTAAAAACTTCAATGGAATCACAGAATATAGTGTATTTATGAGCATAGTCATGTACTCAGTTCAAACATGATCAATGAAATATAAACGATCATTGCAAGTAATAGATAGAACTCTTAGGTTCACCTTTCATCGTATTTTTTTTGTAATCTACAGTCATAAGACCAGTCATTTCCCAAAGCACTAATGTTTGATTCCATAGTGCATGTAGTGAATCCACTTAATTGAGATAATTGATTTCCACAAAATCACAAAATGCTCCCTCAATCATAAACTAACATGTACCTGAGAGTAAAAACCCAGCCCTCGTTAACCATGCTCGTGAAAAGATATGTATGCGTACTAAAGTCATAATAACTAAAGAGATATGATTTTGAAATATAAAACACTTGGAATGCAACAGCTCTAATGACCCAGATTCGGACAACATGGCCTCACGGTGCATTTCTTATATCTAAAATCCACTTATCGATGTAAAACAAAAAGAAAAGTTATGTCACAATATAATAATAAAAGTTTAATGTTTATGGAGATTGCCATCCAGGTGTTGGTAAAATCGAAAATAAGAAAACAGTTAACGTGTGTTGCTGTTAGATTGCTGGCAACAAATTTTCTGCTCACCAAAATGCAACGTCACTATTTGTGGTCGTATGCAATTTCACGGTCACGCATGTAGTCTAGAATTAGTCTGAGATTAACATTCATGTGGACTTGTAAAATAGGAATTAACAAAATAGTAAACACAATTAAGAGCTGAGCATGTATGCAAGCTATACACGGAATTAATGGGGTTAATTTCCTATTTGGTGAATGCCATAAAGAAACATGCATGCCTGCGTGCATGGTCAGTACGGCCGAATGTTTCTCCCAAAGGTATTCATCACAAATTAAATATATTGTACAGGGTCATCAATTTGTCATTTTTCCAAATGTGTCATTGTTGGCACTTGGTAAACTAATTAACTAGGTCTAGATAGTACAAACTTTGAGTTTTATATTCAAATGGCATTTCAAAACTAGGACATTATTATGGTTACAAATATTCATCATAATTTATGGTTTACTAGCTTCAGTCATACATGCCCCTGCAGGTTAACGTAGATTTTGCATTCATGCACATAATTGTTTATGACTATAAATCTAAGCAGTAAGGAAACCAAACAATATTAAACATCTAGCTAATTTGTAAGTAAATCTTTTTCTAGTTTGCAGCTTGAGTTCCACAGGCACCCTGCCTCTGTTGACTCTGCATTGTTTTACAATTAGGAGGCACAAAAATTCCTTTGGTAAAATATGGTTTTTTTTCTTGCACATAGCAAAATAGAAAATACTTGACGTGCTTGTCATCATAAAACTTGATACAGCTTTTGTGATCAAAGAAAATTTTCCAATGAAATATGTGGGTCCTTATGATTGCATAGAAACTTAATAAAGTATCTAGCGGCACTCCATTTCATTGAGATTAATCACTTTCAAAAATAATATATATTATGGCCCAAATCATGAATAATCATTGACTTGAGTGTAAAAGACCCAACCTACCCTAATGACTAAAATGAGCACAAATTGTCAGCGAAACACATATTTGGGTGGTGTTAGATTGTAGATAATAAATACGGGAATGCTTGTTTTCCGTTCATTGAAAGGAAAGCTTATTTTTTTGTCCACGGGAACCCTTTTGTTCATTTTATTATTATTTATTTATTTATAGGATTATATGTATTATTAATTAGTGTTATGTATGGACTATAGAAAAGTTGTCTCTTTGTATTCACTAAATCTAGATCGAAGGGCCAAAAACGTTGATTGAAATGACCTCTCATTTTCAATTGAATAAAAATTAGGGGCTCCCTAATAAATAATTTTTTATGTTCATCTAAGTTACTATTTATGCTTATCCACAATCAAAAAATATGGAAGTCGAACATGTGTTATTTGATTGATTTAGTTCTAAGATCAAAATGACCGTAGTTCAAAAGCAAGAATAGTCATTTAGCTCGTTGGATTACATGGTATTTGAGCATAAATTGTTATTAGTTGCACCCATAAAATCACTTTTTAGATAACTTTTTTTATCTCACTTAATTATTGCAGGTCCTGATGGATTAAAGTCACAAAACATGTTTTCTCTGCAGATTTTGTTTTCCATTTTTCTTATATGGCTTATGAACACCGATGGCATTCTAAACTACAAGTTTTTGTGCTGTTGTGAGCTCTTTACAATTTGGTTAGTCATTAAATGCAAAGAAGGATAAATAAACCTTCTATATTTGTAATGCATGCATGCATGATCTAACTGAATGGGCTGAAGCGTATGTCAAGTAATTAAGCAGGAGATAATTAAAAATACTTCCTAATTTGCAGCTTGAGTACCAAAGGCACGCTGCCCATGTTGACTCAGCGTTTCGGATGCATAAAAGTTCAGCTGGTGAAATAGTAAGTAGTTTCTTTTCGCACGGAGTGAAATAGCAAAATAGGTGGCGTGCATGTCACCATAAATAATTTTCATTTGGTGATCAAAGAGTAAAATAGCAAATATAGTGAAATATGTGGGTTCTTATGATTGCATGGAATTTTGTGATCACGTGAATCAGATGAGATCTGAACTTTCCATTTACAAATGTCAGCTAAAATAGGAAATAACAAAATAGTTAATGGCTGTAATTAAGAGAGCAGAGGTGTGCATATGCAATTAGTAGCAGCAATTAAGAGGTGTGTAGCCGGGAACCATGCATGCATGCATGCGTGGTGAATGGATAGGGTGGCTGGGGTGTGACTTAATATACCACATCTTGGGTGTGATTTAGCACTGTCCTATATCTAAACTAATAAAGGAGGAGTTACTGTGACCTATGCCTCATCAATGAAATGCTAATACCTACTAATTTGGATCCTTGGATCTAAATGAGACCAACTCATCTAGCCCTTGAATTAAAACCTGGTCCCACTAGATATTAACATGTTACACTTAATTTGTACTATAAAATCACTCAAGGGATACCTAATTTTAAGACTTTTTACACCCAAGATTCTACACATACCCACTCCTTTATTAGTTTAGATTAATTCCATAATCAAGGTGATTGATTTCCATATAATTAGTTAAATGATTTTAAAAGAATAGTTTATTCCTTCCATAATCAAGGTGATTAATTTCGATAATGATTTCATTCCATAACCAGCCAAATGATTAAAAAAATTCATTCCTTATTTATTCCTTCCATAATCAAGGTGATTAATTTTCGTAATGATTTCATTCCATAACCAGCCAAAAGTTTTCAAAACATCATTCTATAATAAAGATGATTGATTATGTGATGATATTTTCCTTCTCCTTGCCTTCTTTCCTTTTTCCATCTTTATATACGACCTCATTTGGGGAACGCAATCCTTGTGGGAATCCCACCCATCTTTATAAGCTTACCTCACACCACCACCATCGGCCACCTCGCTCTCCTCAGGCCTCCGCCGTCGCCGACTGCCTCACAACTCGCCCTCCCCATGTTGCGCCTCTCCTCTTCCCTAGCGGCGACGGCCTTCTCCTCCTCCTCGACTTCATGGATCTCCACCCCATGCACTCGGACCAGTCGCAACGCAACCTGGCCGGCTTAAGGATCAACCTTTACTCACCGTCGAGCAATGGCTGAACCCTGACGTCACGCACTTCGTCTGTAAACCCATCACTAGACAGCTATTCAGGCTCTCGGACCACAATGGCATCAAGAAGACTGGACCATCCTCAACCTCGACTCGCCGCCGAGCGCATCAAGACTCGTTCGACAAGGGGGTGGAGCCAGGCGTTGGGGAACACACGGTCGTTTATGGGGAACGCGCTGGGTGGCATCCGCGGGTGGAGCAACCTGGGTCATCGCTGGATCCCTCACCTACTATTTTTGGGTCAAACCCGCGCACGAGCTCCAGAGGAAGCAGGAGGCGAGCATCCGGATTTCCTCTTATCCTATTCTTTTTGTTCCCTATTCCGGTATTAGTTGGGGCTCTAATTCAGTTAGTACGGTGTACGAACAAATTGCTCCTACCATGTATACATATGATTTCACCTATGTTGTAGGCTTGGAGCTAGCATTCTCCTACAACATTCTGACAATGTATTGATTTTGCTTTTGATTTTGGAAGTTACAACCAGTTGATATAATGTATTAATAACAAGTACTGTACTTGCCTTTATATGTCAATAATTTTAGTTTGACTGATTAAACAAGAAGTTCATACATATAACTCCTAAAAAGTGTGTATTTGTTTTTGCACTACTATGTTTAAAATTAATTAACTATTGATAATAACCGTGTTTGAGTAGAGTTTGTGATATTATTATTTGCTAGCAATTGCAGAAGAGAAAGAACATAGCCTACAACAATAGTGCCAAGATAAGAGTTATGTGATGATTTCTTCGGTTTAAGTTTCCCTGCAGTCAGTTTCTAGGGAACTAGGCAAATGTCTTGGTTGGCATGAACTTGGGACTAAACCAAGATTGCATCGAAAGATCTAAGCGTGTGCTTTCTTTCTTAAAGTATTTTCTTTTGATCTATACTTTTATACTGTAATTATATCAACTTTTAATATTTACATATTCATCTCTATACTATACATGGAGTGGATTACATCAACAGATTTGATGGAGCGGCCATAATATTTCTCACAAGGTACAACAAAGTATGTAGTTCCTATGTCAAGGTAACTGTTTTCTTTTTTTGCTCTGCATTTTTCTATGATCCTAATAATCAAGCTGCAGGTGAATAATAAGTGCTATAAATATTCATGCTATAGGTAACCCTCAAGTGAAGCTCATCAGGTGAATAACAAGAACAATATTTTCTAGACATATCATTTATAGTTAGAATAAGGTTTTAAATACACTTTCTTTTATGGAACATGATATTTGCTGCAGCTTCAAGGATGTGAAACAAGATAGTGAGTGGTTGGGTGCACCATGCATGCACACAATATGTGCAGTGACAGTAGAAGCTGAATCATAGGATGCTACCGTGTAATTTTCACAGCTCATTTTACTCAGTATTTATTTTAGATATGTTTGTTTACTGCTCCTAAATATCCTAGGTGTCTTTTCAACTTATAATCATGTGAAAGTATTGAGTTTGTGATCTTTAAAGATTTATTCTAAAAAGTAAACATTCATCAGTTTTATTTTGGAATAGCTTCTGATATAGTAGATGCACTTATTTGCAATATGGTATTTTGATATTTATAGATTATAAAAGTTTGAACCTTATAAATGACGAAAGAACTGCTAATGGAGGTTGAAGGTGATAGACTGGCAGTAATTGATTGATTTAAGACTGCAATGGTGAATCATGATTAATCTATGGTAACAGTTGGGGAATGAAAAGATGTTCAATATGTTTAGAGCTCTGGGAACCACATGTTAATAACAAATTTGGCTAATAACTACTATCATGACATGATATTATATGAACAGAAAAACCTAGATAGAGGTAGCTCTCTGTCTCTTGTCTTTTTATTTGTGCAGAGTTGATCATTTTTTGGAAGGTGTAAACATGTTAAAAATTAGATGGTAAATGGCAAGATTTCTGCACTAATCATTTCTATATGAATTATTGCAGCTTGTATTATTAAATTGCTCAAGCAACTGTTAATTACTTGCTATTATTTAGGTATCAGTGTGAATTACCATTCTAATTCAATCAAGGTGTTTGTTTCAATAAGTGCTGGTACAAATTTACAGGGAACAATTACCTCTCTGCCTATAGTGCTGGTTTTTTTCTGTTTGACGCCTGTTAGATTTTGTGTCAATGAATAATGGTCAATATGTATGCTAAATAGACTCTTATCTTTTTTCCTGGTACATGTCAATAGCCTAGAGGTATTCCATCCATTTTTGTCTTGTTTGGTGAGACTTTAGATATCATATAATAATTTATGTGGGTGTTCTATTTGAACTATTTGGTTGCAGGGATTTGCAAACTGTACACATTAGTTTGGTTGGTCTATTACATTTACAATATAGAGATGTAACTTATAAAATACAAAGAGGTATATATTAAATGGATCTGATGGGTTGAGATTTTAGTCTGGTTGTTGGCTACTGATGAGTGCAGCCATTGCATTGTCTTAGCCACAACTACAGGTAGGCACAAAAAAAAATCTCAACCGATCACTATCAATGTTTTTTCGCCCATTTTTGGACCTGTAGATGTTTTTAGTGGTTGATACTTCCTGGCATATTGATATGTTGATGTTCCCTGACCTATCTAGGTTGTTTTCATACAGAGTTTCAATTATGAATGTTTGTGAATTTACAAAAAATCAGCACTTTATGTTGAGTATAGATTCATCAGACACTTTTGATTGATTGAATTTGGTATTATTGTTTGTCCTAATCACAGTTCGATTTATTGCTCAACTATCAAGAGATCAAACAATGTTGTAGCAGGTTGATTCTTATTTGATTCCTCATATATTCCTATTATTTACTATTACATATGTCATGCTCGGAATGCCATTTGATTCTTTTTCCCTACACACTTATATCTGACCCCCCCCCCCCCCCCCCACTCATTTTTCAAATTTATTTCTCTTTTGTCCTGCCTTTTTCATTCCAATTTCCATGACTACCCGATCTTCACAAAACTCACCACTCTATCTTTTCTGAATTATTTATTTTTTAATTATAGATGAAAGATCCATTATCCTTCCAGGCACAACCTATGTTCTTCTTGACATGTAAACACACATTTGTCTTCTATTATGCAGTTTACTTTTTTCTTTATGCTACAACATTTTACCTTTTTTATACCATTTACCAAATATTTTCATTCAATTGGAAATTTTGCCATAGATTGACAATATCCAAAAACCGAAAAATAGGTGTGGTGTGAATTTTTTTTAGAGAAAATGAAAAGGTTGTCTGCTATAATTTTAAAAATTATTTGGTGTTGAACTTTGGCGGTGCCGTCACCGCCATGTCCTGCCACAGCAGGCAGGACATGAACTTTGGTGGCCTGGTTGGCGGCATGAGCGTCTACCGTTGCCAAGCGCATATTTTCTATGACTTCACCCGTCGCTGCTTCACGCTTCTACTTCCTCCTCCCCTCTTGCTCCATCTTCGACACTGGCACCGAGCGCCGCCCCTCCGCAGCCCTCCCCCGCGCTTCGTGCCACCTCCGTGTGAAGAGAAGCAGCAACCACCGCTGCTTCTAGGTTCTCGGGAGTTTATACAATACGGTGTGGTGCATGGCGGCCAGACTTCCACGGCTGTTGGCGGCAGCGGAATGGGTGTCCCCAGCCTTCCGATGGGTCCACTAATCCCGTCCTGTCACTCGTAAGGATCATGTCAATGATATTGATCCAAGACCAGCCCAACGCACAGGTACTCAATGCACCGTTTTTACCATATAGTTAGATGATAAAATGTTTTGGTAGTAATGTGTATAACTAGCTGAGATTTTGGGTTAATTGAATCTTGGATTATTGAGTGAGTGAAATTATAGCCTCTGAGACTTATCTGTTTGTGTATGCTATACATTTTTGCGATCTCCATGTTTGATGCAAAATTGGTCTATATGTGTATTATAATGAACGTTAGGTGTCATTTTTTGATAAACAAAAGCAGACATTATTTAGACAATCAACATATTTCAATTTTGGTTGTGATTTAATAAAACCAACATTAATTTTCTTATTATGTTATTATCCTTCTATTTTTCTATAACTATCTAGGATGTGTGTCAAAGTCAGTAGTTTCATGCAATTATATGACCGATACATGGCACAATTTTTATATTATATAATAATAGTTTTCTTTTGTTATTATAAATATCACTTTGGAAATTTTGTTTTTGAAAGCTATTAGATGTCTCACATGATTGTGAATTTTGTATGCTTGGTGAATACTACTCAATGACATGTAATTTGCACTTTTACAGAGAAAAAAAAAGTGGAGTATAACTTTTGATTTCCTCAAGGATGTCACTTCTTCGCCTGTTGGATGATAATGGCATGCGCTCATGGAATCACTGCTGCATGTATCCTTCCACACAACGGATCTGTTGTCTTTGGTATGATGGCTTCTAAACGAATTATTTTCTTGGGCGGTGATGTGCTTTCTGAAATCTCTTCTCAAGGGAAACAACAATATGTATGTTAGAGTGATGGTTCAGCATCCATCTGTGGTGTTTCTTCCTTCTCCTAGTTATTAAACCTTTAGTGTGAGCATTTGATGACAAAAAAAACATAACAAGCTCTGATTTATTAGATTTAATTAGATATTTGATTCAATCCATTCATCGATGTCATTTACTTACTTTAGACTACATGTAGGGTCGTCCTCCCACCATGGTCATCGTAAGCCGTTACCGCGGCTATTTTCTCTGCAACATCGACAACACTAAAGCAAGTAACAAAGAAGTCGACATAGTGCAAGACAAAAAAACAGAACGATGGCACTACTTTATTTTCTTAATCATAGACTATTATGTATTTAAATAGTCTTGCATTTTTTTTCCATAGAACTTTTAGTGTTATAGATATAGTTCATTCAATTGGTATATCTAAAAAGTTATCATTATGTTTTTTATTTCCTATTCTCTTTTATACATAATTATTGCACTACCAATTGTGATGTGAATAGATGATCATACATTGCTACGGTAGATTGTGTTATAAATATGTATACTTTATCGTACTGAATTATTTCAATTTTTTTTCTTTTTAGGGAACCAAATTATTTAGCTGGGTTGCATAAATTTCTACTAAAAATTATTCCATGTTTTCTGATCCTAGGAAATGTCATATATATATTGAGATTTATCAAAGTGTTTTTTATTAACTTTCGTTTAGATTCACATTTATGAGTGATTCAAGATAGCAAGTGAGTGATTTTGATCTTTTATAGTTCATTTGATTAACCAGAGAATTTTGTTTGTCTTTAAAGTTGATTTTCACTTTAAAATTCATGCATCGGAAAAGCAAAGGAAAGATCAGGTTCAATCCTTGTAACATCAATCTAATGTCAGTACTTTTTAATAATTTGTACATGTGTGCATACTGGTGTTTAGAATATAATTACTCATATAGCAATAAGGTTAATATATTTGAGGTCATATTGTGTATATAGTAAATTATTTATTAAGATTGCCCAAGGTAATGGTGCAAAGCAACACAAAACTGTGGAGGATATGATATTTTTATATGAAGAATGTTATTAAGGTGGATTAAAAGCAACATAATATGATTGTGAAAAAAATTATGTGAATACAGAGGTCATTTTCTACTTAATATATTTTATAATTTGATACATCAACTCTTGAATAGGAACGGATGCCATCTCATAAATTATATATTAAAATGTATTTATATTTTAAAACTAAAAACTAGACGTTTTGGTTGGAACATGTGTATGAACCTTCTCTTATTATTTTGTTATAATAATTCATTACATGTTATGTTAATATGTTAGTTTAAATAATATGTTATATCATCTTTAAATATTTTTAATTAAATAATATTTATTTTTAATGTACTTTTTACACTATAATAATACACACTATTAAAAATATTTTTCTAACTATGATATTCTTAAAAACTTTATCCGCACGTGCGTGCCGTACATATATATATATATATATAGATAGATAGATAGATAGATTCTCTATTTGGAGCGCAGTGCGCTGAATAATATTCAGCGCGCCGGTCGGTTGGTGCAGCCCAACCAACTCAGCCGTGATAGTATATTTCCTTCCCGCAATAGTATATCTCACTCCAAATAGTATAGGAGCATAATATATATTTCAATAATCTTGTGTTTTTCTCTCTCTATCCTCATTTTAAATCTGGTGCTCTCTCTTCCTTCTCTCCTATCACCGCACCCACACGGATCCATGAAGGCTCATCGACGGCAGGTCCCTGGCAGCGCTGTCGTCTGCTCGAGGTCTGAGGAGTCTGACTTCCTCGCAATGTGGATCCTGCCTGTTGACGAGGAGGGCAAGGTGAAGCTAGAGGCGCTGGTGAGGATGAGCATGGCCATCCTCGACACCCGCGGAAGGATGCGGCGGCCAGCCGCATCCAGGGAATCGTGCTCCTCAATCCCTTCTGGATGCTGCTGCTCCACGACCATGGTGATGTCTTTAATCTGGGCACACGATGGGAGGCCTTCTTCCCCTTCGATTCCTATTGCAGGTACGTGGACTCAGATTCTACTAAATGGGATTTGTTCCCTAGTTCTTCGATTCATAGATTTTGGGTGGATTTGAGGCTTGATTCGTGAGGTTTATGACTGGATCTGATTTAGGTGTGCTTTCTTTGGTCTAAAAATCATTCCTTTTTTTTTCTTGCCGCAAGCAGTCAACTGGATGGCCGGCGAGCCAAAACACAGCACCTCAAGCTGTGTCAATTCAACCCACGGCACAGCAGGTTGAGACATCTTTGCTCTGATACAGCGCGTGTGCTCCGAGGAGCATACCTGCTGGCTTTTATTGCTTTCTTTTAAATTTTGTTCTGCTGAATTGTTGAGTTCGACGCGCAGGCAGGAAGAAACAACAAGCTTGTGAGATGCCGTACTGGTCATTGTCTTTTCTTATGGCTGACCTTATCCAGATGCATGCGTGGGGGAAAGCAGCAAGAAGCTGGCAACCTTCAGTGTACTGCGTGCATTTTGTGTCTTTTTTCTTTGGATTTTCATCTGATTTTTTCCTTTTCATTGAGATTAGTTCATTAGAAATTTGAGTAAAATACTCTAGCCCCCCACGAACTTGCTGCTAATAAATTGTGGTTGTAGTTTTGATTTGGATGTTGCCTGGTGAGTATATATAGTACCTCTCTGTATAGTATATATATACTACCTCTGATAAAGAATCCATTTTATTAATATATACATTATCTCTTGTAATCAATTTTATTAGTATATACTATCTCAAATAGTATATATACTACGTCATATAATATATATACTACTAGTGAACAACAGTCTTTACAACAAGTGTTATTTCTGTAGTATATATAATTAAAGTGAAAGTAGAAGTATATATACAACAAGAATCCATTTTATAATAATCTCAAATAACATATATATTACCGCTTGTAATCTATTTCTTAGTATTTTATGATAGTACATATGTGATTGTATACTTCTTCTCGCTATTTATTTTGTAATATTATGTAGTATATGTACTACTGAATCAGTATACTATTGTCTGAAAGCAGTACATTATAGCTCCTGTAAATGAATAATCGCTCTTGGTTGTGTTTGCTAAACACTGGTATGGACAGTAGTTAGTTTTTTTTATTTTTTTACTTCACTCATGTTTATTCAGATTTTGGATGTTGCCTCTAACAATCATTCAATTTTTTTTGTTATAGATTTTAATTCAATTTTATTGTCAAATTTAGATCATATACTACTGAATCAGTATACTATTGTCTGAGGCAATAATCGCTCGGATTTAGATCATAGATTTTAATAATCGCTCTTGGTTGTGTTTGCAAAAATAGTATTCTTTTTAATACATGTAGTATATATATTAGTTTGCAGTATATAAATAATCGCCTTTATTAGTTGTGTTTGCTAAACGTGAATAAAAAAGAAGTATATATATAACTATACTAAAAGTGAAAAGCAGTATTTACAACAAGTGCTATTTTGTAGTATATATACAATTAAAGTGAAAGCAGAAATATATATACTATTTTTGTAGTATATATATTATTCCATATAGTCTATAAACTATCTCTTATAAAGAATCCATCTCATTATAATCTCAACTAATATATACACTAACTCTGTTAATCTATTTTCTTTTATTTTATAACAGATCATATATTGCTATTTATTTTGTAATCTCATGTAGTATATATACTACCTTACAATACATAAATAATCGCTTTTGGTTGTGTTTGCATAGCGTTCATATGGACAGTCCTATATTTTTTTATTTTTTTGCTTTATTTGTGTATATTCAGATTTTGGATGTTGTCTTTAATAACCATTTGATTTTTTTCCCAATATAATAGTACATCTATGATATTATACAGTTTTTGTTCATATTGATGTATTTTATAAAGAATCTATTTTTTTTTAATCTCAAGTAGTAAATATACTTACCTCATATAGTATATATACTACCCCTTGTAATCTATTTTAACACTAACAATATCCAGGATAGAGGAGTATATATACTAATCAATTTTTCTTCTCTTTTCTACCAGATTGATAACAATATCAGTATCTTTGGTCAGTATCTTTGGTCGTGTTGTTGGTTCTTTGTTCTAGTGTGCAGAGAATATATATCCTATTTATAAAACTAGAAGTATATATACACCAAACAAAACTACTAAAGCAGGAGTATATATACTACTAAAACTATATTAGTGCATAATATTTATTTAAGCAAGAGTATATATACTATTTATGAAAATATAAGTATATATACACTTAATAAAACTACTAAAGTGAAAGTCGGAGTATATATCTTAAACAAAAGTACTATAGTATTTTCTTATAATCTCAAATAGTATATATCCTACCTCATCTAGTATATAAACTACCTCTTGTAATCCATTTTCTAATATTTTATGATAGTATACTTATGATCGTATACTGCTTATGATACTATCTTACAATACACAAATAGTCGGTTTTGATTGTGTTTGCTAAACGTTGGTATGGACAATCATATATTTTCTTGATTTTTTGCTTCACCCATGTATATTCAGATTTTGGATGTTGCCTCCGACAACCATTTGATTTTTTTTATTTTTGTTATAGATTATTTCAATTTTATTTTCAGATTTAGATCATATACTACTGAATCAGTATACTATTATTTGAGATCCATATTTTATAGCCCCTATAAACCAACCAGGTAAGTGTATATATATACTATTGCACTTGTTACAGAATAATATTTTTTCAATGCAATAGTACATCCATGATAGTATACGAATTCTGTTGATGTTGATGTATTTTATAAAAAATCTATTTTTTTTAATCTTAAGTAGTATCTATACTCATCTCACGTAGTATCTATACTATCTCTTGTAATTTATTTTAAGACTAATAATATACGGAATAGAGGAGTATATATACTAATCAATTTGCTTTCTCTTTTCACCAGATTTTGGTGCCTAAGTACGATACTTTTTTGTTGTTCAGTTGAAGCTCTCATAGTATTTTAGGATAGTATTTTAACTTTTGTTCTCTCTGAATTCATAGTACAGTATGCATTGTAAGCTAGTATATATACTACATGAGATTTTAGGATAGTATTTTATCACAAATGTATGTCTCTATAAGTGTAAATCTATGTACTTATAAATATGTATTTATATACTTAGAATTCTATATTTTTTAAAGTGTATACGATGACATACTATAAGTATATATAAGATCTTAAAGATATACAATCATATAAGATTTCAAAGATATATCATCTCTAAAATATACGCTCCAATCATATTTGATCTTCAAAATATACTATCTGATCTTGAAGATATACCACAACAGTTGAAAATATACTACCTGTAAATATATAACCAGCTGGTGGTCAAAAAAATGTCGGACTAAAAAATATACGACCACGATAGAAAATAAATGACTATTGTCCTAAAAATCTACTACCACGGTTGTACATATACTACCACGATATACGATCATGACGGTTGGTTTGACCAACTAGTTGTCAAAAAATGTCGCCCTAAAATTATATGTCCTTGATAGAATATATATGATTATTGACCAGAAAATATATGATCATGGTTGTACATATACTACCACGACATGCGATCACGGAGGCTAGTTTGACCAGCTGGTGGTCAAAAAATATCGACCTAAAAATATACTACCTCGGTAGAAAATATACGATTGTTGACATCATGTAGTATATATACGATTGTGGATGTTGGTTTGACTAGTTGGTAGTGGATAAAGGACCCATGCAGCTGCTGACACAAAAAAGTAGGAGACATAAAAGATTCCTTGTATGCAGCTCCTGACACAAAAGTAGGGGACCAAGGACACGACATTGGTGTCACCGCTTGCTTTATTGCTTCAACAGTAGATCGTGAGCCGCCTGGTGGTCAAACGACCGGCGCGCTGAATAATATTCAGTGCAGCGCTGTCATATATATATATATATATATATATATATATATATATATATATATATATATATATATTAAAGTTGGAAGAAATAAAAGGACAAAATCAGTTATGCATGTGAATAAGCTGAAACACACATGCATTTGTGAGCGTGTGTGTCTCTTGATTTATTTCTCTTCTATTGTTAAGTCAACTAAATGCTCTAGTGACTACACGTGCTTTACGTGAGATGCTCTTCACCTTCCACCTGCTCAAGTATATAAAAAGAGCCCAGGTCCATGGAAAACAACACACAACAAAACACAATAGCTCTCTCTCTCGAGTCTCTATTTTCAGTAGCTGTTGAAGGTAGGCTTCTTCATCATGAAGCTTGCATGCACAAGCCAAGGGAGGGCATGCCTCCGAAACCATGACTCTGCTGCGATCCTACACGAGGGTAGGGTCGATAGTGTTTTTGGGGAGTGACTGACCTGACTGCCCGCTACCTCCTCTACACTGTTTCAACTTTGTTCATGTGTGGTGCTTCACTTCGTCACGTGCACGTCTACTTCCTCTTCATCGACTCGCTGCGTCCGTCATCATGTCAACCAACAGCGCTCAAGAAGACTCGGTGATGCACGCAATTTCTATTGCCTCTGTATCTCCTCTCCTTTTGTTTTTTATTTTAGTTTTTTATCTTATTAACATAGATCATATGGGATCTATGTCTGTTTCTACGATCTTTACTATTTATTATATTCCTCTAGTCATTATCATTATATTTTATATGAGTTTTTTCTGGATTAAATTTAGTAGAATATTGCCTAAATCTCCAACACCATCTACTCTCAAATCTATTGTTACTCTTCTCTGAGGGATTTCTAATAATGTTGAAGTCACCTCCTACTAGAAGCGGTTTAGTTGTTGCCGAGCAAGACCGCACGAACTCAGCAAGAAAGCTATCTTTGTGTTCTTGTTGTGCTGCCCCATAGACTGCCATAAGAACTCATTGAAAACCATCATCGTTATTTTTAACATGCAATTTGATAAAGAACTCACCATCTTCTAGATTTTCAATATCAAATGACAAATGATTAACCCCTAGTAGAATTCCCCCAGACCTACCTTTTGGTGGAATCCAATGCCAAAAAAATTCTTTCACCCCACAAAAGGAATTGAGATCATCATCAGTAAAATTCCTCCTAAGAGTTTCTAGAACTGCAATGAAATTCAACTGTTTTTCAATTGAAACATCAAAAAGAAAAGAAAACTTAGCCAAATCTTTAAGACCTATGCTATTCCAAAAAAAATCCACTCATTGGAATAATAATTGTTTTTTAGCAGACTGTCTTTTATGAATTGATTTAACTAATGTTGATTTTGTATTACTATTAATATGGTAAACATGCTTAATGCGATTAGAGTAATCGACACTGTCATTTTCTATAATTTCACCAACTATATCACCACAAAGATCAGCGATAGCTGTGACATCTAGTTCATAGTCATCTTCCTCTTCTAAAATGGAATGGCTAACCTGACCGGTTTTCGACAAGAATTCCCTCCACATTGTTTCCAGCCCGCGAGCCACGCTTTTGCTTATTTCCACGGTCAGGGCCGGTCCTGTGTATTTGGGGCCAGGGCGAAGCTAAAAACCAGGACTTATTTATTTATACGTGTATATATGCATTTAAATTTTATCAATGTCATGAAAATATTATTATTATTCAAATCAAAGTCAAATTTATATAAAAATGATTGTATATTATCTTAAATGTTTAGGTGAATATTTCTAGCAGACAAAGTTAATAATGATAGTATCGCTATCAACCTCGTCCAACAATTTAAACTCTAAAAGCTTCTTTTAGCTGATGTCACAGTAAATAAGATTCGATATACAATAGAAATGGTAAAAATAGATATTTTCTTCTTTCTGAGATTCCAAAAACTCTCTTTCTTTTCTTCTTTCTCCTTTTCTCATGCTCAAATAGATATTTTTTTAGTTGACATGACCTAATTAAAAATTGTAAAAATAATTAGTCAAACAACCTTCTCATTTGATCATAAGTTTTAAACCAATTATATAAAGAATCAATCGAACTCGAACCTAATCCCGATGGTGGCTCCGTTTGAACTCAATATATGGACAAATTTGCTTATAGATGTATATGCATATGCTATGGATCGAGGCCTCTTAATTTTGGGGCCCAGGGCGGCCGCCCCCTTTGTCCCCCTCCAGGGCTGGCCCTGCACGGTCTAGGGTGATTCTGGTGCCGTCATGTCCGGTTCAGCTTCTCCCTCTGAGTTGTTGATGAGAACTACTTTGCCGACTATTAATCTACATATATGGAGAATAAACAACTCAGTAAAATTAATATATGTATGGAAGTCATGGCTGCATAATATTCTTTTTTTTGGATTACACAGTACAACTCAGACACTCACAACGCACACACACTCACCCCTATGAACACACGTACGCAAATCCTACCCCTATGAGCATCCTCGAAGACCAAGCCAGCAAATCCTCGATATTGACGAAGTCACCATTAGCACCTCGCTGTCGACGGAAGCGTCGCCTATCACTGAAAGTACAATGCTATTAAATCCTAGTAAATTTGCTCCCACGAGGAGTCGAACTCATGACCTTAGGCGCTACTGAGGCTCTTGTAACCACTAGGGTACAGACCCTTTTTGAAGATGCATCTAGGTCCCTATGACACCCTAGGTGCCTCACTTTAAATTAGCAAACAGGAGGAGCACTAATCATAGAAAATATAGCATAAAATGATAGAGCCCATCTATTAACTTAATTCCAGGCAAATAAATCCCCTGCAACCAAGTTATTGAAGCAACTTAAAAATTTCAATACAACTTATGCTAAATAAAATTCATAATCATGATGGTAATAATAAAATAGAATTTTAGGAATTTATTGGGTATTTTATCTATTTAGCAAAACCCTCAATTAACTAATTGGTTCTTAACAATAACAACAACAACAACAAAGCCTTTTTATCCCAAGCAAGTTGGGGTAGGCTAGAGATGAAACCCATGGGAACCCAAAAAAGAAGAGACAAAGAAACAAAATATGTCAGTCCAAAGTAACTAATTAATTAATTATAAAAATATGTTTATAAAAATTTCAATTAAAATTCACCAAAGTATTCTCCACCATTTAATAAGTCAGTCCACCAATTTTCACTAATTTAGGAAGTTCCTAGCTATTTTCTTTTGATTTTATAAAAATCAGCTTTGACCGAGGACCTATTTGTAAGAAATCAAAAACTCCAGGGGGTGCAGCACAAAATCTCCTTCTTCTTCCCTCCCACTGGCGCAGAGCCTGCTGGCTCCCCTCTGCCGCCGGTGCACCGCCCGGACCCCCTTCACTCCCCCTCGGAAATGCGCGCGCGCTACAGCGGTCTCCACTCTGCCCTCTGCCACTTCTGCCCTCCATCGCGCGCCCGCCCAACGGCCTTCTCCCTTTTCTCTTCTTCCCTCTACACATCACCGAGCGACCAGGTCGGACTTCAACGCCGCTCCCATCTCTCTTTCCCTCCACTTACTTCCTGACTCTCTGCTCCACTAAAATCACTTGGCAAGTTCACAAGTTCATTGCCTCGCCCCTCACCTTCTTCTTCTCTCCCTCAATTCCACTCTCTACGCTCCATTTCTCCCCGCCATTGCCGAACCTGAGCCGACCTCGTGCAACCACTGCTCCTTTGCCTTCCAGCCCAAACCGAGAGTCGCAAAGCACTCGCGTACTTCCCCTTTACTCTCTTTCGGCCTGCCTAGCCAAGAGCGTGCGCAACCAGAGCGAATTGGAGGAAACCCAGGAGTGAACTCCCCGGAGACGTCCTCTGTTGCTCACTGGAATTTGCTGTCGTCGGTGAGTCTCATCGTCCCGTTCCTTTTCACTCGTGAGCGTAAGTTTCCCCCGTGACCCCTGACTCAATCTCGTTCGATTTCGTGCACCAGAACGCCAGCATTTCCGTTTTCCCCCGGCCGCCGCCTCTGCTTTGGCCAACCGAAGCCTCCCCCACGACGAGCTCCTACCTTTGAACCCCCTTGCCCGATTCTGACGAGATGCCGACCGCCGCCTCGTTCCCGTGATGCTGTAGGCGAAGACGGCGACCAAATCTGTGCACCGAAGCTGAGACGCGACTCCGCCGAAGACCTCCGCTCCGCCGCCTCTCATCGCCGACCCCCTTCCGATGAGCCTCCGTCCTCGCCAACTGCCAAAACGTGTTCGCCTCGACGTGTGCGTCACGTGTGTAGTCTTGCGACGAGCCTCCATCGCGCGCAGCCGCCAGCGGTGAGGTTTGATCGTCCTCTGGCGAGCCCGGCGCCGCTGACCCCCCTGCACACTGGCATCCTACTGGCAGCTGACGTGTGGCCTACGTGTCGCTCACGTGTCGCCTACGTGGCTCCCCCTTTAAACCAGAAAATAACAGAAAGGCCCCAGAAAATGCTAAAAACTTGGAAAAACTATAGTAAATCGAATTCGAATCCATTTAGCCTCAAACAAATTTTGTTGGACACAACTCTCAGTACTCTATTTTAGTAAAATAACAAATCATAGTTTCTGTACATGCATTTTTGTTAAATTAATAAATTGTTAAAACACTAATTAATTCACCAGAAATTCTATGAGTGAAATTAAATCCTGATTTTTGGCATGCTTGGTAAATACATGATTATCTATCAGCACAAATTTTGGTTTGGAAAAATATGAATTAATTTAGGCTCTAGAATTTATTTAGTGTGTTCACTTGAATTAATCCTAGTAATTATTTTATAAATAATTGGCCCCTGCCACTTGGCATAAAAATCACTCAAATAAGTCCCTATGCTCAGTAAATTACACAAGTCCAGAAACCTAAAATTACTTAGTTACATTAAATTAATGGCTTATGTCACTATGCTACTTTAATAAATGCTAGTAATTAGAATAATGCTATCCTGAAGCTATAAAATGGTAAGAGTTCAACTCACATATGTCCCTGCTCATAATAAATCACTCAAATCTAGAATCATTTGGTTACTACTATAATTGCTTGATTGTTTAAAAAACAATAACAACCCTAAATAAATGATTAACACACATAACATAATGGAACTTTAGAATTGTTTCTTTGAAGCATATGTCTACCAGAACTTCTTAATAAAATAAGTCATCATATTAATTTCATAAGTTACACATACTAAGTGTGATGATGACAATTCTTTTTTTTTCTAAAGCATATGGCTTCGAGAACAATAAGAATAACTTTATTAACATTAAACCACAACCCAACTTCTCTAAAGCATATGACTTCGAGAACATAATAATAATGTTAATCAACCTTGAAGGACATTGTGCGTCATATTATTGCATCCTATGGTATTTTGATAATATCGACAATTCAATCATATAGGCAACGACAACCCGGAGCAGGAAGAAGAGGATCTCCAGAAGGACCTTGATCCCCAAGAACAAGACATTATAGTTGCTAGCACTAACATCAATCCAGGCAAGCCCCGGTTTACATTCGCCCTTTTATAAAGTTGCTAGTTTTTAATATTACTAGTGTCTGTAATCATTGTTGCATTAGATCATAGGAGTTGATTAGAACCCACTTGCATGATACCCAAATGACCTACACCACTGTCATTAGAACTTTGGTAGTATCGGTACTGTGTCGCTATGCTTAGTAATTGCTAGATCCGGTAGATATCATTACTAACAAATAAACTTGACCACTGGAACGGAAACCTAAAAAGAAGTTATTTTACTGTTATGACCGGGTAGGGAAGATGCATGTGTAGGTTTGTCGCAATACATGGGTGTTGACTGCGGTAGCCCTGCCTTGTCGAACCTAGGACCCGTCCGTGGTCGCCCCCTTGGTCAAGTATTGAACAGTATCGAATACATGCTAGTCTATGGGCACTAGTAAACTGATGTAGCATTGGCGCGGCAGTGAGGACGTTACCCAGTACAGTGGTCGTTGACCCTTCTGCTGCTAGAGTGAGCGGTTCATACCGTGAAGTACTGCTGGCAAAATGACATGCCCACTCACTGAGACTGGACCTGGACCAAGTTGTTTTTCGTCCTTGCAAAAAGTTGCCATGTACGACCTTAACCGATGCGTATGTGTCGTGTATCTCGGGTTATCCCAGCTGGTGTAAATCAATTGCAATTGCTGTCCCTCACAGTAATGAGTACCACTTGGTCATTACGTCGTGACGTAGTTGAACCTGGTATTGGAAATTAACTATGCTGTTTATCATTGATGTTGCAATTATTGCTCTTATGATGCACTTACTTTATGTATTGCTCTATTATCTTGTTATTGCAACTAAAGTTACATTTCTACTCTACCCAGTTAATTTTGAGAAATAAAACTTGATAGAACTAATAGGTTGCTTAGTGCGAGTCTTTCCAAACGAGCCACCTATTAGAGCCATTGCATGTATGGACGTCCGATGGGTAAGACTTGCTGAGTCATTAGTACTCAGGCTTTGTGCCACTGTTGTTTTCAGGTAATGAAGAAGTAGAATTGCCTGTAGATGTGCTGCCCTGGGACATGCAAGTCCCTGAGGGTTGGATTGCCCACTGGGAGTCCGACTTCCCGCTGCAGTGATGATGTGTAATGCTAGAGTGATGGTTCTTCGGACATGAACCATTACTATGCTGTACCGTCGAGCTCGTAGCTTTATCGTAATTGCTACCGCTGTGTTTCAAAACATTATGAACTTGTAATATTCCGCTGCACTCTGATGACCAATTGATGTAATATTAAATTTAAATTTGAACCAATGTTGTATTATCAAGTGTCTGTGTTATCAGCACCGTCGGGACCTCGATCCTACGGGGAGAGGCGCCACAGTCCCCTAGTGGGTTTTGGTGATTAATGACAAAAGATTAAAATTATACTAACATGCTTATGAAGAAAATGTGCAGAACATCAAGAGAAAAGTTAATTACCCACTAATGTGAGAAAGTCTATCCCTCAATAAAAGTGAAAAGAAAATGGCTCATGGCGGTTCAAGTTTAGCTTTTATGCTATTTGTTTTGAGTCATAGGTATGCCGAACTATTAAGAGGGGTAAAACTTATCTTGCTAGTAAGGGAAACATTATGCTCAAGCTCTAAATCAATTCGTTTGAAAACCTAGCCAACAAAGCCTAAGAATTAGCCTTTTACTTAGCAAGACAGAGAGTGACGGAAGTTCCGTGAGTCCTCTCATGGAAGTTCCGTCAGCGTTGGGTCTGGCTTTGATGTTAACCCGAGGGTGACGGAAGTTCTGTCACCTAGTGATGGAAGTTCCGTCAGCGTCGGGTTTCTACCTTCTGCACAGCCGAGAGTGACGGAAGTTCCGTCACCCCACGACGGAAGTTCCATCTTCAAGAACCTCCGTGGCTCTCACGGAAGTTCTGTGAGCCTCTTTCCTGTCGAATCGAGAGTGACGGAAGTTCCGTCACCCCACAACGGAAGTTCCGTCTCCAAGAACCTCCGTGGCTCTCACGGAAGTTCTGTGAGTCTCTTTTTTTTTCTTGTAAAACCAAGAGTGACGGAAGTTCCATCACCTTTTGATGGAAGTTCCGTCACAGCATCTTTTGCTCACTACCAGTGCTTTACAACGGCTAAATTTGAATTGACGGAAGTTCCGTCAGACCCAGAAAATACTATAACGGCTAGTTTTTGAGCTCTCACTATAAATAGAGTACCCCTTCCCACGTGGGAAGGGTTGGATTCTTTGCCATTTCACTCACTCTTCAGCTAGAGCTCTCCCCTCTTACTCCTAGACTTGTTCTTGAGATTCCAATCCAAGTGAGAGAGATCTAAACACAAAACGATTGAATCCATCCACTCAAAAGCTTGAGCACATCTTTCCCTCCCCATCAAGATTTGATTTACTTGTTACTCTTGGAGACTAGGTCTCCTAGACGGCTAGGCGTCGCCCTTGAACTCCCAACTTTGTGTGGTGAGTCAGGGACGTTTATAAAGGTGTGATTCGCCTCCGGAGGAAAAGAATCAAGTAGAGAAAGAAATCCAAGCATGGTCTTTGTGATTGCTTGGCGGGGAAAAGGGTTGAGAGAGACCCGGGCACTTTATGTGGCTCCTCAACAAGAACGTAGGAACTATTTAGTGTGGTTGCCGAACCTCGGGTTAATTCTTGTGTCTCTCTTTACTTTCCCGCTCTTATATTTGTGCTTGTTTATTTCTTTCATATTATTATGCTTGTATCATTTGTTAATTGTATAGCTAGTCTTTATTCAAGAATTTTGGGCTTACATTATATTAGCTTCACTTCTACCAAGCTAGTGTTTCCTTCTCTTTGTTATCCGCGTTGTTCATTGCTTAGAGGAAAGGTAGTGAGAAGTTCTGTCACTTGACAGAACTTCCGTGGCGATGGAAGTTCCGTCGACCCCGACGGAAGTTCCGTCACTTCTGGTTATTTGATTATCCTTTAGTGCTTTTTCAGGATTATTTTTGGATTGCCTATTTACCCCCCCCCCCCCCTCTAGGCAACTTTCACTTTTGCATGGCTGCATAATATTCATTCGCAGTGTACCTATTTTCTTTCCAGATTGAAATCAGGCCACTATAGTAAAAAACCTCTTGTAAGGACACTTTACTAAAGGCACATATTTTTTGTGGCACTTTAGAATCTGTCTCAAGTCATAGAGGCACAATTTCAAAATTTTGCAAAAAAGATTGTATTACATAAAACGTAAAGGCATTCTTTGAAACATTTTATATAATGTCCAAATATAAATAACGTAGAGACATTTTGTGGCACGTTGAAAAAGTGTGTTTTGCTACAGTAAATTTACTAATTCCTGTAATCAAATGTCCCATTATTTATGTATACCTTTTGTTGTTGGATGTAATTTTTTTTATGCTCAAAATTAGTATAATAGTTTTCATGTGGTATCAGGTAGAAGTTGATATGATACTAAACTAATTTGGGAATTCATTCAGTTTTCTGCTTTTTTACCAGGCTCTAAAGAAGTTTGGTTGAATTTCAATTCGTTCAATACAAAGCATGGAATTATGATATTGTATATTTTAGGAGCTGTCCTTTAATTACTTTCACCAAATATACAATGAGAAAACAATTACCCAGAAGGTTTTGTGTCTAACTCCAAAAGAGCCCCAAAAATTAGACCCAAAAACCTTGTTTTGGGACCATCCCAAAAACTATTGGGGCAATTTTTTTCTCCTCTCCTCCAACAGTACTCCCAAAAATAGATCCTAAATAATTTTAAGTTAGGCCAAATCAGCAGTACAATTAGGCACGCTCACCGCTCGTATCCCGTGATCTATAGCTGGGCATCCGAGCTCCCTGGCCCGCTCCGACATGGCCTGCTTCTGGGCACGGCCCGGTAAAGCACGACGGGCCGTGCGGGCTGTGCTGTAGCGTGCTTCGGGCTTGGTGTCGAGCCCGCGGCACGGCCCGAACTGGCGTGAACCGTACCGCTCAGGCCTGTTTGCCCCGTAAGCCCGGCGGCACGGTGGCTCGGTGGCCCGCCGAGGAGCGGTGGTGACCAAGAGAAGAGGGAGGAGCGGCGGCGGCCGAGATGAGGAGCGGCGTAGAAGATGGAGGAGCGGCAGGGCCGGTGGCCGAGAGGAGAGGGAGGAGGAGCGGCGACGGTGACGGCCGAGAGAAGGAGGAGCGGCGAGGCCGGTGGCGGAGAGGAGAGGGAGGAGGAGTGACGACGGCGACGGCCGAGAGAAGAGGGAGGAGCGGCGAGGCCGACGGCTGAGAGGAAAGGGAGGAGCGACGAGGCGGAGCCGGGCGCGATGGCCGAGGAGCAGAGGAGGGCGAGATCACGCCGAAGCGCCAGCAGAGCAGCGGCGTCCAGCGGGCGACGGACGGTGGCACAACGCTCGAGCGAGAGCCGGGAGGGGCAGAGGCCAGAGGGTGGTGGCGGGTGGCGGCTGGTGCGCTGGGGCTAGGGGATGCGCTAGGGTTTCAGGGGGGAGAGGGGGTGCTGCGGGCTGAAGGTGCGTGGCGCCACGACCTGCTGGGCTAGGGAGAGGCAACCTGCTACAGAGGGGGGAGGGTGTGGCCAGCTGGGCTGGTGGAGACGTGGCCTTCCGGACCTTCCAGGCCAGCCCCTTTTTTGGGCCGGAGTACGTGCCGTGCTACGGGCCTAAGAGTTAGCCCGGAGCACGGCCCATACCATGCCGTGGACCGGGCCAGGTCTAGTTTGTTCTATGACGGGCCGTGCTCGTGCCGGGTTTTTTTGAAGTGAGCTTCGTGCCGGCTCCATTTCCCTGCCCAGATATACCCTGATCTGTCGCTGCAGCACACGCAGGCCCAACAAAAAGAAAGGGAAAAAGAAATGAGTGGGCCAATTGGTTAGGTGGGTGACTTGCTTAGCTGAAACTGACGATGAGTTAGAAATAGTGAGAAACTCGAACTCGAACTCCTCGGCTACATCAGTACCCATCCGACTTCCACCGTTCCACGCGAGACAAAGGAGGACGCCGCCGCCGCTGTCGCCATGAAGATCCTAGTGGCAGTGAAGAGGGTGGTGGACTACGCCGTGAAGGTTCGTGTGAAGCCTGACCGAACAGGCGTGGAGACGGCCAATGTCAAGATGTCGATGAACCCCTTCTGCGAGATCGCCGTGGAGGAAGCGCTCCGGCTCCGCGAGGCCGGCGCCGCCGCTGAGGTCGTCGCCGCTACCATCGGGCCCGCCCAATCTGCCGACACCCTCCGCACAGCGCTCGCCATGGGGGCCGACCGCGCCGTCCACGTCCTCCACGACGCCGACCCCGCGCGCCCGCTCCTTCCCCTCGCCGTCGCCAAGATCCTCCGCGCCGTCGCCCTCGAAGAAAAGCCCGGGCTCGTGATCCTCGGCAAGCAGGTAGATCACCCGATCTTCATTTCTTGTGTCGGCATGTTCGGCAATATTTATTGAAGACAGTAGGGTGGGTGTCGGATCTGTGAATTGGAGATTTTCATGGTTTCTTGGACCCAGTCTTGAGTGCGATGAGCCCATTGCATAATTTGTCATTATGGATACGAATGTGCTCCATAGGTTCTTGATTGTAGCAGATATTTGCTTAACATAGGAGGTTGAGTGCCCTGAGTTTGGTGTGGCGTGGCCTGCTTTTGGTGGATTATATATCAAAATGCTTTCAGGTATTATACAAGGATGACCTGTAAACTTGATCATGATGGCATTGGCATTCTTGTAGCTTGAGCTGATTGTGGGTATTACTATCTGAAATGAACCAATTTGTCTGCTGAAATGCATCTTTAGTGTTTTTTTATGATTTGTTTTATTACTCAATAAACCTAAAATATAATCAATAATTTTGTGTATTTGAGATAATTTTTTGAATAAGACGAATGGTTAAAGTTCACAAAAAAAGTCAATGACGATAACAATTTTGGAACGGAGGGAGTATTATGGAAGACTGAGGGAGATTACTTAGAGATGACATTATTAGAATGATGAAAATGGAATAATGTAGTTTTACTTCTCTGAGAACCTATGTACTATGTGAACGTAGATGTTCATTGGTCAGGGTCAAAAATGGAACCTCCCAGTTAGAGAGATTGTTGTGCATTTTCTTAATTTTTCAGTCTAAATGCTAAGTAATCTTTTGTTTTGTGCTATATACGAATGTACGAAGGATCCCCTCTCAATCACCCTTCAAGCTTTGTCACTAGTGGCTCACTCTTTACAAGCACCCTATTCATCAGAAAACTCATAGATTTGAGTCCTGTATTAGGTTGACAAAATTATATTTCAGGTTAATGGAATTTTACATTGATAGTTACTTTAATACTAAGACTTTGTAGTATAGTTAGACAGAGATAATAATACTTAGGCATAACATCAGCTTCTAAGAAATCATTTTTTTTAGGGATGCTTTAAAGTACCCAGTACTACATTTTTCTTTGTTAATTTTCAAACCTTTCCTTTGCAGTATATCTACTGATAAACACATGTTAGTATGTCAGGCGATTGATGATGATTGCAACCAAACAGGGCAAATGTTAGCTGGGTTGCTTCAATGGCCACAGGGGACGTTTGCCTCAAAGGTAATGTGACACAAACTGTGTTTATCGAAGGAGTTCTTCCATGGCATAGTGCATATGTTCCCCTAATGAAACCAATCTCTGCTGTCCACCATTCAAAGTAGAGTTCAAAAAAAAAAAAAACCTCAATTCAAAGTAGAACCATTGGCCTTGGACTGCAGTTGTAGAATGCTACCAATTCTTTTTTGTCTTTCTAAATTCTTGGAAAAACATCTTTATTGCATTTTTCATGTCCTACCTAACTTGACTTCCTACAAAATTGATTTTACCACAATGGAGGCAATATGATAAAGTTGTTCAATTGGCTTCCTTAGGAATGACCAGAAATAATCTAGTTTGGTCAACATTCACTACTTTGTACCCCTATTATCAAGTTTTATTTGATAGGAAAAGTTGAATTCAAAGGTGTTTTATAATTTTTCCAGGTTATATTGGACAAGGAGAAACAAAAAGCTACTGTAGAGAGGGAGGTTGATGGTGGAATCGAAACCATCTGCCTTGATTTACCAGCAGTGATCACGTAGGGTTCTATAATATACTTTTGCAGTAGTGTCACAGGCAATATTTAACAGCTGTGATTCGAGATCACCTTTCAGATATTTCTTCTTTTTTCTTTCTATGTCATATATTGTCTGCTGTGACTGTTTTGCAGCACTGATTTAAGACTGAACCAGCCAAGGTATGCGACGTTACCAAACATAATGAAGGCAAAATCTAAAGTTATCAAGAAAATCACCCCTCAAGAGCTCAATGTGGATATCAGGTCAGACTTGGAGGTCGTTGAGGTCAATGAACCGCCAAAAAGGAAAGCAGGGGTAATTCTTTCATCTGTCGACGAGCTTCTTGACAAATTGAAAAATGAAGCACGTGTCTTGTAACAATTTGTATATTGTTTATGATTAAATATGGTATGGTGTTTGTGTATGCAAGTTAAAATAAGATGGCTTTGTGAATGCTCATACTAGTGACAAATAAAAACAAGGCCACAATGCAGAAAAGGGTCTTTACCTGCTGCAGCTCTGCTTAAAAGCTCACATATGGAATTTGTGTTTGCTGAAGTTGTTAGAAACATTATTGTTACAAATAGTTGTCTAGAGAAAACCTAGGCAGAATTGAGCAATGTCAGTGTTGTGTAATTGGAAAACTAAAAATAGTACGGTTGTAATTTAGCTTTTCCTGGTCCACTATGTAACACATAAGTGAGAGCTTTCATCACCTGATTTTCCATTCAACTAGCAAAGTGGCCCGTGTATTGCTATGGATTTAAAAAAATAAAATATTTTTTATAATTTTAGACATATTATTTACATTATATAGCAGCTGGCATTTTTTATATGAAAGATTATATTTATATTATTGTTGGTGCTTTTTAGTGTATCATTTTATATGTCATAAGTAACAATTTTTCATTATTTTTACCGTATTTTTAACATATAAATATTTTTTTACCTCTGATGTTAATGATTTCTACATGTAGTATTGTTTGAGTGCTATATTGTAAAATTAAGTGAAATGGTATTAAAAAAATGCTCAAATATGAGTAGTATCGATGTAAAGCTCAATTCGTCATGTAAAAAGGGATTCTTATAAGCTTATGATACTTACAACACTACTGAACTTTTATGAAGCTCAATATGTAAAATTAAGCTCATGATCCAATGCCTAAAGATTTCTACAAGTTTTATCTGATAGGAAAAATCAATTCATGTAGAATAGAAATAACACTGCATTGTGATGCAATTTTGGATTTGAAAACATGCTCTAATGAGAAAAGTTAAAACACGAAAGTTATAGATTTTGTCGAGGTCTTTTCATAACATATATGGATCATATTATTTGGACTTCAAAGATAGGAGATATGGGCTTCGCACAGAGACCTACATAGAGGAGTCTAAATCAGAATAAATATTTTTGCATCGTAAATTTGGAACCCAAAATGTTGGAATCCTGACTTCCATTAAATATCAAAGTTATAGAGCTTTTCGAGTGATATGCGATAGAGTTTGAGTTTGCCTCATTTGAACTCTAGGCGAGAGATTTATGATTTTTTGAATTCAGTGTTTGATATAGAAGGTATGAAACTGATTTGGATTCAATCTCTAACTTTGTGAACTTGTATTCGAACCAATATCAAATATGGGGCAGACGGACTCACCTAAATTAATAAGGTGTATAGATTTTAATATATGTGGGCAAGAATACATCTAGTTTTGGAGTGTCTTGGAGCTCTCATGAATTGTACTAGAAAGTAATTATAACCCGTGTGTAACCTAACTGTAATTCTAATGTTCGTTCCACATTATAGGTTTTAAGTGTTAACATTGAAAAGCATAAAAGTTTTCTTATCCCGTACTTACCTTCCCTAGAGCATCTGGGCCGGGCTATTATGATTCATTTGTTAAACTAGAACAACAATACAACTCTCTCTACGCACACCAGCTGCAATGGACATAGCCTGGAGAGCTTTAGTCCGTTTAGACGAGTATGCCAAGGCGATCCCGTTTCCCCCTACCTTTTCTTGTTGGCAACAGGGGGCCTTTCATGCCTCTTAAGATCTCAAATTCAATCATCGAACCTTACTGGAATTATGGTGGCTCCATCGTCCCTTACTTGAAAACCTTACTTGAAAAATAGTGCAAGGATGGAGGGACCAAATTCTATTACCGGGCGGCAAGAAAGTTTTGATAAAATGTGTGGTGCAAGCAGTACCAACATATTCCATTGTTTCAGATTCTTCCGGGGACTCTACCAGCACACAGATGGTCAACTACGCAGTTTATGGTGGGGGAGTAAAGAAGGCAAGAGGAAAACGTGTTGGAAGCAGTACCAACATATTCCATGGCATGTTTCAGATTATTCCGGGGACTCTACCAGCACACAGATGGCCACCTACGCAGTTTATGGTGGGGGGAATATTTGGTGCAAATGGGTGATTTGGTGCAACCGTGCAAACATAGAATTCCAGCAGTACGATCTCCATCTAACAGCACGCATCACTCCCACCAATCCCCTAGCATGATTTTGCAGAGAACTCCCTATGTGATCTCTAAGGGCTCCTTTGGGAACAACATTCCCCGCGAGGATCCCGGCCCAATCCCAGGGAAGCCAGCCCACGGGGAAGCCAGCCCGGGGAAGCCAATCAAGGTCTTTGGAAGCCCACCTCGTGGGAAGGCCTCGGTTCAGCCCTTTTTCCCGGGTCAGAAAAAATCTTCTCCCAACGTCGGGAAAAGAACTCTCGCTCGCTTGCAACGCCGCCTCCTCGCTTGCCTCCGTCTCCCGTGACCGAGTGCCCCCACCGCCGATGCCCCCTCCTCCACACACAGATCTCATGCCACCGCCGCCTCCCCTCGCCAGATCTCGCGCCGCCACTGCCTCTCCTCCTCCTTCCGAGCGACGCAACCGCCTCCCCAGACATCACGCCGACGTGGACACCTCTCCTACCCTGACTGAGCGATGCTACCGCCTCTCCTCCCCGACCTCATGACGTGTCACCACTTCTTCCCCGACCGAGCAATGTCGCGGCCTCTTCCCTGACCGAGCGACACCGCTGCCTCCTCACCTCGGCAGATCTTGCGACGACGCCACCTCTCCTCCCCCAACCGAGCAACGCTGCCGCCTCCTCACCTCGGTAGATCTTGCGCCGCCGCCTCCTCTCCTCCCTCGACCGAGCGAACATTGGACTCCAGTGCTGCACAGTAGTTGAACTCCAGTGCTGACGAAAGGTTTCTTCTCAAGTTTTGACTTAAGTGATGAGCATCTGTTTCTTCTTGCATGATTAGCAGTTTTTGCCTTTGACTGTTTCATAATTCCTGATTTACTTTCGTTCTGTGATTTAGACATGCTGCCAACAAACAAAGTCTTGGGTACTTGATGTTCTGAGATTGAGAAAATGCAAGACCTGTATGCTTGAGTCTTTACTATATACATACGGACCCCTCCATGGCTGGAGTCACCAATTTACCAATTATTCGGTGACAATTGAATGTTAGGGAACTGCCTTGTGACCTCGAGTACTCCTAAACTGAAATCTTTGTGTGATTTAGGTACAAAAGATATAGCTATCATTTGATGTTCAGTACACTGGTTGCTTAGCAGCTCAAATTCATGAGAAAGCCCCTGCAGCATGTAATAAAGAGATGGGTGTGAACAAATACTAATTCTTAGATTATTTTCGTGGTTTGCAGATCTGGAGCAAGGAAAACAAAAGGAGAAGGTGAAGATCTACAGAGCAAAAGACAAGAACTGAGGTACATATTCTGTCTCCGTGAATAAGATGCATGATCTAAAATCTGAATTTCAGTGCTTTTTTTAGAAAAGGGAATATATTAACGTAATATTCCAGCCTCTGTATCGACCAATACATGTGGCACAAGATTATTACATCCAAATCACAGGAAACACCGCTAAACCACGGAATTCAGAACACAAAGTTTGAGTCTATTATTTAAAACTAAAAAGTGAGTCTGTTGGAGAAACGCCACCCATTATGAGCGAAAATCTCCATGGCCACTGTCTCTAGAATTCTAGCAGCCCTCTTCATCAACGGGCGATCCTCCTCCTTCAAAAGGATAGACTAGAGACGGGTCCAATAGTCCCCCCTGAAAAGAACCTGCAAAAAGGATGGTCGTTGTCTTATCAAAAACCACATCATTTCGACTTAGCCACATAGACCAAAATAAGCTTGCCACCCACTCCAAATTAATCTTTTTTTTGACACATTCATGCCTCGTAACCATCCATCAAACATATGATGTATGTTTTGTGGAGGAGGTATATTCAATGCACAAAAAATCACTCGCCAAATAAATCTTGCCAAAGGGCACTCAAAAAACAGATGCTGAATACTTACGTTCAAATTACAAAAACAGCACTTGACACTCCCATTCCAGTTTCTCCTTGCTAAATTATCTTTTGTTAATGTAACACCTTTAAATAAGTACCAAAGAAACACTTTAATCTTGAGAGGTACTTTTAATCTCCACAGATGCATGGTATAAGGCAAAGCTTGAGACGTGTTGATTGCCAGATACATGGATTTCACTGATAAAGAACCATTTTGATGCAGCGACCACATGAATGAATCACTAAGATTAGAGAGGTTGACCTCAAGTACTGATAACACTAATTGTTGCCATGATGCCAAATTTTGGCCCACCAAAGCTCTTCATAAAGAAATGTTTAGGGGGTTAGAAGAGAGAACTGATTGAACCGTTGCATTTCTAGAACGTACAATATTGTATAAGTTGGGGAATCTATCCCTAAAACAGGTGTTTCCAATCCAAACGTCCTCCCAGAACCTAATTTTGGATCCGTCACCTAGACGAAAAGACCCAAAAACGAAAGAAGTCCCTCTTTACCTCCAGAAGGCAAGACCAAAAATGCGAGTCTCCAGGAACATGCTCTACCTGAGACAACATTTTAGAGGCCAAATACTTACGACATAGGATTTGTTGCCAGATCCCATCACTATTGATCAGTCTGAACAACCATTTGCTAAGTAAACACCTATTTTGGATTTCGAAATCCACTATACCCATACCCCCCTGGTCTTTAGGAGTACACAAAATACTCCACTTTGAGAGCTGACACTTTTTCTTATGACCCTCATTTTACCAGAAAAAATGAGATCTATAATAGTCTATCTTCTACAAAACTCCTTTTGGGGCCTCAAAAAAGGAGAACATGAACATCGGTAAGCTGCTAAGCACCGAGTTAATAAGAGTGAGGCGACCACCCACTGAGAGCTACTTGCTTTTCCAGCAACTTAGGCATTTCTGGATACGCTCCAGAATGTGATTCCATTCTGAGTTAGCTAATCTATGGTGATGCATCGGTATCCCCAAATAACAAAATGGTAAAGCACCTAACTCACAACCAAAAATTTGAGCATACTCTTGTTGAAAATCCATCGCTTGCCCATAACAAAAAATTTCGCTCTTATGGAAATTAATTTTTAGACCAGAAAGTTGTTCAAAAGCATAAAGCAGAAGTTTAACATTCCTGGCTTCCTCAAGACCATGTTCTAACAAAAGAATTGTGTCATCGGCATACTACAGAATTGATAGACCTTCATCAACCAAATGAGGAATTACGCCATTAAAGAGGCCCTGATCTTTTGCCCGATCAAGGATGATAGAAAGGAAGTCTACAACAAGATTGAAAAGCATTGGAGAGATCGGATCCCCTTGCCTTACTCCCTTCTTTGTTTGAAAGAAATGGCCTATGTCATCATTAAATTTTACCGCTACACTCCCCTTTTCCACTATCTTACTAATCCAGTCACACCACTTAGGTGCAAATCCTTTAACTCTTAGAGACTGCTGGATAAAAGGCCATTTCACCTTGTTGTAAGCTTTCTCAAAGTCTAATTTTAAGATGACCGCATAACTTTTTTTTCCTATTTATCTCATGAAGAGCCTCATGTAAAGTCACTACTCCATCTAGAATAAAATGGCCTGGGATAAATGCTGATTGAGAAGGTGAGATCAGCTTGTTTGCTATCTGCGCCAATCTATTGTTTAGAACCTTCGTAAAAATTTTGAAACTTACGTTTAGGAAACAGATTGGCCTATATTGCTGAATGCACGAAGCATCCGCCTTCTTAGGTAAAAAAAATGATCAAAACAAAATTCAAACTATGGATAGGAAGCTCTTCAGAATGGAAAGCATTAAACATGTCCACTAAGTCTTGTTTAATGACTTCCCAAAAAAATTGGTAGAATTCAGCCGAAAAACCATTTGGACCTGGGGCTTTGTTATGTTCCATCTGAAACACCGCTTCTTTGATTTCTTTTTCTGGGAACGGTGCAGTGAGAAACTCATTCTCTTGCTCCGAAACTTGAGGGATATCCCCTGAAACCTCGTCATCTATCCCGAACTCATTAATTTCTGAAGGTCCAAAAAGGTTCTTATAATAATTATTAATAAAAAGTTTTAAGTTATCATGGCCAACAATGGTCCCTTCTTCTTTCTCAAGTTGGAAGGTTTGTGTTTTATTATCTCACCCATTTGCCAGTAGCTGAAAATATTTTATATTATTATCTCCTTGCAACAACTTAGTCGCTTTGAAATGCTGTAAGCAATACAATTCCTCTTCTCTAAGAACCTTGTTTAAGTCGTTCTTTAGCTTAGACCTAAGATCATTCTCCATTGATGATAGCACACAACTTTCCGCCTTTATATCTAAAACCTCCAAATCTGCCATAAGCTTAATCATCTTATTCTTGTTTAGAGACACCAAGTTTCTAGCCCAACCACGGAGGTATTGTCTAACCCTTCTAATTTTGCTTTCAGTGCTTACCTATACTTGGAATACCTGATTGATTTTGTTAGTTCCATGCTTGTTGTTCCTGGATTTTGTTAGTTCCATAATTGTTCTCACAACATGTGTTTCTTTTTGGGGTTTATGAGGCCTTTGTATCAAAACTTTCTATTTTGGCAAAGGCAACACAGGATTCCTATATACTTCTTATTCAAGATGCATTTTTACCGCAATAAACAATTTCCAAATTTGACTATTTGATAGTTATTGTTTCTGAATTACATTCAGCATTAAAAATTGTAATTATTATCTTTCTCTGCTTATGCAGGTACTTGCCCGAATTATAGATAGCCACCTTCTTCCTGATGACGCGTAGCCGGCTGCCTCTACCTTGACTACCCATAATACGGCCAGCAATGCCAGTGTTCGTCGATCTACTTCTCCTCATCCTCACGGTAAGCTCTCTCTCTCTCTCTCTCTCTCTCTCTCTCTCTCTCTCTCTCTCTCTCTCTCTCTACTATATAAGTAGGTGGATGTGGGGGCCGATAGCAGTATCTTGGAATGATGAATGGTTTATTCCAATAGAGTTTAGATTGCAGTGTCATAAAGCATTTGTTTAATTCTGACATCAACTTACCACTGCACTAATACAACCCCCACATTAAGCATCAAACATTGCGTATATTGCAATCAAAGCATATGTTTAATGAAAGATGGACTCAGTGTTGAGACTTGATCTCGGCAATATATTTATAGGGCTACATCGAGACTAAGAACTACGATGGTTGCAAAACACACCGAGTTATACAGGTTCGGGCCCTCTCGATGAGAGTAAGAACCCTACGTTCTGTGTTTTATGGATTGTATTGCTTGTAATTTTGTGTTCCTGATAGGGGGTTTCCTATCGTCTTATATATCTGGTCGACATGGGGTACATGAAGAGTCCTACTCATAGTCTACTAGGATTTACATAGAAAGTCTATCTCTAATTGCCTTGTGCTCCAAGCCGACTCGGTCAGTTTCCTTATTGGTGACATACCTGGTCGGTTGCCGACTTAAGCATATCTATGGATACCTGGAAGGTAAGTATTCCACAGCGCCCCCGAGTGTTTTTTGATTTTGAGTTGTGACTTGCCGAGTGGTCTTCAATGTTAATACAGACATGTCATAAATTAGGAAGACCTCATGATTGAAATTCTTGATGGATCTGGTGCGCCGACTAGGCGCGCCTGATCAGGTGTAACCCCCGACTCTAGTATAATTTGGAGACTAATAAATAATGCAAGAGTCGAATAATATTAGCTCTTAACATTTTGTTACATAAATTCAACTCAAACTATCAAGCTCGAGCTGGTGATCCTCGGGTCATCAAACCAAAGGATAGTCTACATGACATCAATCATGCCGACCGATTTAAAGTTATGCCGAGTGATTTACACTCTTATCCAAATAATTCATACACTCAAAATTCCATGACATTAACCATGTTGTAGTCGATATGCAAACTTATATGACATCAAAAGTATATTTAGTAAGCCAAACGAAATCAATTGTGTGATTTCTTTAAGAAATTATTACTCGGATTAAAACAAGCCTAATCTTGGTAATTACTTACTGACTTCAATCAGTAAGGTACCTATGAACTTGAACCCATACGACCATAAAGTCCTCTTGCCATATGATCTTCAAATCGTATAGATATGAGTATATATTTTTTAAATGGATATTCCATTGCTTCTCATCAAAGAAGCCCCTGAGATCAAGTTCTCAAGGTTTATTGCATTAGTTCCTTTTAAAGAACAATGCCTCATCATTTTTTTATAAGCAGAAAAAGACTGGCACTATACGGCCCACCAAAGCCCATGAGGACCTCAAAGACTAGGTCAAAAAGGCAAATGTATAAAAAGGGCAGAGGGTTGTTGACTCCAAGTCCATGTCGCCATTTCGCACGCAGTGCTTCATCTTCCTTGCGCCTCCCCTGCACCCACGACTCCTCTGCTTCAAAGCTAGGGTTAACCTTTTCCTCCGCCGCCACACACCTTCTTCCAGAGCAAGCTTTTAGCTCCTGCTAGGGTTAGCTTCCTTCCTCCAGATCCAGTGCATCACTTCTTCATCGACCATGCCTTGCAAGTCATCCAAGAAGGCTGCCACCACCAAATCGTCTTCCTCAGAGTTGGAGATCCCAGAACAACTGCGGGAGTTCTCCAAGAGCAGCCTCATCATCGCCGATCTGAACACAATAGTGATGGATGGCATCCTCCTAGAGCAGGCGCGTATAGATTGGAAGGTACTGAAGGAAACTTGATGAGGACATCAACGACATACGAACAATGACGACGGAAGACGGCGCGCCAAACCAAGTTGTCACGCCTCCACCTCTCGTCGTTTCGCCTTCTCAAGTTATGGACCCATCTTCCGACGAGACGACGACATACAAGGGCCCAATCACTAGAGCTCGAGCCCAGGAATTGAAGATGGTTTTGATGCTAAGGAACGACGGCCCAGGATGACGCCCGCGAAGGCCCAAAAAAGTGTTCTGCTCAATCTCCGTTTATCCCTGCTCAATCTTTTAATTACCGTTTTACCCCTGCCTCAAAAAAAGTGTGTATGCATTGTTTTTTTTTCTTCACACTCCCCTGACATAGGTTAAACAAAAAAAGAGGGGCAGAAGTACAAAAAAAAGAGAGAGAGAGAGAGAGAAAAAAAAGCGCTTGAGCACCATAGGCGACACGTTACTGTTCTTTACCCTTCTTCGGATCCGTTTGTTTTGATTCTTCATCTTTCCTCTTCCACTTGTGCCGGCAGCAATCTTTTTGCGTTTAGCACCTTTATTCAGCTTTGCAGTTATTGTTTGAATTGTGCTAACCCTTGATTGAGTGCAGCCTCCTAGCTCCACAAATTTTCTACTACGAGCAGGTTTTTGTTTCACCACGCAATCGCTCCTCCAATCTTTCACCGGTTTTACCTGTGGTTGCAGTTCACACTTGCGTACTTGGTAAGGACGGGTAAGGATTTGATAACAGCTTTTTGATTGAGCTTTTCATCCACCACTCACCTCTCGTCGTAGGATCTTTTTCTGTGTTGCTTGTGTTTCTATGGCAGAAAACAACTCGAAGTCGAAGGAGCTCACCCTCCAAGAAGTCCAGGCGCAGGTTGAAGGTCTACAAAACGACATGAAGACGATGCACGAGAGACTTGACTCCACGATTACTTCGTCGAACGAGCGTTTTGATCAGCTCGACCTTGCTGATACGGCTGCCCACACCACGCTCGCGACAATCATGACTCGTCTTGAGGCCATGTCAATGCAACTTGGGACCATGACGACGCAGCTCACGGAGTTGCAAACTGCACGCGACTACGACGCCGACACCGAGCAGGATGACGCCAATCGTCATGGTCATGCTCGTAGGGTACGTGTTCCTACTAATGATTCTTTTGGCAGAATTAAATTTCGTATTCCCACTTTTACTGGCAAATATGATCCGGGTGCTTATCTTGATTGGGAATTAGAGGTTGAACAAAAATTTGCATGCCATGATATCCCTGCTAATTTACAAGTTAAGGCTGCTATTAGTGAATTTACTGAATTTGCTTTACTTTGGTGGCGTGAGTATAGACAAAAATATCCTAATAATGTTCCAGCCACTTAGACGGCATTAAAAGCTGCTATGTGTCATCGTTTTGTGCCGTCATATTATGCTAGAGATTTGCTTAATCAAATGCAGCGCTTTCAACAAGGTTCACAATCTGTAGAGGATTATTATCAAGCTTTGCAAAAGGGTATGATTCGCTGTGGTTTAGTTGAACTAGAGGATGCTGCTATGACTCGCTTTAGGGGTGGGTTAAATCGTGAAATTCAGAACATTCTTGATTATAAGAATTATGATGATATCACCACCTTGTTTGAATATGCTTGTAAAGCTGAACGTGAAGTGCAGGATCGACAATCTTCGTCAAGACCTAACACTTTTGCAGGGTCCAAGGCGCCTTCAGCTCCACGATCGGCGCCTCCTTCCACGTCACGCGACCACACTGCGACCTCGTCCAAGTCGAGTGCTCCACCCATGGCCAGATCTGTCTCGACCGCGCCGTCCTCCTCGTCGTCTGGACGAGCTCGAGATACTCAGTGTTTCCGTTGCAAAGGATTTGGTCATGTGATACGCGATTGTCCAAACAAACGAACTATGTTGATTCGTGATGACGGTGAGCATTCTTCTGCTAGTGATTCTGAGGATACTCTACATACTATGCTTGCCACTAATCATGCAGATAATACGGAGCTTCATGTCGATTCTAGTGCCGCCGACAGGTATGCAACTCTTGTTGTGCAGCGTGTTCTTAGTACACAGGTCATGGCAGACGAAAAGAATCAGCGCCACAACATTTTTCATATTAAAGGCGTTGTGCAAGAACGAGCGGTCCGTATAATCATCGATGGTGGCAGTTGTAACAATTTGGCTAGTACGACCTTGGTGGAGCAGTTATCATTGCCAACAAGAAAGCATCCACATCCTTATCACGTTCAATGGATTAATGATGGCGGCAAAATAAAGGTAACGCGCTCGGTCCGTGTTCCTTTCTCTCTTGGTGCATATTCTGATTTTGTGGATTGTGATATTGTTCCAATGGAAGCATGCTCTTTGTTGCTTGGACGTCCTTGGCAATATGATGTTGATAGTGTTCATCATGGTCACTCCAATTATTATTCCTTCATGTTTAAGGGTCAAAAAATTGTTATTCATCCTATGACACCTGAACAAGTTCTAAAAGATGATATTGCTAGAGCGGCAAAAGCTGTAAAATTGATTAAATCACCACCTGTTGCACCTGTTCAACCTGAGATCAAATTGCATAACCCTATATTGCTTGCTACACGTACTGATTTTGATGAGTTACATGATGCTAATCTGCCCTGCTATGCGCTAGTTTGCTCTCGTATGCTTGTTTCATTAGATGAGGCACCTATGTTGCATATTCCTCCTGCTATTGCTAACCTTCTGTAGGACTATAAAGATGTTTTTCCCGCTGAATTGCCACTAGGTCTTCCTCCTATTCGTGGCATAGAACATCAGATTGATTTAATTCCAGGCGCACAACTTCCTAATCACGCCCCGTACCATACAAATCCTGAGGAGATAAAAGAAATTCAGCGTCAAGTGCAAGCATTGCTGGATAAAGGTTACATTCGTGAGTCTCTCAGTCCTTGTTCGGTTCCTGTTTTGCTTGTTCCTAAGAAAGATGGTTCTTGGCGTATGTGTGTAGATTATCGTGCAATTAACAATATTACAATTCGTTATCGATATCCTATACCACGCCTTGATGATATGCTTGATGAACTTAGTGGTGCCATAATTTTCTCTAAGGTTGATTTGCGTAGTGGTTACCATCAGATAAGAATGAAATAGGAGATGAATGGAAAACGACTTTTAAAACTAAATTTGGCTTGTATGAATGGTTGGTTATGCCATTTGGATTGTCTAATGCTCCTAGCACTTTTATGCGCCTAATGAATGAAGTTCTTCGGCCTTTCATTGGAATATTTGTTGTTGTCTATTTTGATGATATCCTTATATATGGCAAATCCATGAATGAGCATTTAGATTATTTGCATGCTGTTTTTGATGCTTTGCGTGCTGCTCGCTTATTTGGGAACATGGAAAAATGCACTTTTTGCACGTAACGTGTTTCGTTTCTTGGCTATGTTGTTACTCCACAGGGCATTGAGGTGGATAGCAGCAAGGTGGACGCCATTCAGAGTTGGTCACAACCGACGACGGTCACACAGGTTCGTAGTTTTCTTGGTCTTGCAGGCTTCTATCGTCGTTTTGTGCGGGATTTCAGTTCTATTGCTGCACCATTACATGAGCTGACCAAGAAGGGTGCGCCATTTGAGTGGGGTGCACCACAGGACGATGCATTCAACACTTTAAAGGAACGGTTAACTCACGCTCCTCTCTTACAATTGCCTAATTTTGATAAAGTGTTTGAATTGGAATGTGATGCTAGTGGAATTGGTCTGGGTGCTGTTTTGTTACAAGATCATAAACCCATTGCTTATTTTAGTGAGAAGTTAAGTGGTGCTGCTCTTAAATATTCCACTTATGATAAAGAACTTTATGCTTTAGTAAGAACTTTGCAAACATGGCAGCATTATTTATGGCTTCGCGAATTTATTATTCATTCTGATCATGAGGCTTTGAAACATATTAGAACCCAGACTAATCTGAACCGTCGGCATGCTAAATGGGTTGAATTTATTGAATCTTTTCCGTACATCATTAAACATAAAAACGGGAAGGAAAATGTGATTGCAAATGCTTTGTCTCGTCGTTATACAATGCTGTCCCAATTAGACTTTAAAATCTTTGGTTTGCAAGCTTTGAAAGATCAGTATGTGAATGATGCTGATTTTCATGATATTATGATGCATTGTAAGGATCGCAAACCTTGGGGGAAATTTCATATGCAGGATGGGTTCCTGTTTTGTGCTAACAAGCTGTGTATTCCAGCTAGCTCGGTTCGTCTTTTGTTGTTACAGGAGGCGCATGGAGGTGGTCTTATGGGTCATTTTGGCGTTTTCAAAACACTTGAGGTGTTGGTCGATCACTTCTTTTGGCCACGGATGCGCCGTGATGTTGAGCGCCTTGTTGCCCGCTGTACTACATGTCAAAAAGCTAAATCCCATTTGGGTAATCATGGTTTGTATATGCCCTTACCTGTTCCCTCTTCTCCTTGGCATGATATTTCGATGGATTTTGTTTTGGGATTGCCTTGTACTAAGAAGGGAAGGGACAGTATTTTTGTGGTGGTTGATCGTTTCTCTAAAATGGCTCACTTTATACCTTGTCATAAAACTGATGATGCCTCCAATGTTGCTGAATTGTTCTTTAGAGAAATTGTTAGACTGCATGGAATTCCTAAAACAATTGTCTCTGATCGTGATGCTAAGTTTCTTAGTTACTTTTGGCGTTCTCTTTGGAATAAATTAGGAACTAAGCTGCTGTTTAGTACTACTTGTCATCCTCAAACTGATGGGCAAACAGAGATAGTAAATAGAACTTTGTCTGCTATGCTTAGAGCTGTTCTAGATAAAAATTTGAGACGTTGGGAAGATTGTTTACCTCATGTTGAATTTGCTTATAATCGTGCTACACATTCTGCCACTAAAATGTGTCCTTTTGAGGTTGTTTATGGCTATGTTCCTAGGGCGCCTATTGATTTGTTTGCTATTGATGCTGAAGATGAACCAAATGTTGATGTTATTGCTCATACTGATCACATGAAACAATTGCATGAAGAAACACAACACAACATTGCCGTTGCTAATAAGAAGTATCAAGTTGCTGGTAGTAAAGATAGAAAACATGTTTCTTTTGAACCTGGTGATTTGGTTTGGTTGCACTTGCGTAAAGATAGATTTCCTACTTTGCGTTGTTCTAAATTGATGCCTCGTGCTGCTGGTCCTTTTAAAGTGCTAACCAAGATTAACGATAATGCTTATGTTCTTGACTTGCCCATGGGGTTTGGTGTTTCCACTAGTTTTAATGTTGCAGATTTGAGACCATATTTGGGTGAGGATGATGCGTTGCCGTCGAGGATGACTTCGCTTCAAGAAGGGGAGGATGATGAGGACATCAACGACATACAAACAATGACGACGGAAGACGGCGTGCCAAACCAAGTTGTCACGCCTCCACCTCTCGTCGTTGCGCCTTCTCAAGTTATGGACCCATCTTCTTACGAGACGACAACGTACAAGGGCCCAATCACTAGAGCTCGAGCCCAGGAATTGAAGATGGTTTTGATGCTAAGGAACGACGGCCCAGGATGACGCCCGCGAAGGCCCAAGTAGCCCAAGTCGCGCGACTACCTCTCCACCGTACGCCTCTCTACTTCAGCGGGCCCTAGATGCCGCGCTTCCCCTATTTAGTCAAGGGTTGCGCCCCTTGTAATCTTTGAGTTTTGTTTTAAGATTAGCTTAGCTATTCATTCGTCTCTCGACGTGAATTCAGAACTCCACCTTCGTGCAATACATCAGATTGCTCGCCTCTAATTCTTGCTCGTTCTTCGATTGCACGTAAGAATTGATCCATCAGGTTGATCTTGTTTACCGCAAGGTTAATATCCTCCGGAAGTTGGTTCAGCGATTGCATTGGCGCTTCGGGCTTGCTCGTCGTAGTCGGATCGTGAGGGTCGACATCCACCGAATCGAAGTTATCTACACTCGCCGAAAGATCGGGCACTCTACACCTATCAAGTGGTATCAGATTCCAGTGTTTCTCGGTGAGTTTATCCAAGTCCACATAAACCAAAAACTACAAAAATAATTTTACCCCAGTACGGTTTTGAGCCTCGCACTTTCGTTCAATAATTTGCGTTGTTGAGTTTTTGTGCTATCGCTTTTGATCGTTGCTGGTACACGGTGTTTCATCGTTTTCTCCTCATCATTGTCATATCCTTCCACCACATCGTGTGTTTTAGCCACCACAATTTGCTTTCCGCCGCATCTGTTGTCTCCGCCTCGCTCTCCTACTTGGCCGCGCGTAACGAGTCTTGCTGAGTTGCGTTTGGTCAGCCGATCACTTGCCAAGTTTTGCCGCCGCACCGTGAGTTCGGGTCAATCACGTGACTCGTTGCATCCAACTCGGTTACGTGGTAAACCGCCCCACCTCGCCTTGTGTTGTGTTCTGCTCAATCTCCGTTTATCCCTGCTCAATCTTTTAATTACCGTTTTACCCCTGCCTCAAAAAAAAGTGTGTATGCATTGTTTTTTTTTCTTCACACTCCCCTGACATAGGTTAAACAAAAAAAGAGGGGCAGAAGTACAAAAAAAAGAGAGAGAGAAAAAAAAGCGCTTGAGCACCACGAGTGGTCTTCAATGTTAATACAAACATGTCATAAATTAGGAAGACCTCATGATTGAAATTCTTGATGGATCTGGTGCGCCGACTAGGCGCGCCTGATCAGGTGTAACCCCCGACTCTAGTATAATTTGGAGACTAATAAATAATGCAAGAGTCGAATAATATTAGCTCTTAACATTTTGTTACATAAATTCAACTCAAACTATCAAGCTCGAGCTGGTGATCCTCGGGTCATCAAACCAAAGGATAGTCTACATGACATCAATCATGCCGACCGATTTAAAGTTATGCCGAGTGATTTACACTCTTATCCAAATAATTCATACACTCAAAATTCCATGACATTAACCATGTTGTAGTCGATATGCAAACTTATATGACATCAAAAGTATATTTAGTAAGCCAAACGAAATCAATTGTGTGATTTCTTTAAGAAATTATTACTCGGATTAAAACAAGCCTAATCTTGGTAATTACTTACTGACTTCAATCAGTAAGGTACCTATGAACTTGAACCCATACGACCATAAAGTCCTCTTGCCATATGATCTTCAAATCGTATAGATATGAGTATATATTTTTTAAATGGATATTCCATTGCTTCTCATCAAAGAAGCCCCTGAGATCAAGTTCTCAAGGTTTATTGCATTAGTTCCTTTTAAAGAACAATGCCTCATCATTTTTTTATAAGCAGAAAAAGACTGGCACTATACGGCCCACCAAAGCCCATGAGGACCTCAAAGACTAGGTCAAAAAGGCAAATGTATAAAAAGGGCAGAGGGTTGTTGACTCCAAGTCCATGTCGCCATTTCGCACGCAGTGCTTCATCTTCCTTGCGCCTCCCCTGCACCCACGACTCCTCTGCTTCAAAGCTAGGGTTAACCTTTTCCTCCGCCGCCACACACCTTCTTCCAGAGCAAGCTTTTAGCTCCTGCTAGGGTTAGCTTCCTTCCTCCAGATCCAGTGCATCACTTCTTCATCGACCATGCCTTGCAAGTCATCCAAGAAGGCTGCCACCACCAAATCGTCTTCCTCAGAGTTGGAGATCCTAGAACAACTGCGGGAGTTCTCCAAGAGCAGCCTCATCATCGCCGATCTGAACACAATAGTGATGGATGGCATCCTCCTAGAGCAGGCGCGTATAGATTGGAAGGTACTGAAGGAAACTTGATGAGGACATCAACGACATACGAACAATGACGACGGAAGACGGCGCGCCAAACCAAGTTGTCACGCCTCCACCTCTCGTCGTTTCGCCTTCTCAAGTTATGGACCCATCTTCCGACGAGACGACGACATACAAGGGCCCAATCACTAGAGCTCGAGCCCAGGAATTGAAGATGGTTTTGATGCTAAGGAACGACGGCCCAGGATGACGCCCGCGAAGGCCCAAGTAGCCCAAGTCGCGTGACTACCTCTCCACCGCACGCCTCTCTACTTCAGCCGGCCCTAGATGCCGCGCTCCCCCTATTTAGTCAAGGGTTACGCCCTTGTAATCTTTGAGTTTTGTTTTAAGATTAGCTTAGCTATTCATCCGTCTCTCGACGTGAATTCAGAACTCCACCTTCGTGCAATACATCAGATTGCTCGCCTCTAATTCTTGCTCGTTCTTCGATTGCACGTAAGAATTGATCCTCGTGATCAGGTTGATCTTGTTTACCGCAAGGTTAATATCCTCCGGAAGTTGGTTCAGCGATTACATTGGCGCTTCGGGCTTGCTCGTCGTAGTCGGATCGTGAGGGTCGACATCCACCGAATCGAAGTTATCTACACTCGCCGAAAGATCGGGCACTCTACACCTATCAAAACTCGCCCCCTCCCAATCCATAAATAGATCATAGTTGTTTTCTCTTTTGTTAGCATGGTTTTGGAGTTTCCTGCTGCAGTTTCTTGCGCGGGCTCCTTTTCTTCTATGAGATTGAGCTCGTCAACCTCAATTCCAACTCCATTCTTCACATTGCCATCTTCGTGCATCTGTTCGAAGCTTTTCTGGGCGTTCTACCCCACTTCACTCTGTTCTGTCATCTCTTCATCCTCCGACCGCTGCCAACCAAGGAAACCCAAGTCACCATTGGTGGAGTTGGCCTCTAGCTGTGCAAGGAGGCATATATCAATGTGCCGCTTAACTCCGGGAATAAGAATTAGAGGGAGAACTGGTTCTACTGTGACAACCCTTCCCCTGCTCTTGCTGATTTCTCTGGTGCGAAGGTCACTCCTCAACCGCGATGGTGAGAGATATCGAATCCAACCGACCCCCAAGTGGTCACTCTGCTGGAAAAGATTGCAGAGCTAAAGAATGACGGGGTTGATGACATCACTACAGCAAAGAGCTTCATAGTTCGCCGAGTGCAGCCCTTGAAGCAGCAAAGCCACCCCGCCTGGATGTATGCCTCTCATGATGAGATGAGAGAAGTACCTGATCCTCCGAACTCCACTCTGTGTCGGTCATGACTATCGAAGATGTTCGAAGGAGAAATTATTTAGGATCACTTCTCAATAGCGAAGGCATACGATGTGGGCACTCTACGGGCCTGAGTAAGCTTCGGCCATTCTGAGTATTTCTGATGTTCCTTTTGACAGACTGATCATAACATCTGCTGTCTTCATATTTCTATAGGTTTTGGATACCTTTGTGTCTCACCCTCCGCTCCCTCTGAATGATTTCGAGGGACCGGAATATGTTGAGAAGCCACCGTAGACTGAAACTGGTGGTTCAAGCTCATCAGTGAGCGCGCGGCCGACCACAGGCATCACTGCCTCATCTGTCATCAACTTGCCCTCCCCAAGCCAACGAGTGAAGCAGACCGCCCATCATTGTCGGCAATACATGGGAGACAATGACGATGATGAAGAAGAGCTACCCCAAGATACCGGTCTGCCAACCCCTACACACTCCGACCGACCATCAAGCCAGTCAGAGCCCCCAAGCAAAATAGTGAGTGATGCAGGAGCGGCAAGGAAGAACAATGAAGTCGGCAAGTCTTCTCAGAAGAGGAAGGAGACTGATTCGTAGAACACTTCTTCAAAGAAGAGAGTCTACCGAATCAAAATCAAACAAGCCTCTAGGTAAACTTCTTTGCATTTCGATTCTTCATCTCTGTAGTTAATAACCATATTTTAGTCTCTAATGTTATACTCTTCGGTGATCATAGCGGTCGGTCAAGTGACGCTCAGAGCGCCCAAGGGTCTGAGCACACCCGGTCAGCTCCTACTCCTCGTCCAACAGACTTGCCTCGGCCAATCTGCACACCATCAAGTGCGCTGACCGAGCCAAGGAAGTCTCCCAAAGCTTCAGCTCCTACACCAACGCCAACGCCGACACCTCAGATTGTCAATCCTTCCCCGACCAACATTTCTCCCCCTCTCAACAAGGGTAAGGCCGTGTTGGTCGAGGATTCAGTGAGTCGGCCTGAAGCTGAAGATATGGAGATTATTCATCAACACCGAGAGGCCAACAAGGTACATTAATACCTAGTTTTTTCTTTTCTTGGACCTAATCCTTCGACTAACCATGCCCTCCTTATTCATAAAATATATTCTCTTGTGGAGAGGAAGTAGGCCAGGATTGAGTATCTTGAAGTCAAGACTTTTTGGTATGCCTTAGATTCTTTTTCCATATCAAATCTTTTCTTCAAGATATTGACTTGTTGTTGGTATCTTGCAAGGTACCGGCGAGCAGCTCTCCCTGGCTAAGAAACAGATTGAAAGGCTACAGACCAATCACAAGGAGGTGACCAAAGCTCTAGAGCAAAGTCGCGCTGATGTTGTTGGTAAGATCACATACCAACTTTCAGTGCTTATTGCTCACTCCATTGCTAAAGGTTTTATATGTGTCTTTAGCTCGCGATTAAAAAGTCTCTGACCTGGAGAAGTTGACTTCAAACCAGCAGAGATTCTTGGAAGCTCTAAATGCTGAGAAGGATGACCTCTTCAAGTCGGCCGGAGAGCAAACCACTGAAATCACTCGGCTGAAGAAGAAACTGGAGGAGGCCGAAGAGAAGATAGAGGAGGCTAAGAGCATCTCCAAATCTTTCAAATGTAATCTTGCCAGTAAGCTCTCCATCATATCTTCATTATTTCTCTTGCCGACTTTAGATTCTGACGCTCTGAAAATCTTTTGCAGCATTGTCTTACGGTGCTCAGAAAGCATTGGATTATATCCATGCTAACCAAGTGGAGAAGACTGGTCATTCCTTGAAGTATCTGCTAGAGCATGTGTCAGACGCAATTGCTAACAATACCCGGAGGGTAGCAACCGAGACCGGGAGCCAAGTGCTGGCTATTTGCCAGTCTTGGTCTCCTGCATTGCCATTGGATAAGATCAAGGAGGGCTTCCACCTAGACTTGATAGTAGACCAATGCCAATTGCTTATGGGCACTATGTTGGAGACCTCCCGTGTCTTGGTTGACAATGTAGAGGTTGATCCGATCGTGTCGACTCCTCCAGCATCTCCAGAAGTAGAATTGCAGGATGATGCCTCCTCTTGTTTGAAGGAGTTGTAATATCTATAATGTAACATTAGTAGTATTTATGTAGGAAGACAATATTATATCCATGTAAATAATAATTCTTATGCTTGCTTAGTTCGTATACAAGTTAAAAGATCGACAAATCTTAGTCATAAGACAATCTCCTGTTACTTAAAGCAAAATGATCAATACTTAGCCGCGTTACTCGCTTTAGTACTTAGATCTCTTTACCATAAGTTTTTCAGAGATAATGACTAAAATTGCATCAGTCTGCCTTAGCATATTAGGTTGTAACTCATAGCTGTGTAACAAGCAGAGTCGACCAGTCGACACATGACCTCTTGCTCTTTGATTTTGGGTTTAGTGTAGTGGCAGTCTGTTTTGTAGTATGAATTGTATAACCATGATGTTAGGCATTAGACTAAAAATCTAAAGACCGTATGAAGCTATGAGAAATCGATCAAATAAAATCCAAAACCAGAATTTATCAAGGTTAAGCAGTAGTAAGACATTATTACTAGCCCCCTGGCTCGATTGTTTAATATGATAGATTAAGGAATCGAGACAAATAAGAATGACAATCATCAATAAATTATTCATCAAAAAGAATAAAGTTTCATTCACTAATAATGTATGAGAATACAAAAGATAGACTAAGTATAAAAGTGACATAGCTGATTTATGTTCCATGAGTTTGGTATATCGTCGCCATCTTCATACATAAGTTGATAAGCCCCTGGTCGAGTGACTTCTTTGAACACATAAGGTCCTTCCCACTTAGGAGAAAGTTTGTGCTGATCACAGGAGTCACTCGGCCTGGGGCTTATCGACTGATGTATGAAGATGGCGTAGCACTAAATCCCCAATATGAAACTGGCGACTGCGTACGTTCTTATCATACTAACGTCGCAAGCCTTGCTAGTATAGCGCCGACCAAAATAGAGCGCGATCACGCAACTCATCTACCGCAATAAAATCAATCTCTCGATTTTCTTCAAAAAGCTTCTTGTCGTATCCTTTGACTCGCGCTGACACAAGGTTTACCTCGGTCGATAGCACAGCCTCGGAGCCATAGACCAATGAGAACTGAAGGCAGCCTAGTAGCCCGATTGACATTAGTACGCAATCCCCCCCCCCCTAGAGAACTGAAGGCAGCTCTCGAACCCACCGACCGACATAAGGTTTGAGCCTGTCAAATATCTGGGGCTTCAACCCCTGAAGAATCATACCGTTGGCCCGTTCGACCTGTCCATTGCTTTGAAGATGAGCCACTGATGCAAAGTAGATTTTTATTCCCATCTCATCGGCAAAGTCACAGAACTCCTCAGATGTAAACTAAGTACCATTGTTGGTGATGATATCATGAGGACCCCAAACCGAGTGAAGACATCTCTCACAAACTCAATCGCTTTCTTCGATGTTATCTTGCCAATCGGCTTCGCTTCAATCCACTTGGTGAATTTGTCAATAGCAACAAACAAATGAATGAACCCGCCTGACGCTTTGTTGAAGGGACTGACAATATCAAGCCCCCAGATTGCAAAAGGCCAAGTCATAGGAATCATCGGAAGTTGCTGCGAAGGCACATATGTTTGTTGAGAAAAGAATTGACAGCCTTCACACTTCCGAGCGACCTGGTGTGCATCTTCGATCATCGTAGGCCAATAAAACCCTTGCCGGAAAGCCTTGCCGACCAAAGTCTTGGAACCTGCATGATTGTCCCATATTCCTGAATGGATTTCTTCCATCAACACTTTGCCTTCTGGTATCGAGATGCACCGTATCAAGATGTTCGATCCTCCTCTTCTATAAAGCAGATCGTACACCATCAAGTATCCTCGTCATTTAGCCTTCAACCTTTGTAGCTCATTATGATCCGTAGGCAGCGTACCCTTGTTCAGAAATTGGACAATCGGGTTGCGCCAGTCGGTCTCTATATTGTCATTACTTATGAGCTCAGCAACATCGATCGCCAAGACATCAGACTGAGGAGAAATAGTGGAAGAATCCAGGGTGTGTAAGAAAACACCGGGTGGGACAATCGAACGAGATGATCCCATCTTGGCTAATTCATCAGCCGCTTGATTGTTATCCCGAAGAACATGCGTGAACATCAGTCCATCGAATTTGTCTTCGAGCTTCCTTACTTCTTGGCAGTAAGCACCCATATTGTCGTCTACGCAGTTCCAATCCTGAGTGACCTGGTTAATGACCAAAGCCGAGTCACCAAAGATTTTAAGACACCGAATGCCGAGCGAGATAGCAATGCGTAGACTGTGCAGAAGAGCTTCATATTCAGTAGCATTATTAGATGCGCAAAACATGATCTGGAGGACGTATCATAATTTCTCTCCTGTGGATGAGATGAACACAATTCCTGCACCAGCTCCAGGTAACTGAAGGGATCCATCAAAATACATCTTCCAGTATTTGATATCTTGTGATGTAGGTGGCATTTGAATCTCTATCCAGTCGGAAACAAAGTCAGCCAATGTCTGTCCTTTGATAGCAGAGTGAGGTGCGAACGTGATGGTATACTGACCAAGTTTGACCACCCAATTAGCAATCTTTCCATTGGCTTCTCGGTTGTGAAGGATTGCGCTGAGTATGAAGGATGTTTGAACTTCGATAGGATGATCTTGAAAGTAATGCTTCAACTTCCTTGAGGTGATCAGGAGCGCGTATAGCAGCTTCAAGATCTGATGATATCGTGTTTTGGAGGCACCAAGAACCTCACTAACGAAGTAGACCGGGTGTTGTACTTTTTGTATGTGACCCTCTTCCTCTCGGTTGACCGTTAAAATGGTACTCACAACTTGAGTTATGGCCGATATGTAGAGTTGTAGCTTTTCTTGCGGCTCCGGAGGAACCAAGAATGGAATATTGCTGAGGTGTATCTTCAACTCATCCAATGCCGATTGCGCCTCCGCAATCCATATGAAGTCATCCTGCTTCTTGAGCAGTTTAAAGAGCGGCAGACCCTTGACCCCCAGTCAGGAAATAAAGCGACTCAGGGGTGCCATACATCCGTCAGCTTCTGAACATCCCTCTGAGAATTAGGTGGCCCCATATCAAGGATTGCCTTGATTTTATCCGGGTTAACTTCTATACCTCATTTTAAAACGATGTAACCGAGTAGCTTACCCAAAGGAACCCCAAAAATGCACTTTTTAGGATTCAGCTTCATCAAGTAACGTCTCAAATTGTCAAAAGTCTTTGCTAGGTCAGAGAGAAGTTCTTTGATGCTCCGAGTTTTTACCACGATGTCATCTACATATGCTTCTGCATTCTGACCGATCTGAGCTTCAAGGCAGCGTTGAATACCACGTTGGTAAGCCATGCTAGTGTTTTTTAGACCGAACGACATGGTAATGTTGTAGTAGGCGCCAAAGGGAGTTATAAAGGAAGTCTTGATTTGATCTTTGAATTTCAGTGGGATCTGGTGATAGCCTGAATAGGCATCTAGAAAGCTTAAAAGCTCACACCCGGCTATTGAGTCTACGACCTGATCGATAAGGGTCTTTAGGACAGACTTTGTTCAAGTCAGTATTATCCACGCACATCCGCTACTCTTTATTCTTCTTGGATACAAGGACTAGATTTGCCAGCCAATCTGGATGGTACACTTCCTTTATAAACTTAGCATCTAATAACCTAGCTATCTCCTTCTTCATGGCATCCTTGCGGTCTTGTGTGAACCTTCTAAGCATTTGCCAGACAGGGGTGGCCCCATGAGGCACCCTTAATTTGTGCTCAACCTTTTCCCTAGGAACTCCCGACATGTCAGAAGGTTTCCATGCAGAGATGTCCCTATTTTCCTGGAGGAAAAGAGTGAGCTAGAGTTCCTATTTCTTGTCGAGGTCGGCCCCTACATAAGTGATCTTAGAAGGGTCTTCTGGGTCGAGCACGATCTCCTTAGTAGGGACATCATCCATATGTATCTTGTCCTTGGTAGGCTTCTTCATAGGGACTTCTGCATCGGTCTGCTCGTCATTGTCGACCGCCTTCTGGATCTCCAGCCGATCGGACAACATCAACTATTGGTCGGCCATCTCGCAACTCTGCACATCGCAATCAAAAGAATTTTGAAGATCAGAGTGGAGGGAGATTATTCCTTTGGGCCCTGACATCTTGAGAGTGAGGTACGGGTAGTGCGGTACCGCCATGAACTTTGTCATCACCGGTCTGTCGAGGATAGCATGGTATGCTGACTTGAAGTCAGCCACCTGGAAGAGAATATGCTCAGTCCTGTAGTTCTCACGGGTTCCAAAGGTGATAGGTAGAACGATATGTTCAATAGGAACTGAGGTTTTGCTGGGCACGATCCCATGGAAGGGTGAGGAACTCGGCTGGAGGTCATTGACTGATAAGCCTAGCTCCATGAGGGTATTGGTGAAGATCAAGTCTAGCCTGCTTCCTTCGTTGATGAGTACTCTGTTGAACTTGACCTGCTTCATCGTGGCTGCGAGTACTAGTAGGTAGCGACCTGGCTTGGGCAGGTGCCTGGGGTGATCCAACCGAACAAACATGATTAGTACCTCAGACCACCTCATGTACTTGGGCGTAGTAGGCTCTACGGAGTTGATCTCACATAGTTCTAGCTTTTGCTTGCGCTTGGACATGTAGGCATCCTGGCCTCCGAATATGAAGTTGACTTCCTTCCGGGGCTCTTGGAACTCTCCTTCTTTGTCCTTGTTATCATCGTCTTTAGCCTTGTCTTTGCCATTGCGCCTTGGCGGATCCTTGGCCACCTTGAGCACGGCAGTCGCGAAGCCCTTCAGTCAATAACAGTCCTTTGCTTTGTGGTTCCCCTTTGGGTGCCATAGGCACATGCCACTTAGTAAGTCATCCATGGTCTGTTGGTTCATCCGAGGATTTTTCTAGTATCGGTCTACCGCAGCGACCATGTTGTCAGACTTCCTTCTCTTGTCCTTCTTGGAGGACTCTAGCTTGTCCAAGCGCTTCTCCTTGCCTTTGACGTGGATGTCGTCCAGCGCCGACTTGCCTGATATGAACTTGTCAGTGATCTCAAAGTACTCCTGAGCGGTCAACTTGAGATCATGATTCCTCCGTCTGATCTCCCGGACCAGTCATCATTGCGTATGCCTCTTGGAAGGTAGCAATGATCTGCTGATCTAGGGTATTAGGGATCTCGGTCTTCTTGGCACAAAACCGCTTGCTGTAGTCGCGCAAGGGCTCATCAGACTTCTGCTTGATCCAAGTGAGGTCAAAGTGATTGCCCGAATGATTGCAAGTAGCTTGGAAACTTTCTATGAGCTTCCTATCGAGGTCTCCCCAAGGGGTGACCAATTTCTCTAGAAGAAATGTGAGCCAAATCTGAACGGCCGGACCAGCAGGTAATTGGCCATCATGTTGGTATCACCCCTGGCTGACCGAATTGTCGTACTATACAGCCGAGGCCACTCCTGGGGGTTGGTCTGACCATCGTATTTTTTGATGGGAACCAGCTTGAATCATTTAGGCCACCGAGCTCTGCGAAGCTCAGGTACATGGGCCTTGATGCCATCGAACTCTTCATCGCTCGGAGTAGGTGACCTTCTATATCAGTCTGGAGATGAAGATGAGTGACGATTATGACATGGGCCAACATCATCATCATCGCAACGATGCCGATTGCCTCCACCATGATTCTTGCGCTAGTCCCGATCATCACGTCGACATCGGTCGTCGCGGTTGTTTCTTGGAGGTGGATCGCGTAGGTCTTCCCATTGGTTGTCGGTCCTCCAATCGCGGCACTCCTCCTTGTGGTGTCGGTTGTCCCGAGCCCACTCCTCGTAATAGGAGTTGATGGTGTCCCGACCGTCATGGATGCTGAGGGAATTTCTCAGATCCTCATGCCTTCATTGACCGTGTAAGGTCGCATGACTGGAACTTGCCACCAATTGTGGTTTGTCCCTGGCTGCATCTTGGGCTGCAGCAGCCTTGAGCATAGCCAACGCTTTATGCATCGCGGGGGGTCTGATATGCTGCGTCAGCCATCAAGCTGTCGAGCAATATTTTAGCCCCGGAGATGTTGTTCTATGGGGTGTCATAGACCTTGACGCCGTCCACTTCAATCTCGGTTCCATGGTCCAGTCATCATGCAAAGCGAGATCCATGTGATCCTCTCGTTCGACGGCGATGTCCTTCCGACGGGTTGTCGCCCTAAGGGTTTTCTTCCCTATGGCCTTCTTCTGCATGTTCTTCTGCGTGACCATCTTCTTCGTGACTGTCTTCATGATCACCGTCCTCATCATAGTATCCCGATGGATTCTTCTCTATATCGACCACGTTTAGGGTCAAGGTATAAGCATGCAGATCCAACCGAGTCCTTATCAAAGGAATGGTCCGACTTTGAGTCATACCCAAAGGGTAGGTCTGTTTCATCAAATCCGAGTGGAGCCAACACGGGGATCAGATCTGACGAGCTCGGTGATCGCGCCATAGAACTGGCTGCAACTGAGTCGGATTGGTGGTTCTCTAGATGTAGCTCTTCGTTAGTGTCGACGGTGAAGTCGAGCGATCCAAAGGAGATCTTGAATTCCGGCGAGTACTGGATGTTGGGCATTTCGGCCATCATAGTCGACGGAGAATCCCGGTGAGCCTTGTCCGTACCTGGCGAGCCAACTATCGAGACTTGATCCTGGCAATATATTTATGGGCTATGTCGAGACTAAGAACTATGATGGTTGCAAAAGACGCCGAGTTATACAGGTTCGGGCCCTCTTGATGATAGTAAAAACCCTACGTCCTGTGTTCTGTGGATTGTATTGCTTGTAATTTCGTGTCCCTGATAGGGGGTTTCCTGCAATCTTATATATCTGGTCGGTAGGGGGTACATGAAGAGTCCTAATCATAGTCTACTAGGATTTACATAGAAAGTCTGTCTCTAATTGCCTTGTGCTCCAAGCCGACTCGGTCGGTTTTTTTATTGGTGAGGTACCCAGTTGGTTGCCGACTTAAGCATATCTAAGGATACCTAGAAGGTAAGTATTCCACAGCAGCCCCTGAGTGTTTTCTGATTTTGAGTTGTGACTTGCTGAGTGGTCTTCAATGTTGATACGAACAGGTCATAAATTAGGAAGACCTCATGATTGAAATTCTTGATGGATCTGGTGCACCGACTAGGTGCACCTGATCAGGTGTAGCCTCCAACTCTTGTATAATTTGGAGACTAATAAATAATGCAAGAGTCGAATAATATTAGCTCTTAACATTTTGTTACATAAATTCAACTCAAACCATAAAGCTCGAGCTGGTGATCCTCAGTCATCAAACCAAAGGATAGTCTACATGACACCAATCATGCCAATCTATTTAAAGTTATGCCGAGTGAGTTACACTCTTATCTAAATAATTCATAGACTCAAAATTCCATGACATTAATCATGTTGTAGTCTATATGCAAACTTATGTGACATCAATCATATATTTAGTAAGCCAAACGACATCAATTGTGTTATAGCCTTTCTTTAAGAAATTATTACTCGGATTAAAACAAGCCCAATATTGGTAATTACTTATTGACTTCAATCAGTAAGGTACCGGTGAACTTGAACCCATACGACCATCAAGTCCTCTTGCCATATGATCTTCAAATCATATAGATATGGGAAGTATATATTTTTTAAATGGACATTCCATTGCTTCTCATCAAAGAAGCCCCCGAGATCAAGTTCTCAAGGTTTATTGCATTAGTTCTTTTTAAAGAACAATGTCTCATCATTTTTTTATAAGCAGAAAAATTCTAGCACTGTACGGCCCACCAAAGCCCATGGGGACCTCAAAGACTAGGTCAACAAGGCAAAGGTATAAAAAGGGGAGAGGGCTGGTGACTCCAAGTCCACGCCGCCATTTCGCACGCAGCGCTTCATCTTCCTTGCGCCTCCCCTGCACCCGCGACTCCTCTGCTTCAAAGCTAGGGTTAGCCTTTTCCCCTGCCGCCACAAACCTTCTTTGACAGCAAGCTTTCAGCTCCTGCTAGGGTTAGCTTCCTTCCTCCAGATCCAGCACATCACTTCTTCATCGACCATGCCTCGCAAGTTGTCCAAGAAGGCCGCCGCCACTGAATCGTCCTCCTCAGAGTTGGAGATCTCGGAACAACTGTGGGAGTTCTCCAAGGGCAGCCTCATCATTGCCGATTTGAACACAATGGTGATGGATGGCATCCTCCCGGAGCAGGTGCGTATAGATTGGAAAGTACCAAAGGAAACTCGCCCCCTCTTAATCCATAAGCAGATCATAGCTTTTCGCTCTTTTTTTAGCATGGTTTTGGAGTTTCCTGCTACAAATTCTTGCACGGGCTCCTTTTCTTCTATGGGATTGAGCTCATCAACCTCAATCCCAACTCCATTCTTCACATTGCCATCTTCGTGCATCTGTGTGAAGCTTTTTTGGGCGTTCTGCCCCACTTCACTCTTTTTTGTCATCTCTTCGTCCTCCGACCGCTACCAACCAAGGAAAACCAAGTCGCCACTGGTGGAGTTGGCTTCTAGTTGCGCAAGAAGGAGGCATATATCAATGTGCCGCTGAACACCGGGAATAAGAACTGGAGGGACGACTGGTTCTACTGTGACAACCCTCCCCCTGCTCTTACTGATTTCTCTGGTGCGAAGACCACTCCTCAAGCAAGGTGGTCAGAGATACCAGATCCAACTGACCCACAGGTGGTCACTCTGCTGGAAAAGATTGCAGAGCTAAAGAATGATAGGGTTGATGACATCACTATAGCGAAGAGCTTCATAGTTCGTCGAGTGAAGCCCTTGAAGCAGCAAAGCCACCCCGCCTAGATGTATGCCTCTGATGATGAGACGAGAGAAGTACCTGATCCTCCGAACTCCACTCTGCGTCGATCACGACTATCGAAGATGTTTGAAGGAGAAATTATTCAGGATCACTTCTTAATAGCGATGGGATACGATGTGGGCACTCTGCGGGCCTGAGTAAGTTCGGTCATTCTAAGTATTTCTGATGTTCCTTTTGATTGACTGATCATAACATCTGTTGTCTTCATATTTCTGCAGGTTTTGGACACCTTTGTGTCACACCCTCTGCTCCCTCCGAATGATTTCGAGGGACCGGATTATGTTGACAAGCCACCGCAGACCGGCAATAACATAAATAACATGAATAACAAATGTAGGCTTGTCCCAAGATGTTTGGTTGGGTTGACTGTTTGGGTTTGTTGGGGTTGTGCAGTATCATGTTGAGAGATGTGATACTGTGGGTGGGGACTTGTAGGATTGTATTGGTAGTGGTATGGGTGTGGTGTCAGGTAGTGTGAATAGTACCCTTGGGGTGGGTATGGTTGCTATGGTATATGGTTTGGGAAGTTTGGGTTTTGTTGTCTGGGTGGAAACTGGTACTGTGGGTAATAACCATTGTGTGTGTAGGGGTTGTATGTTGTTGTTTGTGGTGAGGATAGTATTGGGTGGGTTGTGGTGATCAAGGGGGGAGCTGCAGGGGGTGCTGGGCGTGCTGTAGCATCCCCTGTAGCCTAGAAAAAGTGTGTCTAATCTGTACTAATCTTAAAGAATTTTTAGTCTAAATACCTTTAGTTTAACGTAATCAATGCTAGATTTAACAAATCTAAGAAGGTAGCACCCCCTGTACTTGATGTCTAGCTCCGCCCCTGGTGGTGATTGTACTATAGGTTGTTTGAACAGTCATGTTTGGAGTTTGGGGCTGGAAGATGAAGTTGGTTTGTTGGTTGAATGGTGGCCAGAGTGAGGTAGGCATTCGAAATTGCATTGGTTCAGTTGAGTGGAACTGGGAAGTCACTCTTGGGTTTTGTTGTGGTGGTCTTGTTTGATGCTGTTGTGGAGGAGCCGAGGAGGTGGGGTTTGGTGTACTGGGGCTTGTGATGTTGGTAATGTTAGTGGTAGGGGAAAGGACGAGTTTTGCTTGATTGTGGTACCATGCCTGGATGTGGAAGCAGCAAAGAATGGAGTTGCTAGAGAAGTCTTACCCATGGAAAATTGATCTCCTTCGTGAACTCCAATTCTGCTACATGCAGTCTCAGCTGGATTTTGAGGCGGTGTGTACCCTGCCTGCATCTTCAACATCTGTGTCATCAGAGCATCCATCTGATCCTTCATAGAATTCCTCATCTGGTCTTGTGATTTCTGTAGATCTGCTTGAAACCTTTTTGTTTGATCTTCCATTAATCCTTTCACCGACATGAGTTGAGCTCTGGGGTCTTCAACCTCTACCGTCAAGGTTGTTTTGTGATCTGCTGCTTCCTCAAGGTTAGCCATCTTACTCCCTCCTGTCCTGCTCGTCACAAGGATCGATTTGGACAAATCCTCCCCAATAGTCCTTGTGACGCCTACCGCCACCTGGGTTGGAGGCTGATTCAAGAAATTTTACACGCAAACTTGTTGCACAACCCAAAATCAGGACCAACACCTCGCAGTCGCCATCGCAGTTCAGGATCGATACAAGGCACCCGGAATTTTAGACACAGACTTGTTGTGAAACCCTAACCTAGTCGAAATGAACGCAAATTGGGATGGGATTGGGTTCCTGTCAAGAATCGAAGGCTCTTGATACAAATTGTCAGGACCAGTATAATCCGACAGAGGAAACCGAGGAATTGATACAAAAAATTAAGGCAGAAAATTAACCAACTGCAGTAATTTAGCTAGAGCTGGCAAGGATAAAGGAAGAAGAGAGAATAGGCAAGATACGATTTCATTCATAGAAGGGAAAGTAGCATCCGATGCTGGTTATATGGAGTCTGCAACTTGGGTTACAACTGTGCCTTATCAGAAAGTGTCACAGTATGGCCAGTGGCAATAACATAAATAACATGAACTTAAAACTAGCGGTATCCTAGCCATTGGATCGATATCATCAGGCAGTTATATCTAGATCCCCATCGTCCATTAGCTACTGGTACTAACAATGGCAATGCTCTGATCCACGAGCACGGAGAGATTGGAGAGATTCAACATGGGTTGTGTGGCTGGAGGCGACGGCATGGCCAGATGAGATGCGGCCTGGGGCGGGCGGCGTGGCTGGGTGTCGGGGTCGGTGGCAGCGTTGCCGGGGGCGTCGGGGTCGGTGGCGAAGTTGCCGGGACGTCGGGATCGGAGGCCAATTCCATATCCCTATATTCTCTTTTGAAATGGCAAGTTTGAGGTGGCAAATATCAAAGCTTCAGAATGGCCAGCCTTATCTGAGTGGGTCTTTCATTTGGTATTAATTAGCTGCCACATAAGTAAAAAGGATGTCATAATAAGGAATTTAATATAAAAGAGAAGAGATGTCTTTCATCCTCATGAAAAGATGTTGACACTCTTTCCAAAAAGATAAAAGCCAAATGAAAGTGCACTAAGAGTATTTTCTTTTCATATTGACACCCTCAACTAATAATTGAAAGCCAACTAGTAATAATTTAATGTTCTAGCTAGCCTACGAAACTGTGAAATGAAAGTGTGTACTGAGAGATAACATTATTTCATTGAACAAGATTAGAAAGCTAATATGTCACACTTAGAAACTGTGCCACTGAGAATGGCCTTAGATCCTGTTTACTCTTCTTAATGACACATTTACTTTCGGCAAATGTCGAGGTGGAATACATCGAAATCCTGCAGTGGCAGCTTAGCATCCTAGTGGCAGAAATTGAAAGATTCTCTTTTGAAATTGAAAGATTTGACTGCAAAAGGGGAATATAGACTGCAAAATAAATGTGCCACATTAAAAAATTCATATCCATTTTTAAAGAAATAAATATTCATATCCACTTATTTGATGAAATTAATTTTCATATCCTAGTTTGATTTGTATGCTCACTGGTTAGTTTTGAAACAACTACATACACTGTTTGCCTAGCTACAATAATTAATGGAAACAACTAATTACAACCCCCTCATCCATGAGGCAGCACTACTGTGGCACGAGAATAAATCAAGGGGTGCTGGTGTGTTCTTTGTAAATTGGAATATAACTATACAAGGACCGGGTAACTTAGACCTTACTTAGAGAGTTCCCCATACCTCAGCCTCTTAGATCTTGAGCAGTAAGATGGCGTTCATGCAAGGCTTTGGTCCTATGCTTGCAGGGGCACTCGTTATTGGAGTTTTTTCCACCATTCTTACAGGTATGTCGATGGTTTTTTATGTCAGAGTGAAATTTTATAGTATTTAGTTGGAAATAATGCTTTTGTTGCATAAATTTAGTTCTTTACAATATATGCATTGTTTCAACTTGGAAGAGCTGTAAAATTTAGTGGTGTAATGAACTGAGCTGAGCAGTGCTTCTGCCAAACAATGTGATTGAGGAAGCAGATCGCTCTACGGTCCGCATGTGCGACAAGTCTGAATTTTGATATCAATGAAGTGCCCTGTTAGCATCAGTAGTATTTCTAAAAGATTTCTCTATCTCTTGCTGCCCTTTTCATGATTAGCATCAGCACTAGTTACTTTCACACGGTGCAGGTGTGCAGTCCATTGGCGTGTGCAACGGCATGGTCGGCAACGACCTCCCATCGCCTGGCGACGTGGTGCAGCTCTACAGATCCAACGGCATCAGCAAGATGCGCATCTACGGCCCTGATAGCCGTGTCATGGAAGCCCTGCGCGGCTCAGGCATCAAACTCGTCCTAGGAGTTGTCAACCAGGACATCTCTGGCCTCGCTGCTTCCCAAGCAAACGCGGCTTCTTGGGTCCAGACTAACGTCAGGCCCTACTACCCTAAGGTGAAAATCATGTACATCACCGTCGGCAACGAGGTTGAAGACGGCCTTGCGCAGAGCATCCTACCGGCAATGTACAATCTAGAAGCTGCACTTGCTGCCGTTGGCCTCAGCAGACATATCAAGGTGACCACGTGCCTGAGGCTAGACGTGATCACAAATTCGTTCCCTCCTTCCATGGGCGCATTCGCTAAGCCCCACATGGGAGGTATTGCACAATTCCTCGCTAGCACCGGTGCGCCATTGCTGGCCAACGTGTACCCTTACTTCGCCTATAGGAACAACCAGAAGCCTCAACTACGCGACGTTCCAGTCAGGCACGACGGTGAGGGACACCGGCAACGGGCTCATCTACACGAACCTCTTCGACGCCATGGTGGACTCCATCTACGCCGCGCTGGAGAAGGCAAACGCGCCGAACGTCAGGGTCGTCGTTTCAGAGACCGGGTGGCCGTCTGCCGGCGGCACGGGGGCCAGTGTCCAGATTGCGCAGACCTACAACCAGGGGCTGATCAATCATGTTAGCCAGGGCACGCCAAAGAGGCCCGGACGACCATTAGAGGCGTTCATGTTCTCCATGTTCAACGAGAACGAGAAGCCGGGGGAACTCATGGAGAGAAACTTTGGACTTTTCTATCCTAACAAATCGCCTGTCTATCGTGTCACTTTCAGATGAAAATTAATGTATGGCATAAAAACAGTAATATGTTCGCACAAATACTGCTTTTCTGTTTCAATAAAGAATGTAACATGTATGATATGCATGTGTACTGCTTTTTGTAGAAGAATAAGTGCAAGAATTAGTTTGCCACAAAGCTTGCGATGAATGTCATAGTGGAAGAGGTTCTCTGTTTCATGTACTTTCTGAACTATTAAATTCTTTTCAGTGGCTATGACATTCATTTCTGTGGTTCTCTCCCATCCAATCCAACTGAAAAGAAGTTCAAAAAATTAAGAACAATGATCAATAAGGGGTCCAACCAGGGTCGGTTAACCCGGTTAACCGGAAAACCGGTCTGGGCCACGTAACCCCCGGTTATAATTTAATTTTTTAAAAAATTCAAAAAAATTTAAATCAGTCAAAACCGATGTAACTGACCGGTTAACCGGAATAACCGACCGGTTAACTGGTAAAACCATTTGAAAACCAATATTTTTGAATTTAAAAATATATATTCAAAATATATCACTAAAATCGATCTAAATGACCGGTTAATCGAAATAGCTGGTCGGTTAACCGACTGTCGACCATGCGCCAACCAAAACGCCTTTTGTCTGACTAACCGGCCGGTTATACCAATTAACCGGTGAACCGGACTCGGCCGGTTATGTAAACCTTGGGTCCAACTAAATAATTGACACCCTAATAAAATCTACAAGGCACTAGCAAAATGCCCGTGCGTTGCTACGGACAATAAAATTATAACTTATATATCTATCATATGCATTATATAAATAAGAATAGAGGGAGAGTTTACTAAGTAATTGTGATTAACATCCCATAAATAAACAAATCAATTACAATTACATACGATGTGTTCAACTGCACGCACTCGTCATCTATTTATGTAGATACATAGTTCCATACCGGATGTGTTCCTCTCTACTTCAATGAAATTTCTCCAGTGCAGCCAGCCTTTACACAAACAATTAAAAATATCAACCCACTTAACCTGGCCAACAAAAAAAGTTACACGGAGAGGTTGATCGATGTAATAATTTCCTTACTGTTGATGGCACCACCATTTTCGTTTTGATCTTAGTTTGTTTTCTCACTCTCCTCCTCGATTCCTCACTACCCGATTGACCTTGGCAACACTTGATTGGTTGTTGTCCATATAACACATTCAACACTCCTAAAGAGCAAAGGGATTGTTGGGATTTGCATGAAAGGGTACCTTGATCCTGCCATGTGCAGCTCAAGTGGAGCAGGAAGCCGCCACAGCCTGCAATCACTACTGTGCAACCATGATCCCGCCATCGCCTATGCACATCTGGCAGATTGTGTGCCCTCTTGACTGATATGTCCTTGCCTCTGTCTCAACGAGTTATGCACAACATAGAGTTAAAATCTGCAGCCATGAATCAGAAATACATCAAGCCAAACTGGTCCAATCAAAAGCACAACAAGAAAGTAATGGGCCCCTACACAATAGCTATCAAACCACGGCTCCACTGCTATAGTCAAGAAAAATTGCAATGGGCTCCTTCACTTCCCTCTTCTTGCTGGAAAGGCGCCACACATGATTCAAGGTCTAGGATCAGCTAAGACATTAGTGAGTAGTTCAGACTAAATAATAAGATACCATTGGTGCACCTATATAAATCTAATTCCATTTCTTTCCATATACTCTTGTCCTAACTCCTAAGTTCAGGATGATGGATGGATTTCATGGAGCAATACAAAAGTATGATGACAAAAGTAGGTTGATCTGGAACTCCAATGAGATAATACCCCAATATGAAAACGTACAAGACAAAGCTTTTTTTTTTACAATTTATAAGATAGACTTTGAAACATACATGCCTGTTCACACAACTGAACTTGCGAGGAAAAAGGCAATGCTCCTCACAAGAGCGTAGAGAAGAACCTCCAACAAGTCTTAGCAGATCTGGTGAGCCATTACTTCAGTTCCGTTGTGCTCTCCTATTCTCTAGTCTCTACTCGCTGCAGCTATGAAAGCGAGTGATCATGCCTATCTATCGAAACCTCTTCAGTTAAATATCTTGACATGTAAGGCTATTCACAAGTAAAAAGGATGCTTGTGCTCAATTGGATGGAAATTTGATGTTTAAATAGTAGAAGACCCCTTTAACGCTACCAGGTGAGCAAACAATGCACACAAATCTAAGTCAAGTCAAAATAGAGTGCAAACAACAAGTTACTCAATGCACATGACCAAGCCATATATCGATGTTTCTAAAATCTCAGGCTAGATTTGGGTGCACAATGAGGTGCGCCATGCTACGTGCTTCACGCTAAGTTGATATAGTTACTATCTAGGCTGTCAATCTTTCAGCTACGATCCTTCTTTAAAGAAAATAAAGCATCAGTTCGCTTGCAAAATTAAAGACACAAGGCAACAAGAATCAACTTTTGGCTTACAAGGTTCGGAAGTTGTCTCCCTCATCCTACACAAAGATAAGAACTTCTCTTAATTTAGGTGGACACAATACAGTGATGAAAGCTTTAAGAGTATCCAATCAAACCAGTACCAAACACACACACGAATCAAGCAAAGACATGAGAAGTAGGCAGAATCAGATACTGGTCAACCAACAAGCACAGGAAAAAAGCAGTTGTAAAGTATGCAAGAGAGGCAATTCGTCGTCGTAGACCGGTAGGTTGAGAAGATTGAGCATGTCTGCAATAGCTAGCACCTCCAAGTCGCTGGCCCGTTGATGGAATAAATTGTCGCAACTTGTAATAAATTCTTCCTTTTGTCAATTGTAAGCAGCACACTTAGGACCTGCATTGTTCCATGAGTCACGATGTTCTTTGGAAATTTGTCCAACTTTAAAAAATGAATGATTGAATAATGAATAGTTGTCAGTTAGTCATATCTAGCAGCTGGCAATTTTTAGTCCAACTTAGTCACACCTCACTATCATCATCCTCTAGAAATCCTTCATAGCTCATAAACTCAATTATGCACAAGTCATATCTAGGGTCGTGTGGCATAACATGTTAGGGTTGCTTGCCAGGAGCTTGTGCCAGCATGCAACAGCACTGTAGATTGCAGTAAGGCAATATTAAAATATCTATGAGATCCTTTTGGGAGTTCTTATTGTCAGAGACTCCTGTGTTATTGATTTTCTATAGCACTGAAGTCAAGGAAGAAACGAAAGGTCCTATCTCAAAACAGTTCAAGTTTTCACTAAATGAAAAAGAAATAATATTATGCAGCCAGTATCGAGAAAGTGAAACTATGCATGAATGTCTTTCTTGCAACATCTAAAATTGTTAGTTGACTCTAGCAAACAACCAAAAGCAAATAAAATCAAACCATCAAGAGAAATCTAGCAACTCAGAGAAGCATTTTGAAACAACAAAAATATTTTTTTCTGCAGGAAGTATAAAATATTGAACTTTACCCCTTCAAGTGCTGCTCTTGCAGCTGTGCCTGAAGTTGATGCTCTGCTAAAATTCCAGATGAACCCAAGGCTAAAGGTTTCTCCTTTAAAACGACAGCTGTAATACCAGAGCAAATTTTAACAAACTTCGGATATGCATGAACCGTTCAAAAATTTTTGTGTTGTAGCAGACATATACCACGGTTTTACAATAGCAAATTATAAGACAAGAAATAAAATCAGATTTGTGTGGCATAAATAGTCTCATATTAGGTAGTATCTGTCCCAGATAACCAAGGTTCCAATCTCCACAAGTACCACATTAAAGAAGACAAGAGAATATCTACACACAAAAGGAACTTACCAGTTGATCCCCTAGCTCCCTGAAGAAGAGCAAAAAGTTGTCTCTGCCCTTCTATTGTGTATGCAGCCTTATTTTTTGTAACTTCTGTCCCAGACATATCCTGCAAATCTAAAGATATAAATGTTTCTGAAATTCTTCATATAGCAGGAAGCATACGTTTGGTTTATAGACAGCATGGCCTTACCGTAAAAATAACTGCAGCCAAATTCAACTTGGGATGCACTGTCAAGTTTTTTATTCAGTGTAAATGTTACACTGCTTCTCCACCTTGAGAAGTTAATATCTTTGAGATATCCATTGTTTCAATAGCTGCAATATTGACAAAAAAAATGGTTGTCAAATCACTTCTAGCAACTAAACAAGAAAAAGAAAATTTGAGTCTGCATTTGGCACGTAACGTTGTTTATGAACAAAATTATTCAAAACATTTTAGATAGCACAAGAATAATAAACTAATAAAGTGACTTAAAAACTACTGCTAGCTCAGGGCACAAATGTAGATCACCAGGTATACCAAGAATCATGTGCAAAAATGGAAAATGAGTTTAAAGGGAAGAAATGCAGGTTGAAATGAAGAGTAAAAATAGAGATAGCTATACAGCACCGAGATGGCTTACGCAAACGACCCCCAGATACATACCTCTACCTTCATAGTGTTGCACTCGCCAAACATTGTTCTGTTTTCATCTACATTCAAATTCAAATTTGATTTCGAATATTCCATCGCACACCTTGCAAGAACACAAGAGTCATGAACTGCAATAACTGTATTAGGAAATATGAGAGCACTACACCAACTGAAAACATACAAATAAGCTATCTTAAAAAGAGCCCTTCCAGAACTGGAGCTACAACAATGCACGGCCACCTGAAAAGAGAATAAATGAGCTATTTTAAGCAGCCAGCTCATGGATTTTGTATTCACAAGCTACTGGTCTAAGTATGGGTGTAACTCCCAGAAATTTTTTCTCAGGTTCTCTTATTATTCTTTCCACTCACTTTTGCCTCCCTCTTCCCTAATCACATGAACACAACAGAGAACACAAAAATCAGGCTATGGAACATATGCTGTCAACGGAGGAGCTGATCCAGGTTAAAATAAGTTGCTGAAAGTATAAAGCAAACAAAGTACTACCATTGCTGAAAAATAGTAAAATGCTATAGAGAAATATATTGTACACAGTATAGATAGAAACTATTCGTTACAATGATCCTTTATAAGCATCTTTATTGCATATTACAAAATGAAAAGCAGTTTTTATGGGTGGGCAGACTGCAGTTTCCTTAATGCCAATCTATTTCTGTTCTTTTACTAACTTGATAGCTATTTCGTTGACCGGAGACACATCAGTGAAAAATAGTGAAGAAGCAATTTCAGATAGCAACCACACTCAGTAGAATGGATGCAGAACTATGGCTAGTAGACACCGTACAGTACCTCTGGGAAGGATGGTGAACTCTGGCGTGCGCGTGCTGGGCGTGTCCCGCGTGGCCCCGGCCGAGAACAACAACGCCGGTGGTGGGTAAGCCAAGCTCTCCTTCCTGGTGAAGCGTCTCAAGGACTCCCTCGCTGCGGCATTCGCGCTCTACCTCGCCCTCGCCGGGAGGCTGCCCTACGCAGCAAGTCGGGGTGGCCTTCATGGAGTCCTCCCCCGGACTCGTGGACGTGGTCCGTCTCGCCGGAGATGAGGTGCAGGATGTTCCTACGCTGCTGGGACTGGTGCAAGAGCTGGATGCGCGGTGGGCGCCGCCGGTCGGGGTAGGAGGTTTGGGCACCATCGGCCGGGGGAGGACGAGTGGGCACCACAGTTGGGGGAGGAGGGTTGGGTGGGAATTGACAGATCGGGTTTGGAGAGAACGAGAGGGAGAGGGCGGCGGAGGAAGGGAGTCATCGAGGGCGTGGGTGGGGAGGCGGCGGGTGGAGGAAAGGAATCGCGGTTGGAGGAGGAAGGGAGTCGCGGCCGGATCAGGTTTGGATTAAGATCTGGTTAATGACGGATTAACGATGGACGGTTTGGATTAAGAACGGATTAAGGATGGCTCAGAAGACCACCTCACAATTATTAGGTAGTAGAGATTAGAGAACTATTTCCCTGCTTCAACTAATCGTATATATAAATGCAAGAGCGTCAAATCACTAGGAAGAGAACAAGTGATCTACCAACACAATCTTTCAAGGGACAATTGCATCAAGAGATCTGTTTTCGTGTCTATTGTTGAAAAAGACCTTTTTTTCAACTTTGGAAAATTGGACCTGCTTTTTTTTTCAAATTAAAGGAATCAGTAGCCCCTATTCCGTTTCAAGATGGTAACGGAGTTAAATGCCATATAAAAGGACGCATTTGCCCTGTACAAAAATAGACCTCTTTTGTACCACATTTTACAAAAATAGACCACTTTGCAAAATCACCTATGTTTTAAGTGGAATACAGGACTGAAAATTCAGATATTTAAATGAATTTGAAGAAATGCAAATTTGAGCATAGGTTTGGCAAAATTTCAATAGCATTTCACATGTATTCTGATCAAAATTGAATGACAAAAGCCAACAATCACGCACACATATTCAGATCCATAGCGTTGTTGTAGCTTGCTGGAAGAAACCATTGCGCCTAGCGGAAAAGCTGCTGGAGGCCGTTCCCTGGGCACGCATGCCCGCACGGCCGCACTCCGCATTGCGCTCACCGGCCCGCGCCACGCGCCTCGCTTGCCTCGGCCACGCATCACAGGCCTCGTGCTTGCGTCGCCCCGGCAGCGTTCTGCCCGCCTCGTGCTCGCTCGGCCACCACCTCACCGAGGCGCTCGTGACAGAGCGCCCGCGCCGCGCGCGAGCCCTAGCCGCCGAATGTAGCGCCGCGCGTGTCGAGCTAAGCCCGAGCATTGCTCAGCCTCCACCAGCGCATCGCTCCGCCGCGCAGCCTCTGCCCGCGCCAATCTCCTCCGAGAGAAGCTGCGGATTGGGGCTGCTGCTTCGTGGGGTATGAGAGGAGCAGAGGTATTCGGGTCTTTTTACCTTTTTATTTATTTCGAAAACAACAGGTAATCTGACGGAGACACAAAACAAGGGGCTAACGGTTCATTCAATTTGAAAAAAAACAGGTTCAATCTTGCAAAGTTGAAAAAATGGTCTTTTTTTTTACATTAGACATGAGAATAAGTCTTCTGATACAATTGCCCCATCTTTCAAATGTATGTTATCGTTGTCTCATAGGATATAGCTCTTCATTAAGATATTTAGTTGTTGCGTGTGTTGTGGGAAATTAATTATGCCACACAATACAACGAAACACATCTCCATATGATTCGTCATGTACGGATTTTATTCAAGATGATATCTTGCAATGCAAACTGAACCAAGCTTAGGTAGGTTCGTTGTGGTGGAATTAATCTAATTAGGTTCAAACTTATATTTGATACGAGTGTTGTATTTAGCTAATTATTTTTTTAGTGGGATGCAACATCCCTGTTGAACATGCATTTAGTATTCCTTAATGGATTTTAGTGAATATTGACAAAAGATTAAACATTCTAATATATTTTGAAGTGCCCACATTGTAAGATGGTTGACCCTTTAATAAAAGAAGAAAAGCGACATGGAGATAAGGGACTTAAAATAGCTATGAAGATTAGTTTTTCATTTTTGAGTCTAGGTATGTCAAACTATCAAGAGCAGTAAAATTATCTTACATGCAAGGATTTTGTGCTCAAGAAACCAAAACAAATCTTGGATGAAGCCCCATCAAAATCAGCCAATAGACAACACAAAGAGCCAAAAATCCCATGGTTGATGAAAGTTCTGTCAGCAATGGATGTTCTGTCCTAGGAAGTTCTATTGTGCACAATGGCTTCCCAAGTTCAACATAAGTTCCGTCCTAAAAAGCCTTGTTCTAGATAGTGACTTCACAAGTTCGACGGAAGTTCTGTTACTAACAGAAGTTCTGTCTTGGGAAGACATGTTTTGGACAATGGCTCCTGAGGTTCGACGTAAGTTCGATCCTGTGAAGTCTTGTTCAGGAGAGTGGATCCCCAGGTTCAATGGAAGTTCCATCCTAGAAAGTTCTATTGTAGACAGAACACTTCCAGGACCCACCGTTCTCCATGAAAGTTATGTCCATCTATGCCTATTTCTACTCTAACGTCTCTTTTTGTACCTCAACTATAAAAAGACCTCTCCCACCCTGTGAGAGAGGTTGTTGGTGCCTTCAATACACTCATATTTTTCAGCAACCTTCAAACCTTCCACTCTCTTATTTCTCTTGATATTCAAGTCCAATAGAGAGTGAGAATCTTTCATCAAAACATGAGAGCATCATCCGCAACCTTGAGCACTTCACTTGCGAGAAAGTTTCTACTTCACTTGTTACTCTTGGGGATTTATTCCCCTAGACCTGCTAGGTGTTTCTTGGTGAGCTCCCAAGAATTATGATGAGCCTTCGGAAGTTTGTGAAAGTTGTGATTCACCTCCGTAAGGAAAGAATCAAGGAGAAGAAGAAAAATCAAACGTGATTTTAGGGATTGCTTGGTGAGAATAAAGGTTGAGAGAGACCCGTCTCTTAATGAACTCCTGAACGGAGACGTAGGAACCTCATTGTGAGGGGTTCAAACTTCGTTAAACAAATCTCGTATCTCTTGTATTGTTTTTATTCTTGTTCTTGTTTCTCTCATATATATTGCTCGATCTACTTGCATATTGTATTATGGGCTAACCCCTACAGGAATTTGATACACTATCATATTTGCTTCATTTCTATTCAAGAAGAATAAAAAATTTCCTGTTAAATTCCGCATTTTGATTTAGGATTCACTATTTAGCACAAAACATCTGTTGATCATGGAAGTTCTATGTACCATTTAACTTGTTGTTTTATGTGAATTTCATATTTTAAATTACAAGTTGCCTATTCAACCTTCCTCCTCTCCCCTAGTCAACTTTCACCTATCATTAGTGAGACATTTATGGTGACTTCGTGAATCTCAAGATCACCAAGTCTTTCGGAGACTCTTGTAGGACTAGAATATGTGTGCGTGCATGTGCATGTATCAGAATGTCTAAGTATGTATTGTGTTTAATTTATAAATAAATAAATAAATAAATAAGATATGTTGCAAAAGATATATTGTCTCTATCTCAAAATGATTGTCATTTCGACCATGCACCTCGACTTGTCATTTTGACCGTCCAGGTGTAGAACCACAATGGCAATCATTTTGAATCGGGAGGGATATTAATATTTTTCTTTCTCTTCTGTCAACTCGATGCATGTTAAAAAAGAATCTTACATGACTTCGTGACATTTGTACGTACATGTAAACAAAAACATCTCTATACATTAGGAGCACATGGTCGTGGCAAATGCACGTGTGGCAGAAGGACATTATATCTTCATGGAAGAGGCCTATTTTACTTCCTCAAACAATTTATTTTGTCGGTTTGATTTCCTGAACAAAGTCATTGCTCGATTTACTTCCTTAAACTACCCCTTAAATTTAATATGTATTTTCTTTCTCCATGTATGATTTGAGTTTAAATGACATAGTGATCTAAGTTAAAAATATAATATCTATTTTACAAATATTTCCATAGTTTAATAGTATCCTATATAGATAAAAAGCATGCAGAATATTCTTGAAAAATAATCAATTATGTTTTAATCAATTTCACAAACCCACCAATAGTTTGACTTAAGAGTAAAACCACCAAATATGGTGTCTATATCATAAACCATGTAAGGTTCATGACCATTGAGGTCACCCCATGGTATGAATGTTTTGGTGATGAATGACAAACATGAAATAAGACTAATCTCTACACGGGTGTTATTTGTGTAGGAAACCTTTTCTATCTTATGATGATCAATGACAGTCGCCTTGGAGGTTGATGACGATGACCACAAGCATGGACCTTGATGAGCTTGAAGGAGTCCAAGGGTTGATGGAGATGGATCAAGGCTAAGGATAGGCGATGGAGCAAGTGTTTAAAACACTTGTCTTGTTGTTAGGACTTTCAGTCCATAGAAAAAACTGGGCTATCAAGGGGGTCTAGGTCATACTAGTCGGTGATGTGCGTGGATACTCAGTGAAATCACAGGCACTAGGTGACAGTGGAGAAGCCAAGGAGCTCTTGGAAGAAGTCGGGAAACAAAATCAAGCGAGGATGAGGAGTTTCGGCTTCTGGATAGAGTGATCAGACAGAAGATTTGGAGAGACTGGACTGTACGGTCATCAAAGGATCAAAGAGTGGACTGCGAAGAATCTGTCAGTGTGAAGGCCCATAGAGATCGGATAGTAGGGTCTAGAGATCAGACGGTCCAGTCTGTATGGATGGGAGCTGGGATAGAAGGTGCAGTTTTGGTTGCTCTCTGGATTCAACGGAGATGAATAGACCGGATGGTCCGGTCAGTGCAGAAGTCAGCCAGTGGCAGAGAGCCAATGGCTCTTGAGGAGACATTCTATGGAGACTAGATGGTCCAGTCAAGCAGTGACCATACTGTACGGTCATTAGGCCGAGAAAGCTGATTTCATGAAGCAACAAGTAGTTTGAGGTTGGAAGCCTATATAAACTCATTGCTAGAGTCTTGGAGACCTTTCTTGGCCATTGGGATAGCTGGGAGCATCTATTGGAAGCCAAGAGGAAAAGAGAGAAGCACTAGGAGAAGATATTGGATATCTTGAGAGTGCTAGTGAGCATAACTTGAGCATATATTCACATCTAAGGCCAGGGTGTCCTTAAGGGTGTGATCTAGATTGTTACTCTTGGTCTATGGTGAGACCTAGACCGGTTAGGTGTTGGTGATCGAGTCTATTGTGATTGATTGTAAAGGCTGTCACATGTTTGTACATGGTTTGAGCCTGCCGTTGAAAGGGGCATCGCTAGTGAGCGCCCGTGTTGGCTCAGGGAGTCTGGCAAGTTCTCAAGGGAGGCGATCTTGTTCCTTGGTGGCAGCAGTGACTCAACCATGTCTTCAATCCAGGAGTGATTGCGGGCTCGTGTGCGAGAACTCCACTTGATGGTAGGAGGGACCGACACTCCAGCGGGAGTGGTCCAACAAGGAGTAGGGGAAGGTGCCATCCTTCCAAGACCTCGGGAAAAAATATCATGAGCCATCACTTACTCTACTCCTTATTATGATGCTTTACTTTCCGTATTTACAAACCATGCTATTCATGCTTGTGTGCTTATCTTGTTAATCACCTTGTAGACTTGCATGAATAGGCTTCTTGCTTGCTAGTCATGTTTAAGCTTACGCATTTGATCACTAGCATGTATAGAAGTTTCTTTGGTTTGATATATCTCCCTTATATGTAGCATGCTACTCATGCTAGTGTGCTCTAGTTCATTATCCTATGGCTTTGCAAAAGTAGGCTCCTTTGCTAGCTTGATGTGCTTCCACGTGTCTTTGATTACTAACTTGCATAGTAGTTGCTTTGCCTTGTGTGTGATCCACTAGTATGACTAGATTGTCTTTTCTTCCATAGGATTATCCTCTTGTTAGTGTGATCACCACTAGAATTTTGTAGGAGTTGTTTGAGTGGTAGGAATTGACAAATTAGGTACATATTGTGAGTTCCTGATTCATCCCCTCCCCCCGCCCCCCTCTGTCACTCGATCCTTTTGAGTGGTATTAGAGCCAAGTGCTCATTATAGGGCTTAACCGTCTTGAGTTATGATTGTATTGAGTTAGGATGTCATCCCATTCAGTGCCGGGTCATGGCTCGTGGAAGGATTGCTTGAAAAGCTACCTAAATGCCATGATTCCAAATAAGTTGATGGATACTTTTGGGGACTTTGCCAATACCTTTACCGATGATCATGTGTATGATCATTGTGTGGATGTGCCTTGTTCAAGTGAGTGCCTAGATCCTTTTAATGATAATTTCATAGGTTGCTGTTGACGGTCATGAAATACCAATTTCGATCGTCAACATAGCCACAAATAAGGGAAGACTTAGCATTTCATACACGCATGTTACCCATGATTAATAAGATTTTACTTGTACTTGAAGATTTATGTGCATGGAGAGAATATATATAAAAGGAGTGGAAAAATGGAGGAAGATTCGAAAAAGCACACCTCTGGCTAATCCGCTAACTGGGATTTCCACGGATCAAATGTCCCAGCTACAGTACCGAGCCGACATACATAAGGCCTAAGCCATGGAGGAGTCAAGGGTGGCCACCCATCAGTGTGCCAAAATAGCTGGGGGCCACTGGGCCCCACCCCAGTTCGACTGAACAGCCCAGTTCGGCCGAACAAGAAGTAGGCTCAATGGGGCCCATCTTCCTATGATGGTTTCCCACCGACTCTTCAAAGGCGGTTGTCCCTCTTAGGGCAGGATTTACCGACCTCGGAACCGTCTTTGGACCCCTATATAAGGAGGGGAGTGCTTCCACTCTCAACACACACCAAGAAGAATCCATTCTCTAGCATTACACTTAGTCTCTAGGTCAGGTCCTTGACCTAGTGTTGGAGTTTTCGGGTTAGTTCTACTCTAGTCCTCTCTTGTAAGACTTATTCCTTTTATTAATATTATTATCTTCTTTATTCTTATGCCTTATTCTTATACTAGTGTGATAGTCATGTGCTTTATATATGGTTATTGCCTATTCATATTAGGTTATTATACGCTTTATATACCTATGCTAGTCAACCTATGTCCTTATACTCGTGCAATGCATATTATGGATAGACATGCCTTAGTCCATGACTTGTTAATCCATAGGGTTAAAGCTATACATGTCTTAGCCCTTTACTTATTGATCCGTAGGGTCAGAGTTATACATGTTATAGTACTTGACTTGTTGATCCGTAGGGTCAAGGTTAGGTATACTCTTATTCCCAACTTGGTGATCCGAAGGGTCAAAGTCCCATGGGGATTGAGAGTATTGTTTAGCAATGTAAGCGTGTTGCTTAGATTGGTAAATAGCTATGAGTATTTGTTTGCCTCCATCAACAGGATTGACTTTAGGACTGGCATAAGGACTTAATAGCCCTAGTGTCACATGTCCTAGTGTAGGGTTAACCTGTAGGTGGTGACAAACCTGCTGTGCTTGATCCTCCCTATTCTTGCTTAGCATAGGACCTAGGCTTGTATGTGTTGCAAGTATTTAACCTATAGACAGGAATATGGAAGTACATAAGGATCTAGCTTGAATCCTCTTTATCCCACTTAACCTAGGCTTTGTGTTAATGTTAGGTTGGATTGTTCTGCGTGTCACCTACCCATATCATTATTGTCCTTACCCCTGTTTAGACCTTGGTATATTATTAGTTATATGGTTATGAACATGCTATCTCTTGACCGCCGCCTTCCCTTGGGAGAACTATAAATGACAGCCATTGAAATAATCCAGTGGTGAAATGCTATAATGAGATGTCCATGCACTTACGGATTTGACTTTCCCACACTAACCATATGTTGAGTTCTACCAACAAGTAGTTCTAGCGCCTTGCCTCGGTCTATTTATTTGGTGTGACTTAGCAGATGTCAACAATTGCTCTACTAGTGTGCCTAATGAGATGAATGATGATGATGTGTCTCTTGACCTTGCTTGCTCCTCTAGCATGACTAGTATTGATGATGCTTGTGAGCCTTTTATTGATCATGCTAGTGACTCACTTGTTAGGGAGTTCTTTGATTTCCATGCTAATAAGAATGAGGACTTACTTGACTCTCTTATTCGTTTGCGAGGTATCATGGATGGAATAGTAGAAAATAAAAGACCTTTCAAGCTCCCAAAGATATGATTGTCGAGAAGATCCTCACCTTGCTCCCTAGCAGCAAGCTCCTCTACATCATCCTTGATCTCACCATGGACAAGAACCTCTCCATTGATGATGTGATCGGGCTGCTCATCAAGGATGAGGAGATCACCGCAAATTTGACGGAGAAGAAGAAATTCAAGGCAAACAATGAAGCATCTTCAAGCAAAGGGAAAGAAGTAGCTTCGAGCTCAAACTTTTATGATCCCTCCACCAGAGTACCTTGCAAAAACTTCTACAACCCTTTGGATTGAGACCTATACCAAGCTCTTCATCAAGTGCTTCATCAAGCTCTACCCCAAGTGTCATTCCAAGTTCTACTCCAAGCACTTCGGGTGGACCACACATTGGTGTGAGAGGAGCGCCAACAACAATGCTCACAAGATCAAATGAGATGATTGATCTCACCATTGCGGCTCCGGTGCCTCCACCTCCTCCATCACAGGATCACCTTTGGCATCTTTGTTGAGCTCACCAACAGGATTTCTTTTTTTAATTTGATGAATTTGTGAGAAATCAGAATGATGACCATTATGAGAATCTCATTTGCATTTATGATCTTGTGTGTAGGATAAACTCCTTCTGGGGCCTTCGGAGGATTCCACCACATGAAGTGATTGACAAGTGCCTCCTACAAATCACAGCTTCTGAGAGGAGTTTCTTGCTCAAGGAGGTAATCAACATAAGGCATGAGCTCTCAATTGACAGAGCAATGGAGATTAAACTTGTGCTCCACACAAGTGGGACACATGCTTGAGCATGTCACGGGTCTCTATGATCCTCCCCATTACTACATCGACCTCGACAATTGTTGGTTGTCGTAAATTCCCTTTTTTTGACTACCAATTTAAAATAAAAGGTGGATATAAATTAATAATGTAATGAAAATAATCTTTGTACTTATGAGTTCCACATGTTTTGGTGAAATATGTGGTTGCAGGTGCTATAGGGTCAAAATATGCAAAAACATGTCAAAATACCATGTTGGCCAATCACGACTGTGAAACAGCTATTTTTTGACAGCCGACAAGGTCGTTAATAGCCAGAATCAGCACCCGGTCAGGTCATCTATCATCACCCGGCAGGGTAAATCAAGTGTTCAATCAATTCCCGGTCGTACAACAACACGACATAGGACCACCGACCGATTTAGAACTTCACCCCCTCACCTGGCCGACATGCAAACACCATCACCATGAAGTCGTTTCCTAACTCCGGTCCAAAAGGTTTTCAATGAGACAAAGGAAGGAGGTTAACACATGGCCTAACCGGGAGAAGGGAAGGACAACTAGGCCACAAGGCCAAAGGGCTGCCGCCCACAAATGGGCCACCGCCCGACGAGTTGTGCCGCCCGACGGGCCTTGCTGCCCGGTGAGTTGTGCCGCCCGGCATACCTTGCTGCTCGACGGGCTTGCCACCTGGGGTTGTCAGCCCATGAGGCCCATGAAGCCTACTGGTCCCAAAATGAAGAGTCGGTGAGACCGACCCAACAACCGCCTTTGTGACACAATCCTAGCCATCGAGAGAAGGTTGGTCAGGAAACTGAGAAACCATGTGGATATGTGTCATGATTTGCAATATATATGATGAGTAATTGACTTGAGCAGATTTGGTGTTTAAGTTGAAATACGAGAATCTTGGGATTGCATGAGTTTGTGCATGTCATGGTTTTGACTAACTAGAGTTGGTGGAGGTATTTGTGATATTGTAGGAGTTAGGAAATGTGTTTGCTTGTCCCATGATGTGTAGGTCACTGGAGTCGACTTGGCGGTCAACGGCGAGAGGATCGGTGTCGAAGCTTGAGATCGGCAGTAAAATGTATAGGGCTATGTCGAGACTAAGAACTATGATGGTAACACAAGACACCGAGTTATACAGGTTTGGGTCCTCTCGATGAGAGTAAAAACCCTACGTCCTGTGTTCTGTGTGTTATATTGATGTTGTAGAAAAATCTCTGTCTACTTGTCCTCTCTCGATGAGGGGATACCCTGCCGCCTTATACCCGATCGGCAAGGGGGTACATGAAGAGTCCTAGTCGTAACCCTTTAAGGTTTACATAGAAAGTCTATCTCTACATGCCTTGTGCTTCAAGTTGAGTCGGTCGGCTTCCTTGTTGATGAAGTACCCGGTCGGCTACCGACTTAGTCTTGTATGAGGATACCCGTAAGGCAAGTATCCCAAGTGGACTACCGCCTTATCATTTGCAGCTCTATCTTATGCTACTTGAAAGGCAATGGACTATGTTCATGCCGACCAAGTGGAGCAGTCTGGCCATTCCTTGGAGTACTTGCTGGAGCATGCGTCAGAAGATATTGCTCATAACACTCGACGAGTGGTGACCGAAGCCGGGAGTCAGGTTCTGGCTATTTGCCAATCTTGGTCTCCCGCTCTGCCATTGGACAAGATCAAGGAGGGCTTCAACCCAGACTTGATTGACGACCAATGCCAGTTACTCTTGGATTCCATGCTGGAGACTTCCCGAGCTTTGTCGACAATATAGAGATCAATCCGGCCATGCCTACTCCTCCAGCAACTCCTGAGGTTGAGCTTCGAGCTGAATCTTTCTCTCCTTCAAAGGAGCTGTAAATCCTGTAATATTAGAGATCATTAGCAATATCTATGTAATGAAACAATATTACCTGTATGTAAACTAGTTTCATGCTTATCATCTTTAAAAGATTGATAAAAATGTCATAAGTATGTTTCTGTCATTGAGAAACTCAAATTGTATCAGTCTGCCTTAACATTTTAGGTTGTGACTCATAACCGCGTAACAAGCAGAGTCGACCAATCGACACATGACCTCTCGCACTTTGGCTCTGGGTTTAGTGTAGTGGTAGTCTGATGTGCAGTATATAGTATATAACCATATTGTATAGGTGTTAGACCAAGAAAATGAAGACCGTATTCAAAGAGAAGAAATCGGTCAGAAAGTAGTCCAAAACCAAAATACAGTTAGACTGAAGTGGGACATTATTACTAGCCCCCTGGCTTGATTGTTTAATAAAATAAATTAAGGAATCAAGACAATATAGAATGAAAATCATCAAAAAATATTTCATAAAAAAGACCGAAGTTTCATTCATGAATAATGTATAAGTATACAAAGGAATAATTAAGTATAGAAACGACGTAGCTGATTTATGTTCTAAGAATTTGGTATATCATAGCCGTCTTCATACATCAATCGGTAAGCCCCCGGGCGAGTGACTTCGTTGACTACACTCGGCGAAGCACTAAATCTCCAACTTGGAAGTGGTGATTACATACGTTTTTATCATAATAATGATGTAAGCCTTGTTGGTAAAGTGCCGACTAAAAAGAGCGCGATCACGCAACTCCTCTGCTGCAATCAAATCAATCTCTCAATTTTCCTCAGAAAGTTGTTCATCATACGCCTGAACCCGTGTCAAAACAAGGCTGACTTCGGTCGGTAGCATAGCCTTTGAGCCGTAGACCAATAAGAAAGGTGACTGACCAGTTGCCCGACTGGTGTTTGCGTGAAGCCCCCAAAGAACTGAAGGCAATTCTTTGACCCACCGACCGGCATAAGGCTTAAGCCTGTCGAATATCCAAGGTTTCAATCCTTGGAGAATCATACCATTGGCCCGTTCGACCTGCCCATTGCTTTGAGGATGAGCCACTGATACAAAGTGGATTTTTATTCCCATCTCATCTGCAAAGTCACGGAACTCCACTGAAGTAAATTGAGTGCCATTATCGGTAATGATATCATAGGGAACCCCAAACCGAGTGAAGACACCTTTGACAAACTCGATAGCCTTCTTCCACGTAATCTTGCCAACCGGCTTTGCTTCAATCCACTTGGTGAATTTATCAATAGCAACAAACAGATAAGTAAACCCGCCTGGCGCCTTTTTGAAAGGACCGACAATATCAGACCCCCAAACAGTAAAGGGCCAAGTCAAAGGTATCATCTGAAGTTGCTGTGAAGGCACATGCGTTTGTTGAGCGAAGAATTGACAACCTTCACACGTCCGAATGACCCGGTGTGCATCTTCAACCACCGTGGGCCAATAATACCCTTGCCGGAAAGCTTTGCCGACCAAAGTCTTGGAAGCTGCATGATTGCCACATATCCCGGAATGAATTTCTTCTACCAACTTCTGGCCTTCTAGTATCGAGATGCATCTCATCAAGATGTTTGATCCTCCTCTTTTATAGAGTTGGTCTCCCACTAAAAATACCCTCGACATCGGCTCTCCAACCTCCGTTGCTCATTAGGATCTGAGGGTAGCGTTCCCTTATCCAAATATTGGATGAGCGGGTCACGCCAATCGGTCTCCATGTTGTCATTACCAACGAGATCAGTGACATCACTCATTGATACATCCGATCGAGGAGAAATCATGGGGGAATCCAGAGTGTGTAAGAAAACACCTAGCGGGACCATAGACCAGGATGATCCCATTTTGGCCAATTCATCAGCCGCTTGGTTATTGTCTCGAATAACATGCGTGAACTTCAATCCATCGAATTTGTCTTCGAGCTTCCTTACTTCTTGACAGTAAGCACTCATGTTGTCATCCACACAGTTCCAATCCTTAGTGACCTGATTAATAACCAAAGCCGAGTCACCAAAGACGTCGAGGCGCTTGATGCTGAGTGACACGGCAATGTGCAGACCGTGCAGAAGGGCTTCATACTCTGCAGCGTTGTTAGACACGCGAAACATCAACTGAAGGACATATCAAAACCTCTCTCCAGTAGGTGAGATATACATGACTCCCACACCCTCTCCTTGTAATTCAAGAGACCCATCGAAGTACATTTTCCAATACTCGATGTCTTGTGCAGTAGGTGGGTTTTGAATCTCTGTCCACTCAACAACGAAATCAGCTAGCGCTTGTCCCTTTATAGCCGACCGAGGCATGAACGTGATGGTATATTGACCAAGTTCGACGGCCCACTTGGCGATTTTGCCTTTGGCTTCTCGGTTGTGTAGCACTGTGCCAAGTCCAAAGGAGGTCTGGACTTCGATCGGATGAGCTTGAAAGTAATGCTTCAACTCCCTGGAGGTGACCAACAATGCATACAACAACTTCAAGATCTGTTGGTATTTTACCTTAGAGGCGCCAAGGACCTCACTCACAAAATAGAACGGGTGTTGTACTTTTTGTATATGCCCCTCTTCTTCTCGGTCGATCGTTAAAACAGTACTCACAACCTGAGTTGTGGCCAATATGTAAAGCTGAAGTTTTTCTCCTGGCTCCGGAGGCACCAATACTAGAATGCTGCTGAGGTAAACCTTCAACTCGTCCAATGCCGACTGCGCCTCTTTGGTCCAAATGAAGTATTCCTGCTTTTTAAGCAGTCGGAAAAGTGGTAACCCTCTAACCCCCAGTTGGGAAATAAAGCGACTCAATGACGCCATGCATTCGGTCAGCTTCTGTACATCCCTTTGAGAATTAGGTGGCCCCATACCAAGGATCACCTTGATTTTATCCGGGTTGGCTTCTATACCTCATTTTGAAACGATGTAATTGAGTAGCTTTCTCGAAGCAACCCCAAAAGCACACTTCTTAGGATTTAGATTTATTGAATAATGCCTCAGATTGTCAAAGGTTTCTGCCAGGTCAGAAATAAGGTCTTCGATGTTCCGAGTCTTGACAGCGATGTCATCAACATACGCTTCTGCGTTCCGACCAATCTGAGCAGTAAGGCAGCGTTGAATACCTTGTTGGTAAGTCGCGCCAGCGTTCTTCAGACCGAAAGGCATTGTGATATAGCAATAGGCGCCGAAGGGTGTTATAAAGGAAGTTTTAATTTGATCTTCGACCTTCAGTGAGATCTGGTGATAGCCTGAATAGGCATCCAGAAAGCTCAAGAGCTCACACCCGGCTGTCGAGTCTACAATCTCATCAATACGAGGAAGAGCGAAGGGGTCTTTAGGATAGACCTTGTTGAGATTAGTAGAATCAACACACATCCTCCATTCTTTATTCTTCTTGGATACAATGACTGGATTTGCTAACCAGTCAGGATGATACACCTCCTTTATAAACTTAGCATCTAATAGTCTAACTATCTCCTTCTTCATGGCGCCCTTGCGATCTTGCGCAAATCTTCTAAGCCTCTGCTGAACGGGGGTAGCTCCAGGAGGTACCCTTAACTTGTGCTCAATCTTTTCCCTAGGAACTCCTGGCATGTCAGATGGTTTCTATGCAAAGATGTCCCTATTTTCCTGGAGGAAAAGAGTGAGCGCGAGTTCCTATTTCTCATCGAGGTTGGCCCCAGCATAAGATACCTTATCGGGGTCCTCAGGATTGAGCAGGATTTCCTTGGTTTGGATGTCATTGGTCTGAATCTTGTCTTTGGTAGGCTTCTTTGTTGGAACCTCCGCTCCGGTCTGCTCCTCCGTGCCGACTGCCTGCTGGATCCCCTTCTGGTCGGACAACATCAACTGTTTATTGGCCATCTCACAACTCTGTACATCACAATCGAAAGAATTCTGAAGATCAAAGTGGAGGGAGATTATTCTGTTTGGGCCTGGCATCTTGAGGGTGAGATATGGATAATGCGGGATAGCCATGAATTTAGCCATAGCCGGTCGATCGATGATAGCATGATATGCTGAGTCAAAATCCGCCACCTGGAAGAGAATGTGCTCGGTCCTGAAATTCTCATGGGTCCCGAAGGTGACCAGCAGACTGATCTGTTCAATAGGAACTGAAGTCTTGCCAGGTACAATCCCGTGGAAAGGTGAAGAACTTGGCTGAAGATCATTGATTGACAAACCGAGCTCTCTGAGAGTCTTGGTGAAGATTAAGTCCAAACTGCTTCCTCCATCAATGAGTACTTTGTTGAACTTCACCTCCTTCATTGTAGCAGCAAGCACCAGCGGGTATCGACCCGGCTTCGGGATGTGCTTGGGGTGATCCGACCGATCAAAGGTGATTGGCATCTCAGACCACCTCATGAATTGAGGTGCAGCCGGTTCCACCGAGTTGATCTCCCGAAGTTCCAGCTTCTGCTTGCGCTTGGACACATAGGCATTCGGGCCACCAAAGATGAAGTTGACTTCCTTGCGGGGCTCCTGGAACTCTCCTGAGTCATCCTTGTCACCATCGTCATTGGTCTTGTCTTTGCTATTGCGCCTCGGAGGATCTTTGGCCATCTTGAGCGCAATTGTTGCAAAACCCTTCAGCCGACAGCAATCCTTTGCTTTGTGGTTTCCCTTTGGGTGCCAAAGGCATGGGCCACTCAGCAGCTCGTCTATGGACGGTTGGCTTGTTAAAGGGTTCTTCTGAAGTCGGTCCACCGTGTGACCACGTTATCAGGCTTCCTCTTCTTGTCCATGGAGGACTCGGGCTTGTCCGACCGCTTCTCTTTCCTTTTCCCCGGATCTCATTCAACGCCGACTCACCAGACGCAAACTTGTCAGCGATCTCGAAACACTCTTGAGCGGTCAGCTTGAGGTCATGATTCCTCCAATCGATCTCATGAACCAAATCAGCACTACGGATCCGTCCTTGGAAGGCGGCAATGATTTGTTGGTCCGGGACATTGGGGATCTCAGTCTTCTTAGCACAAAATCGCTTGATGTAGTCATAAAGAGGTTCGTCGATCTTCTGCTTGATCCGAGTGAGGTCGAAATGGTTGCCCGATCAATTACTAGTAGCTTGGAAACTTTTTATGAGCTTCCTGTTGAGGTCTCCCCAAGATGTGATTGATTCCTCTGGAAGATATGTGAGCCATATCTAAGCAGCTAGATCTAGGCAGACCGGGAGGTAATTAGCCATTACATAGGAGTCACCTCTGGCTGACCGAATCTCCATGCTGTAAAGCTACAGCCACTCTCTGGGATTGGTCTGACCATCGTATTTTTTGATGGGGACCGGCTTGAATCCTTTTGGCGATCGAGCTATGTGAAGCCTAGGGATGTAAGCCTTGATGCCATCGATCTTATCATCGGTCGGTGTCATCAACCGCCTATGCCAGTCTAGAGACAGAGTTGCACGGCGGCCATGTCGCGGTCCAACATCGTCATCTTGACGACGACGCTGATGGTTGTTATCATCATTATCACGCCGATCCTGATCGTCTCATCGATGTCGGTCGTCATGGTTGTGCATTGGAGGAGGATCTTGACAGTCCTCTCGTCGGTCGTCCCTTCGGTCGTTCGTTCTCCAATCACGGTGTTCTTCCTCATAGTGTCGGTTGTCCCGAGCGTGTTCTTCATAGTGAGAGTTGATGGTATCTCGTCCATCATGGAGGCTGAGAGAATTTCTCAGATCTTCACGCCTTTGCCAACCCCGCGAAGATACGTGACTAGAGCTTGTGACCGACTGAGATTTTGCGGCCTCTTGAGCCGCAACAGCCTTAAGCATAGCCACCGCCTTCTGCATCGTAGGGGTCTGATAATTCGCATCGACCATTAGAGTGTCGAGCAAAGTTTTGGCCCTGTGATGTTATTCTAAGGAGTGTGGTAGACCTTGACGCCATCGACTTTGAGTTCTGGACCGAGATCCAGCCGGCGTCCGTTGCATGAACCGCATGACCCTCTTGGTCAACGACGGTGTCCGACCGATAAGTCATTAGCTAGAGGGTCCTCCTCCTGTTGACCTCCTTCGACTAGTTGATTCGGGTGGCCATCAATGGGGTTATCTTCATGTTCACCGTTTTGGTCACCATCCTGATCTCCATCCGTGGGATCTGCTATATCCACCATGTTGACAGTATGGGGATATGGGTAAGTGGATCCGATCGAGTCCTCATCAAAAGACTGATGCAATTTTGAATCGTTCCCGAAGGAAGGATCTTCTTCCTCAGATCCGAGTGGGACCAACACGGGGATCATGCCAGACGAACTCGGTGATCGCGCCATGGAGACGGCTGTGGCTGAGTCGGACCTGTGGTTTTCCAGACCTAGGGCTCCGTTGTCGCCGACTGTGAAGTCGAGTGATCCAAAGGAGATCTTGAAGTCCGGTGAATACTGGATGATGGGAATTTCGGCCATCGTAGTCGACGGAGAATCCCGATGAGCCTTGAGATCGGCAGTAAAATATATAGGGCTACGTCGAGACTAAGAACTATGATGGTAAGTCAAGACGCTGAGTTATATAGGATCGGGCCCTCTCGATGAGAGTAAAAACCCTACGTCCTGTGTTCTGTGTGTTGTATTGATGTTGTAGAAAAGCCTCTATCTACTTGTCCTCTCTCGATGAGGGGTACCCTGCCGCCTTACATATCCGGTCGGTAGGGGGGGGGGTACATGAAGAGTCCGAGTCGTAACCCCTTAAGGTTTATATAGAAAGTCTATCTCTACATGCCTTGTGCTCCAAGTTGAGTCGGTCAGCTTTCTTGTTGATGAAGTACCCAGTCGGCTACCGACTTAGTCTTGTATGAGGATACCCGTAAGGCATGTATCCCACAATCGGGCACAAGTAGGTGACTTGGGGCCAGACAATCGGGATACCGGGTGAAGTCAAGGGTGATCCATACCGTACACGTGGAGAGGCAAGAAGCACAGACGGTTTCACGGTTGAGCCTCAAAACCATGGGTGGTGATGAAGACGGCATGTTGACCAGGTCAAGGCGAGCGGGATGCCGGTGCAAGTGACAAGGGGGCCCGATGGATAGGGACTAAGAGAGACTTGCCGGTGGTCAGGATCACAGGACAAGGTGACACGCGTCAATATCAAAAAGTCACGCTTTGAGAAGCGTGCAAGGTGGTTTCCCTGTTTGGGCCTCAAAACTAGTGGCGGTGGTTGGTGGTGCCCGTGGCACCATCACGGAGCTTGCTTTGAGGTGAAGCAAAGTCGTGAAGGGCTCGATCTCGATAGCATTCGGGCAATAAGGCAAAAGATGGATGATTATGCCCCCGGTGGTAGGTGGGTGTGTTATGTAGGTCAAGTGTAGTGTTGTCATGTGGACAATAGACCTTGGGCCTATATAAGGAGAGGTAGGGCTGGTGGAAGAGGTGCCTCTCTTTTCATTAACCTTGTGTTAGGACTTCATTCAAGTGCTAGGAGAGGACTTCATGTTTTAGAGGAGAGGAGAGGGTGTGTGTGAGACATCTCTTGCTCTTCCAAATAGTGGGAGGAAGAGGGTAGCTTCCTAGCTTGTACCTATGGATCTGGTAATCATGTTTCCATGATATGAGATTTATTTTCATGCTTAAGATCTTCCTCTCTCCCTAAATCCCGAATTTCCCTTTTCCCCTATTTTCAGAGCTATTTTCATAGGAATTTTTTATCTCCTTTTTGGATGAGTTTTTGGGGCGGATTTCTTAGAAAACTTCATGCTATGATGAGCTAGATCAATCCTACATAGGTCCATGACCAAATCAAGAGCTCTAGCACACCTTCGATTTGAAGGATTCCTCAAGTTTCCCCTTTTTAGTGTTCTTGGCACAAGATCTGAAATTTGTGATGATTCCTTGAGCCAATTGAGTGGATCTTCTAGGATTAGGGTCGTGATGTGTTGAGGATTGCCTGGTCCAAAAATCGCATCATTTGGAGTTCCTTTGATTAGGTTTTGACCAAGTTTTTGCTTAATCCTGAAACTTTTCCCTGTTCTGTCGGGGTCGATCGGCACTGCCGACGACCGGGACCGGCACTGCCGATGGGTCTCCAAATCCCACACCAGCACTGCCGATAGTCCTTATCGGCACTACAGATGGTGCCTATCGGCACTGCCGATGGCTCTGATTGGCACTTCCTGTGGTAGTCCAGTAAGGACTGTTTTGTGAGGTTCATGACTATTTCGAGTCTTTGCTGCTTCCTTTTGTTTCCACTGTGTTCCATTGCTGCTGTTGATCACTCCGAAGGGTAGCACATCCCATGTTGGTGTGTGTAGTCTTGGTGATCGGTTTAGTGGTCGATTTGGGTTATAATTGGGATATAGGCCAAGTCCTCTTGGAGAATTTTAATTAGCTCCCATTCACCCCCCCTCTGGTCGCCTTCTTGGTCCTTCAATTGGTATCAGAGCCGGTTTGATTACTAGTTGACCTTAACTGGTTTTGTGATCCAAAGGCGACACGGAGAAGCGTGCGGTCAAGCACTAGATGTTTGATAGAGAGGACTTCCCCTACTAGAAGTCACGGACCAAGGCTTATCTCCTGAGTCAGGGACGTGCTATCTGGGACATCGTTGAGCAAGAATACAACATACCTGCTAACCTCAACACCGCTCCTATAGGTGAGTTGAGCAGGTATGAACACAACTCCAAAGCTGTCAACATTCTGCTCTCTGCTCTTGGTAGAAGTGAACATGATCGTGTTGCACACCTTGACACTGCTCATGCTATTTGGGTTAAGCTTTGCATGTACCATGAGGTTACCAATCATGTCAAGTCTATGCGTAAGGATTCTTACAATAGACAGTACCAAACCTTTGCACAAAAACCTAGTCAGTTACTAGATGACATCTTTCATAGGTTTGAGGCAATTGTGTGCAACTTACGAGCTTGTGGTAATCTTGTGTACAATGATAATGATATAGCTAAGCAACTGCTATACTCACTTGATGAAAATGTTTGGGGGGTTAAAATTGCTGCTCTAGAAGAAACTGCTGACTTCAATACCTTAAACTGTGAGCAACTGTATAGCAAGCTGAAATCTCATGAACTGTCTAGGAAATCTTGTCCTAATCATGTTAATCCTGCTTCTAGCATGGCTTTGCTTTTGAGTTCTCAGAAGGGTAGTCACAGTGATGCTTCCTATGGAACTAACCCCTCATTTGACAAGTCTTCTTTAGAGTTTGCTCTGTCTTCTCTTGTTGCAGCTTCTGATGAACGGATGGAGTGCATTCCTGATGTGGAGCTGTCCTTGCTCAAAAGGAAGTTTAGGAAGTTCTACAACAACCGGAAGGAGAGAAGAGGAGGTGGTTCAAGAACCTGCTTCGAGTGCGGTGACCCGGGACACTTCATTGTTGATTGTCCCAGGAAGAAGAAGAAGGCCGGGTACCATGACAACAACACTGAAGACTTCAAGTAGAAGAACAACTGCTTCTACAGGAAGGGCAAGAACTCCAAGAAGTTCACCAAGGCCATTGCACGCGCCTGCATTGCTGTCTTGAGCGATGTCGACCTCACATCAAGCGAAGGCCTTACAAGCTCGGAGGAGGAGGTTGAAAAGCCACGAGCCTAGAGGAAGGATCACTTTACCGGGCTTTGCTTCATGGCAAAGAATGATCACGACATCGACTCTGGCTCTAACTCTGACACAAGCGAGGTAGCTCCCACTCTTGATGAGCTCTCTTCTGAACTTGATCATTTGTGCAATGTTCTGCTCTTGCAAGATGATAAGCTTCAAAGTGCTATTCGTGAGGATAGAGAGCTTAAGTCTAAGTTGGAGAGTGCTGATTTTGAAATTGCTTTGCTTAGGTCTAAGCTTGCTTGTGATGTCACTGCTGTAGAGTGTGAGTCATGTCAAGTTGTGATGAATGATCTAAGTCAGAGGGAGAGTGTGCATGCTCAAGTTGTCAGTTAGCTTGAGAGTGCCCTCAAGGAGCTTGATGAATTCAAAGCTAGGCCAACTCTTTTGGGTGCATTTTAGAAGTGCCCCATGCTCACAAGTGAGTTGGAAGCTCAAACCCTCAAAGTCAAAGAGCTTGAGTCCAAGCTGCTCATTGAGACTCACTCTAAGGTCCTTCCAACACCCTGTGAGGTGTGTGTCTCTCTTAAGGACAAGCTTGTAATCACTAGGGAGGAAAACAAAGTCCTAGTCCAAGAAAATGACTATCTTGTTTCTAGGCTCCAAAGAACCTTAGTGAGTGAGGAGAAAATTGAGAGTGACCTAGCAAGAGTCAAAGAGAGTGCTAATAGGTCAACCTACAACTTGGGCTTGGGATTTGAGAGGGTTGACAAAGAGAGTGAAAATGTGGGTAAGTTTATGCCTAGCTCTAGCTACAAGGATGAGGAACAATCCATTAAACCCACTAACACATACTATCCACCAAACCCCAAACCTTCCTTCAACCCAAAACAAACAGAGAGGATGCATGAGAGTGTCTACATTTGCATGTTCTGTGGTCGTAAGGGTCACTTGGATGAGTATTGTTATAGGAATAAGAGGATTGAGAGGATGCAAGCTGAGTTAACTAGAAATGTGCATCATGATGATTTTGATGGATTTCAGCCTCGCTGTTTTTCTCGTGCCTATCATGGACAGGGTCATCCCTCATACGACTTTGATTCACAAAACAGAGGCTTTGCGTAGCAGCGCTTTGGCGCCCCACGTTTTCCCCATCGTGGTGAGTGTCACTCACGTGGATTTGGTTTTCACACAGATTGTTTTTATTCGCATAACCCAAGGTTTGAGTCGAGACGCTTTAATAGGCCATGTTTTCCCCATCGTGGTTCTCATCCCATGCGTTCAAATGATAATGTGCAAAGAACTGTGCTAACTACTACCGGTCGTATGGTGAAGTGCTAGATTCCCAAATGCTTTTTGACTAACCCCAGCACTGAGCCATCGACTTTTCCTTCTTGTTCTTTATAGACAGCAGGTGGAGGCCTAGAGAACAAATGGTTGATGGACTCCGGGTGTTCATGCCACATGACCGGAGATGCAAAGTGGTTCTCCAGCCTCACTCCCTTGAAGCGCAGGGAGTAATGTGACCTTTGGAGATGACAAGAGAGGGAGAGTGAAGGCAAGAGGCGCGGTAAAGGTAAATGAAAAATTCACTCTCAAGGACGTTGGTTTGGTTGAGCATCTCAAGTATAATCTCCTCTTTGTTTCTCAGTTGCTTGATGTTGGTTTGGAAGTGCGCTTTAAGAAAAATGCTTCTTATGTTCTTGATTCGAATGGTTCTTTGGTTTTTGGGATTTCTAGCATTGGGAAAGTTTTTCAGGCTGATTTTTTTGGTTCTCCTGGTTCTCACAAGTGCTTGTTTGCTCAATCTCCTTCTGAGCTTTGGAAATGGCAAAGGAGACTAGGTCACATGAGCTTTGACTTGCTTTGTCGCTTAAGTGGCCTAGGTTCGATCCGAGGATTGCCTAAGCTCAAATTTGATAAGGATTTGGTCTGTGCTCCATGTCGTCATGGGAAAATGATTACCACTTCTCATCTACCAATTAATTTGGTGATGACCGAATACCCTAGAGAGCTACTTCATATGAACACTGTTGGTCCTTCTCGAGTTCGTTCGGCGGGTGGGAAGTGGTATGTTCTTGTGATTGTTGACGACTACTCTTGCTACTCTTGGGTTTACTTTCTTGAGGGCAAGGATGAAGTATTTCATCACTTTCGGAGCTTAACTTTGAGGTTGTTCAAGGAACTCCCAGGTGCATTATGAGTAATCCGCAGTGATAATGGCACTGAGTTCAAGAACTCCTCCTTTGATGCTTTCTGTCTGAGCATGGTATTGAGCATCAGCTTTCAGCACCTCGTGTTCCTTAGCAGAATGGTGTGGCCGAAAAAAAGAATAGAACCTTGGTGGAGATGGCCCGGACAATGCTCATTTGTGATATTGCAGGAGTTGGGAAATGTGTTTGCTTGTCTCATGATGTGTAGGTCACTGGAGTCGACTTGGCGGTCAACGGCGAGAGGATCGAGCACAAGTAGGGGACTTGGGGCCAGACGATCGGGATGCCGGGTGAAGTCAAGGGTGATCCACACCGTACACATGGAGAGGCAAGAAGCACGGACAGTTTCGTGGTTGAGCCTCAAAACCGTGGGTGGTGATGAAGATAGCGTGTTAACCAAGTAAAGGTGAGCAGGATGCCGGTGCAAGTGACAAGGAGGCCAAATGGACAGGGACTAGGAGAGACTTGTTGATGGTCAGGATCGCGGGACAAGGTGACACACGTCGACATCGAAAAGTCACGCTTTGAGAAGCGTGCGAGGTGGTTTCCCGGTTTGGGCCTCAAAACCGGTGGCAATGGTTGGTGGTGCACGTGGCACCATCACGGAGCTTGCTTTGAGGTGAAGCAAAGTCGTGAAGGGCTCGATCTCGATAGCATTCGGGCAATAAGGCAAAAGATGGATGATTATGCCCCCGGTGGTAGGTGGGTGTGTTATGTAGGTCAAGTGTAGTGTTGTCATGTGGACAATAGACCTTGGGCCTATATAAGGAGAGGTAGGGCTGGTGGAAGAGGTGCCTCTCTTTTCATTAACCTTGTGTTAGGACTTCATTCAAGTGCTAGGAGAGGACTTCATGTTTTAGAGGAGAGGAGAGGGTGTGTGTGAGACATCTCTTGCTCTTCCAAATAGTGGGAGGAAGAGGGTAGCTTCCTAGCTTGTACCTATGGATCTGGTAATCATGTTTCCATGATATGAGATTTATTTTCATGCTTAAGATCTTCCTCTCTCCCTAAATCCCAAATTTCCATTTTTCCCTATTTTCGGAGCTATTTTCGTGGGAATTTTTCATCTCTTTTTTGGATGAGTTTTTGGGGCGGATTTCTTGGGAAACTTCATGCCATTATGAGCTAGATCAATCCTACATAGGTCCATGACCAAATCAAGAGCTCTAGCACCTTCGATTTGAAGCATTTCTCAAGTTTCCTCTTTTTGGTGTTCTTGGCACAAGATCTAAAATTCGTGATGATTCCCTTATCCAATTGAGTGGATCTTCTAGGATTAGGGTCGTGATGTGTTGAGGATTGCTTGGTCCAAAAATTGCATCATTTGGATTCATTTGATTAGGTTTTGACCAAGTTTTTGCTTAATCCAAAAACTTTTTCCTGTTCTACCAGGGTCGATTGGCACTGCCGACGACCGGGACCGGCATTGCCAGTGGGTCTCCAAATCCCACACCAGCACTACCAATAGTCCTTACCGGCACTGCTGATGGCTCTGATCAACACTGCCGGTGGTAGTCCAGTAGGGACTGTTTTGTGAGGTTCATGACTATTTCAAGTCTTTGTAGCTTCCCTTTGTTTCCGTTGTGTTCCATTGTTGTTGTTTATTACTCCAAAGGGTAGCACATCACAAGTTGGTGTGTGTAGTCTTGGTGATCGGTTTAGAGGTCGGTTTGGGTTATAATTGGGACATAGGCCAAGTCCTCTTAGAGAATTTTAATTGGCTCCCATCCACCCCCCCCCCCTCTGGTCGCCCTCTCGGTCCTTCAGAAACCGACATGATCCAAGGGTCGCCTTGCCTGGGCTGCCGCCCAGTGGTGCATGCCGCCTAGAACACGTGGCCACCTGGCCTTGCCCGCCGTTCGACGGACCGACTTTGGCCTACCGACCCTCCTTCACCTACAAGTACCCTCCTTCCCATTGCCACCTATAAATAGAAGGGAAACTCAGCAGAAAAGATCAACAATTGAAGATGAGAACAACAAGCGCCATGCTGTAGAAATGTATTAGAATAGGGAGTGAGAGTGAGTGGTAGAAGTTCGGGAGGGAGCCGGGGATGTCGGCTCCTTCTCCACCTTGTGCCTCAGTGATGATTCTCCACCAGGAGTAGAGTCCCAGTCCTTCGGCCGGGTAACATGTAGACATTCTTTTGTTCATTTAATCATTGAAGCTTTCTTTATTTATATCTTGTTTATGGGTTCTTAGTCCATGTTAGATAAAGTCTTTTACTTTATTTGACTATGGTTACTCTATCTTTAGTTAACAGGGTTAGAGTAGTAATTGTAAGTGTATACATGGTGTGTAGACTTAGAATTATCTAAGTTTGATCCCAACCCCACGGGTTGTGTGGTCGGTAGTTAGGTGGTGACAGCACTGAGCTATCCTCTGTATACCACCTCGTTCGGGTTGGACTCGTAGGCATTGATGGTAGTTTTAGTCGAGGTCCCTTCTCATCCCTTTCCGTACCTCGGATGACTATGCCACGAAGTAAACGAGAATAAATATTAGAGTCTGATGATTATTTGGATATAAGATGTCACATGAAGCCAAGGCTGGAGGACCTTCTCAACCCGTTGTTATCCTTCTCTTTTGTTCACTAGAATTAGATTAGGATAGAATTTCACTTCTCATTCCCCGTGGATTTGATGCCTTGGAATACTCCCAGGTGAGGGCTACATCGGCATTCGTACGCTTGTTTATTTCTCTGTTGGCATAAGGATCACCAACAAGCTTTCTGGCGCCATTGTCGGGGAACGGTAGCTGACATTTATCCAAACCTGATTCTTTTTACCTTTCCTTTTTTTTTATTTTCGTCTCTTATTTACATTCCTTCCAAGAATCCCCCATCCATCCGCAACTTCTCAGCCCCAAGGAGCGAACTCCTAGAACCCATACCCTCTTCACTCTCAATCTCAGCCCCGTGCTATGAGATTCATCCTGATCTCATACTTTTGATTCAGAAGACACCATTTATAGGGGTAGAAAATGAAAATCCATATACTCACATGCAACAATTTGAGCTTTGTTGCTCCACTCTTGCCATTGAAAGGTTTCCTCAAGAAACCATGAAATGGAAGTTGTTCCCTTTTTCATTAGGTGGGGCAGCGAAAACATGGTATTTTAACCATGTAGGTGAAGTTGATGGAGTTTGGTCCACCTTAAGAGAGCATTTTTTGCACAAATATTTTCCTCTCTATAAGATAGTTGCTCCAAGGAAAAAGGTTATCAATTTTGAGCAACATGACCACGAATCACTAGGAGCATCATGGGAAAGGTTCCTATCCCACACCAAAACAGGGGTATGTTTAGGTATAGAGGAGCCTATAAGGCTACAACACTTTTTCTTTGGTCTAAGGCCCGATAGTGCAAATTATTTAAATGATGCAGCTGGAGGTGCTTTCTTTTGTGCAACACCATCAGAGGGAATGGAGATCCTAAGCAAAATCATCCAAAATCTTGCAAATGAGTCATCCATCTTCCCAGAACCTACCAACCAAAGCACCCAAACTTCTAGCAAATCCAAAGAAATAGAAGATAAGTGTCTCCCAGAAAAGGCTGAAGCTCCTATTATAGCCTCACTCCACTCATCACTTACTGATGTTGTAGAAGAAGACACACACTTTCTCCCACCTCAATCCTTTGAACTTGACGATGAACCTTTTCCGGATTTCAGAAACACTCATAACATGGAATGGGTGAAGAGAACCAGTGTTAATCAAGAAGAGTCTAGTGGACAGGACTACAACAGGAAACAAGGTGATCCGTTGCTAAATCCTTTTGTTGTAAAGAGGCAAGAACAGTTCATGGAGTCATCCCAATTTCCCATAATGGCTTCCAAGGAACTTTCCCAGAACTCCCCTTCTATTAATGATCCAATTTTCCTTGATCTCCCAAATGCACCATGGACTAAAATTATAGAAAGGTGTCTTTCAAACAAAAATGGTGCTCCATTTTTTGATTTATACCCAAACCTCAAAGCTAAGGTTCGAGCAGTCCTCTTCATTGGGAAAAGTCATGAAGAACCTGATGCCCATCTTCGTAATTTTGAGGACACTTGCTCCACCTTCCTAAATACTGGGTTGTTACATGAAGAGCACATATGGACTCTCCTTTTCTACTCATTAAATGGTCATGCCAAGGACTGGTGCCTAAGGTTCATCAATGGCAGGGAGTGGTATATCATTGAAACACCATGTCCCTTGAAAGGTCTATGGGAACTACTAAAGTACCATTTATGTGAGAGTCTTTTTCCTCATGAGAAGCTTTATCATATAATGAGAAATATCAAAAACATTAAGCAAGAGGATGAAGAACTCATAGAAGCTTATTGGGGTCGGTTTATTTCCCTTGTCTTTAGTGGTCCTAGCCTTGACACTCCACTAGAAAGGCTCTTGTCCTATTTTGTTCATGGTCTTCACAAAAGGAGTGCCAAACTATTAAACGAATGCTCTCAAGGTCCCTTCCATAGAAAAAGCATAGAGGACGTGTGGGCTGTTATCAACCATATTACCCAACTCACCTATCGCAAACACCTTCAATTGCTACTAAAAGGCCAATTTTGAACCATATGGCAAAAGTTGAGAGAAAAGACCATGAGCCATACTTTGCTTCATCGGCAAATACTACACCAATCCATGAACCACATAGGCCTTGCCATCCCGCACCAATCCTCCCAAATCCCCCAAGGATCCATGTTCTACCTAATGGAGGCACCATAAGGCTATCATCTACTGATGGTAAAGAGGTACCGAAGCAACCAAAGGATGGTCTATAGAAGGAAAACTTTGAACAGGATCCATCTATGAAGCATGAAGGGCAATACAAAGTTTGGTCCATAGAAATTCATGAGGCTTCAAATTTAGAGTTAAAAGGGAATTCTCCCACTATGCCAAGGAGTCATACTTTAGAAAATTCACTTACTCCTCACTCACACAAAAGTTTTCCCACCACAACAAAGATTTATGACGGTGGTATACAAGAGGCCTACAACCGCTCTACCCCTTGTGGACATAGTAATTTCAAAGGGGCGGTTGTAGATACATTTGTTTATCACAAATATTGCGAATTCCGGTATTCATGTCATACGCCTCAGTTGTGCAATGATTAATTAATGTTTGGTGATGGCGGGAGCCATATTGCCAACCCAATCTAGAAGTTGAACTAGTGCTCCCATGGTCAAACTTATGACCTTAAATAAGTACTAACAGGAGGTAACCCGTTCTGTTTTCCTTTACTAGGATTTGTTAGTTTCTCATTTGAATTAAAAAATGCTTTGTTCCTTCTCAACAATAAAATTTACTCGGCAATAATAGTGGCACAACTTTCGGCTTGTTCCTTTGGGTATTTTGTTAGCTAACCTTTACGGGTTAAAGATGAAAAGGAACAAGAAGACAAGGTACAAAAGAATAACAATTATTTCATTATTCCTCGTATCACCTACCCCTTGTTGTTTTCATGTCTTTCTATGAACTGAATTTTTTTTCGGCAAGCATGATAAATGGCAACTAAAATATGACTTCCTTCTCATTCATGCTTGATATATAAAGATTGTTCCTTGCTTTATTTCATCGCCAATGGGAAACCCTCATTGCGTAGGAAAACCTTGTCTAAATTGTTGGTAGATGTGATATGACCGTAGAGAGCTTAACCTTTCTTGGAACCAAGTGAACTTCCTTGATTTTTAATATTTAAAAGCTTATAAATGAGAACTCCAAATTCACAATCTTATCAATGATGAGTTTATTCCTACCAAAGCCTGATGATGATCTTGCTAAAAAATCTATTGCATTTGCTACTTCTATTTTCATTGAACTTTGTCAAATTGTTGTAACCCTTGTGAGATGCTTGTTATGTGTTATTGATCAAGTTCATGTGCACACCCCAACCACTCCATATGTTGAAGCTTCTACACTAGAAGTTCCCATCCATCATCCCCACAAATCCACTCATGGAATAAAGTGCTCCACTATATATGTTAATCTCTCTCCAACAATCATTCCAAAAGGGATATGAGGTATATAGATATTTGAAAAAAGAAGAAAAAAGAAAAAAAATGAATCATGAATGCTAAAATAGCCCATGTAAAGAAATATAAATAAAATGGAAGAGAGAGAGATCACTTCAAACAGAGCACCCGTCGTCCATCATCCATCCATGCATATCATAACTGTGGACATGGCTTGATCATAATTCATGACTTGTTTCCTCCTTGGGTCCGGTTTTTGACTTAGTGATATATGAAATACAAGTATGCGGCCTTAATATTCCCTACCTTAAGCTCCACATAAGCCATAGATTACAGGGAAATTCTGGTCACTGGCCTAAGTGAGGAATCAAAACCACATTGAGCGATTCGAGAGCATCAATTAAGAATAACTTGTGATCTCGAGCTCTATTTTTATTGAAAAAAAAGCAAACAAAATTGAAGTTCCTTGGGAAAAAGAAAGTAAGACTTCTGTATGTTGTTCCATCTCCTAAGTTTTCAAGACAAGGTATTTAGACACCCAAAACCATATGGCATGAGGAGTCATGGAGTAGTCTTTATATATGCAAAGCATGATGAGAATTTCCTTAGATCTTGCTCATTCCTAGTCTTCATTTATTACTTTGCTCGGGACGAGCAAAGTCCTAAGCGGGGGGGGGGGGGGGCTGGTAGTCGTAAATTCCCATTTTCGACTACCAATTTATAATAAAAAGGTGGATCTTAATTAATAATGTAATGAAAATAATCTTTGTACTCATGAGTTCCACAAGTTTTGGTGAAATATGTGGTTGCAAGTGCTATAGGGTCAAAATATGCAAAAACATGTGAAAATACCACCTCGGCCAATCACGGCTGTGAAACAACCATTTTCTCATAGCCAACAGGGTTGTTAACAACCAGAATTAGCACCCCGTCAGGTCATCACCAAGTAAAATTGTCAATCGGCCGAATCATAAGCTATCATCACCCGGTAGGGTAAATCAAGTGTTCAATCAATTCTCGATCATATGACAACACGACATAGCACCACTGGTCGATTTGGAACTTCACCCCCTCACCCGGCCGACATGCAAACACCATTGCCATGAAGCCGTTTCCTAACTCTGGTCCAAAAGGTTTTCAACGAGACAAAGGAAGGAGGTTAACGCATGGCCACACTGGGAGAAGGGAAGGACAACTAGGCCACAAGGCCAAAGGGCTGCCACCCAAAAATGGGCCGCCGCCCGGTGAGTTGTGCCGCCTGACGGACCTTGCAGCCCGGTGGGCTTGCCACTCGGGGTTGTCAGCCCATGAGGCCCATGAAGTCTACTGGCCCCAAAATGAAGAGTCGGTGAGATCGACCCAACAACCGCCTTCGTGACACAATGCTAGCCATCGGGAGAAGGTCGGTCGGGAAATCAACACGGTCTAAGGGCCGCTCGGCCTGGGCTGCCGCCCAGTGGTGCATGCCGCCCGGCATGCCAGGCTGCCCGGCACACGTGGCCGCCCGGCCTTGCCTGCCACTCGCGGACCGACTTTGGCCCACTGACCCTTCTTCACTTACAAGTACCCCCCTGCCCATTGCCACCTATAAATAGAAGTGGGATTCGGCAGAAAAAGTCAACAACTGAAGAGGACAACAACAAGCGCCATGCTACAGAAATATATTATAATAGGGAGTGAGAGTGAGTGGTAGAAGTTCGGGAGGGACCCGGGGATGTCGGCTCCTTCTCCACCTTGTGCCTCGGGGATGATTCTCCACCAAGAGTAGAGTCTCAGTCCTTCAGCCGGGTAACATGTAGACATTCTTTTGTTCATTTAATTATTGAAGCTTTCTTTATTTATATCTTGTTTATGGATTCTTAGTCCATGTTAGATAAAGTCTTTTACTTTACTCTACCTTTACTTAAGAAGGTTAGAGTAGTAATTGTAAGTGTATACGTGGTGTATAGACTTAGAATTATCTAAGTTTGATCCCAACCACACGAGCTGTGTGATCGGTAATTAGGTGTTGACAGCACTGAGCTATCCTTTGTATTCCACCACGTTTGGGTTGGGCTCGTAGGCGTTGATGGTAGTTTTAGCCGAGGTCCCTTCTCATCTCTTTCTGTACCTCGGACGACTATGCCCCAAAGTAAACAAGAATAAATATTGGAGTCTAATGATTATTTGGATATAAGTTGTCACATGAAGCCAAGGCTAGAGGACCCTCTCAACCCGTTGTTGTCCTTCTCTTTTGTTCACTAGAATTGGATTAGGATAGAATTTCACTTCTCGTTTCTCGTGGATGCGATACCTTGGAATACTCTCGGGCGAAGGCTACATCGGCATCCGTACGCTTGCGGATTTCTCTGTTGGCATAAGGATTGTCAGCCAACAACAATGTGCACATGGGGGTTGGTTATCCTATAAGGAGAAGACTTCATGAAGGGGTTGCAAAAATCCTTAATTATGAGGATGGTCTCAACGTTTGACATGACGAGGTAAGTGGAAGTCAGTTGAGTAATGCTTTGGATACTAACCCCTCTTCCTCTAGTGCTTGTCTTATGGCTACTACCTGGGTCAATTACAAGAGTGGAGGTACCCACTAGATACTTGATAGTGGATGCACCCAACATATGACTAAGAAGCCAACCATATTGAAGGACCGAGAAGGCGACCAGAGGGGGGTGAATGGGAGCCAATTAAAATTTTCCAAGATGACTTGGCCTATGTCCCAATTATAACCCAAATCAATCTCTAAACCGATCACCAAGACTATACACACCAACTTGTGATGTGCTACCTTTCAGAGTAATCAACAGTAGCAATGGAACACAGCAGAAACAAAGGGAAGCTGTAAAGTCTCGAAATAGTCTAGAACCTCACAAAATAGTCCTTACTGGACTACCACCAGCAGTGCCGATCAGAGCCATCAGTAGTGATGGTAGGCACCATCGGCAGTGCCGGTAAGGACTATCGGCAGTGCTGGTGTGGGATTTGGAGACCCATCGGCAGTGCCAGTCCCGGTCATCGGTAGTGCCGATCGACCCCGATAGATCAGGAAAAAGTTTTGAGATTAAGCAAAAACTTGGTCAAAATCTAATCAAATGAACTCCAAATGATGCAATTTTTGGACTAGGCAATTCTCAACACATCACGACACTAATCCTACAAGATCCACTCAATTGGCTCAAGGAATCATCACGAATTTCAGATCTTGTGCCAACTACACCAAAAAGGGGAAACTTGAGGAATCCTTCAAATGGAAGGTGCTAGAGCACTTGATTTGGTCATGGACCTATGTAGGATTGATCTAGCTCATCATAGCATGAAGTTTCCCAAGAAATTCGCCCCAAAAACTCATCCAAAAAGGAGATAAAAAATTCCCACAAAAATAGCTCCAAAAATAGGAAAAAAAAGGAAATTCGGGATTTAGGGAGAGAGGAAGATCTTGAGCACGAAAAAAAATCTCATATCATGGAAAGTGCTTACAAGATCCATAGGTATAAGGCTAGGAAGCCCCCTACCTCTCCTTATATAGGCCCAAGGTCTATTGTCCACATGACAACACTACCCTTAACCTACATAACACACCCACCTACCACCGGGGGCATAATCGTCCATCTTTCACCTTATCGCCCGAATGCCATCAAGCCCTTCACGACTTTGTTTCGCCTCGAAGCAAGCTCCGTGATGGTGCCACATGCATCACCAACCACCGCCACCGGTTTTGAGGCCCAAACCGAGAAACCGCCTCGCACGCTTCTCAAAGCATGACATTTTGATGTCGATGCGTGTCACCTTGTCCTGCGATCCTGACCACCAGCAAGTCTCTCCCAGTCCCTGTCCATCGGGCCTCCTTGTCACTTGCACCGGCATCCCGCTCGCCTTGACTTAGTCAACACGCCGTCTTCAGGACCACCCACGGTTTTGAGGCTCAATCGCGAAACCATTCGTGCTTCTTGCCTCTCCATGTGTACGGTGTGGATCACCCTTGACTTCACCCGGCATCCTGATCGTCCAGAACGAAGTCCCCTACTTGTGCCCGATCCTCTCGCTGTTGACTGCCAAGCAAACACATTTCCCAACTCCTGCAATATCACAAATACTTCCTCCAACTCCGGTTAGTCAAAACCATGACATGCACAAACTCATGCAATCCTAAGATTCCTACATTTCAACTCAAACACCAAATGTGTGCAAGTCAATTACTAATCACATCTATTACAAACCATGGCACGTATCCACATGGTTTCTCACATGTTCACCAACATTGATGAAGATGAAGATATTGAGAAGGTGACTTTTGGGGACAACTCAAAGAGGAGAGTTAGAGGCTCAGGCAAGGTCCATTACAATGGGCCTCCGTCTCTCCAAGGTCTTTCTTGTGGAAACCCTTAATTTTAGCCTCATGTCTATTGGTCATCTCTGTGACATGGGATTCAAGTGCACATTTGATGAGGATGTGCAATGATTGAAAATGCAACATGCCACCAAGTACTTGCCTATTTACCAAGGCAACAAAGGGATGGTTGTGGCATAGAAGATTGGCACATATTGGGATGAGTTAGCTCAAAAAAGTGGTTAAGAGGAATCTAGTTGAAGGAATCAAGGATGTCACATTTGGGAAAGACAGAGTGTGCAATGCTTGTCAAGATGGAAAGCAAGTTGCCTCTTCTAACCCCAACAAGTCATTCATGTCAACATCTCATCCTCTAGAGCTCTTGCACATGTACTTGTTTAGGCCAACACATTACAAGAGTCTGGGAGGCAATCTCCATTGCTTGGTGATTGTGCATGACTTCACAAGATACACTTGGAAATCTCAAGCAAGTGATATCTTCAGAAAGTTTGCAAGGAGAGCAAAGAATGAATTCAAGGTCAACATTGCAAAGATAAGGAGTGACAATGGAACTGAGTTCAAGAATACAACAATGGAGGAGTATTGTGACAAGAAGGGAATCAAGCATGAATTCTTCGCTACATATACTCCCGAGTAGAATGGAGTAGTGGAGAGGAAGAACAAGACATCCATTACTCTTCCTCGTGCTATGCTAGATGAGTATGGAACTCATGAGAGGTTTTGGGCTAAAGCAATCAACATGGCTTGCTACACTTCCAATCGTGTATATCTCCACCAATTGTTGAAGTGAGCTATTGGTTGGAAGAAAACCGAATGTTTCCTATTTTTGGGTCTTTGGCTGCACATGCTACATTCTCAAGAAGAGGAGGAAGTCCTGGAAGTTTGAGAGCAAAACGGATGAAGGCACTATTGTTGGGTTCTCAGGGACTTCTAAGACATATAGGGTCTACAATTTAGCCATATGTTATATGGAAGAATCCTATGATATGCAATTTTAATGAGTCAAATGGTTCAAAGGGGAGATGAATTTCGTGAAGTGAACATTGAAGATGAACCCATGAACAAAGTTTTGAGAAACATGTCCATGGGCGAGGTTTTACCCCACGAGGCCAATGATGATGATATTGGTGAGCCCTTTACTCCACCACCTCAACCAACCCCATCCTTTGAGGTGCAAGAACCAACCCAAGATGCTAATGACTCACCCACTAGCTCTTCCCAAGATTCTACGATAGTGCACCAATCAAGCCATGAGTAAACCCATGTGAGAAGTGAGCCACAAGACTCCCCACATAATTCACTTCAAGCCACTTCTCCAAGCTCTTCACACAACACCCCCACCTCCACTCCAAGCCCTAGTTCCAAGACAAGAAAGCATATGAGTGATTCCTCCACCATACTAAGGATTCAAGACACTCATATCATAAGAGAGCAAGCAATCCATGATGCACAAGATATCTCACCTAGGCCTCCTCCCACTCAAGAAGAACCTAATCCTAGATCCAAATCTATCAACAAGGATCATTCTCGTAACTTGATCATTGGGAGTCCATCTCAAGGAGTTAGGACAAGGAGGAATCAATACAAGCCCAACTATGTGAATGAAGAAAATCTTGATGAGGAAAATGTTGCAATTGAGAACTTCTCCTTCATCCCTATGATTGAGCCCACAACCATAGATGAATCTATGAATGATCAAAAGTGGGTTATTGCTATGCAAGAAGAGTTGAACAACTTCAAGAGATGCAAAGTGTGGAAACTTGTTGAGAGGCCCAAGAATCATAATGTTGTTGGCACCAAGTGGGTCTTCAAGAACAAACAAGATGAGAAAGGGGCCATTGTCAAGAACAAGGCCCACCTAGTGGCTAAGGGTTATTCTCAAGTGGTGGGTATTGACTTTTAAAAAACATTTGCTCAAGTGGCCTGTCTGGAAGCAATTCGGATCTTACTTGCCTATGCATCACATAATAGCTTCAAGCTCTATCGAATGAATGTCAAGAGTGTATTCTTGAATAGAGAGATTAATGAGAAGGTCTATGTGGAACAACCTCTAGGATTTGAGGACCCTAAGCATCCAAGACATGTGTACAAATTGAAGAAAGCTTTATATGGCCTCAAGTAAGCACCGAGGGCATGTTCTGAACATTTGAGAAACTTCCTTCTCAAGAATGGCTTCAAAATTGGAAGTATTGATAGCACCTTGTTCACAAGGCATGTTGGGAAGGATCTCTTTGTGTGCCAAATCTATGTGGATGATATCATCTATGGAACAACCAATGAGAAGTTCAATGAAGAGTTTCGGGAGATGATGGAAAGGGAATTCCAAATGTCAATGATAGGAGAGTTGCATGTGTTCCTTGGTTTTTCAAGTCAAACAATTGAGAGAAGGAAACTTCATCTATCAAGAGAAATATACCAAGGATCTTCTCAAGAGATTCAACATGGAAAATTGCAAGCCCTTGCACACACCTATGGTGACAAGCAAACCCTTGGATGATGATGTGAAGGGAAAATATGTGAACTCCAAGCTCTATAGATCAATGATTGGTTCTTTGCTCTATCTCACCGCCTCAAGACTAGATATCATGTTTTGTGTGTGCTTGTGTGCACGATACCAAGCAAACCCAAAAGAGTCACACTTGAAGGCCGTGAAGAAGATACTTAGATACCACAAGTACACACCTACCATGGGATTATGGTATCCAAAAGGAACAAACTTTGAGTTACTTGGGTATTCGGACTCGGACTTCGTGGGATGCAAAGTGAATAGGAAGAGCACATCAAGAGGTAGCCAATTTCTTGGAAGGTCTCTTGTATTTTGGAGCTCAAAGAAGCAAAACTCGGTGGCTCTATCAATAGCTGAAGTGGAGTACATGGCGGCAGGAGCATGTTGTGCTCAACTTCTCTATATGAGGCAAACACCCTCGGATTATGACCTCAAATTCACTCAAATGCCACTATATTATGATAGTGAGGTGGCAATTAAAATGGCTCTCAAAACTGGAGATCATGGTCATGCAAAGCATATTCAAGTCAAGCATCATTTCATAAGAGACCATGTTGAGAATAAGGACATTGAATTGGTGCGTGTGCGGACTCATGAACAATTGGTGGATATCTTCACCAAGCTCCTCAACAAGAAGACCTTCAACAAGCTAAGGAGAGAACTCAATGTTCTTGACCTTTCAAACTTCACATGAGTGACCCTAAATCTTGTCTTTTGTAAATTTGTATAGCTTTTATTTGTTTTGCTTTGTTGTTTGTGCCTTTGTTTTGTGCTTGTTTCTCTTCTTCTTGTAGATCGACTTTGGACCTCCTTGAGATAGCAATGGACATGGGTTAAGCTTTGGAAGGTTGTTCATGGTGTGCCCAAGGCTTTGAAGAATGGCCCATTATAAGGAAGCTCGAGAAGGGAATAACTCGTCATTGGCACCTAGTTTGTAGCCTTTCTCTCTCTTTCTTTTAGCATCACATCATGCATATGTATATTTGTTGTATTTGCATTCTTCGTATTCATGCATTCTTGCATTGTGATACCTTACATGCTTACAGGCATGTTTTTAGGGAGAGTTGCTTATTTACAATCTTAGTATATGACCCTCTAGATGATTACATAGTGATCTTTGAGCTTCATGCGCATTGAGTCATGTTCAAACAAGCTCCGAAGTTAAATCTACTTGCGCGTCTTAAAGACAAGTGACTCATACATTCCCAACACACTAATGACTAACCATTGCATACTTGAAAAAAATATTTTTGTTGAGTCATGTGTGTAGGGGGGGGGGGGGGGGGCTATGGTGTAACACCATCGTGACCAAGGAGGAGCACAATGGAAGGGCAAGTTTTCCTAACTCTTATTTGTTACTTGCTTATTGGTTCTCTTGTGCTTTGTTCTTGGTTTGTGATTTTTGGTGATAGGTGACAAAGGGGACGAAGGACATGAAGATCCAAAAAATGATAGCACAAGAGGAGAGATGACCAAATGAAGACAATCAAGACAATGGTGCATGTTCACTCGGAGTACATATGAAGATCATGTGAAGATGAACATCTACACCAACATGGAGAAGAGCAACAATGATGCATGTCTATAACAACAATGAACATCTACACCGACATGAACACTCATGTCTATGGTGCGTGTCTACTCCAACAAGATCAACTACCACGACACCATGATAGGTGCAAAATTTCAACAAGATCAACTTCAAGTGCGCTACAAATTTGGGTAGTTCTTCCTCAACACCTAGCACACTCCAAGGGGAAAACTACTTCCAAGGTAAGGACCAAGGTAATATTCAAACCTTTCTTTTTTCTTGGTTCCTCGTTTTCATTCAAGTCTTTTGTCCCTTCCTTCTTATTCTTTCGGGACTTATTCGTTTTGGATCATCATAAGTAGTGGTTGTCATCCATCACCAAAAAGGGGGATATTGTAAGGTTCATGACCATTGAGGTCACCCCAAGGTATGAATGTTTTGGTGATGAATGACAATCATGAAATGAGACTAATGTCTACACGAGTGTTGTGCGTGTAGGAAACCTTTTCTACCTTATGATGATCGATGATGGTTGCCTTGGCGGTTGATGATAACGACCACAAGCATGGAGCTTGATGAGTTTGATGGAGTCCAAGGGTTGATGGAGATGGATCAAGACTAAGGATAGGCTATGGAGCAAGTGTTTGGAACACTTGTCTAGTTGTTAGGGCTTTGAATCCATAGAACAAATCATACTATCAAGGGGGTCTAGGTCATGCTAGTCGATGATGTGTGTGGATGCTCAGTGAAATCACAGGCACTAGGTGACAGTGGTGAAGCCAAGGAGCTGTTGGAAGAAGCCGGGAAACAAAGTCAAGCAAAGACGAGGAGTTTCAGCTTCTTGACAGAGTGACCAGATAAAGGGTATGGAGAGATCGGATTGTATGGTCATCAGCAGATCATAGAGTGGACTGCAAAGAATCTGTCAGCACGAAAGCCCATAGAGACCGAACGGTCCGGTCTGTATGGATGAGAGCTGGGATAGAGAGGAGCAGTTTTGGGTGCTCTCTGGAATCGACAGGGATGAAGAGACCGGACAGTCCGGTCTATTGACTGAACGGTTCGATTAGTTCAAAAGTCAGCCAGAGGCAGAGAGCCAATGACTCTGGAGGAGTCGTTCTGTGGAGATCAGACGGTTCGGTTAGGCTGTGACCGGACTGTACGGTCATTAGGCCTAGAAAACTTATTTCATGGAGAAACTGCTAGTTTGAGGTTAGAAGCCTATATAAACTCGTTGTCGGGGTCTTGGAGACCTCTCTTGACCATTAGGGTAGCTAGCAGCATCTATTGGAAGCAAAGAGGAAAAGAGAGGAGCAGTAGGAGGAGATATTGGATATTTTGAGAGTGCTAGTGAGAGTAACTTGACCATCTATCCACATCTAAGGATAGGGTGTCCTTGAGGGTGTAATTTAGATTGTTACTCTTGGTCTATGATGAGACCTAGACCGGTTAGGTGTCAGTGATCGAGCCCACCGTGATTAGTTGTGAAGGCCATCCCACTTTTGTACATGGTTCGAGCCTACATTGGAAGGGGCATCACTAGTGAGCACCCATGTCGGCTCGGGGAGTCCAGCAAGTCTTTGAGGGAGGCGAGCTTGTGCCTTGGTGGCAGTGGTGACGCAACCGTGTCTTCACTCCGAAAGACCGACACTTTGACGGGAGTGGTCTAACAAGGAGTAAGTGTGACGGTCCCATTTCATGAACCACAACAAATGCAACTTCACAAGACTTAAAGTTGCACACAGAAGGATATTAAAGTGGACCAGCTCATATATATTACATATAGGTCCAAACTTTAGTTCATACACCTAGATATCCGAAGTGTTTCACAAACCATTACACTACCCAAGCACAACAGCGGAAGAGTGCAAAAGAACTAAACACACAAAAGCTCAAGTGTAGGAGCACCCTAAAACATAGGATCGTCGACATAGTATTCATTAGCCCAACTAGCATCAATGGACTCTCCTCTAACCTCATCTTCTCCAACTGATGTCATATTAAGCAAGAGTGAGTACTTTCGTACTCAGCCAGCCACACGGAAAGGTAGAAATGCAGGGAATAGACATAAACAGGTTATGCACATATATTATCAAGGAATATGATTAGTGAATACTCCATCAATATTAGAGTAGCAATTATATCTCAAGATTCATAGTTAGTAAGTAAGCAACATGATTAGTAAATAGGCTTCATTGTAGTAACAACATATCATCCACCTTCCAATTCAATCATACCATTATAATGAGGAAATAGTAAACATAGCCATGAAACATAGCTTCATTAACTGGAAGCACGACACACTCGACTGATTCAAATGGACTCTGTAGAGCCTGTCCAACTTTACCCATAGGATGTACCCAACGTGTACGTCATTAAGGACAACATGTCGATATACAGTGGCACAACAGGACACCCCATCCATTGCTCTCCATAAAATTTTCTTCGTATCATATACCCTGAGACACGCCATTTCCCATCTTAGACACGAATACAGACCTATCCCTGTCTGATTCGAGCTTACATGGGCTGCCATGGGTATCCTATTATAGGACTGTTACCAATCATGTCCGTGAGAGAGCCCCACGGTCCATATGGATGGACGAGGACTATGTTATCTTGACTTCATCGACTATCCCTCAAGTGCTTCAGATGGGGTGGCTGTCACATAACTACAAAGGTACATGTGCATATAGTCACAACCCCTCCTCAGCTTAACAACCATTCATCCCACAAATCAAGATATTTGCCACATCAGTGATAGCCCAAGATTAACCTTATCATGTTGTTCATCCCCTCTAGCTAATATTGTCACTTCAAGCTAGGGTTATACTTTGGTTTATCAGGCTTATGTGGATAGGTTGGTCATTTTATGCATATTGTAGCTTGGCACCTCTATCATATTTATTAATTGATTCTATGACCATTTCTAAATCAAGGATGATGAATATGCAAACAACAATCAATGTAATCATAGGTGCTATATGATCGATTGGAGTGTGACTTGCCTGCTCGCTCAGCGGCGCTGACGTTTTCTTCTCTTGCCTCCTCTGTTGCCTGCTCGCTCAGCGGCGCTGACGTTTTCTTCTCTTGCCTCCTCTGAACCTCTTGGCACGAGCTCCTCATACTCTACCGTGGTTAAATAAATTATTGTACAAGGTTCAAGCAATCACATAGCAAGAAATCCAGTAAAATGATAAACAAATTAAAAAGGAGAAAATAACACAAGTTCAAATGATATTCTGAGTTTCTAGAGCAATAATGGTTGTATAGGAAATATTCTAGTTTTGTTGATAGGTTCAACAAAAATGGAGAATGATTCAGGCTCGGTTAGTGGTTGTACGATAGAAGCAACTTACTAGAAATTTGGCTTTACAACATTGTTCTTAACTTCTTATTAGCTTTAATGATTATTAATTTTATACTAGAGAGGACTCTGTACCGAGCATGGCTACTACACAATACGGTAATGTGCTAATCTAATTACTAGGCTGGAGAAATTAAGGTCTCAAAGCTAATTCATTTAACTCTCTACACAGAGGTTGACGTTGGTTGAAACTGGCTTAGCTTAGCATCAGTAACTGGGAAGCTTATGGGAACAAGAACATGTATGCATGGCAACGGCAACATATAGTTGCTGGCAGCGGCAGAAAACAATGTTTTGAAACAGGGTACCTATGAGACAAGTAGCACAGATGCGTGGCAAGTGACGGATGGCGACACGCGGCAGCGTGGCACGACCAGCAGTCCTCTCCGGCAACTGGAGAAGCTGTGATCAATTTTGGGATGATTAACTACAGGTGCACGATGACGCAGGTAGCAACACAAGGAAGAATGATAGTAAGATCCAACTGCAGTGCTACCTAGCTCGAGAAGCGCCATGGGTTGCCGGCAATTCAAACAGCTAGCTCTTTATGTAGTAGTGTTAGAGTAATATGTATTGAGCCCATAGTGCTGTGTATATTTGCCCCATAGAGGCCCATGTATAGGGATATATTTACCCATCCTTTTAGGATTTGTAGTAATACAACAGATATTTTCTCCAACATGGTATAGAGTTAGGATTTCCTCTCCTCCTCTCCCTCCCTCCCTCCCACCAAGTCGTCGCCGCCGCCGGCCGCCACCGCACTGCCACCGTGGCTGGCCTCCCTCCTCTTCCTTTTCCTCTTTCCCACCCATTCCCACCTCCTACGCTGCTGCTCTATCCGCCGCCAACCCCGCAGCCGCCGCCGCCGCCCCGGCTCCAATGGGTGCAGGTGCGAATGCGCGCGCCACCACCACAGCCATTGTGGGTGCTGGTGCGGGTGCGAGTGCGGTATCCGGTGCCGCCACCATGTGATCTACCACCGCCGAGGCCGGATCTGCCACCGCCGCCCTGCCGCCTCCCCGCGCCGCCGCTGGGCCCGCTCCGGTCACCGCCGCCACAGATTGGGGCGGGGCTGGCATGGATCTGGTCGTGGGCACCGCTGGCCCGGCCGCCACCACCACTGCCGAGCTCGCCCCGGCTGTCGCCACCGACGACGCCGCTGCTGCCACGGGCCCCATGGGTGCTGCCTCGCCATCGTCCCGGGGGGCCGTCCTCGTCGTTGCCGGTGGTCTACCCCCCCCCCCCCCCCCCCGGTGCCCTACACTGGCCTGGGCATGCTACAATCCTTGGCTCCTATAGTGGGCTGACCGGTCCTCGCGGATGGGGTTGCCTCGACCGACGCTGACCTGACCACCACCCTCCTCGCCACCTAGACCGAGGCCACCGTGGCCGTGGAGCATGCCTGCGCGGTTGAACTCGCTTGGGGAGTGCGAGCTCACCACCGTGGACACCCTCCATCATCGGGCTGCTGAGGTTCAGCACTACCTCAACACCAAGCCTCCCACCAGCCCATCGCCCCCATCACCGACACCACGGCGCCCTCGTCTCACCCACCTCCAGCTCTCCACCATGATGCGACCGACCAGATGGTCATCCAGCTCCACCTCCAGGCCATCGGCGTCCAGAACATTCGGGCCATGGTCTCCATCGTCTTCGACCCCGAGTCCTCCTCTTATGCGCGCTGGCGCGACCAGGTCCTCCTTGCCCTCCGCCGCAACGCTCTCAACGACCATGTCCTCGCTGACATGCCATAGGTGGCGCGGGACACGGCCTGGCTGGGCCTCAACAGCATTGCCATGTCCTGGATCTTTGGGACCATCTCCCTCGATCTCTAGGACATCGTCCGGTTGCACGGAGGCACCACACGCGAGGCCTTGCTGGCTCTCGAGGCCCAATTCTTTGGCAATGCCGAGGCCCTTGTGGTCCACCTCGACGCGTCGTTCCGTACCTTCTAGCAGGAAGACCTCTCCGTTGGTGAGTACTACAGGAGGATGAAGGGCATGGCGGATGCACTTCACGACCTCGGCTGCTCGGTGAGCGACCGGATGCTGGTCCCCAATGTTCTGCGGGGTCTCAACACTAACTATGACCTCCTACGGACATGGATCCCTCGACAGCGCCCCTTCCCTTCCTTCCTGCAGGTATGGGATGACCTCGTCCTGGATGAGATCACCTACAGGCTCACGCTGGCAGCGCTCCTCGCCACGCTCGTGGCTGCCCCACCGGCCTCCACTGCCCCACCAGCCACCTCCCTCCTCGATGCTACTACACCAGCGCCCACCGGGGGGGGGGGGTGGCAGCCATGGTCGCCACCACCGCCGAGGGGGCCGTGGCGGTGGCTCCGGGGGGCGTTACGCGGGTACTTCTGCTCCAGCTTTTACGACCTCGACTCCAACCCCTGGTGGTGCACCCTGCCCATCCTTCAACAACTCATGGTCAGGGCGCATCTCCATGTGGCCCTTCCAGGCTCGGGGGGGGGGGGGGGGGGGCTCATTCTTAGCACTTGCCCGCGGCCATGTTCACTGGCCCTGCTCCACTAGCTCCAGGGACCTAGGCTGCCCCTGCTTTGCCGCCTTGTTGGTGGTTTCTAGCTACCCATTTTATCTACCAAAAATGGATGTTGTGTGTCTTTATTTGGTGGCTTAGACTAACAATTAACCCCATATTTGCATATATTTGTAGTTGTTATGTTTTGGATGTAATCGCAGGAAACGGGTGTAAAACAGGGCAATTGTGGATAAAGGACTAAAGAGCAACGAAGATGGGCCAAATACTTGGCCGCCAATCGGCTCCAATGCTGCGCCGATCGGCATAGGAGGAAACGATGATGAAGACAAGCCCAAGTCCGGGAAAGACGAAGGCCCAGCCTAATATGAGTCAGAGTCGATGGAAGTTGACCTAATCCCGTCGAGTATAAAAGGAAGATAGCTATCAAGGGCAACAGGGGGCAACAGGGAGACGGCAATCGCCATATTGAGTTGTTAGAACTAGGGTTCCAGGATATTGGCGGCGACGGTTGGTCAACACTGATGAGAACCACCAGAAGGGAGGTTGCGCCGATCAGCGTGACACTTGCGTCGATCGGCTCGTGCGCATTCCAGCGCTATTTCTCATCCCTCTGCTATGTTTAGTGGGAGGATGAGCGAGTAGTCTCATATTCTCTTCTCTAGTGCAGGGATCTGGTCATGTAACTCTCATACCCATTGATACTCTCTTGATGAATTTAATCTATATGATGAACATAATTGCGCATCTATTTATCCCCTTCCATTAGTGTACATGCCAATACACTTCTGCCCATTGCATAGTGCAAGAAACCAGTGGGGAGCTAATAACCTCTGTAGTGACAGCCGGGGCGAACGAAACCACCATGTCTTGTAGAATATTAAGGTCATCACTCGAGTTGATAAAAATAGGGTTACATGCTAGTGAACCAATCCTAAGAAGAGAATCCTCCATTATCCTGTTACATATCCAATAACATTCATCCACCACTCTCCTACCGTAACCATTCACACCAACCCAACCATTGCAATCTGTTAGTAACCCTTTAATAGTAATAGTTCCGCTCGTTCCCTGTGGATTTGATAACCTTGGAATACTCTAAGGGAAAAAGAGCTACAACTATACACCGTCCTCTTGCGGTATATATAAGTGGGTGCGTAACTACGACCAACAAGCTCATTTTCTAGCGCCATTGCCAGGGAACAAGCTAGTTCTTTTGCTATTAATATTTTACTAACATCTAATCCTTTCTTTTCTAGTTGTTTTGATTTTTGTGTTTTGTGTGAATTTTTAGGATGAGTACGATAGGACCTTCTCCGACGCTCAGGGAGCTTTCTTTGCCATCTCCAGAGGTGCTAGTGCCTCAATCCTCAGACGTGAAAGCCACATCCCCCTCGTATGTGTTGAACCCCATTATCATTAGCATGGCTGAAGCAAACAAGTTCTTTGGAGCAAAAGAGGAGAACCCGTATACTCACTTACAAGACTTGGAGGCACTTTGCCAAATATTTCATCATGAAGGAGTGCCTTGGGATCTTTACAGATGGTTGCTTTTCCCATTCTCTTTGGGAGGAAGACCCAAAGAGTGGCACAAGGCAGCATCTCGAGAAGCGAAAGGTAAGTGGAGTGAATTAGTTGGAAATTTTTGTCTCCACTATTTTCCTTTGCCAAAGGTGTAGAAATTGAGAAGAGAAGTGGTGAACTTCTTACAGGAAGATGAAGAATCTCTGGCGGAAGCCTGGACGTGTTTTCAAACTAATTGGGAAGAATACCTAGAACCAAACCGGCAATGCCCAGAAGTTATGCAAAAGGAAGAGTTGCCGACTGAACAGATCTTTATGTCAAAGAGTAGAGCAATGATTACTTTAGAGCTTAAATTCGAAGAGATAGAGCCCGTCAGACCAGCCTCTATGGATCTGACGTGCACGCTGATCGGCGCAGTCTCTGAACCGATCGGCGCAATTGCCACAATAGGAGAACTGATCACTATGATGACTCCGTCAAGTTGCAAGGAATATGCCAAGATAGAAGCTATGATTCTGGACAGCCACCTGATGGAATTTGAAGGTAACTTTGCTAAACCAAAGGGGGATAGGACATTAGCGAATGCTAAACCACTCACTGAATTTGAACCAATGGACTAGATTCTTATTGATTTTTCGCAAGAGTTTATCAATATGAGAAGATCCTTCAGCCCACAAGATGCTTCCGAAGCCGGAATTGAGTACAATTTCTCGAGTAATCACCTTAAGTCAGAAGTTTTCGATCAAGGGATTATTGGGAGAGTTGTAGGGAAGCTTTACAAGGATGATATAGAGCTTGATGGAACAGAGGTGAAAAAAGCAAAGAGATTACTAGACAGTTGCTTTGATCCATCCCCCTACGAAGGATTGTTGGTGTGTATGTTGTAGGTGTCACTGATGAAGAAGAAGAAGAACCATACATACCACGCGAGATATCAGGGAAGAAATTTTCAAGGGCTTTGTGTGACTTTGGTTCCCGTGTCAACTTGATGACTTATGATGCATTTATGAGCATGCCTTATGGAACTCAACAGGGGCTGATAGGGACTGAACCGGAGCTCATCATGTCGGATGGAAGGAAGACAAAGCCACTGGGGGTGATCAAAAATGTTGAAATTGAGATCAGCTCGAAAACAATGCCGGTGGATTTCTTCATTTTAAGTAATGAAGAAACTGGGGTTGAAGACATTATTCTGGGAAGGCCGTTCTTAAGATTAGTACAAGCTGTTCCAGATGCTGGGAAAGGTTAAATTACGCTACACCTTGGAGGTGAAGAAGTGCAATTTTAATTTAACGATCCGTCTCATCAAGACCCTTCTTGCTATCAGGAATTCTACCCAGAGGAAGACAAGAAGATAGGGATGGATATGGGAGACCCACTTGACCACATCATGCATAAAACTTACAAGGATACTACTAGCGCCGATCGGCACGATGCTTGCGCCGATCGGCTCAACCAGGAAAATCCTGATTTTGAACCTCTGGGGGAGCTGGATCCAGATGAAGCACCTGAAGTGGAACAGAAGGAACTTCCGAAGGAACTACGCTATGAATATCAAGGGAAGAATAAAACATATCCAGTTATCATGAACAACGCCATAACGAAGGAAGAAACAGAGAAGCTGCTTACTATGCTAAAAAGGTATAAGAAGGCTATTGGTTACACATTGGATGACATCAAGAGAATCAGCCCCGCATTCTGCACCCACAAGATTAACTTGGAAGAGAATGCTAAACCAGTGGTTGAAGGGATGCAAAGGCTGAAGGAATCAATGAAGCCAGTGGTTAAAAAGGAGATTTTGAAGCTGCTTAATGCAGGTATGATCTACCCTGTTGCTGATAGTGAATGGGTTAGTCCAGTACATTGTGTGCCCAAGAAAGGAGGGTTGATAGTAGTGCCTAATGAGAACAATGAGTTGATCCCTCAAAGGACTATAACTGGATGGAGAATGTGCATAGATTACAGAAGTTTGAACAAGGTGACAAAGAAAGATCACTATCCTCTTTCGTTCATTGATGAGATGCTTGAAAGGCTAGCAAGGAATTCATACTTCTATTATTTGGATGGATATAGGGGTTTCTTTCAAATACCGGTAAGACCAGAGGATCAGCAGAAAACCACATTTACTTGCCCTTTCGGGACATATGCATATAGAAGGATGCCATTTGGTCTTTGCAATACGCCCGCCACATTTCAAAGATGCATGAATGCAATATTCGCTAAATTCATAGAAGATATTATGGAGGTATTTATGAATGACTTCTCCATACATGGTACTAATTTTGATAGTTGCTTGGAGAATTTGGAGAAGGTTTTGAGAAGGTCTGTTGAATGCGACTTAGTTCTTAATTGGGAGAAGTGTCATTTCATGGTAATAGAAGGGATAGTACTTAGTCATGTCATATCTAACAGAGGGATAGAGGTTGATAAAGCAAAGGTATCTACAATTGAGAAATTACCTCCCCCTACTGATCTTACAACCTTTAGGAGTTTTCTTGGACATGCCAACTTCTATCGCAGATTTGTCAAGGATTATTCAAGGATAGCTAAGCCCCTGACAGAATTATTCAAGCAAGATACAGAATTTGTCATGGATGATGAAAGACTCTTTGCCTTCAAAAGATTAAAGGAAGCTCTATATGCTCTACACCCATTATGCAGCCACCTGATTAGAGTTTACCTTTTGAAATTATGTGTGATGCAAGTGACTATACAGTTGGAGTTGTTCTTGGACAACGGAAGGGAGGTAAAGTGCATGCTATTTATTATGCTAGCAAAACTTTAAATGAGGCGCAGATCAATTATACAACAACGGAGAACGAGATGTTAGTTGTTATATTTGCTTTTGAGAAGTTTGGATCCTACATTCTAAGCTCTAAGGTGATTGTATATACTGATCATGCCGCTATAAAATACTTGGTTTCAAATAAAGAGTCTAAGCCTCGATTAATGCAATGGGTATTTATGCTGCAAGAATTTGATTTGGAGATAAGAGATAAGAAAGGGGTAGAAAATTCTATAGCAGATCATTTGTTCCATCTTGAATCATCATCAACTGAGCCAATAAAAGATGAAATACAACAAGAGCAGTTATTTGCCACATTTGATTGTAGAGAGAGTTGGATGATGGATATTATCAAAGGTTTCAAGGGACAAACTGATATGATGAACAAGAACACAAAGAAAAGAGTTAAGAGTGAAATGAGGAAATTTATATGGGTCGACCCATACTTGTATAGGTATTGCCAGGACGGAGCAGTGCGAAGATGTGTACCCAGAGAAGAAAGAGCAAGCATTTTGGCAAAATGTCACTCTTCGGATTATGGGGGACATTATGGCTATTTCAGAACACAGGCAAAGGTATGGGCGAGTGGTTTCTATTGGCCCACTATGCATGAAGATGTGAAAAGGTATGTTGCAACATGTGCTCAATGCCAACGAATAGGGAATGTTAACGGTAGGAATGCAATGCCTCATAAGTATAATCTTCAAGTTGATATCTTTGATGTTTGGGGTATGGATTTTATGGGACCATTTGTGAATTCTCATGGTTGCGAGTATATATTGGTTGCCATTGATTATGTCTCCAAGTGGGTCGAAGCAATGGCATGCAAGGCCAATACCACAAGAGAATCAAGGAGTATACTTCAAGAGCAGATATTCCCTAGATATAGAGTACCAAGGATAATAATTATAGATGGAGGATCCTATTTTATAGGAGGAGAATTTACTAGGTTTTTGGCTAAATCTGGGGTTGAACATAGAATTGGAACAGCCCATCATCCCCAGACAAAGGGACAAGCAGAGACATCAAATAAGAAATTAAAAGGGATTCTACAGAAGATTGTTACAAAGGAAGAAAAGGATTGAGCCACAAAGCTTAATGGAGCATTATGGGCATATAGGATGGCATTTAAGACACCAATTGGCATGACACCATATCAATTTGTCTACTGGTGGAATTGGAACATAAGGCTTATTGGGCAATAAAGGAAATAAATTTTGATCTTGATGCCACCGGCGTGAAAAGGAAAATACACATAAGTGAATTAGTAGAGATGTGATTGTGTGCATATGAAAATGCAGCAATATACAAGGAAAAAGACAAAGAAGTGGTATGATAAGAAGCTTTTGAAGAAGGAATTCAAGGAAGGAGATCGGGTACTCCTATTTAATTTGTGATTCAGATTATTTGGTAAAGGCAAACTATGAAGTAAATGGGATGGGCCTTATCTTGTGAACACGATGTTACCTTCGGGAGTTGTAATCATAATGGATGGTAAGAGAAACAAGTACATGGTGAATGGACAACATCTAAAGGTATATCTAGAACCCGACACATTTGAATTAAAATCTTTTGATGTGTACTTCACTGCTTAGTGCCCTATGTGGTCAAGCTTAACGACGTAAAACAAAAGCTCTGTATATGTTTTTGGTTTTCGTGATTTTTCTATTTCTGATTGGGTAAATTAGTGTACCGCGCCGATCGGCGTGATGCTACGCCGATCGGCGCAGTCCTGCACCGATCGGCGTGGCAGAGTCTTTTTGGTTTTTGAGTCAGTTTCGGACCTTGCCTTGTTAAGACTCGTTGAATTCCGCAAATAAGAGATCGAGTCCTAGTCCAATTGGAAATCAAGGGATATAAATATGATAGGGCAGCAACCCCATGGATCATCTTGCATTACATAGTCACCGGAACAAAACCCTAAGGGCAGAAGCAATGGAAGGTGGCACTTCGGGAAGCAACCAAGGCGACGCCGATCAGCGCGGCACTTGTGCCGATCAGTGCGACTCTGGCACCGATTGGCTCGGCGATGGATTTCTGCAACTCTCTGCCGGTTGGCCCTGGGACAAAATAGACGAGGTGTTGACGCCAACACGAGATGATCTTGTCGTCTGGTCAAATCTGAGGAAGAAATTCATGAAGAAAAGCGAAGCTGATGCCTGGAACGCAGACAAGGTGAAGATGGACAATGAACATCGGCAGACGATGAAGAGAGTTTTGGTGCACAAGGGAAAATCTATAGCACCTATTGAGAGTGAAGCTGTTTCTCAAAGATACACCGTGCAAGGCCTTCTTGATCTTGCTAAGCCCTTGTCATATGAAGATTTCCTATCTTTCAAAAGAACATTGACTAAGCAAGAGAAGGAGGAACTAGATAAAGAGAGCACTCTCACAATTCATAAGTGTCGGCTTTATAGCGAACATGATATTGCCGCCAAGTATGAACTCAAGCTGCAAGAGGAAGCCGAAGAAGCCATGAACCAGCTGGATGCGGAAAAGGATCTTCAGGCTAGAAAGGATGGAGCCTCTCCCAGGGTTCTTACCGATTGGGAGGGTTTTCAAGAAAACAAGATTCATAGGAACAGTTGTATTGAAGGTTGCAAGTATTTCTTTTGTGCTAAAGATCTTGAACATAGGATTGAACTCCAATTGGTGGAAGATCCAACCTTCATACCTAGAGATGTTTCATATGATGATGGCTATCACGCAGTTCCTGAAGGGAAGACGCCTAAGGAGATTAACGAAGGCAGCAGAACAAGGCGATCCATGAGCGTAATTTGGAATAGTTGGCTGAGTATATGAAGGAAACCGCCAGCTGTGCCGATCGACGCGACACTAGAGCCGATCGGCACGACCTGAAGATAGCTGAATTTATCGATCTAACAGCTCTGCCAAGTGACAATGAAGAACCCACTGCAAAGAAGTGTAAGACTACATCAGAGGTTCGATGATCCTCTAGACTATTGGGTAAGCCAATTCAAAAGTATTCTGAATGGGATAGCGACTTTGATTCATTATACTGTTTGGAAACTTTGGAAAGTGGTGACCCTAGTATGTCTGGATATTTGATGATTTTGGTATGCGAAGAAGCTTTGGTAGTCCTAAGTTTGAAAATTAGGGAACATGATGAGGACATCACTCCTAAGGATACATGCAACACTTCTCCAATTCTGGACTGGCAAGGTCCAATGACTAGAGCTCGTGCACGACGACTAAATTTAGAGGTGAGCTCATTCCTACATTCTTCATTATATGTCACTTTTGAGAATGGTTTGCTACCTAATGATTATATTATAACTAGGAACCATGGAGAGGACCAGGAGATGATGGGAGAAGGATTTGGAGACGTGGAGGACCAGCAAGGACGTGGAAGCCAAGGTGGAGGCCCAACCAAAACCGACTTCGAGTCTGTTTTGGCGCTCAGGACCAGTCTGCACTAAAACGGAAGCCCAAGACGCATACAGACTCGGATTTGGATGTTCTACATATGCACGGAAAGATAATAAGAAGACCTTTCCAATACCACCGGTCTCATATCAAAATTCATCCGGAGTCATCAGGAATCGTTGAAACAAGAGAGTGTCCAGAATCTGTTTTGGTGCTGCATCGCCTGTTTTTGGCCTTTGGGCTTTGTATCTAGTTGAGCCCAATTAGGGGCACGTCCAGAGGGTCTTGCACGACCCTAGGGTCTTCATATACAGCCGCTGCCGCACCATTAGGGTTCGGGTTTTGCTTAGATTATTCTGTTCATAACAGTTTTGCCGTCATCACGGTTTGTGAGACCCCAACTTTGTGAGATTCATAATACATCTGCAATTGTGTTGCCTTGTTCTTTGTTCTTGCTTGTGTTCTTGATTCGTAGGCAGGGACTAGCCTTCTCAATGAGGTCAATCATTTTAGGATGGTTGATAACCAGAGGAGACGTCGTGCTGCGATTGCGGGGTTTAGAACGTGTTGTTCTGAAGCCGGATCGATTTGTGTGTGACCTCCGACCAAATCAACGTATCCAGAACCTTTCAGAAGATCGGGAACCCTTGTCCACATCAGAACACCCGTAGCATGCAGTGATGACAGGGCAGCAGGAACTTCAACAAGAGTTAATGGTAATGCAGAGGGAAGTGGAGGCAGTCGTAGTGGTGAAAGAACTCCACTGCGCCGATCGGCTCAGCCACTGCGCCGATCGGCTCAAAGGAGTCTGAACAGTGTCTCTCCCTGCAGTGTTGAAAATCATAATCTGCAACCATCCGTTTGTTGTCCTGTCTGTCGAAGGAATATTGAGCGCTTATATCTAGACAGGGATCGTGCCAACAGGCATCAAAGGGATGTGGATCAGAGAATCCAGGATACAATCGAGATGAACGAAGCGGACTACACTTTTCTCATAAGGAATATAAGACAAATTTTCCGAGTCTTGAACAGGCATAGTCTGCATGATTAGTGTGTTGAGTTTCTTCTCTTGCAATGAGGATATTGTAAATTTTGAGTGTGGGGGAAGGGCTTTGCCATTAGTCATAGTTTTTAAGTGTTTTTGAGTCTAGTTCGTTGCTTTGTTTTCTTACTAGTGTTTATTTAAGTTTGTGTGTGTGCTTAAGAGAGTCATGAGTAATGTTGATAGTTGCTTCAAAGTCTTTTATGTTGTTTGAATCATTGCATTGTCTTCAATAAAGTTAGTGTTGATTGTCAAATTGAAAGTGCCCCATACTATTTATCTTGTCTTTTTTATGATCGATTGGTTGAGTACTTGAATTAGTTGGTTACCACTTAACTTTTGAGCTTTGTATTTGTGAAAATTTCTTTTAACTCATCATAAGCTAAAAGCAAAAGCAAGGCTTAAATATGCCTACATAGCCGAGTGAATGAGAGCAAGCTACACATTTGAACTAATCGGATTGTAAGTAACTTTGTCAACTTGTTGCTCATGATTTTGACCAAGTTAGGAAAGGATGATCTATTTGTTTATCTCTGTATTTCTAGGCATTCTTATCCATTTAAATTTCTTGCTATCATGGAACCCATAGATCTTTGTTTCTCCCTCCTCCTTGATACAACCTATATTCTCAATAAAAGGGAATTCAGAAAATTTCCGCTGCTGGTACAAGCAAAAATTGCTGATTATTTTGGGAATAGAAAAAGAGTGAAAGAAAAGAAGAAAATAATAGAAAAAGAGTGAAAGAAAAGAACACCGCGCCGATCGGCGCCGTTGCAAAAAGAGATAAAGAGAAAAAGTATTCCCTGAGAGGCAATAAGGTCATCAAAGAGAGCAGCTTTCTGATTATTTCTGATTCTTTGCCATTGTTCTCATTGAAACATTTTCCTATGATTCCTCTTCTCCATTAAAATTCTTTCCAAGAAAATCCTTTCTTAGTAGGTATGATTGAGCACAATGTTGATATGGTTAACCTTATAGTTTAATTTAGTTATATAGCCCTCCAAGATCCACATATAATCCTTGATTAGATAGGAGAGGGAAGGAAATACACTTGAGAGATTTAGAGAAGACCAAATGCTTGATGTTTGATGCTAAAGATGAGTTGAAGAAAACTAAAATTGTTTTTGAAAAGGTTTTGTGGTGATACGATTAAGTTCAAGTATGAGATCTCGATTGATTAAAAAGAAGATGAGAGAAAAATCTTTGTGATAGAATAACAAGTAAAAATGATGATTGAGATTTATTGCATGAGAGATGATGTGAAGATTCTTGCTACATATTTGATTTTGTATTGCTCGAGGACTAGCAATGATTTGAGTGTGGGGGAACTGTTGGTGGTTTCTAGCTACCTATTTTATCTACCAAAAAGGGATCTTTTGTGTCTTAATTTGGTGGTTTAGACTAACAATTAACCCCATATTTACATATATTTGTAGTTGTTCTATTTTGGATGTAATCGTAGGAAACATGTGTAAAACAGGACAATTATGGATAAAAAACTAAAGAGCAACAAAGATGGGCCAAATACTTGGCCGCGTCGATCGGCTCCAATGTCACGCCGATCGGCGCAGGAGGAAAAGATGACAAAGACAAGCCCAAGTCCTGGAAAGATGAAGGCCCATCCCAATATGAGTCCGAGTCGGTGGAAGTTGACCTAATCCTGTCGAGTATAAAAGGAACATAACTATCAAGGGCAACATGGGGCAACAGGGAGACGGCAATCACCATATTGAGTTGTTAGAACTAGAGTTCCAGGATATTGGCGGCGGCGGTTGGTCAACACCGACGAGAACCACCAGAAGGGAGGTCGCGCTGATTGGTGTGACGCTTGCGCCGATCGGCTCGTGTGCGTTCCAGCGCTATTTCTCATCCCTCTGCTATGTTTAGCAGGAGGATGAGCGAGTAGTCTCATATTCTCTTCTCTGGTGCAGGGATCTGATCATGTAACTCTCATACTCATTGATACTCTCTTGATGAATTTAATCTATGTGATGAACATAATTGCGCATCTATTTATCCCCTTCCATTAGTGTATAGGCCAATACACTTCTGCCCTTGCATAGTGCAAGAAACCAGTGGGGAGCTAATAACCTCTATAGTGACAGTCGGGGTGAACGAAACCACCATGTCTTGTAGAATATTAAGGTCATCACTCAAGTTGATAAAAATATGGTTACATGCTAGTGAACCAATCCTAAGGAGAGAATTCTTCATTATCTTGTTACATCTCCAATAACATTCATCCACCACTCTCCTACCGTCACCATTAACACCAACCCAACCATTGCAATCTGTTAGTAACCCTTTAATATTAATAGTTCCGCTCGTTCCCTGTGGATTCGATAACCTTGGAATACTCTAAGGGAAAAAGAGCTACAACTGTACACCGTCCTCTTACGGTATATAAGTGGGTGCGTAACTACGACCAGCACGCCTACCTGGCCGGGGGGTGGGGGTGGGGGTGGACCCCGTCTATGCACCCCAGCCAGCCACCGACCTGGCCTAGGGGATGGGACCAGGCGGCTCTGGCTCATTCCTTCAGCACCTTGGGCCTGAACCCTCCGATCAGCACGGTGTGGATCGTCGACTCGGGTGCCTCGTACTAGACCATGCCGGATGCTGGTATTTTATCCTCCGTCCATCCTCCTCCTCCCTCGTGCCCTTCCTCCATCATGATCGGAGATGGCACTTGTCTTCCGGTCACCTCTGTGGGGTCTGCTTCTGGTTCTTTTCGCATTCCGAATGTTCTTGTTGCCCCACAGATGGTTCATAACCTTCTTTCCATTCGCCAATTTACTGATGATAACTCCTGCTCTATTAAATTTGACTCTTCTGGTCTTACTATGAAGGATTCGGCTTCCCGGTGTCCGCTCCTCCGATGTAATAGCACGGGTCCCCTTTACACCCTTCGCCTTCCTACTTCCGCTTCTTCGTCGTCACCTCCTTCATCGGCTTTTGCGACCACCCCGTCTTCCACAACTTGGCACCGCTGGCTTGGGCACCCCGTCCGTGATGTTTTGGCCCGTCTCAGTCATAGTGCAGATCTACATTGTACTAGGGCTCCTAATGAGCATCTCTGTCATGCGTGTCAGTTAGGTTGTCATTTTAGACTTCCTTTTTCTTCTTCTTCTTCACATGCGAGTCATGCCTTTGATCTTATTCACTGTGATTTGTGGACTTCTCCTATCATCAGTATGTCTGGCTATAAGTATTACTTGGTGATTGTAGATGATTTCTCTCATTACTCTTGGACTTTTCCACTACGTGACAAGTCTGACACATTCCCTACCCTCCTCCACCTCTTTGCTTGGGTTTCCACTCAGTTCGAGCTCACCGTCAAGGCCGTCCAGTGTGACAACGGCCATGAGTTCGACAATTGCGCCTCTTGTGACTTCTTCCTCTCTCGCAGTGTTCACCTACGCATGTCGTGGCCATATACCTCACCTCAGAACGGCAAGGCTGACTGGATGATTCAAACCATGAACGATGTTGTGTGCACCATTCTTCTCCAGGCATCCCTTCCAGCCCGCTTCTGGGCCGAGGGCCTTCACACAGCCACCTACCTTCTCAACCGCCTTCCCACCACGGCGTCCCCTGCTCCCACTCCTCACCACGCCCTTTTCCGCACCACACCTCGGTTTGATCACCTTCGGGTCTTTGGGTGCGCCTGCTACCCTAACACCTCCGCTACTGCTACCCACAAGTTGGCGCCTTGATCGACTCGATGTGTCTTCCTTGGCTACTCCCCCGATCACAAGGGGTACCGTTGTTTCGATCTCACCTCCCGCCACGTCCTCATCTCCCGGCACATTGTGTTTGACGAGTCGGACTTCCCGTACTCCACCTCCACTACTCCCTCCACTGATCCTGACCTCGAGTCTGTTTTTTCGACTGACCCGGTGGTCCAGCCCCCGGCTTTTGTTTACCCCTTTCCAGTAGATTCCCCGATGATCTCTACCGTGCCACGCGCGGCACTAGAGTCTTCGCCCGCGCCACGCGCGGCCCTGGAACCCTCGCCTATGCCATGTGCGGCCCCGTTGCCACTTCCTGCACCACGGGAGCCCCCGGGTTTTGCTGCCCGCTTCACCGAGCCGGTGCAGGTCTACAGGCACCATGCAGCGCCGATCCCAGAGCCGGTGGTCTCTCCGCCACCATCGCCTCCACTTGAGCCGGCGGTCTCCCCACCACCATCGCCTCCGCCTGAGCCAGTGGTCTCTCCGCCACCACCGCCTCCACCTCAGCCGGCAGTGCGCTCTCGGGCTCGCTCTCAGCTCGACCCGCAGGTGTACCACCCGTTTGTCGTCCATCAGGATCCTGGGCATACTCATCCCATATTGACACCACGTGCAGCCGGTGTCCTCTCTGTCGTCGAGGCGGAGCTGGGCGTCTCACCCATGCCCTCCTCCATCTGTGATGCCCTGGCGGATCCTCACTGGCGTCGGGCTATGGAGGAGTAGTACACGGCTCTCCTTGCCAACCAGACGTGGGACCTCATACCATGTCCATCTAGTTACAATGTGGTCACCGGCAAGTGGATCTGGATGCATAAGCGTCGGGCCGACATTTCCCTGGAGCGCTATAAGGCTCGCTAGGTTCTTCGGGGCTTCACCTAGTGGCCTGGGGTGGACTACGACAAGACTTTCAGTCCAGTGGTGAAGCTGGCCACAGTGTGCACGGTTCTCTCACTGGCTCTCTCCCGCTCCTGGCCCGTGCATCAGCTTGATGTGAAGAATGCCTTTTTGCACGGCACTCTGACAGAGATAGTCTACTGCAGTTAGCCAGCGGGGTTTGTGGACTCTAGTCATCCAGATCTGGTCTATCGCCTCAACAAGTCTCTATATGGCCTGAAGCAGGCTCCTCGGGCTTGGTACTCTCGGTTTACCACGTTCTTGATCACGTTGGGCTTCACCGAGTGCAAGTCTGAGACCTCTCTGTTTGTCTACCACCGGGGCTCTGATGCTACCTACCTGCTGTTCTGTGTTGATGACATCATTCTCACTATTTCCAGTCCGACCTTCCTTTAGAGTATCACTTAGTCACTGCAGTGTGAGTTTGTCATGAAGGATATGGGTGTGCTCCACCACTTCCTGGGTGTCACTATGGAGCCTCGTCCCTCTGGCCTCATTCTTCACCAGTCGAAATATGCTCTTGATATCCTAGAGCGGGCTGGGATGACTGACTGCAAGCCCTGCTCCACTCTGGTCGACACTCAGGGGAAGCTCTCTACGGACGCGAGTGCTCTGGTTGCTGACCCGACTGCTTACCGGAGCCTTGCTGGGGCTCTTCAGTACCTCATCTTCACCAGGCCGGACATTACTTATGCCATCCAGCATATCTGCCTTCATATGCATGATCCCAGAGAGTCACATCTCACTGTTCTGAAGCGTCTGATGCGCTATGTCCACGATACTGTTGACTACGGCTTAGTTCTTCACCGGGCCCCCTCCACCGAGCTCGTCGTCTACATCGACGCTGACTGGGTCGGGTGTCCCGACACTCATCGGTCCACTTCTGGCTATGCCGTCTTCCTCGGTGGCAACCTGGTCTCCTGGTCGTCCAAGCGGCAGCCAGTGGTCTCCTACTCCAGTGCCGAGGCGGAGTACCGGGCGGTTGACAACGGCGTGGTTGAGGCGCCCTGGCTACGGCAGCTCTTGGCGGAGCTTCACAGCCCGCTGACCAGGAGCATGCTCGTCTACTGCGACAACGTCAGCGTCGTCTACCTCTCCACCAACCCAATTCAGCATCAACGAACAAAGCATATGGAGATCGAACTTCACTTTGTTTGGGACCGGGTCGCCATTGGTCAGGTTCAGGTTCTCCATATCCCGACCACTTCCCAGTTTGCCGACATCTTCACCAAGGTTCTCCACTCCTCGATATTCTCGGAGTTTTGGTCCAGTCTCAACATTGCTAGTGGCTAGTTGTGACTGTGAGGGGAGGGGGGGAGGGGTTGTAGTTATTATCTTTCTTGACCAGTCTTGAACTCCGTTGCGCCGGTAGTTCTGACTGCCCGGGGGGGGGGGGGGTTAGAGTAATATGTATTAAGCCCATAGTGTTGTGTATATTAGGCCTATAGAGACCCATGTATAGGGATATATTTACCCACCCTTTTAGGGTTTGAAGGAATACAACAGAAATTTTCTTCAAGTAGTGACACAGGCCAGCTCAGGTGCTAAATTATGACGAGATGAACAAACTAATAGAAAGATTAATTTATAAAGTCTGAAAGTAAGATCTGTGCTCACCGTGAGCCTGGATAGAGCTTCAGCTCTCTCCTCTCGTTGCTAGGTTTGAGTCTGGGATAGGGATGAATCGGATAGGTGGCAAATTAGACACGTTAACATGTAGGTTGGGAACACTAGTGCGTTGCCGTTGGATGAAGCGGTGTTCAAATGAACGGCATCACTCAGCCTTGCACAGTCAAAACAAATGAGTGAGCAACTAACGTGGTATGTGTGAGTTGATGATTACACATGGGACAGGATAGTGCAGCAGCTGGTGCACATCGACGACGTATGCACAGAAAATGTGGCACCATCCACAAGCAACGTGTGAGAAGGCAGCAAACGAGGTAGCGCCGCGTGAACTAAGATGGCCACGCGGCAATGTGAGGCGCTAATAGAACAACGGCGACGGCGCTCGCAGTCGCAGGCATGCGCCCGCGCACACACGCGAGAAGCAGGGCACTGCATGGTGATGGACTGGGCTGGGCTCCTAAGCTGGTCTCTGATTAGCTGCTGAGTGGGTCGTGACCCATATCTAGATTTTAGAAAATTATGGGTTGAAGAATATTTGAGTTAAAATATAAATTAAGAAAAAATAAAATAATTGACTCTATCAAGAGCACGAAAAGGCCAAGACACGAAATAATTTATAAGAAAGGCAAGCAAAATATTTCGTATAAAAGAAAAAAATCTCACGAAAAATAAGGGTGCTATTCATGCTTGTGTGTTTATCTTATTGATCACCTTGTAGACTTGGATGAATAGATTTCTTATTTGCTAGTCGTGTTTAAGCTTCCGCATTTGATCACTAGTATGTATAGGAATTGCTTTGGTTTGATTGATCTTCCTTGTATGTATCGTGCGATTCATGCTTGTATGCTCTAATTCTTTATCTTATAATTTTATATGAGTAGGCTCCTTTGATAGATTGGTATGCTTTCATGTGTCTTTGATTACTAGCTTGCATAGAAGTTGTTTTGCCTTGTGTGTAATCTAGTATGATTAGGTTGTCTTTTTTTTTCATAGAATTATCCTCTTGTTAGTGTGATCACCACTAGAATTATGTAGGGAGTGTTTGAGTAGTCCAAATTACCAAATTAGGTACATATTATGAGTTCTAGATTCACAACCCCCCCCCCCCTCCAACACACACACTCGATCCTTTCAAACCCACCAAAACTTTAGTTTGTAGTTTCACAAAACCATCATTTTTGTAGTTATACGTATTACATATTTATAATCCCATGTGTCATTTAACACTTTAAATTATAGACTGTATCGGCTTGCCAGTTTAGCCGAGTCCGACCACACATCCTCAATGCTCCTGCTCTTCTACAAGGTTAAGGATGTCAGTTCTTGCTTATTGTGCCATGTCATCTTTACTTAATTCTGCAGATGAGTTGACAAGCAGATATGATCTACAGTTTTAACCGCTATAAATAACATGTGGGACCATAATTATTCAATACATATAATATAAAAACTAGTGGTTTGGTGAGATCACAACCTAGAATATTGGTGGGTATGTGAAATATGTCCCCTATTTAGTAGTTTTGTGATTATTAAGCCAAAGTATTGAGGGTTTGTGAAATTAACTTGTTATTTTTTACATTGAGAATGACATTATCTATCATTGTATTAATTTTGAAAGTGATTTTTTTTTCTTTTATATAGAGAAACAAAAAAGATAATATGTTATTACTTTTACACCAGTTTGAATTATTTGAGTAAATCGAGTCAAACGGACAAAGAAGATGGGTAGTGGCGTAGTGCAATAAAGTTGGGTATTCTAACATCAGCTCTGCCCGACTGTTCAATTTTGGTTGCATATTAAAGATGTGTATAAATTGTGAACGGATGTGTGCATTTTTTTTTTTGAAGTGAATGTGTGCAATTTTGCGAGAACTAAGAAATACGAAATAAACATCCAGGTTAGATCGCTCATTAGTTTATGTCCGCAAGATGGGAGTGTACCTGGATCCGCTGCTCATTAGTTTATGTCCGCACTCACGTTTTTAATTAGAGTCTTCACAGCCTTTCCCTACAGGTACCTGATCAAGCTACGCAACGCCACCTTCAAGTTGACAAATGCCGTATCCAAGCCACCGGTCACCCAAATGCGGCTCATCCGTCCGGACACCCATCTTCGTCCCGCCTTTCAGCTGGGTAAAGATCCCCTAGCCTGGTAGGCGTTCCACAAAAATTCTCATTGCAGAAAGGGCTGGGTAACTACCACTTGTTGCTAACATGCAATCCTAGCGATGGACGGAAATGAATAGCTAGAAGTAACCAGTCCGTCGATAGCTGTCTCTACTGTCATGTGTACTCTGCTCTTTAGGGGCATTGTAATCCACACCCACTCCGGGTGCTCTTGTTCTAGGGTGGGTGGTTTCACTCCTGTAATCTTTTGTTGAATGAATACAGACACGAATTGTTATTAAAAAAAAAACTAGAAGTAACGGGAAATAGCACTGCACGAAACAAAAGACAGCATTCTCCCAGAAAACTATGAACAATTGAATCGATTGAGATTACTGTTACTTACAATAATTTACACCACTAGAATGGCAACCTTTACAGGTTTTTTTTTCCTATACACTCAAATCACCAATCTAACCCCCCCCCCCCCCCCCCCCCCCCCCCCCCCCCCCCCCCAAAAAAAAAAAAAGTATAAAAAGCTACTTCCCCTGTGACACGAGTCCTATTCTGAGCTCACCACCAAAATGCAAAACTGACACAAATCTAACACTTATCTGTACTGCTCTGGAGAGCTCCCAGAAATAGGAGGAAGTTCCAGGACCAGCAAGTCGACCACTTCTCAGATTCACAAATTGCATTAAGCTGACAGATGCAGGAGACAAAATGCAGCTTGTCAGCATCAACCAGTTGACAGATCAGCTTTCTTAGCTTGCAGCAGGCGACTACATTGCCCAGAATCTATCTGGGTCAGGGCTAAATAGCGAATAGTCCTGGATCTCCAAATTTGCTACATGCAAGTTGACCAGTCCAGCTTGCAGTGACTTGACAAGAAAAAGGATAGTAGGTAGTACCCACCATTCATTGTCTTCCCTACTCTTGAAGCTGCATACCAACGAAGAATGAAGATATTAATAATATAATAATGTGCATACAAATAAGGCATCTACTTTTGTCAATTTAATTTTGTTGTTTGTCTGAGAAGCCAGATAGCGGTGTAAACAGATCAAAACATATCCATAGGATCCTAAAAGAAATTGGAAGGACTCCATCATTGCCATTAAAAAATGACTCAATGCCTTCTCTTTGATCTTAACTTCCATGTATGTGTCATTACTGTCCATTTGCGTTCTATGATGCTGTCAAATGAGACAAAAAGACACATACAACCTTAAGTACAACCTCTAGCTACGTTTTCCTCCATGACATTGCATTGGAAACTTTCGAGAACTTTGACTAAATATAGCAGTAAAATAATTGGATGATCCAAAACGTTAATTATATGTTTTAGCACAAAAAAAATGGGACGATTATGCCTAGACATATAAGCATGCAGATAGCATAGACATGAAAAATGACAAATATAAATGCTTCCTAGATTTCCAATACAGCCACACAGGTACAGCGATAAGGATAAGGTACGTTGATACCATAGCCGCTGGACAACAGAGATACGCCGATATGGCAGGTATATGTAAATATCTGATTAAATATCCCTGTATGCTTGCTGCTTTGGATTGAGGCCGAGGCTGTAGCACCTCCTACCAATGGCCAACTCAAGCTTGTTTCTGACATGCAATGCAGGTGATGCACAACAGGAGATGAGCTGGGTGCATGTTTTTAGGGCTGATGAGAGCGAAATGGGCTTGAGTTGGGCCTCAAAACGAGGTGCTATATCCAAAAACGTATCAAGGTGCTACATCCAAATACTCGTATCAGATATGGGTATGTCGGCTCCCCACCCCAACGCTGGCAATCAGTAGTCCAGGTAGCTATGTTCTTGTGGGCAGATGGTCATGTTCTTGTGCTGCCCATTGCCTCAGCCACAGCAGCCCCTTCTCCATGTCACCTGGTCGTGGAGTTTCTAGGCACTCCTCGCCACCAGTCCCGTGGCTCCCATGTATGGATGGAACTCCAGCCTCCATGGATTTGAGACATCGGAATCCAGCAAGCTCAAGAGGACAGCAACTCGTCCATGGCTACCTCGTCATCCTCATAGTAGTTGAAGACCACCAAGCCCACTCGTGGGCTAGCAATCGACAACAATGGAAAACAGGTCACTCAACCTTTCACCAGATCCTCTCCTTACCTGTCAAGGTCATGGTGGATATCTGCAGAGCACCACCTCCCAGGTGGGCATTAGCTCCAGCAGTGCTCTTCTGGTCAAATGAAGATTAGGGAGAGACATGGGGAGAAGATGAGAAGATGTGTTTCTTTAGGGTTCACGGTCTATCAGTAAGAAGAACCAAGTAACTGAACAAAAAAAAATCCAATGTCCAAAAAAAAATCAAAAAGTTCAGGTTAGATGATGGTAACCCACGTTTTTGTGGTGTCATCTAGTCATGGCAATCTGGCATCAGGGTTTCCACATCACATTTCTGTTGCGTCCCGCATCTGCCTCAAACGATATGGCATCCTCTAGGTCTGATTAGGCATCAGAAACACTGAACAGCATGAGGGGGCCTGCAGGAAAGGGTAGGACGCCACAGCAGGGGAAGGGAGGGCATCATGGTGGGGGTCTGCAGCCAGCCAGCTCATAAGTGACGCAGCTCCTCCCCCCCTGCTTCCCCTGTTCATTTACTGTCTACTGCTTCCGCCAGCCTCCGATCCGACTGAGCTATGCCGGCTTTTCCTTCTGATCCTTGCCCAGCTTGTCATCTTCCCCAATCCCCGGCAGTCTAGCCCACAGTCTCTTCCCTAATCCCCAGCTCAACTTTCATCCACTGCAGCTTTAACTTCACTCAGCCCACCCCTGGCATGCACAATGCGATTATGGTGGTGCCTAGGCATTCGCCATAAACAACTTGGTTCGGTGCGCAGGGGGGGGGGGGGGGTCGTTAGAGCACCACAAGGACAAGGTCCGCAGCTAACGTATTGATATTTCGAGCAATGGCAATGAGTACTTTATAAAACAAACTAGGTATGCCCCATTCCTATTGAAATTATGTATCTTTGCTTCTGATTTTTCAAGCATGGCATTAGTCAAAGTCATGGAGTAAATTACCAAAAGCTTTATATCAGTTACATAAGATTTTATGGTCACTTCAGTTCCACTGTAAATAAGGTAGGCAGGAAACTACTATTTTGGTAAATTAGCTGTCATTTATTAAACAATGCTGCTACATTTTTGGATGACATTAGAAAATAAAAATATAACTTTCCGAAGTGTTTTAGACCTTTTACAGCGACTTTTGAACAATAACTCTCATACTGCAGCAAAGCAGCAGAAATGGCCGTAAGTCTACTCACTTGAATTTCAAGAAAAAAATGTCTATAACCCTCCAAAAGCAGAACTAAGGGTTTTCCTCACACAAATGTTTTAAAATCTCCTAAACTCAATGTAGCATCAATAAGTTCCAAATGTTCTGACTTTTTGAGATAATGTTTAGTCAGAAGAATTATAACTACGTCGTAAAAGCAAAATATAACTTGAGCTGTCATCATTTGTTTCGAGAGCAAATGCTGGGATCTGATTGAAATATCACTACACTGGAAAAGGAGGGATCTTACCTTTTTGTGTTGGATGCATGACCAACAGAGGACCCCACTAAAGACGAGAACCAAAAGTACAAAGCTCCATATATGATGGCTACCATCTGCATAGATGTAACATAATTAAACTCATAAGGCTTCTTGAGCTGCATGCTTATGAATACCTAAGAGGGGATAGAATTGAATACTAAAAATCATTTAGTGACAGGTGGTGATGGCACATAAGTAATAAATTTTGTAATCTAACACAACATAATTTGATTAATTTAAACAGGAAATATGTAATATGTGGAAACAAAAAATATAAATTGAGTTAATGGACAAACAACATGCAGGGAGACTTACAATGTTTACAACAGAAGTAGTATTCCAAAGTGCAAAAATACGGGTAACGGAAGATCTTTTTGGTCCTCTGCTGAAAAGTGCATTGAGGCCAGCAAGAAAAGGTGACAGCAAAGCGAGAGGGGGGATAAGCAGTACAGCAAGAAAAGCTCCAACAGATATCCAGTAGTACTGTACAAGCATGAGCAGGGTGATTGAAAAATCACCCAGTAGTAGAATACAAATGAGCAGTTGTAATGTTTCCTGAAATGTTACAGCATGCTTTCAGCCAAAGTGATTGCCATATCCAGCAAGAGTACATTATGCACAACATGAATTTAGTAGTTACCGCATAGCCAATAGGCCTGGAGTTTTGCAATAATAATGAGAAGGGGAAGAGGTAGTCTCTTTTATATTCTAACGAGTTGACTGTTCCCTCATTTATGATCCCGCCATTTACTCCGCCTATCAACCGCTTCCTTGAACCACCATAGCTTGTGCAAGGCTGATCCTGATTTACCTCATTGGAGTTCTGAAGAAGAGCTGCAATTTTCTTCCTGTAGAATTAAAAAAAAAATGTTCCAGTTAAATATACAGCAACTAAAACATTATTTCAGAAAATATAGCCTGTCATTATTTCCAAACCTCGAGCGTTCGCCAAACTCTGGGACATGCTCATGATGGTGGAGACTCTTGTAGAAGTTCTCATTCACAGCAACAACAATGCCTAACTGATAATATCCAGAAGCGGTGGACTGGAACCACCCTAGCTCCACTCGAACTCCATGTCTCTCAAGTTGGGGGTTCCCATGACTATTGATCCATGAAACAACAGGACCCAATGTTGAACGAATACTGCCTTGCCTTACTGCCCTCAATTGAGCATTCAAGCCGGCAACTAATCGGTTCCAGATTGCAGTTGATACATACTAGGAAACGAAAACAAATCAAGAGAGATTAAACACGTTGCATTTTTATCATGTCCATCAAAACACTTAAAAGAAAGTTGATATCGGTAGCATGAATGTTCAAGGAATTTGGAACATAATACCCGTACCAAATAAAATAACTAACAAAAATTGCAGGACATTGACAATAGCGCTGATCACCAGCGTGTATTAGGTTATGGCTTGATTTGCTCTGGTACGGCGGTAGTTTTTTGGGAAATATGTGAAAAACTCATATCATCATTATCATAGATCAGTGAGGCCTGTCTAAATGGATATACAGCAAATTACAAGAGATGGATCTGAGTGTAATCCCAATAAATAAGTGCATTGTTCCATGAACAGCAACCACCTTTTTCCTTGCTAATAGAAAAGTCCTTAGCATTACAGCAAAAGTTGATATGGTTATTACCTGGCCAAGAAGATTTGATAGCAATGTATCACTATGTAGATAATATGGGGACATATAGCTTCCATCACCACCAAAAATTAGACACATTGGAAATCTCTTCTGGATGGTGGAAGCTACATCAAGACGTTTCTCATCACCGCCAAGAAAGAAATCTATGTATGCAACCATCAAATCTGGAGTCGAACCCACCTGTCAAGCTCAAACAATTAAATCTGTGCACACCACACATGGTTTTTGCAGTTAAGGTTGAAGAGTTCAAAAAAGGTTCTTGTTCAAAACTGTTGTGGCCTTTTATCCCACAATCAAATTTCAGAAGAATTTATTGAGGTTCAAGTTGAAGACTTAAAATAAGGTTTTCGCTCAAAACAGTGGTAGCCTTTTATACCACCATAGCGTCCAGAAGCATTTGTTCGGGTTCACTACTCAGACTAAAGCTAGGAACGATATCAATATTTCACAAAATTGGAACTTGTAAATCCAAGTTCTTCCTTTATTAAGTTCTGGAAACGATGTTGCTTCATACACCTTGGTGTTTAATCAAACTAATTTCATAACTGTGTAGAGCCAACTGTTAGTATGGGTTAATTGGCTAGCATCAATTAGTATGTGTTATGTGTGCTCAAGAACAGGAGACAATCAACCATCTTCTCATAGCCTGCCCCTACGCAAGACAGTTTTGGTTTATGTCTCTCGCTCAGGTTGGGCTGCAAGCACTGGCACCTCAACCAGCAGACACAGTCTTTGATGAGTGGTGGGAAAAGGTTTGGCAAGCAGCACCGGAGCAGCAGAAGGGGCTTAATTCTATGGTGGCGTTGGGAGCTTGGATCATTTGGACACACCGCAACGGTTGTGTGTTTGAAGGACTGGCCCCAAGCATGTTGCGGGCGCTCATGGTCTCAAATGAGGAAAGGCGCCTGTGGGAGATGGCAGGAGCACGCGGACTCTCATCTTTGTTGATCGCAGATGGTGGATCTTAGCGTGCTGTGTTGGTCGCTGTGAGTTATAAACAGGCGCGAATGTAAAGATCTCAGTAGGTGTGAGTGTGTGTGTTGTATGGGCTCTTGTCCCTTTTTCTTCTTAATATAATGAAGCACAGCTCTCCTGCGTTTTCGAGAGAAAAAAATCAATTAGCAGATTGCAGCATCTTGGTTTCCAGAAGGTTCGCAATATTACCATAGTTTTAGTGCCTAATGACATTTCTATATCATACGATTAGTTGATTACATCTTTTTTGCTTTCTTGAATTAGCAGGAGAGCTGTGCACAATTGCATCAAGAAGAAAGGGGTTTGAATAAAATACACCACAATCCCACCTGTTACACTGATTACTGACCTTTAAGCCTTTATAGAGAGCTCGTGATCTGCAAGAGCGAAGACAGGAATGGTCATATTCAGATTTAACATACTCTTGAAGACGATGAATCTTTTTTCTTCTGCGCCATTGCTTCCAAGACCAGGCACAAGGATATGCTAGAACAGAGAGTATACTATGTACAGATCCTTCCCACCACTCATATGCAGCTACTAGATTGATCTCATCAATAAAACGGTTGAAAGCGTCTTCATAACTGAGAAATTACACATAAATAATTAGCCAGGAGTAATGCATCTGAAGTAAAGGTAGGGACAGGAACTTCTAACTTATGACCTTTGGATAAACTCTCATATTTTATCTAGATCAATTCATGTAAAAGATCATGGGGTACTTTGGATCCTGAGTTTTAAGGACATTTGCCAATGCATTAATCTGGTCACAAAATAACACATATGTTGTTTCATTCATTAATACAGATAAAGCCCATATTAACAAAGTGTTTTTCCTATAGAACAAGAAAAGACTTCTCTTCTTCAAACAGAGAAAATACCAACTAAAACTTGTGTTTGACAGGAATGCATAAAGCACAAGCAGTAAAAAATTATTTTTCCCATGAAACAACAATTATTTTGTTTAGAAAAAAAAACATAGATAATCTACCATACGAACAACCCTCAATCCTCCTTAGTTCAAAAGTAGCTTACAATAGTACAATACGAATCCCAAATGATCAACAGAAACATTTATTGCAACAAATTGCTGGTGGGCTGAACGATTACTATTTTGCTGAAATTGAGGTCCACAATTTGTCGTCAATCTTGTTGAACAATTAAACAGTTACACATGTATGATGCCTGAACGAGTAAGGTGGCCTCTAACGGAACATCAATTAACATGCCACATTAATAAAAGTGCCATGAGTTTGATGGAAGATTTTGTCCAAATGTTTAGGTGAAAGAAAATGAAATACTATAATCACTAAATAGACATTGGTGATATGAAAACCAATCAAAAACTGATGCAATGCTTATACTGTGCATTAACTTTTGTGGACCTTACCACAGTAGGGGTTTCCCCTACTGTATTTCCCTAAAAAAAAAACTTTTGTGGACCTTTTTCCTGATGAATAAAAGGCTATATAAACTACCTACAAAAAGTATTGAAGTAACATGATGAAAATTCTTACACTATTCCAATTATTGCATCAGGTGGTGAATAAGGAAGATGCCAGGGCTCTCGGAAAGTATTAGGTCCCATGAAGTGCATTCTGTGGACATGGCTCTGTATTTCTTCTGCTCTACTGGCCCCAGGCACCTGCAAATAAAACACGGAGGCACTATTTATCCGAACAAACACAATGTGCATGAGTTCTTAATTCTTAAATCGAATGTATGCATTCACTATCTCCAGGTGTCACTGGGGTAATTTACCCTTCTTTGTAAAAAATGTGACCTCTCCATAGTTGTATACTGAGCTACACAACAAATCACTTGATGAGCTAATTTCTTTGTTTCCAGTAAGGTATAAACTTTAGAGTCCTATAAGGTATACGGTTTCATGTAGCATGTCCAAGTAAAACATAAACATGATCACATGGTTTCAAAAAATATATTTTTGCAAACTCAAATACGATATAAGTGGCTGTAGAGGAATTTGCTCAATGCCCAAGATTAAGTGATCTGTAATAGTGTTTATCAGGGGATAAAAAATCAAATAGAATATAAATTATACCTCAGCCAACGAGAGCAGAAAGGGGAAAGAAGAACAGCCATCATTGTGGATCACATTTGTCGCTCGGTAGGTGATATCACTCTCACCAATTTTAATTCTTATAGCACTTAAAATAATTGCTAAAAGAATAATTGTGAAAGAAAGGATGATTGCAAAAGACCAAGGACCACCAAAAGTATACATAAGTTCCTCAAGTGGTGTGTAACAATTTGGCATCTTGTACTTATCAGATATGCACTTGTATGGGCAGGGCGGCTGGGTAACACCACCTAGGAAGAGAACAGCAAGATTGAAGGTAACAGCAAGATTAAATAATAAAATAATAAAATACCATTCAAGTCCATGGACAAGGACAAACCTCTTACATATATGAAGTCAGCACGATTGGGAAGACTATCCACAGAACAAGGGTAGCACAGAGAAGAGTTAGACCCGACGACATTTTTATATGTACCAACTGGGCATTCCTGGAATGGACTAGGGTTAGTATTATGTTCAAAGAACCAAATAAAAAATTTATTTGGAGGATAAAGAACAAACACAAAAAGGAAAACTGTTGAATGAACAGGGGATAACGAGACACATGTTTCATCTTTTTTAGTAGAATTCCGAATAAAATGTATCATCATAGTATGACAAATGTAATGAAGAGAGGTTTTTAACATGATCTTTTGAGTTTTGCATCTTACAAAAGCTTAGCTAATAACTAGAATCCAACATCAGAGAATCCATGAGCTCTTGAGAGGAATCAGATTTGGCACCCCAACCCCACCACATGAGTTCCTAATCTGCCTGTAAGACAGCTGGTGATTTCAAAGAACCACTAAAGTCTTGCAAGACATTCCTCTGCTTATGTTTTTGTCCATCCCCAATATCCAGAAAATGGTTTTTGTCTATCCCCAATAGCTCCATATTGGGGATGAATTATTGGGGAACTGTTGGAGTTGCTCTAAGCCCGGACCAGCACACAAAATATCAGCCCACTTGAAACCACAGGCCTGATAATTTCAAAAAATATCATTCCTCATAAAAAAAATCAGAAAATCCCAATGAACAAACAGTCATTTTCCCGTAATTTAAGATTATAAATCCCAAAAGCTTGAGCCTTAAGAAACAGGTCACAACTATTCCCCATGTTTTTCATTACAACATATATGAATGGAACAGGAAATTTGATACTAGAAGATGATGTTATGTTTTGTTATCGTAATCAAAGACGCTTGGTCTATATAGTATATATATAAGCTAGTCTTGCCGAAGAAAGATGTGTTCAGTTTCCATACAGTGCAAAATGTTCCATATAGTCCCACAGGGCATTTCTTTCCGGTTATGGTACCATCTTCTCCAAAGCGTCCATCATCATTACCAGTTCCTCCACTACACAAAAGAAAAGCAAAAAACTGTCAGGAATCTATTCATTCACAAAAAATTAGCAGCATACACATTAAATTTCAGGGCAGAAATACTTGATAGTTATTCGAACACCGGAACTTTTCAAAACAATTCTCTCATGTAAAAGCATAAATAAGTCATTGAATTGACACATATGAATACAGAAGATAAATTTTGTCTTTCACATATAAAAGCAACTGAATATAATTTTTGTCTTCCACATATAAAAGCAACTGTATTTTATCCTCCTTCCAATCTGGTTTCTGGATTTTATTTTACTATTTGAAAAAGGCGAAGTCTGAACAGATTGGTTGTATGCATGCTAGTAAATGTATAATGTATTTAGTACACACAGTCTGAACATTTTTATTGCATGCAAAATAACTAATGTAAAATGTAAAATGGCTGCAGAAGAAACCCTTAAAACATTTCTGAAAGCAGAGTGTATAGAAAACTTTAAACAGACAACTTCCTAAAATGTAATTACAATAGACCTCTGTCATATTACATAGTATTTTTACTGGAATGAAACTGTATATGGATCTTGATTTTGATTTTATGAATGAAACTGTATATGAACGCTTTCTACGTCAGTGTTTTCTCGAAAATGCAGGAGAGCTGCGTTTTTTCTACGTCAGTGTCATACAATGAAATGCACTGCATATAGTACACTTCCTGTAAGAAAGCCATTTCATTCACCTCCCCAATAAGATAGCTGATGCAATCGATTTCAGCATAGCATGCTCATGTAGAATGACATCACAAACAAGCACTATACTTGAATTTTTATGTGAACTGCATACCTTGATGCTACAGTACCATTGACAGAAGCAATCTGAACATATTCATCTCCAGTAGCAATATTCGACCAGTGGAAGTGTATTCTGCCACCGCCACCGCCTCCCCCACCATGTACACCTCCATTGCCACCAGATGCTGACAATGATGAGTTTTTCTGTAGCAGAAGGCCTTGAAGAAACAAGAGAATTGATCCTCCAGAACCACCACCGACTCCACCTTTGAAAGTCGTGTTAGAACTCAAAGTCGTGCCTCTAGAACTTTCACCATCAGAGCTCAGAAAGCCATAAACTTGCAACTTTGAAAGTGGCCATTTCATGGATCCAATGACTGTGTAGGGATATATGATCACCAATTAGAAACAAGAAGTAATCAAACGTTTGCCAACCAAAAGCACTTATTTCCAGAATAGAAGAGCTGAAGTTAAGTAAGAGTTGTGCAGGGCATGATTGTTGGAAAGCAGAGAATAAAGAAAGAAACATTATGCTGAAAGAAGAATTAGGTGATGGTAGCATGTGGTATAGAAAACAGAACATAGATTTGAAAGGATAATACATACCGATCAAACCCCCACCAGCAGTGTTATCTGCTGGCACAGAAGAACTACCACTACCACTTCCTAGCTCACATGGAAGGTCAGCGTTGCCATACACTTGACCACCTGTGCTTTTCATTCCATTGTAAATCCCTACGCCCCCTCGGCCTCCATGCCCAGCACCACCACCAGCTCCATACTTCAGAAATTCTCCTTTTCCAATGCCTTCCTTGCAACCTATCAGACAATCCAAGTTGCTGGGTTAACATAGGTATGAAACTGACAGTACAGCTCCTTTAGTGATTATAACACAAAACACAGAATCACCTAACTCTGAGGCACTTATTGTGCCATTTGTCGTAATGGTTACAGTTCTTGCACGATGAATATGAATTATACTTCCTCTGACTATACCTTTGACAGTTATGTCTTCAACACGACAAATCTGTAAAAGATGAAAAGTTCTCAGCAAGATGGCTAGAATAAGAGTGAACAGCAATTTAGGTTGTTACAAACAAGAATGACCTATAGAGATGACTTTAATGCCATTTGTATCAGCAGGTGAGAAATAAATATTAACATCAAGCTGCCATAGTATGAACAACTATTTTCATTCTTAATGCAATGATACGCAACTCCCCTGCGTGTTCGAGAAAAAATATACTATTTTAATTCACAATAGTTTACCTTAACACGCAACCTGTAAACTAGTCCATGTTAAATCCTTCCGCTTCCACATCTAACTACCAAAACCTAAATCACTTGTACTGAACTTAGCTGTACTATGATTCTGCTAAATTTTGCCAGTTCAGCAGTTCAGTCTATGAATTTGCATGTTTGAATTGTTGTGGCATCAAGATCATTCCTATGACACCGTCTGGCACTCCTACTACCGCCACTCATAGCTCATCTCTCTGCTTGTGCTATACTGTCTGCGAACTATGGACATAAGTATCAGTGATGAATTTGTGCACACATGATACCGCTGATGGGACGTACAGTTTCCCATGCCCGGCCCTCTTTAGCAACATAAGCTACATTAGACAATTGTGTCCCAGCTGCCACGTTCTTTTGCTGCAGTGAGAAACAAGGGACATTTCGCCCTTGTTTTCTAAACCTTTTTTTTTGCTACAGTGAGAAACTTAGCTGGAAATGGGAGGTTGGCTTGGTTAGCTGCTGCTTTCGTGGTCTGTCGTAATCTTCAAAAAAACACTGATTCCTATTTCATCTGTTGTGCTCCATGTCTTAGGAACTATTTTCTCTTTACTTTTCTAATGTTGTATTGGAATTGTTGTTTGGAGTCACTTATGTGTTTAAAAAGCAATCGGGTCAAAAAAGAACATATTTCCAAAGAGGCACAGGCACCGCAAAACTATTGGGTTAGATTCGCTCAAAAAAAAATGGATTAGAGAACTGAATCATGTTCATTGGTCAGGAACATAAGAGGTATGCGACCTAATAAAATCTTGGATTTGTGAGTAACATAAAATGAGAACGTTACTGATATATAAAGCAAAATACATACAAGTAAAATATAGCACCGTTCAGAAGAAAATAACATCATAGTAAATTATCCTTACTTGCAGAGTATATGACAAGGAGCTGTTAACATGGCAATCATCAGGGGGGGTAATAAGCTCACTTGGGCATGTTTTACTATTGCAGCGTGATAGTGCATCCCTGATAAACACAAATCCCAATGAATTCATTGTTTAGAACGAATTCCAGGTAATAAATTAACAAGTATAAAAGAGCTTACAAGCTGCTTTGGACAGCCTCATTAAGCGGAGCTTGAACAAGGGAGCCAGGACCAACCTGCTCATATAGCGGGAGATGGTTAAGTACCAAAGTGAACGATGAAGCACAGTCAAAGTGAAGCCCAAGAAGTACAATAACAGAGATGCTTGAGAAATGACCATGGAAAGTGAATTTACATTTAGGTTCCAAGCCAGTGTCAGCCAATGAGGACCCAAATAATAGTAAGTATTCGGAGGAATCAGCTCAAATAAGATCTAGTCAATAACACTCTTTCACTGATTTGCATGCAATCCAGTCCAAATAATTATACTCTTTTAAGCAATCAAGACGAGCAAATCTTACTAATACAGTAAAACATACTGGGTAACCTAGGTAATGATGCATAAGTCATGCTGAGTGTTCGAGAAGGCGTTCTAAGCAGGGGAAAACTGAACAGTAGTTACCATAGTACTACCACACAAAAAAAGAAGGTGATATACTGTCATCTTACTTCAATGTTGTAAAAAAGAGACAGAAACAATCGCCGAGCTTTGATTCCATCACCAGGACCACTCAGATTAAGACGTCCTTGTCCATAGACTCCCAAATCAGCATTGGAAGATATAACTGACCCATGCTGTTATAGTAATTAAAAAGAATGAATTCCAGCATGTAAATAAATGCTCTGACAATATAGGGTTTAAACAACATACCCTGAGGACTACAAGGTTTCTTGCTTCAAGCATAGATGACAAAACAACATCCTTAGCTCCGCCATCTATCTGAATCTTTGAATCCCACATCAAGAGTACTTTGACATACATTCTGAAAGCACCATAGACCTTCAATAAGAGGAGAATTAGGAACAAAAAAAAAACTATATTATAATAAAGTGACTATAGAGTACAGTAAGGATGCCATAACAATGCACAAATCAAAACAGCAGCATCACATATGTTACAGTCAATAATATTGTAGCAATACAACTTCATGTTGTACAGCATGCAACTGGAGCAAAAGGGACAAGTATGAATACATAAAAATTATCAGCTTTTGATTTCATATACTTCCTCTGGTCAGAAATAAGTGCATATTCTCAGAAGAAAGAAAGCAAGTGTCATTTTGGACAGTTTGCAGTGCACGTATTTGCACTTTGACCATGACCATCCATATGTTTTTGAAGATTTCAATTGAACATATGAAAATGATATGGCTTGGATTATCTTGGAAGTTAATGTTACCCGACCATCTCCTCAGCAGTGGTATGATAATTCATGTTGGATTCCACACTAACTCACAATAAGCCAAGAAAAACTAATGGTCAAATTAGTGTATTGGTGATTGTGTTAACACCCAAAGGGACAATTACTTATGACTGGAGGAAGTATCGTAAATGAAAGGTAAAGCAAATGAAAGTTAGTATACATGGTTCTACATGTTGCATTGATGTATAGAGGATGAATATACATTTTTTAACATATTACCGCCATGTCTCTAAATTTATTTTTTCCCAGAGAAACAGAAAACAAAGAAATATCCTTTGTAGCATCTGTGTCACTTAGGTTCACCACAGAATCTAATCAAGATACTTTTTAGTTTTAATCCAACCCCTCATCCACCCTCACCCAAAACCCAACAAAATATGTTCATTAATGATATTGTTAAAAAAAACACTTGACCAGCAAGGGGTAAGATGGACCCCACAGATTGCTTGATAGAGAAGATATTGTTCAGATATTGGACAACTCTAACTCATCAAGATTTATGCATATAACAACTAATTAGATACACCATAAGCAAAAGAAAAAATATGCAAGATATGAGAGGTACCTTGATAACCGCGTCACTCATTAGAAGCTCTTCTGCAACTAGCTCAAATTCTGAAATTGGATTTTCTGACAACCCAAAGCATATGCTACTCTTACTAAGCAGTCTAATTTGTCCAGTCACCTGGCAAGTAGAAAATATGACCAAATATGAGCAGCAAACATACCAACTGAAACACTAAACGTCAGTATAACAGTGAAGTTGGTTGCATAGGAACACAGCACAGAAAAACAGCAGACACTTAAAGAGGAAAGAGTAGACAATGAAATAAGATTTTAATTACAATACTATAAAAATAAAACAAACTGTCTAAATATCTGATATTCTTAGATTTATTACCATGAACAGGTCTAAAAGATATTTTGAATAGGTATGTGCATTTAAGTGCCAAATGATTTGCTGGAACATGTAACAGAAAATTTCTGATGAATGTGTCACGGTCCACAGTTGGTGCAAAAGATAGGAGGAGCAGGCTATAACGCTCCTTACTGTAGGAGTAACAGTTTTTAAATATTCCCTCTGTTTCACAATTACTTCTTCAAAAATACAACGGTATCCACAAGGACAGGCGTCCTACTTATGATGCCATCCCTTTTCCGTTAGCAGGCAGGATGCCTTATCCCCTTATTCTAGCCAACCTGCATAATCTTCACTTAGGCTATTGTTGATGGTTTCTTACTCTCAGGTTTCACCCTGTTGAACTACTAGATAAACGTGGCATTCCCTCAATTGAATTCCTATGTGAAACTTCTCCACAATTGCAAGGTATCCAGTGTCACACATTAGTTAGGCATACACTTGGCCACATAATGTAACAGACGGGTCAACTTGTTAAAGTACAAATCAGCACTTAGCTGCATAACCATCTTGTTGTGTAAGTTCTATAAAATTAGATAGGTTGACGAAATATTGTAGAATCTCTAGGCAAAAAAGGTGCTCAGAAGAATCTGGATATTAGGATGGCATAAATATAACAAAATACCACATAAATATTTATAAATTTATGCAAAATGAGCAATCATCATAGCGATGTTAAAGGGTCGATAGTAGCAAACCTGTACTCTGGACCACAACAATGGAACCAACACTTTTGCGTTGGACTCCACAAGCACGTTGGACCAAAGTCTAAGAGTTGGGAAACCAAGCAATGGAGTTTCTGTATGTGTGGTGAAATTCCCATTGCTGACCTTTAGAGTCTGCAATGAACTATCATATATTGTGCCTGCTGCACCAGCATTCTGTGCGCAACCAAAACTCTGTCCACCTGATGTGTTTAAAAAGAACATTTATCATTGGAAGAGAAAGAAGAGTGAGGATATCTAAGAATTCAGAAAGGCGCATGTCCAAATTTAGAAAACACGCGTCAAACACTCAGAATGGATAAGAAAACCGTACTAGTTACATCCTTACTCCTTGTTGGATGCATTTGTGTGTATGTTTGTATGCATGTATATGTTGGGGGGTGTGCATGCATAATGTGTATTTCCACATCCTATGTCTAATCCCCTGAGATTGGAAGGCAAGTTGCACTAGGTTCAAGGCCAATATGCAGGGGCGGAGCTAGAAAAAAATCATGGGGGTGCGGGTCTATGAAGAAATGGTAGTCTCTAGTTCCTTACATGGTCAAAATTTGATTTTACAAGCCTAATATTGCCAAAGAACTGGGTGTGGCCGCACCCAGTAGCTACAACGTGGCTCCGCCGCTGCCAATATGAACAGGTTGCAAACAACCCCTTCCAAGCCAAACAAGGCCTAATATGGATGGTTGCAGTATCACGGATATACATAACAATTATGCTCAATTTTACAAAGGTTGGACAATAAATACTTTCTTATGGCGGTAACTGTACAAAAGTTTCCAAATAAAAAAAAAGAAACAGATCAAATAATATTAGCTGATTAAAAGTTAGAATTTTGCATATATTCCTAAGCCCAAGTAAAAAAAAAAATAGTCTATGAAAAGACATTAGAGCATTGTACTATTTGAAATTTAATCTCAATCTTATGTACTATTGCAAAATAAGTATATGTCATGTTCCTACTTTCGTCTACAATGATAGAATGCATATAACATCATTTTGCAATATAAATGTGAAAACATTTGAGACTTTGACCATAAAATCCTATGTTCATCTCAGTCTCAAAAAGTTGATTAAGGATATTTCATAGTTGCAGCATCAGAGTTCAGAACCACGCTATGACTGCTAATTTGGGGTACCATGATGGTGGATTTAAGCATAAGCAATCAAAACGAGGGGGTGGGGGCATTGCAACTACATGAAGTGCCTTAGCAGAGGTACCTCTGTAAATAGCACATGCACGACACATCCCCAACTTTAGGAGAACTACAACTAGTGATACAACCGTAACCTAATAATGGCTACTCTTCGATAAAAATAGTTTGCATAAAAATAAAGCCAGAAAATTACTAACCGTGGACAGTAATTTCCAAATCTTGTTGAATGCTGTAACAATCCAAAGATATCCTCCCACCACCACCACCACCCCATCCATTACCACCAGCAGCACTTATTGTACCATTTCCGTATCTAAGAAACAGACAACAAAGAAATTTTGATCTTCAAAATCACAATAAAAACATATGGCATAGAGTACAGGGATTGCTTTGGTTTGACGCAGCTACTGATGGCTTACAATAATTTCCTGAGCTAGTTATGGGCCCAGGATAATCCATCAACTCTATCCCTACATGTCAAAGAAATTCCCTTTTCCACATTTTTTTCCTTTTTCCTTTTCTTCTTCTTAAATGCTAATGCATTTCCTAATGAATGTACAGTATCTGTAGGATGTACTTCTATTACATGCCAAATATAGACATGGTAATTCATACCACTTCAACAATATTTTGTTAGCTGAAACGAGACATAATGTTTACATAAGGAAAAGAATTAAGTTATAAGACGCTTAGCATGGTTTTGAAGTTATTTTTCTATGTGATATATATCATCTAGGTTAGTCAACGCCAATGGAAAAGTTGACAGGAAACGATGTAGTTAGATAAACATTGGAATATTTGGGTCAATGCCACTAGCTATCACTTGTTTGAGAAATGCCACTGCAATCATGAGGCTTTGAAATATCACATGACAAACTCTGGACACCCTACAATTTCAGGCCACTCATCATCACATTTACGGCATTGAACAAAATTACCCTTACCATCCACTTCCTCGCTTAACGGACCTTCAAGTGCACAGATGCCAAACGATAATAAGCACTAAGCAAAACAGGTTGTTCTCTTTGATTTGATCATGCTAATAAGAGCGAGGTTGCAGATATGTGCCATGGAGCTGAGCATGTAGGTCGCCAGTGCTGCAATGTTTATTGCTTCTGTGACCATGGAGACCCCCATGTCCTTGAGGCTTGAGATTGCAGACTAATTCATCAACTCATCATTGACTGTGTTCCTTGTGTAGCTCCACTACTGCTGCTGGTATTATCTTATGCAGCTGCTGTGACCATTGCACAGCAGCATTACGTTTGGTTACTTATATTGACTACTAAATGTTGGTCTGGTGGTTTTGCATTCCTAACTGTTTCGTTGCACTGTGTCATTAAGCTGACCTGAGACCAACTTAAGGTCATGACATGGTAACCTCACGAGGTTGTGTTCTGAATTGTGATCACGTACAGTGAGACAGACTTTCAGTTTTCACATTTTATACCTCTTCTCAAAATGCAAAGAACAAACTCATCCCTATGTGGTATGTGTTTTCTTCTTCCATACAGAAACAAAGCAACCAATTTTTTTCTTCGTTAGTAATAGCTTGAAGTAGTTTCTACCTTGTAGTCCGATGTTGGAAAAACTTCCAAAAAAAAAGGTAAGGGCATAATGCACAAAACAAACAAAAGTGATCATCACTGTTGAGATCTCATAACAGGGCCCAGAAGAGAGCAGTCCAGAAAATAAATTAGAGCATTTGGCCCAATGATAGCTGAACATGGATGAGAGCGGCATTTTGGCAGAGTCCCCAATGTTCACAAGGACATTTTAGCGCCAAACAATGCCAGTGACTTTTCTCACATTGGTTATGAGTGCAGAACATTTGTCTAAGTATTTGAATACTAATTACTTCTTGGGTTCTACTCCATAGAGAATTCTCAAAAGTAACTTGCAGTAAAAGCAAAAATAAAGGCAAAATTTTGAGTTTTGAGGATCTTACAGCTTGAAAGCGTGTATTATAATGCTTCCACCAGACCCCCCGCCTCCTTTCAAACTGCCAACGCCACCCTCAGCAAGCACTTGTCCATCAACGTAAAGAAACTCACTCGCCCTGAGCATGATGCGGCCTCCACCATAACCACCAAACTGATCGGCTAACATGCTGCCACCCATGCTGCCGTAGCTCCAGGGCGAATCCAGCGTTGACCACGCATACACATCACCTCCCCAGTTGGTGTCATTGGACACTTTACACGAGGCGCCTCTCCCACCATGTCCCCCACCAGCCCCTTCCAGGCTGTGCGGCGTCCCACTAGTCTGGGGCGGTGGCTCCCCGGCAAGTGCAGTGGTGTTAATGGTGGAATGGAGACCCAAAGACACATTGGCCGCGTCCAGGCCGACTGACCCCGCAATTATCTCGACATGCTCTCCGATCCTGATGCTCCCAGAGACATTGAACGTGATGTAGCAACCCCTGACAGGGCAGATGATCTTGACGTGGGACTGAATCTCTACGCTCCCGGTGCTGTACACGCACAAATCACCGTCCAGCGAGGAGCTCGAACTTATAACGCAGGTGGTGTTGAAGGAGCCGGAGCCGTTCAACTCCTCGCAGGACTTCGAGGTCGCCGAATAGGTCTGACAAGGGAAGTCCACGCTGCTGCCTCCATCTCCATCGCCGCCGCCACCGGCGAGGGAGTCAATGGGAACAAGTGCAAACCGGTCAAGGTCCCGCAGTGGCAGCGCCGAAGAGGGGAGGCGGTCGGCTCGGACGCCAACCAAGCTGGCCGCGGCGAGCAGGAGCACCGCCCACCAAATGATGCACCTCATCCTCGCCGCCGACACCGCCCGTCGCTCCGGATCATAGCTCGGTCCAGTGCGGAAGCGAGCGGAACACCAGCGCCCGCTGCGCCCCCCAATCGCCTCGGATTGAGGAACCGGATCAGATGGCGGCGCCGCCCCGGCCGCCGAAGGAGGACACGGGATTGGATCGGTGCGGATCTCGGAAGCGAATCGAGGGATCTCTAAGCCCTAGCGCGCGTGCGCAGGGAGGGAGGATCAGGAAGGAAGGGTGACGAGGAAGGCGAAGCAGAGTGTGCTTGCTACTGCTACTGTCCGCTAGTGCTGGCCTCGAGAGGAGGAGAGAAGGATGATGGCCAGCTGTGAGCGGGGCCCGCGGCAGCCGCACGAGATGAGTCCACGCCACGCTGTTGGGCTGCCTGGATGCTGCTGTGCTTCGCTTCGCTTCGCTTCCGTTTCCATCTCATTGACCAACGCCGTGAACGAGGGAATTCTCTTTTCCTTTTTTCTTTCTGATGAGAGCAAATTGCCGCGGCATCGTTGTCGCCGGATGAATCTGCAGCTATTTTGGGGGGTGTGGCGTTTTGCCACCGCCACTGCATCGTCCACAGCCGCGCCATTTTTTAAACTCGTTGATGTCCTTGTCAAAAAAGAGTATAAGAGTATAACTTGTTGATGTGAAATGCTACGTTCAAAAGTGGTTGCTTTTCCACTCCGTAACTTGACTTAAAACGGGTTTTTAGGTTATACTTTAAAAATATAACGTGTACATTTAGTTAGCTTTTGTTCATCAAGTAAAAATTTGAAAATTAGCCTTTTGTTTTCTTTAATTTGTTTTTACAGGGTCTGGATCCACGTAGAAATAGATTACAAAAGCCACTTAATAAAACATGGAAGACCATGCTTCTTACAACATCGATATTATGTAATTGCTTATACATATAGTACATATACCTTATTAAAACTGATTGAAATAAGACTGAATAATCATACTAATGCGTGTGCAACTTTGAGTAGTTCAAAAAAGTTTATTGAACCTCAATTGAAAGATATGTAAGTGCACATTAGTCATCCAAAAATACTTTGATTTTTTTTTAAACGCAGTTTCATTATAGCCCATTTACATGCTCTACCATAGCCCACCACTATATGCATTTTATTTTTCAGATTTAAAACAATAAAATCTACTTCAATATTTTAAATATATGTTTTCAAATATCTTTCTGTATTTTTATAGATTCATACCAATATTTAAAAAAAATTAATATTTTCCAAAAAAATATTCCTATAGAACATATAAAATATTTATGTAGTATAGAAAATATTGACTTAAAAATTCAAAATGTTTAATAAATACTAATATTGGGTCTCATTTTATAGACATAATTCTAAATAACACGGTGATTCAATAATATCCAAAACGGATTACCGTTGAGGAGAAAAAAAAAGTTTAATTTACAAGTAGATTCATTTCTCCTCCGCTCCAAACAGAATGCGACATGTGATCCCATCGACTGTTCTACATATAGGGGGAAAATAAACTTTTTCTGTTCTTCATTTGTAAATGCTGGTATAAACCTGTCAAATATTTTCCAGCCCGATCCGGCTTAAATTATTGGGCCTAGGGAGCCCTTCTTAACAGCACAGCAACCACAGGCCTTCATCTCTGTATGTTCCAAGGTGTCCGCACTAAAAATAGCGAGCAAAGATCCCCCGGATGCTCTGCTCCGAACACCAAAACGAGCGTTGTCACTTGCTTTGTCGCTGGATGAAACTACTAAATCTCAGCATCACCTCACGTTCTCGCTCCTACTGATCAATGAGTGGATCATGCGCACACCAAGCCCGCCTCCCAGGGTCCTCCTCCTCCTTGCCGCCCTCTCCATCTGTGTAGGATCCACAGCCCTCGTCGCCGGGGACGCCGCCAAGAATGGCAGCAGCAGTGGCGGCGACGCGGTGGTGGGGACGTACCTGGTGGTGGTGTGCCGCGCCGACGGGCCCAAAGAGGGCGGCGAGGCCCTGCGCGCGTGGCACGCGTCTCTCCTCGCCACCGTCCTCAACACCACCACCGACGCCATCCTCCACGAGTCCCCCCAACAGTCCGGGCCGCTGGTGTACTCGTACGAGCACGTGGTGAGCGGGTTCGCCGCGCGCCTGACTGCGCGTCAGCTGGGCGAGCTCCGGCGCCTGCAGTGGTGCGTGGACGCCATCCCGTGCGTGAACTACCGTCTGATGACGACGTACACGCCGACGCTCCTTGGCGTGAACTCCCCCGTCACGGGCGCGTGGGCCCACAGCATGGGCGAGGGCGTCATCGTGGGCGTCCTCGACAACGGCATCGACCCGCGTCACGCGTCCTTCAGCGACGCCGGCATGCCGCCTCCTCCACCCGGGAAGTGGCGCGGCGGGTGCGACTTCGGCGGCGCACCGTGCAACAACAAGCTGATCGGCGGGCGGTCGGTGACGCCCGGGGAGCACGGCACGCACACGTCCAGCACGGCCGTGGGCGCGTCGGTGAGCCATGCGCGGCTGCTCCGCACCGACGTGGGCACGGCCTCCGGGATGGCCCCGCGCGCGCACCTCGCCTTCTACGAGGTCTGCTTCGACGAGGAGTGCCCCTCCACGAAGCAGCTGGTGGCCATGGAGCGCGGCGCGTTCGTGGACGGCGTGGACGTGATCTCCATCTCGGCGGGGGACGACACGCAGAAGCCCTTCTACCAGGACCTCACCGCCGTGGGGAGCTTCTCCGCCGTCGCGTCGGGGGGAGTGTTCGTCAGCACCAGCGCGGGTAACGGCGGGCCCGACGAGGCCACCGTCACCAACTGCGCGCCGTGGGTGCTCACCGTCGCCGCCAGCACCATGGGCCGCCGCGTCGTGTCGCGGATCAAGCTCGGCAACGGGGTGGTCCTCCACGGCCAGACCATGGGCCGGTACAAGGCCGTCAAGCACCGGCCACTCGTCTACGTCCCGGGCCATCAGTTCTCCGATTCCCTCGACGTGCGGGACAAGATCGTGCTGTGCGACCGGTCCGAGTCCCCACGCACGCGCGGGGAGATGGTCCGTGCGGCGGGAGGCGCGGGCATGATCAGCTTCAACAACGTGTACCGGGGCCGCGCCACCGCGCCCAGGGACAACATGACCATCCCGGCCGCGCGGGTAAGCCAGGCCGACGGGGAGACCATCATGGCGTACGTCAACTCCACGCGCAACCCCACAGCCAGCCTCCAGTTCACGGGCGTCGAGATGGACCCCACACCTCGGCCCGCCGTCGCAGAGTACTCCCGTGGGCCATGCAACATGTCGAGCCTCGGCGTGCTGAAGCCCGACGTGACGGGGCCCGAGACCAGCATCATCGCGGCCGTCCCGGGCACGCTTCCACGCGGCAACGCCAGCGCGCACACGCGCAGCTTCGGCATGTTCAGCGGCACGTCCATGGCGGCGCCGCACCTCTCCGGGATCGCCGCCGTGCTGAAACGGGCGCGCCCGGAGTGGTCGCCGGCCGCGATCAAGTCCGCGATCATGACCACGGCCGACGTCACGCACCCGGACGGATCGCCTATCGCCGACGACACCACGGGAATGCCGGCGAGTTACTTCCTCATGGGCGCCGGGCTCGTCAACCCGACCAAGGCGCTCGACCCGGGGCTCGTCTACGACCTCGCAGCGGTGGACTACGTCGCCTACGTCTGCGGACTCGGGTACGAGGATAACTTCGTCAACGAGATCATCGCGCAGCCCATGCAGAACGTCAGCTGCGCCACGGTCAGCAAGGTCGCAGGCAAGGACCTCAACTACCCGTCGTTCATGGTGACGCTCACCGCGGCCGCGACGGAGGTCGAGGTCAGGCGCACGGTGACCAACGTCGGGGAGGCGGCCTCGGTGTACACGGCGGAGGTCGTTGCACCCAAGGGCGTGGCCGTCGAGGTGGTGCCCAACAGACTCCAGTTCGGCGCGCTGAACCAGAGGATGGAGTTCAGGGTCAGGTTCAGGAGAGATGGCGGCGCCACGAACGGCACGGTGGAAGGAAGCCTCCGCTGGGTCTCCGACAAGCACTCCGTTCGCAGCCCGATTGTTGTTCTTGATGGATCCCTGAATTTAGTCTAGGATCACTGATTTTTGTTGCTTACAGGATATAGGAATTTGAAATCTGTAGTCTCCTCTTATGTAGGCCTTTCTTTTTGCATAGAATTACAACATCAGCTCCTTGGGAAGAACAAAGCAAGAATCAATTTCAACATTCCAGGCTTCCAGCACCGAACTAAGGGCAATGAACCCACCAATACAAGGAAAAACGTACATTACAATCCATTTTTATCTCTACTGTCAAATTATTGTTACCCAAGTAAATCTACCCACCTTTCTCATCTCCGGTTGGATTGAGGTGAGTCCCCCTCTTAGACGCTTGATTCTCCTCTGGGTCCATCATTTGATTCAAAAAACCTGACTGATGTTAGAAATTGTTTACGCTCACCTATTCATCCATGAAATCAGCAAGCATTTTTTTCTCACCCACCAAGTTCTAGCCTCTGCTCATACCCACACGTTTTCTCCGTCAATCTCGCTCACCTCTCCTTCTGAATCACTCCCCTTGTCTCTTTCCTTTTTGGGCTAATTGGATCTATGCTATTATAACTTTCATGTTTTGGAAATATGTCACTACATTTCACCTATTACAATTCTCCTTCTAAGGCCTCCTTTATTTCAAGTAAAGATTATGGATTATGGATTTTAGGTTATGGATTATGGAATCTGAGATTGTAAAAATATGAGGATCATAATTTGAGGGGTGTTTGTTTATCTAGATTCTATAATCTAGTTTTCAGTCACTTACAATGGGACATAGTGGCAAAAGGGTAAATATATATGTCATAATCTAACAAAAGCTGGGGGTGGACTGGATTGTAAGATTTCACAATCTGATTGCATAATCTATCTCTTGGTTTGACATATAATCCACAATCCTTAGCTGGGGGTGGACTGGATTCTATAATCCACAATCCTTAGCTGAAACAAAGGGGGTGCTACCATGAATTTGTGGATTCCCCTCGTCTCTTTCTTTGTTCTCCCACCACCATCCAAAACACTACCATGAATTTGTTGCCAAGGGATTGACTACACCAGACGAGGACATGGTAAAAGGATGTCAATTTGATCTAAGGAGGCCGAGTGGTGGTTCTGATTTCAATGGATCTGCCTAGTGCGCCTCTCACACAAAGCAGTCCCGCAGGTTTTGGTGGTATTTACCTCATTATTATCCTACAAGGATTCACGTGAGACCAGGACTTTGTTGCAGTATGACAAGGCATCAATGGTGGACCAGCACGCTAGATCGGTAAAATCACCTTATTTTATGATTTTATAGGCTATTTTTTCCTCTCTTAATTTCAGATTTTTGAGTTCCGATGCTTATTGATTGGCTGATGTTGCCGTTTGGTGGCTATCGACCTGATCATGGATGAGTAGGTGATGAACTGGTTTGCAATGGCTGAAGTGAATGATAGGTTAGACTAACCCTAACAACGAGAGGCAAAGCTATTTTTGCCTCTCCATTGACATTGTGTCTGTTCAAAATGGTCTCCAACAAAGGAGACAAATGGAGAGCCAATTTGCATTCGGAGGAGAGAGGTGAGCTAAAAATAGATTCCCTCTCTCCTAGATTGCATTTGACGAGCGAGGGCGAGTGTAGGCAGCTACGCGGAGGGTGTGTGGCGGTGGGCGAGCATCATGGGACGCCAGCGCGCGTGTAGACCTTCGCCTCCTCCTCGCCTTCCTCGCTGAGATGTGACCGGTTACAACGATATGATGGGTCCATTACAACGACAAGAGCTGGCCAGTTACAACGACCCGAACAACTCGCCCGCCATGGCCCCGAGCAAAGGAACCTCGTCGCTCATATGCCCTGCAGCTTCCACGCCCCCGGCCGTGCTTCCCCATAGACCTGCCCTGACCCCCTCCTCCCCTCTACGTAGCAGCTCGCTCTCTCCCGCAACGACGAGCTCGGATTTGAGCTTTTTCCTATCACTGTCGAACGCCATTCTTCCTCCTCGCTCTTCTTCTTCGGTGAGCCCCCCTTCAATTTCCCTTGCCGACGACCTCCCCTACCTTTCATGCATCAATTTAACCCGATTCGACTGTTTGTTCCAGTCACGTCGCCATAACGTCGAGTTCTGCCGCCACCCGTCCCACCCACCTGCCGCCGCTCATCGCGCCACGCCTCAGCTTGAAGTCCCCGCTCTTCCCCGCATGACGCTCCTCTGCCTTGGTCCTCTGGCCCTGATCATCGAAATCAAAGCCCTTGACGAAGCCTCGCTAGCCCACCACAGCCACGCCGCCGTCAAGTGCAGGAAGCGCTGGCCCCATTTGCCTCTCCAAAATGCAATCTCTGTTGGAGATACCATAAAATGCATGCTGCTTTTGTTACTGTACACACAAGGTAAATCTCCATTTGCCTCTTAAAAATGCCTCATTGTTGGAGTCAGTCTCAGTGTTATTCAATTTTGCCTCTTTCTACAAACAGTGGCAGTGTTTGAAAGATTAATGTGCAAATCAAAGAATGTTGTAGTAAGATACTTGCAGGAAATATTTTCATGGTATTTTCCCTTCTATATGGTTTCATGTCATGTATTTCTTGCTTTCCTTGCATTCTGCATTTTGTAATTAACACTTCCATTTTTCTATTTATAATAGAAAATTTGAGTTTTAGTTTTCCATGCTAGGATTTCTGATTATCCTATATCTAAATTACTGAACCAAATAGAAGGTGCTGGAATAGACATGTAAATCCTTTTTTGAAGGAACTAGACATGTGAATCCTTAAATCTATGATAAAAAATATTTGGCATAATTCCGTAACTTTGTTGCCATTCTAAAATATACTTAAGCACCTATATGTACAACAACACAAGTTTTTTCTTTTCTTTTTTTCTTTTCTTTGGAACCTTTTGATCCAATTCCTGATGCGTGTAATGTCTGCCTGCGATACTGTCAGGGGTAAATAACGAGGTGCCGCGTGGCACCATTTAAAAAGAAAACCGAGCATGCGGCAAGAATAGAAGACCCACTTAGCCGCCCCTGCGCGGACCCAATGCAAAGAAACCCCACATGGTAGGCCCACCTCAATCGCCGGCCTCGGAACGCTGGCCTGACTCGCCCGATTCGCTCGACCCTCCCAGGGTCGAATCTTCGGCTTGCTTCGCTCGACCCCTCTATAGGAGCCAGAGCCAAGTGGCCTCCTCCAGCAAGGACGTGTACCCTGTCGCCACCACAATCACCACCACGTGGGCCCCTCCGCACTCTTCGGATAAGCTTTTTCCTTCTGTCCCGTCAGTAGGGTCCATACCTAGGGAAGGCGTGATGATGAAATCCTGACTCCACCGGGAGTAGCGGGCCTGGGAAACTTGATTTCCCTACACGGACGTGACGGATTCCCACTCCAAGCGGGTCCGGACAAGTACGTCATGGTACCTCGACTCCTGACGAAGGGGTCGAGCGGGGAGATGGTCAACACCTACCCCGCCGATCCTCATTAATGACAACCCCGGCGTGGGAATACAGTGTCGGAGGGGTCAAATCCGCCCGCTTACCTGCCTCAGTCACCATCCACGTCTGCTGATAGGGGGCGGGTACGACGGGGTACTCGATGACGCTATCGCCCGTTGACACACCCTATAGCAATTGATGCAGGATAACTCGATGGACGGCGAGATGGACTTCCGCCAGGATAGCATGACTGCGCCCATGATGCCCCATCCTTCATATGGCGGTACACGCTATGCACAGTGGCCATTGAGGCCCGACGCGATGACAAAGAAATGGGACACGCCCGAGTACAGTGCACCCATCCCTTGACGCGAGACCAGGACCGTGGGGCCAACAAGGACCAGAGACCACGCCACCAAGCTGGGATGACACCCCCTTCCGCACGACTTCAACCACTCCACACGTGTAGAACGCCATCTCTCTCTCTCTGTGTGTGTGTGTGTGTGTGTGTAAATGGGCCACCCGCTCAGAATATAAAGGGGAGCCTCTCTTTTTCCACAAGATAGACTCAACCAGACGGAACACAACACAACACACTCACTTGCACCAGAGACTTGGGAGCAACCCCCTCCTCTCTCGCCATTGTTGTACTCCACCCTGTGACAAGTAACACGAGCAGGCTAGTGAACTAGATGTAGGGGGCCTTCTCCAAACCAGTATAATCCCCTGTGTCCTCTTGCTAAGCCATTACCGAATCCAAAGAGCGCATCCCCGAAACAAATTATACTAGCTCATGATCAAAACACCGACAATTGGCACACTAGAAAAGGGCCTTTTGCGTGTTTTGCCTCATCACCCTTCGGTTCGGATGGCAACCTTCCCTCCTTTTTGGGCTCCCGGCAGCAACATCTTCTTCGGGAGCCTCGAGTTCATTGCTACCACCGATCAGAAGCTGCTATGTGCCAGCATCCCGACCTCTCCACCACCCCCGCCCATGGCGCCCGCCGCTGAGGTGGAGCGTTCATGGTGGCTGGAAGAGATGGGTGACTCGCTAGGCTTCATGTTCGCGGAGGACGGGACGCTAAGGCTCATCGATGAGCCCCTCCTCGATCCCATCGTAGCGGCCGTCATGATTGCCACCAAGGTGATGCGCGCGATCCAGCTCCGGCCAGAAAGGCTGCGCAGCGCCAACCGCCGTGCGACTGCATCCGGACACGCCGACCAGTTGTGGCTCCATCTGGAGCACTACCTGGGCCCTGCACCCAGCCACGACAACTTCGCCATTTCGCGTTCGCCTTGGTGAACATCCACGGGCAACTCCTCGGAGGAGAGTCTCTTCATCCGTGTCAACTCGTCGAAAACCCCTCCGGGGGCTATCCGTACTCTTACGGAACGCTGTGGGCTGCCTTTAGGATGTAGCCGTCACATCCGCCACCCACAGCCTTATCGACCTGGGCTTCATTGGCGCGATCGATCACCCTAACGAATCTTTCTTTGACCTGCTCGACATGGGGTCTCCGGAGGACAGCGGCTCGGATTTGGAGAGCTCGGATGGGAGTTGTGGCCCCCCACGTGGGTGCAACATGGTGCAACTCGTGCCCGCACATGGGGCGGGTGATCCCGGCACCTCGACCGTCGGAGCTATGGCCAACCTTGCAACACCTGATCCTGTGAACCCGACACCTAGTGCGAAGGTAGGGGAGCCGCTTGTTGACATCCTCGTCATCACCGGCGTCGGCCCTCAGCCCACGCCTCGTCCTGACAACATACAACAGCAACTGAAGTCTGGACGGGCGGAGCTCGAAGAAATCCGGCGCCAGCTGGAACACGAGAAGGAGGAGATCGATCACAAGCTGGCCCGTGCCACCACGGGCGGGCGCGCTCACGCCATGGTCCGTGTCGTGCAGCAATGCATCATCTCTGACGACCAAGGACCCTCGCAGTTCGCCCGCACAGCTAGAACATCACGGCGGCAGCCACGCTCTTCAAGATTCTCCAGAGCCTGCTACGCCCGAGGCTCAACGAGCCCAACATGAGGTCTCCTGGCCAAGGCCGCTGAGCTTCAGGCAGAGAGTTCGTTGCGACGAGCCGCTCAATCCAGCCAATAGATCTCCACCTCTAGGCGAACAGGGGGAGACGGCGCAACCAGTTCATAGCAGAACTCAGTCCGACAGCCGGCTCCATCTGAGGGCACGCCCAAGAAAGCCTCGGTCCATGACTGGATCGGGGCAAGACGCGACGTGCGTCACACCCTCAAGGCGCACGAGTGGGAGAAAGAACGACTCCACAGAGAAAGGGGCCGTCAGCCACGCCGCGAAGGCCGGTACAACGACACCGACGATGAGCGGAGCCGTAGCCCGAGCCCACCCGGTCCATGGGTCTTCAGTCGGCGCATACGCAGCGCCGAGTTCCCTCCGCGCTTCCGTGCCCCCGTGACCGTTAGCAAATACGTGGGGGAGACAGATTCTAGCCTCTGGCTTGAGGACTATTGGCTCGCATGCCAGGCGGGGGGAGCCATCGACGACCTAGCCATCATCCGCAACCTCCCTCTGTAGCTCGCGGACTCGGCCCGCGCTTGGCTCAAGCACCTCCCCGAGGGGCAGATTTATAGCTAGAACCACTTGAGGGACATCTTCGTCGGCAACATCCAAGGGACATACGTCCGCCCGGGCGACCCTTGGGACCTCAAGAACTATCGATAGAAGGTCGGCGAATCCCTCAAGGATTACATTCGACGCTTCAGCAAGAAGTGCAATGAACTACCCAACGTGGGCGGCGCAGACATCGTCGGAGCTTTCATCTCTGGCACCACTTTGGAGCAGCTTATTCATGAGCTAGGACGGAAGGGTCTGCGCACGGTGCGCGAGCTCCTCGATGTCGCCATGAGCTTTGCCTCCGGTGACGATGCCTCTGAGTGCATCGGGGCAGTTCTCCAACGAGCGCCAGAGAGCAAAGGCAAAGGCAAGCGGGGAGAAGAGGCCAGCGATGATGCATCCGACCACCCGAAGAAGAAAAAGAATAAGTCCCGGGGCACACGAGGCTTCGTCGTGGCCGCCGTTGATCGCAAACCTCCGATACCTGTGGCGGGGGAGATGTCAAACCACTTCAAGAAGAAGTGGAATGGTCCGTGTCCCAACCACGGGTTCCCTGTCAAACATCTCCTCAAGGATTGCTCCATGATAAAAAAAGTTCTTCCGAGAGGAAGCGAAGAAGGGAGATCTAGAGAAGGCACCGGAGCCGGGAGCGCAAGACCCCATGGACGACGGCGACGAGCAGGGAGGGCTGGTCTTCCCCAACACTAAGGCGTGCCACATGATTTTCACGGGACCCGAGTCTCGTGGGAGTCGGTGCATCACCAACGTAGAGCATCACGTAGTCTTCATGGCGGAGCCCGCGACGCCTACCTTCCTCAAGTGGTCGGACTCACCGATTACCTTCGACCGGTCGGATCATTCCCCTCACGTACCACGACCGGGTCAATATCTGCTCATGGTCGACCGCATCATCGCCGAGGTTCGACTCACAAAAGTAATGATGGATGGGGGTAGCTGCATCAACATTCTCTACAGCGACACGATCGACCTGCAGGGCATCGACCGATCACGCCTTCAGCCACCTGGGGCGATGTTCCACGGGATCGTCCCTGGGCGGCAGGCCATGCCTCTGGGGCGAATCAGCCTACCTGTCACGTTCGAGACTCGATCGAACTTCCGGACCGAGGACCTAACGTTCGAGGTCGTTGACTTTTTGGGAGTTTACCATGCCCTCTTGGGCCGTCCGTGCTACACCAAGTTCATGGCGGTCCCCAACTACACCTACCTCAAGCTCAAGATGTCGGGACCCAAAGGGTCATCACCTTCGATGCGTCCCTCTAGCGCGCCTTCCAGTGTGAAACAGAGAATGGTGATCGTGCGGCGGTGGCGGCGGCGGTGGCCTCCAAGGAGGTCGAGGCCATGTGAGCCCGCATCAACGAAGGAACCCCAGACGCCAGCCACAAGAATGCCTCCTTGAAGCCCACGGAGGACAACAAAGAGGTGTGAATCGACCTCGATGGCGACGAGAGCAAGACGGTGAGAGTGGGGACCTTCCTCACTCCGAAATAGGAAAGCACCCTCGTTGACTTCCTCCGTGCCAACGCCGATGTTTTTGCGTGGAGGCCCTCGGATATACCAGGCATACCGAGGGAGGTCACCGAGCACTCCTTGAACATCAAGCCAGGCTCCAGACTGGTGAAGCAATGTCCGCGTCGCTTCGACGAGGAACAACACAAAGCAATTGGTGAGGAGATCACAAAGTTGAAAGAGGCCAGTTTCAACAAGGAGGTGTATCACCCCGAGTGGTTAGCTAATCCCGTCCTTGTAAGAAAGAAGATTGGGAAATGGAGAATGTGTGTTGACTATACAAGCTTGAACAAGGCATGTTCGAAGGATCCTTTCCTTTACCACGCATCGACCAGATAGTTGACTCCACGACAGGGTTTGAAACCCTCTGTTTTCTGGACGCTTACTCTGGGTACCACCAGATCGCAATGAAAGAATCCGACCAGCTCGCGACATCTTTCATCACCCTGTTTGGTTCTTACTACTACGTGACGATGCCTTTCGGGCTCAAAAATGCTGGCGCAACTTTCCAGCGCTGCATGCAGCGGTGCTTCGATCATCTGATCGGCCCCACGGTAGAGGCCTACGTCGACGACATTGTCATCAAGTCCAAACAGGCCGATACCCTGGTGGATGACCTCGAGCGCGTCTTTGCCAAACTACGCGTGAACGATGTCAAGCTGAACCCCGAGAAGTGCGTTTTTGGGGTCCCGAGGGGGATGCTCCTCGGGTTCGTCGTCTCGAAACGGGGCATCGAGGCCAATCCCAAAAAGATCTCTACGAACAAGCGGATGGGTCCGGTTCAAAACCTCAAATGGTTGCAGCGTCCCACGGGCTGCCTGGCGGCACTCAACCGTTTTATCTCCTACCTAGGCGAGAAAGTGCTTCCACTATATTGGCTCCTGAAGAAGTCTGACCACTTTGAGTGGACAACTGAGGCGCAGTTGGCCCTCGATGATGTCAAATGCATCCTCAGCAACACCCCGGTGTTAACACCCCCGACTCTGGGAGATCTATTGCTGCTATATGTAGCAGCGATGACTCAAGTCGTAAGTATGGTTCTCGTGGTCGAGCGAGAAAAGGAGGGTCACGTCCTCAAAGTCTAGCACCCAGTCTATTACGTCAGCGAGGTCCTGTCCGACTTGACGACCCGATACCCTCAGATTTTGAAGATTCTCTACGCGGTGATGGTGGCAAGGCGGAAGCTCAGACACTACTTTGACTCCCATCCGATACACATTGTAAGTTCCTTTCCCCTACGCAAGATTATTCAGAACAGGGATTCGGCAGGCAAGGTCGCTAAATAGGTGCTCGAGCTGATGGGCCACGACATCACATACCAACCTCAAGCGGCCATCAAGTCCAAGGTTCTTGTTGACTTCGTAGCGGAGTGGACCGAAGCGCAACTTCCGCCCGCTCTCGTGGATCAGGAGTGCTGGATCATGTTTTTTGATGCCTCTCTCATGCGCACTGGGGCGGGAGCCGGCCTAGTCTTCGTCTCTCCACTCGGGGTGCGTATGAAATACGCTGTTCGTTTACACTTCCCTGCATCAAACAATGTGGCCGAATATGAGGCCCTAGTCAACGGTCTCAAAATCACGATCGAGCTCGGAATCCGGTGGCTGGAAATCCGAGGTGACTCGTAGCTCGTGGTCGACCAGATCATGAAGGAATCTAGTTGCCGAACGGACACCATGGCGCTTTACTACCAGGAAGTTCGCAAGCTCGTGAATAGATTTGACAGCTTGGAGCTCAAACACATCCCTCAGCGCCTTAACGAGGCGGCCGATGCGCTGGCTAAGATGGCCTCTGGTCGAGAGCAGATACCTCTGGGCGTCTTCGTGAATGACCAGTACCAACCTTCGGTCCGACCCAAGGGGCCCTCGACCCCCGTCGAGGGGTTGAGTGATCCCGCGTAGGGTTCGAGCGACCTGCCGCAGCCCGAGCACACATGAGGCCGCCTCCAGAATCCGTGCAGCCCGTAGACGTGATGGAAATTGACCTCCCGGACGGGTCAAACGAGACGGCCGGACGATCGGGAAACCTAGGGGCCGAGTGGATCGACCCCCAGGTCGAACGAGACGAGCCTCCCCCCGACTGGAGAGTCCCGTACATCGAGTTCTTGTCTTGGGGCGTCCTTCCCCCCGATGGGGCCGAAGCCAAATGGCTCTACGGATGCACCAAGTCATTCACTTTGGTCGGAGGAGAACTCTACAAGCCCAGCGTTACCAAAATTATGCAACACTGCATCCCCATCAATGAAGGCATCAAGCTTCTCATCGACATCCACGGGGGGGGGGGGGGGGGGGGGGGGGGGGTTGCGGTCATCACGCTGCGCCTCGAACCCTCATGGGGAACGCATTCCGTCAAGGTTTTTATTGTTCGACAAGCGTGGGCGACGTGACCTGCATTGTCAAAACTTGCAAAAGTTGCCAATATTATGCCCGACAAATGCATCTCCCGGCTCAAGCTCTCCAGACAATCCCCCTGACATGGGGGCCTAGATCTCGTCGGATCACTCAGAAAAGCGCCTGGGGGCTACACCCACTTGCTCGTCGCGGTCGACAAGTTCACCAAGTGGATTGAAGCACGCCCGTTAGTAAAGATCTGGTCAGAGGAGGTGATCAAATTTTTCCTCGACATCATCCATTAGTTTGGGGTCCCAAACTCCATAATCACCGACAACGGGACGCAATTCACCAGGAAGAAATTCCTGAAGTTTTGCGATGACTACCACATCCGTGTCGACTGGGCCGCTGTCACTCACCCAGAGAGAAACGGCCAGGTCGAGTGGGCGAACGGCATGATACTACAGGAGCTGAAGCCACGAATCTTCGACCCTATCGTCGTTTTCAATCGTTTGAAGCAGTTCAGCGGATGATGGGCAGCTGAGCTGCACGCCGTGCTCTGGAGCCTGCGCACTACCAAGAGCCACGCTACGGGCTTCACGCCCTTCTTTATGGTCTACGGGTCGGAGGCGATTCTGCCTACCGATTTGGACTATGGGACGTCGCGAGTGCGCTACACCGAGCAAGGCAACAAGACGACACTCCAAGACGCACTGGACCAAATAGAGGAGGCGTGAGACGTCACGCTCCTCCACTCGGCCAAGTACCAGCAAGCACTCCGGCGCTACCACCACCTCAACATGAGGGAGAGAGGCCTGCTCATGGATGATCTCGTTTTGTGGAGGGTTCAAGATAGCAGGGGTCGCCACAAGTTGTCCCCATCTTGGGAAGGGCCGTACGTCGTCTCCCGAGTCCTCCGGCCTGGCACTTACAAGCTAAAGACTGTAGATGGCGACGAGCTCAAGAATGCATGGAACATCTCACAGCTACGTAAATTCTACCCCTAGCTTTCTATTTTACGCATCACTTTGCTCTCAAGTGATGCCCGACCCCTCTAGGGAGTCGTGCGTCACTCGGGGGCTACTAGGCGTATGGCACCACACAATTCTCTTCTTTTTTCCTTTCCAAAAAAGAAAAATTGGACCTTGAAACTCACTGTGATGAAAGCAAAGTAAAGCCATGGGCGGCACAGGTTCACGGTCGAGTCGGTCGGACGGCGCAACATCGTGCTTGTCCCAGCAGCCACGACAACAACGATCACCGACAAGGCCAAACCTCGAAGAGCTTGGGGGCTCAGGCTTCGCAGATCAAAACAGAAAGGATCGAGGCCCAACATTTCAAGCAAATCTGAAACGAACTAAAATTGTTTAAGGCCACCACGGGCCAACAAAATTAAACTAGCACTAGTTCAAATTTAAACCATTACATGGGCATGATGACCCACCAAACTAAGAAAATCAAATTAAACACAACTACTGACTACTTCTCGCCATCCACCTTGGGGAGCGCTTCCTCTTCGTACTTTTTAGCCAAGACGTGGGCATGGGGCTCCGAGTCAGCGCGGATCCGCGCCATCTCGTCGGAAGTATGGTTGAGGTAGCCAAGGCTCAGCGCCTCGTAGTCCATCACCTAGAAATGGGTCCCGAGCACGGCAAACACACTGCGCACGCCGAAGCGCACACCATTCCGAACCCACTCGTCCCCTGAGGACATCAGGCTCCCGACCTGCTGTGCCAACGAGGCCCCAGGTTCGGTAGGGACTTGAAGCACTTGGGCCGCCCTTGCCATCACGCCTCGCAGCTCCGTCTTCTCCGTAGCCTCAGCATGGACAGACCCCTCCGTCTCGGCCAGCTTGCCCTCTAGCTCTGCACAAGGCGACTCAAAGCAATAAGGAATAACTCGAAGAAAGAGATATGCAAAAAATAGGGGATAGGGAAACTGAACCTTCTCTCGCCTTGCAGACTTCTAGCAGCCGCGCTAGATGCCCAGCCGCCGCGTCGGCCAAAAACTTCACCGCAGCCACGACTTGATCGCGCATCTGCCTCTCCGAGCGCAGCATGCCTTCCAGTTTCTATGTGACCTCGACTTGGGTAGCGGCATGGGCCACCGCGTCATCGCGCTCCTTCTGAGCAGCCTCCAACGCCTGCTCGAGTCGACTCACTCGACCCCCGTGTTGCTCCTCCACGGCCTGTAGAAGGTACAGCTCCGTCTGGATCTCGGAGCCGCGCTCCTCGATGTCCTTCAGCGACGACTCGAGCTCCGCCACGCGACCCCTCACCGCCACCAACTCGGCACGAGCATCGCACAAGTCAGTGAGGACCACCTGGCCCTCCTCCCTGTACCTTAGGGTCACAACGCCGGAATACCGAGCGAAATTGGCACTCACGGTGTTGCAATTGTCAAAAAATCTCTTCTTCTCCTGAGGCACCAAAGAAGGGTCCACCAACGCGTGAGGTGGAGGCCGCTACACCACCTTTGCAGCACCTATCGGTAGCCACCCCCTGGTCAAGTTGATGGCCGGGCACCGAGCCGGTCCACCAGCCAGACTCACGGGAACCCCCACGGTGGTCACCGGGGTGCCAGCCCCCGGAACCACCGGAGGGTCACCTCCTAGAGCAGACATCACAGTAGCAGCCGGGGCCACCAAGGGGTCGGCCCTCGACGCTGAGTCCTCTGAACAGGGCACGTCTAAAGCGGCCCTGGTGTCAGCCGCCGTGCCGACAGCAGCGTCCGTAGGGCCCAATGCTCTCCTGTTCGCGTCGCGCATCTTCGCCGCCGCCTCCACCCGTAGCATTTTGGCCGGTCTGAAAGGACAGGAGAAAGGCCGCTTCAAAATAGTGCGACGCTTCTACATAGGTGTACTTCCCACCGAGTCCGTGTCCCGCCCGCGTTTCAACAAAGAATCAGGAGCGGATGGAGCCACATGATCCTCCATCGAAGAGGGGACGATGAGCATGGACGTGGAATCCTCATGACCGCCATCATCACTGCCTCCACCGGACTCACTCGCCCTCGGGGGCTGCTCCGTTTCGCCTCCCCCAGCCTCCGTCAAACCCGCACCGGTGACGCTCAACCGGATCCGCGTCTCCCTTGACGACTGGGGGCTCGTCGGAGCGTGACCCCGCCTCACCCAGAGATGCAGAGGACGTACCCTCAACGAAGCGAGCGGCACGTAGCGCCACCTCTAGGCTCGCGTCATCTTTGGCATCGCCGCTGCCTCCCGCAAGCCCGCCGCCTACAACATTGTGAGGGTAGACGGCTCCCACATCACCGTCCTCCGAGCCATCGCTTTCCTCCTCGGTTGAGGCCAAGGACTCAGTATCCGTGGCCTCGCCCCTGTCACGCTGACGCGCCTTCCTCTTCTCGCGGTCCAGGTGACGCCGGAGTTTCGCGTCTTTGGCCTCCTCCGCTTCTTAGCCTCCCGGGCCTGGGCATCCCAAAAGCGGTTTGCCACCCTCGAGGGCGCGTCGTCCGGGAGCTTCAAGGCTGGGGGGCGAAAGCTCGACTGCAAGCATGAGAAAAACCAGAGGGATCTCAGATATAAGAACAGGGGGAAGGAACAATGAATCGAACGGCAGCCAAACTCACCACATAAACAACGCCCTCCGTCAAGAGCATGGGCGGACAGCCGGGCAACAGCCACGTGCCATCAGGGTGTAGTAGCACTGTTTGGATCCTCTCCACCAGAGTCTCCTGATCGGTCAACTCCTCGATGGCCATAACGACGTCGGCAACCTCGAGCTGCATCGGGCCCACCTGAAACATGGGAAGAGGATAGGCCGCGAGCGGGATGAACCGGCGCCAAAACCACCACCCCGCAACTCCGAGGGCGGAGAGCCCATGGTCGTTCAAGCGTCGGATGGCTCGGACCACGTAGCCAACTGATCCCATATCCTTCTTCACCACGCCCCTATCCCAGGACGTCGGTGCCTCACGGATCGATCGACCCGTGAACACCAGGAACCGACCCACGGGATCGTTGCGCAGATAAAACCACCTCGAATGCCACCCGGGCACATTCGAGGGGAAGGGGACCGAGATATACTCGGGTGACCTCTTTTGAATCAGCCAAAGACTACAACAACCCAGGGCGATGTGATAAACGGATTATTGACCGTTTGAACAAACAACGAGGGGGAGAAGAAGTACTTCCATACCTCGATGTCGGGTTCAATCCCTAAGAAGCCCTCAAACAACGCGACAAACAACGCGATGTGAAGGATCCCATTCGGGTTCAGGTGCTGTAGCTCAATGCCGTAGTAGTGGAGCAGCCCGTGTAGGAACTTGCTTTCGGGGCGCCGACACCCCTCTCATGGAAGGGCAGGAGAGAGACGACATAGCCCGATGGAGAGTCAAGGAACGCTTCATTCTCGGGCAGGGTCCACTCCACTGCATCACTAAGAGTGGGGAGGAGACCGGCCTCCACCAAGCCTTCCATCTGAGACATCCTCACGGACGAACGGCCCAAGCGGTGCGATCAATCTGAGCCATCGTGGTGGTCGGAGAAAGCAACGGCGATGAGGGGAGCGGAAGGGCGAAAAGCAGTTGATAACAAACCAAGATGCACTAGGCGCTGGAGGCAAGAGGAAAGCAGGAGCGTGGAAAGGTGAAAGAAAGAAGAAAGAAAAGGATCGACAGGAACCAGGTATAAATAAGTGGCATACGCCAATTTGACTATGGGGCCCAGCCATGACTGCCCGAGGTAAGGGAACTAACTCCTCACCCCGCCACTCGTGGCTTAAATTCGGCCACGTATCCCTCCAACCCTCGCAACGCCACCACGACCGTCTGACTTCTACTCTGCCACGACGACTCTTGAGCTCCATGGGCCCACCACTACCATCACTCGGGTGGAAAAGGCGCGACCACGGCCACCATATCATGGGAAACAAGGCCACACAGCGGTTTACCAAGCCCGCCATGACGCACGCACAAGGTAGATGCGCCGCCTCCTCCTCGGGCAGTGCGGAGGTGCCTTAAAGGCCAATTTAAATCCCCGCTTCTCCTTCTCTCTCTCTCTCTCTCTCTCTCTCTCTCTCTCTCGCCTGCCTAAAATTCTACAGGGATGACGCCAGTTGGGCAACGGCTCGCTCGACCCCTCGGAGCCTCGATGAGCATGGATCCCGACGATGACACGGCGGCTGGCGGTTTGCTTGACACAACAAGAGCACCGGGCACAGGTAAGATGGGATAAGGGGCTGGGAAATGCCCTGACAGCCCAAAAGCGCCAGGGTTCTGAGGCTGGCCTCGTGAAGGGGTTCGATAGTTGCATAGGTCGCCAAATGAGAGCAAGGGGCACGAGCAATGGGCACACCTAGCGGCCAATACCCGAGCCCCCAAGGGGTCGAGGGCATTGCGGAGTAGCGTTCGAGTCCCGTTCCGACCTGTCCTTTGGATCTCCTCAAAGAGAGGCAGCTAGCCATCGTGACCTATCGAATAGTCATAATAACTAGTCGGGTCAGGAAGATAGATTTACAAGATCAACCACCAGCTGGTCCACTGGGACCCCGACGACGGGGAACTGGGGGTCTCACTTGAACGAACCCGATAGCAGCTCGCCGAGCAACCACGCTTCAGCCATCGAGGAAAAAGCGCAGCCCGGCTCTATCCTCCGCCTCACGAACGAGACGTGGAAGGAGAAAACGAAAAAGTTGAAACGACCGATCGACCAGGGACGCGAGGGTCAACATTGCCAAACGAGACCCAACGACGGGGTCACAATCATTCCTTGAACAAGGCCGTGTCGGGCCGACTCACGCAAAACTCCCTACCTTGTCTTTACAAAAGCGAGCCCATGACTTGGGAATAAAAAGAATGATAAAAAAGAGTCGACCCTAGAGGCTTGTTACAATGGAAAAACTGGTACCCGCACCTCGGCGGGTACATACAAGGTGAAGCGCCTATAATGCTTCATCGTCGGAGAAAGATGCCCTCACATGAGGCTAGCCATTTCCGCCTACAAAGGAGGCAAGGAGCCCAGCCGTATCGTATGGATGTTGCTGGAGCCGCTTCTTGGGACTAAGTGCCCCCACTCCGGTGGAGGACCCGGTCCGATGCCTCTTCTTGATCTCGCTCCTACAGATATTGCCAAGAAGGAATGCGACGGGACCTAATAAGCCATGGAAACCCACCATACGGGGCCCCCTTTAATTCCTCCTCTCCCGAGCAAGGGAAGGACATGACTGAAGTTAAGCCAACCGCCTCACAACCGGTAAGGCGGACGCGCGGGGATGACAGAGAACCCGTCGCCAGCAAGTCTCCGTCCTTGTCCGCGTCAGAAGCATCGTCACACCCAGAAGCCATGAGATGACGGTTGACAAAATGAGAGCTACTCGCACTTAGGGAGTTCTGGAGTGTGATACGAGGCTCTTGGGCATAAGGGTGAAGCAATACGAAGCCTAACCACGTCCTTAAATAGCCGATCTAGGCCCTGCCCTCAGATACTCTGCCCGGGCAATGAGCCCAAGGCGATTCCTAGCAGAGCGTCGACACGCCACTTGAAGACAAAGCATGCCCCAATGGCAGCATTACATGGAGCGTCCTGCACGGTGAAGAGCCCGCCTTGGGTTGGGTCGACGACCGAGAACCACCCAGCTGATCCGCGTGTCAAAACGAGGACCCACCAGAAGATGCCCCTGCGCAACGCACGCTGAAAACAAACAAAGAGCCTGCCGCCCAGGTCGTGTTAGGTCATGACTTTTTAGACAAAAGCACTGCAAGAGGCGACACCATCGCAATGACTCTGCGGACCGGGACCACCCCTCCTCGGCGAATGCAGCACACCATTCGCTCTACCTGAGGACTGAGCCGCAGAGACCACAGGCATCACAGCGCCCTCGCAAACCACGCTCGACGAATAAAGCCAAAGAACGAGTCCATATGGACTCCTCCTCTAGCTCGGGGGCTACACCCGACGGGTGCGCTCGCGTGCACTATAACCCTGAAACATGACAACCTTTTTGCTCCTCCAAAACAAACCCGAGGCGCGAATTCCATCCTAACTCGCCCCCCGGCTCGAGGGCTACACCCGTCGGGTGCGCTCGCTCGCACCTCGACCGACGAATCAAGGAACCACCCAGCCACCTTGCGCCGACAGCCAGGAACCCTCCAAACGATTCTCCTACTCGCTCCGGGGCTCGGGGGCTACTGTCGGGGGTAAATAACGGGGTGCCGCATGGCACCATTTAAAAAGAAAACCGAGCATGCGGCAAGAACAGAAGACCCACTTAGCCGCCCCCTTGGGCCCCACCTACGCGGGCCCAATGTGAAGAAACCCCACATGCTAGGCCCACCTCGATCGCCAGCCTCGAAACGCTGGCCTGACTCGCCCGATTTGCTCGACCCTCCCAGGGTTGAATCTTCAGCTCGCTCCGCTCGACCCCTCTATAGGAGCCAGAGCCAAGTGGCCTCCTCCAGCAAGGACGTGTACCCTATCGCCACCACAATCACCACTGCGTGGGCCCCTCCCCACTCTTCGGATAAGCCTTTTCCTTCCGTCCCGTCAGTAGGGTCCATACCTAGGGAAGGCGTGATAATGAAATCCTGACTCCACCGGAAGTAGCAGGGCGGGGAAACTTGATTGCCCTGCACGGACTTGACATATTCCCACTCCAAGCGGGTCCGGACAAGTACGTCACGGTACCTCGACTCCTGACGAAGGGGTCGAGCGGGGCGATGATCAACACCTACCCCACCGATCCTCATTAATGACAACCCCGGCATGGGAATACAGTGTCAGAGGGGTCAAATCCGCCTTCTTACCTGCCTCAGTCACCATCAACGTCTGCTGACGGGGGGCGGGTATGGCGGGGTACTCGATGATGCTATCGCCCACTGACACCCCCTATAGCAATCGATGCAGGACAACTCGATGGACGGCGAGATGGACTTCCGCCAGGATAGCATGACTGCACCCCTGATGCCCCATCCTTCATATGGCGGTGCACGCCATGCATAGTGGCCATTGAGGCCCGACGCGACGACAGAAAACGGGACACGCCCAAGTACAGTGCACCCTTCCCCTATTGCGAGACCAGGACGGTGGGGCCAACAAGGACCAGAGACCATGCCGCCAAGCCGGGATGACACCCCCTTCCGCACGACTTCCACCACTCCGCACGTGTAGAACATCTCTCTCTCTCTCTCTCTCTCTCTCTCTCTCTCTCTCTCTATATATATATATATATATATATATATATATATATATATATATATATAAATGGGCCACCCCCTTAGAATATAAAGGGGAACCTCTCTTTTTCCACAAGATAGACTCAACCAGATGGAACACAAAACAACACACTTACTCGCACCAGAGACTTGGAGCAACCCCCTCCTCTCTCGCCAATGTTGTACTCCACCCTGTGACAAGTAACACGAGCAGGCTAGTGAACTGGACGTAGGGGGCCGTCCCCAAACCAGTATAATCCCCTGTGTCCTCTTGCTAAGACATTACCGAATCTAAAACGCGCATCCCCGGAACAAATTCTACTAGCTGGTGATTAGAACACCGACAAATACTCTATTGGGTTTAATCCCACATTAGATATTGATGATGGGAGAGCCCAACTTATAAGGTGGAGGGAATCTCACCTATCATGCTAGTCTTTTGGGTTGAGGTGGCCTAGGACCTTGGTTGGGATCTAGTTGGGTTGACCTGGGCTGGCGGCAGGGGCTCGTGTGCGGGACGAGCCAGGCCACACTCTTACAAGTGGTATCAGTGCCATGGTCGGAAACCTGAACCATCTCATGGGCCTCACACGAATATCGAACCGTCGGATTGGGTCTCCTGGGCCACATGGTTATCAGGCTAGTCTTTTGGGTTGAGGTGTCTCAGAACCTTGGTTGGGGGCTCTAGTTAAGTCGACATGGGCTGGTGGCAGGGGCTCATATACGAAACGAGCCGGGCCGCACTCTTACATACTCATGTGTAGAATTTTGATTGCACTTTTCTTATCTTTGATCCAATTTTGGGAAAGTCCTACAGATCCCCATCGTGTTTTGTAGGATTAGTCTCCCCCGAGCCTGCGTCACCTAGTGGTGGTTTAGGATTAGTCTCCCTCGAGTCTGTGAACGGAGAGAGGTAGTCAAGGAGAACCACCATGGTGTCTTGATTGGTCTACCCTTCGATTTAGTCTCACCCTTGTAATCTTTAACCAACTACTGAAAACCATGTAAACACCTTATCTTTGCTTGCTAAGACGACCATTTCTCTATATCTCTATAATCTATTAATTGAGGTGCGGTCGTCACTTCGTGTCCACAAAGTTAGAGACTGAATTCAAATTGGTTTCATACCTTCCATATCAGGTACCAAATTCCAAAAATCATAACTCCCTTGTCTGGAGATCAAATGATGCAAACTTAGACTCTATCTCGTAGCTCTTGAAAAGTTCTACAACTTTAATATTCAATGGAATTCTAGATCCCGCTGTTTTATTTTCCAAATATGAGATGCAAAAATATTTATTCTGATTCGAACTCCTCTGTGCAGGTCTCTATACGGGACCCATATCTTCTAGCACCGAGGTCCAAATAATATGATCCATATATATTTTGAATAGGCCTTAACAAGATCTATAACTTTCGTGTTTTAACTTTTTCCATTAGAGCAAGTCTTCAAGGTTTTTTTTTAAAAAAGTCTTGAAGTTTAAAATTGTCTTGCAATGCAGTGCTATTTCTGGTCTGTGTGAATTGTCTTTTCCTTTCGAATAAAGCTTCTAGAAATCTTTAGGTATTGGGCCACGATCTTGACCTTGTGTTGGGCTTCATGGAGGTCCGGAAATATATTGTAGGCGTCATAGACTTATGAAAAGGTCTCTTTGCATGACAAGTTCGGCTTTATATGGATACTTCTCATATTTGAGTATTTTTTAATATTATTTTACTTAATTTTGTAACATAGTACTCAAATGATACTATATGTGAAAATTATTAATATAAAAGATTAAAAAACATATTATGATGAGAATATGGTAAAAAAATTGAAAATTTGTTACTTTTGACATATAAAATGGTATACTAAAAAGTACCAACAGTAATACAAATATAATATTTCATGTAAAAAATATCAATAATATTGTATATATCTAATAACTATATTATATAAATAATTTATATTTAAATTATAAAAAATATTTTATTTTTTAAATCCGTAGCACGTACATACACTTTGCTAGTAACTTATTATTTAAGATCGGTCATGAAGTTTGGTGTCCGCGTGTCCGTATACATATCCGAATCTTACCACCGTACGTTGCGCGCCCTTGATGATCACGCGACGGAAACAACTAAAAACAGCAGTTTGAGTCATATACGTGTCGCAAGCGCGTCCGAATCCTAAACATGTTTTACCATCTTCTGTTGCGTGCCCGTGATGATCACGCGATCAAGATAGAAACAACTAAAAACATCAGTCTGGGTCGTATACACATCGCAAGCAAAATTGCCCCGTTCTTTCTTCCTCCTTCCCTGTGCGAACTGGAGCTCATGGCTGCCGCCGAGCTTGTCCCAACTGTCGGTGCCCCAGTTCTGTTCACCCACATTAAGACATACGTACGGCTCTAGCTCCGTCATGCACGCGCCGGGCGAGCTCGTCCTCTCGGTTGTTGCTCGTCCTTTGCATCGGGCCGCACCCGCACGCGGCCTTCACCGGAGCTGGAGCGCCCACGTGTTGGCTTGCTGCTGCCAGCTGCCGCTGCCGCCACCACCTACTGCCCACACATCCGGCCATGGCGGCAGCAGCAAAGCTCTCCTTGCGCCCAGCAACAGCGGCGAGCACCTTCCACACGTGATTCCCTCGCCCGAACAAGCACGCCCCGGCTCCGTTTTACCACGCAAGGCCGCGCGCGTGCAGGCCAAAGGCGGTTGCTGTTGTTGTTCTCTATCTGATATGGCGTTAGCGATGATGATTCTGAGAAGATGTTGGTTCCTGGTTCTGAAAACTCTGGTGACAAGGTTCTGATAATAACGCATTGGCAAAGACCACTGGCCAGGATACACAAGGTTCGATTCCTGGTGGCAATATATGCCATGCCCCCTCAGCAGTATCCCTTGGGGTATCATAGAAAAAAAAACTGCTAGCTATTGATCTCACAAACGCCAAAGTTTAGTGTTGCCGTGTTGGGACATTTTCATGCCAGCAAGAAGTGTTGTTGTTATGCTTCATTATTTTACCGTCATGTGTAGTTTTTAAGTTGTCTATAAATTAAACCAAGACGTATGTGGACAAATGGCCAAAAAATACAGAGTTTTCATTAAGTTTTTATTATATTATTAATTTATCTCATTTGACCAATGAGGGTAACTTAACAAGGTTCATAATAAAGATACTCTACAACTTATTATTTGAGGTACGATCGTCTACAGCCATGAAGTTTGGTGTCCACGCATCCGTCCACATATCCGAATCCTAAACATGTTATACCACTGTAGGTTGCGTGCCCTTGATGATCACGCGATCAAGACAAAAACAACTAAAAACAACAGTATGGGTCATATACTCGTCGCAAGCGCATTCGTACACATATCCGAATCCTAAACATGTTTTACCACCGTACCTTGCGTGCCCTTGATTATTTTTTTATGAAGGTCACCCAGGAGGGGGGGGGGGGGTTGGGGGAGAGCATCCGCACCTGAATATTCTATTGATAAAGGGGGTGGAGGTTAGGCTGTGTAGGATACTTGCTTTACGGATATCCTCATACAAGACTAAATCGGTAGTCGACTGGGTACTTCATCAATAAGGAAGCCGACCGACTCGGTTTGGAGCACAAGTCATTTAGAGATAGACTTTCTATATAAATTCTTAAGGGTTACGACTAGAACTCTTCATATACCCCCTGCCGACCAGATATATAAGGCGGCAGGGTACCCCCCATCGAGAGACACGCGACACAAGTTTCACAACATCAATACAATATATATAACACAGGACGTAGGGTTTTTACTCTCATCGAGAGGTGCCCGAACCTGAGCAACTCGACATCTTGTGTAACCATCGTAGTTCTTAATTTCGACATAGCCCTATATATTTACTGCCGATCTCAAGCTTCAACAGTTGGCGTGCCAGGAAGGGGACAAGGCTCACCGGGATTCTCCGCCAACTACGATGGCCGAAATTCCCATCATCCAATACTCACCGGACTTCAAGATCTCCTTCGGATCGCTAGACTTCACGATCGGCGACAACGGAGCCCTAGGTCTAGAGAACCATAGATCCGACTTGGCCGCAGCCATCTCCATGGCGCGATCAACGAGTCCGTCTGACATGATCCCCACATTGGTCCCACTCGGATCCGAGGAGAAAAATCCTTCCTTTGGAAATGATTCAAAGTCGGATTGGTCCTTTGATGAGGACTCGATCGGATCAGCTTACCCATAACCCCATACTGTCAACATGGTGGATATAGTAGATCCTGCAGACGGGGACCATGAAGGTGACCAAGATGATGACCTAGAAGATGGTCATGAGGATGATGGCAGTACAGAAGAACTAGCCGAAGAAATTCCATGGGATGAAAATCCTCCAGCTAATGATCTATCGGTTGGTCACCGCTGTCGACCAAGAGGGTCGCGCAGTTCATGCAATGCACGCCGACTGGATCTCGGCCCCGATCTTGAAGTGGATGGTGTCAAGGTCTACCACACCCCTCAAAACAATATCACTGGGGCCAAGACATTGCTCGACACTCTAATGGTCGATGCGCATTATCAGACCCCTGCGATGCAGAAGGCGGTGGCTATGCTGAAGACTGCTGCAGCTCAAGATGCTGCAAAATCTCAGTTGGACACCAGTTCTAGCCACGTATCTTCGCGAGGTCGGCATAGATGTAAAGATCTGAGAAATTCTCTCAGTATCCATGATGGACGAGACACCATCAACTCTCATTATGAAGAACACGCTCGGGATAATCGACGCTATGAGGAAGAACGTCGTGATCGGAGGATGGATGACCGACGGGACAACTGACGAGAGGACCGCCAAGATCCTCCTCCAAGAGAAGACCGTCGAGACGACCGACAAGACAACCGACAAGAGGATCGTAAAGGTCCTCTTCCAAGAGATAACTGCGATGACCGTCATCGACGTGACAATCGAGATCGACGCGATAACAATAATGATGACAATTGATGATGTCGTCATGATGATGATGTTGGTCCACGACACAGCCGCTGCCCAACTCCGTCCCCAGACCGGCACAGGCAGTCGCTGACGCCGACCGATGATGAGATTGATGGCATCAAAGCTTACATCCCTAGGCTTCGCATAGCTCGATGGCCAAAAGGATTCAAGATGGTCCCCATCGAAAAATACAATGGTCAGACCAACCCTCGAGAGTGGCTGCAGCTCTACAACACGGCAATTCAGTTGGCTAGAGGTGATTCATACGTAATGGCTAATTACCTTCCGGTCTACCTGGATCCAGCCATTCAGATATGGCTCACATCTCTTCTAGAGGAGTCAATCACGTCTTGGGGAGACCTCAACAAGAAGCTTACAGAAAGCTTTCAAGCTACCTGCAATTGACTGGACAACCACTTTGATCTCACTCGGATCAAGCAGAAGACCGATGAACCCCTTCGCGATTACATCAAGCATTTCTACGCTAAGAAGACTGAGATTCCTAATGTTCTGGATCAACAAATCATTGCTGCCTTCCAAGGAGGCATCCGCAGTGATGATTTGGTCTGAGAGATAGGTCGGTGGAATCATGGCCTCAAGCTGACTGCTCAAGAGTGCTTCGAGATCACTGATAAATTCGCATCGGGTGAGTCGGCATTAGATGACATCTGGGGAAAAGGCAAGGAGAAGCAGTCAAACAAGCCTAAATCCTCCAAGAAGGACAAGAAGAGGAAGTCTGACAACACGGTTTACACAGTGGACCAATTCCAGAAGAACCCTCGAACAAATCAACCGTCCACGGACGAGCTGCTGAGTGGCCCGTGTCTTTGGCACCCAAAGGGGAACCATAAAGCAAAGGATTGCTATCGGCTGAAGGGTTTTGCAACAGCTATGCTCATGGTGGCCAAAGATCCCCCGAGGCGTAATAGCAAAGACAAGACCAAGGATGATGGTGACAAGGATGACTTAGGAGAATTCTAGGAGCCCCGTAAGGAAGTCAACTTCATCTTTGGAGGCCCGGATGCCTATGTGTCCAAGCGCAAGTAGAAGTTGGAACTTCGGGAGATCAACTCGGTGGAACCAATAGCGCCTCAATTCATGAGATGGTCTGAAATGCCAATCACTTTTGATCAGTCGGACCACCCCAAGCATTTACCAAAACTGGGTCGATACCCACTGGTGCTTGCTGCCACAATGAAAGAGGTAAAGTTCAATAAAGTACTCATTGATGGAGGAAGCAGTTTGGACTTAATCTTCACCAAGACTCTTCAAGAGCTCGGTCTGTCAGTCAATGACCTTCAGCCGAGTTCTTCACCTATCCATGGGATTGTGCCCGGCAAGACTTTAGTTCCGATTGGACAGATCAGTCTGCCGGTCACCTTTGGTACTCGTGAGAACTTCAAGACCGAGCGCATTCTCTTTCAGGTGGCAGATTTCAACTCGGCATACCATGCTATCATCGGTCGACCGGTGATGGCTAAATTCATGGCAGTCCCGCATTATCCATATCTCACCCTCAAGATGCCAGGCCCGAACGGAATAATCTCCCTCCACTCTGATCATCGGAATTCTTTCGATTGCGATGTACAGAGTTGTGAGATGGCCAATAAATAGTTGATGTTGTCCGACCAGAAGGAGATCCAGAAGGCAGTCGGCATGGAGGAGCAGACTCAAGTGACGGTTCCAGCAAAGAAGCCTACCAAAGACAAGATCTAGACTGATGACATCCAAACCAAGGAGAACACACTCGATCCAGAAGACCTCGATAAGGTAACTTATGCTGGGGCTAACCTCGACGAGAAATAGGAACTCGCACTCACTCTTTTTCTCCAGGAAAATAGGGACATCTTTGCATGGAAACCATCTGACATGCCGGGAGTTCCTAGGGAAAAGATTAAGCATGAGTTAAGGGTACCTCCTGGGGCTACCCCCATTCGCCAGAGGCTTAGAAGGTTTGCGCAAGACCGCAAGGATGCCATGAAGAAGGAGATAGTTAGATTATCAGATGCTATGTTTATAAAGGAGGTGTATCATCCTAACTGGTTAGCAAATCCAGTCCTTGTACCCAAGAAGAATAGAGAGTGGAGGATGTGTGTTGATTATACCGATCTCAACAAGGTCTGTCCTAAACACCCCTTTGGTCTTCCTCATATTGATCAGATTGTAGACTCTACAGTCGGGAGTGAGATTTTAAGCTTTCTGGATGCTTATTCAGGCTATCACCAGATCCCACTGAAGGTCGAAGATCAGATCAAAACTTCCTTTATAACACCCTTCGGCGCCTATTATTATATCACCATGCCTTTCGGTCTGAAGAATGCTGGCGTGACTTACCAATGAGGTATTCAATGCTGCCTTGCTGCTCAATCGGTCGGAATGCAGAAGCATATGTTGATGACATCGTTGTCAAGACTCAGAATGTCGAGAAACTACTTTTTGACCTGGCAGAAACCTTTGATAATCTGAGGCATTATTTGATGAAGCTGAATCCTAAGAAGCGCATTTTTGGGGTTCCCTCAAGAAAGCTACTTAGTTACATCGTTTCGAAACGAGGTATAGAGGCTAACCAGGATAAAATCAAGGCGATCCTTGATATGGGGCTTCCTAATTCTCAAAGGGACGTTCAGAAGTTGACCGGGTGCATGGCATCCCTGAGTCGCTTTATTTTCCGACTGGGGGTTAGGGGGTTACCACTTTTCCGACTGCTTAAAAAGCAGGAGGACTTCATTTGGATCGAAGAGGCGCAATCGGCATTGGACGAGTTGAAGGTTCACCTCAGCAATATTCCAGTATTGGTGCCTCCGGAGCCTGGAGAAAAACTTCAACTTTACATATCGGCCACGACTCAAGTTGTGAGTACTGTTTTGATAGTCGACCGAGAAGAAGAAGGACATATACAAAAAGTACAACACCCGGTCTATTTTGTGAGTGAGGTCCTCAGTGCCTCTAAAGCAAGATATCAATAGACCTTGAAGTTGTTGTATGCTTTGTTGATCACCTCCCGAAAGTTGAAGCACTATTTTCAAGCTGATCCAATAGAAGTCCAGACTTCCTTCGCAGTTGGCACAGTGCTGCACAATCGAGAAGCTGAGGGAAAAATTGCCAAGTGGGCAGTCGAACTTGGTCAATATACCATTATGTTCGCGCCTCGGTCGGCTATAAAGGGACAAGCATTAGCTGATTTCATTGCCGAGTGGACAGAGATTCAAAATCCTCCCACTGCACAAGATGTCGAGTATTGGAAGATGTACTTTGATGGTTCTCTTCAATTACATAGGGCTGGTGCGGGAGTCATGCTTATCTCGCCCAGTGAAGAGAAGCTTTGATATGTCCTTCAGGTTATGTTTTACGCATCTAATAACGCTGCGGAGTATGAAGCCCTCCTACACGGTCTGTGCATTGCCGCATCGCTCGGCATTAAGCGGATTGATGTTTTTGGTGACTCGGCTTTGGTCATTAATCAAGTCACCAAGGATTGGAACTGTGTAGATGACAATATGAGTGCTTATTGTCAGGAAGTATGAAAGCTCGAAGACAAATTCGATGGATTGAAGTTCACACATGTTCTTCGAGATAATAACCAGGCGGCTGATGAATTAGCTAAGATGGGATCATCTCGGTCTGAAGTCCCACCGGGTGTTTTCTTACACACTCTTGATTGCCCCACTATCTGTCCTTGGTCGGATGACTTAATGAGCATTGTCGCTGACCTTGTTAGCGATGACAACATGGAAGCCGACTGGCGCGATCCACTCATTCAATATTTGGATAAGGGTACGCTGCATTCAGATCCTAATGAGCAACAGAGATTAGAGACCCGATGCTGAGGATATCTATTGGTGGGAGACCAACTCTATAAAAGAGGAGGTTCCAACATCTTGATGTGATGCATCTCGATACTAGAAGGCCAAAAGCTGGTAGAAGAAATTCATTCTGGGATATGTGGCAATCATGCAGCTTCTAAGATTTTGGTCGACAAAGCTTTTCGGCAAGGATTTTATTGGCCTACGGCGGTCGAAGATGCACACCAGGTCGTCCGGAAGTGTGAAGGTTGTCAATTCTTCGCTCAACAAATGCATGTGTCATCACAACAACTTCAGATGATACCTTTGACTTGGCCCTTTGCTGTCTGGGGGCTTGATATTGTCGGTCCTTTTAAGAAAGCGCCAGGCGGGTTCACTTATTTGTTCGTTACTATTGATAAATTCATCAAGTGGATCGAAGCAAAGCCGGCCGGCAAGATATCATCGAAGAAGGCAATCGAGTTTGTCAAGGATATCTTCACTCGGTTTGGGGTCCCTCATGACATCATCACCGATAATGGCACTCAATTCACATCAGTGGAGTTTCGTGACTTTGCCGATGAGATGGGAATAAAAATTCACTTCGCATCAGTGGCTTATCCTCAAAGCAATGGGCAGGTTGAATGGGCCAATGGTATGATTCTTCAAGGGTTGAAGCCGCGAATATTCGACAGACTAAAACCTTATGCCGGTCGGTGGGTCAAAGAATTGCCTTCAGTTCTTTGGGCGCTTTGCACAAACACCAGTCGGGCTACTGGTCAATCACCTTTCTCATTAGCCTATGGCTCAGAGGCTATGCTACCGACCGAGGTCAGCCTTGTTTTGGCACGGGTTCAAGCGTATGACGAGCAGTTTTCTGAGGAGAACCAAGAGATTGATTTGATTGCAGCAAAAGGAGTTGCATGATTGCGCTCTGTTTCGGTCGGCACTTTACCAGCAAGGCTTGTGTCGTTATTATGATAAAAATGTATGCAATCGCCAGTTCCAAGTTAGAGATTTAGTGCTTCGCCGAGTGCAGTCAACAAAGAACCAGCATAAGCTTTCTCCAAAGTGGGAAGGACCATATGTGGTGAAGGAAGTCACTCGCCCGGGGGCTTACCAACTGATGTATGAAGACGGCGATGATATACCAAACTCCTAGAACATAAATCAGCTACGTCGTTTTTGTACTTAGTTATTCTTTTGTATACTTTTACATTATTTATGAATGAAACTTTGGTCTTTTTGATGAAAGATTTTTTGATGATTTTCATTCTGAATTGTCTTGATTCCTTAATTCATTTTATTAAATAATCGAGACAGGAGGCTAGAAATAATGTCCCACCTTGGTCTAACCTTATTTTGATTTTGGACTATTTTTTGACCGATTTTTGAATACGATCTTTACTTTTTTGGTCTAACGCTTATACATCATGGTTATACACTTTATACTGCACATCAGACTACCACTACACTAAACCCAGAGCCAAAGTGCGAGAGGTCAAGTGTCGATTGGCCGACTCTGCTTGTTACGCGGTTACGAGTCACAACCTAATATGTTATGGCAGACCAATGCAATTCTTGTTTTTCATGATAGAAACATATTTTTGATATTTTTATCAGACTTCTAAGCTATTAAGCATGAAATTAATTTACATACAGGAAACATTGTATCATTACACAGATACTACTAATGTTCTCTACTATTACATGATTGCAGCTCCTTTGAAGGAGAAGAAGAGTCAGCTCGTAGCTCTACTTCTGGAGTTGCTGGAGGAGTAGGCACGGTCGGATTAATCTCTATGTTGTCGACTAAGACCCGGAAAGTCTCCAGCATGGAATCCAAGAGCAGCTGACATTGGTCGTCGGTCAGGTCTGGGTTCAAGCCCTCCTTGATCTTGTCCAATGGTAGAGCAGGAGACCAAGATTGGCAAATTGCCAGAACCTGACTCCCGGTCTCGGTCGCCACTCGCCGAGTGTTATAAGCGATAGCTTCCGATGCATGCTCTAGCAAATAATCCAAGGAGTGGCCAGTCTGCTCTACTCGATCAGCATGAACATAGTTCATTGCCTTTTGAGCGACGTAAGATAAAGCTGCGAGTGATGATTTTCGGTTAGTATGATCAACAGAAGATTCAAGCAGATGTGAGAAGTAATGAAGGGCTTATTGGCAAGATTACATTTAAAGGATTTGGAGACGCTCTTGGCCTCCTCTATCTTGGCATCGGCTTCCTTCAGCTCCTTCTGTAGCCGAGTGATCTCGGCCTTCTGGTCCTCGACCGACTTGGAGAGGTTTTCCTTCTCAGCGTTCAAGGCATCAACAAACCTTTGCTGGTTGGAAGTCAACTTCTCCAGATCGGCAATCTTCTAATCACGAGCTAAAGACATTGAACTTTTAGCGCTAGAGTGATTAGTTGGTTATTTAAACACAGATGGTAAATGATCTTACCGGCTATATCTGCACGGCCTTAGTCTAAGGCCTTGGTCATCCCTTCTTGGTCGGTCTGCAACTTATCAATCTCCTTTTGAGCTTTGGAGAGTCGCTGACCGGTGACTAGCATAACACCAATAATGTGTTAGTCTAAAACATAAAGACATGAAGGCTGAAGAGTTTAGGGCATACCAAAGATTTCGGCTTCAAGGTATTCCACCCTAGCCTGTTTCCTCTCAACAAGAGCATATATTTTCTGATAACAGAAGATGGATAAGCTAAACGATGAGATTGAGATAAAGCTAAAGCAGAGTATTGAAGTACCTTGCTGGCTTCTTGATGCTGGTACATTATTTCTGCGTCCTCCACTTCAGGCCGACTGACTGTATCTGCAGACAATGTCGCCTTACCTTTGTCAAGAGGTGAAGGGATGACGACTGGAGCAGGTTGGGGTGCAGGCTCCAGAGTAGAGGCAGGAGTTGTCTTATCAGACGGCTTATCCACCTCAGTAGGCCTGTTTGAAGACTTGCCGACCGGTTTAGGCGCATCAGTCGGACGAAGTGGAAGAACCTCGGTCGGAAGGAGCAGGGGTGGGTTGACAGGCATCAACAGATGGTGTTTCTTTGTCATCATATGATCTCCAATATATTGTCGACGGTGCCCGATAGTTCGCTTCTGAAGTTGATTGGGGGCAGCCAGGGTGACAACTAGATCAACACGCACCGGTGGAGCGCCTACAGAAGAGCTAGAGCCCCCACGGCCGGTCTGTGGCGGCTTCTCCACATAGTCCGGTCCCTTGGTATCTGTTGGAGGGAGCGGAGGATGGGATACATAAGTATCCAGAACCTGCACAAGAGTCAAGACATTCAGCAGGACACCAAGACGAGATAATAAGGGATTGCTCAAAGTAGACTGAGGCTTACTCAGGCTCGCATAGTGCCCTTGTTATACGACTTTTGGACCAACAAGTGATCCTGAAGGATATCCCCTTCAAACATCTTCGAAAGGCGTTTCCGACGGAGTTCACCATTCGACGGGTTAGACACCTCCCTGGTTTCGTCATCGTCAGCATAGTTCCACGCCGGGTGACTCTGAAGCTTCAGGGGCTGCATTCTGTGTACTATGAAGCTTTTGGCAATGGTGATACCATCAATGCCTTTAGCTTTTAAATCAGCAATTTTCTTCAGCAGAGCGACCACCTGAGGGTCGGTCGGATCAGGCCTCTCTGTCCATTGCACCTGGGGAATTGCCTTAGCACCCATGAAATCGGCAAGGACCGGGGGAGGGTTGTCACAGTAGAACCACTCGTCCTTCCAGTTCTTGTTTCCAGTCTTCAATGGCACCTAGATGTAGGCTTCCTTCTTGCGCAACTAGACACCGACGCCGTCTATAGCCACTTGATTGTCCTTAGTTGGCAGCGGTTGGAAGACAAACAGATGACGGAATAGATTGAAGTGGGGGAGAGTACCTAAAAATGCTTCGCACATAAGCACGAAGATGGCGATGTGGAGAATAGAGTTAGGATTGAGGTTGACAAGCTCAATCCCATAAATGAAGAGGAGCCCGTGCAAGAAGCTGCAGCAGGGGACTCCAAAACCATGCTCGAAAAATGAGTGGAACACAATGATTTGTTTATGAATGGGGATGGGGCAAGATTCACGGGGTACCTTCCAGTCGATCCGAGCTTGCTCTGGAAGGATGCCGTCGACCACCATCTTGTTCGTATCAGCCTGGGAGAGGTTGCTCTTTGAGAACTCCCGAAGCTGCTCCGGGATGTTGACCTCCGATGAAGAGGACGCGGCGGCGGCGGTGGAAGTGGCTAGAGTCGAAGTTGAAGCCTTCTTGCGGCCCATAGCAATGAATGATTTGGGCGCGGTGGATCGAGAGCTGAACCCTAGCGGAAGCTCGAGGGCTAAGTGCAGTAAGATCTATGGCAATCGGAAGTAAGGTGCTAACCCTAGCCGGGGAAGCAGAGGAGTCGCTGAGAGCAGAGGAGGCGCGAGGAAGACGAAGAGTTCATGCGCAAGTGCGGCATGGACTGAGAGTCAACCTGTCGTAGCCTTTTATACTCTCAACTTTTTGACCTAAGGGTCCCATGGGCCGGAATGGGCCATACAGTGACGCCACTTTTGATTAAGGAGAAGATTAATTAAGGGCCTTATACCTATTTAGGGTTTAAAAACCCTGAGAAGTAAAACTCGGGGGCTTCTTTGATGAGAAGCATTGGTTAATTAACAATATTTCACCATATCTATATGATTTGATGATCATGTAGCGAAGGACTTGATGGTCATATGGATATAAGTTCAAAGATTATGGTATTGATTGAAGTCAATAACTAAATTGCCAAAATTGAACTTATTAAAAGATAGAGTGACCAATTATTAGGGAAAAGCTATGTTATGATTGATGTCATTTAGCTTAATACCATTATATGATTGATGTCATATTATTTTACATGGATTGAATATGATTGATATCATGTAATTCAGACCGACAAGTCACTCGGAAATAGTGTATATCACTCGGCCTTTTTAATAATCGGTCGGCAAGGTAGAAGCCTTGTGAATTGGCTTACTGGTTTGATGACCAGAGGTCTTTTAAACTCAGATTCGATAGTTTGAATAAATTACATACAAAATAATAAGAGCTAATATAATTAGACTCTTGCATTATTTATCAGTCTCCAAATTATACAAGAGTCGGGGGCTACACCTGATCAGGTGCACCTGACCGGTGCACCAGATCTATCAGGAACTTTGATAAAGTGGTCTTCCTAATTTATGATCTATAGATCGCTCAGAGAATCAAAGCTCAAAATCAGAAAGCACTCGGGGGCTGCTATGGGATACTTGCTTTATGGGTATCCTCATACAAGACTAAGTCGGTAGCTGACCGGGTACTTCATCAACAAGGAAGCCGACCGACTCGGCTTGGAGCACAAGACATTTAGAGATAGACTTTCTATATAAATCCTTAAGGGTTACGACTAGGACTCTTCATGTATCCCCTGCCGACCGGATATATAAGGCGGCAGGGTACCCCCCATCGAGGGAAACGTGACACAAGTTTCACAACATCAATACAATACACGGAACATAGGATTTAGGGTTTTTACTCTCATTGAGAGGGCCCGAACCTATATAACTTGGCATCTTGTGTAACCATCATAGTTCTCAGTCTCAATGTAGCCCTATATATTTACTGCTGATCTCAAGCTTCGACAGTCTGACCATCAAGTTTGAACACAATAGAGAGCCATGATTAGGCCATATTGGGGGAGAAGAGATTACACCAAAGATCAGTTACATGGGCGTCAGAATTTGACATCCTATAGCGCCAGAGAATTGCATGGCCCTTGCAAGCGATGTGCAACCTGATGAGAGAAGGTTGTAGGTTGTGGAACACCACATCATGTTGATGCGTCCATAAATTCCAGCAGCAGAGGTGAATGAATGTCGTGCGGTGTAGAGCGAGAACATGTGCCATTGTAGGCTAAGACCAAAGCTGGATTGCCTCATGAAGTTGATCTAAATTGAAGCCGATGGAGGCCCAGAACGTTGCCCCGAAAGGGCACTCGAAGATTATGTGTTGTGCTGATTCACTTCCCAGGCTGCATAGCTCGCACTTGTCATCTTGTACAATCCCTTTTCGAAGTAGCTTAACTTTGCAATGGATGTGATCTTGTGATAGCAACCAAATGAAGAATTGGACTTTGGGAGGCGATTGATTGTTCCAAGCGTATTTTGCAAAAGCCGGTTGTGTACCATCAGTGGATAGGGCCCCTGTACAGGGAAGAAGTCTTGAGCTTGTTGTTGGAGTCAGAGAACGGAGAGAGTCACCGGTCTGGCTCGTTGGTTAGCTTTATGTTTGACAGCAAGTCTTCTAAAGTGCTCAGTTCAACCCGTGCCAAGGTTGACAGGCGCAGAACCAGCATGTTCCGGATCCCCACGGACATGGCATGCTGTTAGGGAACGGGGTGCTATGATAGCTAGAAACAATTTCTACCGTCCAACCAGGAAACCTTGTAAGAGGGGATCATGGATTGTTCCACTAGATGCGCTGGCGGAGCAGAAGTGAATGTTGGAGCAGCTCGTCCAACGTAGTCACGTGTCGGTGTAGAAGAAGTAGTCAATCATGTCAATCATTGTCTCCTCCTAGTCCAGCCATCTGGCACCGCAGCAACAGCAGCGCCTCCTCACAGTATCACGTATGGGGTTGGAGCACCATGCGGCGTGCTAGCACCGGCAACACAGTTAGGGTTGTGCGCGCGAGAAAGGAACACCGCGGCTAGGGTTATGGACTGGTGGTTACCCGTACCCCTTGCCCCGCCTTCACTTAGATAGACCCTTCTAATGGGCCTCGACAAGTTGGCCCATTAGTGGACTAATCCCACACGGATCAATATCCGTATAACCCTCACATACGGATCAAATCCGTAATGTCTCTTGGGCATCTCTCCAACAATCTCCCACTTGCACTAGAGACAATCACATAGGCAAGCGATGTTCCAACCCGTTAAGTGTGTGACCCGTTAGGTTCACATGTACACGACAATGATGTGAAAACCCCTTTTCAAATCATAAATCAATAGCGGCACCTAGCAGCACATACTAATTCTCGTGTATATATAAAGGTCATAACGGCTGAACCTTTGACATACGCATTCAGCGATCCCTTTGCCTCACGATATCAGTCAAGCTCAAGGCAACATACGTGCTATCCCTGTAATAGCTCGACCATTCACTCGAACGTCTAGTGGATTTATCATGACTAACTCTTAGTCATCGTGATTAACTTTCAATCATATTGGCATGGCCATGCACTTCCAAATCCATCTAACTCGAGGGGCCCAGAGATATCTCTCCTGTTATTAGGAGGGGCAAATTCCATCTTGACCGCTCACACCCCACAACATGTTTTATAACATACCCGAAGGCTACCTTTATGACTACCCAGTTACGGAGTAGCATTTGGTAATCCCTAAGTGTGCTACTACGCATTCTGGAGATCAATGACGATATCAGGTCTAAGGATCTCGAAGGTACATCATTCAAGACAATGACTGATGGCACAAATATAACATCTTAGCAGAGTCTTTTAGTGGGTCAATCAAACACCATGTTCTCCAACATGTGTCCATATTATTGATTTGATATCTCCATATCAATGATCTGTGAAACATGATCATCAACCAATACATGTGCTTGTCCATGAATCATTATTGTCCCACATCATGATAAGGAACTAGGGATCATTTAGAATAATATTATGAAAGACAATGAGTTTCACAAACAAGTCACGTACTTGTCAATCAATACAATAATTATTATCCATGGAATAGAATAACGCTTTATTCAATCACACATAAACATAGACATTACACAATCTCTCATACATTAATCATGCAGATATCTAATACCCATGGATCTCATATGTGCCTCATTCTTGGGTTGAGAGAGAGAGGCTTTGTCAATGGATCAGCGATATTTGAATTCGTGTGCACCTTGCATATCTTTACATCACCTCGAGCGATGATGTCCCGGATGAGGTGATAACGCCATAGTATGTGTTTGTTCTTTTGCTGCGCTCTAGGCTCCTTGGCTTGTGCAATGGCACCACTATTGTCATAATAGAGATCAATTGGACTGGACGCACTAGGAACCACACCCAACTCAGAAACAAATTTTCTAATCTAAACAGCTTCCTTTGCAGCTTCTGAAGTGGCAAGGTACTCGTCCTCCGTTGTTGAGTCAGCAACCGTATCTTGCTTCGAACTCTTCTAGCTCACCGCACCTCCATTGAGGCAAAACACATATCCAGATTGCGATCTTGAATCGTCTTTGTCGGTTTGGAAGCTAGCATCAGTGTAACCATTTACAACAAGCTCTTCCTCACCTCCATAGACCAGGAACATACCCATAGTGCTTCTCAAGTACTTTAGGATATTCTTACTAGCCACCCAGTGAGCTTCTCCTGGGTTTGATTGGAACCTGCTTGCAGCTCTTAGAGCGAAAGCTACATCTGGGCGCGTACATATTATGGCATACATGATGGATCCAATAGCCAAAGCTTACATTGAGTCTTGCTAATAGTAATGCCATGAGACATGGGCAAGAAACCTTTCTTGAAATCTTGCATATTGAACCATTTCAATACCTTGTCGATGTACATGTCTTAGCATAATCCAACTAGCCTTCTCGATCTATCTCTATAGATCTTAATGCCCAAAATGTAAGCTGCCTCTCCTAAGTCCTTCATAGAGAAACTCTTTCTTAAAGAAGTCTTAACAGCTTCAAGCATTAGAATATCATTACTGATGAGCAATATGTCATTCACATAAAGGACCAGAAAGACAAGCGCGCTCCCATTAGCCTTTTTGTAAACACAAGGCTCTTCTTCATTTTTAATGAAGCCAAACCCTTTGATTACCTTATCAAAGCAAAGATTCCAACTCCGAGATGCTTGCTTTAGTCCATAAATGGACTTTTGAAGCTTGCATATCTTCCTAGCATTTTGTGGATCGACAAAACCTTCAGGCTGTGTCATGTACACATCCTCACTTAGGTTTCAATTAAGGAAAGCCGTTTTGATATCCATTTGCCATATCTCATAATCATAAAATACGACAATTGCTAGAAGGATTCATATAGACTTTAGCATAGCGACGGGCGAGAAGGTCTCATCATAATCAACCCCTTGAATTTGCTTAAAACCTTTCGCCACCAATCGTGCCTTATAGATGTGAACATTTCCATCCATGTCTATCTTTTTTTGAAAAACCCATTTACACTCAATGGTTTTTACACCATCAGGCGGATCTATCAAGTTCCAAACTTGATTTTCTCCCATGGATTCTAATTCGGATCTCATGGCTCTAAGCCATTTCTCAGAGTTTGGTCCCATCATTGCTTCACTGTAAGTCTTAGGCTCATCATTGTCTAACAATAATATGTCGCGTTGCCCCGTGGTTAGGAGCGTGGAATTTTTAGGAGCGTGACATGCCCTTTCTGACCTACGCGGGGCTGGTGTTTCAACAATTGGTTCAACAACAATTTGTTCATCCAATTGTGGTATAGCGGAAGAAGAAACATTTTCTGGAGCTTCTTGAATTTCTTCAAGTTGCACCATTCTCCCACTTACCCTTTTGGAGAGAAACTCTTTCTCTAGAAAAACACCATTACGAGCGACAAACACTTTGCCCTCTTCCCGGTTGTCGAAATAATAACCTTTGGTTTCCCTAGGGTATCCTACAAAGAAGTATTTATCAGACTCGAAAGAAAGCTTATCAGACGTCATACACTTTATATAAGCCTCAATCCCCAAATCTTAAGAAAAGACAAACCGGGACGCTTTCCAGTCCATATCTCATATGGTGTCTTTTCCATAGATTTAGATGGAACTCTATTAAGTGTGAAAGCGGCAGTTTCTAGAGCGTATCCCCAGAAGGACTATGGAAGATCACTTTGGCTCATCATAGATCTAACCATATCTAACAAGGTTCGGTTCCTCCGTTCAGATACTCCATTCCATTAGGGCGTTCCTGGTGGAGTCCATTGTGGAACAATTCCACATTGCTTTAGATGTTCACCAAATTCATGACTCAAATATTCACCACCACGATCAGATCGTAGGAGTTTAATAGTCTTGCCCAATTGATTTTGTACTTCATTTTGAAATTCTTTGAACTTTTTAAAGGATTCAGACTTATGCCTCATTAAGTAGATGTAACCATATCTACTAAAGTCACCAGTAAAAGTTATGAAGTACTAAAAACCACCTCTGGCCGTGCAACTCATTGGTCCACATACATCCGTATGTACAAGTCCCAATAGTTCACTCGCCCTCTCATTATTTCCTGTGAAAGGCAATTTAGTCATTTTGCCAAGTAAACAAGACTCACATGTGTCAATTGATTCAAAATCAAAAGAACTTAGAAGACCATTTGTATGGAGCTTCTTTATGCGCCTCTCATTTATATGAGCTAAACGACAATGCCAAGTATATGTGGGATTCAAATCATTAGGCTTGAGCCTTTTCGTGTCAATGTTATAAATGGGCTTATTCTCAAGATCTAAGTAATATAATCCATTCACCAATGGGCAATTACCATAGAAAATATCATTCAAATAAATGGAACAACACTTGTTCCTTATTATGACCTCATAACCATCATCTTCCTCCAAACACTTTGAAGAAATAATGTTTTTGCCTATAGCGGGAATGTAATAATAATTATTTAATTCTAAAACTAGTCCTGATGGTAATGAAAGTGGATAAGTTCCGATAGCCAATGCAGCAACCTTTCACCATTGCTGACGCGAGCATCCTCCTCACCCTTTGCACATTTCCTTGCTTCTTTAAGCCCCTGCAACGATTTGCAAGTATGAATCATTGATCCGGTATCAAATACCCATGAATCATAAGGACATGTAGCAACATTATTAATTTTAATAACATTGATACCTGAATTAGAAGTGTCTCCACGCTTGTTCTTCAGATCTTCTAGATAAAGCTTGCAATTCCTCTTCCAATGACCGTTTTTCTTGCAGTGAAAACAAGAATCACCAGCCGCCGGTTTAGGATTAGGAGTTACTGCTAGCTTAGGCTTAGCACTAGAGATCTCATCTGTAGCCTTAGCCTTAGCTTTGCGCTTTTGCTTCCTGCTATCCTTTTGAACCAAGTTAACTTGACTTGGACCAGATTTCTTGATGCTTGCCTCAGCTGTCTTAAACATCTCATGCAACTCAGCCAATGTCTTCTCCATGCTATTCATTTGAAAGTTCAAAACGAAAGGCTTATAGCTCGCGAGAAGCGACTAGAGAATCACATCTGTGGCTAGATCAGGGTGTAGAGCAGCACCAAGTTTCTCCAGATTCTCAATGTAACCAATCACTTTGATCACATGAGAACTGACAGAACCACTTTCAGCTAGCCTGCACGTAAGCAAGGACTTTGAGATGTTGTACCTCTCAGACCTTGCTTGGTTCTCAAACATGCCACGGAGTCCCTCAATCATATTGTGGACATCCACGTTCTCATATTGCTTCTGAAGCTCAGAGGACATAGTGGCAAGCATGAGACAGCTAACATCTATTACATCATTGGTATGCTTCTCATACTCCCTTTTCTGAGCGGCAGTAGCATTTTTTGGCAGATCATCAGGATAGGAAGCTCTAAAACATATTCCTTTTTCTCTTGCTTGAGAACAATTCTCAAGTTGTGATACCAATCAATAAAGTTTGTTCCACTAAGCTTTTCTTTTTCAAGAATCGAGCGTAAATTGAAAGTGTTGTTGGTGCCATGATCTACAATAGAAAATATGCGAATATAAGCACTATGTAAATGTAAAACTTTTATTAAACATTTTAACAAAAGTTCATTATTCCACTATATGCTTGGAACCTTTTTCCCTCAAAATGACATATAGTGGTTCAAGATCCATATTCAACTTAGATCCTAGTGAGCTTTGGCATCACCACTAGAAATCTAGTGACATAGGTAAGCAACACTTTGCTAATCACATCCCTATGTGACTCTTATTTGTTGGGTGGCATCACATGCCCCGGCGCCAACACCATGCCCCAAAGCCCAAAACCGTTTTGATAGCTTTATTAATTAATCCAATACTATGCATGTAAATATCCAACATTTACCTTAATAATTAAGATAGTTGAGGTACTCTACTTTGGTAGACCTACCAACGATCATAATTTTAATAGGTGCAGCTATTGAAAGGACATATAATTTAATTTTTCTTGAGGGAACCTATTCTAACATGTTAATCATATCCAATATAAATAATACATGAAAGAATAGGATGACAGGAACATCATCACAGGTAATCATATTAACTGTGAAATAGCATGACCCCTTTCAATTGGTGATCTCCATCTTCATTGCCATCGCCATGTCTCCCGTCCCTTCAACCATCATGATTGAGGCCTCCATGAACTAACACTTAGCTACTACAACTAATAGCTAGTAATAAATTACATGAGAATATCAAGTATCATAGGTCGACATGCAGGCCGTTATACAATAATATGACAACCTCAACCCAGCTGTAACAATCATGGCACGCAGGCCATGCAAATCACATACATACATCATATGCATCTTTTGGGCCATACCATTCACAACATTCTCTACAAAAACAATTAGGCGAGAAGCGAATGCTAATGTGTGGCCAAAAAGGGGTGTAACAATCTAGGCGTGTCTGTATGGCGGTCCCGCTTTCGGGAAATCGCAATGGAAATCCTATCGGGAAAATTGTATTTGCCCGATTTTGAGTCATTTATAATGCCTCAATTTCCATTAGGTTTTCATGAGTAGACTACGGTACATGATCATGATACTATTGGCTCCTCTACTGGTGCACGCAGTTAGTCCCGATGGTGATTCCAGCCGGTAGGAACAAGTCGCAAGCGCACGGAGAAGGAACACAAATAAATCAATAATGCATGTATCGCTATCCACCCATTACCTTGTGAACCTCCCAGACACCATTGATCTAATCAACCCATACAAACAAAAACATGTAATAGATCTTATCTAATATATCAATATATCAACTATATACACAAGATCCAGATCACAAACTAAAAAGGGTCGGCTCTGATACCACTGTTAGGGAACAGGGTGCTATGATAGCTAGAAATAATTTCTACCGTCCAACCAGAAAACCTTGTAAGAGGAGATCATGGATCATTACCACTAGATGCACAGGCGGAGCACAAGCGAATGTTGGAGCAGCTCGTCCAACGTAGTCGTGCGTCGGTGTAGAGGAAGTAGTTGATCATGTCAATCGTCGTCTCCTCCTAGTCCAGCCGTCTAGCACCGCAGCAACAACAGCACCTCCTCGCGGTATCCACACGTACGGGATTGGAGCACCGTGCGCGGCATGCTAGAACCGGCAACACGGTTAGGGTTGTGCGCGAGAGAGAGGAGCACGGTGGCTAGGGTTATGGACTGGTGGTTACCCATACCCCTTACCCCACCTCCACTTATATAGACCCTTCTAATGGGCCTCGACAAGTTGGCCCATTAATGGACTAATCCCACATAGATCAATATTCGTATCACCCTCACATACGGATCAAATTTGTAATGTCTCTTGGGTATCTCTCCAACACATGCCTCATAGAAAAATGGTGAGCGTCCGCATGACTGTGTAGTGCTGGGAACATGTCAGATAGAGCTCCACCTGGCAGCCAAGTGTCATCTCAAAAATCTTTAGCTGCGCCATCACCAACTTCGGACATAGTGATACTCTGGTATGCAGGGAGCAATGTGCGCAGCGCAGTCCAATGTGCCCCCTTGAGTGGACCTTTAAGAGTGGCAAGATTGATTTCCGTCCGCGCCCAAAGTGCCCAAGCTAAACCAGCAGGGTGATGAAGACGATGCAGTAGTTTCATGAGGAGGCATTGGTTCTGCACTGTGATATTGCGTATGTCTAGCAACAGCGGCGAGCGCCTGCCTCCGCGTCCACACGCGCCTCGCTCACCCGAACAAGCACGCCCTAGCGCCGTTGTACCATGTAAGGCCCCGCGCGTGCAGGCCCAAAGGCGGTTGCTGTTGTTGTTCTCTATCTGACATGGCGTTAGCGATGATGATTCTGAGAAGATGTTGGCTCCTGGTTCTGAAAACTCTGGTGACAAGGTTCTGATAATATCGCATTGGCAAAGACCACTGGCCAGGGTACACAGGGTTCGATTCCTGGTGGCAATATATGCCATGCCCCCTCAGCAGTATCCCTTGGGGTATCATCAAAAAAAAAACTGCTAGGCATGCCTTAGTCTTGTCTAGAGAAAAACAAATCAGACATGTTGTTTGCTTTTTTCATGGTTGCATAAATAGCATCTACGAAACTCACTGGGCATGAATGATTTTGTTGGTGTCATGTATACATATATAAATAGCCTATGCATAGAATACCCCGTGTAGTACACCATTCACTTTTCCATAGACTGATCCAAATGCAGTACAATAGCTACTCTGAAACTTATGGTTTTTCTGACATTTGCACCATCAATTCTAATGGGATCCATCTTAAGTGTATTTTCGATCACATGATCTTCTGGAGCTTAATGTCATCCATGTGGTTGTGAATTTGTGATCAAATAGGAATTTTAGATGAAATTTGTATAGAATTCAACATCCATGTGATCCTATTTTGTGAAGGACTGAGAAATATGTCAGGTCCTGTCAATAGCTATTGATCTTACAAGCGCTATAGTGAAGTGTTGCCGTGTTGGGACATCTTCATGCCAGCAAGAAGTGTTGTTGTTATGCTTTGTTATATTGCCGTCATATGTAGTTTTTAAGTTGTCCATAAATTAAACCAAGACGTATGTGGACAGATGGCCAAGAACTATGGAGTTTTGATTAAGTTTATCTCATTTGGCCAATGAGGGTAACGTAACAAGGTTCATAATAAAGATATGAGTAATTTTTGTCACGAGTTTTCTTAAAACATGATATTTTTAATGAATAATACTTATTTGTTTGATTGTAAACTAAAGTTTATATACACTATATATTAGATGTATGATAACTTTTTATGTATACGTACATATTAGTAAGCTTTTTATACCCATAGATAAGACTGATGAGTTCAGATTGATTTTGGACTTTTTATGGGATAATTGCTTTGTTTATTGTTCAGACCAAAAATATAAAGTGAATACACATATTCTCTTTTGTTATGTACAAAATATATTGTATAATATATGACATATATATATATATATCCATACTATGTCTATAATTTACTAAGAATTTATATGAAAATAAAATTATACTTGTATGTCACTTCTCAATAATAGGTTGAAATAATTTTATGTTGATATGTAGATGCTTAAATTTTATTATAAATTTTTAAAAATCCATAGCAACGCAGGAGCACTTTGCTAGTTAATTAATATAATTTATGTGGACTTCTCTATCCCCTTTCAATCAAAATAATAATATTCAATTTGATAGAAGGGTCATCTACGTCATCAAAAACGTACAAGCTCAACACCATGCATATTTTCTAGTATACATATTGAGGAGGGGTGTTAAAACTAGAACTGATGATTGTCTGATTGTCACAAAATAGTGCTAATATTGCGACTTACCACAGACCATAAAAGTAGGATAAAAAAAATGATCTCAGAGAGACTTACCTTACGCATCATCTAATATAGGAGTAGTACTAGCATTTTTAATGCATCGACAAACCGTGCAGACTATTATTAGGGCCTCCAGTTTAATACAGTAACAACTAAGGCCTGCTTGGATCCACCAGATTATAATAAACTGGTTTATATAAATCTGGCAGACCTCCAAACAAGATAATTTTTTCTCTAGTTTTTAAAATCTACATCATCGGATTATATAAACTCATAATCTACTTCACCCCAGCTAAAACCAGATTATAATCCATTTCATACATTAGCTAGTTAAAAAAGTTAGATTACAGTTTTTATAATCTAGTCTCCAAATATTCTTATCCAGTTTTTATTCATAAACCAATTTTTATAATCTATCTTTATAAACCAGTTTATTATAATCTCTATGATCTAGGCGAAGCCACATTGACTCACCTTGGTGCCAGTCCAAGCAACTTTTAAGGCTAATTATGCATATTTTTTACTATGCAACAGATTATTTGAGGGTTGTGCATCAGATTTTTTGTTACTCTAACTTTGCCACTGATTGGATACAAACAAGCCCTAAGTTGCTATAGAGACAAACTCCGTGCCTTCCAACCCGTTTTCTGAAATGGTTGTAAAATAAGAAAAAATCAAGTGAATACAAAAATCTGACACATGGGTACATTTGGCAGGCTCCAAAAATCATATTAGCTCCGTCTCACTTCAAGTGTGATTCTAGTGTTTAAACGGTGAAATCATCTCAGACGGGCAAATACGAGAAGTCGAGAAGGCCCCTATTGCTCCGCAAATGCCGTCGACTAGTCGTCCTTCCGCTCCCGAACTCGACGCGGACGCTAGCCAACAGCAAGACGAGAGGCGGCTGATAGAGGGATTGAAATCGTCTGCATTAGCTACTAGCCAATGTAGAGGGCTACTGTAGCTGGCATTAGGCTGATAGAGAGGCTCCTTCGGCGGTCGCTAGTTCCAGCTATGGACATGAATGACTATGTGGCGCCCTTTTTTGAAAGATCGAGTTCCCGACGATGCTGATAGCGTACACACTTGATAATATAACATTAGTTCAAATTTAAGTTGAATATTACATGAATACGATGATTCAGAGTGCAGTGGAATAATACAAGTTCATAAATGTTTTGAAAATAGCGGAAGTGATAATGTTAAGGACTACGAGCTCGACGATACAACATAATAATGGTTCATGTCCGAAGAACCATCACTCTAGCAACACACAACATCACTATGGCTGTATGTCGGACTCCCAGTGGGCAGTCCAACCCTTAGGGACCTGCATGTCCCAAGGCAGCACATATACAGGCAACTCTATTTCTTCATTACCTGAAAATACAATAGCACAAAGCCTAAGTACTAATTACTCAGCAAGACTTACACGTCGGACACCTAGACATGCACATGCTCTAATAGGTGACTTGTTTGAAAGGACTCACACTAAGCAATCTATTAGTTCTATCAAGTTTTATTTGCTAATTTAATGGGTTGAACTGAAATATAATTTTAGTGGCAACAATAAGATAATAGAACAATACATAAAGTAAGTATAACAGAAGAGTAGCAATAATCATGATAAAAAATAAACATCATAATAAATTTCCAAGTATCAAGTACGACTACGTGATTGGCACGGTGACCAAGCGGTACTCATTACTACGAGGGACAACAATTGCAATTGATTTACACCAGCTGGGAAAACCCGAGATACACGATACATACGCAGCAATTAAGGTCGTATATGGTAACCTTTCGCAAGAAAAGCACCTACACCTCAGCCCGGGTGTAGTGACATCGAGTGGGTATGCCATTCTGCCAATAGTACTTCATGGTCTGAACCGCCCACTCCAGTAGCAAGAGGGTCAATGAACAACACACCTTAACCGTCCTTAATGCAAGTGACCTTTAATGCTACATCGGTTTACTAGTGCCCATAGGCTAGCATGCATTAGGTACTATTCAATACTTGATCAAGGGGCCGACCACGGACGGGTCCTAGGTTCGACAAGGCAGGACTACCACAGTCAATACTCATGTGTTGCTGCAAACCTACACATGCATTATCCCTATCCAGTCATAACATCAAATAAACTTCTTTTATTAGTTCCCATTCCAGTGGTCAAGTTCATTCCTTAGTAATAATAGTACCTTATTAACAAGACTAGCAACTACTAAGCATAGCATAACAGTACCGCTTCTACCAAGTTCTAATACAATAGTAAAGGTCATTTGGGTATCATGCAAGGTGGGTTTCAATCAACTCCTATGACCTAATGCAACAATAAGTATAGACACTACTATTATTGTAAACTAGCAAAATTTATAAAGAGGCGAATGTAAATCAGAGCTTGCCTAGATCAACACTAGTGTTAGCAACTTCTACTTCCTGCTCTTGAGGGTCAACGTCCATCTGAAAATCCTCTTCTTGCTCCTGGTTGTCGTTGCCTATATGATAGAATGGTATTTAACGGTATTAGCGAAATACCGTTGAATGCAATGACATAATACATGCAAGCACATCGTGTTTTAATGTCAATTAAAAATTATTTTATATTCTCGAAGCCATATGCTTAAGAGAAGGTGGGTTGTTAATTAAGATTTTAGGTATATATATTATTTATATAATTAAATAAGTTAAATGTGATTTACTGTGTACAGAGACTTATATGAGTGATTTTTAGACCAAGTGGCAAGGGTAGATTATTTACAGAATAATTACTAGAATTAATCTAAGCAAACACACTAAATGAATTCCAGAGCCTAAAGTAATTTATATTTTATGAAACAAAAATTTGTGGTGGTAGATAATCATGTGTTTACTAAGCATGCCAAAAATTAGGATTTAATTTTATACCTAGAATTTCTGGTGAATTATTTGGTGTTTTGGCAATTAAATAAATTAATACAAATACATGTACAGAGACTTTTATCATTTTACTAAAATAGAGCACTTCAAGATGAGTCTAAAAAAATTATTTGGGCCTGATCAGATTTATATTCGAATTACTATGGTTTTTAGAAGTTCTAGCTATTTTCTGGTGTTTTAAAACTAAAAGTGCAGCCAGCGTCGGATCCACGTAGCAGCCACGCGGCGACACGTCGACGCCACATCGGATGCCAGTAGGCGCCAGTGTGCACGGGGTCAGCGGTGCTGGGGTTTCGCCGGAGCGCGGTCAACGCTTGCTGCCGGCGTCTATGTGCGGAGGAATCTCGCCGCGTTAGCGCTGGAATGGTGAGCGCGACAAGGCAAACGCGGGGGTGTAGGTCGCGGGGTTGAAACCTCATCGGAGGGGTCAACAGCGAGAGGCGGCGGAGGTCGACAGTTCGGCGGCGTCGCGATTTATGCTCAGGGCAGGAAATCGGGCTCTGTTTCTTCCTGCAGCTTCACGGGGACTTGACGAAGACCGGCATCTTGTCCGTTGGCATTGAGGAGAACCGAAAGGTGGAGCTCGTCGTGGAGGCGGCGTCGATCGACCGAGAACAGAGCAGCGGCGGGGGAAAAAATGAGATTGCCGGCATTCTCGTGCAAGAAAAACCAGGGGAAGCAGGTTAGGCGTGTTCGGCGGGGAGTCACGCTCGGAGGAGAACAGAAAGGAGGGGTCGAGACTCACTAGGAAGAGGGAATTTCTCATGGCAACAATGGTGATCACGGGGAAGGTAATTCTGTGGTTTTTGCTTTGATTCAACCACTGCATGTGGGGATTCGGTCTAGCGGGGGCATGGGAAAGTGTATGAGAGCGAGGCACACTCGATTGTGCTCTTGGTTTGGGGAGGAAGGCAGTAGGAGTGACGGGACCCGAGCTCAAGCTTGGCTCGGCAATGGCGGGGTGCAGAGGGCAGAGGCAGAGAGGAAAATGAGAGAGAACAGAGAGCAATGACTGAGTTAGGGCGAGGCATGTGCGGCTTGCGGTGCACTGTGATGTCGTGCGAAGGCTAGCGGGCGGTTGAGGGCCGAGAGCGAGAAAGGGGGGAGGAATTGAAGTCGTCGTAGTCGGTCATGGCGATGGCGTGCAGAGGCGGGAGGAAGCCGTTGGGCAGGCGCACAACGGAGAGCAGAGGGGCAGAGGGGGCAAAAGGGGGTCAACATCGCTGTAGCATCGCGAGGTCCTGAGGCGGGAGGTGCAGGGCGCTGGCATGCGGCAGAGGGAGGCGTTGGCAGGGGGGGGGGGAAAGCTCTACGCCAGTGAGAGGAAGAAGAAAGGAGATTTTGCACTGTAGCCCTAATTCTTTCAAGATCTTAGCAAAAAGGTCCCTGGTCAATGGTATTTCCAAAACAAATAGCTAGGAGCCTCCAATTAAATTGGGATTTTGCACATAGGTCCCTAGAGATATTCCAGGTGCTCTGGTGGGACCCATTTGGTCAGAATTTTTATAATTACTTCATAATGAATTCCCCATTGTGAAAGGTTTTCATGCTTTAATTAATTATTTGGGGTATTTCTACAATTGGTAAAGTGCCCATTAAATTCATAAAATTATATTTTATTATTACTAACATGATTATGAATTTATTTGGCATATGTTATATAATAAAATTTTTATTTTGCTCACAACATGGTTTGCAGGGTTTTTAATTGCCTGGAATTAAGTAAATATGGGAGTGAGTCTTTATTATTTCATGCTATCAGATTCATGATCTGTGCTCAACATGCTTGTTAAACAGAAATGAGACACCTGGGTGTCACAACTCTCCCTCCTTAAAGAAATTTCATCCCGGGATTAAGAACAAGGCGAACTAGAGGGAAGTACGGTGGTCATAGTATACCTGTGTTTGACGACCAAAATCCCGGGTAATGAGTACTCAGAAATTCTTTAGATTCCCAAGTGGACTCATCTTCCGAGTGATTGCTCCATTGAACTTTATAGAATTTGAGGGTTCTTTTATGGGTTGTGCGCTCTTTCTCACCGAGGATCTTTATTGGTTGTTTGGAGTATGTGAGGTCTGGTTGAAGTTGGTCATATTCTTCCAAGATTTTGTCGGTGGGTGGTCTGAGACACCACTTCAACTGAGAGACATGGAAGGTATTATGAACTCCAGATAGATTAGCGGGTAACTCCAGCTTGTAGGCTACTTTTCCACGTCGTTCCAAAATTTGGAATGGTCCAATATAACGGGGAGCTAACTTTCCCTTGACTCCAAACCGTTGTATACCCTTCATAGGCGACACTCGGAGATAGACATAGTCACCTTTATTGAAATATAAGGGCCTACGTCGTCTGTTGGCATACTTCTCTTGACGGCATTTAGCACCTTTAAGATTTGCCTAGATGGTACGAACTTTTTCTTCTGCATCCTTGACAAGGTCAGGACCAAATGTTACTCTTTCTCTAGATTCAGACCAGTTTAACGGTGTTCTACAACTGTGACCATAGAGTGCTTCAAATGGTGACATTTTCACACTCTCCTGCTAACTGTTGTTATATGAGAATTCAGCATAGGGTAGATACTCATCCCAGTTACCACCATGTGTTAAAACACATGCCCTAAGCATATCTTCCAAAATTTGATTGAAATGCTCTGTCTGTCCATCAGTGGCGGGATGGTAAGCAGAACTACGAATTAGGCCTGTACCCAAAGATGCATGCAGCTGTTCCCAGAAACGAGCGACAAATTACGAACCACGATCTGAGATGATGGTTTTGGGTACTCCATGACGACACAGAATTCTTGCAATGTATAGCTCCGTGTATTGTCGTATGCTATATCTATTGTTGACCGGCAAGAAGTGAGTAGATTTGGTGAGTCGGTCCACAATGACCCAAATAGAATCATGCTTACGCGAAGTGAGAGGTAGGCCAACAATAAAGTCCATGCTGATGTCCTCCCATTTCCAAGGGGGAATACTCAATGGTTGAAACAATCCGGCTTGTTTCAAATGGTCAGCCTTAACTTTCTGACAAGTATCATATTCCGCAATATATCGAGCCACTTCTCGCTTCATTCTTGTCCATTAAAAATTCTTCTTCAGATCTTGGTATATTTTATTGCTACCCGGATGGATGGAGTACTTGGAGTGATGTGCTTCATCCAAGATTTTCTGTCTAAGTTCAAAGTCTTTTGGTACTACCAAATGATTATTGAACCATAGGGTACCGTCGGAGTCTTGAGTGAAGCATTTTGCTTTACCCTTCTTAATGTTTTGACGGATATGATTCATACCATTGTCATTTTTTTGTGCAGCAATGATTTCTTTATAAATAGTAGAATGTACACTAAGGTTGCTAATCACTACGGCAGGCAAAACGTGAAGGCTGGGTTCTGAAGCAGTGATGTGGTTGCCATTGTTCTGATATTCTAGTACTAGGTGATGGCAGTGTACCTTCCTGCTTAACGCATCAATGACCACATTGGCCTTGCCCGGATGATAATGAATCTCCAGGTTATAATCTTTAATCAGCTCTAGCTACCGACGCTATCTCATGTTCAGATTAGTCTGGGTAAAGATATATTTTAAGCTCTTATGATCCGTGTAGATGTGCACTAAGTTTCCGAGCAAATAATGCCTCAAAATCTTTAGTGCAAGTACAACTCCAGCTAGTTCCAAATCATGAGTTGGATAGTGCTCTTCATGCTTTCGTAGTTGTCGAGATGCATAGGCAATGACACGACCTTCCTGCATGAGCACACATCCAAGTCCTTTCCCAGATGCATCACAATACACGTCGAACGGCTTGGTGATGTTTGGTTGAGCCAGTACTGCGGCAGTGGTCAATAATTTCTTCAATGCTTGAAATGCTTCTTCACAACTGTTATTCCAATTGAATTTCTTATCCTTTTTCAATAGCTCCGTGATGGGTTTGGCCAGTCGAGAAAATTTTGGAATGAACCTACGATAATATCCACCTAGCCCGAGGAAACTACGTACTTGATGAACCGTCTTTGGTGACTTCCAATCTAGCACATCTTGCACTTGCTAGGATCCACCGAGATACCTTCCGCAGAGACTATGTGACCAAGAAATGGCACACGGTCTAACCAAAATTCACACTTGCTAAATTTTGCATACAGCTTGTGATCTCGGAGGCGTTGAAGAACAATGCGAAGATGCTCAGCATGCTCTTCCTTGGACTTAGAATAGATGAGGATGTCATCAATGAATACTACCACAAATTTGTCCAACTCGAGCATGAATACCAAATTCATGAGGTACATGAAATGGGCAGGGGCATTTGTCAATCCGAATGACATTACTAGATACTCAAACAATCCATATCTAGTAGAGAAGGCGGTCTTCGGAATGTCTTCGGCTCCGATCTTGATTTGATGATAGCCCGATCGGAGGTCAATCTTTGAAAAGACCTTAGCACCAACCAATTCGTCGAAGAGAATGTCTATACAGGGTAATGGGTATTTGTTCTTGATGGTAACTTCGTTAAGAGGCCAATAGTCAATGACAAGGCACAAGGACTTCTCCTTCTTCTTCACAAAAATAGCAGGGCAGCCTCAGGGTGAAGTGCTTGGGCGAATGAATCCCTTTTTCAATAACTCATTCAATTGCTTTTTCAACTCAGCCAGCTCATTCGGGGCCATTTTATATGGGCGACGGGATATCAGAGAGGTTCCTGGTTGTAGCTCTATCTTAAATTCCACGTCACGGTCAGGTGATAGACCAGATATGTCCTCGGGAAACACGTTTGGATACTCACGAATGACGGGAATACTCTCGAGTGATTGCCCTTCCAAGTGATGGACAACCAAGACTTTCGATGAATTGGCATTTAGAGAAAGTGTGTCCTTTCCATGCAAGGGAGAGTTGGTGTGAACGATACGAGACTCGATGTCTAGCATGGCTCTATGGGTTTTCATCCAGATCATACCTATTATTAGGTCGATCTCTTGATCCTTGAGCATGATGAAATCGGTGGGGTAGATCTTTCAATTAATTTCTAGTGGAGCCTTACACAGTACCTCGTTAGCAAAAATTTGTCCAGCAGGAGAGCGGACGGTGTAGCATCTATTTATGACGGTGATGTGGAGTTTATGTTTTTGCACAAAAGCTTTTCTAATGAAGTTATGCGTAGCACCAGAATCAAAAAGTGCAATGACAGGCTGGCGATAGAGCGAGAGCGTACCGATCAGCACAGGTTCGTCCTGAGGGATATCTTCAGCATTGGTGTAGTTCACTTGGACACCATGTGATGGTGCATTCACATTCCTGTTCAGGTTCTGACGTGGGTTACTGTTGTTGTTGTTATTGCGCCTCGGTGCGGTGCAGTTCTTGGCAAAGTGACCGGTACAACCGTAGTTGTAGCATGGATAACTGCTTCCATGATCAACAGGCTATGGGGCACGGGTAGTCTGATTTCCCTGCTGCTGGTATGATGCACAATACTGAGTGTTCTGCTGTTGGTACGGTGCACGGGGTGGGAAGTTCTGCTGCTGGGGTGGCCTCGAGTAGTTCTAACCATATCACCGCTGATACTACTGCTGCGGAGATGCCCGGAAACGCTGTCTGGTAGGTGAAGTGTAAATCAGGCGGTGCTTCGCCTGTGGGGTAGTAGAGGCATTAGCAGGGGCCTTTCTTTTGCGATCTTCTTCTTCAACTTGGCGCATAGCGCCTTCCTGGACAATAGCAGCATTGACCAAGTCGTTGTATGTGCCGATGGCGCCAGGACCGCCTCTAGCTGCTGCTGCAGGCCCTGGTTTTCATGAGCCAAGGTCTCTAGATCCTCTTCCATGAGCTCCATCTCGTGTTGTGCAGCCGTCAACTGATGCTGCAGGTGCTCGTTATGGTTGGCGCGCTGCTGCATAATCACGCCACGTCTGTCAACCTCCTACGCGAGGGTGTCATGCTGTCTAGTGACTTCAGTAACACGAGTCTCGCTCGCCTCAAGAGCAGCGGTCAGCCGCTGAATCTCCCTCTATTGTGCGTCAACCTGTGTTTGCAGATCATTCCTCTGCACCCAGGCCTGCTCGACGTTAGCCACTAGAATCCTGCTGTGGCTGCTAGCCTCCTCATCCAAGTTGAGGAGGTACTCGGAGTAGTGGGACACATGGTGGTACCCCGCGTGATACGTTGGGTAGTCATCGTGGGTGATGCGCCTCACGCGCCTCTGCCAGACCGGGTTGGTCTGGTGCCAGATGGGAATCATCTCAAACAGAGTCCCAGAGAGCGCTGCTATGTGGCGCCCGAAGAAGTGAGTGAGAGCCCTGTGGGTGACTCTCTCCAAGCCCTCATGGAGACTCCCACAAGTCGTCGTGCTCTCATCCCCGCCATGTCGAGGTTGCGCGGGTGAGTGGGCACGCTGATGTGCACCTCAACAAGAGTCACCCCGTGGCGGTGGATCTCACGGCCCTTGTAGGAGGGTGGTTCGTCGTAGCCCAACAAGTATAGCAGATCCCACAAAAGTGTAGGAAAGCCACGGTGGTGGAGACCGGTGGTGTAGCGCCACCCATCGTGCGAGAGCTCCTCAAAACCGTAGTCACCCATCTAGAACAAAAACCCAATGGTGAGTACAGTGTTCCATGGGCAAAATGCACATCACTAACAAGTGTCATGGTGCTGGTAATGATAGCAAAATCACAACAATTTGATTGAGTCAAACTTTCCCTACAGTAAAGATGCATTTCACATAAAGTGCTATGAAATACAGAGACCAAGTTTTTAGTTCATATTTTCCAGCCTCAAGGTGCAATAATACGGCGATGGATTTTTAAAAATGGATGTTGTCTTGAGTGTACCACAGTCAGAAAAGTGGGTATTTTGAACAGAAAATAAGGTCTTAAAAATTGGGGCTAGAACCAAGTTATACTACACTTTCATAGATTTCCAGATTGTATTTATATTCTCAAAAATTTCAAGTAAATCTGGACTTATGAATTTTGCAAGTTCAGGTTGGCAGATTCTATTTCAGGATGACAGAGGCTGAGTGTTTTGGCTCTACTGGACAGAGGAAAACAACAAAATTATGAAATCTATTGGAGATGAAATAGACTTTAAGGGCTTTCCAGATTGGGTTTAAACTCTTGCAAATTCAAAGTATAACTTTAGTTATGAAATTTTTAATTTCAGGGTCATGCTAAAAACAGTGAGTTGACAAATTATACTTGTTCTCTATTTCTGAGGTTGTTACAGTTATGATCGAATTTTAATTTAAATTCTAGGTGATAGGGGAAGTTGAAACCTTTCCGAAAAGTATTTGTATGCCTTATTTAGTTTAGTTATATTGGGATGCATGATACAAAATTCTCTTTTTATGATCCTATTGTTCCTCACAACACAACGAATATTTGGCCGCTACTTAGCGGCACGAATAATTGGTGATGACCCGCACTCAACACGTAAGTCAATCTAAGTATTATGCTAACGGCGTTAGTGTACCTGTAGGAAATCCATTCTAGAAATAATATATCAAATTCAAAAGAAACTACAAAATGAAGCATATTTCTATTAGTAACGATCCATGGAAAAATGATTGCCCCGTGATAAGTCATGAGCCAACAGTGTCTCATATCCGCCTGCGAGCACAGACACCGATATCACGCGTGTCGGTTAAGCATGCACGTACCTTCATTGAAGAAGCCGTAGATGCAAGTAATATAAACAATCATAACCCAGGTTAGCTTTGTCACCACCCTATTATCTACATGGGCAATACTAACGTATCCTCACTCGCAAATGTCGTAGTTTTTGAAAATACGATTTATTTGTTGTATTATCATGGACCACGGCTCTGATACCAGCTGTGGCGCCCCTTCCCGGAGGATCGAGGTCCCGACAGTGCTGATAGCGCAGACACTTGATAATACAACATTGGTCTAAATTTAAGTTGAATATTACATACATACGATGATTTAGAGTGCAGCGGAATAATACAAGTTCATGAATATTTTGAAAACAGCGGAAGCGATAACGTTAAGGACTACGAGCTCGATGATACAGCATAGTAATGGTTCATACCTGAAGAACCATCACTCTAGCAACACACAACATCACTGCGGCGGCAAGTCGGACTCCTAGTGGGCAGTCCAACCCTCAGGGACCTGCATGTCCTAAGGCAGCACATCTATAGGCAACCCTATTTCTTCATTACCTGAAAACACAATGGCACAAAGCCTGAGTTCTATCAAGTTTTACTTACCAATTTAATGGGTTGAACTGAAATATAACTTTAGTGGCAACAATAAGATAATAGAACAATATATAAAGTAAGTACAACAGAAGAGTAGCAATAATCATGATCAACAATAAACATCATAATCAATTTCCAAGTATCAAGTGCGACTACGTGATTAGCACGGTGACCAAGCGGTACTCATTACTGCGAGAGACAGCAATTGTAATCGATTTACACCAGCTGGGAAAACCTGAGATGCACGACACATACGCACCAATTAAGGTCGTATATGGCAACCTTTCACAAGAAAAGCACCTACACCTCAGCCCGGGTGTGGTGACGTTGAGTGGGCATGCCGTTCTGCCAACAGTACTTCATGGTCTGAACCGCCCACTCTAGCAGCAGGAGGGTCAATGACCAACGCACCTTAACCATCCTTAATGCAAGTGACCTTTAATGATACATCGATTTACTAGTGCTCATAGGCTAGCATGCATTCAGTACTGTTCAATACTTGATCAAGGGGCCAACCATGGATGGGCCTAGGTTCAACAAGGCAGGACTACCACAGTCAACACCGATGTGTTGCTGCAAACCTACACATGCATTATCCCTACCCGGTCATAACATCAAATAAACTTCTTTTATTAGTCCCCGTTCCAGTGGTCAAGTTCATTCCTTAGTAATAATAGTACCTTATTAACGAGACTAGCAACTACTAAGCATAGCATAACAGTACCAATTCTATCAAGTTCTAAGATAATAGTATAGGTCATTTGGGTATCATGCAAGGTGTGTTTTAATCAACTCCTATGACCTAATACAACAATAAGTATAGACACTAGTATTATTGTAAACTAGCAAATTTGTAAAGAGGCGAATGTAAACCGGGGCTTGCCTAGATCAACGCTAGTGTTAGCAGCTTCTACTTCCTGCTCTTGAGGGTCAACGTCCTTCTGAAAATCCTCTTCTTGCTCCTGGTTGTCGCTGCCTATATGATAGAATGGTATTTAACGGCATTAGCGAAATACCGTTGAACGCAATAATATGATGCATGCAAGCACATCGTATTTTAATATTAATTAAAAATTATTTATGTTCTCAAAGCCATATGCTTCTGAGAAGGTGGGTTGTTAATTAAGATTTTAGGTATATATATTTTTTATGTAATTAAACAAGGTAAATGAGTATTATAAGTAAATAAATTAATTAATTAAGTAAATTTATGTTTCTGGACATATGTGATTTACTATGTATAGAGACTTATATGAGTGATTTTTAGGCCAAGTGGCAAGGGCAGATTATTTACAGAATAATTACTAGAATTAATCTAAGCAAACACACTAAATAATTTTTAGAGCCTAAAGTAATTCATATTTTATGAAACAAAAATTTTTGGTGGTAGATAATCTTGTGTTTACTAAGCATGCCAAGAATCAGGATTTAATTTTATACCTAGAATTTCTGGTGAATTATTTGGTGTTTTGACAATTAAATGAATTAATACAAATACATGTACAGAGACAGTGATTTATCATTTTACTAAAATAGAGCACTTCAAGATGAGTCTAACAAAGTTTATTTGGGCCTGATTGGGTTTATATTCGAATTACTATAGTTTTTAGAAGTTCTAGCTATTTTCTGGCATTTTCTGGTGTTTTAAAACTAAAAGTGCAGCCACGTCGGATTGACGTAGCAGCCACGCGGCGACACATTGACGCCACGTCGGATGTCAGTAGGCGCTAGTGTGCATGGGGTCAGTGGTGTTGGGGTTTCGCCGGAGCGCGGTCAACGCTCGCTGCCGACGTCTATGCGCAGAGGAATCTCGCCGCGTTAGCGCTGGAATGGTGAGCGCGATGAGGCGAACATGGGGGTGTAGGTCGCGGGGTTTAAACCTCACCAGAGGGGGACGACGGCGAGAGGCGACGGAGGTCAATGGTTCAACGGCGTCACGATTTATGCTTGGGGCAGGAAATCGGGCTCCGTTTCTTCCTGTAGCTTCACGGGGACTTGACGAAGACCGGCATCTTGTCCGTTGGCATCAAGGAGAACCGGAAGGTGGAGCTCGTCGTGGAGTGGCGTCGGTCGGCCGAGAACAGAGCAGCGACAGGGAAAAAAATGAGATTGCCGGCGTTCTCGTGCAAGAAAAACCAGGGGAAGCGGGTTAGGCGTGTTCGGTGGGGAGTCACGCTCGAAGGAGAATAGAAAGGAGGGGTCGAGACTCACCAGGAAGAGGGAATTTCTCACGGCAACAATGGTGATCACGGGGAAGGTAATTCTCTTGTTTTTGCTTCGATTCAACCACTGCGCGTGGGGATTCGGTCTAGCGGGGGCATGGGAAAGTGTATGAGAGCGAGGCGTACTCGATTGTGCTCTTGGTTTGGGGAGGAGGCAGTGGGAGTGACGGGACCCAAGCTCAAGCTTGGCTCAGCAATGGCGGGGTGCAGAGGGCAGAGGCAGAGAGGAAAATGAGAGAGAACAGAGAGCAACGACTGAGTTAGGCGTGGCGTGTGCGGCTTACGGTGCGCTTTGATGCCATGTGAAGGCTAGCGGGCGTTTGAGGGCCGCAAGCGAGAAATGGGGGAGGAATTGAAATCGCCGCAGTCAGTCATGACGATGGCGTGCAGAGGCGGGAGGAAGCCGTTGGGCAGGCGCGCGGCGGAGAGCAGAGGGGCAGAGGGGGCAAAAGGGGGTCAACGTCGGAGAGCAGAGGGGCAGAGGGGGCAAAAGGGGGTCAACGTCGCTGTAGCATCACGATGTCCCGAGGCGGGAGGCGCAGGGCGCTGGCATGCGGCAGAGGGAGGCGTCGGCGGGGGCGGGGGGGGGGGGGGGGAAGCTCTACGCCAGTGAGAGGAAGAAGAAAGGAGATTTTGCTTTGCAGCCCTAATTCTTTCAAGATTTTAGCAAAAAAGTCCCTAGTCAATGGTATTTTCAAAACAAATAGCTAGGGGCCTCCAATTAAATTGAGATTTTGCACATAGGTCCCTAGAGATATTCCTGGTGCTCTGGTAGGACCCATTTGGTTAGAAGTTTTATAATTATTTCATAATTAATTCCCCATTGTGAAAGGTTTTCATGCTTTAATTAATTATTTGGGATATTTTCACAATTGGTAAAATGCTCATTAAATTCATAGAATTATATTTTATTATTACTAACATGATTATGAATTTATTTAGCATATATCATATAATAAAATTTTTATTTTGCTCACAATTGATTTGCAGGGTTTTTAATTACCTGGAATTAAGTAAATATGAGAGTGAGTCTTTATTATTTTATGCTATCATATTCATGATCTGTGCTCAACATGTTTGTTAAATAGAAATGTGACGCCTGGGTGTGACTGCATGAAGGCCTGGGCCCAGCTCGGATGCACAGAGATTTAGAAGGGCAGAACGAGCTGCAATGAGATCCGGAGGACGACTGGTGAAACGAGCAAACGAGGTCTTTCGGCAGGGAAAAAACCAGACGGATGTGGATCCTGCTGGTCTAAAATGTCATTTTTATTGGGACAAGTTTTGAATCATAAAACGTCGCTTTTACTGGGATCGGAGGTAGTACATTTTTTTGACTATCTGTTGCAAACTGCAGCTAGATGGAGGCGCTTAATTGTTGCCGTGTGATTTCCGCCGGTATAGTAGGTCAGTATGTCATCACTGCCACTGCCAGGACGCAACACCAGGAAAGAGACCGGTTCAAGTCAAGTCAATGACGGTCACTAGTACACCATAATGACGACCCTGCGTTACAACGGAGCCGTGCATATACATCAGTACTAATTCAGTCCTCATAATGGAGCAAGCAACTTCTCACTGATATCTGCTCTTCCATTTCTCTCGTCATGCGCCTCCTTCTTGCTGCTGTTTTTGGGATTCTTTTCTCCATTCACAATCCCTCATGCTCTGCAGCTACAAACACACTATCACCCGGCTATGTACTCACCGGCAACAAGACGCTTATGTCCAGCAACGGCAAATTCGCCCTCGGCTTCTTCCACACAGGCAGCAAGTCCTCAAACGACACCCTCAACTCATACCTGGGCATATGGTTCAACAAAGTCCCCAAATTGACTCCCGTGTGGAGTGCCAACGGAGATAATCCAGCTGCCGACTCTGCTGCACCGGAGCTTTCGATCTCTGGTGACGGCAACCTAGTCGTGTTAGCTCACGACACCATCATCTAGTCTACCCAAAGCAACATCACAACTAATGCCACCATCGCTGTATTGTTGGACAGCGGAAATTTTGTTCTTCGGAGCTCATCTAACTCTTCAGACATATTTTGGCAGAGCTTTGACCACCCGACGGACACCCTTCTCTCTGGTGCAAAGCTCGGGCGGAACAAGATCACCGGCCTGAATCGCCTCCTTGTCTCAAGGAAGAACTCTATTGACCAAGCTCCAGGTGTGTATTTTTCGGATATGGGTCTTGATGGAATAGGCAGGTCTTCATGGAAATCATCTGTAACATATTGGTCTAGTGGCAAGTGGAACAGTAGATTCAGATTCTTCGGCTCAATACCAGAGATTTCTGGGCCCACTATTTGCAATTTTACATTTGTCAACAATGACCAAGAGGTTTACTACATGTATACCTTGTGGGATGATAATATAATTGTCCAGGATCTGCTAGATGTCTCCGGCCAAAGGATATCACGCATATGGAACTCGCATGATTGGGTTACGTTCAGCTACGAACCAAAATATCAGTGCGATGTCTATGCAGTCTGTGGCCCTTACACAATCTGCAGCAATAATGCTAATCCAGTATGTGACTGCATGAAGGGATTCTCTGTAAGGTCACCGAAGGACTGGGAGCTAGGGGACAGGACAAGTGGGTGCATTAGAAATACTCCATTGGATTGCAGTAATCACGACGACAAAAATGAAACTGGTATGATAGATAAATTCTACTCTATACAAAGCGTTAGGTTACCCCAAAATTCTGTAGGCATTCCACATGCAGCAAGTGCTACTGAATGCGCACAAGTTTGTTTGAATGACTGCTCGTGCACTGCACATTCATATGACAAAGGTGGCTGCTCTATCTGGCATGATGAACTGATTAATGTAGCTGCTAAAGATAATGGAGAAGTTCTTTACCTTCGCCTTGCTGCAAAAGAGGTGCAAACACAGAAAAGCAACAGAAGAGGAATGATCATTCGTGTTACCTGTGGTGCAATCATCGCATTGTTGGTTTTCATCTTTCTACTTGTGATTTGGAGGATGAGAAAAGGGAAGATGGACGACCATGGGGGTGGAGCTGGAATTATTGCATTCAGGTACACTTATTTGCAGCGTGCCACAAAAAATTTCTCAAATAGGCTGGGTGGAGGTAGTTTTGGTCAGGTATTCAAGGGGTACCTAAGTGACTCGGTCAACATAGCAGTGAAGAGACTAGATGGTGTCCGCCAAGGAGAGAAGCAATTCAAGGCTGAAGTGAGTTCTATTGGGATCATCCAACACATAAATTTGGTCAAACTTATTGGGTTCTGCTGCGAAGGTGATAAAAGGCTTCTTATGTATCAATACATGCCAAACAGTTCTCTTGACAACCACATATTTCAAAACCATGGTACAACTTTGGGCTGGAACATTAAATACCAAATTGCTCTTGGAGTTGCTAGAGGGCTAGCATACTTACATCATAGTTGTCGAGATTGTATAATACACTGTGATATCAAACCAGAGAACATACTTCTAGATGCTTCATATGTTCCAAAAATTTCAGATTTTGGGATGGCAAAGTTTTTAGGGAGGGATTTCAGCCGTGTTGTGACTACAATGCGAGGAACTATTGGGTATCTTGCCCCCGAGTGGATCAGCGGAACAGCTATTACATCAAAAGTTGATGTTTACAGCTACGGGATGGTTCTGCTAGAGCTCATCTCAGGAAGTAGAAACTTTAATACAGAAAAATCTAGCAATGGTGATCAGGCAAATTATTTTCCGGTGAAAGTTGCACACAAACTTCGTGATGGAAACATTGCGAGCCTTGTGGATGCAAAATTGCATGATAGTGTGAACATGGAGGAGTTTGAAAGAGTTTGCAAAGTTGCATGCTGGTGCATTCAAGACAATGAATTAGATCGACCTACAATGGCTGAGGTGGTACAATTTCTGGAGCACATATTTGAGCCTGGTATGCCTCCAGTGCCAAGATTTCTCCATGCTATTACAGGAGGATCACACACTATGTGAGAAATGTTTTTTTCTTGGGTGTTGATCGTCAGCATGTCTTGCAATGTACGCATAAATTTGTAGTTAATTATATATAGACATAACCTTCTATTTGAAGTCAGGAATAAGATGTAGTTATAATATATTTATAAGATTTGTATATGTTGAAACATATTGTTGTAGATGGAGTTCAACTTTTTATTTATTTATTTTAGAAACACACCACCATAGCGTCGCCTTCTTTGGAGGCCAGGTGCGGAAGCGGGGGGATCAAACCCCCAATACCATCGACGCACTTTGGAGGCCAATAAGAGAAGGAGAAGGGTAATAGAATCTTGGTTGACCTACAACTATAACGCCACCAACTGTACTACATCGGCTAAGAGATATTCTTCAGCTGACACTACGGGAAAACCGTTGTTTGCCGAGTGCCTACTTTTTTGCTGAGTGTAAAATATCGGGTACTCGACAAACACGCACATTTGTCGAGTGCCAAGGGAAAGACACTCGACAAAAAACAAGCACATGGCAAATGGAGCCTTTGCCGATTGTCAGCATCGTAACCACTCAGCACAAAAATTGGTACTCGACAAAACTTTATTTTTTGCCGAGTGTCCACCGTCGTAACACTCGGCAAACCCGACATCCATCAAACTTGGGTGGCCGTTAGTTCTTTGCTGAGTGTGTGAAGCACGCGTCCCCAACGGTATTCTGGGTCTCTTGTTGAAGTTACACTGGCCTGGTATGGTGCACACTGCTGATGGAGACAGGTGTGTACCACGTTTGACCGTTACTACCTCGCTTCGGATGCTGAGCTCCACAACAAGGCGGAGCGAGTTGTGGCCGAGTTGTGGATAAGTCTTACCGCACTATATTGCCGAACATATCATATTCATATAACATTCTCCAAATACATTTTGATACATCATGTGTATATGTGGGAAGTCTTCAGATGCCCAGTAGGTCAGGGGGCACGGGCTATTCAACAAGCAAAGAGAGCCTATCCGAAGCTTGCGACAAACATGATAGCATCCATGCCGTTGTTGATTACAATGCTAAACACCACCATAAGATCAATAAGACAAAGGCAAGAGAGATGTACCTGACCCGAGAGCAATACGTTGAGGTAAATGTACAATAGTAATTCTGTCATTTACTTGATGTTATGGTATTTCATGACATCATATTTATCTCCTTATATGATGTATAGGTGATTCTATACTGGTCTGCATTGTATCCTGAGGCCTAGGATGCGTTGGTGAGATGTTGGACAAAGGACGTCTGGGTGGAGAAACACACCGCTGCCCGTGAGCAGCGTTTGATGATGCCAGGTACCGCCCACCATTAGGACAGTCTTAACCTCCAGCAATACGGTGCATGATACGTATGTGAAACTTCTAACGCTTAATTTTACATGATTTTATTATTCAAATGCTCAATTATGCATAATTGATAACCATATTGGTCACGTTTGCCGAGTGCCAAGACCAAGACACTCGGCAAACATGCTGAGGGTTTGCCGAGTGCCTGCTGCAGGCACTTGGCCAACATGGACAAGTTGCCGAGTACCTGCCACCACGCACTTGGTGAAGCCTGAGACCTTTGCCAAGTGCCTAGTCAAAGAGGCACTCAGCAAAATATTCGTCAGCCATTTTATGCCGTCAAGTGCCTTTTTTTTTTGCTAAGCGCGTAGATAGCACTCGGCAAAAGCTTTGCCGAGTGCCCGATTTTTGACACTCGGCAAAGAGTACTGTGCCGTGAGACTTGCCGTCGAGCGCTCTTTGCCGAGTGCTTTTCCCCTTTGCCGAGTGCCCGAGGCACTCGGCAAACGCTCTATTTCCCATAGTGTGAAACCAAACAACATTCAAGTAATGCAAAAAAAAAAAGTCACTGAGAAGAACTCTCAACTGATATATTCATTGGGATCTGTATCACTAACAATCGTTAGCTATTATTGCTTTGGCGGCACATCTCTTAAGCTTTCCTTGTATTGCCTTCAGATGTGTGCTTGAGATTCAAAGGGGGTTCCATCAGTGCTCGAGGCATGCACGCCATAAGGGAAGCTTTTATTGATCATATAGAACAGTTACATCATGTGCGACAACACCCAAAATAAAACCCGGGGTTTCATCAACCCAAGTACAAGAAGTGTTTGTGATAAAAGCTTGCCTAGCCAAACCATGAGCTACCATATTCGCTTCACGATCAACATGTCTCATGGAGATTTCAGTCATATCTTGCCATATTCCCATGCCCTCATCATAGATAGACATAATGGGGGTAGCCGAGAAGCCCCCATCTTGCATCGTTGTCACCACTTTAAGGCAGTCAGTTTGAAATACTAACTTACTTGCCCCAATGCATTAAGCCAGGATTAGTCCATCATGCAAGGCACAAACCTCTGCCATATGAGCATCCACCACATGAGGTATGAATTTGTTGGAAGCAGCAATAACTCCTCCATGGCTATCTCTGATAACAATCCCGGTACTCCCACTGTATGAATTCTCGTTAAAAGATGCATCAATATTTACCGCTAAGTAACTAACCTTCAGCTGCACGAGCCCAACATTGTCTAACCCTTGCTATTTTCTTCCTTGACAACTTATAGTTCATGGCGACTATAGACATTGCCGATCTATGCGAGCTTTCGATTTTTTCACCATGGACAAAGCGCCTCCGTTCCCACCAAATATACCAGCCCCCAGTGAGTATTAATTCAGTGAAACCAACCTCAAGGCCATGCGCCTGTCCTCCTCGATTAACAACAGTAGCGATAATTTCAGACGTTGAATGAAGATTTTCCGACAATAGCTCAATCTCCCTCCAAACCCCTATAGCCTGCCACACAGCTTGTGCCCGATCACACGTAAACATCATATGCTTTGTGTCTTCCTGATTCGATGAGCACAACGGGCAGGACGAGTCTTCACCAACGTGCGTACTTACATGGACTGCTCGATATGGTATATGATCAATGCAGAATCCGGCGTCCATGAATCTTAATTTTCCCTAGGATATCAGCTTTCCACAATTTTTTTTCCCAAATTTCTCTACGGCCATCCTCTTCCTGAGCCCAGTAGCCTTCCTCATCAAATTTCGGTGTCCACTGGCAATGATATGCTGATTTGACAAAGAACAAGCAATTCTTGTTGAAGTGCCACGCTACTGGATCCTCACTTTCAAGTGTTAAGGGAATTTGTAGTATGCGTGTACATCAACCGAACTGAAGATTGAGCTCACCAGATCGACATCCCATTGCCCTATTAATGGGTCAATCAATTGTTGGACTCTTGTAATAATATTCCTTCCCCTTATAGTTTGGACCTTAAGGTTTGGACTACTGGGCAACCACTTATCCTCCAATATATCTATTCTTGATCCATCACCAACTCTCGTAGATGTAGCCATGTTTGAAGCACTCAAGACCTGCCAGCACACTTTGCCACGTATACGAACTCCCTTGTTTTGGTTTTGCATTTAGAAGATTCCCATCTGGGTAGTACTTAGCATGAAGTACACGGGCACACAGAGATTCAGGTTCAGAGATGAGCCTCCAAACCTGTTTAGCTAACTTTGCAAATCATGAAAACCCATACCTCCTTTATTTTTTGGCATGGCATATAGAGTTTCCACCATTGTTGCCAATGAATACGTTTCTGTTCCTCCCCATCGCCCCACCAGTATTGAGACATGGCATCAGTCATCCCTTTGCAGATTTTATTGGGGAGTATGTATACCATCATCATGAACACTAGGATTGCTTGAGCAACATACTTTATCAGGATTTCCTTCCCACCTGTACTGAGTAGCTTTTCTTTCCAACCTGATATTCTAGCACGCACCCGATCCACCAAATGCCGGAAGCAGTCTGTTCTATCGACCCCAACCAGAACCGGTAGCCCCAAATATTTGTTAAAAATTGATTCTATCATAATATTGAGAATGTTGCAAACTACCATTTTCTCCTCTACATCGGTATTTCCGGAGAAAAAGATACTGGATTTCCCTTCACTTATTTTCTGCCCCGAGCTATCACAATATTTTGTCAAGATATCCTTTAAACACTCAGCATTCCTACTGCTCACTTTCATGAGGATTAGAGAATCATCAGCAAAAAGCAAATGTGAAATCTAAGGGCTATTACGGCAAACCTTAACCCCCTCTAGCTCCCCGCGATCTTTTGCTCTTCTCAGCATACGCGATAATCCTTCAGCCACCAGTAGAAATAGTAAGGGGATAGAGGGTCGCCTTGACATATACCTCGTGTTGGCACAAAAGAGTTTGTTTCCATATCATTGGACCATACATTATAGGACACAGATGTAACATAGGGCATTATTAGTTTGACCCATTGCTTATGAAAACCCAGCTTCAACATTATCCTTTCTAGATAGTTCCATTCAACTCTATCGTATGTCTTATGCATGTCCAATTTCACAGCACACAAGCCCGATTTCCTCGTCTTCCTCTTAATAGAATGAATACATTCATAGGCCACAAGAATATTATCTGTGATTAGTAGTCCTTTCACAAATGCACTCTGCTGCTCACTAATGATATCAGGCAAGATCACTCTGAGTCTATTTGCTAACATTTTGGATATAACTTTGTAGACAACATTGCACAAACTGATCGGTCGGAATTTTGCCACTGTTTCTGGATTTTCTACTTTTGGGATCAATACAATAGTAGTATTATTCCATCCGCTCGGTATTGTGCAGGACTTAACAGCATGTAAAACTTCAGATATAAGATCATTACCAAGCAGTGACCAAAACCTCTTGTAGAAAATAGCATGCAAACCATCTGGCCCGGTGCCTTCAAGTCGCCAATATTAAATAGGGCCATTTTAACTTCTTATTCCATGAAGGGTGCTAATAGCGCTCCATTCATCTCATTTGTCGCCTTACGTGGAACAATTTCAAACAGTGAGCTGTCAATCTCTCCATTCTCCTTTGTAAGAAGATGCGAGAAATAATCCCTAACCATTCCACACATAATATCCTTATTATCCTTCCTTACGCCCTGGTCATCTATCAAACCCTTAATCTTATTACGTTTCCTTCTCATAGATGCATATCGCTGGAAGAAAGAAGTATTGCGATCTCCATGTCTGAGACAGTTTGCATGTGCACGCTGGACCCAGATCAATTCTTCTTGCTCCATGAGCAATTCAATCCTGATAAGAAGCTCTTTTTGTGCAACCAAATTTTCATCCGTCAGCAGACCCCTACATTTCTGTTCTAGCTCTCTTTTAAGCTTCTTCATTCTTCTCACTGGACCCTTGAGGGTTTCTCGATCCCAGGCATGAAGTTAATTATCGTGGACCATGCTTGTTTTCTACATAAAGCTCGACCCCTCCCCACGGGCAGTTGCACGAGCCCACGCCGCCTGGACCATGGCTTCCATTATCTCTTCTTTCAGCCATCTAGCTTCAAAGTGCTTGAGGCTATGGTTCACACCAACCTCCACCCGATCCTCTGTATCAACAAGAATCGGTCAGTGGTCCGATTTAACCATCCCCTCATGAGATAATTTCACGTTAGGAAAGAGTATGTTCCATGTGGCATTTGAGACACCACAGTCTAACCTTTCCCTTATTTTGCCCCTTTGCCAAGTGAATTTATCTCCATGAAACCCCATGTCGGATAAACTACAGTTCCCCAATGCCTGGTGGAAGGCCTGCAGCTGATGGTTAGTTCTTGGCCTGCCCCCTTCTTTTTCATGATTAAAGAGGATTTCATTGAAATCACCAAAAACCATCCATGGTAGTGGTGAATAAGCATGCAGAGTTCTCAGGACTTCCCTGGTCTTCTCCTTTTGATCCCACCACGGTTCTCCGTAGAGACCCATCAATCTCCATTCCCCATTGCCATGCACAACAGTATCGATGTAGTTCTCTGTCACACCAGTCACACTGATTTTACTCTCACTTCGCCAACACATCACCAGACCCCCACTCCTGCCCTCACTTTCGTGGATAGCAAGACAATCACAGCCTAGCTTTCTTATCAGATTTTCTGCCTTAACTTTACCCAGATGTGTTTCAAACAGCAAAAAAAACATTGGGTTTTGTGCTCCTCTAGACATCCAGAAGAGCACGCACTGCCCGGGCACTTGCGAGCCCGCGGCAGTTCCATGCTAAGAGTTTCATTGTGCCCGGTCACTCTCCTCAAAGGAGAGCACCGATCTTGCATTAGTGTTTGTATGTCCACCAGCCACATTATCTCCTTCCCTCCTCGGCCATTTTTTCTCCTGCGCCTGTGGGACTAACCGGCGTCCCATGCTGTGTAGAGCTTTCCAATAAGTTAACTTGCATGGCAACTCTACCATGAGCATCATTTCGTGTTGCATGATCTTCAGTAGAAAAATCCATATCATATGTCTCCTCATACAACCCATCTCCCCTCCCAAAGCATCCTTTGAATGAACTCCATCTCTACATTCAATCACCTCATGTCCCATACATCGGCAAAAGAAACAAAAACTTGGTAACTTTTCATACTGTACCGGATATTTCATTTTTTTCCTTCAAAGTAATTGGGACCACTCGAATTAGTGGCTTGTTTAGGTCAAGCCTGACCCTAGCTCAAAGATATGGTGTGGAGTTGATTTTCCCTTCATTAACGACCACCTTAATGAGCTCACCAACCTTCTTTGCAACCTTCTCCACTAGCTCTTGTTTTGTTTATCAGGCCATCCGGAACCCCCTGGATCCTAGTCCACACCGGGATACTATCCAGTTTATATGACAAAACATTAGAGAAACCATCATATTCTTCTAAGACAACAACTGATCCTCTAAACAACCAGAGCCTCCCATCCATCACCCTTGACCAATCTCCCAAGCAATAAAGTTGGACCAGAAACAAGTTTGGGTGATCAAGCGCCTTGAAGGTTACTTCTTTTTCTGCCGACCAAGCGTTTCTCATAGCATTGAAAAGTGTCACGTGACTAAAGGGTTTTGTCGTATGAACCCTAAAGATCACGATCCAGCGAACCTCCTTCACTAGATCCTCATATTCTCCGGAGAGAACAAGGTCCTCTTCTTCCTCTCCTTGTAAATTCAAACCCTCCAGATGTTCTTCCAAAGACGGCGCGCTCTCCTCTCCTCCTGTTTCAAGCGCAGCCCCCTTCTCCTTCTCATGATCTGCCATGCGGCCCTATCGTGTGACACCCAAACCCCATAAAGGTGTGCAAGGCGTTAGGGTGGACAAAGATCAGGGAGATCGGGATGATCTCCACGACATGTTGGTGGACTCCAACGGTGCTGCCAGAGGAAACACGAAACCCTAGGGGTAATTCAGGGCGGAGTGCTTGTTTGTGTGCGGGCGGAGGAGTGTGGCAGACGTGCTCTCCTTGTAGATTACGTTAATTACATGTTCCATCAGTGCTTTGTTTGGAATAACCCTAATTCGTGTTCTCATACCTGCTGGCTTTGTTTATACAAAATAAAACCTTGTTTCATATAAAATATATTTTTTTAAACTGTGTTTCACATAAAATATAAAACACCACAAACTTGTTTATAGTGTGACCCATATATTCACACACACTGGCGGACCCAAGGCCCGGCGAGCCTGGGCGCCTGCCCGGGCTCCTTGGCAGCTGCGGAGCGTGAAGCAGCCCAAAGATTAACGATAAATGCTAATGTACTGCTATCCAGCGCTGATGAGTGATGAGGTTGCTGCACGGAATGGATTGCCAGCCAGTGCAGCGCTTTGTCACTACGATCCAGAAATGCTGCAGTGTGCGGCACCTATGATTGGACTGGGTTGGATTGACATACGACCGTAATTTCGTGCTAATTTACTTCAAGTAATATGCTAATACAAATTAAATGATTAGTGATAGTGGTTATTTATTTGCGAGCCTAGAGGCCAAATGATGTGAACTTCTTACTATTGTCGTTGCACCACAACTCTGAGCTTATATTTCTTCCTTGTATCAACTAGGGAAGGCGGCGCGCTCCGCCGCGCTGATTGGGCGATGTCATCGACTCATCGTGAAGTTTAAGTTTATTGAGAGGTTTTTTTAATGAATCAGTCACCTTTTACAGTTTTTGATCTCGAATTATGAAGGCGGTAATCTGGTTTGTCCTGTGATGAATAAGTTCTAAGGAGGATTAACGCCCATTGTAATTTGCACTGACTTTGTAGTATTGCTGGCAGCCTCGAACAGTGACTTTTTTATATATATTTTTGTTTTTCATGTTGCGCTGGCACTGTAACCTACACAAGTGGCGCGTTGGTGCTACATGCGGAAGAAGAAGTCATGATGTATGGAAAAAGCAAAGCATCAGCGACAGAATAGCCACAGTGAATGTCCGCAGAACAGGCAAGACCGCTGACATGCAATACATCAGCAGAGGAAGAACAGCTAGGAAAACGAACAGGAAGGGCAATGAAAAAATATCTGAGAATGCAGTCAGGGAAGGATAAAATGTAACCTATAAATCAGCACGCAGACAACAGAGAGTCCGGCGAAAATCCCCGACACAACATAGATGCAGGCGACAATGACGATATGATTAACCAGCACGAAAACAAAGGCCGGAAGAACATGAGGTAACAGGAACAGGAAAACAAAAGGGGAAAACCAAACAATACGGCAAGGAAACAAAAGATTATCTCACCTGCAAAGCAAAGCACAGGCAGCACAGAGCACGACGGCTAGATCCAACGATTGATTACAACCGAGCCACACATGAAGAGGGAAAAACAACGGTCAACAGAAGGAGGAACAAAACGCACTCAAACCCGAGAAAAGAAAAAGGCAGTACAATGTACCCTCACATGCCACACGACCGCGGCGCAGAAGACAACAGCAAGGCGACCAAGCAGAACAGAGACGCCGGCGGCAACCCAAGAACCAAAACGAATACACAAGAAAGGAAAAAATGTCAGGCGATATGGAGAGGAATAAGAAGCGGAAGAAGAGGAACGGATAGGGAGGGAGATCGAGAGAACCTGAAGGCGGATCGGCTGCGGGAGGGGAACGGAGCCGAGCAGAAGCAGCAGCCCCCAAGGCAGAAGAAATGAGAGCAAAGGACCAGTCAATGCTTCCGAGATGAAACAGAGAGACAAAGCGGCAGAGAAGAGCGGCCACGCGGCGAGCTGCGGCAGACCACGTGCCGACGACCGACGACTCTCCGTGCACGAACCCGCGGGCCGCGAAAGGAGGCTCGCACACGGGCCACCATGGGGGACAACAGAGGCCCAGAAGACAGCGGCGAGACGCGCAACACAAGACCGACGCTGATGAAGCAGGTGAAAACACGTCGGTAAAAACTGACGTGTTCGGTAAATAAAGTGCACACGCCGGTGAAAATGCTGTGAGCGCCGAAAATCCTTCCCGAGTCAGCTTATGACTATTAGTAATCCATACCGAGGTTTGTCTGGGCAAGCAATAGCTATGGGTCATGGTAAATTGTTAGCGATCAATTTATTTTAAAATTTTAGTGAGTCAATTTCTATCAAATGTCACCACTCTCCTCGCGACATTGGTTAGAGCGATGAGCATGAACTCCCGTATGACCCGAGTCACAGCACCCTCTTAAGATGAAAATTAAGGAACATTTCTTCATGGTTAAGTCTTTACAATTTCTATCATACAAACATTTTCTTAATACTGAGTGGTGTTTAGTTCCAAAAATATTATGGTTATCACCTATACTTTTATTAGCGATCGATATGTTTGTGAGAACATATTTTCCGTTGTGATATTCGCCTAGACTTCACAAAATTTTTGGATCCACCACTGTATTCACATAACCATATTTTATTTCTTACCTTGGAAGCTATTGGTTCATAGCCTTCACCAATATTTACTATGTGTTGTTTTATTTAAGCTTGTACATTGCCGAAAGCATGTCCCTATGACGTTGTGGCAAAGCATATTATTCTGATCCTTCCTTTTCGTGATGATCTACATTACAGTTTTGTACTATTGAAACACAAACTGTCTTTCATAATTCAATAACCAGAAGTTTTTTTATGCAAACTCATAACCGGAAGTTAGAAAGGGCAGTCTTCTCCCGGCCATCCAATCCGACGTTGTAGTATTCTGCAACGTAATCTCTGACCAATGTTTCCCTGTACAGAGGAGGGTTCTCCTCGGAGAGAAGCTCCTTGATTGGACCATAAAGTCTCGTCGAAGCGGGATGGAAATGCGTGCTGAAAAAACACGCGATTGATACCCTCGGTCCTGCATTCTTCGCCACCACTCTGTGTTCTACACTTCTGAACTTGTCGTTGGAGATCAACTGAACAGTTTAACGAAGAAATCAGCCCCAAAATTTCAAGTGCACCACAAAAGTTTGTTCAATTCAAATTTGGATATGATTTTTTGCATACCTGCAAGAGATCAGCTACGTTGACAATGAACGCTCCAGGGGTCGGCGCAACATCGACCCAGCGACCATCATGGAAGATCTGGAGGCCACCAATTTCATCCTGCAGAAGTATGGTCAGGAAGCCCGAGTCGGAATGCCTGCTCGTCCCGATGGCAAGTTCTGGCTGCGGGCATGGAGGGTAGTAATGGGACAGTATGATCTGTCCCTGGTTGCACTCTATACCTGTCAAGTAGCTCGGGTTAAGGCCAAGAGCCTCAGAGAGAAGCTCGAACAATTTGTCCCCCAATTTCTTCACTTGTTTGGCATATTCAAAGAGTGCATCCCTGCAGATCATCATATACATGAATTACTATCAGTATAAGCCTAAGTAATATTCTTGAACATGTACAGTTTAATAAAATACTACCTCGAGATGGGAATTGTTGACATTCCGACAATTGTTTTAGCTTAATTCACTAAGTTTCTTGTCTGAACGTCAACAAATGAAATATGGAGGGAGTACTAGTTTGCAGAAGTCAGCCAAACATAACATCTGATCGCTGAAGTTTCTACGGCTTCCGTATAGTTTATTTTTCTTGCATAGCTCAAAACAGAGTAGCACCAATTTCTGATGGTCAGAGCAGAAAACAGCGGTTAACAGTTGTGATGAATGTAGTAGGAAACTAAATCTATTCACCATTTTTTTTTGCAAGGTTCAGAAATGCTACGAAGAAAAGTCCCTGCGCGTCTTTCACAGAATGAGCTGTTGAAATACATAGTTAACAAAGATTTGAGCACCGTAATTAATTAAATTGTATCTGGTCACAAGCGATATCCTTGAGTGACAAGGTTTCTCGTATCTAGAGCAAAACAAACTCAAACTCTAACTGAGTTATAGGGTGGTTTTTACAATTAACCCTTCTTAATTCCCATCTAACCTTCTCTCCCTTCTCAAGTCCTTTTATTCTGTTAAATTAATTAGGATCGATGCAATGTTTTGCATATTTAGAAAATCCATATATGAAAACAAACGGCACACGCAGTATTTGTTTACCGAGTTTCTTCGTCGCAAAAGCTGGACACAAGGTTCAAAAACAAAGGCTCAAAATATTAACAAGATGGATTACATTAAGCCATGCAAATGAAAAACAACTTCTCGTCCCTGAGTTTGAAATTCCCACCCATAAGTCATTTTGTTACAAATTCCCACACACCCACTGAGTTTTGTTGCAAAAAACACCCCAATTTACACATGTTTAATTTATTCAATATGTTTTTATTTATTTGGAGTAGTTGATGATGTTCTTACAAAAAATATGAAATTTTAGAAGTATAATCTTTAAATTTTTATAGAGAATATGTAGTAAAAATATTAATTAAAGTTTGATCGGTGTGTTTGACAATAAAGTTTAAAATTTGAATATTTTTCATAAAAATATAAAGAATTAAAAAAACTAAAAATATCTAACAAAGTTAAACTTATTTTATCTCTACAATCTATTAATTTAGATGAATACGTTCATTCAAAAAATCTGCCGTACGCCCATAAAGTTAGAGATTGAATCCAAATTGGTTTTGTACCTTCCATATCAAGCACTGAATTCAAAAAATCATAAATCCCTCGTTCGGAGTTTAAATGAGGCAAACTTGGACTCTATGTCATAGCTCTCGAAAAGTTCTACAACTTTTATATTCAATAGAAGTCAAGATTTCGCCGTTTTGGTTTCTAAATTTATGATACAAAAATATTTATTCTGATTCGGACTCTTCTTCGCAGATCCCTATCCAGAGCCCATATCTACTAACTCCAAAGTCCAAATAATATAATCCACATATGTTTCAAAAAGGTCTCGACGAGATCTACAACTTTCTTGTTTTAACTTTTCTTATTAGAGCATGTTTTCAAATTCAAAATCATGTCGTAATGAAGTGTTGTTTCTATTTTGCGTGAATTAATTTTTCCTATTGGATAAAGCTTATAGAAATCTTTACGCATAGGGTCACGACCTTGGTCTTGCATGTTGGACTTCATATAGATCTAATAATGTCTTGTAGACGTAATGAGATTATGAGAATCCCTCTTTACATGGCGGTTTCATATCGGTATTTCTCATATTTGAGTATTTTTTTATTGTTTGTAATATAACACTTAAATGATACTATATGTGAAAATCGTTAATATTAGAGGTAAAAAATATTTATAATAAAAAAATATATTAAAATTGTTATTTATGATAAATAAAATGGTACACTAAGAAACACCAACAATAATATAAATATGATCTTTCATGTAAATAATATCAATAATTATATTATATAAATAATTTATATTTAAATTATAAAGAATGTTTCATTTTTTAAACCCGTAACAAACTCGTACGGGCACTTTGCTAGTTTATTTTTATTTTAAATTTATATCGATGAAATCATATGAAATTAATTAAACATGTGTCAACTAGAGTGATTTTGCAACAAAATACATTGAGTGGGTGGGAATTTTCAAAAAAAAAATTATAGGTGAGAATCTCAAACTTGAAGTGACTAATGGGGTGGTTTTGGTTTATACAATTATTCCAATTCAGAAAGTGTGACACGAGGACTACTGGAAGGATATACACAGTCTTTGTCAACTATAAGCATCACGATTCGCAGGCGGTTCTTCTCGTGCTCGTTATTATAGTAGACCTAGCTCGCCTATCATTTTCTTCAAGTCAGACAAGCAATTGACAAATCGCAACCGTTTCCTGTAAAAGCTAGCTACGGCACAGTAGGTAACAACAGTGTTTCTAATAGTAGAAGTAGAACTATAATAATTTATAACTGATAGAGAGTAGGGTTCAGAGAATAGCGACGCGGGCGTGCTCACCGGCAGATCTCCGGCAGGTCGTGTGGCTCCGGCGGGACTGGCGCCATGCGGAGATAGAGCGTGTCGCGCCAGTTTGCGACGGGCGACTTGTACAGGTCGAAGTTGCAGTGGTACTTGACCGCCTTCCCGGGCTCCCGCGAGTAGAGCCGCGCCTTATCGCTGCCCTCGCCGCCGTCCGCGTCGTGGAACGCACGCGCCGCCGCGATCGCGGCGGCCATCGAACCCAGGGGAACGCCGTGGCCGGTCACGTGGATGAACCCCCACTCGGACGCCGCGCGGCGGACCGCGTCCACCACGGCCGCGCCGCCCAGGTCGATCACCGGCACGGTCGTCGTCTCCTGCCGCGCGGGCGGCGGTGTCGTCGTCGTCTCTTTTTGTGGTGGGTCGGGGAGGTGGAAGATGCGCGGGACGTGCGTGGCGCCAGAGGCGACGAGGCCGCGGACGCCGGCGAGCGTCGCGTCCAGCGCATGGAGCTCCGCGGCGCGGTCGTAGGTGGCTGTGGTTCGTGTGGTGGACATGGTGAGGTCGTAGTCGGGGCGCCGAGTTTGCTGGACGATGGAGAGCGTATATCGTTGTTTTCTACTTACTGCCTACCAGCCAGAGCTGGTCCTCTTTGCGTTCAGTGGCGGAGCCACAGGGGGTGCTGCCTGTACCTCCTTATCTGCTAAATCATCAGCTTACCCTATTAAAAAATAAAAAAAATTATAGGTAAATAGTTTATCTAGAACTCTAATAATCTACACAACAATAGATCAGCACCCCCTTAAGTAAATTTCTGGCTCCGCCCCTGTTTGCGTCCATTTATTTATTGTTTCCTTGTAGACTCGCCTCGGTGCAAAATGATCCGAAGGCATCAGCCGTGACGTTGAAGTCTTTTGAATTCTTTTGCATGACACAAAAGGAGCTGCATGTGGCCGGCCGAGAGAATCGAAAGTTTGAAAAACGCTCTCAACTACGTTATTTTGGTCCTGTTTGGGACAGCTTTCTGGAGTATCGATTATGTGGGAATTCAGTTTTTCTGAGAAGCCGCTGCTGATGCAATCGATATCAGGAGAAGCGACGCGTTTGGGCTCCCTCGAGAGAATCGCCTCAGCTCGCGGCGGCCGCTGGCGCAGTGGCGCTTCCTCCTGCTCACGCCCTCGCACCGTCCGCGAGCGCCGTCTCCCGCTCGCAGCCTCGCGCCACCTGCTGCTTGCGCCTGCTGCTCACGCCCTCGCCCAGCTCACGAGCACCGCATGCTATCCCAGCCGCGGCCGCCGGAGGGTCACGGCAACCAGGGGTGGGCAGGGGCGAGATGTAGATATATGGGGAGGCTACACTAGCAAAAACTTTTTTCCCATAATCAGGAACCACTGTAGTTAAAGATCACGGAATTAACGCGTAGATGCAGCGGAACCATTTCGGTGTAAAAGAGCGTGTCGAAGTAACAGGCAGTGCAGTTGCTTACATCCGTCACGATCCTCTTATGCGGTCCGTCCTTGTGCTCCAATCGCAACACCTCTAAGATATCCTCACATACGGGGATGGAACATCGAACATGGTGTGCTAGCACCTCTCGAACAACGACAATCCAAACAATATAGATGGGAGTAGTACCATAACACTATTCACCCGCGGTTACTGTTCACATGCGAGGTTACTGTAGCGGTGGCGGCACCGTAGCAGCAGGTAGGTTTTCTGCCCCTACCCTACTTCTCTTTATATAGACATCGCTAATGAGCCATCAATGTTTGCGGCCCATTAGGACTCCATAATCCTAATGGATCAACTCCATTCAAGCCTATTAGTGGATCTAATTCGATTGGCTTTAGAGCATAAATCCAACAGCCTCCCACTTACGCTAGAGACAATCTCATAGTCAAGCTTAACATTCCAACCCCTTAAGTTTGTGACCCTATGGGTTCATGCACACATAGACATGCCCGAGTACTCCTACTCGACCAATAGTTGATAGCGGCCTCTAGCAAGACATATCAACTCCTATGTGCACATAAGATCATATTAGACAAACCACCACAAAATCATATACATGCTATTCCTTTTGCCACATGATATTTGGTCTAGCTCCGAGCTGACCTCTCTTTCTCGATACTGTGATTCGGAATCCAATGGTAGATTAACTCTTTAACCATAGTACGGCCATGCACTTCTTGATCCGATCACTCGAGGGGTCCAGAGATATCTCTCTCAATTAGAGAGGGGCAAATCCCATCTTGATTGACCATGCCTCACAACATGCTTTATGACAAACCCGAAAACTACCTTTATGACTAACAGTAACGGAGTAGTGTTTGATAGCTCCTAAGTTGGTTCATATCTTGAGTACATACGACAATCTCAGGTCTAAGGACAAAGCGTACATGTTGTATAAAGAGAGAACAATATTATAAAATCTCACGTTGGGTCAGTCCTGCCCCATGTCAAACATGTGCAAGCATTATTAGTTTGACATTTCCATGTCATGACTTGTGAAACATAGTCATCAACTAATACATGTTGTCAACTCCTACTAGGGACAACGTTAGAATAACCATACAAGTAAAGAGTTCCACAAACAATTCACATAATTGCTAATCAATATAAGTTGCCTTTCATGGAAATTCAATAAACAAACAATATATCATGGATACAAAATATGATCATCTTTATGATCTTCCACTACACTAGACTCAATCTGGAAGATATCTAATACCCATAGCTCTAATATGTGCTTCATGCTTAGGCTGTGGAAGAGGTTTCGTCACCGGATCAGCAACATTCAAATCCGTATGTATTTTACATAATTTGATCTCACCCCGTCCAACGAAATATCGAATGAGATAAAACTTCCGAAGTACATGTCTGTTCTTCTGGTGATTCCTTGGCTCTTTAGCTTGTGCAATAGCCCCATTGTTGTCACAATAAAGGTTCAACGGGCTAGACGCATTTGGAAATACGCTAAGCTCAATGAGGAACTTCCTCATCCAAACACCTTCCTTTCCATCTTCAGAAGCTGCAATGTACTCGGCTTCTGTTGTAGAATCGGCCACAGTCTCCTGCTTAGAACTTTTTCAGCTAACAGCACCACCGTTTATTGTAAATACGAAACCTGATTGTGACTTTGAATCATCTTTGTTGGTTTCAAAGCTAGCATCGGTGTAACCAGTTACAACGAGCTCCTCCTCACCTCCATAGACTAGGAACACTTCTTTAGTCCTTCTAAAGTACTTAAGAATGCTTTTCACCAATGTCTAGTGTATCTCACCTGGATGAGATTGGTACCTGATCACGACACTTAGAGAAAATGAGGCATCTGGGCGGGTACTGATCATGGCATACATGATGGATTCAATTGCTGAAGCGTATGGGACCTTACACATGCGCTCCCGCTCATCAGCCATCAAAGGACACTAAGTCTTGCTAAGGTGCATTCCATGTGACATAGGCAAGAACCCTTTCTTGGATTGTTCCATGCTGAACCGCTTCAGCACGGTGTCAATATAAGTACCTTGGCTTAATCCTATAAGCCTCTTCGATCTATCTCTATAGATCCTAATGCCCAGAATGTATGCTACCTCTCCTAAGTCCTTCATAGAAAAACTATTTTTCAGTGAAGTCTTTACAGATTCCATCATAGTAATATCATTTCCAATCAATAATATGTCATCTACATACAAGATCAGGAATACGACAGAGCTCCCACTTTCCTTCTTGTAAACACAAGCCTCTTCTTTATTTTGACGAAAGCCAAACCCTTTGACTACTTCATCAAAATGAATATTCCAACTCTGAGATGCTTGTTTCCACCCATAAATGGATTTCTTAAGCTTGCATATCTTTCTAGAATTGGTCGGATTGACAAAACCTTTGGGTTGTATCATATACACGTCCTCATCTAGATTTGCATTTAGGAAAGCAATTTTGACATCCATCTGCCATATCTCATAATCAAAATATGCAACTATTGCTAGAATGATCCGAATAGATTTAAGCATCACTACTAGTGAGAATGTCTCCTCGTAGTCAACTCCTTGAACTTGTCAAAAACCCTTTACGACAAGCCGAGCTTTATAGACGTGAACGTTTCCATCCATATCTCTCTTCTTCTTATAGATCCATTTGCACTCGATGGGTCTAACACCATCAGGCGGGTCAACCAAATTCCAAACTTGGTTATCTCCCATGGAATCTATCTCAGATCTCATGGCACTCTGCCATTTCTCGGAATCCGGCCCCATCATTGCTTCTGTATAGGTCAAAGGGTCATCGTTGTCTAACACCAATATGTCGCGCTACCCTGTGACCAGGAGATTCATCCTATTAGTAGCGCGATGTGCCCTTTCCGACCTTCATGGTTGTGGTGTTGCTTCTGCTGCCATGGGTTCATCAACTTGTTCTGCTACATTAGCATCACTCGTTAACTCTTGTCCCACTGGCTCATCTCGAACCTGTTCAACATACACCTTTTGCCTACTTTTCTCATCTTTGAGAAACTCTTTATCTAAGAAAACATCGTTCCGAGTGACAAACACTTTGCCCTCTGACCAGTTGTAGAAATAATACCCAAAAGTATCCTTTGGATATCCCACGAAAATACACTTGTCCGATTTGTGTGATAGTTTGTCTGACTGAAGTCACTTGACATAAGCTTCACAACCCCAAATTCTCATATGGTGTCTTAATTACGGGACTTAAATGGTACCCTGTTTAGTCTGAAAGCTGCTATTTCTAGAGCATATCCCCAAAATGATAACGGTAGATCCTACTGGCTCATCATTGATCTAACCATGTCCAACAAGGTTTGATTATATCGCTCGGTCACGCCATTCCTCAATGGCGTTCCTAGCGGCGTAAGTTGTGGAACAATTCCGCCACTCTTTAGATGATTGCTAAACTCGTAGCTCAAATATTCGCCTCCACGATCAGATCGTAAGGCCTTAATTTTCTTGCCACGTTGATTTTCCACTTCATTCTGAAACTCCTTGAACTTTTCAAAAGATTTAGACTAGTGCTTCATCAAGTAGACATAACCATATCTACTAAAATCATCACTGAAAGTTATGAAGTATTGGAAGCCACCTCTGGCTGCCGTGCTCATTGGTCCACACACATCACTATGTATGAGTTCCAACAAGTCTAATGCCCTCTCAAAAAAACCTATGAGAGGTGCCTTGGTCATCTTGCCTAGCAAGCAAGCTTCGCATGTCTCGTATAATTCAAAATCAAATGAAGTTAAAAGTCCATCAGAATGGAGCTTCTTCATACGCTTCTCACTTCTATGACCCAAACGACAATGCCACAAATAGGTAGGACTCAAATCATTAGGCCAATGCCTTTTAGCACTTATATTACAGACAAGTAACTCATCAAGATTTAAAATAAATAATCCATTCACAATGGATGCAAAAGCCACAAACATGCCATTCTTAGAGATCACACAACCATTGTTTTGACTCATAAAAGAATAACCATCCTCCAACAAACATGAAGGAGATATAATGTTTCGACTCATACTAGGAACAAAACAACAATTATTCAACTCCATGATAAATCCTGACGGGAGGTGAAGTTGCATCGTCCCGACAGTCAACACAGTAACTCTTGCATTATTGCCCATATGAAAGTCAACTTCTCCCCTTTCCACATTTCTACTTCTTATCATTCCCTGCATCAATTTGCAAATATGAGCAACCGATCTGGTATCAAATACCCCAGAATTGATATAAGAATCAGCGAGAAATTTTTTTGTAACATGGACATGAAGTCTACCTGATCCGGAAGTACCCTTACTTCCACCATTCTTCTTCAAAGAAGCTAAGTACAACTTGCAGTTCCTAATCCAGTGACCGACTTGCTTACAATGAAAACACTCATTGTCTGCAGCTAGATTAGCCTTGGGTGTTGGCTTGGAGATGGCATCTTTAGCCTTGCCCTTCTTCCAAGACTTGCCCTTCTTCTTAAAGTTGGGCTTGTTCTGGATCGCCATCACATGGCTACCACTAGCTCCTTTCTTAATGTTAGCCTCTGTTGTCTTAAGCATGCCACACAACTCATTTAGGCCCTTCTCTGCTCCATGCATATGGTAGTTCGAGATGAAGTTCCCATAGCTAGGTGGAAGTGACACCAGAATGAAATCAGTGGCCAACTCTTTGCCGAGTGGGAAGCCCAACTTCTCCAACCTCTGAGTGTAACCAACCATTTTGGTCACGTGGTCCAATAGCCGCGCCTTCTGCAAGCTTGTTCTCCACAAAGGCCTTAGCGACATTGAACCTTTCAGTCCTGGCCTAAGTCTGGAACATTTCCTGGAGAGCCACGATCATATCATGGGTAGCATAGTTATCAAACTGCATTTGCAGGTCGGGTTCCATGCAAGCAAGCATGAGGCAACTCACTTCAAGATCAAGATCACATGGTTTCTTGTAAGCGTTTTTCTCAGCAGCAGGTGCATTATCAGCAGGCTTGTCTGGTAATGGGGTGTCTAGAACTTCTTCCTTTTTCTCAGCCCTAAGAACAATTCTTAGGATGCAGATCCAATCTACATAGTTAGTTCCATTCAACTTGTCCTTCTTAAGGACTGAACGCAAAGTAAACGGTGTGTTGCTAGGTGCCATTGGTGTACAACAAAATAAAATGCAAAATACAAAGACAACACATCCATGACAGAGTAAATCAAATTAAGCTCTTAACTGAATCTATTCCCACTAAAATCAATATCCCTCAATTGATACTTAGTGATTCAGGACCCACAACTAACAAGTCGACTAGTGAGCTTTTGCATCACTGCTAGAAGATATGATAGATCGGTAAGCAACTCTTTGCTAATCATATCACATATGACTCCTGTTGTTGGGTGACATCTCTATGTCTCGACGCCCAACCTTTATGCCCCAAAGTCCTTAACCATTAAGATGAGTTTGTCTAAGATAACCAAACCTTATGCAAGTAAGTATCCGATACAAACCCATCTAGTCAAGGAAAACTAGTGGCGCCCTAATTTTATAGACCCACCACTAATCGTACAAGACATGATGGTGCAAGGTTTGGGAGGGCATACAAGCTTAAACATTGCTGAGGGATCGTTCTACTTCTATCATCGCATGTACAAAAACAATCATAGTCGCATGTAAAAGTAGAACATCATTCATATAGTAGTGACAAGGTATGGCCCATAATCAAATGGTGATCTCCATCTCCATTGACCTGTCCATCATGTTTATCTCCATCTTCATGATCCATGTGCGCCATTCTCCAGTGATGAGTCTTCCATGAACTATCTACCGCATACTAGTAAATAAAATTACATATTCACGTCTTGGATCATCACATGTTGGCACACATACCATTACATCAAATTTGACAACACATATGGCTCCAGTCGTATTTACAAAAATAGAAAGTAGATAAAATTTATGTTGAGAAATTTATGATTTATTTCAGGCTAGAAGAATTACTTGCCTTTTAGAGAGATTTGTTATAATCAAAATACTGAATATGATAATTATCTAAATTACTCTATAGTAATTTCCACGTTAAAATGGAAATTTACAGAAATGATCGGAAGACTTTGAAATTGTTTTCATTACCACTTCCACAAATTTCTACCATTTTTTGCTTCCACTTCTTCATAATATCATTTTTGCGTGTTATGGTTGATAAAATATGAAAACAAGCATCGGTAAATGGATAATTACCACTTTTGCTTTCATCCCTAGCGGCGCTGCTGTGAAATAAAAAGTAGAGGCAATGCAACTAACGAAGGAGTATGGGCTAGGCTAATGGACCTGCTGTAGATGGGCCACAGCCAACACTGAGATTCGGCTCTAAGATCCAGCTAGCCAGTAATGGTTTGTAATTGGTAGGTTTATTATTTTTACGGGAAAGGCCCCAACAATGGTTTGTAAGAGGCTTTTTATATTGGGTTTGGTAGATTGATGGGTTTGCTATTCTTTATGCGGTTCAATTAAAATGTGTATTAGATCTAATAAGTATCATTAATTTAAGAGCAGTTTTACCATATATATTACCTCCAGTAATTACTGGAGCTAATGCAGTAATTACTGACAGTAATTGTAATCCAATGGTTAAGATTAAATTTCATCCCATCACGATTACTGCCAGTAATTTGAAGAAGTAATGATTTTACTGGGGTATTATTGGAAAGATAAAAATGCCGGCGACTTCAATCAGGCCTATGTGTGGAGGCGGCGGTGGCGCCAGTGGGCCCGCAAGCAGATGAACAGGAACACACTGCGCGGATGGAATGAAGATGCTAAGAAATTACCCCTATATCCCTAACGGCTATATGAGTAATTAAATAAATATATGAGTAAATTATATTATTACCCCTAGATATTACCTCCAGTAATTACTAGAGGTAATATGCATAGTAAAACTGCTCTAATTTAAAGCACTTTGCATCGGTATAACTAATGTTCTATGTGAAATTTAAATATGCTCGGTAGAGGATGTTAGTGAACTGTTCACTGCTTCTATTCAGCTTCCAATTGAACCATTCAATTGAAATTGGTAGGTTTATTATATTTTATATAGAATATATAGCTCAAATATTATAATTTACTTCCTATTAAATATTCAAATAGTAGGTACTATCTTAATTCTTGCACTCACTTTTCATATACTCGCTCCATTCCAAAATTATTGTCATTATTGACTTTTTTTTGTTAACTTTGATCATTTGTCTTATTTAAAAAAGATGGATGGATGGATTGGATCTTGATCTTAAATTCATGGCTATCTCTTTCTTTGCTTCTTATTTGTATCTTTTTATGGTTGTGTCAAACTATGTCGCTTGCTTTCATTTAAACTTTGGCTTGTAATGTTGGTTTGCACTCGAATATTTCGTTTGATATTTGATTTGAGTTTATCTTGAGTTTATCATGATTATGCTAACATTCAGGGGGAGCTCACTCTATGTGGCTCATTCATGCTTCACTTCATTGTATTGTCATCAATTACCAAAAAGGGGAAGATTGAAATATCTAAGCTCTAGATTAAGGGTTTTGGTAATTAATAAAGACTTGTGGCTTATATATTCTAATCATGATCAATTCATAAATTCATATTTTCACTGAAGATGAAGAAGGCGACATAAGGCAACAGGTATAAAAATAGGTTTTCTATTTTACCGGTCATAAGGTGATTAGAGGAGAAAATGATCGAGTTGCTAGTATAGTTGCTGAACTATTAAGAGGGGTTGATGCTCTAGTAACTTGATAAATATTTAGTTGTCACTCTGTGAGAAATCATTCATCCAACTCCTTGTCAAAGTACATCTTCAAATATTCATTGCAAATCTTTTTGAATACTCCAAAAATTCCCTTGAATATCCTTGTTGAAAAAGGTCCAACATTTCTTGAAAATCATTGACGAAAAACCCCACAAAACCTTCTTTGAAAAATCCTATCGATCGTGGTGGCAGTCTGACTAGGGCCCAGAGGTGGTCTGACCGTGGCATGCTGGCAGTCTGATGGTGTCCTCCTGGCGATCTGACCGCACTTGTCCAGTATAGTTTTCTTCTCTGGTGCTTGTGGCGGTTCAACCACCAGGTGAGGTCGGTCTGACCGCCAGTCTCGCACGGTCTAACTATTGGGTGTGCCCAGTCTAACTGCGAGCTAGTCAATGGTTTGAATTTTCAGTCAACCTAGTCGTCGGGCTACTGGCGGTCTGACCGCCAGCAACGTCTTGTGCTATAACGGCTAGTTTTTGAAGTTGCTCCTATTGAAGGTGCATCTAGGCCCCTAACTTTTATTTTAGTGATTGGCGTTAATATAATTAAGAATGGACTAATCTTTTAATGAGCATGTGTGCAGATAATGGTCCAAAGTTTGATGATTAAATGTATACAAACAAATAGGAGAAAAGAAGATGGTAAAGTGCTTCAAAGATGAAATTCAAAATATCTGAAAAATGAAGTTCATGGAGTTTTTATTTTTTCTTATCTTGAGTATAGGAAGGCCGTACTATTAAGAGGGACACAAGAGTTCAAAGCAAAAATGATCCAAGTGCCAAAATTCTCCTTTCCAGGCCAAAATATCTTTTCCAGGGGTTTTGCATCGAACTTGTCCGACATGTCGGACAAGTCCATCGGACTCTAGTAGCCCTGCCACTCTGCGTCGTCGGACATCATCATCGGACTCCAGTACCTTTGCCACGTTGTGTCATCGGACATGTCAGATGGACAAGACTTGTCCAAGGCATTGAGCATGTCTGTCGGACTCCAGTAACCGTGCCACTTTGAATCATTAGACTTGTCCGATACAGATCTAGGAAATATCCCCCCAAACGGCTCTTTTTCTCCATGGGCTATAAATAGTCCCCCATCTTGCCCTTTGGCCGGTTGGTCACTCATTCCACTCAAAAACACTCTCAAGCTCATTTGGCTCTCCCCAACTCTCCTCCATTGCTTCCACTCTTGATTTGTGAAGGGATTGAGAGAAGATTGAAGAGCTCCATCGCCTCCAAGCTTCCATCCTCTCGAGCACTTGGTTCATCCTCACTGTCGACAACTCTTGGGGATTCATTCCCTAGACGGTTAGAGGTGCCCATTGAACTCCCAACTTATGTGGTGACACCTCGGGAAGTTTGTATTGACCCCTCCTTTGTGGAGTTGCTAGTGGAACACCAAGTTTGATCTTTGTGATAACTTAGAGAGGTTTAGGGTTGAAAGAGACCCAGTCCTTTGTGGATCCCTCAACTAAGACGTAGGCTTCTTTGTGAAGCTGAACTTTGGTGAAAAATCCCGTGTCTCTCTTGTGCTTGATTATTTGTTCTTCATTTACTAGTTCTTGTTCTTAATCTTGCTAGTTAGGGTTTACTTCATTTTTTCTCAAATTAACTTGTGTAGGTTGCATGCTAGCTCTTCTTCTTATTTCTACAGCTTTATCTAGCTTGTTATTACTTGTTCCTAGCTTGCCTTGCACTAGTTTAATGTTTTAATCGGCCGATCTACTTTTCTATCTCGTGTCATCGGACAAGTCATCAGACTTTACTCACTATCGTCGGACAAGTTCAACACTACGCAGTTAACTTTTATTATTAAGTCATTTTCAGGGATAATTGCCTATTCACCCCCCCCCCCCTCTCCTCTAGGCACTTTCACCTATAAATACTCACTTCCGTCGTGCATTTCAGCTCTTTGGACACCTTGAGCTATATTGTTGAGCTATATGAGCCCTCTCCTCTCACACAAGCTTCTATTGATTCATTGCAAGTGTGTGAGATTCTAGTGCGTGTTCTTGAGTGATTCAAGCATTGTGGCACTAGTTGTTTATCAAGCAGGCAACGTTGGCTTGTTACTCTTGGAGGTTGTTGCCTCTTAGTTGGCTTGGTGGTGTGGAAACTGTGAGCCCTTCAAGGAGATTGTGAAGGAGGTCCGGTGTTCTTGTAAGAGGTCTTGTACTCACCTTGTCGGAGCGGCAAAGGATAACTCTAGTGAAATCGAGGTTTGGAGAGGTTCAAGGGATTGGTTTGGCTTAAGATCAAGTTATTCTTGTGTGAGACCTTCTTGTTGGAGAAGTGAGTTCTTGATAGAGAAGCAAATCAGAGGCTTGAATCCACCTCAACATGGATTAGGGGTGAACGGCAAGTCACCGAGACCATGAGTTAAATTTGTGTCTCTTTCTCTTGTTTAATTCTTGCTCTTTACATTATTAGAGATTATGATGATGCATGTCACCTAGGATCGCAAACCTGTAACTCTCAACCTAGGTGTTGTTTTAATTTCTGCTATTATTATCTTGTATTATTTCCACAATCTATGTGCAGGTTATTAATTTGTCAAAAACCCACCTATTCAACCCGCTCTAGACGGTATCCTAGATCCTACAGTAGGGCACTACAGGGCTCAGCCGAATTCTGTTCGATCGGAACTCTAATCCTGGACTTTTTGTTGGGCATGACCTGTTAACAATTGACGACCCACCAGTTTTCCTCAAACTGTTTCAAACTTTGAATTCGATTTTGTCCACAAATCCTGCCCAAGAACCTCGGATCTTGATTGGAGCACCTTCTCCGATGCCGACGAGACATCATTCTGAGAGTAAGCTCGGGATTCAACGGACTTGTTGGTGAACTAAGAAGAAAATGAGCCAAGCGAATGACATACCTTGGCCTTATACAATACGTCTCCGAATGTTACCGGCGGGGACACCCTCGGCATGGGTAACGGTCCTCGCCATGGTTTGCCTACCGACCGATGCTTGACCAGTGAATCCAAAATCTTCTTGGCGGTTATTTGTTTGGTCCTTGGTCTCTGGCTTGAGGAGTCATTTAGCTCCTTCTCAGCCATGTGAAGTTGGGGGATCGTGAACCCCACCTCCTGTGCCTTCCTGTAGAGTTCAAGCGTAGTGAAAGAAACCAGAGCTCTTAGACCCGGATAAGGATTCCACATCCCCATCCTGTGCCCAGAATCAAGAACCTTTGAAAGGTTCGAGTCCATGCACCTTCGGACCTGCTCTTGTTGTGGTTGCGATGGCGATCTCAGCCTCCCAGTCCATGTGCACCCTATCCAGAATGCGCTCCGCTTCTCTGAGTAATGATGGAAGATCCCCATGATCCTCCAACCGAGCCACAGAGCAAGGGTCAGCCGTCTCACCCAAAGTTTCCCCTTCATCCCCTCTTCATCCTCTCCAGCTGGTGCTGCTCCTCTTCCTGGACTCAAGGAGCAGCTTCGCTGGCGAGAGGCCAGTTGTAACCGATGGCCGAAACAAGCGACGACTTATTCTTCTTTATCTGGCCAACAATATTTGACATCGACGAGTCTGCATTTTATTTCTGGTATATAATTGTTGCGAGCAGTCCTATGGCAACAAAAATAAAATAGTCGAACGCTAAAAGAAGAACTGGTTGCCAATTAATCAGAATGCATATTCTAATAGATCTGTGCGACGTGTAGCAAGAGGTAGCAATGGAAGGACGTGTGGCCAAAGGAAGCAGCACTAGAGGAAATTGAGGTGCTGGTGGCCTGGCGTTGTAGTTCACATAGGAAGAATCGTTAGAAGTGGCAGGGGTGACAAACTTAGCTGCAGTGGCAAAACATGAATGGGATCAACCCTAGCGCTGTGCACAAAGAGTTCCGTGTAAAGAGTAGTTAATCCAAAATTTAAAGGGTGAACCAATGGTGCATTTTGATTTTACCATGGTGCATGCATGTGCACTAGGGTAGCACTAGCTTCACCGGGCATATAAGAAGAAAATAAGAGTGTGAGCGTGTTCGAGATAGGTTTTGCACCCGATGGGTGCGGGCGTGGGTGAAATTTGGCACTCATGGGTGTCACCCGCACCTGACCTGAACAAACTCGAGTGTGGGGCGGGTTCCAGCTTTCACACATGGGTGCCCCATGGGCACCCGAAACTAGCTTACCAAGTAAATTTGATCCACCAGCCAGTCCAACCCACCTCAGGTATAAGATAGAAACTGCAAAACCTAACCACTAGCAACTTCCACAATCCACTAGGCCACCCCACCACTGATGCCGCCACCCTCAAGCATGGGCATGCCGCCACCCACCTCTTGCGCACACCTACAGTCCGGCCGCCTCCCGACGCCTCCACAATGACAACGCTACCCTATCCGACCATCCCCATCTGGCTTCCACCCTCACGTTGGCACCCGCCACCCGCTCGCGCAGTTGCACCGCCATGATGCCACCCTATCCGGATCCACCCACTTGTGCCGCCGCAGGTCCACCCGCACGTGCCGCCGTGCGTCGACAGTCTACTTCGAATCCACCCTAGCCCCCTCTCTGCTCTGCTCCCCGCTTTGTGCTTCCTGTCTTCAAGGCACGTCGGGTGGGGAGACCGCCATGGCGATGACACGGTGTGTCTGATAGCTGCAGGTGCGTGCAACCGCAACATCGCAAAGGTGGGCGGCTGCCGTGGTTCTTGATGGCATTCGACGGGTATATGTGACATGTTAAACCCGGTCGACACCCACCCATGAGTGTGGGTGTTAACTTTCACCCATGGGTGTGGGCATGGGTGCCACTGTCCACCTGAGCATTTTCTTATGGTGGGTGGGTTTTGGCTCCACCCGAACTAAACGACCCATTGTCATCCCTAGTCGACACCAGATGTTATGTTGACTTGGTCAACATATAATATTCCTTGTAATTTGTGGGCTACGTCTCTTGGGTCTAGTGGTGGAGAACGACGGACCTTGAAGTCTGACTGTTATTAGGTGTTCAAGCATGAACTGCAACATATTGTATCGTGCTTCGACCGTGTCAACAATCATAGGCCTCAAGCTGGCCTATTAAGTATGGTCCAGATGTTGAACTACAAGGTGGGCTAGTAAGCCCAAGCGTGCTTTGACTCACATGTCCCCTCAATCAAGGGAAGGGTTGAGGCTAAAAGTCTAATAGTTCCCATTCAACTTCTTCATCATTCAATTTCCTTCCTTCTCGATCTCCGATTTCTCATGTCCTTTGGACTTTGGTACAATGTATATATGGTTTACGTCTTGAATTTTCTAGATGTCATGTCGATAGAATATTGAGTGGTAGATCATAAGATAGTTTATCCATGATCCTTATTTATCGATGTGCGTATGCGCGAGACCAAGAGTCAATGGTAACACACGACGCAAGATTTAGACAGGCTTGGACCTTCATGTCGATAGAATATTGAGTGGTAGATCATAAGATAGTTTATCCATGATCCTTATTTTTCGATGTGCGTATGCGCGAGACCAAGAGTCGATGGTAACACACGACGCAAGATTCGACTTGTATTTATCTATCTTAAATGTAAGTTGGTTCTATAGCAGTCATGTCGATAGAATATTGAGTGGTAGATCATAAGATAGTTTATCCATGATCCTTATTTATCGATGTGCGTATGCGCGAGACCAAGATTCGATGGTAACACACGACGCAAGATTTAGACAGGCTCGGGCCTTCCAAAGGATAACAACCGTACGTCCTGTGTTCTGTGGTATATTCTATTGATGATCTAGTATGCGTTGCAGTGTGAGGTGGTCTATAAGAGAGCCCCTGTCCGCCTTATATAATCGAGGGGGGGGGGGGGGGGGGGGGGGGAGGGGGGAGGGGGAGGGTTACATGGCAGGTTTCCTAGTCAGTTTTAACATGATTTTTGACTAGGATTATAACTCTAAATTTCCTTGTATCTCTTTTCTTGTATGACAAATAATATCTCCATGAGGTATCCCGGGTACATACTACCAACAAGTCGAATGTTAGTATATTTGTTGATCTTGGTGACAGAAAGACACATTTTTTAGTCAGTCTTCCTAGTTCTTTGAATGTCTTCGATTGTACTTTAACCATCTCATCGTCTATCAGGAGAAACCCTCGAAAGGGAGACATAAGTAGAGGATCATATGAATATGATCGACCAGGAAGGAAAAGTGTATGATTAGGAAAACAATCACAAAGTTCTAAGGTTATTTCATTGTTGAATACACTTATTTTAAGGTTTTATATAAACTAGAAAGTTTCCTTATTTTCATTTTGTACCTTAGAACTAGAATTTCAATTACTAGAGTTTTGCTATCATGAAATACACTAATATTAACCAGCATGCGACGCCAATTTAAGTATAGCATCACAAAACTAATCATCTCTGATGTCATACAAAGTGTAGTTTTGTTTTAAAAAATGAAGTTTGTTTTGTACAAATTCGTCCAAAAAGTCAAGTTTTCCTATAGATAGCTTTTTGCGACCATAATGTAGCTTTACGGTATTCACTTCATTTATAGTTTAAGGAGGGTACACAGGCTACACAATTTCTGGAGGAAGGAAGCAGGATGTCTTCCAACAAACAAGAACTCGACACGTTGAAGGAGTGTCCGGAGTGATGAGGACAAACAAGCCAGTAGGCAAAAAGTCACAAATCTTCGCAGGAGTCTCTCCTTAGTCCCGTAGTACAGTTGTACAGTAGTAACTACCACGTGAATGGAAGGGACTCGATGCACCCATGCTACACTATATAAAGGTCACTTGCACCAGGTTATTTTAAGCACTCGATCATCAGTTCACTTTCGACTCTTCCCGGCTTAGCTTACACACAACAACCATGAACATGAGAGCTGCAACCCTCGCCATGAAGGCCCTCGCGCTGGTCGCCCTGCTTCTGGCCTGTGCTGGGGCGATGGCCCCTGCTTATGCCCAGAATTGCGGCAGCCAGGGCTGCGCTGACAACCTATGCTGCAGCCGGTTCGGGTTCTGCGGCCTCGGCGGCGACTACTGCGGCAACGGCTGCCAGAGCGGCCCGTGCTACAGCAGCGCTGCCTCGCTCAGCACTGAGCAGATTGAATCCCAAGGTAAGTAATGGACGAGTCACGACGTCGACCCTGCGCAACAAGCAGCACTGTATACCTGCTATAAAATAAAACTGCTGCTGTAAAATACGTGTTGTACAACTTGTGTGCACGGCCGGGGTGGAGACGAGCATGAAAGGGCTAGTAGTTGTATGCCAACACATATATGCGAAAGCCCATATGTTTTATGAGTATGTAATACGTTGAAATAACAAAGATGGATGACTGTTGTTTGTGTCGACAGATGAGAAGAATGAGCTTATTTTTTACTCCCGCTATTATGAAAATATTGCCGTTCCGACCGAAGTTTTCGTATGTATATCTTACCACCAACTGAAAAACGACAAGAATTCCTGAATAGACAAGTATTAGTATATATATATATATATATATATATATATATATATATATATGATAATTCCATTCTACTCCCAAGTGTAGTTACTCTCATATTTAAAAAACCATCTTGGGTATGTGTTCATACCTATTTATCATTTTGAGTATATACATATATTTAAAATATAATTTTTGAGAGTGATAACCATATTTTTTTTAAAGGGTTTTTAAGTTATAAATATATGAATATATATCGTATTTACTGTTATATAAAAGTAAGTATGTCTTCATACTTCATGTATCACAACAAAAAAAAGTAAGTATATCCACATACCCTCTAGTATAACTATATACTATATTTACAAACCTTAAGTATGTAATAATACTCTTTAGATTATGAGATATATATATGATAGTAGCTACCCGGCCACCTTGAGCCACCTAACCAGCCAGCTATGCACGAGGTACCCGAGACCTGCCACTATTCACGGCCTAATTAATAGTAATTAATTAGCAGTATCATTATTTTGTTTCCTTAATTTCCTTTGTTTCCTATTTTCGTCTCCTAACAGTTTCGAAAACGCACGGCCGGATCCAATAATCCAATTGAGCTTCATGCAACGGGGCGGGAAACGGCGGCTGCGGATCTCGCAGCGACTGGAGGCAAAAACGTCATAGCTGGCTGGTCTGTCACGGAATCTCCTGGTATGTGGGTCGGTTTCATGTCGAGATTCTCAACCTCACGGATCCACCAATTGCAGCGGTGAAGCAAATATCTAATGATTTTGTTTTGCAACTCATTTGGTTTTGTCAATTGATTAACTCACTCATAGGTTCCAATTTTCCTTGTGCAGATGTGAAATTTCTATCTGATACCTACCCAGTGGGAAGATCGTGGTGACCATGGGCTTCTAGCAAAAATCAGTGCGTCTGATCGGGTTGAGTAGGTATCGTATGCTATCAATTCTGAATTAGATTGTGTTCCTCAACTTCAGCTTTCCCACATCCGTGCATTAGGGATTTATATGGGTTATTAATATTGGGTATTAGTATTTGATTTCGATATAATACATATTGTTGCAGATAACGAACAGATCCAGAAGGATACGAGGAATGCCATGGAGGAGGAATGCAACGACGGCAGCATCGGCATGACGGCATGTGTGCAAGAGCTCAGAGCCCAGAACATCGTGTTGGCTCCGTCCAATGTTCCGTTAACCACCGGCAGGATATAGCTGACGCTCCGTGTGGATTTTAGAGTTTTATTTTCACCATGTAAAGATTTCATTTTTGAAGTAGTTTATAATATTTATAGATAGATTCACAACTTTGCCTGAGAATTGTGTACTATTTATGACTCTATTTGAATATATTTGCAAAGAAGTTGTACCATAATACTAGATAATTTACAATTATAAGAACGTGGCTAAAAAAAGGAGTTATTTCCTACGTCTTTTTTTGTCATTGTGTCACACGTTTTAACAATCATCTAAGATTTTCCTTTAAAATGAGTCACAGTCTTTGACAATAAAAATATGTTTGTGTAAGTGTGTAAAATATTATTCACTTTATGGTTTGACCATTGATTGTAGATCTTTATGACTATATTGTGTAGTATTTATAACCTGTGCACAATTTAGACATACTCCATAGTTATAAAAACTATCAGCCTAACGAGGAAAACCCATTGTTCAAGAATATGACCAGTGATTGTAAAAAGCTTGTACCTCACAACAGATTGTACGCTTCAAGTGAATCAATCTTTTTATTTAAAATATATGACTTGATATATGAAATCAATATTTTACGATTACAGCAGATAATTATATGAAATCAATCTTTTTATTTAAAATATATGACTTGATATATGAAATCAATGGAGTTGGAGTTATGGTCGGGCGTTTATGGTTATGACCTGCAATATTTACAATCTTAACTTTAAACATATTTTGTAGTCATAAGAATTATCATAATCATCCTAAAGCATAAAAAGCAATGCCCCCAAAATATAATTTTTAACTATAAAAAATTATACATGTTAACAGATTGTATGTTTCAAGTGAATCAAGATTTCCACTGAATCGTAACCAACTTGACATATCAAATCAAGGTTTTATCACTCAAATGAGTGATACATAAATAGGAACTAATCAAAAAAGTTTGAGTTCCGGCGCCACAATGAAGCTTGGTAGGTACAATGGATATGGGATTTTATGATTTTGCATAACTAGTTTTTATGTTTCAGCAAAGTGGCAATTTTTATGACTTAAACATTCTAAATTCATGTTATTTTTTTCTGATTTATGATTTTGAATTAATAGTTTTTATACAAAAATATGTGATTCAAATCACAACCAGTTTTTATGCTTCACCCTTAATAGCTATGACCTGGCATGTTGAGTTTTATACCCTCAAATCTTAATATGTAATTTTTATTTGATTGGAAATTATATATCATGCGTCACTATATTTTCCGACTAGGCTATATGATTCACATACCCCAACCATATATGATTCACATACCCCAACCACTGGAGAGTCGTATTTTTGTTTCCCAACTTACAAGGCTCGACCAAAATAGTTGATGTGAACAAAAAGGTTCTCTAACTAGCAGGTTGTTTATATATATATATATATTCTTCTATTATAATTTTAAAAACACCCTATACTAAGTAATATCAAAGGAAACACCTTTTCAATTACAATGGGAAGATTCTAAGAAAATAGAAACCAATTAGCTTTTCTATGTGTTCCTCTCATCTGATGTTTATATGCTCTCGCTCTATTTTCATGCATGATTGTAAATCAAAGTGTTTATGCTACAAAGAATTGTTTTTATGATTCAGCATTTTGAAAAATTTCACTCACTTGAAAGATTTTATACGTCAAACCAATTAATCATTGGGCCCATCTTGCTCAGATACATTTTCTTTCCATAAAAACCAACTCAAGTAATCATAATGTTATAGCCTTTTACGGTCATGGCAATTGCCCATTAACATGTGGTCATAAAACCTTTTTGCTTGAGGAATCATTTTTACTATTAAGCATTGCAATAATAAAAATATAATATTTTATGGTTACAAAAAAAGCTTTTTATGGTTGCATCATGAGGGATCATTGACATTCGTTGCTCACTAAATAATTTTATTACATATCATCTATGAATTTATGATTTGAAGCCACTAGTTTTTATTATGTATATCAACTATCCTCAACTACACGATTGTAGAAACTATAAATTTCTTATATTGTAACTATAAAATTCTCTGGCTCAAATAGTACAAATGTCATGTTTTAATAAAATATCCAAGGTGGATCTTGTTTTGGAAGGAAAAATCATACAGATTTATCTATCAAATCTTCTGATCAATCGGATCTCGAGTTTAAAGAAATTATAAAAATAGAAAGGATAATCAATTGCATGCATGCATGCACCGATTAAAGCAGGAGAGAGGCATGAATTTCATTTGCATGCATGCATGCACTGATTAAGGCAGGAGAGAGGCATGACCTTTCATTTGCATGCATCCACATCGGTGGGGGTGGCTGGCCTGGTTTGGCGGGTGCGCTGGCTTGGCTCGTATTCAGTACCCTGGGGACCAAATAGTGCAGGCTATATATATATATATATATATATGGTAATTCCATTTTACTCCCTAGTGTAGTTACTATCATGTTCAAAAAACCACCTTGGGTATATGTTCATATCCATTTATCATTTTAAATATATACACATACTTAAAATATGATTTTTGAGAGTGATAACCATAATTGTTTTTAAAGGGTCTTTAAGTTATAAACATATGAACATATATCGTATTTACTGTTATATAAAAGTAAATATGTCTTCATAATTCATATATCACAACAAAAAAAAATGAGTATGTCTACATACCTTCTAGTATGACTACATACTACATTTAGAAACCTCAAGTATGTAATTAAGTATTACTACATACTTGAGGTTTGTAAATATGATATATGTTTATAACTTAAAGACCCTTCAAAAAAATTATGGTTATCACTCTCAAAAATCATGTTTTAAGTATGTGTATATACTCAAAATGATAAATGGGTATGAACATATATCCAAGGTGGTTTTTTGAACGTGGGAGTAACTACACTTGGGAGTAGAATGAAATTACCATATATATATATATATAGGAGGTATTTTTCCTACTCCCAGGAGTAGCTACTCCCACATGTATATCTCACAATCTAGAGAGTATCATTATATACTTGAGGTTTCTAAATATAGTATATAGTCATACTAGAGGGTATGTTGACATACTCACTTTTTTTTTTGTTGTGATACATGAAGTATGAAGACATACTTACTTTTATATAGCAATGAATGCGATATCATGTTTTAAGTATGTGTACATACTCAAAATGATAAATAGGTATGAACACATACCTAAAGTGATTTTTTGAACGTGGGAGTAACTACACTAGGGAGTAGAATGGAATTACCCTATATAGGAGGCATTTTTCCTACTCCCAGGAGTAGCTCCTACATGTATATCTCATAATCTAGAGAGTATCATTACATACTTGACGTTTTTAATATAGTATGTAGTCATACTAGATGGTATATGAACATACTCACTTTTTTTTTGTTGTAATATATGAAGTATGAAGACATACTTACTTTTATATAGCAGTAAATATGATATATGTTCATATGTTTATAACTTAAAGATCCTTAAAAAAAATTATAGTTATCACTCTCAAAAATCATATTTTAAGTATACGTATATACTCAAAATGATAAATGGGTATGAACACATACTCAAGATGGTTTTTTGAACGTGGGAGTAACTACACTTGGGAGCTTGGGAGTGGGAGTAGAATGGAATTACCCTATATATATATATATATATATATATATATATATATATATATATATATATATTGTGGGATACTTGCTTTACGAGTATCCTCATCCAAGACTAAGTCGGTAGCCGACCGGGTACTTAATCAACAAGGAAATCGACCGACTCGGCTTGGAGCATAAGGCATTTAGAGATAGACTTGCTATATAAATCTTTAAGGGTTACGACTAGGACTCTTCAGGTACCCCTCTGCCGACCGGATATATAAGGCGGCAGGGTACCCCCATCAAGGACAAGCAACACAAGTTTCACAACATCAATACAACATACAGAACACATGACATAGGGTTTTTACTCTCATTGAGAGAGCCCAAACCTGTATAACTCGGCGTCTTGTATAACCATCGTAGTTCTTAGTCTCGACGTAGCCCTATATATTTACTGCTGATTTCAAGCTTCGACAGTTGGCGCACCAGGTAGGGGACAAGGCTCGCCGGGATTCTCCATCGACTACGATGGCCAAAATTCCCATCATCCAGTACTCGTCGGACTTCAAGATCTCCTTTGGATCGCTTGACTTCACGGTCGGCGACAATGGAGCCCTAGGTCTAGAAAACCACAGATCCGACTTGGCCGCAGCCGGCTCCATGGCGCGATCACCAAGTTCTTCTAACATGATCCCTGCATTGATCCCACTCGGATCTGAGGAGGAAGATTCTTTCTTCAGGAAGGGCTCGAAGTCGGATCGGTCTTTTGATGAGGACTCGGTCGGATCGGCCTACCCATATCCTCATACTGTCAACATGGTGGATATAGTAGATCCCCGTGGATGGAAACCAATATGGTGACAAAGACGGTGAACAAGAAGGTAACCCCGTCGATGGCCACCTAAAGCAACCGGCCGAAGGAGGCCAACAGGAGGACAACCCTCCAGTTGATGATTTGTCGGTCGGTCACCACCATCGACCAAGAGGGTCGCGCAGGTCGTGCAACGCGCGCCGACTGGATCTCGGTCCTGATCTTGAAGTGGATGGTGTCAAGGTCTACCACACCCCTCAGAACAACATCACTGGGGCCAAGACATTACTCGATACTCTAATGGTTGACGCGCATTACTAGACCCCTGCAATGCAGAAGGCGGTGGCTATGCTTAAGGCTGCAGCAGCTCAAGATGCTGCAAAAATCTTAGTCGGCACAAGTTCCAGCGACGCATCTTCACAAGGTCGCCATAGGCGTGAAGATCTGAGAAACTCTCTCAGTATCCGTGATGGACAAGACACCATCAACTCCCATTATGAAGAATGCACTCGAGATAACCGACGCTATGAGGAAGAACATCAAGATCGGAGGATGGACGACCGATGGGACAACCGATGAGAGGACCGCCAAGATCCTCCTCCCAGAGACTACCGTGATGACCGACATCGACGTGACGACCGGGATCGGCGCGATAACAATGACAATCGATGACGCCGTCATGATGATGATGTTGGTCCGCGACACAGCCGTTGCCCAACTACGTCTCCAGACCAGCACAAGCGGTCGCTGACGCCAACCGATGACGAGATCGATGGCATCAAAGCTTACAACACTGGGCTTCGCATTGCTCGATGGCCAAAAGGATTCAAGCCGGTCCCCATCGAAATATACGATGGTCAGACCAACCCCTAAGAGTGGCTGCAGCTCTACAGCACAGCGATTCGATCAGATGGAGGTGATTCTTACATAATGGCTAATTACCTTCCGGTCTGCCTAGATCCCGCCGTTTGAATATGGTTCACATCTCTTCCAGAGGAGTCAATCACGTCTTGGGGAGACCTCAACAAGAAGCTCATAGAAAGTTTCCAAGCTACCTACAATCGACTGGGCAACCACTTTGACCTCACTCGGATCAAATAGAAGACCGATGAACCTCTTCACGACTACATCAAGTGATTCTGCACCAAGAATACTGAGATCCCCAATGTTCCAGATCAACAAATTATTGCTGCCTTCCAAGGAGGAATCCGTAGTGATGATTTGGTCCGGGAGATTGGTCGGAGGAATCATGACCTCAAGCTGACCGCTCAGGAGTGCTTCGAGATCGCTGACAAATTCGCATCGGGTGAGTCGGCATTAGATGACATCTGGGGAAAGGGCAAGGAGAAGCGGTCGGACAAGCCTGAATCCTCCAAGAAGGACAAAAAGAGGAAGTCTGACAACATGGTTCACACAGTGGACCGATTCCAGAAGAACCCTTGCACAAACCAACCGTCTACTGACGAGCTGTTGAGTGGTCCCTGCCTTTGCCACCCAAAGGGAAACCACAAGGCCAAAGATTGCTATCGGCTGAAGGGTTTTGCGACAGCTGTGCTCAAGGTGGCCAAAGATCCCCCAAGGCGCAATAGCAAGGACAAGACCAAGGACAATGGCGACAAGGACGACTCAGGAGAGTTCCAGGAGCCCTGCAAGGAAGTTAACTTCATCTTCGGAGGCCTGAATGCCTATGTATCCAAGCGCAAGCAGAAGCTGGAACTTCGGGATATTAACTCGGTGGAACCAGCTACGCCTCAATTCATGAGGTGGTCTGAAATGCCAATCACTTTTGATCGATTGGACCACCCCAAGCATCTACCGAAGCCAGGTCGATACCCGCTGGTGCTTGCTGCCACAATGAAGGAGGTGAAGTTCAACAAAGTACTCATTGATGGAGGAAGCAGTTTGGACTTAATTTTCACCAAGACTCTTCAAGAGCTCGATCTAACAGTTAATGACCTTCAGCCGAGTTCTTCACCTTTCCATGGGATTGTACCTGGCAAGACTTTAGTTCCTATTGGACAGATCAGTCTGCCGGTCACCTTCGGTACCCGTGAGAACTTTAGGACTGAGCGCATTCTCTTCCAAGTGGTAGATTTTGACTCGGCATACCATGCTATCATCGATCGATCGGTGATGGCTAAATTCATAGCAGTACCGTATTATCCATATCTCACCCTCAAGATGCTAGGCCCGAATGGAATAATCTCCCTCCACTCTGATCTTCGGAATTCTTTTGATTGTGATGTACAAAGTTGTGAGATGGCCAATAAACAGTTGATGCTGTCCGACCAGAAGGAGATCCAGAAGGTATTCGGCATGGAGGAGCAGACTAAAGTAGCGGTTCCAACGAAGAAGCCTACCAAATACAAGATCTAGAGTGATGACATCCAAACCAAGGAGATCATGCTTGATCCAGAAGACCCCGATAAGGTTACTTATGCTGGGGCCAACCTCGACGAGAAATAGGAACTCGCGCTCACTCTTTTTCTCCAGGGAAATAGGGACATCTTTGCATGGAAACCATCTGACATGCCAGGAGCTCCTGTTGAAAAGATTGAGCATGAGTTAAGGGTACCTCCTGGGGCTACACCCGTTCGCCGGAGGCTTAGAAGATTCGCTCAAGATCGTAAGGACGCCATGAAGAAGGAGATAGTTAGATTATTAGATGCTAAGTTTATAAAGGAGGTGATAAATCCCGACTGGTTAACAAATCCAGTCCTTGTACCTAAGAAAAATAAAGAGTGGAGGATGTGTGTCGATTATACCGATCTCAACAAGGTCTATCCTAAAGACCCCCTAGCTCTTCCTCATATAGATCAGATTGTGGACTCAACAGCCAGGTGTGAGCTTTTAAGCTTTCTAGATGCTTATTCAGGCTATCACTAGATCTCGCTGAAAGTCGAAGATTAGATCAAAACTTCCTTTATAACTCCCTTCGGTGCCTATTGTTATATTACGATGCCTTTCGGTCTAAAGAATGCTAGCGTGACTTACCAACGAGGTATTCAACGCTACCTTGCTACTCAGATCGGTCAGAATGTAGAAGCATATGTTGATGACATCGTGGTCAAGACTCGAAACATTGAACACCTTCTTTCTGACCTGGCAGAAACCTTTGACAATCTGAGGCATTATTCGATGAAGCTGAATCCGTTTTTGGGGTTCCTTCGGGAAAGCTACTCGGCTACATCATTTCGAAATGAGGTATAGAGGCTAACCCGGATAAAATCAAGGCAATCCTTGATATGGGGCCACCTAATTCTCTAAGGGATGTTTAGAAGCTGACCGGATGCATGGCATCCTTGAGTCACTTTATTTCCCGACTGGGGGTTAGGGGGTTACCACTTTTCCGACTGCTTAAAAAGCAGGATGACTTTGTTTGGACTGAAGAGGCACAGTCGATATTGGATGAGTTGAAGGTTCACCTCAGCAATATTCCAGTATTGGTGCCTCCAGAGCCTGGAGAAAAACTTCAAGTTTACATATCGTCCACGACTCAAGTTGTGAGTACTGTTTTAACAGTCGACCGAGAAGAAGAGGGACATATACAAAAAGTACAACACCCGGTCTGTTTTGTGAGTGAGGTCCTTGGTACCTCTAAAGCAAGATATCAACAGATTTTGAAGTTGTTGTATGCATTGTTGATCACCTCCAGGAAGTTGAAGCATTATTTTCAAGCTCATCCAATTGAAGTCCTGACTTCCTTCGTACTCAGCACTGTGCTGCACAATCGAGAAGCTGAAGGAAAAATTGCCAAGTGGGCTATTGAACTTGGTCAATATACCATTACGTTCACGCCTTGGTCGGCTATAAAGGGACAAGCATTAGCTGATTTCGTTGCCGAGTGGACGGAGATTCAAAATCCTCCTACTGCATAAGATGTCGAGTACTAGAAAATGTACTTCGATGGATCTCTTCAATTACAAGGAGCTAGTGCGGGAGTCGTGTTTATCTCACCCACTGGAGAGAAGCTTTGATATGTCCTTCAGGTTATGTTTCACGCGTCTAATAACGTTGCGGAGTATGAAGCCCTTCTACATGGTCTACGCATTGCTGCAGCACTTGGCATCAAGCATCTCGACGTCTTTGGTGATTCGGCTCTAGTTATTAATCAGGTCACAAAGGATTGGAACTATGTAGATGACAATATGAGTGCTTATTGTCAGGAAGTATGAAAGCTCAAAGATAAATTTGATGGATTGAAGTTCACACATGTTCTTCGAGATAATAACCAGGTGGCTGATGAATTGGCTAAGATGGGATCATCTCGGTCTGAAGTCCTGCCGGGTGTTTTCTTACACACTCTTGATTCCCCCACTATCTCTCCTCGGTCGGATGTCTTAATGAGCATTGTCGCTTACCTTGTTAGCGATGATAGCATGGAGGCCGACTGGCGCGATCCACTCATCCAATATTTGGACAAGGGTACGCTGCCTTCGGATCCTAATGAGCAGCAAAGATTAGAGACTCGAAGCCGAGGATATCTATTGGTAGGAGATCAACTCTATAAAAGAGGAGGCTCAAACATTTTGATACGATGTATCTCGATACCAGAAGGCCAAAAGTTGGTAGAAGAAATTCATTCTGGGATATGTGGTAATCATGTAGCTTCTAAGACTTTGGTCGGCAAAGCTTTCCGGCAAGGGTTTTATTGGCCCACGGCGGTTGAAGATGCACACCAGGTAGTTCCAAAGTGTGAAGGTTGTTAATTCTTCGCTCAACAAACGCATGTGCCTTCACAGCAACTTCAGATAATATCTTTGACTTGGCCTTTTGCTGTCTAGGGGCTTCATATTATCGGTCCTTTCAAGAAAGCGCTAGGCGGGTTCACTTATTTGTTCATTGCTATTGATAAATTCACCAAAGTGGATTGAAGCAAAGTCGGTCAACAAGATAACGTCGAAGAAGGCGATCGAGTTTGTCAAGGACATCTTCACTCGGTTTGGGGTTCCTCATGATATCATCACCGATAAGGGCACTCAATTCACATCAGTGGAGTTCCGTGACTTTGCCAATGAAATGGGAATAAAAATCTACTTTGCATCAGTGGCTCATCCTCAAAGCAATGGGCAGGTCGAACGGGCCAATGGTATGATTCTTCAAGGATTGAAGCCGCAGATATTTGACTGACTTAAACCTTATGCCGATCGGTGGGTCAAAGAATTGCATTCTGTTCTTTGGGGGCTTTGCACAAACACTAGTTGGGCTACTAGTCAGTCACCTTTCTCATTGGTCTATGGCTCAGAGGCTATGCTGCCGACCGAGGTCAATCTTGTTTTGGCACGGATTCAAGCGTTTGATGAGTAGCTTACTGAGGAGAATCGAGAGATTGATTTGATTGCAGCAGAGGAGTTGCGTCCCACCTTAGTCTAACCTTATTTCGGTTTTGGACTATTTTCCGACCGATTTCTTCTCTTTGAATACAGTCTTCACTTTTTTGGTCTAATGTCTATACATTATGGTTATACACTCTATACTGCACATCAGACTTCCACTACACTAAACCCAGAGCCAAAGTGCAAGAGGTCATGTGTCGATTGGTCGACTCTGCTTGTTACGTGGTTACGAGTCACAACCTAATATGTTAAGGCAGACCAATGCAGTTTGAGTTTCTCAGTGATAGAAACATACTTTTGATATTTTTATCAGACTTCTAAGCTATTAAGCATGAAATTGATTTACATACAGGAAACATTGTATCATTACATAGATACTACTAATGTTCTCTACTATTACAGGATTACAGCTCCTTTGAAGGAGAAGAAGAGTCAGCTCGTAGCTCAAGTTCTAGAGTTGCTGAAGGAGTAGGAACAATTGGATTAATCTCTATGTTGTCGACTAAGGATCGGGAAGTCTCTAGCATGGAATCCAAGAGCAGCTGGCATTGTTCGTTGGTCAAGTCTGGGTTGAAGCCCTCCTTGATCTTGTCCAATGGCAGAGCAGGAGACCAAGATTGGCAAATCGCCAGAACCTTACTCCCGGCCTCGGTCGCCACTCTTCGAGTGTTATCAGCAATAGCTTCCGGTGCATGCTCCAGCAAATAATCCAGGTAATGGCCAGTCTGCTCCACTCGGTTAGCATGAACATAGTTCATTGCTTTTCGAGCGGTGTAAGATAGAGCTGATAAATGATGATTTTTGGTCAGTATGACCAACAGAAGATTCAAGCAGATATGAGAAGTAATGAAGGGCTTACTGGCAAGATTATATTTGAAGGATTAGGGGACACTCTTGGCCTCCTCTATCTTGGCATCGGCTTCCTTCAGCTCCTTCTATAGCCGAGTGATCTCGGCCTTCTGGTCCTCGACCGACTTGGAGAGGTTTTCCTTCTCAGCATTCAAGGCGTCAACAAACCTTTGCTGATTGGAAGTCAACTTCTCCAGGTCGGCAATCTTCTGATCATGAGCTAAAGACAAACATTTGAACTTTTAGTTGTAGAGTGGTTAGTTGATTACTTTGCTACAGATGGTAAGTGATCTTACCGGATATATCTGTACGGCCTTGGTCTAAGGCCTTGGTCATTTCTTGTCGGTCGGTTCGCAACTTCTTATTCTCCTCTTGAATTTTGGAGAGTTGCTGACCGGTGACTGGCATAAATAACAACAATGTGTTAGTCTTAAACATAAAGACATGAAGGCTGAAGAATTTAGGGCATACCAAAGGTTTTGGCTTCAAGGTATTCCACCCTAGCCTGTTTTCTCTCAACAAGAGCATACATTTTCTGATAACAAAAGATGGGTAAGCCAAACAATGGGATTGAGATAAAGCTAAAGCAGAGTATTGAAGTACCTTGCTGGCTTCTTGATGCTGGTACATAATCTCCATGTCCTCCACTTCGGGCCGACCGAGTGTTTCTACAGACAGGATCGCCTTACCTTTGTCAAGAGGTGAAGGGATGACGGCTGGTGTAGGTTGGGATGCAGGATTCGGAGTAGAGGTAGGAATTGTCTTATCAGAGGACGACGACTGGTGTTGTGTGACCATATGGCCCTTGGCAATTCCTCTGCCCACTTTCCTTTCTTGTCATCAAGGAGTATCTTTTTGATTGCTTTGAATATGAGACTGTTTGCCCGCTCGATGGCTCCAATTAATTGGGGATGATATACTGATGCAAAGTCAACCTTGGTTCCAATGGCGTGACATAATTCCTTGAACATATCATTTTCAAAGTGTTTTCCGTTGTCCACGGTTATGTCTCTTGGGACTTCGAAGCGGCAGATTATGTTTTGCCAAAAGAATTTCTTGATTGTTACGCTTATATGTTTGTGATTGGTTTTGCTTTGATCCATTTGGTGAAGTATTTGAGGGCTACGACTGCCCATCTGTAATTCCCGGGCGCTGTGGGCAGAGGTCCAACGATGTCTATTCCCCAACGCTGAAGAGGCCATGATGGTGCTATGAGTTGCGTTGGCTGCGAAGGTGCTGATTGTTTGTTTGATATCTTTTGGTAGGCTTTGCATTTGGTTACCACTTCTGCAGCATCTTTGATCATTGATGGCCAGTAGAAACCTTGCCTTACTACTTTTGCCGCTAGGGGTCGAGACCCGATGTGTGCTCCGCATACACCCTCGTGGATTTTGCCGAGTAGTTCTGCGCCCTCTGCTTGGCTAATGCATTTGAGCAATGGGGTACATACTCCGGACTTGTAGAGTGTTCCCTCGATGATTTTGTAATTCCTAGCTCTCTGCTGCATTCTGTTTGCTTCTGACTCGGTGTCTGGCTCGTAAAACCCTTGAAGGTATGCAATGATTTGGGATCTCCAATCCTCGTTGGTCACTGCGTGGATTTGTTTGGGATCTTGGAGGGCTGATTTGATCAAAGGCTTAGTGATTGTTTGAAAGAACACGTCTTGTGGCATCGAGTCTTGCTTTGCAGCTATTTTGCGAGCTCATCTGCCTCTATGTTGAATTTCCTTTTGATGTACTATATGTCAAAGCCCTTGAAGTATTCTTCCATGCTTCGAACAATTTTGTGGTAGTTCTCAAGCCAGGAATCCCTGATTGTGAATTCCTTATCATGCTGGCTGGCGATGATTTTGGAATCAGTTTTGACTCTACACCTCTGGATTCTAAGTGCTCTGAGTTTCTTGAGTGCTAGCAGCACTGCCTCATATTCTGCTATATTGTTGGTGCATTTGTCCGTTTCGTTACTCAACTCGAGCCTTGCAACGTATCTCATTTTCACGCCTTCGGGCAAAGTGATTACGACTGCTATGCGTGCCCCTGCTAGTCCCCAAGCTCCATCACAATGAGCTGTCCACACTAGCTCCGAGAATGTTTGGTTTCCGGCGTGCTATGTGGCCGTCCAATCTACTATGAAATCGGTGAGTACTTGAGACTTGATTGCACTTCGTTCCTCAAAATCTACGTGCTCCGAGAGCTCCATGGCCCATTTACCGATAGTACCCTAAGCTTCACAGTTGCCAAATATCTCATTGAGTGGTTGGTCGGTAAGTACTTTAATGTGATGAGCTTCGAAGTAATGCCTCAACTTTGTAGAGGCCATTACTACTGCGTATGCGATTTTCTCCATCTCGGAGTAAAACCTTTTAGAGCCAGATAGTGCTTCGCTAACATAGTATACTGGGAATTGTGCTAAGAGCTCTTTGGGTTCTCCCTTGACTGTTTTGGTGATTTTTTTTCTCTTGCACAAGAACTGCACTGACCGCCGAATGGGATGCGGCGACATATAGTAGTAGCACAGCCCTCGGCTCTGGGTTGGTTAGTTTTGATTGTCTTTGGAGGTAGTCTTTTAGATCTGTGAAGGCTTTTTGTTGCTCTGGGCCCCACTCGAAGGGTTGGGCTCCTCGAAGTGTTTGGAAGAATGGCAGGCTTTGCTCAGCTGATCTTGAAATGAATCGATTCAAAGCTGCCATTCTGCTTGTAAGCTTCTGCACATCTTTTCTGCTCTTGGGCTCTTGCATTTGGGTGATTGCTTTAATTTTGTCAGGGTTAGCTTCTATGCCCTTAGCTAATACGAGGCAACCGAGCACTTTTCCTCACCAGATTCCGAACATGCACTTTTTTGGGTTTAGCTTTAGCCTTGCTGCTCGAAGGTTTGCAAACGTTTCGACCAAGTCTGATATGTGGTTACTCTTTTTCTTACTTGCTACGATGATGTCATCCACATAGGCATGCACACTTTTTCCAAACTGTGATTCGAAAGCCTTCTGAGTCATACGGCAGAATGTAGGGCCAACATTCTTAATCCTTCGGGCATCCTTATAAAACAGGGTGTAATGAAACTTGTTTTTTCCTCATCCTCCTTCCTGAGCCAGATTTGATGATAGCCTGAGAAACAGTCCAGTAGTGATAGCAGCTCACTTCCGGCTACCGCATCCACAATCTTGTCAATTTGAGGCAGTAGGAAATCGTCTTTGGGGCAGGCTTCGTTAAGGTCTGTGAAATCTATGCACATTCTCCACTTCTCATTCTTTTTCCTCACCATAACACAGTTTGCTAGCTAGCATGGGTACTTGACTTTGCGAATGACAGAGGCATCGAGGAGTCGTTGTACTTCTGCTTTGATGGCTTCTGTTTTTTCATCAAACATTTTTCTGAGCCTTTGTTTCTTTGGCTTGGCAGTTGCGTCGATTTGTAGCTTGTGTTCTATGATGCTTCTGTCTACGCCCTCGAGGTCTGCTGAGGACTAGTCGAATACATCTTTGTTTCTGCTGAGAAATGTTAATAACTCTTTTTCTTCCTCAAAACTTAGCCCTGAACCCATTGTGATGTATTGCCCTAATACTTGTTCATCGAGGAGTACTTTTTTGGTTTCTTTGTCTGGCTGGACTATGACTTTTTCCTTGTCGAGGCAGTGTGCCTCTTCTTTTACATTGATCTCGCATAGCTCCCGAGCCTTTCTGGCTCTTTCCTCTTCCTCTAGCTACTCTTGACTGAATACTTGTATGTTATTGCAATTTCTTTCTCCTGGTGCGTAGCCTTTCTCTATGTCTCTTGCCATTTGTTGATTTCCTTTGACTGTGATAACTCCTCCGGCGGCTAGGATCTTCATGCATAGGTAAGCGCTGTGGATGGCTACCTCGAATGTGTTGATTGTACCTCGGCCAAATATGACGTTGAAGGGGTGACAGAGGTCCACGATGTCGAATGTTATGTACTCTGTTCGGGGGTTCTAAGTGTTGCCGAATGATACTAGGAGGGAAATTGTACCTAAGGGTGTAATTCTTTTTCCTCTGAAGCCTATGAGTGGAATGTTCGATGATTGCAGGGAGCTTTTGCTGAGTCCCATTTGCTCGAAGGTATTTATGAATAGTATGTCTGCCTGACTGCCATTGTCCACGAGGACTTTGCTGACCATCTAGGTATGAATGTGAGCCTCGATTATGAATGCATCGACATGCGGGTAAGCTTTAAGGTTGAGGTCGGCTTCGGTTAAGGTGATGGGAATATGGGACCATTTTGATTTGATGATTGGTCCCTTGGTGTAAACACTGTTTACCATTCAGAAATGGTCCCTTATTCTTCTTTTGTTTTCAAAGTCTGAGGATGACCCCCCACATATCATTCTGATGAATCCTTGCACAGGGAATGTTGTGGCTTGGTTCGGGTTAGGCTCCAGCTTGGGCTGGGACAATTGTGATGGCTTTTGTTTTTGCCTCTGTTGCTCTTGGTTTGCTGGTAATTGCTGGGTTGATTGTCTTGGCTGCATATAGTGGTTTGGGGGTTGTATTGGATGGGTCGTGTTGAAGTATGGGGATGGTGTGTATGGCTGATGGTGAGTGTTTGGGTAATGGTAATTGATTTGTAGTTGATGGGGCCATGGGTTGGGCGATGTGTAGTTGATGGCTTTTGTTTGTACCGGTATCTTCTTCTCTGCTTCCATTCTTTCTTGAATCTCTTTTGCTTTGAGGCAAGTGGAAGTTTTGTGCCCCTTGTCCTCTCCGCAATAGAGCCAGTATGGTTTTCTGGCTTGACGGTTTTGGCTTGGTGAGCTTCGGCCTCTGCCGGGACCTCGATAGTTGCTTTCTCTGTAGTCATTGTTGTGGTTATCTTTGGTGCTATAATCTTGTTTCTCCTCTTTGATGTGGCCTACAAACGATGGTGCTTGTTCGGGGGGGGGGGGGGGGTGGCCTTGGCTTTCTGTGTTGCCTTTCTCGATAAGAGCCCTCAGTGTGGGTTTGGTTGCGATTTTTGCTCTGACTTTGCTTGTGTCTTTTGTAATCCACATCTGATCTACTGTACTCTTCGAACTTTGTGCATAATGTTTGCATTGTGCGCGGGGGTTTTTGAGCGCAGTAGGATGACATTTGGCATGCTCGCATGCCTCGAAGTACCAAGCTTATTGCAGCTTCGTCCGTTACGCTCGGCGCTTGGGATCGAAGTGTGAGGAATCTTCTGTAGTAGTCGTGCAGCAGCTCGTTCTCTTGCTGGGCGATGTTTAGAAGCTCATGTGATGGTTCCATGATGGTTCGGAACCCTTGAAAGCTTGTGATAACCTTGTCCCTGATGTTTTCCTAGTTGTATAGTGATCGGGGGGGGGGGGGGGGCAGGTTGAAATACCAGTTTAATGCGGACTCTTTGAGGGCACACACAAAGGCTTTTGGTACCTCATAGCTCAAGAGGAATTTCCTTGGGTCAGAACTTCCTTTGAACTTGGCTAGTGGTAACATTCTAAAGTGTGGGGGGTAGGGCGCCCTTTGCAATCCTTCGGAGAGGGGTGAATCTTTGTCGATTATGGCTGCCCTCCATATTGGTAACACGTTTGTGGGTAACGATGGCTCTCTTTGCTCGATGTGTGGATGAGCTTCGGGCGTTGGGCTTGGTTCAGGATGGCTTGTTTTGCCGATGGTTTTTTGGAGTTCTTCGACCTCTTTAGCGAGTTGGAGGTTTTTGAGTCGGAGTTGAGCTATGTACTCCTTTTCTTGTATGGCTTTTTCTCTTTCCGATAGTGGTTTGTTTCTTAACTCCTGCTCTTGCAGCAGTTGCTGCTTGAGCTACTCGAGGTGCTCAGCTCTTTGGGCTAGCAATTCCATCTCCTATAATGCTGTCATTGAGGGTTGGGGTGCAGCTTCCGCGGGGGGGGGGGGGGGGGGGGGGGGTTGAGCTTGAGGGCTGCCCGAGGCATCGTGCTGAGTCTTTCGGGTCAACAGTCGCATCTGGCTGTGATGGTTGCGCCTCGGGGGTGTTTTCTTTTATTACTTGCGAGGTGGATTGGTCATCAGTCAGTTGTGGGTCTCTAGGGGTGTTACCTCGGGCTGATGCGACTCTGCTCGATGGTAACTATCCTGGGAGTTGAGTCATCATGAGCTGGTATACGAGCTTACAACACGGTGGGCGCCACTGTTGGTGTCATGAACCGTGAGCCTCGAGGCACCGAACAGAAGAAGGGAAAGCAGGGTGAAACACTTGAGGGATTCCGTGTGGTGTAACAGTTGTTCTTCACGTATCCCAAAAAAGATTCATCCTATTACAAGTAGGTAGGGGTGCTCTATTTATAGGCCCGTACCTAGGTCATACGCAAATGACCATTTTACCCCTAATTACCCACTATATTCCTTGAATATTTGGTACAAAATGGTCATAAAGGGTAAGCTAGTCTTTTAAGCATTGCTGATGCCCTTCCTTGATCCGCACATCACTGAGTGTGCTGGTGCCGTGTGTCCCTGTAGCATGCCTCACTCGCCTTTGGCTTCGGACGCACCCTTTAATCTTCGAAGGTACCGTGGACCCCTTTGAGGGGGTTCATGCTCCGTCGAGCACTCCATCTCACTCTCTCCTGAAGGTCAGGGGCTCTGATCTTTTCGGAACCCTTCGAAGGGTGTATACCCTTCGGAAGGGTTCTGATTCTTCCGGAATCTTCGGAAGGTACCTGTCTTCAAAAAATTATGGTTAATAGTGAAGATAGCGATGGTTAGCCTTGATTTCTGATTGTAGTTTAACTTTTACTGTCCTCGAAGGGTGGCCCACGAGGTGATCTCCTAATAGAGTGGCCAGTCTGCTCCACTCGATTAGCATGAACATAGTTCATTGCTTTTCGAGCGGCGTAAGATAGAGCTGATAAATGATGATTTTTGGTTAGTATGACCAACAGAAGATTCAAGCATATATGAGAAGTAATGAAGGGCTTACTGGCAAGATTATATTTGAAGGATTAGGAGACGCTCTTGGCCTCCTCTATCTTGGCATCGGCTTCCTTCAGCTCCTTCTGTAGCCGAGTGATCTCGGCCTTCTGGTCCTCGACCGACTTGGAGAGGTTTTCCTTCTCAGCATTCAAGGCATCAACAAACCTTTGCTGATTGGAAGTCAACTTCTCCAGGTCGGCAATATTCTGATCACGAGCTAAAGACAAACATTTGAACTTTTAGTGCTAGAGTGGTTAGTTGATTACTTTGCTATAGATGGTAAGTGATCTTATCGGCTATATCTGTATGGCCTTGGTCTAAGGCCTTGGTCATTTCTTGTCGGTCGGTCCGCAACTTCTTATTCTCCTCTTGAATTTTGGAGAGTTGCTGACCGGTGACTGGCATAAATATCAACAATGTGTTAGTCTTAAACATAAAGACATGAAGGCTAAAGAATTTAGGGCATACCAAAGGTTTCGGCTTCAAGGTATTCCACCCTAGCCTGTTTTCTCTCAACAAGAGCACACATTTTCTGATAACAAAAGATGGGTAAGCCAAACGATGGGATTGAGATAAAGCTAAAGCAGAGTATTGAAGTACCTTGCTGGCTTCTCGATGCTGGTACATAATCTCCATGTCCTCCACTTCGGGCCGACCGAGTGTGTCTGCAAACAAGGTCGCCTTACCTTTGTCAAGAGGTGAAGGGATGATGGCTGGTGTAGGTTGGGGTGCAGGATCCGGAGTAGAGGCAGGAATTGTCTTATCAGATGGCTTATCCACCTCGATCGGCATGTTTGAAGACTTGCCAACCGGTTTAAGCGCATCAATCGGACGAGGTGGAAGATCTGATCGAGTAGCTTCGGACCCTTGAGCGCTCTGAGAATTGCTCATCTGACTACTGTCAAAATGAAGATGGAAGAGATTAAAATGTGTTATGATTAACAACAGGAGACAAGGAGTATAAGGTTAAAGGATTAACCTGGGGGCCTTCTTGAGCTTGATTTGGCACATCCTCTTCTTTGAAGAAGTCGACTGAGAATCAGTCTCCTTCCTCTTCTGGGAAGATTTGCCTGCTTTCTTGGTCTGTTCCACCACCCCAACATCATTCTGAGTTTGGTTAGGGGGCTCCGACTAGCTTGAAGGTCGGTCGGAGGGAGCAGGGGAGGGCTGACCAGCATTAGCAGATGGCACCTCTTCGTCATCACCCTGATCCCCAACATATTGTCAGTGGCGCCCGATAGTTTGCTTCTGAAGCTGATTGGGGGCAGCCAGGATGACGACTGGATCAACACGCACCGGTGGAGCGCCTGTAGAAGAGCTAGAGCCCCCAGGGCCGGTCTGCAGTGGCTTTTCTACATAGTTCGGTCCCTCGGTATCAGTCGGAGGGAATGGAGGATGGGATACATAAGTATCCAGAACCTGCACAAGAGTCAAGATATTCAGCAAGACATCAAGATGAGATAATAAGGGATTGTTCAAAGTAGACTGAGGCTTACTCGAGCTCGCATAGTGCCCTTGTTATATGAAGGATATCTCCTTCAAACATCTTCGAAAGGCATTTCCGACGGAGTTCACCATTCGGTGGGTTAGGCACTTCTCTGGTTTCATCATCGTCGGCATAGTTCCATGCTGGGTGACTCTGAATCTTCAGGGGCTGCACTCTGCGTACTATGAAGCTTTTGGTAACGGTGATACCGTCAATGCCTTCAGCTTTTAAATCAGCAATTTTCTTCAGCAGAGCGACCACCTGAGGGTCGGTCGGATCAGGCTTCTTTGTCTATTGCGCCTGGGGAATTGCCTTAGCACCCATGAAGTCGGCAAGGACCGGGGGAGGGTTATCACAATAGAACCACTCGTTCTTCCAGTTATTGTTTCTGGTCTTCAATGGCACGTGGATGTAGGCTTCCTTTTTGGGCAACTGGACGCCGACGCTGCCTATAGCCACTTGATTGTCCTTGGTCGGCAGCGGTCGGAGGACGAACAGATGGCGGAGTAGATTGAAGTGGGGGAGAGTGCCCAAAAATGCTTTGCACATATGCACGAAGATGGCGATATGAAGAATAGAGTTGGGATTGAGGTTGACAAGATCAATCCCGTAAAAGAAAAGGAGCCCACACAAGAAGCTATAGCAGGGAACTCCAAAACCATGCTCGAAGAACGAGCGAAACACCACGATCTGTTTATGAATAGCGATAGGGCAAGATTCACAGGGTACCTTCCAGTCGATCCGATCTTGCTCTAGAAGGATGCCGTCGACCACCATCTTGTTCATATCAGCCTGGGAGAGGCTGCTCTTTGAAAACTCCCGAAGCTGTTCCGGGATGTTGACCTCCGACGATGAGGATACGGCGACGACAGCAGAAGTGGCTGGAGATGAAGTGGCAGCCCTCTTGCGACCCAGGGCGATGAAGGTTTTGAGCGTGGTGGTTCGAGTGTTGAACCCTAGTGGAAGCTAGGGGGCTGAGTGCGGCGAGATCTACGGCGGCCGGAAGCAAAATGCTAAACCTAGCCGGAGAAGCAGAGGAGTTGCTGAGCAGAGGAGGCGCAAGGACGACGAAGAGTTTGAGGGCAAGTGCGGCGTGGACTAGGAGTCAACTTGTCACAACCTTTTATACTCTCACTTTTTGACCTAAGGGTCCTATGGGCCAGAAATGGGCCATATAGTGACGCCACCATTTGATTAAGCATAAGGTTAGTCAAAGGCCTTAAACCTATTAAAGGGTTTAAAATACTTAAGAATTGAAACTCAGGGGCTTCTTTGATGAGAAGCATCGGTTAATTAATCATATTTCACCGTATCTATATGATTTGTTGAACATATAGCAAAGGACTTGATGGTCATACGGATATAAGTTCAAAGACTATGGTATTGATTGAAGTCAATAACCAAATTGCAAAAATTGGACTTATGAAAAGATAGTGACCAATTATTAGGGAAAAGCTATGATTTGATTGATGCCATTTAGCTTAATACTATTATGTGATTGATGTCATATTATTTTACATGGGATGAATATGATAGATATCATGTAATTCATACCGATAAGTCACTCGGATATAGTGTACATCACTCGGCCTTTTTGATAATCGGTCAGCAAGGTTGAAACCTTGTAAAGTGACCCATTGGTTTGATGACCAGAGGCCTACTAAACTTAGACTTGATGGTTTGAGAAAATTATATACAAAATAATAAGAGCTAATACAATTAGACTCTTGCATTATTTGTTAGTCTTCAAATTATACAAGAGTCGGGGGCTACACCTGATCAGGTGCACCTGACCGGTGCACCAGATCTATCAGGAATTTCGATAAAGAGGTCTTCCTAATTTATGATCTATAGATCACTCGGAGAGTTAAAGCTCAAAATCAGAAAGCACTCGGGGGCTGCTGTGGGATACTTGCTTTACGGGTATCCTCATCCAAGACTAAGTCGGTAGCCAACCGGGTACTTCGTCAACAACGAAACCGACCGACTCGGCTTGGAGTACAAGGCATTTAGAGATAGACTTGCTATGTAAATCTTTAAGGGTTACGACTAGGACTCTTCAGGTACCCCTCTGCCAACCGGATATATAAGGCGGTAGGGTACCCTCCCATCAAGGGACAAGCAACACAAGTTTTACAACATCAATACAACATACAGAATACAGGACGTAGGGTTTCTACTCTCATCAAGAGGGTCCGAACCTGTATAACTCAGCGTCTTGTGTAACCATCGTAGTTCTTAGTCTTGACATAGCCCTATATATTTACTGTTGATCTCAAGCTTCGATATATATATATAAGCTATTTAGCACCCCAAACATTTATGGTTGTGGGAGTGAAATATTTACGGTCATGAGTGAAAATTTTATGGTTAGAAGAATAAAATACAAATTTTATATGTTTGCCTGTGAATAATCTTAAGATTGTAAGTGAAAGTCTTATGGTTGTGGGTGAAAATTTGTTGTTGTGAGTGAAAGTGTTATGGTTGTGGGTGAAAAATTTATGGTTATAAAGGTGCTAAGGACCTGTTTGGTATGGCTCCACTCCAAAACTCTAAGGGGGAGCTGGCTGGAGCCAACCAAACACCTCTATTCCAAAACTCTATGGAGCAGCAGCTCCACCTCGAGTTCGAGGAGCTCTAGTTCATTTTGGTGGAGTACCTCTTTTTCAACTCCAGGAGCTATGTAGTTGAATATCCTCATGGAATTGGGATAAAATTACCCACCTTTACCACTGATTACACATTGAATCGTTATTTTTCTTTTCCCCTCCCCTCCCCTCCCCCGACTCTCTAAATCAATCACAACCCATCCACCGCTCTTGCGTTCCTCTCTCTCTCTGGATCCGACCAGCCCACCCCCTGGTCCGGCGACGTGCTCCCGCCCGCCACCTCTCCGGCATGCCCGCCCCTGGTCCAGTGAAGTGCTCCTGCTCGCCCCCTCTCTAGCGCGCCCACCCCTGGTCCGGCGACGTGCTCCCGCTCGCCCCCTCTCTGGCGTGCCCGCCCCTGGTCCGGTGACGTGCTCCTGCCTAGCCACTCTCTGGCGCGCTCGCCCCTGGTCCGGCGACGTGCTCCCGCCCGCCTTTGGCACGCCTGCCCCCTGTTCTGGCGACCTGCTCCCGCCCGCTCCCCCAACTTGATGCCTCCTCAACCCGGTGCCTCCCCCAACTCGGCGCCTCCCTAACCCGGTGACCTCCCCTATCGGCGACCATCCCCACCCCCCACCGTCGGAGCCTGCCTTGCTCCAGCGTCGCGCCCTCCCCCATTCCATTCGATTTAACAACTGACGAGGTCATGCCCAGCCTGAGAAGGAATGTGGCCTAGTGGCGTCGACGGAGAAGGAGCAGCAGCAGCAAGATGAGTTCACCAGGGAGAAGAAGCGGAGGGAAAGGTCCGAGTACCTCAACGATCCCAGGGAGCGTGGGGCAGTGGCGGTGTCGAAGAGTGTACGCCAGATGATGAATGATCGATACATGTTTGATGTAATGCCTCTGATAATGCTTGTTTGCTCATATTGAATATTGGATGGCTGTTGTCGTGCATACATGGTCACTGATAATGTAGTGTATATTTATATCTCTGTTCTAATCAGTATTGTGGCCTCACTAACCTAAAATAGGTTCACGTTCAGTTTTACGGGCCTAAGGCGTTGTAGTCTGTGATGTGATGTTTCGAACTACTAGAGTTATAAAGGCATGTGATTTTTCTTAAGAAACGGAGTTACCTTGCTCAAGTGATAAAAGAAAATTCAATTTCCTTTGAATATTATAATAAAAGAATAGTTAAATTATCTTTAATAATAAATTCATAGTACACAAGGGCTATAAAGTCTTTTCCCCCTTCAAACCAGTAATTCTGGAGCTAGACACAACCTTCTAGTCAAACATCCTGAAAAATAACTCTAGCTACACGCAGAGCAGCTCCACCTTAGAGTTTTGGAGCAGAGTTGCTCTGAAGATGGAGCAGAGCCATGCCAAACAGGTTCTAAATACATGTTTGTCGGCGTGTTTGGAAGAATACTGTTTTTTTCCCCCTAAAACAATTTTCACTTGTAAATTTCAGTGCACAAGAAAATCCGCCTATGGTTTAGGTAAATGGTTTTCATCTCGCAGTCCCAAAAAATCGACGAAGAACTACTAACAAGTAGCTTCATTTTTTACGGGCCTTCAGCTGGTTTATTTGCTGCGATGGTCCTGTAAATCTGCTACTCGTATCTGGTAGAATTGCAGCGACGACTTTTTTGTTGACACTTTGCCAACACGTCCTGTAAGTACACATATCACTCTGTTTTTAGTAAAATGCATAGCTGATCTTTAAACTTATCTTGTTGTGTCACTTAGATGCTCATACTCTCATATTATAATTCTGACTCACTAAACTTAATCTCGGATGTTAGTTAGGTTCCTATACTCTCAAAATGTAAATCTTGGGAGGTGTTTAGTTGGCAATTGCAAACGCAATCGGTAATGAATTTCAAATACACGTGTCTTGACATAGTGTATCAAAATACTGATATTATTTGGTTCTCTCAATCGTAACGTAATCGCAATTTGATGTTGCGGCTGGAACACACCATCGTCGAATTTTAGGGAGAAACAATCAACGGCAAGCTCCTCACAGAGCAAGCAGGACCACGCACCCGCCCACGCGCTACACTTATCGATCTTCTTGCGTGCTTCTTGATTGGATTGCCTCGTCGTTCTTGCCAGACACACACCCATGGTTCACGGATCGATCTCTGTACCTCGCTTGTCGATTGGATCGCTGCGGCATGCTTGACGGGATGGGAAGAGATGGTGAAGGCCGTAGATGAGGCGAGGCCGCAAGGGAATTCGGTGGGCGGTGGGAAAGAAGAAAGGCGGTGGCGATGTAAATCGGCTAGCTCGCGAGATTGGTGGGAGAAGACGATGTCTTGCTTTTGAAATACGAAGGGGGAGGTGGGTATCAAGATTGTACATGGCGGCAGGGATTGAAATCCCGGTCGGATCCCGGCCGGTTTCCACGGTTTCTGGGAATCTCGGTCCGGGCCGATTTTATTAGAAGATCGGGATTCCGGTGAATCCCGATCCTATTTACTGTAGCAATTCGGGATCCCGGTCGGAAAGTCCAAAATCCCGGTCCGGTTTTATCGGGAAAAAAATCCTGCTACAGTCCGGGACCTGATGGCGGTATCCGATTACACAGACCTGATTGCGGAAGGTCATTAAACAAACAAAACCTAAGAACCGTTGAACCAAACAGCACCTTGGTTTCTAAACTTGTCTTCGGGTTACTATGGGATAATTGTTTATTGTTGAGTGTTTTTTTTCGGACACTCAACAAAGATAGTCTTTGCCGAGTGTCAATTAGAAAACACTCGGCAAAAAATGCTTTGCGGAGTATCAATAAAAATACACTTGGTAAAAAAATACTTTGCCGAGTGTTTTTCTTTAACATTTGGCAAAGCTAATTTTTGCCGAGTGTTTTTTCTCGACACTCGACAAAGCTAGTCTTGGCCGAGTGTTTTTTCTTGACACTCGACACAAAATCAAATTTTCCCTTCTTCTACTCTCAATTTTTCTTTTGTGCTCTACGCATACAACATGTGTGACTCCATATTAAAATTTGGTATTTTTTTTATTGTTTGCTATATTTAGTTAATTAATTACATTTGAAGCAATTTATTGAATAAAATCAAATTTAAACTACAAGTGACTCCAATATAAGAATTCAATAAGTATAAAAATTATATTTTTGTTATTTAGCACAATTTGTGACCTTACCCATAAAATAAAAAGAAATTCAACATAACACACTGGGATATAAAACCAGAAAACATACTTCTTGATGCTTCATATGTTCCAAAAATTTCAGATTTCCGGATGGCAAAATTGTTAGGGAGGGATTTCAGCCGTGTTGTGACTACAATGCGAGGAACTATTGGGTATCTTGCCCCCGAGTGGATCAGCGACACAGCTATCACATCAAAAGTTGATATTTACAGCTACGGAATGGTTCTGTTAGAGCTCATCTCAGGCGAAGTAGAAACTTTAGTATAGACAAATCTAGCAATGGTGATCAGGCAAATTATTTTCCGGTGAAAGTTGCACACAAACTTCTTGATGGAAACATTGCGATCCTTGTGGATCGGATGCAAAATTGCGTGATGGTGTGAACATGGAGTTTGAAAGAGTTTGCGAAGTTACATGCTGGTGCATTCAAGACAATGAATTAGATCGACCTACAATGGCTGAGGTGGTACATTATCTGGAGCACATATTTGAGCCTAGTATGCCTCCTATGCCACGATTTCTCCATGCTATTACAGGAGGATTACACACTCTGTGAGAAATGTTTTTTTTTCTTGGGTGTTGACCGCCAGCATGTCTTGCAATGTACGCATATATTTGTAAGTAATTATATATGAACATAACCTTCTATTTAAAGTCAGAAATAAGATATAGTTATAATATACTTATAAGATTTGTATGCGTCTTGGTCAACAGACCATAGGCCTGTCCGCGATAGAGTTAAACTTAGAGATAAGTTATACTGGCAGACACGATCGATCTAGTTTGAGTAAGCATCAAGTCATGTTGTTTATATCTTTTATCTATGACCAAGTCTATCCGTAACTTGGCTGGTTGATGGCCCTATATAAACATGCAACATTACACGGTCAAGGCATATTTTCTGCCATTCTTTTTATAGTATAATACCAAAGATGTCGTCCTGTATTTGACGATAGTTTTGGTAGTTGTGGCCTGTTCATTTTCTTGAGCCTAAATTTTAGTGTTATCACATTAATCTTTTAAACGCTAAATAGAATGACTAAATATAAAGTAAATATAAAACTAATTATATAATTAAAGGCTAATTTGCAAGATGATTTTATTAAGCTTGATTAAACCATCATTACGAGATATTTACTATAACATCATTGTCTAATTATGATCTAATTAGGTTTAATAGATTTGTCTCATCATTTAGCCTAGGAGTTATGGAATGAGTTTTATCATTACTCTATATTTATTACTTCTAATTAGTATCTCAATTTTCAATAGGACATGACTAAAATTTAATGTGTAGGAAACGAACACACACCAAGATATCTTGTAACCCAGGAATATTTTGGTTGGTGGGTTGGAAATAACTACTATCATTCATGATTTCATCAGCAATGTATGTGCACCCTATGTTACCTTCTCACATCAACCCCATATAGCAGATTGGGGCATTCCGCACCATGATTGGAATATTTCTTTCAGAGGCTCCTGTTATCCATTACTACCACTACCGGAAAACCCACAGTTGCCGAGTGTCCTCAGATTTGCTGAGAGGTATTCATGGGGCACTCGGCAAATCACTCGGCAAACACACACTCGGCATAAATCAATGTTTGTCAAGTGCACATATGAGGACATTCGGCAAAACCATCTACGACACTCAGCAACACGGACACACTTGGCAAACGCAGCACGTGCGCCTCGCCTTTGGCGTGTGGCATGCATCTACAGCTGATGTGTGCAATACACATTGTCACCTGCCATTTAGAACACATACAGTCGTAACATCAGATTGAATAAAGCTTATAACTAATTCGCCAATAAGAGAAGGTGAAGGGCAATAGAATCTTGGTTGGCCTACAACTATAACTCCACCGACTGTACTACAACTGTTAAGAGATATTCTTGAGCTGAAACCAAACAACATTCAAGTAATGCAAAAAACAAGTCACTGATGAGAATTCTCAACTGTTATATCCATTGGGATCTGTATCAGTAACAATCGTTAGCCATTATTGCTTTGTCGGCACATCTCTTAAGCTATCCGTGTATTGCCTTCAGATGTGTGCTTAAGAGTCAAAGGGGATTCCATTAGTGCTCAAGGCATGCACGCCACTGATTCATGTCACAACAGCAAAAAGGCTCTGTAGTGGTGGGCAGGTCACCCCGTCGCTGCACAAACGCAGCTACAAATAAGCATTTGTAGCGGCAGGTGGTCTGACGCTAAAACCAACCGCTGCTACAGACCGCTTTATAACGGCGGTTGAAGATGTCAACCGTCGCTACTACACTAGCCAAATAGCGGCGGTTGATATCTTCAACCACCGCTATTTTCTCTATAAGTAGCGATAGTTGACATCTTCAATCATCGCTACTTTTTATTTTCGAAAAAAATAAAATTCATTATAAATATACATAAATCACAACACAGTAAATTTACAACATGTTATCATGGAAATTTATAACACATCATCATAGAATATATACAATCTCAAAATGTTCATGTATTACAAAATGTCTTATATGAACCCTAATGTATAATCATCATCTTTCTTTGATACATTGGGCTCATATGGTGCTTTTGAACCAGCCCACTCACAAAGAGAGCTATGGTTTGTTGCTAGTTCACCATTTGAATTAAAACACTTTCCTTCTGTACTAATTACCTCTCTTAAAAGAAAACGACAAAGAGAAGCTACAATATAATACATATTATTTGTATTCAAATGAATGTGTTCTTTAGAAATCATACCCTTTCTAATCTCGTCATTTTTCTTCATCTTTGCAACCCATTGTACCTTTTCTCTTATGGCTCTCTGTGTCACATGAGTAGAGTATGTTAATATAAGATTTTAAAAATTTACTGTAGAATAAAGTAAAATGGACATGAACAAAATCGACTTACCTCTTCATCGGACTCCTCAACGATATGATCTAGGTAAGTTGACGAGCTAGACGCGAACACACACGTGTAATAGCCATAATGCACAGTTACTTTTACTTGCTTATTGCACTATGTAGTAGAGAACACGAGTTAGTTACACTTTAGATGATGGATACTATGATAAAGACATGTATATGATGCTTATAAATCTTACTCAAAAGTTATGACGAAAGTACATCTTCTTTTTCCGTTTTAGATGACATTTCCCTGCCATTTTGACATATTTCTTGTAAGTACTAAATGATCGATAAAAATATATCATTAGATGATATTAACATTATCAAATTATATACAAATAGACTAATTTATTACCTATCTATGAGTTCCAAAATGTCACTTTAGAACTTCTTGTCGTAGTCTAGACTGTCCAGCACGAGAAGGTACCCATTTTTGGGAGTTATCATAAAACAGATCCAATAATCGCTACAAGAATATTGACAACAAGTTACTTACGATTGGATTTAACTTTAACATATGATAGATGACGAAGGTAATAGTGGTCCAACTTACTGTGGTCCAACTTACTTGAAGTTGTAGGGGGGCCAAAATGCATTGTCTATCTTGCCACTTCAGGTAGCACTTGCATAAATAATTTATAACTTGAGTCCTTGCTTCATTTCTCAGGACCGTCTTCATTGCACCTATCTCTGCCGGTGTCTTATCCGGATAGTTATCCAAATTTACTATTGGGTTTATCGTCGTTTAGTTGATGCGGTTCAAGTTGACGTAGGCCACCTTCTAATCTTTTCTATTGACCCTCTTTCTTTGAAAAAATAGAGTTCATGCTACAAAAAAAGATATAAGGTAATATATTGAATTATGCTTAAAATACGAAGTAGATCAAATGCGAAACTTACATGCACCAAAAGGTGATCAAGGTGACATCCATCTTACCTAGGCGACACATTTTGTGGACATCATCCCAAAATTGGCCTAAGGTTTGTTCATCGTCTTCTTCATTGAACACCTTAGTTGGAATCCTACAAGTGATTGTGGTGACCCCTTCCTTCGACGCCATCATGTACCAGTAGTGCAACTTCTGCAACTTATTGAATTTGAATGTCGGGTAATCCACATCATCCGCAGGATTGTCCAAAATATGATCATCGTATGACACTTTATCTCGAGGATCTTGTTCTTGCAGGACAAGCTTACCGATGCTTGCTAGAAGTTTTCTTAATCCAGCCATGTACTTATCAACATCATTTTTTTGCTTTTGGGTTATCTGGCTCTTTGTCAAAACCGGTAATTGTCTTTGGGATTACTGTAGCCTTGACGACAACCGGCGTAGGCTAGACTTCAATTACCGGAGCCTGAACTTGAACCGTCATAGCCGTTGTGGACAGAGGCTCGACGACAACAGGGGTAGCCTGTACTATTGCTTTAGCGATGATCGGAAGAGGCTTGTTGTCACTATAGATTATAGGACTGTGAGTCGAGTCGGCTTCCACATGAGGAGATTAGGGCTTGTTTTCCGAGGCTGTCGCATACATAGGAGATGGCTGTCAACCAGTAATGATTGGCTGGCTCGTATGAAAGGACCCGTGCCCATACAACGGGGGTGGAGAAACTTGTTTGGAGAGTACAACACCATGATATTTCCAAATAATGAAAGAGCCGAGCGCATCTTTGAGAGTTTCTATACCCGCCTCAGGTATCAGGCATTTGATCTCGTTCTCCTCAAAGCCAGGTACTATTTCTGACACGGTGAAACACACGTACCCTAGGGGGATATCCTTGTTATGGATCATCTCTCCTAGAAATGCCATGTCGGATGCAACCTTTATTGTCTTCCCCTTGTAACCAAATGGCACATGCAACTCGCAAGGAGTATCCTTAGTGATGTCCTCTTTTTCTGATTGCATGGAGACTGATGGTTGACCGGAGACTGATGGTTGCGTGGAGACGGATGGCTGCGTGGATGTGGATGAACCACGTAAGAAGGCATCTACCGCAGCCTTCAGGTTAGGGTCCAAATGACCGCTTTCTTTGTCGATAGCGAACATAAGAAGTTGCCGCCTCCAATCCTCCTTGGCTTTCTCTTCATGCTCTTTCTTGTGCAATGTATGCTTCTTGTATGGGTGTGACGATGTTTTAGAGAAACCTTTTTTCCATGTTGCCGATGATGACACTCCTCGTACCCGACCACCATGTTCTTTGGTCCTAATGGCCTTCGCTAACTCATCCTTGTGATACTCTGTTGTAAACATACCAGCCTCCGCCTGCATCGCGACGGGACCTTTCAAGTCTTGCATGACCTCAACTGTCGTAAGATCCTTCACAATAATCTCTCCTTCATCGGTTATCTCGGAGCAACCATACACCCAATTCCTGGTACGCTCATTGGTATTTGGTAAAGGATCAGGTTTTCCTTCCGCGCAGAGCTTGGATTCCCCTCTCTCCAAATTAGAATCTTCTTTTTGTATCTACCTAGACCTATCCGTGATTTGTACTTGTTCCACTTGTTCAGCTCAACCATCTTTTCACTGAGCTCCTTCAAAGCACTGCTTGTCTTCTGCTCAACAAACTCATCCCATTCCTGCTGACTGATATTTCTATGCTTGTCGAATAGGGTTAGATTTTTCTTGATGTATTGGCAGTTGAGCTTGGACTTGTAATCTCGAAAGATGTGATTTAGAGTGGACATTGTGACCTTCTTGGCTCTCTCGAGATCTGCTGGCTGGAACCGGATGGTTGCCGTGATGTCAACCCACATATCATCTTTTCTGCCATCCAGGACTTGGTGCCAATCTTGCCACGTGTTTTTGCAATGGTCCCTCACCACTTTGTCGCAACGGTTCTGCCATTTGGCATTGACACCAGTGGGTTCAATTGGTTCTCCATCTTTGGGGTCTAGTGTAGTAACCTCATAGATGCCCTCTGCCTTGTTCACAGAGCGCTGACCGCGCTTACGTTTTTGTGTGGACACTTGGGTAGGCACCTCTTCCACTTGCTACTCGAGGGCCTCATTTGTCGCAGCCTCTGCTACAAATAGCTGACGGGCAGTTCATCGAGGTCCCTTGGATATAAGTAGTAGATTTTAGTTTACAAATTAGTTGAACAAATGAGGGAATTATCTTTGACAAGATACTTCATCTTCAGGCACGAAATCAGGATATAGGCTCCCCAATCGACGTTCCTTTGGTAGTGGAGGATGATGAGGATATTACTTCTATGGATACACACAACACTCCTCCAGTTCTGGACTTGCAAGGTCCAATGACTAGAGCTTGTGCATGACGAATAAATTTAGAGGTGATCTCGTTCCTTCGTTCTTCATTATACGTCACTTTTGAGAATGGCTTGCTACCTAACGATTATATTATGATTAAGAACTATGGAGAGGACCAGAAGATGAAGGAGGAAGGACTTGGGGACCTGTAAGACCAGCAAGGGCATGAAAGCCAAGGTGGATGCCCAAACAAAACTCACTTCGAGTCTGTTTCAGGGCCCAGGACCCGTCTGCATTAAAACGGGTGCCCAGGACACATACGGACTCAGATTTGGACGTTCTACATACGAACGGAAAGCTAAGGAGAAGGCCTTTCCAATTCCATGGGTCGCATATTAAAATTCATCTGGAGTCATCGGGAATTGTTAAAACAAAAGAGGATCGAGAATCTATTTCGGTGCTGCGTCGCCTATTTTTGGCCTTTGAGCTTTGTATCCAGTTGAGCCCAATTAGGGGCACATCCAGAGGATCTTGCACAAACCTAGAGTCTTCATAAACAGCCGCCGCCGCACTATTAGGGTTCGGTTTTTTCTTAGATTCTTTTGTTCATAACAGTTTCGCTGTCATATCGGTTTATGAGACTCCAACCTTGTGAGATTCATAATACATCTACAATTGTGTTGCATTCTTCTTTGTTCTTGCTTGTGTTCTTGATTCGCAAGTAGGGATTAGACTTCTCGGCAAGGTCAATCGTTGTTTAACGGTTGATAACCAGGGGAGACGTCGTGCTGCGATTAGGAGGTTTAGAACGTGGTGTTCTGAAGCCGGATCGATTTGTGTGTCACCTCTGACCAAATCAACTTATCCAGAACCTTTCAGAAGATCGGGAACCCTTGCTCACATCAGTCTGTTTTAGATTCTCAATAAAATTTAAAAAAAAATTGGGAAGATAAAAAAAAATTATTCAAGTTCAAACCCGATGTTTCCTGAAACTTGCAGAATTTCTGTAGGCCACATCCTACCTCTGTTTGAGCAGAAATTTTCTATGGGCTCTCTCTCATTGCCATTGAGTTGGAGAAAGTATCATAAAAATAAAAAAAAGAAATTTAGGATTTCTACTAATGCTCTATCTAGCCCACTGGAATTTGGAGGTTTGGTTGTTTTACACATAGGCCGTTGGTATCGGCTGTGTTCCTTTGCCTACTTGTTTCTACCTTGGTATCACTACTATTCTAGGACATAGTTAGACCAGCAACTAGGGACAAGTTACTTGAGGCACTTATTCAATTTTACTCTCTATTTTTTATTTGTGTGCCACTCACATATAGTTTTGGCCTTTCTAGCTCTACATTTCTTCTGGACACCACATGTTATTTTCTAACCCTTGCAATCATGGAACACACCTCTCTGGTATCCTTTGCTTTTCTTTTATGAACTTTGTAAGAGCTTTGTAAGGAGCTTCTTTTTGCTATGTTGAGAGGCATCAGTACTGCTTAGCTATTTTGTAGGGATAACCTTCTCTGTTTGTTTCCTATTTTGGTGTTTCTGATGGTATGAAGCGACAATGGAGAGGTGGCTTCCCCCTCCAAATTTGATGAGTGTGTGAGCCAGGAGCAACTACAGAAGGCTTTGTAGGTGGCTCAGAGTGATTTGGTTGAGACAATCACCAAGGCCGTCACTGACGCGGTCAACCAGCTTCACCTAGGACAAAGCATTGAGCAGTTGGAGAAGAGAGTCTCTAAGTTAACCGATCAGGTTGTCGAGTTGGAGACCGCTCCCAAGACCAACAACACCATCACCAACAACATTGAAGAACATGAGCATGAGGAAGACACGGTGTTTAAGGCTGATGGCACCGTGGATAAGGCTGCTACAAGGACCATAAGATTACGACATCGTTTGCAACATAACACTCAAGGTATGGGTGGTTTCCAAAACCACAACCGTTGCCAACAAGGTAACAATCATTGCCATGTTCCAGATGATCCATATGCTAAAATTAAGTTTTCAATTCCCTTATTTTTGGGTCAGTATGATAGTGATACTTATCTTGGTTGGGAGATAACTGTAGAACAAAAATTTAATGCCCACCTTGTTCCGGAATAACATAGAGTTAGACAAGCCTCTAGTGAGTTTAAGGAATTTTCTATTGTTTGGTGGAGTGGTCTAGCTGCTGAAACTGATTTGCCTACTGCTTGGGAAGAACTTAAGATTGCAATACGTGATCCTTTTGTTCCTTCTTCTTTTTATAGAGAGATTCATAATAAACTACAACGCTTGGAACAAGGAGACAAAATTGTTCAGAGTACTTTAGTGAGCTTCAGAAGGGTTTGATTTGTTGTGCTGTAGTTGATAAGTAGAGGATCAGATTTGCTGCTTTTATTCTAGTTGAAGAAAAGAAATTCAGGACATCCTTGATTATAAAAAATTTTATACCCTCAACCAGTGTTTTCAGTATACTATGCTTGCGGAAAAAAAATTATAGAGACTTTTCCAGGCTTTTGAGGCGTACAACAAATCCAGTCGTACCTTCCACCCACCACGGCTGATGGGGTCTTCGGAGCTGTCCAAGCCATCGTTTTGGACGCCCTCGCTAACATCTTCTGCAACCAAGGGACCTACTGCTGCTTTTGCCACACCAAGACCTTTTGCGGTCTTAGGTAAAAATTTTATGCAGGTACCAGCTAGTAGTACCTCCTCTATCGCTTCAACAGGACGCACTACAGGGATTCAGTGCCGCCGCTGCTATGAACTTGGTCATGTGTAGAAAAATTGCCCAAGTAGGCAGGCATATGTGGTGACGGATGATGGCGAGTATATGAGCACCTCCGATATGGAGGATGTGGAGGAGGATGTCGCTGCCACCAGCGGCGACCTCGTCCTTGGAGGCGAAGACACCACAGGCTATATGAATATTATTGTGCATGACCATAAAAACTATGAAAATTTTAAACGTATAAATCAATCAAAAATATTCCGCATGGAACCATAAAATCCTTTTTTTAATAGTACGTGTGTTGTGAGGACACAAATACCTGCCAGTGCCAGCAAGTATTGCAAACGATATTTACTGTCAAAGGCTAATACTCGTCTATTCGGGTGTCGTTTTTCGGTTGGTGGTAAGATATACATAAAAAAACTTCAGTCGGAACGACAATATTTCATAATAGAGGTAGTAAATAATAAGCTAATTCTTCTCATATGTCGACACAAACAACAGTCATTCATCTTTGTTATTTCAACGTATTACCTTTCGCATATATGTGTAGGCATACAACTACTAGTCCTTTCATGCTCGTCTCCACCCCGGCCGTGCACACAAGTTGTACAACACGTATTTTACAGCAGCAGTTTTATTTTATAGCAGGTATATAGTGCTGCTTGTTGCGCAGGGTCGACGTCGTGACTTGTCCATTACTTACCGTAGGATTCAATCTGCTCAATGCTGAGCGAGGCACCGCCGCCGTAGCACGGGCCGCTCTGGCAGCCCTTGCCGCAGTAGTCACCGCCGAGGCCACAGTATCCGTACTGGCTGCAGCACTGGTTGTTAGCGCAGCCCTGGCTGCCGCAGTTCTGAGCATGAGCTGGAGTGATCGCCCAAGCACAGGCCAGAAGCAGGGCGACCAGCGCGAGGGCCTTCATGGCGAGGGTTGCAGCTCTCATATTCATGGTTGTTGTGTGTAAGCTAAGCCGGGAAGAGTCGAGAGTGAGATCGAGTGCTTAAAACAACCTGGTGCAAGTGACCTTTATATAGTGTAGCACAGGGGCGGAGCCAGGATGGGCTGCCACCCCGTGCTTAACTAGTGGGCAAGTGTTGGTCAAGATAAAAACAAGTTAAAATCTTGCTATTTTAGAGAAAAATTTGTTGTGATTTGTCTTAGTTAAACTTAGCCAAGTCCGTGCTGCAGCATCCCCAGCACGGGCTGTGGTGCATCGAGTCCCCTTCCATTCATGTGGTAGCTACTACTATGCAACAGTACTAGCTACGGGACTAAGGAGAGACTCCTGCGAAGATTTGTGACTTTTTGCCTACTGTCTTGTTTGTCCTCACTCCGGGTACTCCTTCAACGTGTCGAGTTCTCGTTTGTTGGAAAACATCCTGTGCTTCCTTCCTCTACAAATAGTCTAGCCTGTGTACCAGTTGCCCGTCGCAAACTGGCGCGACACGCTCTACCTCCGCATGGCGCCAGACCCGCCGGAGCCACACGACCTACCGGAGATCTGCCTGTGAGCCTGCGCACTGCTATTCTCTGAACCCTACTCTCTATCAATTATAAATTATTAGTTCTACTAGCAAGGAGCCTGTGCGTTGATACGGGATTAAAAAACTAACTTCGACAATAGGACACAGAATTGACATTAGCGTGTAATACAGGACACGTCAGCAAAATACACAGCTACAGGACGGGCTAACGGCGTTGATAGGCAAAGCACAAACAAGTGCTTCATGAGAGAAGCCGCAATGGTTTGGGGGAAGGATAGTCAATGTAAGACCTAAAAGTTTATGTTTTCACACACATATCTTTGGATACACTATCCAATGATGTGCTCCACTATTACCATACAAGGATGGGAAAGGAGAAAAGAGGATAGGGCAAACATGGTTCCCGCTTTGTTTGGTTATACATAATTGCCGAGAGTCCTCTGGGGTAGATATCATTTTCACTATCTTGTTTTGCTAAATAGAAACAGATAACGTGGCAACTATAACGCTACCTATTGCACAACCAGTGTGGACGCCCTGGCGCATATGCCTGCAAGTCAGATTGATAACATTACTCTCCGAGCAGGGCAACTGCCAGGCTGTCAGCAACGCATACATGAGTACAAAGTAGGTTAGCGGCGGCGTCACGCACGACCAAGTTTGTGGTTTCCCTCTATTTTATTCACAACATATTATGTATATGAGCTCGACTTACGAGAGTTAATATTTATTAATTAAGCCAACATCAAACTAAAAAACCGATTATGTAACATATTTGTTGGAAATTTGGAAACTGACAACCAGTTATTTTTTATTTTGATCGGATCACAACCGGAAACCTTGATTTGATTGCAATCGGAAAATCATAGAAAAAATAAAAACAGCGGTTTTGATTCACCAGACACGGCTTCGAAATTGACTGCAGATTATAAATTGGCTCGGTATATACAGATGCCCATCATCGGATATTGTCACATAACAACGCATTGGATAGATGATAATATGCACATGGCTCCTCAAACCATTGTTGCAGGAAATTCTTATGTGATTTCATAGGTGGATCATAGTAATTATGTGAACTATTTTGTTCATCAATTTGGTGCATTTTTTTTACGTTAATCTTGTTAAAGAGAGAGTTTTTGCTGCTGTTTGTACTATTCCAAGAAAGATAGTATTTATGGGAGGTCATCTACATAGAAGGCAACAGTAGACAATGCCGGTAAGTCGGATTGGTGAAGACTATGGCTAGTCTTGTGAGATTTCATTAATTATCTACCAAGTAATAGGAGTGGCCAAGCTACCGCATTATTTATTATTCAATCCAGAAGAGAGCACTTATTTTATTTTTGTTTGAGTCCAACATGACCTTAGTGCCGATACAACTCTTATTCGTTAATATGAAAGAACAGGCAGAATAACAGGAGGGGCGGGCGAACGACGCCTCTGATTCGTTAATATGAGAGAACAAGCAGAATAAAACAGGAGAGGCGGGCGGACGATGCCTCTGATTCGTTAATATGAGAGAACATGCAGAATAAAACAGGAGGGGCGGACGGACGACACCACTTTAATTAATATAGTTTAGATTAGACTATTAGAAACACTGTTGTTAGCTCCTGTGCCGTGACTAGCTTTTCCAGGAAAGGGTTGCGATTTGTCAATCGCTTGTCTCACTTCAGAAAATGATAGGCGAGCTAGGTCTTGCATTGTGTATAATAATGAGCACGATAAGAGTGCCGTATGCGAATCGTGTTGTGATGCTTATAGTTGACAGAGATTGTATATCCTTCCAGTAGTCCTCGTGGTACACTTTCTTAATTCCCACCTAACCTTCTCTCCCTTCTAAGTCCTTTCATTCTGTTAAATTAATCAGGATGCAATTGTTTGCATATTTAGAAAATACATATATGACAACAAACGGCACACGACACATTGCAGGTGGGGCGGCTACCGGACGGCCCGCGAACTGCGAAGCCGGCCACGAACCTTCTCTCCCTTCTAAGTCCTTTCTTAATTGGGGATATATTGTGTGCAAATGGACTTTTCTGTGCAATGGTGCAAACAGGCTATATGTCCCGTCAGATTGTGATCTGAAGGCCTTTGTTTCTTCCACCATCCCACATGCGCAATTTTGGAAACACCCTCCCTGGCTGGTCATCTTCTTTCTTTAATTAAGAAATAAGACCTGCCCTTTAGTCCTCAATCTCTCCGGCTATCAAGGAATCGATCGGCAGTTATCTTGATCAGGCAGAGCCTTGGACTACGATTTGGAGCGCTGGAGGCCGATGCGCCGCCGCCGCTTGGCCTTGCTCTCTTCACTCATGATCTTAGATGCTATGCAAGTCATGAACACTTGAACAGAATTGAATCGGATGCAGATGGTGTGGACGTTGATGGCACAAAGGTCACTGTGGAAGTGAGAAAACGTGTGGCACTGCCGACGGCAAAAATCCAATCATAAAGCCGGCCCTAGGAACAGGTTACTCTTGTTTCTTGATCAGTGGCCAAATCCTCAAGGCTTAAGCACTATATACATCAACAAGAGATACAACTGCCGGAAAAAAAATGGCAGTTGCAAGGGGATAGCGGGGATTTTATTTTCCTTGAAAATATGACTACGCAAAGGGTGTTTTAGCAATAATGCACAAGTGGAATGGTGGGAGGAAGCAGGGCCTTCAGATCAGGATCCGACCGGAGGGATAACCTGTTTGCACCATTGCACGAAAGAGTTCTTTTGCACTCAATATTTCCCCTTCTTAATTCCCACCTAACCTTCTCTCCCTTCTAGGTCCTTTCATTCTGTTAAATTAATCAGGATGCAATTGTTTGCATATTTAGAAAATCCATATATATGCGGGCTTCACGGGAACCCTCCACCCACAAGATCAGAGAGATAATAAACTTGCGGTTCTCGTATGTACAATCGCCAAAACTACTAGAGCCCACATCAGCGCCGTGCAAGTTAATGAAACTCCTGTCTCCTGCGAAGCCGCAAAGCATCCATTTGCTCCATCCACCGAGCTAGTGACCTGCCAAAATCATCCAAATGTGAACATCAACAACTTAAGCACAACGACTAATCCCGGATGAATGAAGCATACATAAGAGTGAGAGGCTGCTCAGCGACCACGCATCGTGGAGCTCCAAGATATGACGGTGCCGCAGTATGCTATTTCCAAGCTGCATGCTTGCAGAGCACAGCATTAGGTCATGCACGACGAGCGGATAGATATACACGGCAAGGTTTTACAAGAGCTGGTGGTTAGTTCGTGAGATACAAAAGGCAGAGGACGAGTTGCGGGTTCTCGCGGGTGCTTGTGGGCGTACCCACTAATCTTGCGGGCTTGACAAGTTTGAAACTATTAGACTGACTTGAACAGTATGAATCAAATGCACTTTTTTATTTTTGCCTCTCCACTGTGCACTTTGGATGAGGCTAACGCCTCCAACAGGATCAGCCACAGCGCGATGCAAAATGCATGGAGGAGAGAGAGGTGATGCAGTATTGGCTACCCTCTCTCCTTCGATGCATTCCTGTGAGTGGGCGCGGGGACGCGCAATCTCGCGTGGCGACGGCTCGAGCGCATGCGTGGGGGGAGGTGGGCACGACGGTGACTCAAGCTCATGCAGGGAGGCAGACGTGTGCGATGGCTCGACCTCGCGCGACGGGGCAACTCGGCATGGCGACGAGGCAAGGTGAGGTGGCGTGACTCATGTGTTCAACAAAATGGCTGAGTGACAATCCGGATGTCTCTGTGATTTAGAATATGACTATTGGAGATGCTAATGTTTGAAGACATGCAAAATACTGTGTATGAGAGGTAAATCTTAATTTGTTCCTTAAAAATGGATTTTCTTGTTAGAGTCAGTCTTACGCCACAAAGCAATCACAAGCGGACAGCACATGCCACGAAGACTGATTTTGTGGGGCGGGTATGTTGGCTCCTTTAAAGAGCCCGCCCCACCTGCAACTTGAGGCACACGCAGCATTTGTTTACCGAGTTTCCTCAGCAAAAAAGGGCGCGGGACGCGAGGTTGAAAAACAAAGGCTCAAAATATAACAAGATGAATTACATTAAGCCATGCAAATAAAAAACAACTTCTCGTCCCCGACAAGTTTGTTCTGCTCTAGATACGAGGAACCCTGTCACTCAAGGATATCACTTGTGACCAGATATACAATTTAATTAATCATGGTGCTCAAATCTTTGTTAACTATGTATTTCAACAGCTCAATCCGTGAAAGACACGCAGACTCTTCTTCGTAGCATTTCTGAACCTTGCAAAAGAAACGGTGAATGGATTTAGTTTCCTACCACATTGATTACAACTGCTAACCGCTGTTTTCTGCTCTGACCATCAAAAATTGGTGCTACTCTGTTTTGAGCTATGCAAGAAAAATAAACTGTACGGAAGTCTCGTAGGAACTTCAGCGATAAGATGTTATGTTTGGCTGGCTTCTGAAAACTAGAGAATATTATTATGGTGTCTTATTCTCAGGAGACTTGGATTTTGCTAATCTCCAAGTCACCTTTTATGGCCATAGGATCTTAATCCAACCATCCAATTTTTTCATTCAATTGTGCAAAAAAAAAGTTTTCTAAGAAACAAAAATGTTCGAACTAAAAAACTGATTGCTTTAGCAGTAAATTTTCATCGTTCTAACAGTATATTTGTATTGTTCCAGCAATACGTTTTCATTGTTCTGAAAATGTAACTGAGACAAAAACAAAAAATCAGTTAACTACTGATGAGTAAATCTGTATTATTATTTTATAAAACTGTAGATGTTCAAGAATAGTACTTAGGCTTGTTACTGATAGTAGTTCATATATATGATGTTCTGCAGGGATGCACTCTTTGAATATACCAAACAAGTGAAGAAATTGGGGGACAAATTGTTCGAGCTTCTTTATGAAGCGCTTGGCCTTAACCCGAGCTACTTGATAGATATAGAGTGCAACCAGGGACAGATCATACTGTCCCATTACTACCCTCCATGCCCGCAGCCAGAACTTGCCATCAGGAGGAGCAGGCATTTTGGACTTGGGCTTCCTGACCATATTTCTGCAGGATGAAATTGGTGGCCTCCAGATCCTCCATGATGGTCGCTGGGTCGATGTTGCGCCGACCCCTGGAGCGTTCATCGTCAACATAGCTGATCTCTTGTAGGTATGCAAAGATCATATCAAACTTTAAACTGAACAAACTTTTACGGTGCACTTGAAATTTTGGGGCTGATTTCTTTGTCAAACTGTTCAGTTGATCTCCAACGACAAGTTCAGAAGTGTGGAACACAGAGTGATGGCGAAGAATGCAGGACCGAGGGTATCAATCGCGTATTTTTTCAGCACGCATTTCCATCCCGCTTCGACGAGGCTTTATGGTCCAATCATGGAGCTTCTCTCCGACGAGAACCCTCCGCTGTACATGGAAACATTGGTCAGAGATTATATTGCAGAATACTACAACGTCGGATTGGATGGCCGGGACAAGACTGCTCTTTCTAATTCCGGTTATGAATTTTCATAAAAAAAACTTCCGGTTATTGAATTATGAAAGACAGTTTGTGTTTCAACAGTACAAAACTAAAACTATAACGTAGATCATCACGAAAAGGAAGGATCAGAACAATATGATGTGCCACAATGTCATAGGAACATGCTTTCAACGATGTACAAGCTTAATAAAAAGGAGTTTTACTGTTTAAAATACTGACTAGTAGTTTAAGAAACTATAGGTCAGTACTTTGATATAAAGGTATAGACTTCATAATCTGAAATCGTAACTACTGGCTAGTAGTTTCTCAATTTAAGAGTAATATAAGATAAAAAATAAGAGTTATAGATATATAGTAATTAGTTTTTATTTTTATAAATAAAGTTACATTAACAATCTGATTAATAACTAATATTTTATATATTTTTTAAGATAAACTAATATTTTAATAATTTTATAGACTTAATATTCTATCATAAAAATAAATATAAATTTATTAATTAAAATTATAATTATAAAATTACCCTCAAACTATTCAAAACTACTGGCCAGTATTTTGGATAGTAAAACTCCTCTAAATAAAATAAAACAGAGTAAATATTGGTGAAGACTATGAATCAATAGCTTAGAAGGTAAGAAATAGAATATGGTTATGTGAATATATGGGTCACACTACAAACAAGTTTATGGTATTTTATATTTTATATGAAACAAGGTTTTATTTTGTATAAAAAACCAATAGTTATGAGAACACGAATTAGGGTTATTCGAAACAAAGCTTTGATGTAAAGGAACACACTACCACAAACCAGCTCTATAGCGGCGTCCCCAAAAACCACGTAGCGGTGCAAAACGAAGTGAGCCACTGCTAAAGAACCTTGGAGGCCCACCACGATTCAAACTGCCACTATAGAACCATTTATAGTGGCGGTTGGCATTATCAACCGCCGCTACAAATGGTGCATCTTTATAGCGGCGGTTGGAAATGCCAACTGCCGCTATTGAGCGTATTATAGCAGTGGTTGATAATGCCAACTGCCGCTATAAATTGCCCGACCTATACAAGCGTGCTCGGACAACTCCCCTGTTTCACTCGAATAGTGGTGGCCTGAAAAAATTGAACAAATCACGAAAATCAAGGGGGAAGGTTTTGAGTTCATTTTTTTTTGCAGAAATTTGCTCCCTGAGGTAAGGGGTACTCATCTCATACATTTTTTTTGTGCTATTATTTTGAAATCAAGTGGAATTTTACATTTCAAGTTTGTTAGGTTTTTATCAAATTTTAGCTAAATTCATTTGATTTGTATGGTTCTAATGGGTTGTAGTTGAACTTTATGAAGGCATACATCATCTATTTCCATCACTACCCAAAAAAATTACTATATCTAGCCTCTTTTATATCAATGAAAATCTAGATCTAGTTTGGTTACTAGAAGAGAGAGAAAGTGTTAGGGCATGAGGGATATTCATTTTATTATATTTCAATAAAAAATAAATAATGCATAGAATAATTTGATGTTTGTTTCATTTTAGGTTACATAATATTTCTTGCTTTATGTAATTTATTTTTCAATATATAATGTTTAATTTTTTTATTACACTTAATTAATTAATAAATTTGAACATTTTTTGGTTCTTGTTCAAGGTCGTTCGTGATGGATAGATCTTAGATGTACGAGGCACCAAGACCGGTCCAATATTTTTACGCGAAGTCTCCAAATTCATCGAAGGGGCTGTACAACATGCTCGACGTGAATGTACGACTGATATATATTGTCCGTGTTTTGATTGCAAGAATCAGAAGTTGTGGAATGATATAGAAGTAATAAAGTCACACTTGGTGCGAAGGGGTTTTATTGAGGGGTACATGAGATGGACAAAACATGGTGAGAACAGTGTGGTCGATATGGAATTTGATGAGCATATTAAAGTTGAAGTCGAGGCTAAAAATTCATCTGGTCCAGATGCGACGGAGTCGCCTAGTGAAGCTGATTTTGATGTTGAGGAGTTGTTATGTCATATTGAGCCGCATGTGTTGATCAATGCCGGTACAACTAAAGGGCTTGATAATTTTCAAAGCATAGAGAAGGCATCAAAGGATCCATTATATGATGAATCTAAGGGATGTGGTAAAGAGTTCGCCGTGTTATGTACTGTACATGAGCTGATGAAGCTGAAGGCCATGCATGGCTGTTCGGACGCTAGTTTCACGGATTTGTTGGAACTTATTTTTGATGGGTTGCCAAAGCCTAACTTGTTGCCAAGGACAACATACCTTGCTAAAAAGCTGATTTCCCCACTTTTGTTAGGTGTGCAAAAAATTCACACGTGTCCAAATCATTGCATATTGTATCGAAAGGCATCAAGACGTTGTTAGATGCTCAAGGTGCAAACGCAGCCGTTACAAGAGAATGACGATTATGACGCCGATGGTGGCGTGAAGAATACAACGAAGGGGAGAAAGAAGGAAAGAAGTTCTATCATTGATGATAGTGATGATAGTAAGGTTCCTGCCTTAGTCATGTGTTACTTACCCGTGGTCAATCGCATCAGACGCTTGTTCGCCAACCTTAAGGATACGGCAATGACGACATGGCATGCACACAAGGGGGACGGTAAGCTCAGGCATCCCGTAGATGGAACACAGTGGAAAAAGTTTGATAAGGATCATCGAGACTTCTCTAATGAAAAAAGGAACATACGGTTTGCATTGAGTACGGACAGGATGAACTCATTCGGTCAAATGAGGAATCCGCATAGCACTTGGCCAGTGATACTAGCAGTGTACAACATTCCACCATGGTTATGCCATAAGCGTAAGTACCTACTGCTGAACACTCTGATATCTGGGCTTAAAGAATCTGGTAACAACATAGACGTGTTCTTAGTACCATTGTTCAAAGACCTGTAGAAACTATGGTTGGAGGGGATCCGTATATAGGATGAGTATTTAAGAGAGTACTTCATGCTCAGAGCAATTATTTTTTGCATGGTAAGTGATTCCCCGGCACTAAGGGCGCTATGGGGGCAGGTCAAAGGATAGGCGACATGTTTCGTATGTACATCCCATGTGTACCTTCCAGTATCCCAGAAGCTAGTGTATATGCGAAGCCGCCGATTCTTACCAGCAAAACATAGGTATCACACGATGGCTAGATACTTTGATGGCAAAGTTGAGAATGACATAGAACCTCGACATTGGACTGGCAGGGTCGTGTTTGACCTTGTTAAAAACATCAGTGTTGTTTTTGGAAAGCCGGTGAAGGGAGTCAAATAGGTAAAAGGTCTCATGCTGTTTATGAAGAATCCATTTTCTTCATATATTTCAATTATTAAAAACAATTGGAAGTGAATCATGCCTTCAACTGGATGCATATTAGGAAGGGTGTATTTGATAGTAGTAGTGGACTTATACTCGACCAACCCGGTAAGATAAAGGATGGACTCAATGACGTAAAGATTTTGTAGTGTTGGGAATAAGATCAGAGCTCCATCCGTAAGAAAGAGCAAATGGAAAGTACTTTTGTCCTCCGGCAGCCTACACACTTACAATTGAGAAAACAATATTCTGTAAGTGCCTTAGTGGGGTTAAAGTACCGACGGGTTTCTCATCGAATATCAGGAATCTTGTAAACATGGAAGAGTTAAAGATACTTGGGTACAACACTCATGATTGCTACATAATGCTTTTGGTGTTTCTCTCTATTGCTATCATAGCTGTTAAATCACCATGGCTAAAGTTGGCCATAACTCGCCTTTGCTACTTCTTTAATGCGGTATCAAAGAATGTGATAACAGAAGATGAGTTAAATGACCTGCGGACCCACATGAAGGAAACAATGTGCATACTTGAGATGGTCTTCCCTCTATCCTTTTTTGATACGATGGAACAATTTATGATTCATATTATTGACCAGATCTCTGTATTTGGCCTCGTCTACCTGCATTAGATGTTTCCGTTTGAGAGGTTCATGTATGTATTGAAACGCTATGTATGTACTCGTTCACATTCGGAGGATTCTATGATCGAGGGCTACACAACTGAGGAGATCATCGAATGTTGCTCAGATTACATTAATGATGGTAGCAGATCAATTGGTCTCCCCTTGTCTCATCATGAGGGTAGATTATCTAGAAAAGGTACAAAAGGACATAGATCGTTTATTGACAATGATTTTAAACGAGTGGACCAAGCACATCTCAGTGTATTGCAATAGACACGGATTATGGGGCCATACTTTGTGAAACATCTGTTAGAGCTCTTTCACATCATGGTTTTGCTCCCTAGACCTTCCAAGTGGTGAGTCCGTGGAAGAGAAAATGTTAAGAAAGTTAGCTAACCGCCCGAGAAGAACCGTGGTTACCTTTCAGGCATACGACATTAATGGTTTTATCTTCTACACCCAACAGAAGGATAAGAAGAGAAAGTGTCAAACCAGTGGTGTACGAGTAGAAGCCATTGACGAAGAGGACCAGACGACCTCGTATTACAGGTACATTGAGGAAATATGGGAACTAGACTATGGTGCAAATTTACAGGTTCCCATATTTAAATGCAAATGGGTGAAGCACCCTAATGACGTCGAGGTGGATGAATATGGCTTCACAATTGTTGATCTTAACAATGTTGGTCACAAAGATGAGCCTTGGATACTTGCCAAGACCGTGGAACATGTGTTTAATGTACTTGATCCAAAGGACAAAAGAAATAAATTGTTGTTCCAGGTAAACAAAGAATCATTGGAGTGGAGAATGTGGTGGATCGAGATGACTACAATCAATATGACGAGGTGCCATGTTTCATAGATCCAAAAAATTTTAAAGTCTTAGAAGCAACACTCTCTTTTGCCGGCGGAATGCCCTACATGCGCACTGATCACTACTAAGGAGAAGTCATTCAAGGCTAACTCAAGCATCATGTAATTTTGTTTTGTTAAGTACCTTTTATTATTCAAACCTTGTATTATGTTCTATCTAATTTATGTTTATTTGAATATAAAGATTGTCTAACTTATTCAAATAGAAAGAGGTTATTGAAATGGTAAGAGGAGACAAAAAATTTAAAAAGTGATAAAAAATAAGAGTGCAAGAAAAATTAGGAGGACTAAAACTATAATTTTTTAAAAGTGTAGGGGTGTTTCTGCAAAAATCTAGGACCAAAATAGAATGAAAGTGTAAAAATATTAGGACTAAAATGTAATTAATAAAAAGAATAGGGTTGTTTCTGCAAAATTTTAGGACCTAACATTAGTTTTTATTCAGTATAGGGGCCTAAGTGTAAAAAGACAGGACTAAAACATAATTAATAATAAACTCAAGGGTTCTTTTGTAAAATTCCAAGGCTAATATATTATTTATATAATTAGGGGCTAAAATGAATAACACTATTTAAAAAAAACTGACAACTTTTTGGCGGTGACGGTTGGCTTTGTGAACTGCCGCTAAAGTGGCCACCCCAATATAAGCAGGGGTGCGGCGGTGCCCAAACCCTAACTTTCAGCGCTATTCTTTGACGCCGACAGGCTACCCAACTTTTGCATCCCCGAGCGCCGCCTCCCCTCCTCTCCAAGCACCGCCGCCATCGGCCACCTCCTCCCGTTGCGGCCTGCTCCTCCTCTGCTCATCGACGACCCTTCGACTCCTCGAGTGCTGCCGCCTCCTCCCCCTCATCGGCGACGAGCACGACCCCCTCCTCCGTCCCTGACCACCATTGTGCCCCTCATCAAAGACCACCATGCACCCCCTCCTCTTTCTCGACCTCGATGACCGCCGTGCGGGCTCCGCCGCCTCCTCCCCGAGCTCCACCGCCAGGGGCTCCCTCATCTGTCCCTGATCAACGATGCATGCACCGGCTTCCTCCCCCTCCTCAAACTCGCCGACCGTTGCTGTGAGTGCCTCCCCCTCTTCGATGGCCTCCGCCTTCTCTCTGGTAAGCGATGCACCCTCGTCTTCCTCCCCTCTCCCCTCCTCTTCGATGCCCTCCTGCCCATCGATGACCAGGTGCACCCACTCTGCCCCACGCCCTTAATCTTATGATTCCTTTTTTATTATTTCATATGTGATATCATATACTTGCAATGTCATATACTTGTTGTCATATGTCATGTTTCTATGTTGTCATATGTGATGTTTCTATTATGTCATATGTGATGTTCCTATACTTGCAATGTCATATACTTGTTGTCATAGCCATGATCTGAGAAATGTGTGTGTGATTGCTCCTGTCCTCTGCACTACATGCACCATCTCTATATGTGGATTCCTTGGGCTCTTGTGTCGTCATTGATGTGTTGTGCTTGCAGAGCACCCTGTGGCCAAGTTGTGTTGTGCATGAGCAGGCAGTGAAGAAGCTAGTTAACTAGCCTTGTTAATTGATGTCGCGGCAACGGTGTCCTGCTCTTGATTCGTGGTTACTGGGATACTGGGGCATTCAAAGGGCACGTTGGAGTGACGCAATGTAGCTCTTCGCTGTGGCCATTCACTTCAAGGTTTAGCAGTCTGTGGATCTTTATAGTATTAGGGTCTAGTTCTGCTTGTTCAGTTTTTGAGTATTAGCTCTGTCTCCTATGGACCATTGTAATCACCTGAGCATCAGTTTCCACAACACCCAATTTAGCTTGTGGCCATCTAAATGCAATTAGGAGTTGCTAGGTGGGGCTGTTATGAAATAATTTTGCCAATGACTAGTGCTTATAGCCCTGGATTTTCTCATTCTGTAACTGGTTTAGTAGTCTTAGGTTTCTCTTTACATTTTGTTTGTCAGTGATATTTTGATTTATTTTTTGAGGGCCTAGAAGATATATTATGTAGTATGACTATAAATGACCAGCAAATTGTGCTATTGATTAGTATGCAACTGACTTGACCACTTTTAAAATTAGAAATCAGTTGTGATCTTCATCTATGTGACTTTATATTATAGTTCAGATTGTTTCACCATATTTATCTAGATGCTCACCATATTTATAGTTTAGATTGTTTCACCATATTTATACTTTATATTGTTTCACCATATTATACATCTATATGATCTTCATTTTCTTTGTGATAGGATCTGAAAATGCTTGTAGTTTACTTTTTGCCTACTTGCTCACTTTCATGTTGTCATGCGCACTATATCCATAGTATTATTTACCTGTGGCCATATATATGCCATATACTTGCGGCCTGTGATATATCTGCTTATGATATATATGAGATGTTCATTCTATTTTTCTCCTTCTCTCTCTATACTACTTATCTATTCTACAGGCTATCGAAGATCAATGATGAAAGCGACTAAGTGAGGCTAATGTGGCGACATGGACCATATCCTAGGATATTGGATACATGCTGCTATACAGGTCAAGGATCTTAGAGCATTGGAAGGCCATTGATTCGGCAACCCGCACTCAGAGAAAATTTTAACTTTTCTATTCTTCTCCTTGTCTCTCTATACTACTTATCTATTCTACATAGGCAATCGACCTATGCTCAATGATTTAACCGGGCTAAGTGAGGCTAGTATGGTGACACAGACCATATCCTAGGATATTGGATATATGTTGTTGTACAAGTCAAGGATCTTAGAGCGTTGGAAGGTCGTTGATTCGGCAACCCACACTGAGAGCAAATTTTAACTTTTGTATTCTTTTATTTTCTTTTCCTTGTCTATATGCTCAATGATGAAAGGTGTATACTCCTTATTTTCTAAACTAGTCGTCATATCTAACATTAGGTGTCAAAGTCTTCTCATCATGGTGGACAATATGCCCTCTCAAGAGGAAGACGCCCTTAAGGCGCCCTCACAAGCGAGATCATCTTCAGACGATGAAGGATCAAGCGAACACTAGGAAGAACCAGAAGATCCGCATCCTCTGATGTGAGGAAGGACTCCCGATCTTTCGAAAGGTTCTAGATAAGTTGATTTGGTCGGAGGCGACACACAAATCAATCTGGCTTCAGAACAACACGTTCTAAACCCCACAATCACAGCACGACGTCTCCTCTAGTTATCAACCATTAAACAATGATTGACCTCACCGAGAAGGCTAATCTCTGCCTGTGAATCAAGAACACAAAAAAAGGAAGAAGAATGCAACCAAATTGCAGATGTATGATTAAACTCATGAAGTTCGGGTCTCAAAAACCTATATGACGATGAAACTATTATGAACAGATTAATCTAAGCAAAATCCGAACCCTAATGGTGTGACAGCGGCTGTTTATGAAGACCCTAGGGTCATGCAAGATACTCCGGACACACCCCTAATTGGGCTTAACTGGATACAAAGCCCAAAGTCCAAAAACAGGTGACGCAGCACCAAAACAGATTCTGGATCCTCTTTTATTTCAACGATTCCCGATGACTCCGGATGAATTTTGATATGAAACCAGTGGCATTGGAAAGTCCTTCTCCTTAGCTTTCCGTGCATATGTAGAACGTTCAAATCTGAGTCCGTATGTGTCCTGTGCGCTCGTTTTAGTGCAGACTAATCTTGGGTCCTGAAACAGACTCGAAGTCGGTTTTGTTTTGGCCTCCACCTTGGCTTCCACGCCCTTGCTGGTCCTCCACGTCCCCAAATCCTTCCTCCATCATCTTCTACTCCTCTCCATGGTTCCTAGTAATAATATAATCATTAGGTAGCAAACCATTCTCAAAAGTGATATATAATAAAGAATGAAGGAACGAGCTCACCTATAAATTTAGTCATCGTGGACGAGCTCTAATCATTGGACCTTGCAAGTCCAGAACTGGAAGAGTATTGTGTGTATCCATAGAAGTGATGTCCTCATCATCCTCCTCATCAAGAAGTGGAGTCGTCCTCGACTCAAGCTCATCCTCTTCTCCCAAGTATGGTTTCAAATGTGAAATATTAAAAGTAAGACTAACCCCGAACTCGGGAGGTAACTCAAGTTTATATGCATTATCATTAATCTTCTCAATTATTTTGAAAGGACCATCAGCTCTAGGCATTAATTTAGACTTTCTCAATTCTGGAAATCTATCCATTTTCAAATGTAACCATACTAAATCTCCTACATCAAGCTTTACTTCCTTTCTACCTTTACTACCAGCAATTTTATACTTTTCATTCATCCTTTCAATGCTAAGTCTAGTGGTCTGATGCATTTGTAAAATAAATTCAGCACACTCCTTAGCATCAACATGAATTCTCTCATTAATAGGTAGCAAGTGGAGTACGGGGATCAAAACCATACACTACCTTGAAAGGACTTACCTTTGTAGAATGTGTTGCCCGATTATAAGCAAACATAACACAAGGTAAACATTCTTCCCATTGCTTCAAATTTTTCTTCAAAATAGCTCACAACATAGTGCCCAAAGTGCAGTTCACCACCACAATTTGTCCATCAGTTTATGGGTGGCAAGTTGTATTACATAGCAACTTTGTACCCAACTTATTCCAAAGTGTGCGCCAAAAGTGACTCAAGAATATTGCATCACGATCTGAAACAATAGTAGAAGGCATACCATGGAAACGTATAATTTCTTTGAAAAAGAGGTCAGCAATATGACTAGCATCATCGGTTTTATGACATGGTATGAAGTGTGCCATCTTAGAAAAATGATCCACAACAACAAAAATGCTATCACTCTCCCTCTTAGTCCTAGGCAGTCCAATAAAAGTCCATAGAAATATCCGCCCAAGGAATAGAAGAAACCAGAAGTGGCATGTATAAACCATGTGGATTCAAGCGAGACTTAGCTTTTTGACTTGTAGTGCAGCGGACAACAAAACGCTCAACATCTTTCCTCATCCTTGGTCAAAAGAAGTGTGTGGCCAAAATATCCTCCATCTTCTTAGCACAAAAATGACCCATCAATCCACCTCCGTGCACCTCCTACAACAGCAAAAGATGAACGGAACCAACTGGAATGCATAGGCGGTTAGCTCTAAATAAGAATCCATCATTCAACACAAATTTGTTTCAAGCACGACCTTCATTACAGTGTAGCAATACATCCTTAAAATCAACATCATCGGCATATTGTTCTTTAATTGCATCAAGTCCAAAAATTCTACAATCAAGTTGAGACAACAAAGTATAGAGCCTAGATAAAGCATTAGTGATCATATTATCCTTCCCTTTATAGCACCTAGATAAAGCATTAGCAATCACATTATCCTTCCCTTTCTTATGTTTAATAATATAAGGAAAAGACTCAATAAACTCAACCCATTTAGCATGTCTACGATTCAAATTGCTTTGTGAGTGAATATACTTAAGCGATTCACGATCAGAATGAATAACAAATTCTTTGGGCAACAAATAATGATGCCACGTCTCTAAAGAACATACAAGAGCATATAATTCCTTATCATAAGTGGAGTAATTCAAAACAGGCCCAACTATTTTTTTGCTAAAGTATGCGACAGGTTTACCATCTTGCATCAAAACACCACCAATGCCTATACCACTAGCATCTCATTCAAGCTCAAAAGTCTTATCAAAGTTGGGAAGTTCCCACGCGCGCACACGCCCAAACCACTACCGAAGTCGAGCTCCATCGATTGCTAGGCAAAGGTCTCCCCTTTCCCCTCCACCTCCATTGCCGTCAAGCCCAAAGCTTCAGTCTTCTAGGCGATCGGTTTCGAGTTTTCACTCGGTCTCAGTGTCGTGATCTCCAGGGTATTGAGCTCACTCTCCCAATTCATCGATTATGCCTAAATTTCGAGTAATTAGTTTAAATTGATGCAATTAGAATTAACTTCCCTTGATTAGTTGCATTAATTGGCTAATTGACTTAACCTAGGATGCAATTAAATTTCATGCCTATCTGTTAATTGCATATCTAGGGTTTGTCTCCCATTTAGTCTGTAGTTAGATTTATTGCCTATTATTTGACTACACACTAGATGACTCGCACCAGCCACTTATAGTCGATGATCACTGTTGTCATATTACTTTATTTGTCTAGTGATCATGTCCTTCATTCAATGCTATGATTTCTATTGCGCATTCTTTCCAAGTGGTGGTTTGCTTGTAGATTTATATAGATTCTATGGTTATCTTGTCTATACTTACATGCGTGTAGTGACATCAGTAAACAACAGAGATGGCAGGATCTGGACAGGACAAGGGCAAGGGCAAGATGCCAGAGAAGCCCAAGAGCAAGAAGAGACCGAGGCTGGACCCTGAGTCAGCGAGGGCCTTGAGGGTGGCTCAGCACCTTGAGGCTATGGAGACATCACGTAGGACTCCTAGTGCATGTTTGGTCATTGGTCGACCAGACAATGAGACATCGGGCCTCAGGAGGAGTACCAGGCAGAGGACAGCACCCATGGCTACACGATTAATTCTGCCAGCGTGGTTGCAGCATACTCCGGCTTCTCGTCAAGAGAGGTCATCGAGACCTATGGAGCAGGGATCCTCCAGACAGCAGCATGAGGAGTCAAAGGAGGAGAGTTCAGAGGAGGAGACCTCAGACTCAGGATCTGAGGAGTTAGAGTTAGAGGAGGAGGAGCAGACAGTACAGCCAGAGCAGACTGGACCCTAGAGGTCAGCTCACCGAACAGGAGACCCGAGGTGCACCTATGTAGTGTGCACGAGGAGGCTACAGAGACTGGTACAGGCAACCGGAGAGCCGGACATACTTAAGGTTCCTGCAAAGGACCTTAAGGCACTATGTCTTGTCTGCTTCGAGCATTGGGTTCTAGTCCCCAGGGATCCAGCTGGAGGAGAGAGGTACTGGACAGGCCTCCAAAGGAGGATTGGAGAGGGTCTCAGACGTTACGTTGGCCTAAAGGGCATGGACAGACTCTTTGTGCCGCAATAGTACACCACCTATAAGGCCATGAGGGGGGACACTGACACTAATATGGAGCAATACTTCATGTACTTGCCAGGGCTAGCAGAGCTAGTCACTGCTCCATACAGATACAGAGAGGATATAGTGCTTGAGTTCTATGCTACACTGTGTGTTGCCAGAGACCGCTCAAAGTTCTGGTTTTTGTTTAGAGGGCAGCCACAGCGTGTGTCACGAGAGGACTTGATAGCTAACCTAGGACTCCTGGCTTCAGACTTCCAGCTTTACAGGAGTGCCTATGTGACACTTGCTCCACCCCACAGACCAAAGGGAGGAAAGCTTTCCCTAGACGACATGGTGTCGATTGCCTTCCCACCACCACACACCCTAGGTTTTGAGGGAGGCCCTGCGAGACTCACCGCAGAGGCCAAGGTGGTTAGAGCGATAGTCACCAGGACTATCATTCCCAGGACTGGCTATAGAGAGGAGTTCACTCTACTTCACCTGTGGGCAGTGGCAGCTATTCTAAGGAGAGAGCAGTTTGACTTGGTAGATCTACTGATTGGGGAGATGGAGGAGGTTAATTCTTAGAGGATAGAAGGACGTCTCTTAGTCTATGGTCCTTACATTTGCTATTTATTGATGAGGATGGGTCTTGGGACAAAGAAGGAGTACGAGGCATTCGCTAAGGTGACCACTAGCTACGCACCTCGAGCCCCCAAAGGATCACAGTCAGCTTAGAGTCAGTAGACAGGAGAGGAGGAGCAAGAGTCACCGCTGGTCACTCATGAGCAGACAGCTCATCCAGAGATGGTGGTTCCCGAGTCAGCCAGTACAGGAGCACCTCCCCTACCTACAGGTTCACAATCAGGAGACACTATCACTATAGCAGCACTAACAGGACGCTTGAGTGAGTTCATTCAGAGCACAGCTGAGGATAGACGTCAGATGATGGAGGTCATCAGGGAACAGGCAGAGCTTCAGAGACAGTAGATGATGATCTTGACCACCCTGATGGCACAGATGGAAGAGATGACTCAGAGGCAAGCCAGTCAGCAGCCAGGACCTTTAACACTTCCACAGTTCCAACAGCTACCGACACACCCAGGACCCTTCACTACTTTGATGACAGCTTAGTCCAGTGAGTTGTCTCACTCAGGGGTGTTACCGTCAGGGGGAGTAGCATAGACTTTCTCGCTAGTGACTCAGTTCTCCCAAGTGTCAGGCTTCTTAGTGTCTGCGTTGTTTGTCTCACCATCACACTCTTCGAGTTCACAGATGGCAGGACGCTCCACCTCCGAGCACTTACCAGTCATGAGCTTGATCTTCTCAGAGATAGTGCACACCACCCATGCAGACTTCCAGCCAGCTCCACAGTCAGCTACAACTCCACCTTCCACTGCTACAATCAGTGTGCTCACACCTCAGGTAGCAGAGGATCTAGTCCACAGAGGCTTAACACAGCAGGATGTGGCAGATCTCGTTCTTCTCTAGGCTTCAGCTCAGGAGACCGCCACAGTCACTCTAGCAGAGTAGGACAGAGGGTATGAGTCGCCTGTAGACCTTGATTTCTTCGAGCAGATGGATGTTTTGGTGATAGATGATAACTATGAAATTGTGGGCTAATATCTACACGAGTGTTGTATATGTAGGAATCATCTCTAAACTCTATTACAAATCATATGGATGATGGTTGCCTTGGCGATTGATGACAAGACCACAAGCATGGAGGCTTGATGAGCTTGATGGAGTCCACAGGTTGATGAAAATGGATCAAAGCTAAGGACAAGCTATGGAGCAAGTGTTGAGAACTCTTGTCTAGTTGTTAGAGCTTTGAGTCCATAGGAAAAACCGGACTATCAAGGGGGTCTAGGTCATTCTCTTAGGACATGTCTAGTCGGTGATGTGCAAGGTTGCTCGGTGAAATCACAGGCACTATGTCACAGTGGAGAGGCCAAGGAGCTGTTCAGACAAACTGGGAAACAAAGTCAAGCGAGGACGAAGAGTTTCAGCTTCTGAACAGAGAGACCGAACAGTTGGACAAGGAGTGACCGGACTGTACGGTCAACAGAGGAGAGGACAGTCCAGAGAGAAGATAGCGAGGAATCTGTCTGTGCCAGGGACCATAGAGACCGAACGGTCTGGTCTACAGACCGGATGGTCCGGTCTATATGCGTGAAGCATGAGACAGAGAGGAAGCCAACTCTCTGGAGCCCTACGAGGAAGTCCGATGCATCGGATTTGTCCGACGGCTGGACAGACCGGTCTACTGACCGGATGGTCCGGTCAGTACGAGGAAATCGCCTGCGCACAGTGAAGACAACGGTTCAGAGAGCCGTTATAGGAGTGACCGAACGATCTGATGAGGACATCACCATGCTCAATACATGCATATCATGGCCTTCCCCAAGTTACAAGTCATCACCAACTTGGTCGCCACGTTCGTCTCAGATTCAGCCAACAACCCTTCACGGTCTTGATAATATCTCCTACATCCGACGTCGAAACGAGGCATTATTTGATGCGTTGGAATGGGGACGACGACACCGTCGTTTTGTTTCTAGTCAGTAGCTCCAGAAGGTCGTGAGTCATGCTATGTGACCATGACAAGGTGATGCGCCACCTATTTTGGGCCAACTTGGCCATGTATCGTGTCGGGCCTTAAGCCCATGTTGTGGCCCCCCCCCTGGTCGTCCCCAACCCTAGGACGCCCCTAGTTCCTATGTAAACTCAGTAGCCGTCATATTTTAGTTTTGGGTTTTGTTTAGTTCAGTTTTCTTGAGAGAAACTTGATCGAATTATTGTAACTGTGGTGACAAGTCCTTTTACAGTAATTCAGGGCCCATGTTCTTGTTCTACACCACTGTGGCGATTAGTCCTTTTGTGTTCAGAGCTTGAACCTTTCCTTGTGATTCGCTTCATCCATATTTGCAATTTCAGATTACGTGTTTATCCTTTCTTGCTTGTGTTCTCGATTTCGCTTATAGGAACAATCAAGTTGTGCTTGGTGTAACGGTTGTGGGGTTGGATCGTGTCTAATTCAAGCCGTCTTGTCGACGTCGAGTTTCCAAATTCGAGTTTATCCCCCTAACTCTCGGAAGATCGGGCCATATTTACATCACGATCTGGTCTGGCAGAGACCGGACAGTCTGGTCAGTGCGTCCAAAAAGGTGATTTCACAGAGCAATGGCTAGTTAGAGGTTGGAAGCCTATATAACTTCATTGCTGGGGTCTTTGAGACCTCTCTTGGCCAGTGGAATACCTGAGAGCATTTGGTAAGGTCCAAGAGGAAAAGAGGAGAGCTTTAGGAGAGGATATTGGATATCTTGAGAGTGCTAGTGAGAGTAACAAGGAGCGATCTTGCACATCTAAGGCTAGGGTGTCCTTAAGGGTTTGATTTAGGTTGTTACTCTTGGTCTATGGTGAGACATAGACCGGTTAGGTGTCGCTGATCGAGCCTATCCTGATTGGTTGTGAAGGCCATCACACGTTTGTACATGGTTTGAGCCCACCGGTGAAAGGGGCATCAATAGTGAGCGCCCGTGTTGGCTAGGGGAGTCTGGCAAGTTCTCGAGGGAGGCGAGCTTGTGTCTTGGTGGCAGCGGTAGCGCACACCATGTCCTCACTCAGGGAGTGATTGGGGGCTCGTGGGCGAGAACTCCACTTTATGGCGGGAGGGATCGGGACTCCGACGGATGTGGTCCAACGAGCGGTAGGGGAAGGCGCCATACTTCCGAGATCTCGGGAAAAAAATCATGAGCATTCCTTGACCCCTCCTTACTATTTCACATTTGTGTGCTATAGTTGATAGGGTGACTTGTGGCTTGCATAGGCTAGTGCATTTAGCTTCCGCATTATGTACTCATCATGAACACTAGCATGTGTAGGATCTTGACCTACTAGAATTCCTTAGGTTGCAACAATTTTGAGGTTCTAGTGGCGTGAAACTGAAGTATTTGAATTTGTGGTTGGCTATCGATTCACCCCCCCCCCCTCCTCCGTAGGCCTTCGATCCTTTCAATTGGTATCAGAGCCAAGTGCTCAACTTTGAGGCTTCATCACCATGAGTAAGGATGCCGGGAAAGGTGGGGAGTGTTCCCATTTTCGATGGGGAGGACTACGGGTATTTGAAGGCATGTATGCAAGCGTACCTGGAGTCCCTTGATCTAGAGATATGGATGGTGACCCATGATTCGGATGCTGATGTGAACCTTCTTGAACCTAATTTCATTAAGAACAATGCTAGCCAAGAATGCTCTGTTCTCATGCATCTCCAAGGATATGTTTGCGAGATTGGACTCGAGTTCGACAACACACGGTATCTAGACTGAGATTCAGAGTATCCACGAGGATACTAGTGATGTCAAAGAGGAAAGATACTATGTGCTAAAGAATAAGTATGATAACATTGCTAGATTACCACATGAGAGAGCTAACACTGTGTATTCTCATTTTCATGTGCTAGTGGAGGAGATCAATGCACTTGGGGATGATTTGAAGCTCAAGCCTGTGGAGGTCATCAGAAGATTCTTGAGGCTTTTTAAAGACCCCAAGTATGAGTTCATCATCACATACACCCTGCAGAGTGACCTCAAGACCAAGACCATGAAGGATGTACTTGGCAAGATCACTGCCTTCGAGAGCACCAAATCGATCGTTGTTTCTTCGCATAGCTTCAGAAGATTGCGTACAACATCGGCATCAAGGAGGAACACGTCTAGGAAGGTTGAAAGGCGAAGCTCATCGACGAGCGGCTCTGGAGTTCGACGATGTTGGGAAGGCGTGGGGAAAAACGAAACTGCTATCACCTCATGCAAACAATGAAAGGGGAAATAATTTAAATAGATTCGTACATTAGTGGAGCTTGTGCGTGTGAAACCAATTTGAGAATAACTCACCATGGACCAGGAAATTATAGACCGCAACAATGGTGGTCGCAGGGGAGATTTCCTAAGGAAAATTCGATGCCAAGCAATTGATGACCGGAAATGAGGTGGAGTCTCTTGCAATAGGTAGAGTGAATCTCTGTGCTGGTTTGGTGCTACTTGGTTCAGTCTAACATGCTGTTTCCGAGCTGGGCGCTGAGCTCCATTGAGTGCCAACAATTGTGGACAGAGAAAGGAGCTTGGGGGAGAGTAGCCAGGGAGAGGCGGAGAGGCTGAACTAAAAGTAGGAGTTTGGGCGCAGGGTGCTCACTGCTTATGGTCGACCCGCAGGGAGTGTCGGGGAGGCCTGGGACAGCTGGGCATGACTGGATTTGGCAAGCTTCTGCTACAGCCATGGCAGGCGGCCCGAGCGGCAAAAATTGATGGCACGATGGCGTGTCACAGTCGGGAACGGGAAAACGGGGGTGGTGGATGGGACGCGACGGGCATTGACGCGCTGTAGCAGCTCCGAGTTTCAAGGCTGGGCGATGGCATGCACCGGAGGCACTGGCGTGCTCGCGCCGTGCTGGCCTACCCAATGGAGGAAGAAGATGATGCATATTTCGCAAAGAACCCCCTATTCAATTTGATTCTCACACCGTAGTCCCTGGCTCAGTATAAATTCAGTATAAAATAGCTAGAAACTTTCAAAAATCATGAAATATGGTACACTGGCCATTTATGATATTTGTAACCACTTAGTGAAGACAAAATTCAAATTTGCATTAAAATTATTTGAGAATTAATATTTGCATTAAATAGGTTCTTAAGCTTAAATTAATTATTTGGGGTGTTTCCAAATATGGAAAAATGCTCATTAAATTCATAAAATTCTATTATATTATTACCAAACTGATTATGAATTTATTTGGCATATGTTATATTTAAATGTTTTTAAGTTGCTTCATAATCTTGGTTGCAGGATTTTTAATTGCCTAGAATTAAATCATATGAATTGGGGCTCTATCATTTCATGCTATATTTATTTATAATTTGTGCTCTTCATGCTTGTTAAGTAGAAATGAGACACCTGGGTGTCACAGCCCTCCCTCCTTAAAGAAATCTCGTTCCGAGATTATGAATAAGGCAAACTAGAGGGAAGTATGGTGGTCAAGATATACCTGCGTATGACGACCAAAATTTCGGATAATGTGTACTCAGAAATTCTTCAGATTCCCAAGCGGATTCATCTTCTGAGGATTACTCCATTGAACTTTGTAGAATTTGATTGTTCTTTTACGGGTTGTACGCTCTTTCTTATCGAGGATCTTTATTGGTTGTTCGAAGTATGTGAGGTCTGGTTGAAGTTGATCATAGTCTTCCAAGATTTTGTCAATGGATGGTTTGAGACACCGCTTTAGCTGAGAGACATGAAGGGTGTTATGAACTCCAGACAAGTTAGCAGGTAACTCCAGCTTGTAGGCTATGTTTCCACATCGTTCCAGAATTTGGAATGGTCCAATATAACGGGGAGCTAACTTTCCTTTGACTCCAAAACGTTGGATACCCTTCATAGGCGACACAAAGAGATAGACATAGTCACCTTTATTGAAATATAGTGGTCTACATCATCTGTTTGCATACTTTTCTTGACGGCATTTAGCAGCTTTAAGATTTGTCTAAATGGTACGAACTTTTTCTTTTGCATCCTTTACAAGATCAGGACCAAATGTCACTCTTTCTCTAGGTTCGGACCAGTTCAGAGGGGTTCTACAACTGCGACCATAGAGTGCTTCAAATGGTGACATTTTCACACTGTCCTGGTAACTGTTGTTATACAAAAATTCTGCATAAGGTAGATACTCATCCCAATTACCACCATGTGCTAAAACACATGCTCTAAGCATATCCTCCAAAATTTGGTTGACACGCTCTGTTTGTCCATCGGTAGCGGGATGGTAAGCAAAACTATGAATTAAGCCTGTACCCAAAGATGCATGTAGCTGTTCCCGAAAACGGGTGACAAACTGCAAGCCACGATTTGATATGATGGTCTTGGGTACTCCATGAAGACACAAAATTATGACGATGTATAGCTCTGCATATTGCCATATGCTGTATCTATTGTTGACTAGCAGGAAGTGAGCAGATTTTGTGAGTCTGTCCACAATGACCCAAATTGAATCATGCTTCCGAGAGGTGAGAGGGAGGCCAACAATAAAGTCCATGCTGATGTCTTCCCATTTCCAAGCGAGAATACTCAATGGTTGAAGTAATCCAGCCTATTTCAAATGGTCAGCCTTCACTCTCTGATAAGTATCACATTCTACAACATACCAAGCAACTTCTCGCTTCATTCTTATCCACCAAAAATTCTTCTTCAAATCTTGGTACATTTTATTACTACCCGGATGGATAGAGTATTTGGAGTGATGTGCTTCATCCAAGATCTTCCGTCGAAGTTCAAAGTCCTTTGGTACTACTAAACGGTTATTGAACCATAGGGTACCATCTAAGTCTTGTGTGAAACATTTTGCTTTACCATTTTTAATGTTTTGACGGATGTAATTTATACCAATGTCTTTCTTCTATGCAGCAATGATTTCTTCACGGATGGTGGAGTGTATACTAAGGTTGTTGATCACTATAGTTGGCAAAATGTGAAGACTGGGTTCTGAATTATTTATGTGGTTGCTGCTGTCCTGAGATTCTAGCATCAAGTTATTGCAGTGGATTTTTCTGCTTAGCGCGTCAGCGACTACATTGGCCTTGCCTGGATGATAATGAATCTCTAGATTGTAATCCTTGATTAATTCCAACCACCGATGTTGTCTCATGTTCAGATCGGTCTAAGTGAAATGTATTTCAAGCTCTTATGATCTGTGTAGGTATGCACTAAATTCCCAAGTAGGCCATGCCTCCAAATTTTTAGTGCAACAACAACTACAACTAGTTCTAAATCATGAGCTAGATAATGTTCTTCATGGTTCCGTAGTTGTCGCGATGCATAGGCAATGACACGACCGCTTTGCATAAGCACACATCCAAGTCTTCTCCCAGATGCATCACAATACACGTCAAACGGTTTGGTGATGTCCGGCTGAGCCAATACTGGGGCAGTGGTTAATAGTTCCTTCAATTTCTGAAATGCTTCTTCACGTTTATCACTCCATTCGAACTTCACATCTTTTTCAGTAATCTTGTGAGAGGCTTGGATAACTGGAAAAATTAGGGACGAACCTACGATAATATCCACCTAATCCGAGGAAACTACGAACTTGATGGATTGTTTTCGGTGGCTTCCGATCTAGCACATCTTAAACTTTGCTGGGATCTACTGAGATTCCTTCTGTTGAAACTATGTGGCCAAGAAATGGCACACGGTCCAATCAAAATTCACACTTGCTGAATTTTGCATACAACTTGTGATCTCAGAGACGTTGAAGAACAATGCAAAGATGTTCAACATGCTCTTCTTTGGACTTAGAATAGATGAGGATATCATCAATGAATACAACCACAAATTTGTCCAGCTTTGGCACGAATACTAAATCCATGAGGTATATGAATTGGGCAGGGGCATTTGTTATTCCGAATGACATTACTAGATACTCGAATAATCCATATCTAGTAGAGAAGGCGGTCTTTGGAATGTCTTCTGCTCTGATCTTGATTTGATGATAACCCGCACGAAGGTCAATCTTTGAAAAGACCTTGGCACTAACCAATTGGTCAAAAAGGATGTCAATTCGGGATAGCGGATACTTATTTTTTATGGTAACTTCATTGAGAGGCCGGTAATCGACGACAAGGCACAGATATTTGTCCTTCTTCTTCACAAAAATAGCAGGGCATCCCCAAGGTGAAGTGCTTAGGCGAATGAATCCTTTTTCCAACAACTCATTCAATTGCTTTTTCAACTCAGCCAGCTCATTCGGGGCCATTTTATACGGATGACGGGATATTGGAGAAGTTCCTGGCTGTAGTTCTATCTTAAATTCCACTTCACGGTCGGGCAGAAGGCTAGAGATATCTTCAGGGAACATGTCCGGATACTCACAAACAACGGAAATGTTCTTGAGTGATTGTCCTTCCATATGATGGACAACCAGGGCTTTCGATGAATTGGTGTTTAGAGAAAGTGTGTCTTGGCCATACAAGGGAGAGTTGATGTGAACGATACGGGGCTCGATGTCTAGCATGGCTCTATGGGTTTTCATCCAGATCATGCCTATGATCAGATCGATTTCTTGATCCTTGAGCATAATGAAATCAGTGGGGTAAATCTTTTGATTAACTTCTAGTGGAGCTTTACATACTACTTCGTTAGCAAAAATTTGTCCAGCAGGTGAGCGGATGGTGTACCATTTATTTATGTTGGTGGTGTTGAGATTATGTTTTTGCACACAAGCTTTGCTAATGAAATAATGCGTAGCACCATAATCAAAAAGTGCAAGGACAGGCTGGCGATAGAGCGAGAGCGTACTGGTCAGCCCGGGTTTTCCCTAAGGGATGTCTTCAGCATTGGTGTAGTTCACTTGGGCACCACGAGATGGTGCATTCACATTCCTGTTCTGGTTCTGACGTTAGTTGCTATTGTTGTTGTTGTTGCGCCTTGGTGTGGTACAGTTCTTCACAAAGTGGCCAGTACGACCACAGTTGTAGCATGGATAGCTGCTTCCACGATCAGCGGGCTATGGGGCACGAGCATTCTGATTTCCTTGCTGCTGATATGATGCATGGTACTGATTGTTCTGCTATTGGTATGGTGCACGGGGTGGAAAGTTTTGTTGTTGTGGTGGCCTCGAGTAGTTCTGGCCAAACTGTTGATGATACTGCTACTGCGGAGACGCCTGGAAATGCTGTCCGATGGGTGGAGTGTAAATCAGGCGATGCTTTGCCTATGGGGCAGCAGAGGCACTAGCGGGGGCCTTCCTCTTGCGATCTTCCTCTTCAACTTGGCGCATTGCACCTTCCTGGATAATAGCAGCATTGACCAGGTCGTTGTACGTGCCAGTCGTCTGCCAAGTCAGACGTTCATTCCACGCAAGAATGCATATCTTTTCTTCTCCTCGGTGTTAACGTACTCAGTAGCATACTGAGCAAGGTGGTTGAAAGCTTCAGAATATTGGAGGACATTCCTCCCTCCTTGTTTCAGATCCATGAATTCCTGGAATTTTCTCTGCATGAGGCCAGCTGGAATGAAATGAGCATGAAATGCAGCCTTGAACTCATTCCACTCAATGCGGCGTCCAGCGGGCAGAGAAGCTTCATATTTCGCCCACCAAGCACTAGCACAACCCTGGAGTTGTTGGGCGGTGAACAACACCTTCTGGTGCTCGGTGCATTGTAGCAGACTAAATTTAGACTCAATATGACGCAGCCAGTGGTCGGTGTCCAGCGGCTCTCTGGCACGCTCGAAGGTCAGCGGATGAGTATCTAGAAAGTCTGAGTAGGTGCTCTGTTGGGGCTGGTTGTTGTTGTTACGGTTGACTCCACGTCCGGCCAGGTTGGACGTAATATCTACCAGCCGGTAGAGCAACTCGGAGTCGTTCTGCTATCGGTTGATCATAGCTGATGTGGACAAGGGTTCCTGATCTTCCGAAAGGTTCTGGATACATTGATTTGGTCGGAGGCGACACACAAATCGATCCGGCTTCAGAACAGCATATTCTAAACCCTGCAATCGCAGCACGACGTCTCCTCTGGTTATCAACCGTCCTAAAACGATTGACCTTACCGAGAAGACTAATCCCTGCCTGCGAATCAAGAACACAAGCAAGAACAAAGAAGAAAGCAACTCAATTGCAGATGTATTATGAATCTCACGAAGTTGGGGTCTCACAAACCGTGATGACGGCGTAACTATTATGAACAGAATAATCTAAGCAAAACCCGAACCCTAATGGTGCGGTGGCGGCTGTATATGAAGACCCTAGAGTCGTGCAAGACCCTCTGGATGCACCCCTACTTGGGCTCAACTAGATACAAAGCCCAAAGGCCAAAAACAGGCGACGCAGCACCGAAACAGATTCTGGACTCTTTCTTGTTTCGACGATTCCTGATGACTCCGGAAGAATTTTGATATGAGACTGGCGGCATTGGAAAGGTCTTCTTCTTATCTTTCCGTGCATATGCAGAACATCCAAATCCGAGTCCGTATGCGTCTTGGGCATCCGTTTTAGTGCAGACTGGTTCTGAGCCCCAAAACAGACTCGAAGTCGGTTTTGGTTGGGCCTCCACCTTGGCTTCCACGTCCTTGCTGGTCCTCCACGTCTCCAAGTCCTTCTCCCATCATCTCCTGGTCTTCTCCATGGTTCCTAATTACAATATAATCATTAGGTAGCAAGCCATTCTCAAAAGTGACATATAATGAAGAACGTAGAAACGAGCTCACCTCTAAATTTAGTCGTCGTGCACGAGCTCTAGTCATTGGACCTTGAAAGTCCAAAATTGGAGGAGTGTTGCATGTATCCTTAGGAGTGATGTCCTTATCATCCTCCCCCTCTTGAAGTGGAGTCGTCCTCGACTCAAGCTCATTCTCTTCTCCCAAGTATGGTTTCAAATCTGAAATGTTAAAAGTAGGACTAACCCTGAACTCGGGAGGCAACTCAAGTTTGTATGCATTATCATTAATCTTCTTAATTATTTTGAAAGGACCATCACCTCTAGGCATTAATTTAGACTTTCTCAAATCTGAAAATCTATCTTTTCTCAAGTGTAACCATACTAAATCTCCTACATCAAGTTTTACTTCTTTTCTACCTTTACTACCAGCAATTTTATACTTGTCATTCATCTTTTCAATGCTAAGTCTAGTGGTCTCATGCATTTTTAAAATAAATTCAGCACGTTCCTTAGCATCAACATGAACTCTCTTATGAATAGGTAGAGGAATTATATCAAGTGGAGTACGGGGATCAAAACCATACACTATTTTGAAAGGACTTACCTTGGTAGTAGAATGTGTTGCCCGATTATATGCAAACTCAACATGAGGCAAACATTCTTCCCATTGCTTCAAATTTTTCTTCAAAATAGCTCTCAACATAGTACCCAAAGTGCGGTTCACCACCTCAGTTTGTCCATCAGTTTGTGGGTGACAAGTTGTAGAAAACAACAACTTTGTACCCAACTTATTCCAAAGCGTGCGTCAAAAGTGACTCAAGAATTTGGCATCACGATCTGAAACAATAGTAGAAGGCATACCATGCAAACGAACAATTTCTTTGAAAAAGAGATCAGCAATATAACTAGCATCATCAATCTTATGACATGGTATAAAGTGTGCCATCTTAGAAAATCTATCCACAACAATAAAAATACTATCACTCCCCCTCTTAGTCCTAGGCAGTTCTAAAACAAAGTCCATAGAAATATCCGCCCAAGGAATAGAAGGAACAGGAAGTGGCATGTATAAACCATGTGGATTCAAGCGAGACTTAGCTTTTTGACATGTAGTGCAGCGAGCAACAAAGCGCTCAACATCTTTCCTCATCCTTGGCCAAAAGAAGTGTGTGGCCAAAATATCCTCCGTCTTCTTGGCACCAAAATGACCCATCAATCCACCTCCATGCGCCTCCTGTAACAACAAAAGACGAAGGGAACCAACTGGAATGCATAGGCGGTTAGCTCTAAACAAGAATCCATCATTCAACACAAATTTATTCCATGCACGACCTTCTTTACAATGCAGCAATACATCCTTAAAATCAACATCAGCAGCATATTGTTCTTTAATTGCCTCAAGTCCAAAAATTCTACAATCAAGTATAGCGCCTAGATAAAGCATCAGTGATCACATTATCCTTCCCTTTCTTATGTTTAATAATGTAAGGAAAAGACTCAATAAATTCAATCCATTTAGCATGTCTACGGTTCAAATTATATTGAGAATGAATATACTTAAGTGATTCATGATCAGAATGAATAACAAATTCTTTGGGCAACAAATAATGACGCCACGTCTCTAAACAACGTACAAGTGCATATAATTCCTTATCATACGTGGAGTAATTAAAAACAGGCCCAGTATTTTTCTCACTAAAGTATGCAATAGGTTTACTATCTTGCATCAAAACACCACCAATGCCTATACCACTAGCATCACATTCAAGCTCAAAAATCTTATCAAAATTAGGTAATTGCAGCAATGGTGCATGTGTAAGTTTATCCTTCAAAGCATCAAAAGACTCATGATGTACCTTACCCTAATGGAAATCAATGTCCTTCTTTGTCAACTCATGCAAAGGTGCAGCAATGGGGCTAAAATCTTTGACAAAGCGGCGGTAGAAACCTGCAAGACCAAGAAAACTCCTCACCTGTGTGATAGTTTTTGGTACAGGCCAGCTCTTTATGGCTTCAATCTTCACCTCATCCACCTCAATTCCCTGTGGAGTCGCAACATAGCCAAGAAAAGAGACTCGATCCGTGCAAAAGATGCACTTCTCAAGGTTACCAAATAAACGTGCACCTCGTAAAGCATCAAAAACAGCACGCAAATGATTTATATGTTCATCTATAGATTTGCTATAAATCAAGATATCATCAAAGTAAACTACCACAAATTTGCCAATGAAAGCTCTTAAAACCTCATTCATTAAGCGCATGAAAGTACTAGGTGCATTAGTTAACCCAAAAGGCATTACTAACCACTCATATAATCCAAATTTGGTTTTAAAAGCTGTTTTCCATTCGTCTCCAAGTTTCATTCTAATTTGATGGTAGCCACTACGCAAATCAATTTGAGTGAAAATTATAGCACCACATAACTCATCAAGCATGTCGTCTAGCCTAGGAGTAGGATGACGATACCTAATAGTAATATTATTAATGGCTCTACAATCTACACACATACGCCAAGTACCATCTTTCTTAGGAACCAAAAGTACAGGAAAATCACAAGGACTAAGTGATTGACGAACATACCCACGATCCAAAAGGTCTTGAACTTGTCATTGTATCTCCTTAGTGTCCTCAGGGTTGGTCCTATAAGCAGCACGGTTTGGCAAAGTAGCACCCGGAATCAAATCAATTTGATGCTCAATCCCTCTCAAAGGTGGCAATCCCGGGGGTATCTCAGCTGGAAAAACATCCTCATACTCCTGCAAAAGGTTAGTGATAGCAGGAGACACAGCACTAGAAGCAATATCATCAAGCGAAAACAAAGCTTCTTTGCATATCAAGGCATAGGAAATATCATCATTATCAGAAATTTCAGCAAGCTCAGATTTTGTTGCAAGACATGAACGACCTTGTAATTTAATTCCAGCACCCTTAGAACTTAAAGAATAATTAACATTACTAGGTGTAGAATTAGAATTAGCAGGTTGTTGAATTTTAGGACCTTTATTTTTCAAACTAGCAGCTCTTTCTAAATCAGCTTGTACAATTTCAGCAGGGGTCATTGGTAACAAAGTAATTTTAGTTCCTTTATGCATAAAAGTGTACTTATTACTTCTACCATGGTGTACAACATCATTATCAAATTCCCAAGGTCTACCCAATAAAAGTGAACATGCTTGCATGGGTACGACATCACAATCAACAGAATCCACATAAGAACCAATGGAAAAAGGAACTCTACAGGTTTGTATTACCTTAGCTTTGCCAGAGTCGTTTAACCACTGAATGTAGTACGGATGTGGATATGGACGTGTGGTCAAAGCAAGCTTGTTGACCATATCAGAACTCACCAAGTTATTGCAGCTTCCTCCATCAATGATGATACGTGCTCGGCAGTTCTTGATGACGAAGAAAATCTGGAACAAGTTGTGGCACTGCATCGTCTCGGGCTGATGAACTTGTGTGCTAAGGACACGTTGAACAATAATGCTCATGTTCGAGCTTAAATCTACTTGCGCGGTTCATGGACTAAGGCTCATATATACCTATTTGGTTCTTAATTTCCTTGGTTCTTATTTGCTCAATTCTTCATTTGGCATTTGCGAAAATTATAAGGCCATAGAGTGCCACTATTTAAAACGGAGAGTTTGAGAGTTCCCTTCATATTCCAAGTGCAGTGATTTATTTGGGTGTTAAGTGCGGGCGCTTGGAAGATGGAGAATTTCCTTGATTCAGAAAATTTCTGGTAGTGGCCGTATAGTCCGATCTTTGGACCATACAGTCCAGTCAGTGCCTCCAGGTGTAGTGTTTGATAGAGTCTGGTCATAGAGACCGGACAGAACGGTCCTAGTGACCGGACTGTCCGATCTATATAGAGTGCCAGTAGACCTAGAACAGAACGGACCGTCCAGTCCAGACACCGTATTGTCCGGTCATTGTAGTTGATCGTGCGAGTTGATTTCAGATCTTGGTCATTGATCATGTCCTTGTTTAGATCTCGGCCGTCAGTTCTCCTTTTGACCTAGGTCAAAATCGGTCATACCAATTTTGGCCTCATCTTCGTTGAACTCCAGATGCCGAGTTCTTGCCCCCGCCGCTCCCTCTCGTCGATGTCGCCGCCGTTCCCTTCATTGTCGTGCCCTCACCCTTATGCTCACCCTGCCAGCTCATCATCGCGCTCACATAGTCGCGTGCACCCGCAATCCCAGCACCACCGCTGCTGATACAGAGAGCCGCTGTTGCCGCTTCTTGCTGCTATCGTCACTGCAGCCAAGTTCGCTGGTGTCCATTGTTCTCCCACACGTGCACAGACCTAGACCACTACCAAAGCCGAGCTCCACCGATTGCTAGGGCAAAGGTCTCCCCTTTCCCTTCCACCTCCATTGCCGTCAAGCCCAAAGCTTTGGTCTTCTAGGCGATCAGTTGCGAGTTTTCACTCGGTCTCAGTGTCATGATCTCCAGGGTATTGAGCTCACTCTCCAAATTCATTGATTATGCCTGAATTTTGAGTAATTAGTTTAAAATTAATGCAATTAGAATTAACTACCCTTGATTAGTTGCATTAATTGGCTAATTGACTCAACCTAGGATGCAATTAAATTCCATGCCTATTTGTTAATTGCATATCTAGGGTTTGTCTCCTGTTTAGTCTACAGTTAGATTTATTACCTATTATTTGAGTACACACTAGATGACTCGCACTAGCCACTTATAGTCGACGATCACTGTTGTCATATTGCTTTATTTCTCTAGTGATCATCTCCTCCATTCAGTGCTATGATTTCTATTGGGCATTCTTTCCTAGCGGTGCTTTGCTTGTAGATTTATATAGGTTCTATGCTTATCCCGTCTATACCTACATGCATGTAGTGACATCAGTCAGTAGCAGAGATTGCAGGATTTAGGCAGAACAAGGGCCAGGGCAAGGTGCCAGAGAAGCCCAGGAGCAAGGAGCGACCGAGGCTGGACCTAGAGTCAACGAGGGCCTTGAGGGTGGCTCAACTCCTTGAGGCTATGGAGACAGCACATAGGATTCTTGCTGCACGTTTGGTCATTGGTCGACCAGACAGTGAGACACAGGGCCTCAAGAAGAGTACTAGGCAGAGGACATCACCCTTGGCAATAGGAGAGTTCTGCCAGCATGGTCACAACGTACTCTGGCTTCTCGTCAGGAGAGGTTGTTGAGACCTACAGAGTAGGGATCCTCCAGGTAGTAGCAGGAGGAGTCAGAGGAGGAGAGTTCAGAGGAGGAGACCTTAGAGTCAGGATCTTAGGAGTTAGAGTTAGAGAAGGAGGAGCAGATAGCATAGCCAGAGCAGACTAGACCCTAGAGGTTAGCTCATCGGGAAGGAGACCTAAGGTGCACCTGTGCAGTGTGCACGAGGAGGCTGCAGAGACTGGTACAGGTAGCCGGAGAGCCAGACATACATAAGGTTCTTGAAAAGGACCTTAAGGAACTACGTCTTGTCTCCTTCGAGTAGTGGGCTCTAGTCCCCAGGGATCCAGCTATAGGAGAGAGGTACCGGACAGGCCTCCACAGAAGGATTGGAGAGGGTCTCAGACGTTACCTTGGCCAGAAGGGCAAGGACAGACTCTTTATGTTGCAGCAATACACCACCTACGAGGCCATGAGGAGGGCCACCGGCACTATTATGGAGCAGTACTTCACATACTTGCTAGGGCTAGTAGAGCTAGTTACTGTTCCATACAGATACAGGGAGGATATAGTGCTTTTTGGTTCTTGTTTAGAGGGCAGCCACAACGTGTGTCACGAGAGGACTTGATAGCTAACCAAGGACTGTTGTCTTTAGACTTCTAGCTTTACAGGAGTGCCTATGTGACACTTGGTCCACCTCGCAGACCAAAGGGAGGAAAGCTTCCACTGGACGACATGGTGTCGATTGCCTTCCCACCATCACACACCCGCGATTTTGAGAGAGGCCCTGCGAGACTCACCGAAAAAGCCAAGGAGGTTAGAGCGATAGTCACCAGGACTATCATTCCTAGGACTGGCTACAGAGAGGAGTTCACTCTACTTCACCAGTGGCAGTAGCAGCTATTCTGAGGAGAGAGCAATTTGACTTGGCAGATCTACTGATTGGGGAGATGGAGGAGGTTATATTTGAGAGGATAGGAGTGCGTCTCTTGGTCTACGATCCTTACATTTGCTATCTATTAATGATGATGGGCCTTGTGATAGAGGAGGAGTATGAGGCATTCCCTGAGGTGACCACTAGCTTTGCACCTCGAGCCTCCAAGGGATCACAATCAGCCTCAAGTCAGCAGACGGGAGAGGAGCAGGAGTCACCGCCAGTCACTCATGAGCAGACAGCTCATCCAGAGATGGTGGTTCCTTAGTCAACCAATACAGGAGCACCTCCCTAGCCTACAGGTTCACAGTCAGGAGATGCTATCACAGTAGCAGCACTAGCAGGACGCCTAAGTGAGTTCATTCAGAGCATAGTTGAGGATAGACGTCAGATGATGGAGGTCATTAGGGGACAGGGAGAGCTTCAGAGATAGCAGATGAGTATCTTGACTACCCTAATGGCACCTATGGCAGAGATAACTCTGAGGCAGTCTAGTCAGCAACCAGGACCTTCAGCACTTCCACAGTTCCAGCCGCTGCCGACCCACCGAGGACCCTTTACTACTTTGGTGACATCTCAGTCTAGTGAATTGTCTCACTCAGGGGTGTTACTGACAGGGGGAGTAGCACAAACTTTCTCTCTAGTGACTCAGTTCTCCCCCGTGTCAGGCTTCTTAGTGTCTGTGTTGTTTGTCTCACCGTCACACTCTTTGACTTCGCAGATGGCAGGACCCTCCGCCTCCCAGCACCTACCAGTCAGGAGCTTGATCTTTTGAGAGATAGTGCACACCACCCATGCAGACTCCCAGCTAGCTCCACCTTCCACTGCTACAGTTAGCACGCTCACACCTCAAGTAGTAGAGGATCTTGTCCGCGGAGGCTTCACACAGTAGGATGTGGTGGATCTAGCTCTTCTCCAGGCTTCAGCTCAGGAGACCGCCATAGTCACTCCTGCAGAGCAGGACAGAGGGTTTGAGTCGCCTATAGATCTTGACTTCTTCGAGTAGATGGATGCTCAGGTGGCATAGGCTCAGGGAGCACAATAGGATCTGACACAGCAGCAGCCAGGAGCAGAGCCCTCAAAGGACATCGCTGCACCACTTCTTTCAACCACGAGCGCTTAGATGTTCATCTTTTGCCGCTTTTGGTGCTTGTTGCCAAAGGGGAGAAGGATGTCATAGGTCTAGGGGGTGCTGGAGTGCGATCCTGTGCGATCGAGAGAGTAGCTTGTATCTAGGGGGAGCATACGCATACTTGTACATCGGTTTTTGGGAGTTAGATACATTTGGATCATATTTTGATGGATTTATCGAGATGTTCATGGATTTTGATGAGTCATGGATTTTCATTCGCTTGTGTTTGACTCATCTTGATCTCACTTGGTTTATTTTCATATGCAGTGCTTGTCTTCCTTTATTTATCCTGTATGCTTGTGTATGATGCCATAATGATAATTGCTTGCTCTTAATTCCTATGCATTGCCATGCTAACTTGTTGCAATTCATCATTCATGTCCTGCATTGCAAGTCTCTATGCTTTATTTAATATCCTATCATGACATGCAGGCATTATCATCTAGAGTGTGTTTTTCTCTCTTTTCCTTTTAGCTCTTGATGATTGATTGAGTAGGTGAAAGTGCCTAGAGGGGGGGGGGGGGGGGGTGAATAGGCAACTGTCCCTGAAAATCACTTAATAATAAGTCAAATGCGCAGTGTCGGACTTGTCCGATGATAGTGAGGAAAGTCCGATAGACTTGTCCGATGGCACGAGTAAAAAAAGTAGATCGGCCAATTAAAACTTTAAACTAATCGAAGGCAAGCTAGGATGTAGTAATTACAAGCTAGAGGAAGTTGTAGAAATGAGGAGAACAACTAGCAAGCAACCTACACAAGTTAATTTAAGAGAAATGAGGCAATCCCTATCTAGCAAGTTATGAGCAAGAACAAGTAAATAACAAGTATACAAAAGATGACAAGGGGACAAACAAGATTTGTTCATCGAAGTTTAGCTCCACAAAGAAGCCTACGTCTCCGTTGAGGGATCCACAAAGGACCGGGTTTCTCTCAACACTAACCTCTCCAAGTGACCACAAAGATCAAACTTGGCTTTCCACTAGCAAACTCCATGAAGGAGGGGTCAATACAAACTTCCCGAGGCGTCACCACACAAGTTGGGAGCTCTACGGGTACCTCTAACCGTCTAGGGGATGAATCCCCAAGAGTAACAAACACAAACATGGTCGGCGGTGAGGATGAACCAAGAGCTTGAGACAATAGAAGCTTGAAGTCGATCGAGCTCTTGAATCTTCTCTCAATCCCTTCACAAATCAAGATTGGAAGTAAGGGAGGAGATATTTGGAGAGCAAAGTGATCTTGAGAGTGTTTTTGAGTGGAATGAGTGACCAACCAGACAAGGGACAAAGTGGAGGTCTATTTATAGCTCAAGAAGAAAAAGAGCCATTTGGATGGGCATTTCTCAGATCTCCATCGGACAAGTCCGATGGTCATCGGACATGTTCGATGGAACAATTTGGCGCTGGTTCTGGAGTCCGATGGACTTTCCCGATGCCTCGGACAAGTTAACCATCGGACAGGTCCGATGGTCATCGGACAAGTCCGATGGCTAGGGTTTGACATAGGTACTAGAGTCCGACAGTGAAGTCCGATGAGTCGGACTTGCTGGTCATCGGACATGTTCGATGACCGTCGGACAAGTCCGACGACCCAGAGTGGCAAAGGTTCTGGAGTCCGATGGACTTGTCCGATGGGTCGGACAAGTCCGATGATTTTGCCCTGGAAAAATGTTTTAGCTGTGGAATTTTGGATTTTGCTCTTAGTTCATCATTGCTTCACACTTTTGTGTCCGTCTTAATAGTACGGCTTTTCCTATACTCAAAAATAAAATAAAAACTCCATGAGCTTCATATTTGAGCAAATTTCTGAGTATCATCTTGAAATTTCTTAGCCACTTTGTTTTCTTCTTTTCTTTGAGTATTTGAGCTTCGATGCATTTTGTCATCAATAATTGAACCATCTTCTACACGCATGCTCATTGAAACATTAGTCCACTCTTAATTGTATTGGCGCCAATCACCAAAATAAAATTAGGGGCCTAGATGCACCTTCAATCTCCCCCTTTTTGGTGATTGATGACAATACAACTAATTTATCATAAAGTGATGTAGAAATGGAACAATTTGTGAGGAGCTTCCCCTAAATGTGTGCATAACTAAAAGATTGGAGATAGTATAACAAATGCACATATTTGAAGAGAGAGAGTGAGAGCTCCCCCTAACACTATGCATACATGATGATTTGCAATATTTAAGCATATGAATATAAGACATATAAGACATTGCATATGACAAATATTATCACACAAATGCATCTAGTAGATGGAGATAAAACAATACATCATCACAACGAGGCATGCACAGAGGGCACAAATAAAGAGATATAAGTACCACAAGCAAATAGTCTTACAAAACACAAATGATACAAATAAGTAGTTTTACAAACCAAGCCAAAAAGAACCAAATTGTCCAACTTCATCACACTCACAACTCACAAACTAAGCAAATGAAAGATAGATTACACTTCTGCCCTTTGGCATCAAGACACCAAAAAGGAGAAAAATGCAGGTGGAAGGTGATGAGATCTCTACTCCTCAGACTCTTCATAGTCTTCATCATCCTCATCGCCTTCTTCTTCTTCGTCTTCGTCATCTTGAGCGGGAGCTTTGCCCTTGCGCTGGCGAAGATCATAAGCAGCGGGATCTTCTTCTTGCTCTTCTACTTCCTCTTCTTCCTCATCAAAGCGGACATGTTGTCCAGTAGAGCCGGCTCCTGTGTGAAACTGAGAAGGTGGAGGATAGTACCCAAAATAGTTCAACTCCTCTGTAGAGAAGTTGGGAGTGGGGTCCTGAAAAGCAGGTGGGTAGGAATTTTCATCGGAGGTGATGGAGGAGGAGGAACTTCACATTGCATCTTCTCCATGATGATCTTCTGGTTCCTCTCAATCACATCCATCCTTTGGTTGATGCTCCTGCGCATACCAAGGAGGGATTTGAACATCTTCATAACCCCACTCCTCTTGCCACGAGAAGGTGGGGCAGCATGAGAAGAACTGGTGGCCCTAGAAGGAGCTCTGGGAACCTGAGGAGGCGGAGCAGAGGATGGTGGCTGAGCTGCACCAAAGAACTAACCAGAGGAGGTGTCAGGAGTCCAATTAGATGGAATCTGAGGTTTGAGACTCAGATGCTTCATGTCCTTTTTGAAAGTCATGCCTGAGACCTTCTCGATCATATACATGATGTGCGGAGCATATCCACAGCCACGCTTGGAAGAGATGGAGATGTCCCATATCTCCTGATAGACATAGTCAAACACATCAAATTTCTGATCCCCATGAAACCAGTGCAAGATGTCCCTCTGATATGTAGGAATACGGTCAGAGTTGCCACCCCTTGGAGCCAAAGTGCTCCTGCAGATCCTGAACAAGACTGAGAAAAAGGGTAGCAAGCCATTTGAGTTGGGAGGGACACTGTTCTCCGGATCCGTGTACATATGCCTCATGGCCACATCGCTCATATAGCTGCCCGAGTGAATCTTATGCTTCTCCTTACGTGAGCTCTTGAGTCCTATCATGGAAGCAAATTGATTCAAGGTGCAGTTGTACTTAGTGCCATTTGTCATCCAGACCGTAGACTTGTCATTCTCAAAGAACACAGTTGAAAGGAACTAAGAGATGATTTCCTTGTTCCATGAGTAGTTGAGAGTCAAGAAGGTCTTAAGACCATGATACTCAAATGCAGCTAGAACTTGGTTGAACAGAGGGTGCTTCTTGGACTTCATATAATTTCAATCTAGCCACTTGCTCTTAACTATAGGGTTCTTTATACGGAGGTAGGTGGAGCGGTACCAATCCACATGGAAATGAGCATAAAAGCGAGGATCAACAGCCTCCTTATCATTAGCATAATAGTTGACCAACCTTGCTTCAGTGCATTTCTCAAGGGACGCGTGAAAGAAGTCCACCATCTCTTGGTTGGAGTTGAGCATTTCGGAGGGAGGATGCATGACTCTGTTCAGCTCTTCGGACTCAGCTGGCTCCTCCCTTTCAGTTGGTTGTTGGAGATAGGTGCGCCGAACGCGCTTGGTGGTGACTTTCTTTCTCTTTGGTTGACTTTTGACCTTGATCGTCACTAGCTTTGGCCCTCTTCTCCCTCAAGGGGGATGCTTCCACATCCCACATGCTGATAACAGGAATAGCACAAGTCAGAAGATAGACAAAAGAGAGGAAAAAGGGGTGAGGAGAATCAGTGAGGGACTTAGACCTTTGGAGGAACTGCATGCCATTGGACATGTCCGATGACCATCGGACTTGTCCGACACGTCGGACTTGTCCGATGCCTATCGGACTATCGGACTTGTCCAATGACTCGAAGTTTCTCCAAAAACCTAGATCCTCCACAAATCCACCTACCACTAGCGACCAAACTTTGTCTACTCCTACCAAAACATGCTAGAAGCTATCTCCATGGATCAAAAGTGCAAGAAAAAAAGATTGGAAACTAGCATTGCCCTAGAACCCTAACCTTAAGGGAGAGAGAGGGAAAGAGGAGAAACCTTGCAAAGTGATGGGGGATCCGACTTTGCCGATGGAGGAGGACCTCTTGGCCTCCAAACTTGCTCCAGTGGATGGTGGGAGAGGGAGATCACCTTGGGGCTGCCTTTGGGGGAGTTCTTGAGGAGAGAGAACATGAGAGATGTGAATGAGGGGGTGTTCATCGAAGGGGTAAGTCGGGCTGGGTTAAAGGGGTGAAAACTGGACCGTCTGACTTGTCCGGCTGACATCGGACTTGTCCGATGAATTGTGTCAACAAGAGGAGGCAGGCAGGGCTGGGGATAGTTTGAAGCAAATAAGTGTAAATGAGGATGGACAAAAAGGATTCTTGCCAGCCTATGGTTAGTCAATCAACCAACCATTCAAAACTATGACCATATTTTGACAAGATTGATCAAGAGATCAAGAATCAAGGAACAAGCAAAAACAAACAAGTTTTGACATAAAACCATGGTTTTTGCAATAATTGAGCAATCAACACTCAGATGTGTACATCCTCTACATCACATTGCTAGAGTCAAGAATATTTAGTTCACTCCTAAGATAGCAAAATCTTTTCTCATCTAGTGGCTTGGTGAATATATCAGCTAATTGATCTTCAGTTCGCACATAACTCACTTCTATATCCCCTTTGATAGAATGATCTCTCAAAAAGTGATGGCGGATATCTATATGCTTTGTGCGCGAATGCTCAATGGGGTTATAAGCAAGCTTTATGGCACTCTCATTGTCACATAGGAGTGGAACACGGTTCAACTTGTAACCGTAGTCCCTTAGAGTTTGTCTCATCCAAAGTAGTTGTGCACAACAACTACCGGCTACAACATACTCCGCTTCGGTGGTGGAAAGTGCAACAGAATTTTGTTTCTTGGATGACCATGACACTAGGGACCTACCCAAGAATTGGCATGTCCCGGAGGTGCTCTTTCTATCTACCTTATCCCCGGCATAATCCACATCGGAATAGCCTAAAAGGTTGAACTTTGAATCCTTGGGGTACCAAAGCCCTAGGTTGGGTGTGTGAACCAAGTATCTCAAGATTCTTTTAACGGCCATCATGTGACACTCCATAGGAGCGGCTTGAAAACGTGCACACATACACACGCTAAGCATGATATCGGGCCTAGATGCACAATGATAAAACAAAGATCCTATCATGGAGCGATATACCTTTTGATCAATGGGCTTGTCCTTTTTGTTGAGGTCGATGTGTCCATTTGTTGGCATGGGTGTTTTGATGGGCTTGGCCTTGTCCATGTCAAACTTCTTCAATAAGTCTTGAGTGTACTTGGCTTGACATATGAAGGTGCCCTCCTTGAGTTGCTTCACTTGGAAGCCTAGAAAGTATGTTAATTCTCCCATCATGGACATCTCAAACCTCTTGGTCATTATCTTGCTAAACTCGTCACAAAAGTTTTGGTTAGTGGAACCAAATATAATGTCATCGACATATATTTGGCACACAAAGATATCATTGCCAAAATGCTTGGTGAAGAGGGTTGCATCGGCCTTGCCAATAACAAAACCTTTTTTAACAAGAAAATCCCTAAGGCATTCATACCATGCTCTTGGAGCTTGCTTAAGCCCATAGAGCGCCTTATGGAGCTTGAAAACATGGTTAGGATACTTTGGGTCTTCAAAGCCCGGTGGTTGCTCCACATAAACTTCTTCCTTGATTGGCCCATTAAGGAATGCACTTTTCACGTCCATTTGGTACAACTTAAAATCATAGTGAGTAGCAAAAGCATGTAATATTCTAATAGATTCAAGCCTTGCTACGGGGGCATAGGTTTCATCAAAATCCAAACCTTCCACTTGTGAGTACCCCTTTGCCACAAGCCTTGCCTTATTTCTTGTCACAACACGATCTTCATTTTGTTTGTTGCGAAACACCCACTTGGTGCCCACAACATTCTTGTTCTTTGGCCTTTCCTCCAATGTCCATACTTCATTTCTTGTGAAGTTGTTCAATTCTTCTTGCATGACCATTACCCAATCCTAATCCTTAAGTGCTTGTTCTACCTTAAATGGCTCCATAGAAGAGACAAAAGAGTAATGTTCACAAAAATTACTAACTCAAGATCTAGTGATTACCCCCTTGTCAATATCTCCAAGAATTTGCTCGACGGGGTGATCACGTTGTACACTTTGATGTACTCTTGGATGTGGTGGATGTAAGCTTTCTTGACCACCATCTTTATCAACCTCTTGATCATGTCCTTGAGAATCATCACTTGATACTTGCTCGTGATCCCCAACATCTTGATCTTGACCACTTGTATGATTAATTCCTTCATTTTCATGATGTTGATTTTGTCTTGAGGGAGAGGGTTGACTTTCAACACTTGATGTTTCTTGTGGTCTCACATCACCAATGGTCATCCTTTTTATTGCATTTCTAGGAGCTTCATTATCTATATCATCAATAGCAACTTGCTCCTCTTGAAAGCTATTAGATTCATCAAATGTCACGTCACGTGAAATTTCAACACAACCGGTGGTTTTGTTGAACACACGATAGGCATGAACATTCGACCCATAACCAAGCAAGAAACCTTCATCAACTTTTGGAGCAAACTTTAAAGTCTTGGGTTTCTTGTTTAGCATAAAACATTTGCTCTCAAAAACACGAAAGTACGAAATATTAGGCTTGTTACCGGTTAGTAGCTCATATGGAGTTTTCTTCAAGATTCGGTGGTGATACAACCGGTTGGAGGCATGGCATGCGGTGTTGACGGCTTCGGCCCAAAAACGGTTGGAGGCATGGCATGCGGTGTTGACGGCTTCGGCCCAAAAACGGTCGGATGTCTTGTATTCATCAAGCATTGTTCTTGCCATCTCAATGAGTGTACGGTTCTTTCTTTCGGCCACCCCATTTTGTTGAGGGGAGTAGGGTGCTGAAAATTCATGCTTGATTCATTCTTCATCAAGGTACTCTTCAACTTGAGTGTTCTTGAACTCGGTGCCGTTGTCACTTCTTATTTTCTTGATCTTCACTTCATATTCATTTTGTGCTCTTCTCATGAACATCTTGAGCACATCTTTCACTTCACCGTTATCATGTAAAAAGAACACCTACGTGAAGCGAGAAAAATCATCAACAATAACAAGACCATATTTGTTACCACCAATGCTTATGTAGGAGACGGGTCCGAAGAGGTCCATGTGCAATATCTCCAGTGGCCTTGTGGTGGTCATCACATTGTTCGCGGGTGTGATGCTTCAACTTGCTTTCCCGCTTGACACACACTACAAATTCTATCTTTCTCAAAACAAACATCGGTTAGTCCCATGATGTGGCCGCCCTTTTGGAGTTTGTGAAGATTTCTCATACCAACATGGGCAAGTCTTCTATGCCACAACCACCCCATGTTGGACTTTGCTAATAAGCATGTACCAAGTCTAGCTTCATCCATGGAGAAATCCACAACATAAAGCTTTCCTTTGAGCACACCCTTAAAAGCAACCGAGCCATCACTCCTCTTATAGACGGTCACACCATATTCGTTGAACAAGCAATCATAGCCCATTTTAAAAAATTGTGACATGGACAAAAGATTGAAGTCAACATGATCAACGAGCATAACCTTGGAAAGAGAGTACGAGGGAGTGAGAGGGACTTTACCATAACCTAGGACTTGTCCCATTCCATTGTCACCAAATGTAGTATATTCATTGTTGTTGTGCTTGGCTCAAATGACTTGAACATCTTTTTGTCTCCAGTCATATGATTAGTGCATCCACTATCAATTACCCAACTTGACCCTTCGGAGACATAGTCCTACAAAACAAGTTAAACTTTGTTTTTAGGTACCCAAATTTGCTTGGGTCCTTTCACATTAGTCACAAGTACTTTGGGCACCCACACACAAGCCTTTGATCTCTTGTTGCGTGGCCTAACATATTTGGCATATACACGACCATGCATGTTTCTCATAAGCACATATGAAGCATCAAAATCATGAAATAGTACGCATGTAGAGTTAGGCACATTAACATGAGAATCATTAGCAAAAGAAGTATGGTTAGTGTTCATGTATTGTTCTTGAAGGGACTTATGAGTCTTTTCCAAATCCTCAAATTTCTCTTGAAGTTTATCTTTATCACTTTTAACATTTTCACAAGTATTCTCAATTTTAGTGATAGACAAGGTTAATTCTTCATTTTTATTTCTTTCAACTTCAAGAAGCTTCTCTAGTTCAAGGTTTCTTTTCTTTTCAAGAATAAGCAAGTCTTCTTGTTTTTCAAGAAGCTCCTCTTGTCTATCATTTTCTTCCTTTTGTTTCTCAAGCAATTGCATGAATTCAAGCATTTTAGGAAGTGAAGCATTTTCAACATCATCATCATCATCATCACTACTACCAGCATAAGAGGAACACTTGTGTTTAGATTTTGTTACCTTTGATCCTCTTGCCATTAGACACTTGTGAGTGTTGTCATCATCATCACTCAAGCTCCCAAATAGTGAGGTGTTGGTGGGAGTAACGCCAATGGCAAGTGAAGCAATGCCACCATCATCCGAGTCGGATTCGGAGGAGAAAGATGATGAGGAGGATGAATCATCGGAGTTCCATTCTTGACCAATATGAGCTTCACCTTTCCTATGCTTCTTGTATGTCTTGTCTTTCTTGTAATGCTTGTCTTTTCTTCTTTCATCCTTGTTCTTCTTCTTTGGACATTCCGCAATAAAGTGTCCTTCATCACCATATTCATAGCAAGTCCTTTTTGACCTTCTTGCTTTGCCCTTGTCGAAGCTTTTCCTCTTGTACCTATCCATCTTGAGGAATGACTTGAACCTCCTTACAAGTAAGGCCATCTCATCATCACTATTTTCACTACTAGAATCAACTACTTTGTTCTTCTTCTTCTCACTTGTGGCATTGAGTGCCACACCATTCTTATCACCATTGGCTTCCGCAATTTGCTTGATCAATGCATTTATCTTCTTGGCTTGATCATTTTGTTGTTTTTGGGATAGAAGCTTCCCAAGTACCTCATCGGTGGAGAAGGTTTTGAAATTGTTCTTCTCTCTAATGTTTGAGCAAATGTTGCAATCCCATGGTCTCAATGCTTGTAATAATCTCTTGTTGATATCCAAGTCGGACATTCTAGCTCCAAGTGCTCTTCTTTGATTCACAATTCTCATGAGTCTATCATGAACTTCTTTTGGGCCTTCTCCTGGACCCATGATGAACAAGTTTAACTCATTTTGCAATTCTTCAAGCCTTGCATCTTTCACGGAATCAATACCCTCATAGATAACCTCAAGCTTTCTCCATAATTGATTTGCATTCTTGATTCCGGCTACTTTTTCATATTCGGTGGCACTAAGTGCGGAAACAATTGCACTAGCCACCACGGCATTGCGATGGATGTTAAGTTGACCCTTTCGAGTTGGATTATCTCTATTTTCCCACAAGAAACCATTCTCGGTTATGCTTGCAACATGCGGACTCATTGATTCCAAGTACATCATCATCTTGCATTTCCAATGGTCATAGAATTGTCCATCAAAGTACGGAAGCCTACCGGACCCTTGCCCAATGTGATCCTCTTTGAGATCTTCATAATCAAACATGACATTGTTGTAGGTTCTTGGTTGAGCATTATGTCTTCCAACTACATCATCTCCATCATGACTACCACTAGCACCATCTTTGATTGGGAGAGCGGTAGTTGGTTCTTTTCCCGGATTTGACATCTTTAATCTTTAAGAGGTTAAGATTTTTAGAAGATCCTTGCTCTGATACCAATTGAAAGTGCCTAGAGGGGGGAGGGGGGTGAATAGGCAATTGTTCCTGAAAATCACTTAATAATAAAAGTCAAATGCGTAGTGTCGGACTTGTCTGACGATAGTGAGGAAAGTCCGATAGACTTGTCCGATGGCATGAGTTAGAAAAGTAGATCGGCCGATTAAAACTTTAAACTAATCGAAGGCAAGCTAGGATCTAGTAATTACAAGCTAGAGAAAGTTGTAGAAATGAGGAGAACAACTAGCAAGCAACCTACACAAGTTAATTTAAGAGAAATGAGGCAATCCCTATCTAGCAAGTTACGAGCAAGAACAAGTAAATAACAAGTATACAAAAGATGACAAGGGGACACACAAGATTTGTTCACCGAAGTTCAGCTCCACATCTCCATTGAGGGATCCACAAAGGACCGGGTTTCTTTCAACCCTAACCTCTCCAAGTGACCACAAAGATCAAACTTGGCTTTCCACTAGAAAACTCCACGAAGGAGGGTCAATACAAACTTCCTGAGGCATCACCACACAAGTTGGGAGCTCTACGGAGCTCTACGGGTACCTCTAACCGTATAGGGGATGAATCCCCAAGAGTAACAAACACAAACGTGGTCGGCGGTGAGGATGAACCAAGAGCTTGAGACAATGGAAGCTTGAAGTTGATGGAGCTCTTGAATCTTCTCTCAATCCCTTCACAAATCAAGATTGGAAGTAAGGGAAGAGAGATTTGGAGAGCAAAGTGAGCTTGAGAGTGTTTTTGACTGGAATGAGTGACCAACCAGACAAGGAACAAAGTGGGGGTCTATTTATAGCTCAAGAAGAAAAAGAGCCGTTTGGATGGGTATTTCTCAGATCTCCATCGGACAAGTCCGATGGTCATCGGACATGTCCGATGGAACAAGTTTGCGCTGGTTCTGGAGTCCGATGGACTTGCCCGATGCCTCAGAAAAGTTAACCATCGGACAGGTCCGATGATCATCGGACAAGTCCGATGGCTAGGGTTTGACATAGGTACTGGAGTCCGACAGTGAAGTCCGATGAGTCGGACTTGCTGGTCATCGGACATGTCCGATGACCGTCGAACAAGTCCAATGACCCAGAGTGGCAAAGGTTCTGGAGTCCGATGGACTTGTCCGATGGGTCGGACAAGTCCGATGATTTTGCCCTGGAAAAATGTTTTAGCTGTGGAATTTTGGATTTTGCTCTTAGTCCATCATTGCTTCACACTTTTGTGTCCCTCTTAATAGTACGGCTTTTCCTATACTCAAAAGTAAAATAAAAACTCCATGAGCTTCATATTTGAGCAAATTTCTGAGTATCATCTTGAAATTTATTAGCCACTTTGTTTTCTCCTTTTCTTTGAGTATTTGAGCTTCTATGCATTTTGTCATCAATAATTGAACCATCTTCTACACACATGCTCATTGAAACATTAGTCCACTCTTAATTGTATTGGCGCCAATAACCAAAATAAAATTAGGGGCCTAGATGCACCATCAGTAGGACCCTGTGCGTTTCTCTCTTATGCTTTTGTGGTTCCTCTCGATCGTAGTGTAGCTTTTTAGCCTGATTGTTTCTTGTTAAGATTATGATAAGTAGTGGTTGTCATCAATCACCGAAAAGGGGGAGATTGTAAGCTTCATGACCATCGATGATTGAATCCCCAAGGTATGAATGTTTTGGTGATAGATGACAACTATGAAATTGTGGGCTAATATCTACATGAGTGTTCTGTATGCAGGAATCATCTCTAAACTCTATTACAAATCATATGGATGATGGTTGCCTTGGCGATTGATGACAAGACCAAAAGCATGGAGGCTTGATGAGCTTGATGGAGTCCAAGTGTGACACCCTAGGTGTCTCACTTCATTTAACCAACATGAAGAGCTTAGGTCATGAACAACATAGCATGAAATAATTGGACTCACTCCCGTTTAATTAATTCTAGGCAAATAAAAACTCTGCAATCAAGTTATTGAAGCAATTCAAAAATTTCAATACAACTTATGCTAAATAAATTCATAATCATGTTGGTAATAATAAAATAGAATTTTATGAAATTATCGGGCATTTTATCTGCTTGGCAAGACCCTTAATTAATTGATTGATTCTTAAGTAACTAATTAATGCATTTAATTAATTGTAAAAATATGTTTATGAAAATTTCAAATAAAATTCACCATAGTGTTCTCCACCATTTAAAAAGTCAGTCCTCCAATTTTCACTAATTTAGGAAGTCCCTAGCTATTTTATTTTGAATTAATGAAAATTAGCTTTGACTAGAGACCTGTTTGCACTAAATCTAAAAGATCAGGGGGCGCAGTGTAAAATCTTTCTCTTCTTCCTCCCCACTGGCGCAGAACCTGCCGGCTCCTCTCTGCCGCCGGTGCACCGCTCGGCTCGTCTTCACTCCCCACCTCAGAAATGCGCGCGTGCTACAGTGTCAACACCTGCACCTCTGCCCTCCGCCCTGTCCCCTCACCGCGAGCTCGTCCAACGGATTTCTCTTCTCCTCTCTTCTCTGTACGCAACCGGCCGACGACTTCAATTCCCGCCATTTCCTCCGCTCCTGCTTCTCCCCACTCACTCTTATCTCTCCGCAACTTGGAAGAGAACCTGCAAACTCACAAAACCACTCTCTCTCGCTCTCAGTCTCTGCTCTCTCTATTTTCTCCTCTTTTTGCCCCTCTCTGCCATTGCTAAACGAAGCCGAAGCTCGAACTCGGCTGCCGTCGTTCCACTGCTTCTTCCACATGAGCTAAACTTCAAACCCACGCGCTCACACCTCCTCCACATTCCCATGTCACTCGCTCGACCAAACCCCGCGTGAGCCCTAGCCAATTTGAAGAAAACCGAAGCAGGCAACTCCGATGACCTCCTCCACCACCGACCCAAAATTCGGTACCCTCGGTGAGTCTCACCACCTATCTTTCTTCTCCCACGCGCGCCAACCATCTACGTATTTACCTGACCTACTTCTCCTTTGTTTCCTCCGCTCAAGTGGCCAGCAATCACCTTTTTCCCCTGACTCTGCTCCGGTGCCGGCAAGGATCGAGCCGCCTCGTCGACGAGCTCCTACTTCCGGCCATCCCCGTCCAACATCGACTTGATGCCGCTCTCCGTGGTGCTCTCGTGAAGCTGTAGGAGCCAACCCCGCCCGATTTCCTGCTCCAAGCCATCATCGCGAAGTCACCGAAGACCTTCCTCCACCGCCTCTCACCGCCGATGGTCTTCTAGTGAGAACCCCACCTTGCGAAACCCTCCATCCCCTTCGCCTCGGTGCGCACGTCGTTTATTTGCTCCCGTGGCGAGCTTTCTTCCCGCGTAGCACCCGCCAGCTAGCCCTCCGGCGAGGCAGCCGCTGCTCCGGCAAGCCGACTGGCAGTCCCACTGGCATCCGACGTGGAGTCGACGTGTCACCCACGTGGCTCCAACGTGGAAACCCCCCCTAAAAACAGAAAATTGCCAAAAAATGCATAAATATTTGGAAACTCATAGTAAATCGAGTTTAAACCCGTTGAGGCTCAAATTAAATTTGTTGGGTTCATTTTAAATTACTCTAATTTAGTAAATTGATAAATCATTGCCTCTGTACTTGCATTTTTATTAATTCATTTAGTTGTCTAGACATTGATTAAATCACCAGAAATTCTAGGAACCAAATTTAATTCTGGTTTTTGGCATGCTTAATAATTACACAATTATCTATCACCACAATTTTTGGTTTAGAAAATATGAATTATTTTGGCTCTAGAATTTATTTAGTGTGGTTGCTTAAATTATTTCTAGTAATTATTTTATAATTAATTGGCCCCTGCCACTTGGCACAAAAATCACTCATACAAGTCTCTGTGTCCAGTAAATCACACAAGTCCAGAAACCTAAGTTTACCTAATTAAATTAAATTAATTGCCCATACCACTATTTTACTTTAATAAATACTAGTAATTAGAGTAATTATATCCAGGGCTGTAAATTGGTAAAAATACAGTTCATCTATGTTCCTGATCATGATAAATCACTCAAGTTCCGAATTGATTGGTTACTATTATAATTGCTTAATTATTCTGAAGGACTATAACAACCCTAAATAAATGATTGACACACATAAAATGATGAAACTCTAATTTGTTTCTTTGAAGCATATGGCTTCGAGAACATAATAATAATGTTAACCGACATTTAAAGACATTGAGCATCATATCATTGCATTCTACGGTATTTTGATAATACCGACAATTCAATTCTATCATATAGGCAGCAACAACCCAGAGCAGGAAGAAGAGGATCTTCAGAAGGACCTTGATCCCCAAGAGCAAGACGTTGTAGTTGCTAGCACTAACATCGATCCAGGAAAGCCCCGGTTTATATTCGCCCTTTTATAAAGTTTGCTAGTTTCAATATTACTAGTGTCTGTGATTATTGTTGCATGAGGTCATAGGAGTTGATTGGAACCCACTTTGCATGATACCTAAATGACCTACGCCACTGTCATTAGAACTAGGTAGTATCAGTACTGTGTTGCTATGCTCAGAAATTTCTTGACCCGGTAGATATCATTACTAAGAAATGAACTTGACCACTGGAACGGGAACCGAAAAAGAAGTTTATTTTACTGTTATGACCGGGCAGGGAAGATGCATGTGTAGGTTTGCAGCAATACATGGGTGTTGACTGCGGTAGCCCTGCCTTGTCAAACCTAGGACCCGTTCGTGGTCAGCCCCTTAATCAAGTATTGAATAGTACTGAATACATGCTAGTCTATGGGCACTAGTAAACTGATGTAGCATTGGCGCGACAATGAGGACGGTACCTAGTACAGTGGTCGTTGACCCTTCTACTGCTGGAGTGGGCGGTTCATACCATGAAGTACTGTTGGCAGAACGACATGCCCACTCGCTGAGACTGGACCCAGACCAAGTTGTTTTCGTCCTTGCAAAAAGTTGCCATATACGACCTTAACGGGTGCGTATGTGTCGTGTATCTCGGGTTATCCCAGCTGGTGTAAATCAATTGCAATTGCTGTCCCTCGCAGTAATAAGTACCACTTGGTCATTGCGTTGTCACGTAGTTGAACCTGGTATTGGAAATTAACTATGATGTTTATCGTTGATGTTACAATTATTGCTCTTATGATGCATTTACTTTATGTATTGCTCTATTATCTTGTTATTGCAACTAAAGTTACATTTTTGCTCTACCCAGATAATTTTGAGAAATAAAACTTGGTCGAACTAATAGGTTGCTTAGTGCGAGTCTTTCCAAACGAGCCACCTATTAGAGCCATTGCATGTCTAGAAGTCCGACGGGTAAGACTTGCTGAGTAATTAGTACTCAGGCTTTGTGCCACTATTGTTTTTAGATAATGAAGAAGTAGAATTGCCTATAGATATGCTGCCTGGGACATGCAAGTCCCAGAGGGTTGGACTGCCCACTGGGAGTTCGACTTTCCGCCGCAGTGATGATGTGTGATGCTAGAGTGATGGTTTTTCGGGCATGAACCATTACTATGTTGTATCATCGAGCTCGTAGCCTCTTGTCGCGATTTGCTTCTGCTGTTTTCAAAACACTAAGAACTTGTAATATTCCACTGCACTCTGATGACCAATTGATGTAATATTAAATTTAAATTTGAACCAATGTTGTATTATCAAGTGTCTGTGTTATCAGCACCGTTAGGACCTCGATCCTCCGGGAATGGGCGCCACAACAAGGGTTGATGAAGATGGATCAAAGCTAAGGACAAGCTATGGAGCAACTATTGGGAACACTTGTATAGTTGTTAGGGCTTTGAGTGCATAGGAAAAACTGGACTATCATGGGGGTCTAGGTCATTCTCTTAGGTCATGTCTAGTTGGTGATGTGCAAGGTTGTTCGGTGAAATCACAGGCACTAGGTGACAGTGGAGACGCCAAGGAGCTATTTGGAGAAGCTGGGAAACAAAGTCAAGCAAGGACGAGGAGTTTCAGCTTCTGGACAGAGAGACCAAATAGTCAGTCAAGGAGTGACCGGACTATATGGTCAACAGAGGAGAGGACAGTCCAGAGAGAAGATCAGCGAGGAATCTGTCTGTGCTAGGGACCATAGAGACCGGACGGTCCGGTCTGTATGAGTGAAGCACAAGAAAGAGAGGAAGCCAACTCTCTGGAGTCCGACGAGGAAGTCCGATGCGTTAGAATTGTCCGACAGCTGGACAGACCGGACGGTCCGGTCAGTATGAGGAAATTGCCTGCGCACAGTGAAGCCAATGGTTCAGGGAGCCGTTACATGAGTGACCGGACGGTCTGGTCAGGTAGAGACTGGATAGTCCGGTCCATGCGTCCAGAAAGGTGATCTCGTGGAGGAACGGCTTGTTGGAGGTTGAAAGCCTATATAACTTCGTTGTTGGGGTCTTGGAGACCTCTCTTGGCCAGTGGAATACCTAAGAGCATTTGGTAAGATCCAAAAGGAAAACAGGAGAGCACTAGGACACTAGGAGAGGATATTGGATATCTTGAGACTGCTAGTGAGAGTAACAAGGAGCGATCTTGTACATCTAAGGCTAGAGTGTGCTTGAGGGTGTGATCTAGGTTGTTATCCTTTGTCTATGGTGAGACCTAGACTGGTTAGGTGTTGGTGATCGAGCCTATCGTGATTGGTTGTGAAGGCCGTCACACATCTGTACATGGTTTGAGCCCACCGGTGAAAGGGGCATTGACCGCCCGTGTCAGCTCAGGGAGTCTGGCAAGTTCTCGAGGGAGGCGAGCTTGTGCCTTGGTGGCAGAGGTGACACACAACGTGTCTTTACTCCGGGAGTGATTGCGGGCTAGTGGGCGAGAACTCCACTTTATGGCAGGAGGGACCGGGACTCCGGCAGGAGTGATCAGACAAGGAGTCGGGAAAGCTGCCATCCTTTCGAGATCTCGGCAAACCGCCTTTGGTCCTCACCATCATGTCGCACCACCAGCTCTGCCCTGTGCTCCGCCACCCCTGCCTCACTGCTCGATCCGCCACCCCTGCCTCATCGCTATCTGCTCTTCTGCGTGAGCTGGGCCGGGCCGCACGAGGTCGTGTGATACCGCTTCCACGTGATTCGTCGCGGTTTATACTTGTTACAAATAAGGTCAGTTTCCTCGGCTTGAAGCTCAGTTCATCTATCAATAAAAACTCCTGCATGAAATCTTAGCCTTCAAGAGTAAGAATAAATATATTTCTAATTGGTTTGATCATTATTTATGATTTGGTTTATATACTTACAAAACCCATATACTTTATGGTCTCGGAGAATAATCTTTATGCCAGTCCCTCTTGCTCAAGTTCTGGTAACAATATACATAGCATTTTATGATTTGACAACGCAATGTTTATATTTCGAATATTCAAGCCACAATGGATCTTCTATCCGAATTAGACTTCTCTATTCCAGATATAAATTGGTGTGGCTTATACATAGTATACTATGTATTCACGAGTTGACAATTCAAGAATTACACTTCTCTATCAATGTTTGAAATAGGATTTTTATGATCTTATTGCATGGTATTTATGATTCAAATTAGTACTGCTTCTTTTCTATGAACTTTATCGGCTAGCCATGATATTATGATCAGACGTCAAAGTATTAACGTCTATAGCCTTAACTTTTTTCATTTTTATTAATACCGAGTTCAAAACTAGGAAGAAAACAGGAAATAAAAGGGTTGCTGGTTTGAAAATGGCTGAAGAAAAAAAAACCAATAAAACCATAGATGAAAACCACCTGGTATAAAAAACAGGCACTAAAAATTGGCCAGGCGCCTGCACGGCTTGTGCATTATGCTGTCCGGGCTGGACCCTGGTTGGCTTATTCGGTGAGTGGCCTGCTCTGGCTCCGCGGGTTGATCACGGTGTGCTGGGTGGCTCGGTTGGCTGGCCTGGGTATTGAATACTATTTAGTACCCAGGGGATTGTATGGATGCGGGGATGATCTACAAGGTTTTTATGGTTACTGGAAAAAACATTTATGGTTGTGGGAAATGTTCACGGGGTGTATATTTTATGGTGATGTAGAACAAGCTATTCTACACCGGCACCAACCAAGGCGTGCCAGGCAATCCAACCGAGCGGTCCAGATGCCCACCTCCCTCTCGAGCGCGCTAGGCAACCATCACGGGTCTGGGCGCCGCCCCCCTCCCGGACCTAACAAACGAAATCCTATTCCCCCGCTGGCGCGCTTCCTCCTCATTGCTGCGGGAGCAGTGACCCTGCCTCACCGCTCGGTCCCCGAGCACCCCGGGCGCGCATCGTTCTCGTCGACGCCAGAACGGTGACCTTGCCGCACTGCACGACATCCCTAAGCAACCCCGACCCAACATGAATCCTTTACCTGGATTTCTCCTAGTCGCCGCGGGAGAGGCGCTCCTACCTGCCGGAGCGGCGACTTCCCTACTTGCTGGAGCTCGGGCCAGGCTTCTTCCCTTGCCGCGGGAGCGGTGACCCAAGGCCTTCCCTGTTGAGTCGTTCCCAAGACCATCGTCGTGCCTCCGGCACCTCACCACGGGAGCAGTGACCTGGGTCTCTTGCACATCATCCCTGATCCCCTCCCAAGCTTCGACCGGAGACCCTACCATGTATTTCCTCGTCTTTGACCTGGTCCTGATTGTTGGATCCACATCAACCTCGACAAGATTCATAAAAAAATGCTGAAGGAAGGCACATCTATATGCTTGATCTCGCTGTTGTAACTCATGGCGCATTTGGTGGTTGAGCGACATGAATTTTGGAAATCATTGTAACAAATCAACAGCATAATTAATGACTTTGATGCTTGTATGAATTGCTAGAATCTGTAATTGCTATGTCCTGATGTTGCTGTCTTAATTAATGGACCGAATAAATAAACTATTGAAGCTACAAAATTATTAACTATGGTAGAAAAATAATAATCTATCAAATTACTGAGCAGTATAGGACAATAATTACTGAAGATTCTTGCAAAGTGAAATTACTGAATTATTGAAATTTTTTTAATCTTGGTCCATGTAGTTAGCATTACTGAATTTTTAGAACAGAAATCCAAATAACATGAGTTCTTCACTTCTAGAAAAGTTACTAACACTTACATAGAAATTACTAAAATTGTTACTGATTCTAAAAAGTTACTAAATTCTCTGAACTCCTTGGCACAATAAATAAAATCTGAGATATTACTAATAAAAAATTAGTGATACCTTTCAAAAGGATATTACTGATGCTGAAAAATTACTGAATCCATGTGACAATAAATATTAAATTCTCCAACTCCATGACACACTAAATTCTCTAACTCCTTGACAAACTAATTCTCCAACTCCTTGGCACAATAAATAAAATCTAAGATATTAGTAACAAAAAATACTGATAACTTTCAAAAGGAAATTATTGATACTGAGAATTTACTGAATCTATGTGGTAATAAACACTAAATTCTCCAACTCCTTAGCACACTCTCCAACTCCTTGATAAATTAAATTCTCCAACTATTGGCACAATAAATAAAAACTGAGATATTACTAACAAAAATTACTGATAGTTTTCAAAAAGAAATTACTGATTCTGAAAATTTATTGAATCCGTATGATAATAAACACTAAATTCTCCAACCCCTTGACACACTAAATTATGCAACTCTTTGACACACTAAATTCTCCAACTCTTTGACACACTAAATTCTCCAACTTCTTGGCACACTACATTTTATAAGTCCTTCACACACTAATGTCTCCAACTCCTTGGAACACTAAATTCTCCAACTCCTTTACACACTAAATTCTATAACTCTTTTGCACACTAAATTCTACACATGCTTTGTGTAATAAATTATACAACACCTTGACACACTAAATTCTACAAATGCTTTGCACAATAAATTCTACAAATACTTTGCACACTAAATTCTACAACACCTTGACACACTAAATTCTACAAATGCTTTTCACACTAAATTCTATACATGCTTTACACACTAAATTCTACAAATGCTTTACATACTAAATTCTATAAATACTTTGCACACTAAATTTTCCAATGAGCTGACAATTTCTATCATCGTAGGAGACAGTGTTTGATTCTAGGCCCAAACCATGTGGCAACAAACACAAAATTCTATAAATCCATTGCACATTAAATTCTACAATGCTTTGCACAATGAATTCTACAACACCTTGACACGCTAGATTCTACAAATGCTTTGCACACTAAATTGTACACATGCTTTACACACTAAATTCTACAAATGCTTTGTACACTAAATTCTACAAATGCTTTGCACACTAAATTCTACAAAATCCTGACACACTAAATTCTACAAATGCTTTGCATACTGAATTCTACACATGCTTTACACACTAAATTATACAAATACTTCGCACACTAAATTCTCCAATGAGCTGACAATTTCTATCACCATAGGAGACAGTGTTGGATTCTAGGGCCCAAACCATGTGGCAATAAACACTAAATTCTACAACTCCTTTGCACACTAAATTCTACAAATACATTGAACACTAAATTCTAGAACTCCTTTGCACATTAAATTCTACAAATGCTTTGCACACTAAATTCTATAAATGCTTTGCACGCTAAATTCTACAAATGCTTTGCATGCTAAATTCTCCAATGAGCCTTCAATTTCTATCACCGTAGGAGACAATGTTGGATTCTAGGTCCCAAACCATGTGACAATAAACACTTAATTCTAGAACTCCTTTGCACACTAAATTCTACAAATGCTTTGCACACTAAATTCTATAAATGCTTTGCACACTAAATTCTCCAATGAGGTGACAATTTCTATCACCGTAAGAGACAATGTTGGATTCTAGTACCCAAACCATGTGGCAATAAACACAAAATTGTAGAACTCATTTGCACACTAAATTCTACAAATGCTTTGCACACTAACAACTCCTTTATACACTAAATTCTACAAATATTTTGCTCACTAAATTCTATAAATGCTTTGCACACTAAATTCTACAAATGTTTTTCACACTAAATTCTAATGAGCCGATAATTTCTATCACCATAGGAGACGATGTTGGATTCTGTGACCCAAACCATGTGACAATAAACACTAAATTCTATAACTCCTTGACACACTAAATTCTCCAACTCGTTTGAACAATAAATAAACACTAAAAATTACTAACAAAGAATTACTTACACTTTTCAAATAGAAATTACTGATTCAATAAAATTATTGATTGTCATGTTACATCAAAAATAATTACTGACCAATACACAAGGAATTAATAGAAAAACTGAAATAGTTAATATAATGACTACACCTCATAATTTCTTCATCCATAATCCATTTCCATAAGTATACCACATGAAACATCCATTACACAGGGGAAATAAAATAGACTTTGTTGTCCACGTGCAACAACTGAATGAAAACAATCATGTCCTCTATTTTACATATCTGGATACACATATTACAAGAAAAAGAGAACAACTTAAAATTTTAAAATAATGCATCACCAGGAAGCTCTCATCCACTGCACAGTAGCCGAAGCAAACAACTGACTCTTTGTATAGCAGTGATCGACAAAGGGGCAAAAATCCACACCACTTCGGACACTTACAGTCAGTGGATGCCAATGATGACAAAATCCTACATCAAATAGTATGTCAATAAATGAGTAGGGGCAATTATTCAAATTCAGGAGTCATTTGCATGCAAGTCTGAATACAAAATGATAATGTCAACAAAAATGCAGGAGAATTACTAATTAATTGAACTACTAAAGCTCAAGAAAATGACTTACTACTATAGCAAGAGAAATATTGTATACTTCAACTATTGAATCTTGCAAAATTACTGAGTAAGTTAGACGGAAAATTACTTATAAACTATTGAGGCATACAAAATTACTGAGTAAGGCAGAGTGAGAATTATAGAACAGTTACAAACTGTTGAGGCTTCCGAAATTACTGAGTTAAGTAACAGTAGAATTGTTGAATAGTAAACTATTGAAGAAAATTACTGAGTATAGTAGCAACTAAAATAATGAGTAATTAAAATATTAATGAAGAATAATAAATTACTAAGCATAATATCCAGAAATTACTGAACAATTATAAAGTAATACAGCCAACAAACTTACTAAGCAAGTAGCAAAATAATTACTGAATAAATAAAATATTGAAGCTTACAAAATTACTGAATCATGATCAAAACAAGGAGTTTAGGCCTCGTGGCATTCCATCTTAAGAAATAGCAAAGTCACAAATGGTTGGCTATGCATGTCGATATCAATAAGATCACACTGAGATAAAGTAGTGCTCCCATTTGCACTACTTAATCTCAGTTCATAATCCCATGATACAACACTATTTGAGATCCAAATCTAAGGATATACACCAGACATTCAGCCACAAGTACATAGATGCTTGGTTGGCTGCAATTCGTTAGCATATTAGTTCACTAATGACCAACAGTCATATGAAAACCAATGAGTATCCCACTGATTGGTATATTTGTGCACCCAGTAGTGTTGCACAAAACTACAGATGGGGTTCTCAAGCATAGCACTTCAACAAATGCACCCAACAGATTGGTATAGCCATGATTTGACCATCACACCAAAATCTAAACACTATGAAACCAAATTCATGATTACCAACCGCAAAATCCAAAGGGATTTGGTAGTGGAGAGGCTACAAATGCTATCTAGAATGGATAGGAGTGCAAAATTTAAAACAAAAGCATGATTAGAACCTCACCTTCTACTCTCAGGTTGTGTTGGGATGAATATCCAGTGGGGAACTGAAGACAATAGGAGGCACAGGGGAAGCCGACAACTGCGCGCTGCCGTGTCTAAGGGAAGCCTACTCCCTGCCGCAAAGCGCCATCATCTCCGAAATCAAAAGGGAACCCACCACCGGAGCCGCCGCATGTGGGTGAGGAGTAGGAGAGAGTTAGGGTTAGGGTTACACAAACCCTAGCCCCACCACGGATCGACGCCGCCATAGAATTCAAATCATGGGGTAGTCCTCGTCGCTGGCCCGTGCCTCCATTCGCCTCTCGTGTTGACTCGCTGACCCGCGCCTCTGCTCGCCTCCCATGCCGACTCATCAGCCCGTGCCTCCGCTCTGAAGCCGCATCTCACGTGGGGAGGAGTTGAAATTGACTGAAAGTGGGGCTAGGGCGGGTGCGGGTTCTTTTATAGTGGCACGGGGATTGTGGGCAGATTAATGGGTTGCACCCAGAATAAAGCTACAGGCCTGGTAGCACGTGTGGGGCGGGAGGAGGGGATCGGCTGGTTCGGTCGGACCCGATTGGGTTGGTTGGCTAGCTAATTTGATGTGAGGGGTGTAGAATAGTGTATATATATGTATATATATATATATATATATGCATATATATATATATATATATATATATATATATATATATATATATATATAGGATAGAACTATTCTACACCCTGAACCAGACCGAGCGAGATGAACTCTGGCCTGATCAAGTGCGACCATTCTAACGGGTCCGAACTCCACCTGTTATACTCCGCACTTCCTTCCTCTCCTCCTATGATTCCTCCTCTGTCGCGCCGTCCTCTTCCCCCGGCCGCGCTTCCTCCTCCTGCCCTCGGTCGTGCCTGTCCTCCTCCTTCCCCCTGTCGCACTTCGGCCTCATTGTAGCGAGAGCGGCGAGCCAGGCCTGACCATGTTTGTCCTCCTCCTCCCCCAGTAGTGTTTCTTCCTCCATGTCATGGGCACGGCAAGCCAGGCCCATCTGCGCCCTCCCCATCTCCCCCTTGTCGCGCTTCAGCCTCCATGTTGTGGGCACGGCGAGCCAAGTCCATACGCGCCATCCACCTCCTCCCCGTGGTCGTGCTTGTGCCTCCATGCCTTTGACGCGGCGAGCCAAGCCCATATGCATTGTCCTCCTCCCCCCACCCCCCTGGTCGTGCTTGTTCCTCCTTGTTGCGGGACTGGCGAGTCTACGTCGTCCTCCTCCTTCCATAGGCCACACTTCCTCATCTCATCCTCACCGCTAGATCTAGATTCTAAAATTACTGGGTGTGGATCTAAAATTAGTGAATATGTTACAACTACTATGAAATTACTGAATTGGTAGTTGTCAATTTAATGTGTTGAATTCGCTAAAACAAATTAAATTACTGGAAGCGGAGATTATTGGGTTGATTTGTGAAATTTCTCAATATGTTAGTACATGGATTTACTCAAATGAGTAAATTTTCATGAAATTACTGAAGCTATAATGCATGTTGCTTGCATCTTATTTGCTGTTTTTAATGCAGACACATGGAGGTTGAAGGCGCTGCAGCTAAAATTACTGAATGTATTACTGATTCTAAAAAGTTAGTAACACTGCATAGAAATTAATGAGTGTGGTTATAAACAATCAATGAAGGTGTTATTGATTCTAAAAAAATACTAGCAAAGAATTACTAAAATTTTTCAAAATAAATTACTGATTGTAGTGTTACATTGACAACAGTTACTGACCATTACATCTGAAATTACTGACATTAATGATAACTCTAACTCATGTGCACACTACGTTCTCCAGCACCTTTACACACTAAAATTCCCCAACAAACTTGGCACAACAATTGAACACTAAGAAATTACTAACAAATAATTACTGATACTTTTAAAAATAAACTACAAATTCTATATAATATTACTGAATCCATGTGGCAATAAACACTAAAGTCTCCAACTCCTTTGCACACGAAATTCTCGAAATCCTTGACACACTAAATTCTACAACTCTTTTGCACATTAAATTCTACAAATGCTTTGCACACTAAATTCTACAACTCCTTTGCACACTAAATTTAACAACCCCTTGGCACACTAAATTCTACAAATGCTTTGCATACTAAATTCTTCAATGAGTTGACAATTTCTATCGCCATAAAAGACGATGTTGGATTCTAGGGCCAAAACCATGTGGCAATAAATTCTCCATCCCCTTGACACACTAAATTCTCCAACCCCCTCGTCTGCGTTATTATATACAAATTAAGTTCATTACCATGACATAAAGTCTGACCTTATTAATATTTGAGTATATGTAGAACTTCGGTGACACCAAATAGTATATATATTACTTGAGTTTTGTAAGGTCGATTAGGATATGGTCGGACCGGATAGAAATGGTATATATACGACTTTAGTGTATGTTCAACTACCATAAATCTATATGGGAGTATGTGTACTACTCAGATCATCAGACCAAACATGAGAGGTGCGGAAGTCAAATATAAAGGAAAAGAATATCCATGGCTAATGTGATAATTCATATTTTACCTGTTAGAATGCAATGTGGTTCATGGCCTCCTATACACTTTTTGAAGGTACTGAACAACCAAACGAATGATTCAATTTTTTCATCCCGTAGAAGGGATACTTCAAATATTGTGTTCTGCAAGTGGTGATTTGAGCCAACGAACATGGCCAAAGGCATATCGTAGCTGTTGGTCTTGTAGGTGGTGTCGAAGGTGTAGACACCACCAAAATCTACATATTCTCCTTGCATGCTTGCCGAGCTCTAAAACATGTTCCTCAGAATACCATTGTCATCAACCTAGGGTTCCCAAAAGAACTGTGAATTCTGTGCACGGCAATCGTTATAGAATTCAATCAGTTTGGGAATGTCTTCATTGTGCTCTGAGCGACGGTTAGCAGCCCTCCTGGAAAGTAATAGCATGTGTTAGTCAGACTATAGTATATATACAACTAATGTGCTATTGAAGTATATATATTGCTAATGTCGCATGTATGGCCATTGAGTGTTTCGGAGTATATATACTACGAAAGAAGCGGTCATGTACTACTACTATGTAATTCCAGTAATACCCGTATATGTAAGCGGTCATGTATGATTTGCATGTGGTGAATCACGATAAAATACATTAAATTTCGCACCTGTTCTTGAGGTCTCTGGATGTAACGGGTACAAGATGTTCTCCACCGTGTATCTCAGACAACACATTTCTGACTGCACTAGGGCGAACACTGGTTGTCTATATTGTATCTACCATCTCCATTATCGACCCATCACGGTTCTTGTGACACTCCATGTTTTGCACAACTGGGACTAATCTTGTCAGTGGGTGGTTATGCTCAAGTACCACACGCACAATAGTTACCTGAGTATGATGGTAAAAAAATACATTAGCATATGGTAGCATGTGAATACCCAATATACAATCCCATTTGTTCGACAGGGAAAATTGTTACCTGGGCAATATCACCTGTCTCATCTCGGTCCCCGTGTAACTTAATATACGCCTTGCAGCTAGAGTTCTTTGATATGTTATTTCTTTGTCTGAGATAATATTCACCCTTGCCAATACGGCTGCAGCAGATCTCACGGACGGTCTTCTTAGTGCGACTCATCTTCATTGGAAATCCAGCTTCTCGCGCATATCGCTTGTAGAAAAGTTTAGCTTGTTGCTCTGAGCTGAATACCATACCAACTCTCGGTACAATTTCGGGATCAATATCATGGGGCTGGAGATGTGGGATCAAATGAATGACATCATAATGTGATTAGTATAAAAACATAGTTGAAGGTAATATAATCTATTGATGAGAGCATCCAGAACATAACTATGTGAAAAAAAACATATGGAATATAAAGTATTACAGTGCATACAACTATTAAATGGGAGTGTATATAATGTACTATTGCATCTGCAGTATCTCTGCAAGTATGCGAGAGTTCTATCTATAGTATATGTATTCATCAAGGAATATGAAGTAGTATATGTACTTTCACAACAAATAAAAAAATAAGTCGATGGATATATATACTATTTACTATTGCAGTCATGATATGCTATAACATAACCAGAACCCCAATACAACTGTATATGTACTACTGCAATGTGTACTACAAAAACACATAACTGTAGTATATGTACTTCTGTAATGATATACTATCGCATAAACATAACTCAATTATATGTTTCTCTGCAAGTATGGGAGAGTTCGGTCTGTAGTATATGTATTCTTCAATGAATCCTGAAGTAGTATATATACTACATTAGTACTTTAACAGTAGATAACAAAATAACTCAAAGGATATGTATACTACATACTATTAAGGTGCAAATATCTACGAGCAAACTTTTTTGTACACCTATAATGATATACTATATCATAAGCAAAACCCCAATACAACCGTATATGTACTATAGCAATGAGAAACACTATAATGATGAGTGGATCCAGATCATAACATTGTGTTGTTGTAGATGAACTACAACAATAATAATGTGTATACTACATGCTATTTCGCTGCATATGCATAGCAGCGATCTTTGATGTATCCTGCAATGATATACTATCGCATGAACAAAAACATAGAACTCTGGTATATGTATTTCTGTAATGTTATGCTATCGCATCAACAAAATCTATAGTTTGAGACAGAAAGCATCATCAACGTATCAAAAAAACTATGAGAATATTCAACAACATGAATCAAGGGAAAAACTTCAACGTGCATGGAATGTACATTAACAACATGCAGATTTGGCCGAAAAAGGGGAAAAATACAATGTCAAGAAACATTAGAGGCAACAATCCACAAAAAGGCTATGATTTTGGTTTAAAAGCATAACAGTAGGATGGGAAGAGAATTGTAGGTCCATGGAATTTACATGAGTGTATGTTTGTTGCAGATCTGGAGTTGTCATCTCATCAGGATTGATGGTTGCATGAGGTGTATGACGATCGGGGCATGTCGGAGAAGGGAATCCTTGACGAGTTAGACCAGGAGCAGTGGTGGTGGGTGGAGGAGAAAGACCAGGGGAAAGATCAGGTGCGCTGCATGGAACAGTGTAGTACTCGGGAGAATCTGGTGCTTGGTTGGAAACCGTGGCTGCATATCAAACCCTAGATGAAGGGGTCTCCATGCCTTTTGTTGCCTCTGATGAGACAACATGGGACGAATGGATAGCTACAAACAGGATGCAGCACACACCACAGCTTATAAAGCTGCGTTGGTCGGTGCTACAGGACAAAAGGCCAATCATGGCATGGTCTTGTCTAAAGACTAACAGAACCGTTAGGGGAAGGACAATGCTTTTGTTACATGAGGAAGTATACGTACTACACGAGTGACTTTGTTGTATTAAAAAATGGTTGTATATATATTACTGTATAAAGACAAAAGCATCTGGTACACGGGTTGTATACTACTATTGACTGTATATGTACCACTTGAGTTACTTTGTTGTATTCAAAAAAGGATATATATATATATATATAGAAAGACAACATCATCTAGTACGGTGGTTGTATACTATTATTGATTGTTGTATACATAATGGTAGTGTAGGGATTACTTGTATATCTAAAACTGCACTAGGATATATGCAATTGTCATACGAAAAGACAATACCGCTTGATAGTATATGCAATTATGAAACAAAATGTAGTAGAGCTCGGTAGTGCTAGTATATTATCTGTTGTATACGAAATGGTAGTATATGAAGCGGTGGTATAACTTCAACGGCGTTCGGATATATATAATTCGAATATAAGGAAAATATCTGTGGTAGTGGTAGTATATATACATAGTAGCTGTACGTGACTATATATTATACACTGTAGTAGACATGTATGGCAATTGTTAATGTCACGAGTCATTCAGGATGGTATATATACGACAATGTCATGTAGCATTGATAGTGGTTCCTAATATATACACCAAAAAGTATAGTGTCTAGTAATGATTGTGATTACTTCGTACACGAGTACATATACTACATACAACTGATGTATCATGCACAACCATGCGAAGGCTTTAAAAGAAGTCAAAAAATGACCATGAGTATCAAAAAGCAACTACAACTTGATGTGTATCATCGAGAGTTTCCAAAAAAAACTGTGCAACATGACAATGTGCATCTAGAATGGGCAGCCGATGATTCGGTAATGTGAAATGTCCTCGAGGATCTGCGCTTTGTTCAAAGAATGGAACATCAGGTAGTATAAACACTCTGCTCGAAGCTCAGCAGATTTCTCCTATGAGTTTCGAAAAAATAAGATATTGAGTCAAACAGTCACGATGTACGACTTGGGTTAGGCGCAAGTATATTTAAATAATAATATGTGTATTTAACCGCAAGGGAAACATACCGGGTTGACAACATCGTCTACAAATCTAGGTACACAAGTTTAATGCTCGGCATATTTCATGGTAAGGAATGTGCAGTCGTTTGGGCGAACCATAGTGGGACAACTGAATTTGGTAAGCCTGAAGTTGTTGAACTTTTTAAGTGCCCCCTTTGACTTCTTCTGCATCAAGGCATTGAGACGCGTAATCACGGTAGCACCAGAATCACCATGCCGGTATAGCCAAGTTGTACCAGCATTGTCATAGTCAAGTGTATCAAGTACGTCAACACGGTTGGCCTCAAAGTTGACAGCATATAATGAATAATGACCATGGTCCATGACAGGGATAAGAATCTACAACATATTCAATACACTATCAGGAAAATTGTATATGTACTACCAATATGACAGAAGAATAGCAGTATCCGGGTATAATTATAAAGCTAGCTATATGTGAAGATGAGTATTAATACTAACATGGGAAAAATATATTAGTATGCCTCTATGAGAATATAAATTATTATAATGGATACATATAGCAATTGTGGACCTTACCAGTTTGACGGATCTCCATGCAATATCATTGGTCATGTACATATCAAAAGCAGTGTCCAAGCTTTCTTCAGAGAAAACAGAATCGGGATTGTGCTGGGTCCCGAGTTCTTCACATTGGCACATACCTGGGGTTTGTAAAATAGAATGGTGGGAATGCAATAAGTATACACCTAGAACATAATATATGATGTTGGTATATGTGTAAAATCAAGTAACACACCACAAGCTGAGGATGCAGAATCAATCTCTCCTTTGCAAGTTCAGGTCGGTACTTCTTGTCATCATCCCATATACAATTAATGAAAGCTTTCATCACTGAATTGTCAGTTTCTTGGCAATCCAGAAACGACCTCATGATACGGTCTCCATCTATGTTGACCATAGTGTACTCCATCAAGGTCACACTGCGAGTACCAAAAAAAATTGGATTGGTATCTATCATTAACAATAAAGAAAGGGAAATGTATATGAGAATGCGACGAATAATGCACTAACTTCTTATAAGTTGAATAGGGATCACATAACATCTTGCGGAGCCGCATAGACACCTCTGCACCAGGGCTTGTTCTCATGTACCTGATCTTAATAGGGGATGATAGCTTTTAAGGCGCGCGAGTAGTATGTTTAACCCCAGAGTCCACCAATAATTGAGGATCAACAACTTTGAATTTTTTTTCTGGTTGTGGCGGCTGTATGGGATCTTCTGTACAGCTTTAAATCCAGCAGTTTGGTAGCACCAAAAGTGTAATATGCATTACAAGTAACATAAAAACAAACTACCTTGCAGCGGTGAGTATATATACTGTCATTGTGTGTTGCAGAGCTGTTGTGAAATGATCACCAGTAAGGAGTATATATACTACTAATATAAATGTTATATATACAAGCAATTGACTTAGATGTATATATGACATTGTGGTAGGAGAGGGTGACATCCAAATGTAAGATTGTATATATACTATACACTAAAGTGGTAAACAAGACATATGAGTATTTGATCTACTGGTATATGAAATAAAACATATACTACTATGGTGTGCTATTCGATGGAAACAAGGCATGTGAGTATATATACTACTTGAACATAATATAACATTATGGCAGGGGATGATTATAACAGAAGGTATAATAGTATATATACTCATAAGTATATCAATTACAGGTATATGAAGTATAACATATACTGCAGTGGTGTGCTATTCGATGGAAACAATACAAATGAGTATATATACTATCCATGCGTTGATCACTCGTGGGAATAAAAATAAAGTTACTATAGACATAAAAGAATAAAGTTACTGTAGCAATAATAAAGCCAATTTGAATGGGGTAGTATATGTACTACTTGGTTGCATATATTATATAAAAACATACTATTTTCTTTGGAGCTGAGGGGGATGAGCTGGGATTAGAACGATTGGTGTCCGCATCTACTGCAACAGAGTTAGTGTAGACATGGTCCTTTTTGAGGGTTTCAATTATGTGATCAATAGAATTGTTTTGATTGGCTGGACCCTCTAGGAATAACTTTTCAACAAACGGTAATCTACCATAAAATTTTCTTGTATCATTAATCTGGACTTCAATAACTACCTAGTAGGTGCAAAGAACCAATGTTGTCATCCATGGTCTTTCTAAGATTGTATGAAATGATATCTGCTCCAGCCTTTGATGTGCATGTCTCTAGTTCAATTTCGTAACCATCTTTCTCAAAATGTATTATGTTGGATAGCGCTGAATAACCAACTAACCTGCCCACTAGTTATTTGGTGTGCCTGACCGGCACATGCAACATCCTCCAGGCTATGTTCTGTAGGAACATTCCCAACATCATCAAAGTTGAACAAATTGTTCACAAAATCTTTTATCGCCTTGATCTTTCTCAGAATCTACACATGTGTTAATGTAATCTGAAAATTTTGTTGAAGTACAATGTTCAAACATATGGAATATAAGAGTGCTACAACTTCAACACAACTCAAGTACAGTTTGGAAAAAAAACCATGACACAACACCTGACAAAATGTACTACTGAGCAGCAATAGTGTACATTTTTGGAAACAAAAGAACCGACAACTAACCATGGTGGGCATTATCGCAATCTGGCACAAACACTTTTTCAGAATGCTTCTTCCAAGGGACAACACCCCTCACAAAATTTTCTAGTTCAGGGGTGATATTATCAGACAAATATGCAATTGGATTCATAGTGGAAGTGTCAAGTGCTACTACTCTATAGTGATCATCAACTAGAAAAAAATATGCAGGTATCATTTAAAAATACCACTAACAAAGTCCATGTATATTTATATTATGTTTAGATACCTACTTTTGTCAGCTTCAGGAGGAGTATCATTGAGCACTTGGTCACCTTCACCAACTTGATCACTATGAACTACAGTGTTGTCATCCTTCCTTGTGTCATGCTGAACTTGGTTAGTATGACCTCCAGTGCCTTGAACAAAAACAAGTGGTATAATCAACAAAACAGTCAAGAAGAGGGACTGTTGACGCAGTCCTATAATTATACTACTGTTTGACTAACATGTAGTAGCTATACAATTTGGTTGACTAGTACGTATACTACTTGGTGATCCAAACTATAATAGAACCATTCAATGTGCAACATACTATTGTGTATTGAAGATGGTGGTATATGAACACTTGCAAAGTGTTGTTTCCTAATGCCTTTTCATATAATGCTATGTTCTATATGGGGAAGTATATGTACACTCACTGCGATTTTACTTACAGATAGTTGTTCCTTCCTCCTACAGTTTTAATTAATAGTAACTATAACATGTAGTATATATATTATTATGTCAATGCATACATATACTACTTCATTATGGAATAAAGTATATTGCCTCGACGTGTACTATGTTGTTGTGTATTTGTACAGAGAAGTATATGAACACTTACTATGTCCACTAGTAGAGGGCTGTTGGCTAATGGGTTCATTGTGGGGTAACTCTTTGCCCTGGTCTTCTGCATAGTTGGCTGTGGCATGGAAAATAATTGATAAAATAGTTAGGTTATTGAATTTTTTTCAACCATAAAAAGATAACATAAAAGTTGGAATTAACATGACTCATCTGATTGCTCCGTTCCAGAGTGAGAGTTGGATGGCTTAGGGGACAAGGGACATTGGGAGTGCTGCTCCAAAAGCTTCCCAATCTTCTCTACCTGCTCAACTTGTTGCTTCTTTATTGCTCTTTGCGCTGCAGCAATCTTAGCAGTCTCATGACTTATGTTATCATCGTACTTCTGAAGCTCGGCTTGGACCTCTTCTTGAACACTAGGATGGAGAGATCTTAGCTTTGGTTCAAGCATCTGACGAAGCCGAGGGAGGTCAATACCAGCATTACAACCATCCACTCCAGCAGCTCCAGCATCAGGGTCTCCCTCACTCAAACCGACATCATCACCCAAGGCATCATCATCACGTTCATGTTCTTCGTCAGATTCCCTAAAATAGGGCGTATCATATGTTCTCTTGATCTGCAACGTGGTAATGTGATTATTATTATAACAACTAAATAAACCAAACAATATAGGTTAAATAACATTGACTCAAGTGCAACCTGAAGGCCAGTAAAGGACAGTTTGCCTTCTGAGTATTTATTCTTAGCATCCTTGATGATATCTCTCACTATGGTCTTGGTGTAATATGCGGAGCAAGGCAGCGTCCAAGATTTTTCAGATGTATTACGATGCACTAGGTGATCCAGGTAGAATATCTGCCACAATATATAAATGATTACTATACTACAAATAACAAATTACATACTATCTGGTAAGAAGAATACTATCACTAGAGCCATTTATCCTTGTCTACAAGTAATATACTACTGTAAGCTTCATGACCATTGGTAATTGGATCCCCAAGGTATGGATGTTTTGGTGAGAGATGACAACTATGAAATTGTGGGCTAATATCTACACGAGTGTTGTCTATGTAGGAATCATCTCTTAACTTTATTACAAATCATATGAATGATGGTTTCCTTGGCTATTGATGACAATGACCACGAGCATGGAGGCTTATGAACTTGATGGAGTCCAAGGGTTGATGGAGATGGCTCAAAGCGGAGAACAAGCTATGGTGCAAGTGTTTGGAACACTTGACTAGTTGTTAGGGCTTTGAGTCCATAGGAAAAACCGGACTATCAAGGGGGTCTAGGTCATTCTCTTAGGTCATGTCTAGTCGGTGATGTGCAAGGTTGCTCGGTGAAATCACAGGCACTAGGTTGTGTTTTAGAGAAGTAGCAAAATCCTTCCAAGATGGCGGTAACTTGGAGATAATACCTCCAGCCACAAACTTGTCAGGCAACACGCATGGGAATTGTTCGAGTTCCTTTGCCAGTGCTTGTATCTCATGAGCTTGTTCGACCACGGAATGGTCCTCGACCATTTTGAAGTCAAACAACTGTTCGATGACATACAAGTCACTCCGTGCATTAGGAACACTGAACTTAGCATCCAATGCATCCCACAACTCTTTGGCAGTTTTACATGTGATGTAGGAATCAACATACTTGTCAGCGAGAGCGCTAATCACACCGCCTCGAAACAGGTTATCGGCAGCCTCGAATGCTTTCTCCTCTTCAGGACTGAATTGTTCGGGCTTCCCCTGTGTGGCATGATAGCAATTCATCGCTGTCAACCACAGTATCATCCGTGCATGCCACCTCTTGTAAAACGTACCATCAAAATTATCGGGTTTCAACGCAGTAGCAAATCCTCTAACAGAAAAATGCCTATCAAGTTTTTGGATTGTTAGAAAATTAGGCATTTTCAGGTTGAATTTAGTCCATGTTATTAGCAGCATATAGGTGATGACAAATTTCAAAAATTTGCAATTACTAGTTAAGATCGTAATCAGACTAGTAAGCACAAGAAGAATAAGGGTGTACCCCTAGCCTCAGTGTTTTGGAAACTGCAGGCAATGAAACGGGAAACCGACATGCAGCAATCAAAGCGGTTTGGCTTGCCCGCACACTATTGGTGGTTTCTAGCTACCCATTTTAGCTACCAAAAAGGGACGGTTTACATCGTTATTTGGTGGTTTAGACTAACAATTAACCCCATATTTGCATATATTTGTAGTTGTTCTATTTTGGATGTGATTGCAGAAAACAGGTGTAAAACAGGGCAATTATGGATAAGGAACCAAAGAGCAACGAAGTTGGGCCAGATTCGGGGTCTCGCCGACCGGCTCTAATGTCACACCGATCGGCGCAGGAGGAAAAGATGACGAAGACAAGCCCAAGTCTGCAAAGACGAAGGCCCAACCCAATAATCCAAGGCAACAACTCATCTTTCAAATCACTCAACCTATATTCTACATCATAATGATAAATAATATTTTTGTAAGGCTTACATGAGTAGCTAGGTGAGGTAATTCAAGGATTGCAAACATAAATCAACAATATATTGTAAAGCTAGGAGATTATTCTTCATTGGAATTATAGAAACTTATCAAGATGGCCATTAGGAAAGAAAAATTTAAGAAAGGACTCACACTTTGGATATGTGGACATGCGCATAGCAAAAATTTGATCTTGGAAGAAAAAGAACTCCCATTATCAGGTTGCACATGGTTGGAATGATTCATGGCTATATTAGAATGAATTTCGAGAATAAGCATGTCATATACCACCCCCCACACTTAAAATTTTGGTAGTCCCTTAGCAAACAACAGAGCTTTTCCTTTTTTTTCTTTTTTATTCTTTATTCAATCACCTTTTGTTTTCTTTTTTTATTTTGCTCTCTGCTGCGCCGATCGGTTCAAGGTGCGTCAATCGGCTCTAAACTTGAATTCACCAACATTTGTTGGTATTTGATTCATCTGGCTTCAACATTTATTCAAGAATTAAATATAGCCAGAAATATAGGATGTGGTTAAGGAATGATACTCAACAAGATATTTTTGGTTTATGGTAGGATACTTAGCGGAATTGAATTTTTGCATGAGTAATACAAGGCTAAAAAAACATACACAAAGATTTGCCATCTTAGTAAAGTTCATACCAAAAAGAATTAAATCCTAACCAAACTCAACCATCAATTTAAAGTTTATCTACAAATCAAAGGTTCATGAGAATTGCTCAAAATATGGCATTGGTAGGTAAGAATCTTGAAAAGAATAAATTCCAAAGTTCACAACATGAGAATTTATTTATGAAAAGATTGGTACTAAGTCATCATCACAAATTGGACAATACAAATGAAGCACATGGGTACTCAAAATTGCTCCACATAAGACATATTTGCCGAATAATCATTAAGTGTAAGTTCAAAATTTTATTCAATGCTCAACATTGTTTGGTTTTCATCAGCACTTTTCAAGAAAGAATAAATAATCCAATTCTCCTAAAAGAGCATAACTGCCACCATTATATTAAGATCGAGACTCGAATACATGGTGATGATTTTTGCACACACTTGCATAAAAATAAAACTACTACTGACTATTACTAACACACTTGCTTGGAAGTAAACACACCCTCACTACGTAGAAGTGGAAAAAAATGTTACTAAGACATATAGTAACACATTTATTAAGTGATCTAGTTTGTGGTGTTACTAGAGCATGTTCCATAGTAACATAGTTATGTGTTACTGATTATGAGAAAATGTGAAACAAACAAATTCTATTGTAACACATATACGTGTTACTGTTGATAAGAAAAAAATGATACAAATAAATCCTATTGTAACACATATAATGTTTTACTACTCAACAAAAGTGTAACACTTATTATTCTAAAAAATAGTGTTAAATGTAACAAAAATGTCTTGTACCAGGAATTGAACTCTGGTGGCATACTTCAAGATTGATGGCAACACCAGCCAAGCTATAACACAGTTGTGATAATGATTTCTAAACATAAAACTTGTAATATAAGGAAGAACAACTAATGTCTATAGTAACACATATATCTGTTACTATTTAAGACAGTGTGTTACAATATCTTTGTTTGACTGTAGTGAATGTTGAATCATATTACTATTGCTAAAAGAAATTCAATAAAATTGCTTGAGATGTGGATATATAAGTGAGTTTTGATGTTCAATAGCTTGTCATAGAAGCATATGTTGCATCTTTACCAAACAAAAGTAACTTGTAGTGCGTTCCTAAAAAATTAAACTCAGGTGTTTAGTTTTCAAACTTGTGACATTTTCACCTAGGCTGAGGTAGAATTTTGATTAAAATAAGCATATAGTCATTTTGTAATTATTACAGAGGATAAAGTATTATCCTAACGATAAAGTCACTACCACATGATTTGGAAAATATTTTATATCCGGAGCTAAAGTTCTTATAAGATAAAAAAATAAATGCATTATTTAAGTAGCAGCCAAGAGATTATAAGGCTCCAACCCTTTAACATTTTTGTTGCAACACTATTTTGTGTTACAACAAAAAAATTCTTGTAACACTTATACTAGATATGTTACACTAAGTAATAATGTTTGTAACACTTTTAATGTAACACTATTTTTTTCTACTAAAACTGTTTCTTGCAACACATTTTTACAAATGGAAATCATGTGTTACAAAGTTATTTGTAACACTTAATTTTATGTTCCTATAAAATATTTTGTAACACTAATGCCCATGTGTTACAAGCATGTGTTACTATATGCATGTTCTGTAGTAGTGCCTATACATGGTTTTCCAACCCGCTCACACACACATAAGAAAATAAAGAAAAAGATTACAAAAAATAAGAGAAAACGCAAACCATGAAACCGATACACGTGCCAACCCCTAGGCACTCTAGTCAAACGGAGGTGGAGACAGTGGCTGATTGAAGCCATAGCACCGCACCTTGAGTCGCTCGAACTCCTCTACCATCGCCTCGTGGTTGATCCTACATTGGGACGTGGCGTCCTCCACGTGCTCTATGTAGTGCATGTTGTTGTCGATGTACCCGTGTAGTCAATACCCGCGCTGAAGTAGGTGGCACCGAACGGCGTGTCGCCTGCGCCGACCGGCGCAGAGGGTTGTGAACCGCCCGCTGCATCGCTCCACCCAGGCTGGTACTGCTGAGGTTCCTGGCATGAGTTCTAGGAGTCCCACTCACCGCCAGCTGCTGTAGATGTCACCGGTTGTCGAACCCGCCCACGGCAGTCCTTGAGAACTCGGCCCCCCTCTAGGAGACCTTCCTCAAGCCAATTTCCTCCCTCTAGCTTGTGATGGAGGAAAACTCCTAGCTCCGCACACGGGAGCTTAACCTTGGTGTCGTTGACATGGAAGCTGACGTGAACACTTCCAGTGACAATATTGCCATGAGTCATATTCTCGCCGATCTCCGTCACGCACTCCCACTTGTCATCACGCCCTCCCGGTCCGTCGCTGTCATAGACGAGGGTTGCGAGGCATTGAAGATAGGCCCCGAAGGCCAACTTCTTGCTCGCTTCACACCTCTTGTCAAGCCAACCCCGCATCATCACCGACATGAGGTTGCAATGAGACAGACTCACGATGACATTGTAGAGCCACCGCAAGTCCGAATCGGTGACGTTGATGGAGTCGACCTTGTCGCCTGTGTGCGCCGCCAAGCACCAATGGAAGACTTGAATGGTCGGGTTGCGGATGTTGCCGCGCTTCATCTCCTCTACGAACGAGAGCCGCCTCCAAAAGGAGTCCAACTCCCTACGTCCTAAGATGCTGGTGACATCGGCGCCGGTGTTGAATCTGAAGGCTTGAGCCTCCGCCTCCATGGTCACCGTGTAGCTGATGTCGCTGACGTGGAAGTTGACGGCCTCATTGCTGTCTTTGACGGTTCCTAGCCTCATCATAGAGACAACCTCGGTGACGATGTTGAGGTTGTTGTGACACCCCAGGTGTCTCACTTTCATTTAACCAACATGAAGAGCATAGATCATGAACCACATAGCATGAAATAATAAGACTCACTCCCTTTTGAATTAAATCCAGGCAAATCAAAACCCTGCAACCAAAATTGTGAGCTAAATAAAAATTTATTATATAACATATGCCAAATAAATTCATAATCAGATTAGTAATATTAAAATAGAATTTCATGAATTTATTGATCATTTTACCATATTTAGAAATGACCAATTAATTAATTAGAGCATAAAAACCTTTCACATTGGAGATTTAATTATCAAACAAATATAACTTTTCTCGCCATTTGGGTCCCACTAGAGCACCACAAATATCTCCAAGGACCTATGTGCAAAATCCCAACTTAATTGGAGGCCCCTAGCTATTTTATTTGGAGATACCATTGACTAGGGACTTAGTTGCAAAGATCTGAAAAGATCAGGGGGTGCAGTGAAAAATCTTTCTCTTCCTTCTCCCGTTGGCGCAGCTGGAGCAAAGCTCCACCACTGGCGCACCGCCCGGGCCGCCTTCACCCCTCCACCTCGAAACCCAGCACGCGCAACACTGCCGCCTGCCATCCCCCTGCTCCTCCGCCCTGTCCCCTCAGCCTCGCGCCCGCCCAACGGCCGTTTTTCCCCTCTTCTTCTCTCTGCACACTCCACCGACGAGACCCGGCCCGTGACTTCAATTCTGAGCACCTCCGCCGCTCTCAACTCCCCAAATCGCCTCTATCATTTACGTGACCTTGAAGCGCACCCACGAGCACCAGCCCGCTCACTCTCATTCCCTGCTCCCTCATTCCCTCCCTCTCTGTTTCACCACCACCGACCACCATTGTCGCTCGACACACAAACCCGAGCCTTGCCCGCTCCACTGCCTCCTAAATCGAGCCAAACACGCAGACAGCAGCACACAACTCCTCTCCCACTCCCATGTTCTGCGCTTGGCCATTCCTTGCCTAAATCAAACCAATCGAAGCCAAGAACCAGGAAGCCTTCCCTCGAGCTCCGGCGACGCCGCGGCCAAATTAACCCAAGCACGGTGAGTCTCATGGCCTAACTCTTGCTCATGCAAGTTCTCACCCCATCGACGTAACTCCTACACCCCTAGCACCGTGTTTGATCAACCGTTTGCATGCAGCGACGTTTTTCCCTCTGCTGCCAATCACCGAAGCCACTCCATGACAAGCTCATACCTCCGGCCCTCCCCGACGCAAGCTGAGGCGATGCCGCTCTTCCCCGTGCCCCGGTGAAGCTCTGGGAGAAGACGAAGTTCGGTTTGCTGCCCCCTAGCCCGAACGCGACCTCGCCGAAGTTTGTTTTCTGCCGCTCCTCGCCACCGACCGCTTTCCGGTGAGACCTCGTCCTCGTGAACCCTACCCTGCTTTCCGCCCAGACATGCGCATCATCCTTCTGCCCTCGCAGCGAGCATTCACCCCGTAGAGCCGCGGCAGCGAGCCTCCGGCCACGCGCCACCCCGCTCCGACGAGCCTATTGGCCGTCCTTCTGGCGCCTATGTGGCCATTACATGGCGTCTACGTGGATCCTATGTGTCGCACGCGTGGCACTGACGTGTAATTAGATAAAACTGAAAATACCCAGGAAATGCCAGAAAAATGTTAAAACTTCCGAAACTCATAGTAAATCGATTTCAAATCCATTGTAGCTCAAACAAAATTTGTTAGGTTCATCTTGAAGAGCTCCATTTTAGTAAAATGATAAGTCATAGCCTCTGTTCATGCATTTTTGTTAATTTATTAAATTATGAAAACACAAATTAATTCACCAGAAATTCTAGGAATGGAATTAAATCTTGATTTTTGGCATGCTTAGTAAAAATATGATTATCTACCACCACAAATTTTGGTTTGGCAAAATATGAATTATTTTAGGCTCTGGAATTTAATTAGTGTGTTTGCTTAAATTAATTCTAGTAGTTATTCTGTAATTAATTGGCCCTTGCCACTTGGCACAAAAATCACTCTTAGAAGCCCCTGTACCCAGTAAAACACACAGATCCAGAAACCTAAATTTACTTAATTAACTAAATTGATTTGATCATATCACTATTTTACTTTAATAAATACTAGTAATTAGAATAATAATATCGAGAGGTTGTAAATTGGTAAAAATGAAATTCACCTATGTCTTTGTTCATGATAAATCACTCAAGTCCAGAATCAATTGGTTACTATTAATTTGCTTGATTGATTCTAAAAAATATAACAAACCTAAATAAATAAATAACACACGTAAAATGATGAAACATTAAATTCTTTCTTTGAAGCATATGGCTTCGAGAACATAATAATAATTTATTTGACATCAAAACACGATGCGCTTGCATGTATCATATCATTGCATATAACGGTGTTACGACAATACCGTTAACACCTTTGTAATCATATAGGTAACGACAACCAGGAGTCCGAAGAGGATCATCAGAAGGATACTGAGTCTCAGGAACAAGAGATTGAAGTCGCTAACACTAGTGTCGATCCAGGCAAGCCCCGGTTTTCATTCGCCATTTTATAAAAAGTTGCTAGTTATCAATATTACTAGTGACTCTGATTATTGTTGCATTAGGTCATAGGAGTTGATTGGAACCCACTTGCATGATACCCCAATGACCTATACCATTGTCATTAGAACCTCGGTAGTATTGGTACTGTGTCGCTACGCCTAGTAATTACTAGGCGCGATAGATATCATTACTGAGAATGAACTTGACCACTGGAACAGGACTTATAAAAGAAGTTTATTTTGATATCATGACCGGGCAGGGATGATGCATGTGTAGGTTTGCAGCAATACATGGGTGTTGACTACGGTAGCCCTGCCTTGTCGAACCTAGGATCCATCCGTGGTCGGCCCCTTGGTCAAGTATTGAACAGTACCGAATGCATGCTAGTCTATGGGCACTAGTCAACTGATGTAGCATTGACGCGGCAATGAGGACGGTACCTAGTATAGTGGTCATTCACCCTCCTGCTGCTAGAGTGGGCGGTTCATACTGCGAAGTACTGTTGGCAGAATGACATGCCCACTCACTGAGACTGGACCCGGACCAAGTTGTTTTTCCTCCTTGCGAAAGGTTGCCATAGACGACCTTAATTGGTGCGTATGTATCGTGTATCTCGGGTTATCCTAGCTGGTGTAAATCAATTGCAATTGCTGTCCCTCGCAGTAATGAGTACCACTTGATCACTGAGTCATCACGTAGTTGCACATGGTACTTGGGAATTGATTATGATGCTTAGCGTTGATGTTACTATTATTGCTCTTACGTTGTACTTACCTTATGTATTGCTTTATTATCTCATTGTTGCAACTAAAATTACATTCTGCTCTACCCAGTTTATTTGAGAAGTAAAACTTGATAGAACTAATAGATTGCTTAGTACGAGTCTTTTTCAAACAAGCCACCTATTAGAACCATTGCATGCCTAGATGTCTGATGGGTAAGTCTTGCTGAGTAATTAGTACTCAGGCTTTGTGCCACTATTGTTTTCAGGTAATGAAGAGATAGAGTTGCCTGAGAATGTGCTGCCCTGGGACATGCAAGTCCCTAAGGGTTGGACTGCCCACTGGGAGTCCGACTCGCCCGGATTGATAGAATACTCATACGAACAAGTTGCAACTTCTTTTCCAGAAGCTCATCCACAAAGAACTCCAAAGTTAAGCGTGCTTTGCCTGGAGCAATTTAGGGATGGGTGACCGATCGGGAAGTTTATCCCGGGTGCGCACGAGTGAGGACAAAGTGCATAGAAAAGACATGTGTTGGTCTGTGAGGATAGTCTTGAGATCCTAGAGAGCTGCCAGGGTAAGCGGGCCTGGCCTCAGAGGGGCAGGACGTTACAATTGGTATTAGAGCCGTGGTCCATAATAATACAACAAATAAATCATATTTTTGAAAACCACGATGTTACGAGTGAGGATACGTTAGTATTGCCCTAGTAGATAATAGGATGGTGACAAAGCTAACCTGGATTATGTTTGTTTACATTATTGCATCTATGGCTTCTTCAAACGAAGGTACGTGCGTGCTTAACCGACACGCGTGATATCGGTGTCTGTGCTCGCAGGCGGATATGAGACATTGTTGGCTCGTGACTTATCACGGGACATTACTAGTAAAACTGTGCTTCTTTTCATAGTTTCTTTTGAATTTGATGTATTGTTTCTGCAATGGATCTTCTGCAGGTACGCTAACGCCATTAGTATAACATTTAGAATGACTTACGTGTTGAGTGTGGGTCGTCACCACATATTCGTGCCGCTAAGTCTCGGTAAATTACGTGTTGAGTTGTGAGGAACGATAGGTTAATAAAATGGCACTTTCTGCATCATGCATCCCTTTTTAACTAAACTAAAATATGTTCTCGTCTTGCTCACCAACCTCTGGATACTAAATCTCTAGACTTGTTCAACATAAAAATTCGAAATACAAGACTAAATTGTCAAGATAATAAGAATCTGTCCTGAATTTAGCTATCAACCTAAAAAAAATTCATAATTAAAGTTATACTTTGGATTTTTAGGTGTTTAAACCCAATCTAGAAAGCCGTTGAAGTCTATTTTCATCTCCAATAGGTTTCACCATTTTACCAGTTTTCCTCTGTCCAGTAGACCCAAAACATTAAGCCTCTGTCAATCTGAAACAGAATCTGCCAACCTGAATTTGCAAAAATTCATAAGTCCAGATTTCCTTGGAAATTTTGACAATATAAATACAATATGGAAAGCTATGAAGGTGTAGTATAACTTGGTTCTAGCCCCCAATTTTTAGGACCTTATTTTCTGTACAAAATACCCACTTTTCTGACTGTTATACAGTCAAGACAGAATTTGTTTTATAACCCGTTGCCGTATTATTGACCCTTGAGGCTGGAAAATGTGAACTAAAACTTTGTTTCTGTATTTCATAGCACTTATATGAAATGCATTGTTACTCATGGAACACTGTACTCACCATTAGATTTATGTTCCAGATGGGTGACCATGGTTTTGAGGAGCTTTCACACGACGGGTGGCGCTACACCACCAGTCTCCACCACTGTGGCTTTCCTACACTTTTGTGGGATCTTCTACGCTTGCTGGGCTATGATGAGCCGCCCCATACAAGGGTCGGGAGGTCCGTCATCACGGCATGACTCTTGCTGAGGTGCACATCAGTGTGCCCACACACCCGCGCAACCTCGACATGGCGGGTATGGAGAGCACGGCGACTTGTGGGAGCCTTCATGAGGGATTGGAGAGAGTCGCCCACAGGGCTCTCATCCACTTCTACGGGCGCCATACAGTAGCGCTCTCTAGGACCCGGTTTAAGATGATCCCCGTCTAGCACCAGGCCAACCCAGTCTGGCAGAGGCGCATGAGGCGCATTGGCCACGATGACTACCCGACGTACCACACAGGGTACCACCGTGTGTCCTACTACTCTGAGTACCTCCTCAACTTGGATGAGGAGGCTAGTAGTCACAGCAGGATCATACTGGTTGAGGCCATGCAGGTCTGGATACAGAGGAATGACCTATAGGCACAGATCAACGCACAACAGAGAGAGATTCAGCGGCTGACCGCCGCTCTTGAGGCGAGTGAGGCTCGCATTACTGAGGTGACTGGACAACGCGACACCCTCGCACAGGAGGTTGACAGATGTGGCGTGATTATGCAGCAGCCCGCCAACCACAATGAGCATGTGCAGCATCAGTTGATGGCTGCACAGCACGAGATGGAGCTTATGGGAGAGGATTTAGAGACCCTGGCTCAGGAGAACCAGGGCCTGCAGCAGCAGCTTGAGGCAGCCCTTGCACCACCGGCAGCACCGGAGGAGGAGGACCCGCAGGAGGATATGGACGAGGAGTCTGATGTAGACTACGAGGCACCAGCTCGAGGCAGGACATAGGAGGATAGTGGTAGACTAGATTAGTCTCGATAGTCAGGATCAGTTGGGTAGGTAACTTTTGTCGAACCACGCGAGGTTGTTGTATTTTGGGGTTGATGCGTGAGATGCTTTTGTAACTCGATGGCCACATATTCCGAGTCATGTATTGAAACTTTGATGATTCATGTTATGCATTGGTTCTACCCTTAGTAGCTATTGTTGTTGCAACAAAGTTTAATCGTACTCATTGACTCAATCAAAGTACTTTCTTTGTAGATGGCTGAAAACAAAGAACAACCACCATAGGGTTGGGAAATTACCGATGGCCTGGAGTTCACAGGGATGATTCACCTGTTTTGGAGAGTTCTCCAGAGATTCAGATATTCCATTCCTCCCACCTATGTTGGCAAGGAATTCCAGGAGCATGGAGTCCCCTCATGTGTCATCCATGTGGCTGTTTCCGCCAATTACTCCATCATTCCTTCATGGGAATCTTGGACCCTTAGCGTCATCAGGAGAGATCTGCCTTCCACCTGGCATGTAGCTGCATTCAGGGCACTTACACGATTTTGTGAAGACCACAGGCATGATGTTGCTGGAACACCCATCGCCTTGCTACCCGTTAATGATGTGATGGACTTCGAGTGGATGAGGCGTGTGGATTTCATCTTTGACCCAAACCATTGCCACCATGATCCTATGCTGCCCCTAATAGAGTATTATGGTTTGTCCACTTTTGCTTTGTGCACAAACTTGTGCCAGCGTTTAGATGTGTTCCATTCTGCACTTTGACTTTCTAAGGTCGAAAAAACAAGCTAAGGATGAATAAATTGTAGAACTGAACCAGCAAATCCAAGCTAAGAATGAAGAGATGGATGCGATTATGGAAGAACGTGACCAAGCCTTGCAGGATGCAGCAGATTTTGAGCATGACATAATTGAGGCTTAAGATGACTTGAACGCATTTAAGGCTGCCCATCTACCTACTGAAGGGAATTGGTATGAGATCTTCATAGGGTATGGAGAACAAGACGATGTAGAGATTTCACCTGTTGGTAATAATGATGTGGAAATGATGGATCTCGTGTTACCAGAAGAACCTCTGGAACAAGAAGAGCCAGAAGATTTAGTCCAGGAGTAGATAATTCGCTACCCCTATGTACGATCATGTAGCATATGTATCCCTAGTTCGGTGTAGGAGCTTGAATCTTGCATAATGTGTCTGCAATATCGTAGCTAGGCGTCGGCACATATATGTAAGGAACCGTGTGATGATGTCCTTTAACAACCATGTAGACTGAATTGAATCAATGGGGATGGTTGTCATTTCTGAGATATTACCGTGCCTCTTGCAAATTTATATTCCCGCGCATGTGATTTTATGGAATATTTGGAGAAATAACTAATGTGCAACCGTTTAAATTGCAGCACGGTGCGTACTCGGAATCAGGAAGATCCTGAGAGCTCTCAGCAAGGAGCGAATGCTGAGCCTTCATTATCTGAAGTCCTGGCCGCTGCACTCAACAGGCAGTAGAATGACTCTGAGCTGCTCCGTCGGCTGGTCGACATCATGTCCCACCTGGCTGGTCGTGGAGGCAACCACAACCACCACAACAACCATCCTTGTCAGAGCACTTACTCAGATTTTCTAGGTACCCACCCACCAACCTTCGAGCGTGCCAGAGAGCTGCTGGACGCCGACCACTGGCTGCATTAGACCGAGTCTAAGTTTGGTCTACTAGAATGCACCAAGCGCCAGAAGGTGCTGTTCGCCGCCCAACAACTCCAGGGCTCTGCTAGTGCCTGGTGGGCCAACTATGAAGCTTCTCTGCCCGCTGGACGCCACACTGAATGGAATGATTTCAAAGCTGCTTTCCGTGCTCATTTCATCCCAGTTGGTCTCATGCAGAGAAAGTTCCAGGAATTCATGGATCTAAAACAAGGAGGGAGGAATGTCCTCCAATATTCCGAAGCTTTCAATCACCTTGCTCAGTATGCCACTGAGTATGTTAATACTAAGGAAAAGACGAGATACGCATTCCTACGTGGGATGAATGCCACGCTCAAGGAACGTCTAACTTGGCAGACGACTGGCACATACAACGATCTGGTCAATGCTGCTATTGTCCAGGAAGGCGCTATGCGCCAAGTCGAAGAAGAAGACCACAAGAGAAAGGCCCCTGCTACTGCCTCTGCTGCCCTACAGGTGAAGCATCACCTGATTTATACTTCACCCACCGAACAACGTTTCCGGGGAGCACCACAGCAACAACTTCAGCGACGGCTTGGCCCAAACTACTCGAGACCATCACAATAGCAGAACTTCCCACCTCGTGCACCGTGCCAACAGCAGAACAATCAGTACCATGCATCATATCAGCAACAAGGGAACCCGAGCGCTCGTGCCCCACTGCCTGCTAATCGTGGAGGCAACTACCCTTGCTACAATTGTGGTCATACCGGCCACTTTGCAAAGAACTGTACTGCACCAAGGCGCAACAACAACATCAACAACACCCAGCGTCAGAACCAGAGTAGAAATGTGAATGCACCGTCTTGTGGTGCCCAAGTGAACTACACCAATGCGGAAGATATCCCTCAGGGCAAACCCATGCTGACCGGTACGCTCTCGCTCTATCGCCAGCCTGTCCTTGCACTTTTTGATTCTGGTGCTACACATAATTTCATTAGACAAGCATGTGTGCAAAAACTTAATCTTCAACCCCAGACTATAGAAAGATGCTACACAATTCATTCCCCCGCTCGGAAAATTAGTGCCAATCAAATAGTATGCAAAGCTCCTCTAGAAATAAACAAGAAAATCTACCCCACAGATTTTATCATGATTAGCCACCAAAAATTGATTTGATTTTGGGTATGTTCTGGATGAAAACCCATAGAGCCACGCTAGACATCGAGCCCCGTATCGTTCACATCAACTCCCCTTTGCATGGAAAAGACACATTTTCTCTAAACATCAATCCATCGAAAGCCTTGATTGTCCATCACTTGGAAGGGCAATCGCTCGAGAACATCCCCGTTGTTTGTGAGTATCCGGATGTATTTCCTGAAGATATCTCTGGCCTACCACCTGACCGTGAAGTGGAATTTAAAATAGAGCTACAACCAGGAACTTCTCCAATATCTCATCGACCTTATAAGATGTCCCCGAATGAGTTGGCCGAATTGAAAAAGCAATTGAATGAGTTATTGGAAACGGGATTCATTCGCTCAAGCACTTCACCTTGGGGCTGCCCTGCTATTTTCATGAAGAGGAAGGACAAATCTTTGTGTCTCGTTGTTGATTATCGACCTCTCAACGAAGTTACCATTAAGAATAAATACCCATTACCACGAATTGATATCCTTTTTGATCAATTAGTTGGTGCTAAGGTATTCTCAAAAATTGACTTCCGTTCGGGTTATCATCAAATCAAAATCAAAGTAGAAGATATTCCGAAGACCGCCTTTTCTACTAGATATGGATTGTTCGAGTATCTAGTAATGTCATTCGGATTGACAAACGCTCCAGCTCATTTCATGTATCTATGAATTCGGTATTCATTGACGACATCCTCGTCTATTCTAAGTCCAAGGAAGAGCATGCTGAACATCTTCGCAATGTTCTTCAACGTCTACGAGATCACAAGTTGTATGCAAAATTCAGCAAGTGTGAATTTTGGTTGGACCTTGTGCCATTCTTTTGTCACATAGTCTCCATAGAAGGAATCTCGGTAGACCCTAGCAAGGCTCAAGATGTGCTAGATTGGAAGCCACCAAGGGCAGTTCACCAAGTACGTAGTTTCCTCGGGCTAGCCGGATATTATCGTAGGTTCATACCAAACCCATCACGGAGCTGCTGAAAAAGGAGAAAATGTTTGATTAGAACAACAATTGTGAAGAAGCATTTCAAGCATTGAAGAAATTATTGACAACTGCCCTAGTACTGGCTCAACCCGACATCACCAAGCCATTCAACGTATATTGTGATGCGTCTGGGACAGGACTTGGATGTGTACTCATGCAAGAAGGTCGTGTCATAGCCTATGCATCTCGACAGCTAAGGAAGCATGAAGAGCACTACCCAACTCATGATTTGGAGCTAGCTGCAGTTGTACTTGCACTGAAAATATGGAGGCATTATGTGCTCGGCAACTTAGTGCACATCTACACAGACCATAAGAGCTTGAAATATATCTTCACCCAGACTGATCTGAACATGAGATAGCGTCGGTGGCTAGAACTGATTAAGGATTATAACCTGGAGATTCATTATCATCCAGGCAAGGCTAATGTAGTCGCCGATACGTTAAGCAGAAAAGTCCACTGCAACAACTTAGAGCTGGAAGTTCGGGATAGAAATGACCGTAAAACTAATTCAGAACCCAGCCTTCATGTTTTACCTACTGTAGTGATTAGCAACCTAAGTGTGCAATCTACTCTTCATGAAGAAATCATTGCTGCACAGAAAAATGACGTTGGTATGAATCATATCTGACAAAACATTGAAGATGGTAAAGCAAAATGCTTTACCCAAGACTCGGACGGTACTCTATGGTTCAATAACCATTTAGTAGTACCAAAAGACTTTGAACTTCGACGGAAAATCTTGGATGAAGCGCATCACTCCAAGTACTCCATCCATCCAGGTTGTAACAAAATGTACCAAGACTTGAAGAAGAATTTCTGGTGGACAAGGATGAAGCGGGAAATTGCTCGGTATGTCACAGAATGCGATACCTGTCAAAGAGTTAAGGCTGATCATTTGAAACAAGCCGGATTACTTCAACCATTGAGTATTCCCGCGTGGAAATAGGAAGACATCAGCATGGATTTTATTGTTTGTCTCCCTCTCACCTCTCAGAAGCATGATTCGATTTGGGTCGTTGTGGACCGACTCACAAAATCTACCCACTTCCTACCGATCAATAACACCTACAAGATAAAGCAATATGTAGAGCTATACATAGCAAGAATTCTATGTCTTCATAGAGTACCCAAGACCATTGTTACATATCAAGGCTCATAGTTTGTCGCTTGTTTTTGGGAACAACTGCATGCATCATTGGGTACCAAGCTGATTCGGAGTTCCGCTTACCATGCCACCACTAACGGACAAACAGAGCGTGTCAACCAGATTTTGGAAGATATGCTTAGAGCATGTGTTTTAACACATGGTGGTAATTGGGATGAGTATTTGCCTTATGCGGAATTCTCATACAACAATAGTTACCAGGAGAGTTTAAAAATGTTGCCATTTAAGGCACTTTATGATCGCAGTTGTAGAACATCGCTAAATTGGTCTGAATCTAGAGAAAGGGTAACCTTTGGTCCTGACCTTGTCAAGGATGCTGAAGAAAAGGTTCGCATCATTCAAGCCAATCTTAAAGCCGCTAAATGCCGACAAGAGAAGTATGCAAACAGACGACGCAGGCCACTGTACTTCAACAAGGGTGATTACGTCTAAATCAGGGTGTCACCTATGAAGGGTATCCAACGGTTTGGAGTCAAAGGAAAGTTAGCTCCCCGTTATATTGGACCATTCCAAATTCTGGAGCGATGTGGAAACATGGCCTATAAGCTGGAGTTACCCGCTAATCTATCCGGAGTTCATCACACGTTCCATGTCTCTCAGCTTAAGTGATGTCTCAAGCCACCCATCGACAAGATTTTGGAAGAATATGACCAACTCCAACCCGATCTCACATACTCCGAACAACCCATAAGGATCCTCGACAAGAAAGAGCGCACATTCCATAATAGAACCCTTAAATTCTAAAAGTTCAATGGAGTAACCACTCAGAGGATGAGTCCACTTGGGAATCTGAAGAATTTTTGAGTACTCACTACCCGAAATTTTGGTCGTCATACACAGGTATACTATGACCACTGTACTTCCCTCTAGTTTGCCTGTTCATAATCTCGGGACGAGATTTCTTTAAGGAGGGAGGGCTGTGACACCCCAGGTGTCTCACTTTCATTTAACTAACATGAAGAGCATAGATCATGAACCACATAGCATGAAATAATAAGACTCACTCCCTTTTGAATTAAATCCAGGCAAATCAAAACCCTGCAACCAAAATTGTGAGCTAAATAAAAATTTATTATATAACATATGCCAAAAAAATTCATAATCAGATTAGTAATATTAAAATAGAATTTTATGAATTTATTGATCATTTTACCATATTTAGAAATGCCCAATTAATTAATTAGAGCATAAAAACCTTTCACATTGGAGATTTAATTATAAAATAATATACTTTTTCTGGCCATTTGGGTCCCACCAGAGCACCACAAATATCTCCAAGGACCTATGTGCAAAATCCCAACTTAATTGGAGGCCCCTAGCTATTTTATTTGGAGATACCATTGACTAGGGACTTAGTTGCAAAGATCTGAAAAGATCAGGGGGTGCAGTGAAAAATCTTTCTCTTCCTTCTCCCGTTGGCGCAGCAGGAGCAGAGCTCCACCGCCGGCGCACCGCCCGGGCCGCCTTCAACCCTCCACCTCGAAACCCAGCACGCACAACAGTGCCGCCTGCCATCCCCCTGCTCCTCCGCCCTGTCCCCTCAGCCGCGCGCCCACCCAACGGCCGTTTTTTCCCTCTTCTTCTCTCTGCACACTCCACCGATGTGACCCGGCCAGTGACTTCAATTCCGAGCGCCTCCGCCGCTCTCAACCCCCCAAACCGCCTCTGTCCTTTGCGTGACCTTGAAGCGCACCAACGAGCACCAGCCCGCTCACTCTCATTCCTTGCTCCCTCATTTCCTCCCTCTCTGTTTCTCCACCACTGAGCATCATTGCCGCTCGATGCACAAACCCGAGCCCTGCCCGCTCCACTGCCTCCTAAATCGAGCCAATCATGTAGACAACAGCGCGCAACTCCTCTCCCACTCCCATGTTCTTCGCTTGGCCATTCCTTGCCTAAATCAGACCAATCGAAGCCAAGAACCACGAAGCCTTCCCTCGAGCTCCTTTGACGTCGTGGCCAAATTAACCCAAGCAGGGTGAGTCTCATGGCCTAACTCTTGCTCATTCAAGTTCTCACCCCATCTACGTAACTCCCAGACCCCTAGCACTGTGTTTGATCAACCGTTTGCATGCAGCGATGTTTTTCCCTCCGCCGCCGATCGCCGAAGCCGCTCCACGATGAGCTCCTACCTCAGGCCCTCCCCGACGCAAGCTGAAGCGATGCCGCTCTTCCCCGTGCCCCAGTGAAGCTTTCGGAGAAGACGGAGTCAGGGTTGCTGCCCCCTAGCCCGACCACTTTCCGGTGAGACCTCATCCTCGCGAACCCCACCCTGCTTTCCGCCCAGACATGCGCATAATCCTTCTGCCCTCACGGCGGCGAGCTTTCACCCCGCACAGAGCCGCGACAGCGAGCCTCCGGGCGCGCGCCACCCCGCTTCGACGAGCCTATTGGCCGTCCTTCTGGCGCCTACATGGCCATTACGTGGCGTCTACATGGATCCTATGTGTCGCACGCGTGGCACTGTCGTGTAATTAGATAAAACCGAAAATACCCAGGAAATGCCAGAAAAATGTTAAAACTTCCGAAACTCATAGTAAATTGATTTCAAATCCATTGTAGCTCAAACAAAATTTGTTAGGTTCATCTTGAAGAGCTCTATTTTAGTAAAATGATAAATCATAGCCTCTGTTCATGTATTTTTGTTAATTCATTAAATTGTGAAAACACAAATTTATTCACCAGAAATTATAGGAATGGAATTAAATCTTGATTTTTGGCATGCTTAGTAAAAATATGATTATCTACCACCACAAATTTTGGTTTGGAAAAACATGAATTATTTTAGGCTCTGGAATTTAATTAGTGTGTTTGCTTAAATTAATTATAGTAATTATTCTGTAATTAATTGTACGTTGCTACTTGGCACAAAAATCATTCTTAGAAGCCCCTGTACCCATTAAAACACACAGGTCCAGAAACCTAAATTTACTTAATTAACTAAATTAATTTGATCATATCACAATTTTACTTTAACAAATGCTAGTAATTAGAATAATAATATCCAGAGGTTGTAAATTGGTAAAAATGCAATTCCCCTATGTCTCTGTTCATGATAAATCACTCAAGTCCAGAATCAATTGGTTACTATTTTAATTGCTTGATTGATTCTAAAAAACTATGACAAACCTAAATAAATGAATAACACACATAAAATGATGAAACTTTAAATTGTTTCTTTGAAGCATATGGCTTCGAGAACATAATAATAATTTATTTGACATCAAAACACGATGTTGCATGTATCATATCATTGCATATAACAGTGTTACGACAATACCATTAACACCTTTGTCATCATATAGGTAACGACAACCAGGAGCCCGAAGAGCATCATCAGAAGGATACTGAGTCTTAGGAACAAGAGATTGAAGGCGGTAACACTAGTGTCGATCCAAGCAAGCCCTGGTTTTCATTCACCATTTTATAAAAAGTTGCTAGTTATCAATATTACTAGTGACTATGATTATTGTTGCATTAGGTCATAGGAGTTGATTGGAACCCACTTGCATGATACCCCAATGACCTATACCACTGTCATTAGAACCTTGGTAGTATTGGTACTGTGTCGCTACGCTTAGTAATTACTAGGCGCGATAGATATCATTACTGAGAGTGTAACATCCTGGCCCAAGGCTTAATAGGATTGATAGAATACTCATACCAACAAGTTGCAACTTCTTCTCCGGAAGCTCATCCTCAAAGAACTCCAAAGTTAAGTGTGCTTGGCCTGGAGCAATTTAGGGATGGGTGACTGACCGGGAAGTTTGTCCCGAGTGCGCACGAGTGAGGACAAAGTGCACAAAAAAGACATGTGTTGGTCTGTGAGGATAGTCTTGAGATCCTAAAGAGCCGCCAGGGTAAGCCGGCTCGGCCTCAGAGGGCTGGCGTTACAGTTGTAGTCCATGGGAAGGAGGTGGAAGTCCATCCAGCCAAGATTGTTGAGCATCCTCCCTATGTCCTCCCACATGCCGATCGTGGTGAGGAATGTGTCGTCCCAGTCGAAGTTGGGGACGAACCTTCCCCTCACCGCGAGGTATTGTCATTGTTCCTCCGCACTCCGAAAGGTGAAGCCCTCCTACAACGTGCGTGGCATGAATGTCGGTGGTAGTGGCAATGTGGGAACCCCATGGCTTTCCGCCGTTTGGCTCCTCGTAGCACGCCCCATTGGAAGGGGCACGCTGGAGACGGAGTGGCGAACGCGGATCTCGCAGTTTGCCACTGTCGAGCCGGTGGATGCATCACCCACCAACATGTCATCGCGAGCGCCGGAGCTCCTCCTCGCTGAGGAGTCACCGCTCGACTCGCCGCTACCGCTAGAACTGCTTCCCCGGTGCAGCTTCTTACGCAACTTGCCGACGGAGGAGCGGAGACGATCCATGTGCAAGGAATGCGAAACGTGTGCGAGATCGTGGGTAGTGGGGAACATGGAGAGATTACCAGGATGGTGTACCGAAATGGAGGCGCCTAGCCTCCCTTTATAGTGTGGGAAACTTCCAGGAGAATGATCCACCTGAAATTTCCAAATTTGAGAGCGCGCCGATTGGCGCGAAGGTGTATCGTTTGACACAATTCCAATTTTGAATGCTCTGACAACTATGGCGCTTGATTCCCATCCTTTATGTTGGTTGGTAGGGGAACAACACGGAATCCTAATGTCTTGTTGACTGCGCCAATCGGTGCAGGCCCGTGCTGATCGGCGCACCGTCTCTTTTCCAGGTTTTGGTTAATTCCGTGTCTCCTCTGCACCACACACCTGCGTAGCAATCATACATGTTCCTCAAAATCAACGCCTGCCACCTTTGTTGCCCATTTGGAAACCGCATGGTTGCGCAAGTCCCTTGCACATCATCTTTTGGTCCGGCGCTAATCCTGATGCCTCATGTTCATCTCTTTCACCTAATTTTCCACTTTTCCCAATGTTCCTATAGTATTGACATACGTAGCGGGGCCCATCTGGTGACCGTGCCGAACGGCGCTGACATGCGCCAATCGATGCGACGTCCATTCTTGCTCCTGGCCCCTCGCTTCTTCGCTAGATGTTGCTCTTCATCCTTTCCTGCGTCATTTAGCAGCCACTTTGCATACAAAAATAAATTCAAAAAGATTTTTAATGACCTTGAAAATAACTTCGTCTCTAAAAATTGCTGTGCTGGTTGATTTTTAGCACCCCTTCAATTCTGGGCATCGTCCGCCTTTTCTCCTGACCTAGGCAATAAGGCGCCGATCGGCGCAAGCACCGTTCCTTATTATTTTTGGTCTTTTTTTGTTTTATTCCTATGTTGTTAGTCTACAGTATGTATATACACAGTTTTGCATAAATAAACAGATAACGCAAGAGCACACAAGAATTAAGCACACACTTTTTCTATTTCTTTTATTTGGGAGATTGTCTTTATTATAAGCAACCAAATTAAAAATACCGGGTTGCCCTCCTGCAAGCACTAATTAACTAAATGAAACGGGTTCCCTCCCGCAAGCACCAAACAACTTCTAAATCCTCGATCATTAGGTTGCCTCCCAAGAGCGCTCTAGTTATTTAGAGGTCAAAGTGCTTGACCTCCCCGCAAACAATCAATCCTTAGTGTCGCGGTGCGGGATGTGTGGCCGCGACAATACAAGGTTCTCTTATCTCTATGGTTCATATAGCTCGGATGACCTATCCATACATCCCTCCAATTACTCTCGATGCCACGGTGTCTTGTATCTCTTCACTTTATCAACAGTATGACACTCTTCTCCCTTTGGGTGAAACTTAAAAGAGTAGGGAGTCCCACTTATATCGAAGCTTATCTCACCACTCCCAACATCAATACTTGCTCTTGCTGTCCTCAAGAAGGGTCTGCCTAAGATCAATAGGGTCCTCGTCCTCTTATCCATATCAAGCACAATAAAATCAACAGGGACGATGTGATCTCCAATTTAAACAGGCACATCCTTAGCAATTCCATCAGGGAAGCGCACCGATTGATCGGCTAACTCCAAACACATACCCGTAGGCTCCAATTCAGGCAAATTGAGACTTGTGAATATATGACGGGGCATAACACTTGTTCCAATCATGCATTTGATGCTTGGTGATCCAGGGTCGGGTTTCTTCCCAAGTACGACATCATTGATTGCCACCGTAAGCTCCTTAGTAACCTTCACAATCTCCTTAGAAACAAGAGACTTCTTGTTTTGCATCATGTCCTTAATGTACTTGGCATAGGTGGGTACTTGAATAGCATCAACAAAAGGGACATTGATGTAAAGCTTCATCATAATATCAACGAACCTTGCAAATTGCTCATCATGTTGCCGCGCTCTTTCAATCTTCGTCAGCAATTGAGTATCCAGGAACGTGGCAGGGCCATGCTCCTCTGTCTCCATGCCTATTTTTAGACCAGAGAGGTCAACATCCTCCTCGTGCTGATCAACGCTTTCAGGGAGCCAATCGGTGCCGTCAGGACCGTCGTGCCGATCGGCACCAGGTGTGCGCCGATCTGCGCGGGGCCTCTTTGCTCCCGTAGGGTGCTCTGGGTCTTCTGTTTGTTTTCCTGACCTCGTAGCTATTTCCTTGAACTGCTCTGCAGACTTTGTATTGCCAGGAATAGCCCCTTTGTTGCCTTGAATGGCTTGCGATAACTGTCCCATCTGTTGCTCCATATTCTTGGTATGCTTCAAAATCTGCTCATTAGAGCTCCCAATTTCTATCACCTTGTCATTAATACCCTCAAGGACACAATCAAACTCCTTGAATTTAGCTTGATTGTCTTTGTTGATCTTCTCTTGAGCTTGGAAGAACTCATGACATTGGAGACGAAGTGGGATAGAATTTTGCATGGACGAACTAGGAGAGAAAGAACTCCTTTGCTACTGATATTGGGGCTTCCATCCACTATTCTTCATATATTCTAGCATCTTCATCTCTTCTGGGCAATCTTTCTGCACATGACCAAATTCTCCACACTCACCACAAGTGGAGTGTGATTCTGCTAGCTTGAGTGACTCTTCCTTAGGGATATGAAGATTATTATCCAACCTCCTTTGAATAGCGTCGAGGTGATCTATAATCAAGTCTTCATGAGTCCTCTCAATCACACTCTTCGCCACTCCTTTTGAAGGTTGGAAATTCCTTGAACTTTTCTCATCATCCCATGATTGATTTTCGAGTAGCAACTTGATCAAATCCTTAGCTTGGGTGAGAGTTTTTTACATGAATGAACCTGCAGCTGAAGCATCCAAGTGTTGACGAGATAGAAGGTTCAATCCTGTGTAGAACTTCTCAACAACTTCTCCAACCATCAGACCATGATGAGGGCATGCATCCATATATTCATTGTATCTCTCCCATGCTTCTCCAATGCTCTCATCAATATTCTGTGTAAATCCAAGAATCTTATTCTTCAAAGCTTAAGTCTTACCAGGAGGGAAGTATTTGGCCAGGAATTTAGCTGCTAATGTGTTCTACTCCGTCTTTACTAGGTTTCCCAATCTATTGTACCATTGCTTGGGGCGTCCAACTAGAGAGAAGGGGAAAAGCCGCACACGTGCTTGGTCTCCTGTCAATCCTGCTATCTTGAATGTACTGCAAACCTCAAGGAAACGTTGCAAGTGATGATTGGGATGTTCCAAACCTGTGAATGGTTGTTGCGCCACTATTCCAACATATCTCTCCAATTGATACAGAAGCTGATCTTGAGCTTCTTGGAAATCTGTCTTGACAACATTAGTCAATTAAGGCTTAAGACGATTAACCATAGATACGTCTGCCATCTCCTCTTCTTGATCTTGAACTGTGGCTTATATTGTGAATAATGCTCGAGGGGTGACATGGACTGCTTCTCCTGATAAATCTCCAAGTCACTTGCTTCTCTTCTCCGTTGTTCTCTTCTTGTGAAAGAGTCTTTCTAGATCATCGGTGTAATAAGAGGGTTTGTTTGACTTAGGATAATCCATACCTGTTAGTTTCACTTAACAGAATATATGTACTAAAGAGACGAGAAAAATAAAGCACAATGACTAGGCACTAATACAACAAACAACATTTAAAAACCTGCTATGGTCCCCGACAACGGCGCCAGAAAATAGAAGCTTGTTGGTCGTAACTACACACCCACTTATATACCGCAAGAGGACGGTTTACGATCTTAGCACTTTTTCCCTTGAATTGGGTATTCTAAAGTTTATCGAATCCACTAGGACCTTAGGGATAATTAAACAAAGTTAACAGTAAAAGATCTAGTCAAAGCTAATGTCGAATTCAGGTTGTATGAGGGGAGATTGGCCAGCGCAAAGGTGCGCCAGACAGTAAATCTGTCGTTGCGCCAATCAGCGCAGGGGTTGAGCCGATCGGCACACTAGTGAATCTAAGCCAAAGTGCGCCAGATTCCTTGTAAGCCTATGCTACTAAGTGAGTAACCAGATATCTACTAGTGAGGTCGTAACCAGAAAGTCTAATTAAATAGCATCATGACCACCATGTTTTCCGAGCGGCTCCCGATTTATCGCTGCCGAGAGGAAACCCTTAATCACGCGAGTATCTTACTCTACTCAACAATCCAATAGTGCTATGCAGGCTTAGTGCTGTCACAGCTAAACCACACTACTAGCATCGTCAAGCAACCATAACCAATACAATGTCCGAATACTATCCCAATCACCACAATCAAGATAATATCTACTTACTTAGCCTAGAACTAAGCAATTGGAATAAGCACATGCATGATTATAGAATCAAGATAAACAAATCACCAAAACCATCATCAACATATTCAATCATCCTTGAGATACATAGAGTAAGATTCATCCCCGTCGAGATGGCCTACCTTGACGGATCAACTCTTAACACCAATGGTTCTTGAAACTCAACTAGAGATCTATTCTAACTGGGCAAGCCCCGGTGGCTCTAACTCATGGATCTGTTGTCCCTCTGTCGCCTCTGTCCGCTTGTGTCCGCGGCTAGGGTTTACAAGCATTTATAGGGATTCTACTCGTAAAGGACTCGGTTTCTAGCAAATAAGGCAGTTGCGCTGATCAGCGCAAGCCGTGTCTTCTATGGTTTCTTCTCCGAGTCGGTTCCTCTGTCTTCCACAACTGCCATGTGGGCCTTTTCCTTTGAGATAAAGTCTTGTACTGCATATAGAGATCTTGAAGTTCCATAAGTCTTCTAGGCAAATATCTTCAAGTGCCTTGCGCAGATAAACTTCCATAAACATATGGAATAGGCCTCGGTCACTTCTGTGGGCGAAAACACCCTTGCACGGACCAGCTCATGGATTGCGCCGATCGGCGCACTGAGCTTCTTTAGTGCTTGTCCTCGGTTCTGGATTCCTGTCCTCTCCAGCATTACTTTAATCACCAATTTTACATGTTTCTGCAATAAAGTTCCAAAACAACACATATACAAATATATAGACAATATCATAGGTTAATGGCCTAAATTAGTATCAATTATGCTCTAATTGGGGTAATATTCACATATAAAACGAACACTTGGGGAGTGCCAACAAGCTGCATGAGTAGCAATCGGCCGAAGTCAATGAGCCCAACGGCCGGAAGAGAAGAAGTGGACCCATGTAGCGTTAGTTTATCCTTTTCTATATTAGTTTCCTTTTCTATATGTTAGTTTAAAGTTTTTTAGGAATAAACTTAGTCGGTTTGATTAGGAGTCCTGACCGAGTCAGGTCGGAACCTCTTGCACGAGGTTATAAATATGTAATAGGATTTATAAGGAAGAAACCAACACTTTCGTTCAATACAATTCGGCGCATCGCCAACCTTTCCTACTCGATGAAACACTCGTCTCGCACGGGCTGCATCGGCTCCAATCTCAGCGAGAGACTTGGATTAGTCACCCTCGGTAATTCTATCAATCTCAACTAGTACTTTCTCATTGATTTTATATTCTAGTTTCTATCTATAGAATTGCTAGTTATTCGGTAATTAGATCTATTTGACACTTGTTCTATCGACTTTGATGTAATATTGTCTCGGTTGGGTCCAATCTATTGCAATTTTAGCAGGTTCTACAGGTGTTATTTCGATCTATTATTCAAGTCACTTTATTCATTTTATCTATAAATAGATTAAATATAGCTCAATTTAGCATGTTCGAACACTGTCTCGATTAAGTTTGATTTGTTTGAATCAATGAGGCTACATCAACTTTGACCTCTCGCTGGGTTGATAGGGCTAGATTCGATTTGTTTATAGGTAAAGTTGATAGGATTCTATCAGGACGTTTAGTCGATAGGTTATCATGGTTTGATCGATTCTATGTCATATGCTTAACTATATATAATTTGAGAGTCGATTGCCCCCATATTACGATAAGATAAATCAGTGATTTCTAGGCATATTTGCAATACCAACTACCAGATCTATCAACTTAGAACCATCAACAAGGCGAGTATTTATGCATCTACTATAGTTCTATCGACTTTGTCCCATCGACTCAGCATAATCAATTGAGCAAGTCTTGGCATGCTTCTTTTTATCATATCGACCTTGCTTTACTGACCTAAACCCTTATTGACATTAATTATGCATGCTATTTTATATATCTAGTTTGCCGGTAAGTCGATACGATCAGCCGATTAGCCTACATTATTTTATAACTGTTCATATAATAAGATTCAGCTGGTTTCATGAACAGTGTTTATCGGCTCTCTTCATTGGTCTGTCCTGGGCCGGTGACCCATGGAATTTAACCGTTCATATCTTTGTCGGTTTGCTAGGAAAATCGACTGGCACACCCCAGTTTCTTGTATTGAGCCTGCACTGGAGCTAAATAGATCTCCCAGGTTGCGCGTGAAGATTTTTATGTCAACACGCTTTTTGGCATGCCCAGTGGGACCAAGAACTTCAAACTCGCATTATGTCTGGACTCGGAATGCCACCAGATGAAGCGTTTCAAGCGAAGAACAATGTCAGTTCAGATCTTAAGAATGAACATATGTTGTCTGTCAGTAAAAATGAGCTGAGTGATGATGCAAAAGCACAGGTTAGTCAGAGAATGGCTGAATATGGAAGTCTTCTGTTTGGAACGTTCAGCAAGACGAGGAACGGCAAGATCATCCAAAAAGGAAAGTTACCTGTTGTCACATTGATTGAAGATGCAGCAAAAGAGTCACCCGCTAATAAGCCAATGGAAGTCATTGATGAGGCAACTCTACACAACATGATTCATATGACTATACATCACGCATTAATTAACCAATCACCTGTATTGGTTAATACACTAAGGAATTTGACCATTTAGACTGTGAAGGGATGCTTATATGAAGATTCAGCTCGTGGGCCGGTGTATTTTCGTATACCAGAGAGCGTTCCTCGGCCTGCAAATAAAGCATCTACTTCACAACAACATGGTGAGAGTACAACGTAGCCTGTCTCGGGTTCAGGTCCATCGACTTCTGAGGTTCCTCCAATTCAGAAGAATGCTGATAGTGTTACAGGAGGGAGAACACCTCAAAGAATAATATTGCAAAGGTCTACACAATAGACGCATCCACGGCATTATAGACAGGAGATAGCAGAGCCAAACATCACATATAGTACTGCGCCTAATGCTGAGTCGAGTATGTTTGAAATGCCATCGTCATCTGCTCTGCCAGGAGAGTTTGGAGGTCAACATCCAGGTGTTAACTTTGTCTCATATACGCCAACATCTGGTCTCATATCGACTGTTCCAAATGTCAATGTGTCGACTAATGACTGGGCTCTGAAGATTGCTAACATGATGAGGGAGTAGTTTGGACTGAAACCGAAGCAACAAACGTACATGTAACAACCTTCGTATCCTCCAAGTTATGATTTGATCCCTATGCCGAGTCGTTAGAGACCTCCAGAATTCACTAATTTTACAGGACAAGATAACACTACTACTATTGAGCATATTAGCCAATTTTCAGTACAATGTGGACAAGCTGACAATACTAAAGCATTGAAAATCAGGTTGTTTCTGTTGTCTTTGTCTGGATTGGCGTTTTCTGTTTGCATCGTTGCCCTCAAATTCAGTCGTTACTTGGGCCAATCTCAAACAGAAATTCCATAAATATTTCTTTGCCGAAACTAGAGAACTGAGGCTGTCTGATTTGATTGTTGTAAGAAAGAAGGCTGGGGAGTCTGTGCATGATTATGTGCAAAGATTCAGAGATGTGAGCAACAAGTGTTTCAGCCTACAATTGACTGATAATCGGATGGCATAGATAGCTTTCAATGGCTTAGTTGCGCCATTAAGAGAGAAGTTTCCTTCAGTCAAATTTTACAGCCTATCCCATTTAGTGCAGAAGGTGTCGATCCAAGAGAATCTGACTCAGGGGGGCATGGTCAAGGTCAATTCAAATCAACTACAATGACTACGAATTTGAATCTGACAAGGAAACTGTAGAAGTCGATATGGCTGAATGGATTAGAAACAAGAATGTCTTATCGTGCCCATGGGTGAAACAGAATAAACCAGAGGAATGGTATGATTTTGATGTCACCAAGGACGATAAGATATTTGATATGCTATTGTAGGAAAAGCACATTCAGTTGTGATCCAATCATGTGATACCTCCTTCTCAAGAATTGAACAAGATGAGGTACTGCAAGTGGCATAATTCGCCCTCTCATAGTACTAATGATTGTAAGGTGTTTAGGAGGTAGATTCAGATGGTGATTGAGCAAGACAAGATCAAGTTCACTAAGGATAAGAAGATTGATGGACACCCATTCCCTACGAATGTCAACATGGCTGGTATTGACAATGTAGAAGCATTTATAAAGCAATATCAGAAGAAAAGGGAAAGAGAGGTAAAGGAATCATAGTTTGATCTACATTGGGAATGTCCTTTCTTTCAGTACTGCTAGGATAACAATATGAAATTGCCATCAATTGACAACTGTCCAAGGTGCAGTAGATGCGCAAATCAGTTGTACGAAGAAGTTGCGACAGGTCGTCGGTACCAGTACTGTGCAGATGACTCCAAAGAGTCGATGGTGGGTATAGCGGAGTGATGTCACAGTGTTTCTATGTTTGATTGACTTGGAACAAAGAAAGATGAAGAGGCCAGGTTTGACAAGAAAGTCGATGGGGAGATGCAAGGGCAAGAGCAAAGCGATCAATGGTGTCCATCTGGTATTTTCTCTAGGAGTCAAAAGTGCAGGGGTCAAAGGATGCTTTGCAGGTAGAGAAGGGCCGGTAAATATTATTATGATGAAGAAGATGATCAGCCGCCTAGGAAAGTTTGGAGGCCAAAGGTGAAATCACAAGAACAAACACCAAGTGCTTCAGTGACGATGGTGATGATGTTGCCTGGAGAATTTATGGCTGTAGAAAGAGAATTGCTTGCTGCTGAAGAGAGTGAGCCTTAGCTTATTTTTGATACCTAGCAGGTAGTATTTAATAAACCAGACGATGGTGAAGATGATGGTCGATGGAGGTGTTGCAGTGAATATCATACCAATCACTATTGTGAGGAAATGGGGTAAGACTGAAGATGATTTGATTGATACAAACATGATTCTAAGAGATTATGGTGGCTGTACTGCAGCAGCCAAAGGAGTCTTTGTTACTTTCTCTGATAAACGTCCTAGTGAAGTTATTTGAAGAGGGCAGGTGTTTAAGAGGTTATCATTCGAGCGACCAATATGCAAATATTATCCTTAACATAATGAATTTAAGAGATGAAGTGTTTCATAGTCGATGAAGTTATCATCATCTTCAAATGGCCGATATCACAGATATCGCCCTTAGTGCAAAAAATATTACAAAATAATGTGTTTCCGCATGCAGGATACAGTGGCATCTATCTACTCTTGAGGACAGTAAAAATCGATGATGTCGATGGCATGAAAGCAAAGCTGGTCAACGTCTACGATGATGAGGGCGTCTTCTTCAACCGACCCAGGGATGTTGGATGCTATGTTCCACAAGATGATAGCTTGTTTGTAAGCCGATGTAATGATGGTCTCTTGCGCTTTGATTTCCCCAGGTATTCTGGCACGAGTTGCTTCTACATCGGCTATTTCTTTGTTCTTTACGTCCAATGCGAGCTTTGTTCTTCGGCTGCCATCTTATCAGCTACTACTGCTTGGCTTCTATGCTCCAACCTTTTTTAGATGCGAGCTTTTGCTTCAAGAACTCGGAGTTGATGAAACTCGATAAAGGCGGTTGGATGAAGCGCTGAGGCAAGGCCAGGAGGCAACGTGTCCTTGATCTCCAAGTATCGTTGCCTGATGGGAGTTGCATCAAGCACAAGTTGCTCAACTGGAATCCCATCAAGGTGTTGACGAATCTGTAGGAGGGTGGCTTTGATCTCTGGAGGGAGGATGATTGAAGACGTGCGTCGAGAGACCTAAGCTTAGAAACAAATATGATTAGAGGAATGATAATAAATAATAAGGCGACATAAGAGCATTTGTTCGTACTGTTGTGTCCGGGGTTGATGAAGGCATTGAGACATCATGGATAGATGTTGATGGAGACATCAGGACGTTTGAAGGTTCAGGGATATGCGCATGATAACCAAGGATCAAAATTCCTTAGACAGCAAAGGATTAGGAGATGAGAGTGAAAACAACTGAAATAACGGTAGGGATGGATACCTGTGGATCCACCCATGGTATGATGGCTATTGCTGATGAAGACGGTGTCACAGTTGGTACTGATGAAGTTTCTTCGGAGTATGCTGTGTCTACATCTTCAGAGTCGATGGATACTACATGTACTGAAGGAATATCTGATAAAGTCTCACTGTTGGATCGGTTGCCAGAACTGTGGGCGGTTTCCTGAAGAGAAGAATTTAAAAGTTAGAGGTCTTTTGTAAAGAGTTTTCTATTATAATAAAATATTTATACCATGATCGTTGAAGGAGGATGCTCTGTTGGCTTCGGAAGTGTTGATCCCTCTCGATGGATTGAGGCCTCATGAATTAGGGAGACTGCCAGAGTCGATGGTTAAACCTAAAAGAGAATTATGGTGGCCGTACTGCAACAGCCAAAGGAGTCTTGAATGTGGAGCTTACGATCGGTAGCAAGACCTTGCCGGTTACTTTCTTTGTCATTAATGGAAAGGGAACCTACAGTCTGTTGTTGGGTCACGATTGGATACATGCTAACTGTTGTGTTCCATCGACGATGCACCAATCTTTGACCCAATGGATTGGCGATCAAGTAGAGGTGATCCCAGCCAATGAAACCGTCAATGTTGCATTAGACGATTTAGTTCCATGGCATGCTGATGATATGGAGTGTCTGTCTGGCAAGATCTGGGATAGAGAATACGTCAAGATTACCACGCTGGGTCTTGAAGTAGTGAACTAATCAAGTTCCAAGCTCTTTCTCTGATAAATGTCCTAGTGAAGTTATTTGAAGAGGGCGGGTGTTTAAGAGGTTACCATTCGAGCAGCCAACATGCAAATATTATCCTTAATAGAAAGAATTTAAGAGATGAAGTGTTTCATAGTCGATGAAGTTATCATCGTCTTCAAATGGTGGATATCACAGATATTGCCCTTAGTGCAAAAATATTACAAAATAATGTGTTTCCGCATGCAGGATACAGTGGCATCTATCTACTCTTGAGGACAGTAAAAATTGATGATGTCGATGGCATGAAAGCGAAGCTGGTCAACGTCTGCGATGATGAGGGCGTCTTCTTCAACCGACCCAGGGATGCTGGATGCTATGTTCCACAACATGATAGCTTGTTCGTAAGCCAATGTGATGAGGGTCTCTTGCGCTTTTATTTCCCCAGGTACTCTGGCAACAATTACTTCTACATCAGCTATTTCTTTGTTCTTTATGTCCAATGCAGCTTGGATTTCCTCGCGCTCTTTCTTCAAACCCTCCAACTTCATCTCAAGATCAGTCGATTTGGAGATCAAAGAAGTGTATTTGCTTTGTTCTTCGGCTGCCAACTTATCAGCTACTTCTGCTTGGCTTCTCTGCTCCAACCTTTGTTCGATGCGAGCTTTTGCTTCAAGAACTCGGAGTTGACGAAACTCGATAAAGGCGGTTGGATGAAGCACCGAGGCAAGTCCGAGAGGCAACATGTCCTTGATCTCGATGTATCGTTGCCTGATGGGAGTTGCATCAAGCACGAGTTGCTCAATTGGAATCCCATCAAGGCATTGACGTATCTGTAGGAGTGTGGCTTTGATCTCTAGAGGGAGGATGATTGAAGACCTGTGTCGAGAGACCTGAGCCTAGAAACAAATATGATTAGAGGAATGATAATAAATAATAAGGTGGCATAAGAGCAATTGTTCGTACTCTTGTGTCCGGGGTTGATGAAGGCATTGAGACATCATGGATAGAAGTCGATGGAGACATTGGGATGTTTGAAGGTTCTGGGATATGCTCACTAATAACCAAGGATCGAAATTCCTGGGATAGCAAAGGATTAGGAGATGAGAGTGGAAACAACTAAAATAAGGGTAGGGGATGGATACGTGTGGATCAACCCATGGTATGATGGCTAGTACTGATGAAGACGGTGTCACAGTTGGTACCGATGAAGTTTCTTCAGAGCATGTTGTATCTGCATCTTCAGAGTCGATGGATATTACGTGTACTGAAGGAATATCCAATAAAGTCGCACTGTTGGATCGGTTGCTAGAACTGTGGGCGGTTTCCTGAAGAGAAGAACATAAAGGTTAGAGGTCTTTTTGGAAAGGGTTTTTTATTATAATTAAATATTTATACCACGACCGTTGATGGAGGATGCTTTGTTAGCTCCGGAAGTGTCGATCCCTCTTGATGGATTGAGGCCTCATGAATTGGCGAGACTGTCGGAGTCGATGTTGAAACCTAAAATAGAATTACAAGGTGGAGCAAAGTAAGAAAAATTTGAATATGAAAATGATACCTGTACAGAGTGAGCAAGCCCGATGATGACTTCTTATGCTACTTCTAGGAGAACGGCCGAAGTCGTTGGAGCAAGCTGATATATGAAGGAAGAATAAGGATATCAAACGTAAAATGAAGACATATTGAGGTTTGTTAAGGATGTTACTCGTGGGATTGGAGTTGATACATCTGCTGCTAGTCTTGCTTGTTTTTGTTTGGCAGCCTGAGTCGATGAAGGGGCATCCCTTCATTTCTTGACCACCGCTCTGCGAGGTTTCTTCGAGTCACGACCACTAAGGATTTGAGCTGGGGTTGGGTCGTCACACACAATGTGCAGGTTATTGGCCGTTCGTAGGTATCAAATCAGATTCACACTATTTCTCACCGTGGGAGGGGTGACGGCAGGTTCCTGCATTCGAGAAGAATTGGTTATGGAGGTCAATGAGAATATGGTAAAATAATACTGAGATAAGCAAGTTTACCGTGTCTTCAAAGTCGATGAGATGATCAGACTATGCACGACAGAAAAGGTGCTTTCTACACTCACTCCACCAGGTCTTGAACAAGGTAGTGTTGGACGGAACCAGTTAAATATCGGCAGGGTTGCCCATTGGGATATCCCGAGCCATGTCATAGATTTTCTTGTACTCCAGCATGCTCTTGAGCTCGTGTCTGGCCCGGAGACGCCCAATGAAGAAGGAGCTAGCAGGCAGCTGACCAAATCCGAGTTGACAGGGGATTACAGCGGGATTATAGAATTCGTATGAATGGGTCCGGAGTTGTCCTCCATGGAAGTCGATGGGCAGAATGCCTGGCCTAATACAAGCCTCAAAGATAAAAGTCGATTCTCTATCTTGCAAGGGATTCTCTCGACAGAAGACAGAAGGATTTTTGAATTCCAGTTCATGATAGGGGAACCATATCCGTTTGTCCACTTGAAGGCCATTGTAGAAGAGAGTGAAGAAGGTATTAAAGTTTTCTATGGTCATCCATTGTCCAGGGGTCACCATAGCAGCTTCTCCAAGTGACATACGATGACGGGTCGGGATTTCTTCACCTTCTGATGTATTTTCCTATGGGAATGAGTTCTCTATGAAGGGTGCCAGGTTCATGGCTCAAGAATAGTAGACGGTGAGCCATAACTATATAAACCACCATGGGCCCCCTGTTGGGATGGTTTGGTTGGTTTGAAGGCATACAGAGGTACGATGCAGAAGTTTGTATACAGAACCAACAAGAATCTACCAAAAGGGAATTTGTTGCCCTCAGCTAGGATATCAGCTATGCCCAGAAAGTTAATCGTAGGCATAAAAGATGAGCCTCAAAAATTAAATTGTTCGAGCCAAAGTTTCAGGAACGTAGTTAATTCTCGACTGGTAACAGATCCTGTCTTGTGGTGGGCAATGATATATGTAGGCCACCTTTTTGACTCTTTGGTTTCAAATTTGCGATTTTTGTGGATGTTCAGGATGCAAAAAGGATCATAATATTGATCGACATTTAAGACGGTCAACATCATCACATGCATGAGAGAAGGAGCCATTGGTCCTTGGTTGAATAAGAAGGCATTCATAGCGTCGGACCAGAAGTAAGAAGTTGCGCTAGCAGTGGTTCAGTCTTGGCCATGTCAACTAAGGAAAGAGGAAGTGCCAGGTCGATTTGGGCATCATGGAAAACGATGGCGCGAGCGAACGTTGATCCTACGATACCAATTTCTCCAACCAGGGACTGATGATGGCCATGACCTAAAAACGGTTTTCTAAGGTTCGGGGGTCGCTAAAGTTGACTTAAAAGGAACCCGGTTGGTCTCACAGTTGATAAACTCCATTGGGTCGTAATCGCCACAAGGGCCACGGAGAAAACAATGTTAATCTCCACTAAACGGAATGCAAATCTGGTTCTTGAGTTGATAGTACAAGCATGTAAGGACCAAAGGCATACCGAGAGGGGGGGGGGGTGAATCGGTGAGCCGCTGACAAATCCAAATACTTCAATTCTGAGTCTAACAAGATAAGTGACCTAAAAAAGTCTAGTAGGCCAAGATCCTACACATGCTAGTGTTCATGATGAGATAAAGTGCGGAAGCCAATCACACTAGCCTATGCAAGCCACAAGTCACCCTACTCACTAGAGCACACAATTGCGGAATAGCAAAGAGAGGGTCAAGGAATGCTCATTATTTTTTCTGAGGTCTCGGAAGGATAGCGCCTTCCCCTAATCCTCGTTGGACCACTCCCGCCGGAGTCCCAGTCCCTCCCGCCACCAAGTGGAGTTCTTGCCCACGAGCCCGCAATCACTCCTAGAGTGAAGACACGGTGTGAGTCAACGCTGCACAAAGCACAAGCTCGCCTCCCTCGAGAACTTGCCAGACTCCCCAAGCCGGCATGGATGCTCACTAGCGATGCCCCTTTCACCAATGGGCTCAAACCGTGTACAAACGTGTGACGGCCTTCACAACTGATCACGATAGACTTGATCACCGACACCTAACTGGTCTAGGTCTCACTATAGACCAAGAGTAACAATCTAGATCACACCCTCAAGGACACCCTAGCCTTAGATGTGCAAGATGCTCAAGCTACTCTTCTCTAGCACTCTCAAGATATGCAATATCTCCTCCTAGTGCTCTCCTCTTTTCCTCTTGGACCTTACCAAATGCTCTCAGGCATTCCACTGGCCAAGAGAGGTCTCCAAGACCCCAGCAACAAAGTTATATAGGTTCCCAACCTCAAACTAGTCGTTGCTCCACGAAATCAGCTTCCTAGGCACACTGACCGGACAGTCCGGTCACTGCCTGATCGGACAGTCCGGTCACTACAACTTTGTGCACAAATGGCTCTGCCACTGCTGATTTCCCAACTGACCGGACAGTCCGGTCCGTTTGTCTCACCAGTCCAGAAACATTTTGGCGCTGCGCTGCTTTTGTCTCTGCTACACTCCTACTGACCGGACCGTCCGGTCTGTACAGAGTCCCCTGCTGCCAGAGTCCTGCTTCTTGCTCTAAGTCCTGGACAACTCTCCATAGTGACTTTACAATCCGGTCTCTAAAGACCCCTCTATCCGGTCTCTATGTCTAGAAGTTGAAACTTGTCGACCTCGCTTGACTTTGTTTCCCGGCTTCTCCGAATAGCTCCTTGGCTTCTCCACTGTCACCTAGTGCCTGTGATTTCACCGAGCAACCTTGCACATCACCGACTAGACATGACCTAGACCCCCTTGATAGTCCAGTTTTTCCTATGGACTCAAAGCCCTAACAACTACTCAAGTGTTCCAAACACTTGCACCATAGCTTGTTCTCCGCTTTGATCCATTTTCGTCGGCCCTTGGACTCCATGAAGCTCACAAGCCTCCATGCTTGCGGTCACTGTCATCAATCGCCAAGGAAACCATCATCCATATGATTTGTAATAGAGATAAGAGATGATTCCTACATAGACAACACTCATGTAGATGTTAGCCCACAATTTCATAGTTGTCATCTATCACCAAAACATCCATACCTCGGGGATCCAATCATCAATGGTAATGAAGCTTACAATCTCCCCCTTTTTGGTGACTGATGACAACCACTACTTAATTGAAAAACATCAATGAACAACCGGGCTAAACAAGCTACACGTAGATCGAGAGGAACCATAACAATATATGAGAGAAACGCATAAGGTCCTACTCAATCGAGCATCATTTAGAGATATAAGGAAAAGAGTGAAGAGCATACTCTAGATGAAACATGCATGCATGTCATGGCAATATATTGAATGAAAACATAAGGACATGCAATGCAAGGCATGAATGATGAGATGCAACAAGTTAGCATGGCAATGCATAAGAATTAAGAATAGGCATTCATCATCATGATATCATACACAGGCATACAAGATAATTAATAAATACAATCACTCCATATGAAAAGAAAATAAACCAAGTGAGATCCAAATGAGTCAAACACAAGAAAATGAAATCCAAAACCATGACTCATCAGAATCCACGAACATCGAATAACTCCATCAAGATAAAGATCCAAAAACATCTAACAAAATGTATCTATCTCCTAAAACCGATGTACAAGTATGCTCCCCCTAGATACAAGCTACTCTCGATCGTAACAAGATCACACTCCCACTCCCCCCTATACCTAGTATCTTCTCCCCCTTTGGCAACAAGCACCAAAAAGCCAAAAAGGTGGGAAAAGATGAACATCTAAGCGCTCGTGGTCGAAGGAAGTGGTGCAGCAACGTCCTCTGTAGGCTCTGCTCCTAGCTGCTCCTGAGGTGGATCCTGCTGTGCTCCCTGAGCCTGTGCCACCTGAGCATCCAACTGCTCAAAGAAACCAAGGGCTATAGGTGACTCAAACCCATTGTCCTGTGCCGCTGGACTGACCGTGACAGTCTCCCGAGCTGAGGTCTGGAGTAGTAAGAGGTCTGCCACGTCCTGCTGAGAGAAGCCTCCACGGATAAGATTCTCTGCTGCCTGTGGGGTAAGAGTGGTACCAGTGGCAATAAGAGGTGGAGCTAAAACTATAGCTATCTCTGGGACGGTCTGGGAGTCTGCATGAGTAGTGTGCACTATGTCTGAAAATAGACTCCTAACCGGTACGTGCTGTAAGCTGGAGTGTCCTACCATCTGTGAGTTTGAGTAATGTGATAGTGAGACAAACAACGCAGACACAGAGAAGGCTGCCACGGGAGAGAGCTGTGCTGAATAGAGGGTCTGTCCTGCTCCTCCTGTCGGTAAGACCCCTGAGAGTGACAGTCCACTGGACTGTGCTGTCATCAAGGCTATGAAGGGTCCTGGCTGAGTCTGCAGCTACTGGAACTGAGGAAACACTGAAGGCCCTGGCTGCTGACTGGCCTGCCTCTGAGTCAGCTCCATCATCTAAGTCACCAGAGTGGAGACAAGTGCCATCTGCTGACGCTGAAGATCTACCTATCCTCTGATCAGCTCCATCATCTAACGCCTATCCTTTGACACATTCTGTATAAACTCGCCTAGCCATCCTGCTAGTGCTGTCACTGTGACAGTGTCCTCAGACTACGAACCTGTCGGCTGAGGAGGTGCTCCTGTGCTGGCTGACTCAAGAATCACCGTCTCTGGCTGAGCTGTCTGCTCATGTAATACCGGTGAATTCGGCTCCTCCTCTCCTGTGTGCTAGCTGGAGGTAGACTGGGATCCCCTGGGGACTCTAGGTGAGTAGCTGGTGGTCTTCTTAGGGAAAGCCTCATACTGCTCCTTCGTCACTAGGCCCATCCTCCTCAAGAGATAGCAGATGTATGGACCATAGACCAAGTGACGTCCTCCAACCCTCTTAGAAATGACTTCCTAGATCTCTCCAATAAGAAGGTCCGCCAAGTCGAAGGTCTGCCTCCTCAAGATGGCTACTACAACCCACTGGTGTAAAAGTGTGAACTCCTCTCTATAGCCAGACCTGGGTATGATAGTCCTAGTGACTATCGCTCTCACCACCTTGGCCTCTACAGTGAGTCTCGCAGGGCCTCTCTTAAAGCCTGGAGTGTGGGGAGGTGGGAAGGCAATCGACACGAGGTTGTCTGAAAGCAGCTTCCCTTCCTGAGGTCTACGGGGTGGCTCCATCATACCATAGGAACTCCTATATAGCTGGAAATCTGAAGCCAGGAGTCCTAGGTGGGAGATCATGTCCTCCCTGGTGACACGGTGTGGCTGCCCTCTGAATAGGAACCAGATCTCTGAGTGGTCTCTGGCAACCCACAGTGTCGCGTAGAACTCGAGAACCACCTCCACTCTGAACCTGAGTGGAGCAGTGACTAGCTTTGCTAGTCCTGGTAGGTACGTGAAGTACTACTCCATGTCTATGCCTGTGGCTCTTCTCATAGCTTGGTAGTAATTTAGACTTTCTCAAATCTGGAAATCTATCTTTTCTCAAGTGTAACCATACTAAATCTCCTACATCAAGTTTTACTTCTTTTCTACCTTTACTACCAGCAATTTTATACTTGTCTTTCATCTTTTCAATGCTAAGTCTAGTGGTCTTATGCATTTTTAAAATAAATTCAGCACGTTCCTTAGCATCAACATGAACTCTCTCATGAATAGGTAGAGGAAGTATATCAAGTGGAGTACGGGGATCAAAACCATACACTACTTTGAAAGGACTTACCTTGGTCGTAGAATGTGTTGCTCGATTATATGCAAACTCAACATGAGGCAAACATTATTCCCATTGCTTCAAATTTTTCTTCAAAATAGCTCTCAACATAGTACCCAAAGTGCGGTTCACCACCTCAGTTTGTCCATCAGTTTGTGGGTGACAAGTTATAGAAAACAACAACTTTGTACCCAACTTATTCCAAAGCGTGCGCCAAAAGTGACTCAAGAATTTGGCATCACGATCTGAAACAATAGTAGAAGGCATACCATGCAAACGAACAATTTCTTTGTAAAAGAGATCAGCAATATAACTAGCATCATCAGTCTTTTGACGTGGTATAAAGTGTGCCATCTTAGAAAATCTATCCACAACAACAAATACTATCACTCCCCCTCTTAGTGCTAGGCAGTCCTAAAACAAAGTCCAAAGAAATATCCGCCCAAGGAATAGAAGGAACAGGAAGTGGCATATATAAACCATGTGGATTCAAGCGAGACTTAGCTTTTTGACATGTAGTGCAGCGAGCAACAAAGCGCTCAACATCTTTCCTCATCCTTGGCCAAAAGAAGTGTGTGGCCAAAATATCCTCCGTCTTCTTGGCACCAAAATGACCCATCAATCCACCTCCATGCGCCTCCTTACCCCAATGGAAATCAATGCCCTTCTTTGTCAACTCATGTAAAGGTGCAGCAATGGTGCTGAAATCTTTGACAAAGCGGCGGTAGAAACCTACAAGACCAAGAAAACTCCTCACCTGTGTGATAGTTTTTGGTACAGGCCAGCTCTTTATGGCTTCAATCTTCACCTCATCCACCTCAATTCCCAGTGGAGTCAACATAGCCAAGAAAAGAGACTCGATCCGTGCAAAAGATGCACTTCTCAAGGTTACCAAATAAACGTGCACCTCGTAAAGCATCAAAAACAACACGCAAATGATTCATATGTTCATCTATAGATTTGCTATAAATCAAGACATCATCAAAGTAAACTACCACAAATTTGCCAATGAAAGCTCTTAAAACCTCATTCATCAAGCGCATGAAAGTACTAGGTGCATTAGTTAACCCAAAAGGCATTACTAACCAATCATATAATCCAAATTTGGTTTTGAAAGCTGTTTTCCATTCGTCTCCAAGTTTCATTCTAATTTGATGGTAGCCACTACGCAAATCAATTTTAGTGAAAATTATAGCACCACATAACTCATCAAGCATGTCGTCTAGCCTAGGAATAGGATGACGATACCTAATAGTAATATTATTAATGGCTCTACAATCTACACACCTACGCCAAGTACCATCTTTCTTAGGAACCAAAAGTACAGGAACAGCACAAGGACTAAGTGATTGACGAACATACCCATGATCCAAAAGGTCTTGAACTTGTCGTTGTATCTCCTTTGTCTCCTCAGGGTTGGTCCTATAAGCAGCACGGTTTGGCAAAGTAGCACCCGGAATCAAATCAATTTGATGCTCAATCCCTCTCAAAGGTGGCAGTCCCAGGGGTATCTCAGCTAGAAAAACATCCTCATACTCCTGCAAAAGGTTAGTGATAGCAGGAGACACAGCACTAGAAGCAATATCATCAAGCAAAAACAAAGTTTCTTTGCATATCAAGGCATAGCAAATATCATCATTATCAGAAATTTCAGCAAGCTCAGATTTTGTTGCAAGACATGAACAACCTTGTAATTTAATTCCAGCACCCTTAGAACTTGAAGAATCATTAACATTACTAGGTGTAGAATTAGAATTAACAGGTTGTTGAATTTCAGGACCTTTATTTTTCAAACTAGCATCTCTTTCTAAATCAGCTTGTACAATTTCAGCAGGGGTCATTGGTAACAAAGTAATTTTAGTTCCTTTATGCATAAAAGTATACTTATTACTTCTACCATGGTGTACAGCATCATTATCAAATTCCCAAGGTCTACCCAATAAAAGTGAACATGCTTGCATGGGTACGACATCACAATCAACAGAATCCACATAAGAACCAATGGAAAAAGGAACTCTACAAGTTTATATTACCTTAGCTTTGCTAGAGTCGTTTAACCACTGAATGTAGTACGGATGTGGATGTGGACGTGTGGTCAAAGCAAGCTTGTTGACCACATCAAAACTCACCAAGTTATTGCAGCTTCCTCCATCAATGATGACACGTGCTCGGCGGTTCTTGATGACGAAGAAAATCTGGAACAAGTTGTGGCGCTGCATCGTATCAGGCTGATGAACTTGTGTGCTAAGGACACGTTGAACAATAATGTTCATGTATCCTGTGGTGTCTCCGCCTCGAAGGACGAGGTCACTGCTGGTGGCAGTGATGTCCTCCTCCTCATCCTCCACATCGGAGGTGCTCATGTAACCGCCATTGTCTGTTGCCACATATGCCCACCTACTTGGACAATCTTTCTGGACATGACCAAGTCCATAGCAGCGGTGGCACTGAATCCCTGTAGTGCGCCCTGTCGAAGCAACAGAGGAGGCACTACTAGCTAGTACCTATATAGAAAGTTTACCTAAGTGCGCAGAAGGTGCAGGGGCTGATCTTGGGGCTGTAGAAACAACACTGGTCCCCTTGGTAGCTGCTGGTGGGGGCGGCCGGAAAGATGGCCTGGGCAGCCCCGAAGTCCCCGTCGAGCATGGGGGGTAGGAGTTCCTTGACTTGCTGTACTCCTCAAAAGCTTGGAAAAGTCCCTGTGATTCTTTCTCTGCAAGCATAGCATACTGGAAACACTGGGTGAGGGTATAATATTCTTTATAATCAAGGATGTCCTGAATTTCTTTTCTTAAACTAGAATAAAAGCGACAAATCTGATCCTCTACTTTTTCAACTACAGCACAACGAATCAAACCCTTCTGAAGCTCACTAAAATACTCCTAAACAGTTTTATCTCCTTGGTCTAAACGTTGCAGTTTATTACGAATCTCTATATAAAAAGAAGGGGGAACAAAATGATCACGCATTGCTACCTTAAGTTCTTTCCAAGTAGTAGGCAAATCAGTTTCAGCAGCTAGACCACTCCACCAAACAATAGCAAAGTCCTTAAACTCACTAGTAGCTTGTCTAACTCTATGTTGTTCAGGAACAAGGTGGGCATTAAATTTTTGTTCTACAGTCATCTCCCAATCAAGATAAACATCACCATCATACTGACCCAAAAATGAAGGAATTGAAAATTAAATTTTAGCATACGGGTTATCTGGAGCATAGTTACCGTGTGGACGACGGTTGTAGTTATGGAAACCACCCATACCTTGAGTATTATGTTGCAAACGACGTCGTAATCGTGCGGTCCTTGTAGCTGACCTATCCACGGTGCCATCAGCCTTATACACCGTGTCTTCATCATGGACGTCTTCAACATCGTTGTTGTTGTTATTGGTGTTCATATTGTTGATTTTAGGAGCGGTCTCCAATGCGACAACCTGATCGGTTAACTTAGAGACCCGCTTCTCTAACCACTCGATGCTTTCTCCAATGTGAAGCTTGCTGACCACATCAGTAATGGCTCTGGTGATGGTCTCTGCCAAATCACTCTGAGCAGCCTGCAAAGCCTTCTGGAGCTGCTCTTGGCTCACGCACTCAGCAAATTGTGAGGGTGAAGCCATCTCTCCGTCGTCACTTCCTGCCATCACAAACACCAAAACAGGAAACAAACAGTGAAGGTTATCCCTACAAAACAGCTAAGCAGTGGTGCCTCTCAACACAACAAAAGGCGACTCCTTACAAAGCTCTCACAAAGTTCTGAAAAGCAAAGCAAAGGATACCAGAGAGATGTGTTCCATGATTGCAAGGGTCACAAAATAACCTGTGTGCTGTCCAGAAGAAATATGTAGAGCTAGGAAGGCCAAATATATATATGTGAGTGGTACACAAATCAAAAACAGATAGTAAAGCTGAATAAGTGCCCAAGTAACTTGTCCCTAGTTGCTGGTCTAAATATGTCCTAGAACAGTAGTGATAGCAAAGTAGAAACAAGGAGACAAAGGCACAACAGGCGATAACAGGGGGCTAAGTGCAAACCAGCCAAATCCTGAAATTTCAGGGGGCTAGATGTAGCACTAGTAGAAATCCTAAATTTCTTTTTTTTGATTTTATTTTTCTGATATTTTTCTCCAACTTACTAACAATGGAGGAGAATCCACAAAAAATTTCAGCTCAAACAGAGGTAGGATGTGGCCTACAGAAAATCTTGAAGTTGCAGAAAACGTCGGGTTTAAACAAGGGTTCCCGATCTTCCAAAAGGTTCTCGATACGTTGATTTGGTCGGAGGCGACACATAAATCGATCCGGCTTCAGAACAGCACGTTCTAAACCCCGCAATCGCAGCACGACGTCTCCTCTGGTTATCAACCGTCCTAAAACGATTGACCTCGCTGAGAAGGCTAATCCCTTCCTGCGAATCCAGAACACAAGCAAGAACAAAGAAGAAAGCAACACAATTGCAGATGTATTATGAATCTCACGAAGTTGGGGTCTCAAACCGTGATGACGGCAAAACTGTTATGAACAAAATAATCTAAGCAAAACCCGAACCCTAATGGTGTGGTGGCGGCTGTATATGAAGACCCTAGGGTCGTGCAAGACCCTCTGGATGCACCCCTACTTGGGCTGAACTAGATACAAAGCCCAAAGGTCAAAAACAGGCGACGCAGCACCGAAATAGATTCTGGACTCTCTCTTGTTTTGACGATTCCCGATGACTCCGGATGAATTGTGATATGAGACCGGCGGCATTGGAAAGGTCCTCTTCTTATCTTTCCGTGCATATGTAGACCATCCAAATCCGAGTCCGTATGCGTCTTGGGCATCCGTTTTAGTGCAGACTGGTCCTGAGCCCCAAAACAGACTCGAAGTCGGTTTTGGTTGGGCCTCCACCTTGGCTTCCACATCCTTGCTGGTCCTCCACGTCTCCAAGTCCTTCTCCCATCATCTCCTGGTCCTCTCCATGGTTCCTAATTACAATATAATTATTAGGTAGCAAACCATTCTCAAAAGTGACATATAATAAAGAACGTAGGAACGAGCTCACCTCTAAATTTAGTCGTCGTGCACGAGCTCTAGTCATTGGACCTTGCAAGTCCAAAATTGGAGGAGTGTTACATGTATCCTTAGGAGTGATGTCCTCATCAGATAGGGAAAGGTTTCCCTTTTTCCCTCCATCACCGGCACGCCCAAAGCTAAGAGCTTTTGACGATCAAAGCGCGTTCCGGCGTGTTCATTGGTCTCGGTGTATTGACATCCCCCAGGGTATCATGCTTTTCTCCCAATTCATCAATATATGCCCTAATTCCGAGTAATTAGTTAATTTATGCAATTAGATAAATTCCCATCATTAGTTGCATTAATTAATTAGTTGGCTTAACCTAGATGCAATTAATTCTATTGATTATCTATTAAGTGCAATTCTAGGGTTTGTCTCCTGTTTAGTCTGCATTTAGATTAATTTCCTATTATTTGACTGCACACTAGATAACTCGCACTAGCCATAAATAGTCAATGATCACTGTTATTACTTTGTATAATTGTCTAGTGATCATGTTCTCCATTCAATGCTAGGATTTCTATTGCGCATTCTTTCCAAGCGGTGCTTTGCTTGTAGATGTATTAGGGTCTATACTTATCACATCTACACCTATGTGTGTGTAGTGACAGCAGTAAAGTCAGTGGGCAGACATGGTAGGATCAGGACAGGACAAGGGAAAGGGGAAGATGCCTGAGAAGCCCAAGACCAAGAAGAGACCAAGACTAGATCTAAAGTTAGAGGGAGCCAGGAGAGTGGCCAGGCACGTAGATGCCATGGATCAGTCACGGAGGACTCCAGGGTCACGTCTGATCCTAGAGGAGCCTCGTGAGGCACAGGGTCTGAGGAGGAGCAACAGGCTGAGGATGGCACCTCTGGCTGTCGGAGTTGTACCACCGCCGTGGACGCAACATACTCTGGTTTCTTGTCAGGGAACATCATCGAGAACTGCGGATTAGGGATCCTCCAGGCAGCAGGAGGAGGAGTCTAGGGAGGAGGAGACTGCAGAGGAGGAGACCTCAGAGTCAGATTCTGAGGAGCTTGTTGAGGAGGAGGAGTCAGAGGAGGAGGCAGAGCAGACTGTTCCCCAGAGGATAGCACACCGGGCAGGAGACCCTAGGTGCACTTGTGAGGTGTGCACTAGGAGGCTGCAGAGACTTGTTCAGGCAGCCGGGGAGCCGGATATCCTCAAGGTTCCTGCAATGGACCTTAAGGTACTTTGGTTCGTGCCTTTTCCGCCATATCCCGCTACTGGAGAGCAGTACTGGACAGTTCTCTAGAGGAGGACGGGAGAGGGCCTGAGACATTGTGTGGCCCTGAGGACGAGATACAAGGTGCTTGTACCGCAACAGTACACCACCTACCAGGCTATGAGGAGAGCCATAGGCATGGACATGCAGCAGTACTTCACATACCTGCCAGGACTGGCAGAGCTAGTCACTGCTCCACTCAGGTTTAGAGAGGACGTGGTCAAGGTGGTGAGAACGATAGTCACCAGGACTATCATACCCAGGTCTGGCTATAGAGAGGAGTTCACTGATGAGGACATCACTCCTAAGGATACATGCAACACTCCTCCAATTCTGGACTTGCAAGGTCCAATGACTAGAGCTCATGCACGACGACTAAATTTGGAGGTGAGCTCGTTCCTACATTCTTCATTATATGTCACTTTTGAGAATGGTTTGCTACCTAATGATTATATTGTAATTAGGAACCATGGAGAGGACCAGGAGATGATGGGAGAAGTACTTGGAGACGTGGAGGACTAGCAAGGACGTGGAAGCCAAGGTGGAGGCCCAACCAAAACCGACTTCGAGTCTATTTTGGGGCTCATGATCAGTCTGCACTAAAACGGAGGCCCAGGACGCATACCAACTCGGATTTAGATGTTCTACATATGCACGGAAAGATAAGAATAAGACCTTTCCAATGCCGCCGGTCTCATATCAAAATTCATCTGGAGTCATCAGGAATCGTTGAAACAAGAGAGGGTCCAGAATCTGTTTCGGTGCTGCATCGCCTATTTTTGGCCTTTGGGCTTTGTATCTAATTGAGCCTAATTAGGGGCGCATCCAGAGGGTCTAGCACGACTCTAGGGTCTTCATATACAGCCGCCGCCACACCGTTAGGGTTTAGGTTTTGCTTAGATTATTCTGTTCATAACAGTTTCGCCGTCAACACGGTTTGTGAGACCCCAACTTCGTGAGATTCATAATACATCTGCAATTGTGTTGCCTTCTTCTTTGTTCTTGCTTGTGTTCTTGATTCGCAGGTAGAGATTAGCCTTCTTGGCAAGGTCAATCATTTTAGGATGGTTAACAACTAGAGGAGACGTCGTGCTGCGATTGCGGGGTTTAGAACATGCTGTTCTAAAGCCGGATCGATTTGTGTGTCGCTTCCGACCAAATCAACATATCCAGAACCTTTTGGAAGATTGGGAACCCTTGTCCACATCATTCACACTTTTACACCAGTGGGTTGTAGCAGCCATCTTGAGGTGGCAGACCTTCGACTTGGCGGACCTTCTCATTGGAGAGATGGACGAGGTCATTTCTGAGAGGGTTGGAGGACATCACTTGGTCTACGGGCCCTACATATGTTATCTCTTGAGGAGGATAGGCTTAGTGACGAAGGAGCAGTACGAGGCTTTCCCTGAGGTGAATACCACCTACTCACCAAGAGTCCCTAGGGGATCTTAGTCTACCTCTAGCCAGCACACAGGAGAGGTAGAGCAGGAGTCACCGGTACTACACGAGAAGGCAGCTCAGCCAGAGACGGTGATTCCTAAGTCAGCCAGCACAAGAGCACCTCCCTAGCCGACAGGTTTGCAGTCTGAGGACACTGTCACAGTGGCAGCACTAGCAGGACGGTTGGGAGAGTTTATACAGAGTGTGTCAGAGGACAGGCGTCAGATGATGGAGCTCATCAGAGGACAGACAGACCTTCAGCGTCAGTAGATGGCACTTGTCTCCGCTCTAGTGACCCAGATGATGGAGCTGACTCCGAGGCAGGCCAGTCAGCAGCCAGGACCCTCAGTGTTTCCTCAGTTCCAGCAGCTGCAGACTCAGCCAGGACCCTTCACAGCCTTGATGACAGCATAGTCCAGCGGGTTGTCACTTTTAGGGGTCTTACCGACAGGGGGAGCAGGACAAACCTTCTCTTCAACACAACTCTCCCCTGTGTCAGCCTTCTCTATGTCTGTGTTGTTCGTCTCACCGTCACACTCCTCAAGCTCGTAGATGGCAGGACACTCCAGCTCGCAACACGTATCTGTTAGGAGTCTGTTCTCAGACATAGTGCACACTACTCATGCAGACTCCTAGACCGTCCTAGAGATAGCTACAGCTTCAGCTCCACCTCTTACTACCACTGTTACCACTCTTACTCCTCAGGCAGCAGAGGAACTTGTCTGTGGAGGCTTCTCACAGTAGGACGTGGCAGACCTCTTACTACTCCAGACTTCAACTCAGGAGATTGCCACGATCACTCCAGCAGCACAGGACAGTGGGTCTGAGTTACCTATAGACCTTGGTTTCTTTGAGCAACTAGATGCTCAGGTGGCACAGGCTAAGGGAGCACAGCAGGATCCACCTCAGGAGCAGCCAGGAGCAGAGGCTACAAAGAATGTCACTGCACCACTTCCTTCGACCACGAGCGCTTAGATGTTCATCTTTTCCCGCCTTCTTGGCTTTTTGGTGCTTGTTGCCAAAGGGGGAGAAGATACGAGGTCTAGGGGGAGTGAGAGTGTGATCTTGTTATGATCGAGAGTAGCTTGTATCTAGGGGGAGCATACTTGTATATCGGTTCTAGGAGATAGATACATTTTGGATCTTTATTTTGATGGAGTTATTCGATGTTTGTGGATTTTGATGAGTCATGGATTTGGATTTCATTCACTTGTGTTTGACTCATCTTAATCACACTTGGTTTATTTTCTTTCATATGCAGTGATCTATATTCATTAATTATCTTGTATGAATGTGTATGATATCATGATGATGCTTGCTTGTTCTTAATTCTTATGCATTGCTATGCTAACTTGGTGCATTTCATCACTCATGTCTTGCATTGCATGTCCTTATGCTTTCATTCAATATATTGCATGATATGCATGCATTTTTCATCCAGAGTATGCTCTTCACTCTTTTCCTTAGATCTCTAGATGATGTTTGATTGAGTCCTTATGCGTTTCTCTCATATGTTGTTATGGTTCCTCTCGATCTTTGTGTAGCTTTCTTAGCCCGGTTATTCATTGAAGTTTTTCAATTAAGTAGTGGTTGTCATCAATTACCAAAAAGGGGGAGATTGTAAGCTTCATGACCATTGATGATTGGATCCCCAAGGTACGGGTGTTTTGGTGATAGATGACAACTATGAAATTGTGGGTCTAACATCTACACGAGTGTTGTCTATGTAGGAATCATCTCTTAACTCTATTGAAAATCATATGGATGATGGTTGCCTTGGCGATTGATGACAATGACCGCAAGCACGGAGGCTTGTGAACTTGATGGAGTCCAAGGGTTGATGAAGATGGATCAAAGCGGAGAACAAGCTATGGTGCAAGTGTTTGGAACACTTGAGTAGTTGTTAGGGCTTTGAGTCCATCGGAAAAACCGGACTATCAAGAGGGTCTAGGTTATTCTCTTAGGTCATGTCTAGTCGGTGATGTGCAAGGTTGCTCAGTGAAATCACAGGCACTAGGTGACAGTGGAGAAGCCAAGGAGCTGTTCGGAGAAGCCGGGAAACAAAGTCAAGCGAGGATGACAAGTTTCAGCTTCTGGACATAGAGATCGGACAGAGGGGTCTGTAGAGACCGGACTATATGGTCAATATGAGGATTTGTCCAGGACTTAGAGTGAGAAGCTGGACTCCATCAGTAGGACAATCTGTACATACCGGATGGTCCGGTCATGAGGAGTGTAGCAGGGCAGCGAGGAGCTTCGGTGCAGAATGTTTCTGGACTAGAGAGAGAAATGGACCGGACGGTCCGGTCTACTAACCGGACAGTCTGGTCAGTACAAGAAGATTGCCTGGACAGAGGAGCCAATGGCTGGGGAGAGCCATTACAGAGTGACCGAACGGTCCAGTCAGGCAGAGACCGGACAGTCCGGTCAGTGTGTCCAGAAAGGCAATTTCGTGGAGCAACGGCTAGTTTGAGGTTGGAAGCCTATATAACTTTGTTGTTGGGGTCTTGGAGACCTCTCTTGGCCAGTGGAATACCTAAGAGCATTTGGTAAGGTCCAAGAGGAAAACAGGATAGCACTAGGAGGAGATATTGCATATCTTAAGAGTTCTAGAGAAGAGTAGCTTGAGCATCTTGCACATCTAAGGCTAGGGTGTCCTTGAGGGTGTGTTCTAGATTGTTACTCTTGGTCTGTGGTGAGACCTAGACTGGTTAGGTGTCGCTGATCGAGCCTATCGTGATCGGTTGTGAAGGCCGTCACACGTTTGTACACGGTTTGAGCCCGCCGGTGAAAGGTGCATCGCTAGTGAGCGCCCGTATCGGCTCGGGGAGTCTGGCAAGTTCTCGAGGGAGGCGAGCTTGTGCTTTGTGCAGTAGTGACGTGCATCATGTCTTCAGTCGAGGAGTGATTGTGGGCTTGTGGGTGAGAACTCCACTTGGTGGTGAGAGGTACCGGGACTTCGGTAGGAGTGGTCCAACGAGGATTAGGGGAAGGCGCCATCCTTCCGAGACCTCGGGGAAAAAATCATGAGCATCCTTGACCCTCTCTTTACTATTCCGCAATTGCGTGCTCTAGTGAGTAGGGTGACTTGTGGCTTGCATAGGCTAGTGTGATTGGCTTCCGCTCTTTATCATATCATGAACACTAGCATGTGTAGGATCTTGGTCTACTAGAATTGCTTAGGTTCCCTATCTCGTTAGACTCAAGTAGTGGAATTTGAAGTTATTGGATTCATGAGCGGCTTATCGATTCACCCCCCCCCCACCTCTCGGTACGCCTTCGGTCCTTATACACCTTCTGCACTAACTGGGGTAGATTCTCGAATTCAGTCGATGGAAACTTCTCTCTTAGAGGTGCAACTAGATCATTGAATGCTATTTCTGCCATCTGTGTATCATTCAATTGCATGCTGAAGCATTTGCTGCGCACATCTCTAAATCTCTGCACCTAATCATGTACAAATTCTCCACCCTTCTACCTTACAGCAATCAAATCAGACAACCTCAGCTCTCTAGTTTCAGTAAAGAAATATTTGTGGAACTTCTGTTCAAAATCGGCCCAAGTAATGACTGAATTTGGGGGCAATGATGCGAACCAAGAAAATGCCAATCCAGGCAATGACAACGAAAATAGCTTGATTTTCAATGCCTCAGTATTACCAGCTTCTCCACATTGCACTGAAAAACGGCTAATATGCTCAACAGTGGTGGTGTTATCTTGTCCAGTATACTTGGTGAATTCTGGTGGTCTGTATTGACTTGGCATAGGAATCAAATCATAGCTTGGAGGGTATGAAGGTTGATATATGTATGTTTGTTGCTTTGGCTTCAGCCCAAACTGCCCCCTCATTACCTCAGCAATCTTCAAAGCCCAGTCATCAGTCGACACATTGACATTCAGGACAGTCGATGTGGTACCAGAAGCTAGCGTCTGTGAACCAAAATTAACAACCGTATGTTGGCCTCCTAATTCCCCTGGCAGAGTAGACGATGACGACATTCCAAACATGCTCGGCTCAACATTAGGCACAGTGCTATATGTGACATTTGGCTCTATTGTTTCCTGTCTGTAATGTTGAGGGTGTGTCTATGGTGTAGACCTTTGTAGTATTATTCTCTGAGGTGTTCTCCCCACTATACCACTATCAGCATTCTTCTACAGTGGAGGAACCTCAAAAGATGATGGTTCTGAACCCAAGACATGATGTGTTGTATTCGTAGCATGTTGCTGTGAGGTGGATGCTTCAATTGTAGGCCGAGGAACGTTCCCAGGTATACAAAAATAAACCAACCCACGAGTTGAATCTTTAAATAAACACCCTTCCACAGTCTGAATGATCAAGGTTCTCAAAGTATTAACCAATACAGGTGACTGGTTAATTAATGCGTGATGTATAGCAGTATGAATCATACTATTCAGAGCTGCCTCATCGACAACTTCCATAGGCTTGTGTAAGTTTCATGACCATTGATGATTGGATCCCCAAGGTATAAATGTTTTGGTGATTGATGACAATAATGAAATTGTAGGCTAATATCAACATGAGTGTTGTCTATGTAGGAATCATCTCTAAACTCTATTACAAATCATATGGATGATGGTTGCCTTGGCGATTGATGATAATGACCACAGGCATGGAGGCTTGTGGACTTGATGGAGTTGTTGAAGATGGATCAAAGAGGAGAACAAGCTATGGTGCAAGTGTTTGGTGCACTTGCCTAGTTGTTAGGACTTTGAGTCCATAGGAAAAACCGGACTATCAAGGGGCTCTAGGTCGTTCTCTTAGGTCATGTCTAGTTGGTGATGTGCAAGGTTGCTCGGTGAAATCATACGCACTAGTTGATAGTGGAGAAGCCAAGGAGTATTCAAAGAAGCAGGGAAACAAAGTCAAGCGAGGACGACAAGTTTCAGCTTCTGGACATAGAGACCGGATAGAGGGGTCAGCGGAGACCGGACTGTACGGTCACTATGGGGAGTTGTGTGGGACTTTCAGGGAGAAGCGAGGAATCTGTTTGTGCAAGGATTCATAGAGACCGGACAGTCTGGTCTACTGACCGGATGGTCTGGTTAGTGTGAAATGCATTGGACAGAGAGGAAGCCGAAGGCCGAAATGTTTTAAGGCTGGAGAGAGAAAAGGACCGGACAGTCTGGTCAACTGACTGGACGGTCTGGTCAATATAGGTTTCAACAGGGTCAAAGAAGTTTTGTATACAGTGTTGTACTGACCGGACAGTCCGATCAGTAGGCCCAGAAAGCTTCTGTGCTTTCTCTTATCATGAACACTAGCATGTGTAGGGTCTTGGCCTACTAGAATTGTTTAAGTTGCTTCTCTTGTTAGACTCAAATAGTGGAAAGTGAATTAATTGGATTCGTGAGCGGCTTACCAATTCACCCCCCCCCCTCTTGGTACGCCTTCAGTCCTTATAAGTGGTATCAGAGCCAAGTGCTCATCTTTGAGGCTTCACCGCCTTGAGTAAGGATGCCGGGACAGGCGGGGAATGTTCCCATATTCAATGGGGAGGACTATGCTTATTGGAAGGCTCGCATGCAAGCCTACCTTCAGTCCCTCGATCCAGAGATATGGTCGGTCACTCACGAGTCCGATGCGGATGTGAACCTACTTGAGCCTGATTATATTAAGTGTAATGCTAAGGCCAAGAATGCTATGATTGCTTGTATCTCTAAGGATATTTTTACTTAGTTGGATGCTAGTTCCTCAGCACATGGTATCTGGACTGAGATTCAGGGGCTCTATGAGGGCATCGGTGATGTCAAAGAGGAAAGATACTATGTGCTGAAGAACAAGTATGATAACTTCACTAGATTGCCACGTGAGAGAGGTAATACTGTTCATTCTCGTTTTCATGTACTAGTGGAGGAGATCAATGCACTTGGGGATGACTTCAAGATGAAGCCCGTCAAGGTAATAAGAAGATTCTTGAGGCTATTCAAAGACCCCAAGTATGAGTCCATCATCACCTTCATCTTGCAAGGTGACCTCAAGACCAAGACCATGAAGGATATACTTGGCAAGATCACCACCTTCGAGGGCTCCCAATTGGGGATGGATGATCCTCAACCATCCAACCTTGCTCTACCGGCTGACAAGCAAGAATCTAGCAAGAGCAAGAAGAACAAGAAGAAGGTGATCATTGAGGATGATGATGAAGAAGATGATGATGAAAGTGACTTGACCAAGGACATGGCTCTTCTTATGGAGAAGATGAAGAACTTCAAGAACAAGTTTGCTTCCAAGTCAAGGGGAAGTGCTTCAATTGTGGCTCAAAGAATCACTTTTTCCGAGAGTACCCAAAGCCAAAGAAAGAAGCATTCAAGTCACAAGATTCAAGTGAAGAAGAAGAAGAAGACCCCAAGGCCAAGCAAAAGAAGAAGAGGTACTTCAACAAGGATAAGAGCAAAGGCAAAGGCAAAGCTCAAGGCTATAAGAAGAAGTTCTCTTTCAAGGCCCTTGTTGGAGAGTGGACGAGTGATAACTCAAGTGATGAGTCCTCTTCCTCAAGTGATGAAGAAGTGGCCGATCTAGCCAGAATTAAGACCACACCTCCACGAGCTCTTCCTCAAGTGATGGAGAGTGAGGATGAGAGCAGCGATGATAGCGATGATGAGGAGCACACATGTGCCGAGTTGTGGAGTATGCTTGAGCAAGTCCGCAACATTGCCATCAAGAAATCCAAAATGTTGGATGTGGTAAGAAAATAGTGTAAGTTGGCTAAGGACCGTGTTGTTGACCTTGAGAGTGAGCTCAAGGACCTTGTCACATCTCATGAGGCCCTAAACAAGAGTTATTACAAGCTCAAGGTTGATCATGTAGAGCTTCATGAGAAGTACAAGGACCTTGAGATAACTTACGAGGCCATCAACATTGAGAACCTTGCCTCTCCCTCCTCTAGTTCATCTAAGAGTGATGCTTCTACTATGTGTGATGAACTAACAACCTCGGTTGATGTTCCTTCTCTTGAGCCATTTGTTTTGAAGGAATATCACAAGCTCAAGGAAGAGAGGAAGATGGTGATGGATGGCTTCGAGAGGCTCACACGTGGTAGAGCCATTCACAAGGAGATTCTTGAAAGAAACCTTGTGAACAATGTCTCCCACCAGGGACTTGGCTCATATCCCGCCGCCATCAACATCATAGGGATGAGTGATTCCATCCCCGCATGGATCAAACCCCTTCTCGTCGATGACTACTATTGCGAGAGGTGTTGCAAGGATGGCCACGCCACCAAGGATTGTCCCATGGTGAGAAGTTCCTTTGTTTTGTCTAACACTAATTTGTTCCATGAGAACACACATGTCAAGCTTTTTAGGACCAAGGATGGCAAGGTGAAAGCTAAGGCCTTGGGACCACCAAACAAGAAGAGGAAGATCAAGAGCATATGGGTGCCTAAGTGCTTTGTTTATCTTGGGAGATCGGCTATGTACAAGTGGGTGCCCAAGAACAAGACCTAGATGGTGGTGCTGGTGGACTGAGCGCTTTCATGAAGATCATGTGAAGTCCACCACAAGTGACATGGACCTCAACGACCTATCTACTCATAAGGGAGGTAACCGTGTTTGTTCTTGGTAGTTGTAGTGTATTTTTCTTTCTCTTGCATTGCATGGTAGTTAGGACTCCTTTATGACTAGTATGCTTTGCATCCATGCATGTGTAAATAACTAAAAGAAAAACACATAAAAATTAGTCAATATCTAACCGATCCAAGATAGCTATAAGCAAGGGGGAGTGCTTGAGATGGTGGTTTGACATCTCTCAAGGCAAGGGTATGGCTTATAGTGAGTAAGCTTGGGAGGGGTTCAAACTTGACATTGTTAGGTTTCCTTCGTATCTTGCTTTTAATATTCTTGCATTCACATGGCATGTTTACTTTTATTGCATCTGTAAAATGCTTGTTGCATGCATCATATAGGAAACACAAAGGAGGCTTGTCCCACTTGGAGATATTTGTGCCTCATGCTCTATATGAGATTACATCTCCATAAGTGTGACCAAAGGAAAGGATTGTGCTTCATGCCCATTGAGAAAGTTCTTATGAACTCCGAGGTCAAATCTACTCGCGTGGTTCATGGACTAAGGCTCATACATACCCATTTGGTTCTTAATTGCCTTGGTTCTTATTTACTTGATCCTTCATTTGGCATTTGCGAAAATTCTAAGGCCATAGAGTGCCGCTATTTGAAAAGGAGTATTTGAGAGTTCCCTCTATATTCCAAGTGCAGTGTTTATTTGAGTGTTTAGCGAGGGCGCTTGGAAAATGGAGAAATTCTTTGATTCAACAAATTTCTGGTAGTGACTGTACAGTCTAATCACTGGACCGTACAGTCCGGTCAGTGGCACTGTGCATAGTGCCTAGGGGGAGTCTGGTCGTAGAGACCAGACAGAATGGTCCTAGAGACTGTACCATCCGGTCTGCACAAGTTCTAGCAGACCCTGAACTGACCGGACAGTCCGGTCTAGAGACCGTATCGTCCAGTCACTATGTTGAAAACATGTGATGCTTTTCAATCTGTGACCGTTGATCCTTTCTTCTTTAGATCTCGGCCATCCGTGGGAGTTTTGACCTAGTTCAAAATTGCGTCAGGGGCTTTTGGTCTCTTCCCCGTTCCACCTTCGACACCGAGACCGCGCTCCTGTATCCCTTTCCACCGAACTCACCGTCGTCGAGCTCCCTCGCCCCCTCGCTGCCGACGAGCCACCGCAGCTGCACCACCGCGCCCGCGCACCTCCTCACTGTTGCAGACCCACTCAGCCGCCGCCGCGCGCCCGCGCTGCTCCACCTCGCCACACCGCGTGCCGCCACCTCCCTACCACGCCGCCGTCTCCACCGAGCCATGCGCCGCCGCAGCACCTAGCACTGTCGCCTCTACCCTCCCTTCACGCGTGTGCGCAAGCATAGAGGCTTCCCCCTTCTACCGATTGCCAGGGAAAAGGTTCCCCTTTTCTCCTTGCTCTCCATTGCCGGCAAAGATCAAGACCTAATCTTTTTTGCAATCAAAGGGTGTTCTATGGTGTTCATCTTCTTGGCATGTTGTTGATTCCTCAGGGTATTGAGCCTATCTCCTATTTTATCGATATATGCCCTGATTAGCGACCAATTTCCTTAATTGATGCAATTAGGATTTACTGCCATGTTTAGTTGCATTAATTAGGAATTTCGGCTCAACCTAGATGCAATTAATTCATTGTTTGTCTGTTAATTGCATATCTAGGGTTATCTCTCATGTAGTCTGTAGTTAGGTTTATTGACTATTATTTGACTACACACTAGATGTTCTGCACCAGCCACATATAGTCGATGATCACAGTTGTTACTTTGCATATTTGCATAGTGATCATGTCCTTCATTCAGTGCTAGGATCTCTATTGCGCATTCTTTCCTAGCGTCGCTTTGCTTGTAGATGTACTAGGATTCTATGCTTACACTGTCTATACCTACATGCGTGTAGTGACAGCAGAGCAGTCAGCAGAGATGGCAGGTTCAGGACAGGACAAGGGCAAGGGAAAGATGCCTAAGAAGCCCAAGAGCAAGAATAGACCGAGGTTGGATCCAGAGTCAGAGAGAGACAGGAGGGTTTCTGGGCACCTAGAGGCCATGGAGCAGTCATGCAGGACACCTGGCTGACGTCTAAGGATCAACTAGCCAACTGAGGACCAGGGTCTCAGGAGGAGCACCAGGCAGAGGACTACACCTCTGGCTGTCGGAGTACTGTACCACCATCGTGGCCGCAGGGTACTCCGACTTCTCATCAGGAGAGGTCATCGAGGACTACAGAGTAGGGATCCTCCAGGCAGTAGGAGGAGTCAGAGGAGGAGACTCAGTTAGAGGAGGAGGAGCTCGAGGAGACTGAGCAGACTGTTCCCCAGAGGACAGCTCACCGGGCAGGAGCCCTGCAGTGCACCTGTGCAGTGTGCACAAGGAGGCTGTAGAGACTAGTACAGGCAGCCGGAGAGCCAGACATACTTAAGGTTCCTGTAAAGGACCTTAAGGTGCTACGTCTGGTTCCTTTCGAGCAGTGGGTTCTAGTCCCTAGAGACCCCACTGCTGGAGAGAGGTACTAGACTGTTGTCCAGAGGAGGATTGGAGAGGGTCTGAGACGGTACCTTAGCCTGAGGGGCAAGGACAGACCCTTCATGCTGCAGTAGTACATGACCTACGAGGCCATGAAGAGGGCCACCAATATAGAGATGGAGCAGTACTTCACGTACTTGCCAAGGCTAGCAGAGCTAGTTACTGCTCCACACATGTTAAGAGACAACGTGGTGTTAGAGTCCTACGCCACACTGTGGATTTCCAGGGATCACTCAAAGTTCTGGTTTTTGTTCAGAGGGCAGCCACAGCATGTCACAAGGTAGGATTTGATAGCTAACCTAGGACTCCCAGCTTTAGACTTCCAGTTTTACAGGAGTGCCTACGGTACACTTGCACCACCCCGCAGACCTCACGGAGGGAAGCTACCTTCAGATGACATGATGTCGATTACTTTCCCACACCCTCACACACCAAGCTTTGAGAGAGGCCCTACGAGACTCACTGCAGAGGCCAAGGTGGTGAGAGAGATAGTCACTAGGACTATCATCCCTAGGTATGGCTACAGAGAGGAGTTTAGACTTCTGCACCCGTGGGTAGTCGCAGTGACTCTAAGCAGACAACACTTCAACTTGGCAGATCTTTTGATTGGAGAGATGGAGGAGGTCATTTCTGAGAGAGTAGTAGGACGTCACTTGATCTACGGCTCTTATATTTGCTATCTCTTGAGGAGGATGGGCCTAGTGACGGAGGAGCAGGACGAGGCTTTCCCTGAGGCGACCACCAGCTACGTACCTCAGCATCCAGCCAGCAGACAGGGGAGGAGGAGCAGGAGTCACCAGTACTTCACGAGCAGGTAGTTTAGCCAGAGACGATGGTTCCTGAGTCAGCCAGTACAGAAGCACCTCCCCCACCGACGGGTTCACAGTTAGAGGACGCAGTCACTGTGACAACGTTTGCAGGATGCCTGGGTGAGTTCATCCAGAGTGTAGCTTAGGACAGATGTTAGATGATGGACGTCATCAAGAGCCAGGCAGAGATTTAGAGGCAGCAGACTGCACTTCTTACTGGCCTGATGACACAGATGACGGAGTTGACCCAGAGGCAGGTTGGTCAGTAGTCAGGACCTTCAGTGCTTCCACAATACCAGTAGCTGCAGACTCAGCCAGGACCCTTCATTGCCTTGATGACAGCTCAGTCCAGTCGACTGTCACTTTCAGGGGTCTTACCGACAGGGGGAGCAAAACCGACTTTCTCTTTAGCTCATCTCTCCCCCGTGTCAGCTTTCTTAGTGTCTGTGTTGTTTGTCTCTCCTTCACACTCTTCGATATCACAGATGGCAGGACTCTCCACCACTCAGCACTTACCTGTCAGGAGCTTATTCTCAGAGATTGTACACACTACTTGTGCAGACTCCTATCCAGCTCCAGAGTCAGTTACAACTACAACTCCACCTCTTACTACCACAGTTACCACTCTTACTCCTCAGGTAGTAGAGGATCTTGTCCATGGAGGCTTCCCACAGCAGGACATGATAGATCTCATCCTTCTCCAGGCTTCAGCTTAGGAGACTTAGGCGGCACAGGCTCAGGGAGCACAGCAGGATCCACCACAGGAGCAGCCCAGAGCAGAGCCTTCAGAGGACGTCGCTATACCACCTCCTTCGACCACGAGCGTGTAGATGTTCATCTTTTCCACTTTTTGGTGCTTGTTTCCAAAGGGGGAGAAGAGTCCTAGGTCTAAGGGGAGTGGGAGTGTGATATTGTGTGATCGAGAGTAGCTTGTATCTAGGGGGAGCATAAGCATACGTGTACTTTAGTTTTGGGAGTTAGATACATTTGGATCTTATTTTTATGGAGTTATTCGATGTTCATGGATTTTGGTGAGTCATGGTTTTCTTTCGCTTGTGTTTGACTTATTTTAATCTCACTTGGTTTATTCTTATATGTAGTGCCTTGTATTCATTAATTATCTTGTATGCCTGTGTATGATACCATGATGATGATTGCTTGTTCTTAATTCATATGTATAGTCATGCTAACTTGTTGCATCTCATAATTCATGTTTTGCATTGCATGTTTTTATGCTTTCCTTTAACATATTGCCATGACATGTATGCATATATCATCTAGAGTATGATTTTCACTCTTTTCCTTGTATCTCTAGATGATGTTTGATTGAGTAGGACCTTATGCGTTTCTCTCATAGTTGTTGTGGTTCCTCTCGATCTTTCTATAGCTCTTTTAGCCCAGTTGTTTCTTGATCACGTTTTTGATTAAGTAGTGGCTGTCATCAATCACCAAAAAGGGGGAGATTGTAAGCTTCATGACAATTGATGATTGGATCCCCAAGGTATGAATGTTTTGGTGATAGATGACAACTATGAAATTGTGGGCTAATATCTACATGAGCGATGTCTATGTAGGAATCATCTCTAAACTCTATTACGAATCATATAGATGATGGTTTCCTTGGCGATTGATGACAATGACCACAAGCATGGAGGCTTGTGAACTTCATGGAGTCCAAGGGTTGATGACGATGGATCAAAGTGGAGAACAAGCTATGGTGCAAGTGTTTGGTACACTTGCCTAGTTGTTAGGGCTTTGAGTCCATAGGAAAAACCAGACTATCAAGGGGGTCTAGGTCATTCTCTTAGGTCATGTCTAGTCAGTGATGTGCAAGGTTGCTTTGTGAAATCACATGCACTAGTTGACAGTGGAGAAGCCAAGGAGTTGTTCGAAGAAGCCAGGAAACATCAAGCAAGGACGACAAGTGTCAGCTTCTAGACATAGAGACCAGACAGTGGAGTCAGTGGAGACCGCACTATACGGTCACTATGGGGAGTTGTCTAGGACTTTTAGCGAGAAGCAAGGAATCTGTCTGTGCATGGATTCATGGAGACCGGACGGTCCGATCTACTGATCGGACGGTCCAATCAGTGTGAAATGCACAGGACAGAGAGGAAGCCAAAGGCCGAAATGTTTCTGGACTGGAGAGAGAGAAATGGACCGAATGGTCCGGTCAGTGTGAAATGCATTGGATAGAGAGAAAGCTGAAGGCTGAAATGTTCCAGGGCTGGAGAGAGAAAAGGATGGGATGGTCCGGTCAACTGACTGGATAGTCCGGTCAGTACAGGTTTCAGCAGGGCCAGAGGTGTTTGGTAGACAGTGCTGTACTGACCAGATAGTCCGGTCAAGCAGTGACTAGACAGTCCGGTTAGTAGGCCTAGAAAGCTAATTTCGTGAAGCAACGGCTAATTTGAGGATGGGAGCCTATATAACTTCGTTGCTGTGGTCTGTGGGACCTCTCTTGGCTAGTGGAATACCTAAGAGTATTTGGTAAGGTCCAAGAGGAAAAGAGGAGAGCACTAGGAGGAGATATTGCATATCTTGAGAGTTCTAGTGGACAGTAACTTGATCATCTTGCACATCTAAAGCTAGGGTGTCCTTAAGGGTGTGATCTAGATTGTTACTCCTGGTCTATGGTGAGACCTAGACTGGTTAGGTGTCGTGATCGAGCCTATCATGATCGGTTGTGAAGGTCGTCACACGTTTGTACATGGTTTGAGCCCGCCGTTGAAAGGGGCATCGCTAGTGAGCGCCTGTGTCGGCTCGGGGAGTCCGGCAAGTTCTCGTGGGAGGCGAGCTTGTGGTTTATGCAGCGGTAACGCACACCATGTCATCACCCTAAGAGTGATTGCGGGCTTATGGGTGAGAACTCCACTTGGTGGCGGGAGGGACCGGGACTCCAGCGGGACAGGTCCAACAAGGATTAGGGGAAGGTGTCGTCCTTCTAAGACCTCAGGAAAAATCATGAGCATTCCTTGACCCTCTATTTACTATTTTGTAATTGTGTACTCTAGTGACTTGGGTGAATTGTGGCTTGCATAGGCTTGTGTGTTTGGCTTCCACGCTTTCTCTTATCATGAACACTAGCATGTGTAGGGTCTTGGCCTACTAGAATTGTTTAGGTTGCTTCTCTTGTTAGACTCAAGTAGTGGAAATTGAAGTAATTGGATTCGTGAGCGGCTTACCGATTCACCCCCCCCCCCTCTGGTACGCCTTCAGTCCTTAGCAAGTGACTCTTCTATTCCATCTTCAATCAAGGCAGCAAGTGATAACTTCCCTTTCTGAATGATCTTGACATGCCTTGTCTTGCTAAAAGTTCCCAACAGAAGACTCTCATACTCAGCCATTCTCTGATTGACCCATGCCTTCGCTTCATCATTCAACTCTTCTTTACTGACAGGTAGCATGTTTTCTCCTTTTAAATCAGCACCAACATCATACTTAGGAGGAACAGTACTGTCCTTCGGCATTCCATGTTCAGGCATGATGCGAAATTTGAACTTCTTGGTCCCACCGGTCATGCCAAAAAGCATGTTGATGCAAAAATCACCACGCATGACTGGGGAGATTTGCTTGACTCCAGTGCAGGCTCAATACGAAAAACCGGGACATGCCAGTTGTTGGTCGTAGTTACGCACCCACTTATATACCGCAAGAGGACGGTGTACAATTGTAGATCTTTTTCCCTCAGAGTATTCCAAGGTTATCGAATCCACAAGGAATGAGCGGAACTATTACTATTAAAGGGTTACTAACAGATTGTAATGGTTGGGTTGGTGGGAATGGTAACGGTGAGAAAGTGGTGAATGAATGTTATTGAAGATGTAACCGGATAATGGAGGATTCTCTCCTTCGGATTGGTTCACTAGCATGCAACCTTATTCCTATCAACTCAAGTGATGACTCTAATATTATACAAGACATGTTGGTTTCATTCACCCCGGCTGTCACTACAGAGGCTATTAGCTCCCCACTGGTTTCTTGCGTAATGCGATGGGCAGAAGTGTATTGGCCTATACACTAATGAAATAAATGCACAATTAAGTTCATCAAATAGATAAAATTAATCGAGAGAGTATCAATAAGTATGAGAGTTACATGACCAGATCCCCGCACCAGAGAAGAGAATATGAGACTACTCACTCATCCTTCCGCTAGACATAGTGAAGGGGTGAGAAATAGCGCTAGAACACACACAAGCCAATCGGCGCAAGCGTCACGCCGATCGGAGCGACCTCCCATCTGGTGGTTCTCGTCGGTGTTGATCGACCGTCACCGCCAATATCCAGGAACCCTAGTTCTAACAACTCAATATCACGATTGATGTCCTTCCCGGTTGCCCCTTGGCTCTTGATAGTCATCTTCCTTGTATACTTGATGGGATTAGGTTAACTTCCACCGACTCTGACTCATATTGGGCTAGGCCTTCGTCTTTGCCAGGCTTGGGCTTGTCTTCGTCATGTTTTCCTCCTGCGCCAATCAGCGCGGTATTAGAGCCGATCAACGCGACCCCGAATCCGGCCCAACTTCATTGCTCTTTGGTTCCTTATCCATAATTGCCCTATTTTACACCTATTTTTTGCAATCACATCTAAAACAGAACAACTACAAATATATGCAAATATGGGGTTAATTGTTAGTCTAAACCACCAAATAACGATGTAAAACGTCCCTTTTTGGTAGCTAATATGGGGTTAATTGTTAGTCTAAACCACCAAATATGGGGTTAATTGTTAGTCTAAACCACCAAATAAACCACCAACAGTTCCCCCACACTCAAATCATTGCTAGTACTCGAGCAATACAAAATCAAATATGTAGCAAGAATCTTCATATTATCTCTCATGCAATCAATCTGAATCATCATTTTTACTTGTTATTCCACCACAAAGATTTTTCTCTCATCTTCTTTTTAACCAATCAGCATTTCATACTTAAACTTAATCAAATTACCACAAAACCTTTTGAAAAACAATTTTAGTTGTCTTCAACTCATCTTTAGCATCAAACATCAAGCATTTAGTCTTCTCTAAATCTCTCAAGTGTATTTCCTTCCCTCTCCTATCTAATTGAGGATTATATGTGGATCTTGGAGGGCTATATAACTAAATTAAACCATAAGATTAACCATGTCAACAATGTGCTCAATCATGCCCGCTAAGAAAGGATTTTCTTGGAAAAGAACTTTAATGGAGAAGAGGAATATAGAAGATCTAAAAAGAAAAATATTTCAATGAGAACTATGGCAAAGAATTGGAAATAATCAGAAAGTTGCTTCTTTGATGACCTTACTGCTTCTCAGGAAATATATTTTTCTTTCTTTTTCTCCTTATAAACATATATATATTTTTTCTTCTTTCTAGCAACAGCGCCGATCGGCGTAGGCATCGCGCCGATCGGCGTGGTCTATATATTTTTTTTCCTTTTTCTTTCTTTCACTCCTTTTTTTTCCCGATTGATCAGCAATTTCTGTCTTGTATCAGCAGCGAAAGTTTTCTGAATTCCCCTTTATTGAGAATATAGGTTGTATCAAGGAGGAGGGAGAAACAAAGATGTATGGTTTTCATGATAGCAAGGAATTTAAATGAATGAGAATGGCTAGAAATACAGAGATAAACAAATAGATCATCCTTTCCTAACTTGGTCGAAATCATGAGCAAAAAGTTGACAAAGTTACTTACAATCCAACTAGTTCAAATATTTAGACCTTGCTTTTGCTTTAGCTAATCATGAGTCAAAAGAATTTTTCATAAATACAAAGTTCAAAAGTTAAGTGGTAACCAACTAATTCAAGTAATCAACCAACCGATCATCAAAAAGACAAGATAAATAGTATGGGGCACATTCAATTTGACAATCGACACTAACTTTATTAAAGACAATGCAATAATTCAAACTACATAAAGGACCTTGAAGCAACTCTCAATTGACTCATGACTCTCTTAAGCACACACAAACTAAAAATAAACACTCATATGAAAAACAAACAAGAAACTAGACTCAAAAACACTTAAAGACTTTAAAAACTATGACTAATGGCAAAGCCCTTCCCCCACACTCAAAATTTGCAATGTCCTCATTGCAAGAGAAGAAACTTAACACACTAATCATTTAGACCATGCCTATTCAAGACTCGGAAGATTCGTCTTATGTTCCTTATGAGAAAAGTGTAGTCCGCTTCATTCATCTTGACTGCATCCTGGATTCTCCGATCCACATCTCTTTGATGCCCGTAAGCACGATCCCTGTCTAGATACAAGTGCTCAATGTTCCTTCGGCAGATAGGACAACAAACAGGTGGTTGCAAATTATAATTTTCAACATTGTAGGGAGAGATACTGTTCAAACTCATCTGAGCCGATCAATGCATTTTAGCTGAGCCGATTGGCGCGGTGGTGTTCTTTCATCACTGCGACTGCCTCCACTTCTCCATGTAATACCATTAACTCTTGCTAAAGTTCCTGCTGCCCTCTCATTATTACATTCTGCAGGTGTTCCCCAATTCTCAATCTTAGGACTATCAAAGCTTCTTCCTATATCAGAATCATCACCCAAATATCCAGACATACTAGGGTCACCACTTTCCAAAGTTTCCAAACAATATAATGAATTGAAGTCGCTATCCCAATCAGAATACTTTCGAATTGGCTTACCCAATAGTCTAGCAGACCTTTGAACCTCTGGTGTAGTCTTACACTTCTTTGCAATAGGCTCTTCGTCATCACTTGGAATGGTTGTTAGATCAATAAATTCAGCCATCTTCAGATCATGCCGATCGGCCTCTGTGTTGCACCGATCGGCTCTGATGTTTCGCCGATCAGCTTCAATGTTGCGCCGATCGGCACAACTGACGGCTTCCTCCATATACTCAGCTAATTGTTCCAGATTATGCTCACGCATCGCCTTGTTCTACTGCATTCGTAAAATCTCATCGTTAATCTCCTTGGGCGTCTTCCCTCCAGGAACTGCGCGATAGCCATCATCATATAAAACATCTCTAGGTATGAAGGTTGGGTCTTCCGCCAATTGGAGTTCAATCCTATATCGTAGATCTTTAGCACAAAATAAACACTTGCAGCCTTCGATGCTACTATTTTCATGAATCTTGTTTTCTTGAAAACTCTCCCAATCGGTAAGAACCCTGGGGGAGACTCCATCCTTTCTAGCCTGAATATTCTTTTCCGCAACCAGCCTGTTCATGGCTTCTTCGACTTCCTCTTGCAGCTTGAGTTCATACTTAGCGGCAATATCATGTTCACTATAAAGCCGGCACTTATGGATTGTGAGAGCGCTCTCTTCATCTAGTTCCTCCTTCTCTTGCTCAGTCAATGAATTTTCGAAAGATAGGAAATCTTCATATGATAAAGGCTTAGCAAGATCAAGAAGGCCTTCCATGGTGTACCCTTGAGAAATAGCCTCACCTTCATTAGGTGCTATAGATTTTCCCTTGCGCACCAATACTCTCTTCATCATCTACCAAAGTTTGTTGTCCATCTTCACCTTTTCTGCGTTCCACACGTCATCCTCACTTTTCCTCATGAATCTCTTTCTCAGATCTGAGCAGACGACAGGATCACCTTGTGATGGTGTCAATACCTCGCCTACTTTGTCCCAGGACCAAACGACAGAGATCTGCGGAAATCCATCACCGAGCCGATCGGGTCCAGAGTCGCGCAAATCGGCGCTAGTGTCGCGCTGATCGGCGCCGCCATGGTTGCTTCCCGACGCGCCGTCTTCCATTGCTTTTGCCCTTAGGGTTTGTTCTGGTGACTACTTGATGCGAGATGATCCGTGGTATTGCCGCCCTCTCATATTTATATCCCTTGATTTTCAATTGGACTAGGACTCTGTCTCTTATTTACGGAATTCAACGATTCTTAACAAGGCAAGGTCCGAAACCGACTCAAAAACCAAAAAGACTCTGCCATGCCGATCGATGCAGGACTGTGCCGACCGGCACAACATCGCGTCGATCGGCACGATACACTAATATACCTAATCAAAAATAGAAAAAAATATAAAAATCAAAAACACATACAAAGCGTTTGTTTTATGTCGTTAAGCTCAACCACACAGGGCACTAAGCAGTGAAGTACACATCAAAAGATTTTAATTCAAATGTGTCAGGTTCCAGATATACCTTTAGATACTTATTTCTTTTGCCATCCATTATGATTACAGCTCCTGAAGGTAATACCATGTTCAAGATAAGGCCCTTCACATTTACTTCGCAGTTTGCCTTTACCAAATAATCTGAATCACGAATTAAATAGGAGTACCCGATCTCCTTCCTTGAATTCCTTCTTCAAAAGCTTCTTGTCATACCACTTCTTTGTCCTTTCTTTGTATATTGCTGCATTTTCATATGCACACAATCGCATTTCTTCTGATTCACTTATTTGCATTTTCCTTTTCACGCCAGCGGCATCAAGATCCAAACTCATTTCTTTTATTGTCCAATAAGCCTTATGTTCCAATTCCACTGGTAGGTGACATGATTTTCCGTAGACAAATTGATATGGTGTCATGCCAATTGGTGTCTTGAATGCCGTCCTATATGCCCATAATGCTCCATTAAGCTTCGTGGCCCAATCTTTTCCTTCTTTTGTAACTATCTTCTGCAGAATCCCTTTTAATTGCTTATTTGATGTTTCTGCTTGTCCATTTGTCTAGGGATGATAGGCTGTCCCAATTCTTTGTTCAATCCCAGATTTAGCCAAAAACCTTGTAAAGTCTCCTCCTGTAAAATGGGATCCTCCATCTGTAATTATTATCCTTGGTACTCCATATCTAGGGAATACTTGCTCTTGTAGTATATTCCTTGATTCTCTTGTTGTATTTGCCTTGCAAGCCATTGCTTCAACCCACTTGGAGACATAATCAACGACAACCAATATATACTCGTAACCATGAGAATTTACAAATGGTCCCATAAAGTCCATACCCCAAAGATCAAAGATACAACTTGAAGATTATACTTAAGAGGCATTGGATTCCTACTGTTAACATTTCCTATTCGTTTGCATTGAGCACATGTTGCAACATACCTTTTTGCATCTTCATGAATAGTAGGCCAATAGAAACCTCTTGCCCATACTTTTGCCTGTGTTCTGAAATAGCCATAATGTCCCGTATAATCTGAAGAGTGACACATTGCCAAAATGCTTGCTCTTTCTTCTCTGGGTACACATCTTCGCACTGCTCCGTCCTGGCAATACCTATACAAGTATGGGTCGGCCCGTATAAATTTTCTCATTTCACTCGTAACTCTTCTCTTTTTGTTCTTGTTCATCATAATAGTTTGTCCCTTGAAGCCCTTGATAATATCCATCATCTAACTCTCTCTACAATCAAATGTAGCAAACAACTGCTTTTGTTGCATTTCATCTTTTATCGGCTCAGTTGATGATGATTTAAGACGGGACAAATGATCTGCTACAGAATTTTCTACCCCTTTATTATCTCTTATCTCCAAATCAAATTCTTACAGCATTAATACCCATCACATTAACCGAGGCTTAGACTCTTTCTTTGAAACAAAGTATCTTATAGCAGCATGATCAGTATATACAATCACCTTAGAAATTAGAATGTAGGATCTAAACTTCTCGAAAGCAAATATAACAACTAACATCTCTTTCTCAGTGGTTGTATAATTTACCTGCACCTCATTCAAAGTTTTGCTAGCGTAATAAATAGCATGCACTTTACCTCCCTTTCATTGTCCAAGAACAGCTCCAACTGCATAGTCACGTGCATCACACATAATTTCAAAAGGTAGACTCCAATCAGGTGGCTACATAATGGGTGCAGAGCATAGAGCTTCTTTTTATCTTCTGAAGGCAAAGAGTCGTTCATCATCCATGACAAATTATGTACCTTGCTTCAACAATTCTGTCAAGGACTTAGCAATCTTTAAATAATTCTTAACAAATCTGTGATAGAAGATGGCATGTCCAAGAAAACTCCTCAATGTCGTAACATCAGTAGGGGGAGGTAATTTCTCAATTGTAGATACCTTTGCTTTATCAACCTCTATCCCTCTGTTAGATATGACATGACCATGAAATGGCATTTCTCCCAATTAAGAACTAAGTCGCATTCAACACACCTTATCAAAACCTTCTCCAAATTCTCCAAGCAACTATCAAAATCAGTACCATGTACGGAGAAGTCATCCATAAATACCTCCATAATATCTTCTATGAATTCAGCGAATATTGCATTCATGCATCTTTGAAATGTGGCGGGCGCATTGCAAAGACCAAATGGCATCCTTCTATATGCATATGTCCTGAAAGGACAAGTAAAAGTAGTTTTCTGCTGATCCTCTGGTCTTGCCGGTATTAGAAAGAAACCACTAAATCCATCCAAATAACAAAAGTATGAATTCTTTGCTAGCCTTTCAAGTATCTCGTCAATGAACGGAAGAGGATAGTGATCTTTCTTCGTCTCCTTGTTCAAACTTCTGTAATCTATGCACATTCTCCATCCAGTTACAGTCCGTTGAGGGATCAACTCATTGTTCTCATTAGGCACTACTGTGAACCCTCCTTTCTTGAGCACACAATGTACTGGACTAACCCATTCACTATCAGCAACAGGGTAGATCATACCTGCATTAAGCAGCTTTATAATCTCCTTTTTAACCCCGGGCTTTATTGATTCCTTCAACCTTCGCATCCCTTCAATCACTGGTTTGGCATTTTCTTCCAAGTTAATCTTGTGGGTGCAGAATGCAGGGCTGATTCCCTTGATATCATCCAATGTGTAACCAATCGCCCTTTTATACCTTTTGAGCACAGTAAGCAACTTCTCTATTTCTTCCTTCGTTAGGGCATTGTCCACTATAATCGGATATGTTTTATTCTTCCCTAGATATTCATAGTGCAGCTCCTTTGGAAGTTCCTTTTGTTCCACTTCTGGTGCTTCATCTGGATCCAATTCCCTGACAGGCTCAAAATCAGGATTTTCCTGATTGAGCCAATCGGCGCCAACATCACGCCGATCGGCATGATTCTCCTGGTTGAGCCGATCGGCGCAAGGTTCACAACGATCGGTGCCGACAGTATGCTTGTCAGTTCCACACAAGATGTGGTCCAGTGGGTCTCCCATATCCATCCCTATCTTCTCGTCATCCTCTGGGTGGAATTCCTAATGGCAAGAAGGGTCTTGATGAGACGGATCATTAAATTGAAATTGCACTTCTTCACCTCCTAGGTGTAGCGTTATTTAACGTTTCCCAGCATCCAGAACAGCTTGTACTAATCTTAAGAAGGGCCTCTCCAGAATGATGTCTTCAATCCCAGTTTCTTCATTACTTAGAACGAAGAAATCTACCAGTATTGTTTTCAAGATGATCTCAACCTTAACATTTTTTATCACCACCAATGGTTTGGTCTTCCTCCCATCCGCCATGATGAGCTCAAGTTCAGTCCCTATCAGCTACTGTTGAGTTTCATAAGGCATGTTCATAAATGCATCGTAAGTCATCAAGCTGACACGGGAACCAAAGTCACACAAAGCTTTCAGAAATTTTTTCCCTGATATCTCACATGGTATGTATGGTTCTTCTTCTTCATCATCAGTGACACCTATAGTATACACACCACATAATCCTTCGTAGGCGGATTGCTCAAAGGAACTGTCTAGTAATCTTTTTGCTTGTTTCACCTTTGTTCCATCAAGCTCTATATCATCCTCGTAAAGCTTCCCTAAAACTCTCCCAATAATCTCTTGATTGAAAACTTCCGACTTAAGGCGATTACTCGGGAAATTGTATTCAATTCCGGCTTCGGAAGCATCTTGCAGGCTGAAGGATCTTCTCATATTGATCAACTCTTGCGAAAAATCAATAGGAATCCATTCCATTGGTTCAAAGAGTGGTTTAGCATTCGCCAATGTCCTATCCCCCTTTGGTTTAGCAAAGTTTCCTTCAAAATCCTGCAGGTGGCTGTCCAAAATTGCAGCTTCTATCTTGGTATATTCCTTGCAACTTGACGGAGTTGTTAGTGCAATTTGTTCTCCTATTGTCGCAACTGCGCCGATCGGCTCAGAGACTGTGCCGATCGGCACGCACATCAGATCCATAGAGGCGTGTCTGACGGACTCTGTCTCTTCGAATTCATGCTCTGGAGTAATCATTGCTCTACTCTCGGACATAAAGATCTATTCAGCCAGTGACTCTCTCTTTTGCATAACTTTTGGGCATTGTTGGCTTGGTTCTAGGTATTCTTCTCAATGCTTATGCAAAGCTTCATTCTCGGCAATTTTGCTTAACAATTCGATCCTTGCCTTGGTTGTCAATCTCAGAAAACTTCCTCCAACCGATCCATCCAAATGCACCCTTGATGCTTTGTTTATGGCCATGTAGAAGGTTTCAGCACACATATTCTCATCAATGCCGAGGTCAGGTCCTTGTCTCAACAATGTTTGAAAACGTGTCCAGGCTTTCACGAGAGATTCTTCATCTTCTTGTAAGAAGTTCACCACTTCTCTTCTCAACTTCTGTACCTTTGGCAAAGGAAAATAGTGGAGATAAAAATTTCCAACCAATTCACTCCACTTACCTTTTGCTTCTCTAGATGCTCCCTTGTGCCACTCTTTGGCTTTTCCTCCCAAAGAGAATGGGAAAAGCAGCCATTTGTAAAGATCCTAGGGCACTCATTCATGATGGAATGTTTGGCAAAGTGCCTCCAAGTCTTGTAAGTGAGTATACGGGTTGTCCTCTTTTGCTCCAAAGAACTTATTTGCTTCAGCCATGCTAATGATAATGGGGTTCAACACATACGAGGGGGTCGTGGCCTTCTCGTCTGAGGATTGAGGCACCAACACGTCTGGAGAAGGCAAAGAAAGCTCCCTGAGCGTCGGAGAAGGTCCTGTCATACTCATCCTGAAATTTCACACAAAACACAAAAACAAAAACAACTAGAAAAGAAAAATTAGATGTTAGTAAAATATTAATAGTACAAGAACTGGCTTGTTCCCCGGCAACGGCGCCAGAAAAATGAGCTTGTTGGCCGTAGTTACGCACCCACTTTTATACCGCAAGAGAACGGTGTACAGCTGTAGCTCTTTTTCCCTCATAGTATTCCAATGTTATCGAATCCACAAGGAACGAGCGGAACTATTACTATTAAAGGGTTACTAACAGATTGTAATGGTTGGGTTGGTGTGAATGGTGACGGTGAGAAAGTGGTGAATGAATGTTATTGAAGATGTAACAGGATAATGCAGGATTCTCTCCTTAGGATTGGTTCACTAGCATGCAACCTTATTCTTATCAACTCAAGTGATGACTCTAATATTCTACAAGACATGATGGTTTCGTTCATCCTGGCTGTCACTACAGAGGCTATTATCTCCCCACTGGTTTCTTGCACTATATGATGGGCAGAAGTGTATTGGCCTATACACTAATGAAATAAATGCACAATTAAGTTCATCATATAGATTAAATTCATTGAGAGAGTATCAATAAGTATGAGAGTTACATGACCAGATCCTCGCACCAAAGAAGAGAATATGATACTACTCACTCATCCTTCTTCTAGACATAGCGAAGGGGTGAGAAATAGCGCTCGAACACACACGAGCCGATCGGCACAAGCGTCACGCCGATCGGTGCGACCTCCCTTCTGGTGGTTCTTGTCGGTGTTAACTGATCGTCGCCGCCAATATCCTAGAACCCTAGTTCTAACAACTCAATATCACGGTTGATGTCCTTCCCGGTTGCCCCTTGGGTCTTCATAGTCATCTTCCTTTTATACTCGACGGGATTAGGTTAACTTCCACCGACTCTGGCTCATATTGGGATGGGCCTTCATCTTTGCTAGACTTGGGCTTGTCTTCGTCATCTTTTATTCCTGCGCCAATCGGCGTGGCATTAGAGCCGATCGGCGCGACCCCGAATCTGGCCCAACTTCATTGCTCTTTGGTTTCTTATCTGTAATTACCCTGGTTTACGCCTAATTTCTGCAATCACATCCAAAACAGAAAAAACTACAAATATATGGAAATATGGGGTTAATTGTTAGTCTAAACCACCAAATAACAACATAAAACGTCCCTTTTTGGTAGCTAAAATGGGTAGCTAGAAACCACCAACACTAGTCAATTTTCCCTGCAAACCGACAAAGATACAGACGATTAATTTCATGGGTTACAGATGATTAATTTCATGGGTTACTGGCCTATGAACAGAGCCGATAATCTTTTTTCGTTAAACCAGCTGATATTAATATATGTGCAATTATGAGGTAATATGAACTAATCTGCTGATTCTATCGGCTTTCCGGCAAATTAAACATATGAAAAATTCGCATAATTAATGCCAAAGGGATTTAAATTAATAGAGTAGAGTTGATAAGATAACAAGAAAATTGCCAAGACTTGCTCAGTTACCAGTGTTGAGTCGATAGAACAGAGTCGATGAGTATTTCAGTGATGTATAGACTCGCTCTACCGACTATGCTAAGTCGATAGACCTATTAGCTGGTATTGCAAATTTGCTTCAAAATCATGGACCTATCTTATTGGAATATGGGGGCAAACCACTATCAACAAGGTAAATGAAATCTAATTACTCTCTTGAAAGTTGATTGAACCGTGATAACTTATCTGCTAAACGCTCCGATAGAACCCTATCGACTCTACTTATAAATAAATCGGATCTAACTCTATCAGCCCAGCAAGAAGTTAGAGTCCATGCAGCCTCACTGATTCGAACAGATCGAACTTAATCGAGACAGTGTTCAAACATGGCAAATAGAGTTAGATTTAACCAATTTATGAATAAAATCAATAGAGTGACTTGAATAATAAATCTAAATAATACTTACAAAACCTATTAAAATTGCAATAGATCGGCTTCAACCAAGACACTATTGTAATCAGAGTCGATAGAACAAACATAAAAAAGATCTAATTACTAGATAACTAGCAATTCTAACAATAGCAACTAGAATATCAAACTAATGAGAAAGTACTAGTTGAGATTGATAGAATTACCGAGGTTGACTAATCCAAGTCTCTCAACAAGAATAGAGCCGATGCAGCCCGCACGAGACGAGGGTTTCATCAAGTAGGAAAGGTTGGCGATGCACCAAATTATATTGAGCGAAAGTGTTGTTTTTTTTATAGATCCTATTACATATTTATAACCTCATGCAAGAGGTTCTGAGCCGACTCGGTCTGGACTCCTAAATCAACTAAGTTTATTTCTAAATAAATCTAAATATGTAGAAAAAGATAAAATAACCCCATAGGGGTCCCCTTTTCTTCCTTTTGGCCATTAGGCCTGTTAACTTCGGCCGTCCCAACCCTTATTCCGCAAACGCCCACCTCTAACAGGTTTTGGCGGTGTGCAGCACTTTCACCATGAGGGATGTGACCCCTGAAGCCATTCGCCTTCACCATTTCCCATTGTCACTCTTAGGGAAGGCGAAGCAGTGGTTCTACAACAATCAAGAAGAACTCGCCACATGAAATAAGTGCTCTAATGCTTTCCTTCCTAGGTTCTTCCCGCTAGGAAAATCCAATGCCATGTGGAACAAAATTTCAAGTTTCCAACAGCTGACTGATGAACGCATGCTTGAGGCATGGGAACGCTTCCAAGAGTACACTTTGGTGTGCCCACATCATGGAATGCAAGATTGGTTGCTACTCCAAAGCTTTTATCATTGGCTCAACTGTACCGCCCTTGGGCACTTTGATGCAGCCGCTGGAGGTTCCTTCTTCTCTCTGAAGGTCAAAGAACCTCAAACTCTCATAGAAATGATGGTCACCAACTACAGTGGCTATGATGAGAGGCAGAGCCAGTCGTAACCCAAGATGAGGGGAGTCCACCAAGTTGATGATATTGACATGTTAACAATCAAGATGAATCAACTTTTGAAGAAGATGGATTCACCTCAGACTGTCCAATCCTTAGACTCTCGCATGACTTGCGAAGTCTATGGTAATCTTGGACATATAGGAAGTCATTGTCCGGAGACTCAGCAAGAAGAAGTGAACTACCTCAACAACAACAGCAACAACAATGGGTTTAGGCGCCGTACGAACAACTTCGGATGGGAGTCCAAGCCAAACCTCTCCTTTGACAAGAACATGGGTTACTTTGACAACATCACTCATAATGAACCTTCCTTCTCTGATCTTGTTCTAGGACAATCTAAAATTAATGAAAGTATTAGTAGGAAGTTCATTGCTACTGATAAAGTCCTAGAAAGCATAGATTCATGTATATAAGCTTTCAATACTTCTCTCCAAAACCAGCTTAGTCATAACAAAATGTTAGAAACACAAATTGCTCAGCTGGCGCTTTTATTGTTAACCCTAACTCAGGCAAGCTCCCCGGTCAGCCAAAAGCTAGCCCCAAAGAAAATGCTAATGCTATCACAACTAGTGGCCGAAAATCCACACAGGATCCGCAAAATCCTAACACTACAGGGAAGACCAGGGAACCCGATGAAGAGTTACAAGGAAAGGAGGAAATTGAAGTTGAGGAGACGAAGGCGCCTCTCAAGAAGGCACAATATGAGTTCTATGATACCCCGGTGTTGCCATTTCCCTCTCGCTAGAGGAAGCCAACAGTGGATGAACAATTCGGGAAGTTTGTGTAAGTAATAAAGAAATTATATGTCAACATACTTGATGAGGACATCACCATGCTAGATACACACATATCATGGCCTTCCCCAAGTTACAAGTGGTCACCTACGCGGTCGCCGTGTTTGTCTCGGATTCAGCCGACACCTCTTCACGGTTTTGATGATATCTCCCACATCCGACGTCCAAACAAGGCATTCTTTGATGCGTTGAAAAGGGGACAATGACGCCATCGTTTTGTTTCTGGTCCTAGCTCTAGAAGGGTCGTGAGTCATGCTGTGTGGCCATGACAAGGTGCTGCGCCACCTATTTTGGGCCAACTTAGCCTTGTATTGTGTCGGGCCTTAAATCCATGTTGTGGGCGCTCCCCTGGTCGCCCCCAACCCTAGGACGCCCCTGGTTCCTACATAAACTCAGTAGCCACCGTCTTTTAGTCTCGGGTTTTGTTTAGTTCAGTTTTCTAGAGAGAAACTTGATCGATTTATTGTAACTTTGGCGACAAGTCCTTTTACAGTAATCCAGGGCCCATGTTCTTGTTCTACACCACTATGGTGATTAGTCCTTTTGTGACCAGAGCTTGAACCTTTTCTTCGTGATTTGCTTCATCCATATTTGCAATTTCAGATTGTGTGTTTATCCTTTCTTGCTTGTGTTCTCGATTCGCTTGTAGGAACAATCCAGTTCTGCTTGGTGTAACAGTTGTGGGTTGGATCGTGTCTGATTCACCCCAAATTGTCGATGCTGAGTCTCCATAAGTAGAGTTTATCCCCTACCTCTCGGAAGATTGGGCCTCATCTACATCAATACCGCTACTTGATGCTATGCAGGTTCCTACCTACTCCAAGTACTTAAAGGACATCCTCAACAACAAACGCGCAATGCCATCCACGGAGGTTATCAAATTAACGAAAGAGTGCAGCGCCGCTATCTTGAACTCCCTCCTAGAAAAGAAGCGAGATCCGGGATGCCCAACCATCCCATGTTCCATCGGGATGCAACAATTCAACAACGCCCTCTATGATTTAGGGGCAAGCGTGAGCGTCATGCCAAAGGTGGTGTATGACAAACTTAATGTCAATTCATTATCCCCTACAACAATGTGCTTGTAGCTCGCCGATCAATCAGTCTACTACCTGGCGGGCATTGCGAAGGACGTACCCATGAAGATAAGGAATTCTCTTGTTCACATTGACTTTGTGGTGCTCGACATGGAGGCCGATGCAAAGACACCCCTTATACTAGGAAGGCCATTCCTTAGCACCACAAATGCCAACATTGACGTTGGGGCTGGAGAAATCCACCTTAACATTAATGGGCATGACAAAAAGTTTGCCTTCAAGCCCCAAACGGAACAATGCAATTAGGTACACATCTTTTATGGAAAAAATCCTAACACGGTGCAGAAAATTGAGGTGTACCCAATTGCACAAAAATCGGGTGCATCGGTTGTAAAAGTCAAGAGCACACAGTCATCGCCCAAAAATAAGAACGAGCTACAAGAAACAAAGAAGAAGGTCGCCGCCAAGCCCAAGAAAATCAAACAAGTATGGCGGAGGAAAGGAGTTGCACTGACCATGGAAAATTCTCCATCCATGGAAGGCAGCACGCAAAATTGAACACGGAGGACGTCTTGTCCAAGACGAAAAATCCGGACCCTTGTCGGAAGGTTACCGATATTTACCCCCCCCCCCCCCCTTTTCTCTTGTACATACCACTAAATTAGGTTGCTTTTATTTCCTTCTTTAACCATTAAATTAGTCTATAAAATAAAAAAATTAAGAATTTGAAAAACAAATTTGTGATGACTCGGCCAAGTTTCCCGGCCGGGAGGACGATTTTTGCGTCAAAACAATGACCCGGCTGCTTATCCGGGGTTCTAACCCGGCCTGAAATGACCCAGTCAAATTTCAGCACCTGGGAGGTCATCTTTCATGAAAAATGACCACCCGGCTTGGTGATTTCTGTGTCGTTCAGCCAGGATCTGCTGCCCGGCAATCCATGCCGCCCGACCATGGTTTTCCTCAAATTCTTTGCACTTCTACTGCAGAGATGATGGCTATGAGTGGGAGAGGTGTGGCCAGCTTTTCCCTTATGCAAAATGCTCAACAAAAGACCCCACCATTAGTAAAAGTAAATGAAGGAGAGCCACACAAGTCACCTCACACTTCCATCACCCACTCTCGCCTGCCATCCTACTCCCTTAGGCCTCATGAGTGGCAGAATACTCATTGCAAACATACAACTTTGGCCATCCCATCACTCTATCCTTGCTCCCCACACTCAGCAAAGTTCTGACTAAAGTGAGCAAGTGGATCACATGGCCCATGAACCTAGCCCTCTTCCATCACCACCAAAGCAATAATGCAGCAAGTGGAGGAAGATGCCATGCCACCCGGCATGGGTTGCCGCCCGGCGTGTCTAGCTGCCCGGCCTAGAATTTTTGCTCCAAGGCTTCCCCTCGAGCCTATAAATACCGAGGCTCATTCTCCACATTCTTCACCCCTCAACCTTCAGCTAAAACTCTCTCTTCACCCTCACAACTCTCTCCCTTTGCACTCCGTCTCTCTTTTCACTACTCCCTCTAGTAAGTGCACTTTGAACTTAGGAATAAAAATGTGCTGCAGTAAAACCAACTAGAGGAAATTTGTTGTTTCTCTTGCATGTTTGCTCGACTAACACTTGGACTACTAACCGAACGACTAACCGCTAACCATTATTATCATATTGTCCTTTGGGTATTGTGTCCAAGTAAATCCTTTTGCAGGAATGGCAAACATTTGGAGAGGCCTCTACACCGAGGCTCCAACGGTGGCAAGTTTGCAAGACAAAGAATTTGAGAAGTTCATAGAGAGTGAAGAGAACATGGTGTTCAATGACTTAGATGAGCAAAGCAAGTTCACTGCCATTCAAGACTTGGAGTTCACGTCCGTGCATAAGTTTGACCACGACTTCCTCGAGTGAATCGGTATCCTCACTGATTTCGAGTACACGCTCAACACGGCCGGGTGGTATGATTTCTATCACCTCAATGGTTATTGTTCTAAATGGCTTACTATCGAATTTCTTAGCACTTTGAAAATTCATGCCCATGAATCAAACAAATATGGCACTCTTATGATTTCATCTTTTTGGTGAAACTTATGAACAATCTCTGAAAGAAATTAGCACTTATCTTGCTTTTGACTGTAACGCCACCATAGATATTGATAAACTTAAAGGTTTCACACCACAAGGACTTTGGGCAAAGAAAGAAAATCTTGTTACAGGGCAAGAACGCACTAGTGACATTCATAGCCCATCGCTCCGCATAATTCACCATTTTATCACTCACTACCTAACCCCTCGGGGTGATGTACATTTGGTGAATAGTTTAGATACAGCCTATCTCCATGTTGTAATCAAGAAGATTAAAACAAACCCCACATTTTTCCTCATCAATCATTGGCTCACCTAAGCATTTAGGCAATAAGGACCCATCACTTTTACCCCTTTTGTCACTAGAATTTTTAGAAAGGTTGGCGCGCTTCACAAAGCTAGAATAGATCATCTCCCTAGTGCTCCTTTGTTAGGAGAGATCATTTCTTGCAAGCACACTTGTTGAAAGAGGAGAACAATAGGTACTTCATGCTTTATCCAAGGTATGACATAGAAATTAAATTGCCTAACCCTTGGCTCACTATTATTGGTAAAAAGAACTTTGTGTACAAATTGCAAACTTTCATGCAGCATCCACGACATAGTGTTGCAGGGGATAGACCAAGAACAACAGCACAACTCCATCGAGAAGAGCAGTAGCACGGAACAACAATGAACGTGGATCGGGAGGCCCCCAATACAATTGGGAGCAGCCATAATTCCCTGGTTTTGCGAGTTCATCGACCAACTACACTACTTCCTCCTATGACAACTATGAGCCCCCTAATCCCTATGGGATGGGGAATTACCCCCAACCTCATAGAGGTGTAGGCACTTCTTGTTCCGCTCGATTCACATCGTACAACTTTTCAAAGTTGGGAGAAGATATGCAATACCTGGCTGACGATGCTTATTACCAACATGCGAACTCAAGAAATACAAGCAGCCATAAGGGAAGGACAAAAATGGCAGCAACAAACGTCAGAAAAACTTCAGACAAACATCTCCATGATGGACAAACTATTCGGCCACTTCAACATTGAATATCAACCCCCATAGTGAATGTCATCTAAGCTTAAGTCTTGCAAAGACCTAAGCTTGGGAGGTACCCAAACCAAGGTGCGCCATTTGTTCTACCCTCTCACCCTCTTTCTCTAGTTGAGTTGTTTTGTTTCCTTTTGAAAAAAATCCAAAAAGATTTGTAGTTTCAATAAAATTTGGCAAAACACAAAAAAGATTTTATCTTTCAAGGAAAACCATAAAAATTTGCAAAACCAAAAAGAACAAAAAAGATTTCCTATTTTCGAATAAAATTGAGAACTTAGTCTCTACCTTGCCTATGGAAATGATGAATAGTTGCTCTATTAGGTCCCTTTGAGTCTCAAGTATACAACCTCTACTCCTCATATTTGTGGGTGGTGGTAGATCGGCATGATGATAATGCTAGTCCCTATATGTTCTAGTGGGTGCAAAATGGCTATTAAACACCAAGTCCAGTTGTTGGAGTTTATGGTATGGCATGTTTTAGACGAGTCTATGATTTCCTCGTGATTAGAGTCTAATGATTTCTTTCAAAACCATGCTGCAACAAAAACTCCCTACTTGGTGCACATCTTCCCTATGACTGAAAATTTCCTACCATGGCCAAACATTAATTATAAACCCACTTTCATGCCATCAATATGTGCACTGAGTTTAGTTAGGATTTGATCCTTATGAGGGACTTGCACTTCCAAAGCCAATCATTTTCCTTCGCATTATCTTTGAGTTCTCAATTAATCATGCTTGGTTATACGGTCTCCACTTTGGATTCAAGCATCCACATCACCAAGCATGCCAACCAAAAATCTTTCCTTTTGTGAAATTTTGATCCTATAAGAAAGATTTTGGTTCTCCCTAATAAATGCTTAGAAAAACTTTGCAAAAATATTTGAACCATTGAATAAGCCTCCCTACACCATCAGAGCTGAAAGAAAAGAAAGAAAAAGGAGGAAGGAAGAAAGAAAAGTTTTTCATCTCTCATGGACGTACGGCGTCAAGTTTCAAGGTTCAAAAATATCTTTGAGCAAAATAAAGAATCATCCTTTCACTCTAGCACAAAAATTTAGTCCTTGGGAATAATTTGTACCCAAGGCTTTTGTAATTGTGCTAGCCAACTCCTTCATGTGAGTCCATTCTCTCCCTCTTCCCTGGACATTATTTCCAAATGATTCAACTGAGGAAGTGCAAAGTCTTTTCGCTAGGACCGTCTCTTAACTTAATAATATATGCATGCTAGATGTTCCCTCCTACCAAGCTCCAAATATAAGCCAAGCTTTTAGAATGTAGGATGAGTACTTGGTAAGGAAATACACTTTTTGAGAGATGAGAATCATAGTGGGAGATTACACCAAGAGGGAAGAATTTCAACCTTATGCAACATTATAAAAAAACTTTGGACTCATGATCAAGTATGATATTGAATGACAAAGTCTAAACTAGTCGTTCTAGACTTCAACCGCTTATGACAAAGTTATGAAATGCCAATAAGCCCCGTTGTACAATGACAATGACTTAGTGACCAAGTTATGCTGGTTTACATTTACCCATATTGTGTTGGAGTATGTGTTTGTGCTCTTGATCCTCGCAGGGCTCTAATATTGAAGCAACTCCTAATCCATCACTTCTAAGTTTTAATTTGCTCAGGATGAGCAAAGGTTTAAGCTTGGGGAGGTGTTGGTGGCCCATAAAACCCAATATCGGCCACCAACCGGTCAGGAAATGCAAGGTAAAGGCCAAAGTTTTAAATATTTGTTTAAACTAATAAAGTTCCACTGGTTTTGGTAAAATATGTGTTTGCAGGTACAAAAGGGACAAAATATGCAAAAACATGAAGAAACACCCCGTCTGCCGATCATGACTGCGAAACAGCCATTTTCCACTAGCCGACAGGGTCATTTACAGCTAAAATCAGGACCCAGCCGACACGTGATGAGGACATCACTTCTATGGATACACACAACACTCCTCCAGTTCTAGACCTGCAAGGTCCTATGACTAGAGCTCATGCACGATGGCTAAATTTATATATGATCTCGTTCCTACATTCTTCATTATATGTTACTTTTGAGAATGGTTTCCTACATAATTATTATATTATGATTAGGAACCATGGAGAGGACCAGGAGATGATGGAGGAAGGACTAGGGACGTGGAGGACCACAAAAGAGGGTCCAGAATCTGTTTTGGTGTTGTGTCGCTTGTTTTTGGCCTTTGGGCCTTGTATCCAGTTGAGCCCAATTAGGGGCGCATCCAGAGGGTCTTGCACGACCCTAGGGTTTTCATAAACTGCCGTCACCATACCATTAAGGTACGGGTTTTGCTTAGATCAATTTTGTTCATAAATAGTGTCACCGTTCATCAGTTTTTGTGAGACCCCAACTTTATGCGTTTAATCATTCATCTGCAATTTGGTTGCATTCTTCTTCATTCTTTCTTGTGTTCTTGATTCGCAGGTGTTGGCACTTCTTAAGGTCGCACCAAAATATTATCTGGTAACAACACTCGAAGTGTTGATTGATGTTTGTTATGCTTTAAGAGAAGAGTGAACCAATCTATTGTAGCATTTCTCCCGGGAGTATTCCAAGGTATCATATTTATTATCCTCAGGGAGGCTTGGTGTAAGAGTATCTTGGTTTAACAAAGATATGAGTATAAGAGTTATACCAACTGACCAAAGAAGGGGATAATGATATTCAATGATAACCAGGGGAGCAGTGATACAGGAGAAATACACACTAAGATAGATAAAAGAGATCAATTAAGCTTGCCAAGAGGACAACGAGTCTAAGTCTAAAATTCCTAAGATAAACTTTCCTAAATCTAGTCAAGCATCAAATACCCTAGTTACTCAGGTTGAGGGCTTACACCAAATCAATGGTACAGCCTCGAGTCTTTCACCAATAAGCTTACTTCGAGGCACGACAACGATCCACTAATAGGGTCGGTAACTAACCTCGTGCACTACTGGACACGTTACCGCTAGACAACCCTGCTTGAGACTTCCCGAACGTGGTGGATTACTAAGGGACGGACAGGACTGTCACCACCTGCCACCTACCACATAGCCCGTGGGGACGAATGCAAATCCAGCTAGTGTTAACTTAGGCACCACGCATACGCCTTCACCAGATTTTCTTCTGTTGGCCTAGCGGAAGAATAGCTGGGAATAACCAAGTCTAAGTTCTATTCGAGAACTAAACTTAATTAAATCCTAGCCGGGAATCCGGTAAACTATGCTTCAAAGTTTTTTCCTGATAATTGTAACTTGAGGAAATTGACTAAGTAAAGATAAATACTTGACAAGATAAATAAAGAAAAGATAATTGTATATAATAAAAGATAAGTCTCGCAAAAGGAGAAAAGATTCAAGAGAGTTCATACCAAGACTCTGAGATGATTTCTGGAATCCCGAGCTAAGCTCCTGACTAGACTCTAACTCCCGACTAACTAACCTACTCTACTAGTAAGAAAAGTAGTGGGAAATGGACTTCAATGTGCTTCACTTGCTTTCCCTTTCATTTCTGCCGAATTCCCCCTCTATTTATAGGTGGTGAAGGCTTGGTGGGTACTTCAAGGTGGAGGAGAGTCGGTGGGCAAAAATTCCCCCGTCGGGCGGCGGCATTGGCCGGGCGGCTGCACATGCCGGGCGACAGGGAGTGTCGAGCGGCCCTTAGATTTGGTCGATTTCCGACCGCCTTCCTTTGAACGGCTCAGATTTGGCCCGGATAATGGTTGTTGGGTCGGTTCTCGGCCGTGTTCTCCACTTGGCGTCGGTTGGCATAATGGGTCGAGTGGGCTGGACACCCCGGGAGGAGAATCCCAGGCCGGGCAGCGGCCTCTTTTGGGTGCTGACCCCCTCTGGGTCATATTATCACTTGTTCATTTTGTGCCACGTGGATGCCTCCTTTACTTCTCCACTTTTAACCCTCCTTAGTCCGGAAATGGAAAACGGCCTTATCTTGGAGTGTTTTGCAGGGTCGGTCGGGTCGCATGATCAGCCTGACGACGACCCTAGTTTGATCAGCCGGGTGGCTGATTTCAGCCTGATATGACCCTGTCGGCTGGGTTCTGATTTCAGCCGTCATGACCCTGCATGGATCCTAATTTCAGCCTCAAACGACCCTGTTGGCCGGCTGTTTTACGGTAGGATCGGCCGACGGGGCGTTTCTTCATGCTTATACATAATTTTGGCCCTTTTGAACCTGCAAATACATATTCCACCAAAACTCGTGAAACTTCATTAGTTTAAGCAAGTTTTTATTTAGACCTGAGTCTTTACCTTGCAATTCCCGATCGGTTGGTGGCTGATATTTGGTTTTAAGAGCCACCAACACCTCCCCAAGCTTAAACCTTTGCTCGTCCTGAGCAAATTAAAACTTGGGAGTGATGGATCAGGAGTTGCTTCAATATTAGAGCCCTGCAAGGATCAAGTGCACAAACACATACTCCTACAACATAGGGGTAATAGTAAACCAACACAATTTGAGTCTTTCTCATTGTAAGTGGGGCTCTTAGCCATTTTATGACCTTGTCATGAGCGGTTGGAACTCAGAACAACTAGTTTAGATTTTGTCACTCAACCTCCTACATGATCATGAATCCAAAGTTTTTTTGTAATGCTGCATAAGATTGAAAATTTTCCATCTTGGTGCAATTTTTCATTGTGACTCTCATCTGTCAAAAGGTGTGTTTCCTCACCAAGTGCTCATCCTACATTCTAAAAGCTTGGCTTATATGTAGAGCTTGGTAGGAGGGCACATATAGCATGCATATATTGTGAAGTTAAGAGATGGTCCTAGCGAAAAGACTTTGCACTTCCTCATTCTAATCATTTGGAAGTAATGTCTAGGGGAGAGGGAGAGAATGGACTCACGCAAAGGAGTGGACTAGAACAATAGCAAAAATCTTTATCAAAGACTGGATTTTTGTGCTAGAGTGAAAGGATGGTCCTTTATTTTGCTCAAAGGATTTATTTTTTATTTTTTGAATGAACTTTGAAACTTGACATTTGTACATCCATGAGAGCTGATACTTTTTTTTCTCATTTTTCTCTTTCTTTCTTCTTTTTCTTTCTTTCTTTTTCAGCTCTCATAGTGTAGGGAAGTTAGTTCAATGGTTCAATTTTTTTTTTTGCAAACTTTTTCTGAGCATTTATTTTGGGAGGACCAAAATCTTTCTTGTAGGATCAAGGTTTTTGCAAAAGAAAGATTTTTGGCTAACATGCTTGGTGAAGTGGATGCATGAATCCAGTGTGGAAACCGCATAACCAAGCATGATTATTTGAGAACTCAAAGATAACGTGAAGGAAAATGATTGGCTTTGAAAGTGCATGTCCCTCATAAGGATCAAATCCTAACCAAACTCAATGCATACATGGATGGCATAAAAGTGGGTTCACAATTAATATCTGGTCTTGGTAGGAATTTTTCTATCATAGGAAAGACATACACCAAGTAGGGGGGTCTTTATTGCAGCATGGTTTTGAAAGAAATCATTGGACTCTAATCATGAGGGGATCATAGACTCATCCAAAACATGCTATATCATGAATTCCAACAACTAGACATGGTGTTTATTAGCCATTTTGCACCCACTAAAACATAGAGAGACTAGCTTATCATCATGCCGGTCTACCATTACCTACCAAAATGAAGAGTAGAGGTTGTATACTCGAGACTCACAGGGAGCTAGCAGAGCAACTATTCATCGTTTCCATAGGCAAGGTAAAGACTAAGTTCTCAATTTTATTTGGAAAGGGAAATATTTTTGTTCTTTTGGTTATGCAAATTTTTATGGTTTTTCTTGAAAGCAAAAAATATTTTTGAGTTTTCTTAAATTTTCTCAAACATGAAAACATCTCGACTAGAGAAAGAGGGAGAGAGGATAGAACAAGCGGCGCCCCTTGGATTGGGTCCCCAAGCTTAGGTCTTTGAAAGACTTAAGCTTAGATGGCTTTCACTGCGGCAGTTGATACTCGATATTGAAGTGGCCAAACAGTTGGTCCATCATGGAGATATTTGTCTAAAGTTCTTCTGACGTGCTACTGCCATTCTTGTTCCCTCCTTATGGCTGCTTGTATTTCATCCGACCGTGTTAGGTGCATACTCAAAGTCGGCAAAGATGACAATTCGCTCAAGGAAGTTGTGGTCAAACTTGCGCACGATCGTGAACTCCCGGTCTCGAATGGCGTTGAACTTGCTTTGCTCATCGAAGTCATTGAACACCATGTTTTCTTCACTCTCCATGAATTTATCGAATCCTTTATCTTGCACACTTGCCACTGTTGGAGCATCGGACATGGACATTGTTTCCGAGTGGTAACTCGGAGCATGCCCATTTGAAGCTCCTGAGTGCTCAGCTTCTGAGTGCTCACTTGGTGTGCGCCTCCCACGGCTTGAGCTACTGCTACTGAACTTGGTGTAGAGGCCTCTCCAGATGTTTGCCATTCCAGCAAAAGGGTTACTTGGACACAATACCCGAAGGACAAAATGATGATAATGGTTAGCAGTTAGTTGTTCGATTAGTAGTCCAGGTGTTAGTCATTCAAACGTGCAAGGGTGAGAACAAACTCTCTCTAGTTGGTTTTGTTGTAGCACACTTTTAATCCTAAGTGGAGAGTGCACTTGCTAAGCAAACTAGTGAAGTGAGAAAGTGAGAGAGATGAATGTTTCGGGAGAAGGAATGGTGGTGGAGAAACAAGTGAGAGGGTACCCGGTATTTATAGGCTCGAGTGGGAGTCATGGGTTAAAAATGCCATGCCGGGCGGCAACCCATGCCGGCCGGCATGGCTTTTTCCTCCACTTGCTCAATTATTGCTTTGGTGGTGATGGGAGATGGCTAGGTCCATGCGCCATGTGATTTCTTTGCTCACTTTGTCCAGAATTGTGTTGAGAGTGTAGGGAGCAAGGATAGAGTGATGGGATGGCCAAAGTCGTAAGTTTGCAATGAATAGCATGCCACCTATGAAGCCTAGGGTGTAGGATGGTAGGTGAGTGTGGGTGGTGAAAGAGTGAGGTGACATGTGTGGCTCTCATTCTCTTGGTTTTACTCATGGTGGGGACTTTTGGTGGGCATTTTTAAAAAGGAAAAGCTCGACACACCTCTACCACTCATGGACATGATTTATGCATTAAAAGAGCCAAGAATCCAAGAAAAAGTAGTGTCGGGCGGCACGGCCTGCCGGGCGATAGAAATGACCCAGTCGGGTGGTCATTTTCATGAAAAATGACCCCCAGGGTGCTAAAACTGGACTGGGTTATTTGAAGTTAGGTGACTCAAGATTAGCTAGCTGGGTGATTATATTTTGTCAAATATGACCTCCCAGGTGCTAGAACTCGATAGAATCTGACCTCCCAAAATTTACCCAACCGGGTGGTCATTTTCAGGGAATATGACCTCCCGGTTTGCTGAAATCCGACTAACCGGGTTGGATGATCAGATCATCCACCTGGAGGGTCATTTTTTATGAAATTTGACCTCCCAAGTGCTAATATTTGACTGGTCGGGGTGGATTATGGGTACTTGAATATTACCCAGCCCGGTGGTCGTTTCTCATGAAATATGACCTCTTGGTGCTAAAAACTGACTGGCTGGGTTGGAGCCTCAGAATATCACCCGGGTTTTTTATGAAATTTGACCTCTCGACCAGTAAATTTGGTTGAGCCATCACCAAATTTTTAGCCTAATTTAGTGGTTAAGAAAAATAAAACTAATTTAATGTGGTAAGGAAAAGAAGGGGGATAAATATCGGTTTACCTCCCGACGAGGGTCTAGATTTTACATCTCGAACAAGACGTTCTCCTCGTTTAATTCTTCGTGGTGCCTGTCATGGATGGAGAATTTTCTACAATCGGTGCAACTTCTTTCTTCGGCCATACTTGTATGATTTTCTTTGGCATGGCGGCGACCTTTCTCTTCATTTCCTGTGGCTTGTTCTTCTTCTTGAGCAGCGGTGGTGCGCTCTCAACTTTTACCACCGGTACACCCGATTTTGGTGCAATTGGGTATACTTCTATTTTCTGCACCGTGTTAGGATTTTTACCATAGAAGATGCGTACCTAATTGCATTGTTCCGTTCGAGGCTTGAAGGCAAACTTCTCGTCGTGCCCATTAATGTTGAGGTGGATTTCTCAGACCCCAACGTCAATATTGGCGTTTGCGGTGCTAAGGAATGGTCTTCCTAGTATGAGAGGCGTCTTCACATCGGCCTCCATGTCTAGAACCACAAAATCGACGGGGACGAGACAATTTCTTATCCTTACGGGTACATCCTCCGCAATGCCCGTTGGGTAGCGAACTGATTGGTCAGCGAGCTGCAAGCACATTGCTATGGGGGATAATGAATTGGCATTATGTTTATCATATACCACCTTTGGCATGACGCTCACGCTCGCCCCCAAGTCACAAAGGGCATTGTTGAATTGTTGCATCCCGATGGAACAAGGGATGGTTGGACACCCCGGATCTCGCTTCTTTTTTGGAAGAGAGTTCAAGATAGCGCCACTGCATTCCTCTGTCAATTTAATGATCTCCATGGACAGAATTGGGCATTTGTTGTTGAGGATGTCCTTTAAATACTTGGAGTAGGTGGGAACCTGCATCACATCAAGTAGAGGTATGTTGACATATAATTTCTTTATTACCTCAACAAACTTCCCAAATTGCTCGTCCACTATTGGCTTCCTCTATCGAGGGGGAAATTGCAGCACCAGGGTATCATAGAACTCGTAAGGTGCTTTCTTGAGGGGTGCTTTTGCCTCCTCAACCTCAATTTCTTCCTCCCCTTCTAACTCTTCATCGGGTGCTCTGTCCTTCCCTGCATTGTTGGGATTCGGTAGTTCTTGCATGGATTTTCTACCTCTAGTTGTGACGGCATTCACATTTTCCTTGGGGCTAGCTTCACCTGACCGAGGAGCTTGCCCGAGTTAGTCTTAACTACAAAAGCGGCTAGCTGAGGAATTTGTGTCTCTAGCATTTTGTTATGGCTGAGCTGGTTTTGTATAGAGGTATTAAATGCTTCCATACTTGAATCTATGCTTTCTAGGACTTTATCAGTAGAATAAATTTCCTACTAATACTTTCATTAATTTTAGATTGTCCTAGAACAAGATCATGAAAGGAAGGTTCATTACGTGTAAAATTGCTAGAGTTACCCGTATTCTTGTCGAAGGAAAGGTTTGGTTTGGACTCCCATCAGAAGTTGTTCGTACGGGGCCTAAACCCCTTGTTGTTGCTGTTGTTGAGGTAGTTCACTTCTTCTTCATGGGTCTCCAAATAGTGGCTTCACATGTGTCCAAGGTTCCTGCAGACCTCCCAGTTCATGCGAGAGTCGAGGGATTGGACAGTCTGAGGTCCGTCCATCTTCTTTAATAATTGATCCATCTTGATGGCTAGCATGTCAATACCATCAACGTTGTGGACTCCCCTCATCTTGGGTTGCGGTTGGCTCTGCTTCTCATCATAGCCACTATTGCTAGTGACCATCTTTTCTATGAGAGTGTGAGCTTCCTTGACCTTTAGAGAGAAGAAGGAACCTCCAGCGGCTGCATCTAGGTGCTCATGAGCAGGGCGATTAAGCCCATGGTAAAAGCTCTAGATTAGCAACCAATCTTGCATTCCATGATGTGGGCATGATAGAGTATACTCTTGGAAACACTCCCATGCCTCAGGGATGCTTTCATCGGTTAGCTACTGGAAACTTGAAATCTTATTCCGCAGGGCATTGGTTTTGCCTAGTGGGAAGAACTTGGCAAAGAAGGCGTTGGAGCATTTGTCCCACATGGTCAGATCGTCTTGGTTGCTATAGAACCAATGCTTGGCCTTCCCCATCAGTGAAAATGGAAAAGGCGAAGGCGGAAAGCTTCAGGAGTCACCTCCCTCATGGTGAATGTGCTACACACCGCCAAAAACTATTGGAGCTGGGCGTTCGCGTCTTCCGATGCCTTGCCACAGAAAGGAATGGCCAAAACCATGTTGATTAGGGCTAGTTTCAGCTCATAACCTCCGTTCCTCATGTTCGGGTTTGGACCAGTGCGGATGTTGTCTGCAGACGGGGCGGAGTAGTCACGGATTGTCTTCTCAGCCATGGTTGGTTGAGCGGACGTGGAAGGGTCTTACTGTTGAGCTGGTGGGATTGGAGGTGCTTCAAGAGCAAGTCTAGGTCGAGGAGGGGTGATTCATTGATGCACACTCCTCAACAAAGCCTCTGGATAGTTGTGGTAGTTGTCTGGTAGGTCGAAACCAGTCATAAAGCATAATATTTACACCACAAATAAACAGAACAAGGGTAGGCTCGCTAAGGAAAGCGGTAACTCCTTAATAGAAATATCAATGTTAAAATTCCGATATCTTAGCCTATTGCTTCCCTGGCAACGGCGCTAGAAATGCTTGTTGGCACTTCTTAACGTCACACCAAAATATTATCTGGTAACAACGCTCGAAGTGTTGATTGATGTTTGTTATGCTTTAGGAGAAGAGTGAACCAATCCGCAAGCGCACGAAACATCTATTGTAGCATTTCACCCGGGAGTATTCCAAGGTATTGTATTTATTTTCCTTAGGGAAGCTTGGCGTAGGAGTATCTTGGTTTAACAAAGATATGACTTTAAGAGTTATACCAACTGATCAAAGACGGGGGTAAAGATATTCAATGATAAATAGGGGAGCAGTGATACAAGAGAAATCCACACTTAGATAGTTAAAAGAGATCGATTAAGCTACTCGAGAGGACAGCGAGTCTAAGTCTAAAATTCCTAAGATATACTTTCCTAAATCTAGTCAAGCGTCATAATTCCTAGTTACTCGGGTTGAGTGCTTACACCAAATTCATGGTACAGCCTCGAGTCTTTCACCAATAAGCTTACTTCGGGGCACGACAACGATCCACTAATAGGGTCGGTAACTAACCTCGTGCACTAGTGGGCACGTTACCGCTAGACAACCTGTGGGGTCCCATTTTCCCTGGAGGATCAAGGTCCCGAAGGTGCTGATAACACAGACACTTGATAATACAACATTGGTCCAAATTTAAGTTCAATATTACATCATTAAGGTGATCAAAGTGCAGCAGAATAATACAAGTTCATGAATGTTTTGAAAATAGCGGAAGCGAATAACGTTATGATACTACGAGCTCGACGATACAACATAGTGATGATCCATGTCCGAAGAACATCACTCTAGCAGCACACATCATCATTGTAGCGGTAAGTCGGACTCCTAGTGGGCAGTCCAACCCTCAGGGACTTGCATGTCCCAAGGCATCACATCTACATGTAATTCTATTTCTTCATTACCTAAAAAACAATAATGGCACAAAGCCTGAGTACTAATTACTCAGCAAGACTTACCCATCGAACACCTAGAATTGCAATGGCTCTAATAGGTGGCTTGTTTGAAAGGACTCGCACTAAGCAATCTATTAGTTCTATCAAGTTTTATTTTCTCAATTTGAATGGGTAGAGCAGGAATGTAACTTTAGTGAGGCATAATAAGGTAATAAAATAGTACATGAAGTAAGTACAACATAAAAGCAATAATAATAATAATCAACAATAAACAACATAATCCATTTTTCCAAGTATCATGTGCAACTACGTGATTGGCGTGGTGACCAAGTGGTACTCATTACTACGAGGGACAGCGATTGCAATCGATTTACACCAGCTGGGAAAACCCGAGATACACGACACATACACACCAATTAAGGTCGTATATGGCAACCTTTCGCAAGAAAAGCTCTCACACCTCAAACCGGGTGTTGTGACGTCGAGTGGGCATGCCGTTCTGCCAACAGTACTTTGTGGTATGAACCGCCCACTCTAGCAGCAGGAGGGTCAACGACCAACGCACCTTAACCGTCCTTGATGCAAGTGACCTTTAATGCAACATCGGTTTACTAGTTCCCATAAACTAGCATGTATTCGGTACTGTTGAATACTTGATCATGGGGCCGACCATGGACGGGTCCTAGGTTTGACAAGGCAGGGCTACCGCAGTCAACACCCATGTGTTGCTGCACACCTACTGAAAGTTGCCTAGAGGGGGGGCGGTTTGAATAGGCAAATCTAAAAATCCTGTGAAACTACACTTAAACAATTTAATCAGTTGGACCGGCAGTGTCGGTGGCTGGGATCGACAGTACCGATGGCAACTGCCGGTGCTGGATCGAGACTGCCGATGAGAGAACAGAAAGCGAGTAGAAACAAGGTTTAAGTGGTTTTGCTGCTACTAAGTGATAGTTGACTACAACAATGAAGTAAAAGGAACACAATGACAATAAGAAACAATCTAACAATGACTACTCGAGTAGATCTAGCAATTTAATCAAATACAAGAACAAATCTAAGAGATTAGTAATTAAACAACATGTAATTAAAAGCACACGGAGACACAAGATTTGTTATCGAAGTTCGGGTTCACAAAGAACCCTACATCTCCGTTGAGAAGTCCACAAAGGACCGGGTCTCTTTCAACCCTATTTTCACTCAAGCGACCACAAAGATCGAGCTTGAGTTCTCCACTAGCAAGTCCCTTGCGAGATGGGTAATACAAACTTTCCGAGGCGTCACCACACAAGTTGGGAGCTCTATGGGCACCGCTACCCATCTAGGAGCTAAGCTCCAAGAGTAACAAGCACAAGTCACAAAGATGATTAAATCGAATGCTCAAGAGTGGAGGAGTGCTCTTTTCACTAGAAACCGATGGCTCACTCAAACCCTAGCTCAAGGAATGAAGCTTGGACTTAGAGAGGGAGAATGAGGAGAGTGGAGCCCAAAAATGTCTTTCGATTTTCTAATTGGAGAGAGAGAGTCCACGAAAGGGGGTTGTGAGCCTTTTATACAAAGGTCTCAAAAAAAGCCGTTGACCTGTCTGGACACCCTGCACCGGCACTGCCGGTAGGGTTTCTGACACACTGTCATAGATTTGCAGACATGGAATCGGCCTGCACCGGCACTGTCGATCGGGTGGATCGGCACTGCCGGTGAGCAACAGCCAGAGCCAAACAGAAAAGAAAGCTTTCTGGGAGAGATGACCGGCACTGCCGATCAGGGTGACCGGCACTACCGATGAGCTACAGCCAGAGAGACAGAGGAAATACCCTTCTCTGGAAGGATAGATCAGCACTGCCGATGAGGCCATCGGAACTGCCGGTGCAGGCAAGATAGAAGCCAGAGAAGTGTCTGGACATCACAACACCTCTGTGAGGGATGATCGGCACTGCCGATGCAGGCAAAAACAGAGGGCGACAGAAATGGTATTTTTGGGAAATTTGAGCATTTGACTTTACCATATTTGTAAAATATACCCCTCTTAATAGTATGGTTTACCTATACTCAAGATTAGAAATAAAAATGTCATTGATTCTTCTTTCTTGAGTGAAATATGGACTTTCAACTGTAGGCAAATTGACCATCTTCTTTTCTCTTTTTGTTTCAATGCATTTCATTCATCAATTGAGATAGTCATCTACACACATACTCAATGAAAAACATTAGTCCATTCTTAATTGTATTGACGCCAATCACCAAAACAAAATTAGGGGCCTAGATGCACTTTCAATCTCCCCCTTTTTGGTGATTGATGACATTACAACTATATTTCATAAAAATGAGCAATAATTTCATTTTGTGATATTTAAAACCATGTGGAGCTCCCTCTAAATGTGTGCATGATATAAATAATAATGATCAACAACAATGCACATATATTTAAAAAAGAATTGTGAGAGCTCCCCCTATCACCGTGCATATGTGACAATTTTCAATAACTGAGCATAAGAGATAAAGAACTAAGCATATGACGATGATTATCACACAAATGCATCTAGAAGGCGAGAAACAACAATACACCATCACAAGAGACAATAGAAGTAACCTAATCATAACACAAGAAAACAGTTTTACAGACCACAAGCAAATTGTTTTTTACAAACCACAAGTAAATTGGCTTTACAAACCACAAGCAAATTGTCCATCACTCTCACAAAATGAAAAACAAAAAACAAGCTACTAGACACCAACTAAGCTTCTCCCCCTTTGACATCACAACACCAAAAAGAGGGAAAAGAACCGTCGGAAGCTTCACTCCTCCATGGAATCGGCGTCGTCATCATCATCCTCATCCTAAGCCTCCTGTACAGCCTGTGTAGCCTGAGTGTAGATACCCCAGGGATCATCATAGGAGCTCATGTCTAGCAGAGGGGTGAACTGAACTGGAGATGGAAGCTCAACACTGGAAGTGGCGGCGAGGGTCCTCAAGTCTGACTGAACTTGAGTCAGAGCCTACTGCTGCTCCCTGATGGCCACTGCAGAGTCCCGGCATATGCAAAACATGGACTTAATGGCACGGGTGAGCTTCGAGGACCGGCGACGAGGACGAGGGGCAGCACTAGGACCAGCTACCTCTCCCCCTGCTGCTGCTGCTGAAGACTGAGGCACATCTGCCGCTGCTGGAGGAGTACTGCCGTGTGGAGGTGATGCAATGAGAGGAAACTCCTTCGGCATGACTGAGGGATGCTTGTGATCACATATGAACTGGCAGCCCACCACACGCAGAATCATCTTCATAATGTATGGAGCATAGATCAAAGAGGCCTTACTAGTGTAGGAGTTGTAGAGAATCTCTGTCCAAATGAAGTCAAATACACTAAAAGGCTCCGCTCCCTCTCTCATAGCAAACATCAATGTCTTGGAGGAGCTGAGAATATGAGTGTGATCCCCCACCTTAGGCGTCAAAGTCACCCGTAGCATGTTGTTGAGAACTCGAAAATATGGCTTCATGCCATGATAGGAACCAAACTCAACACCATGCTTGGGGTCAGCATAACAAGTATCATACATGAACTCCCACTCACTGTCCTCCTGAGGATCAAAGATAGTCGCCTTGGGCTTAGCTCTGTCAGTCTCATCGAAGCCAAGAATCTGAGAAAAGTTGAACTAAGTAATAGTGAACCGGTTGCCCTCTATGGTCCAGTGCAGCTTGGAATCCATGTGGTTTTCCTCATCAAGCTCAATCCACATGGTAGCATATAATTGAGCAATGATCTCATCATTCCAGTGCTGGTGCAAACCCTTGATAGTTGTCATGTTCCTCCTGTCACACTCTGAGCAGATCAGCTGAAAACTAGAATCATCTGTTGCAGCCATCCTATCCCAGTCAATGCACTTCATGGGTGCAACTTTGTGTGTGGTCTTCTTCAGAATGTTCTTGTACCAAGCAACCTGAGTCATGTTCCAGAATCTGACATTGGAGACACCTGGGTGCTTGGACTCGGTCCACGGGTTAGTGTGACGGTACACTCTCATCTTATCCCTGGATGGATCCATTGGAACCCGGAACTGATCATCCACCTATGGTGCTAACAACTGATAGGTGATAGAGGAGCGCATTGGTCCATGGACAGGCTCATGAACAACCTCAACCCTAGACTCAACACTCTCCTCATCGTCCTCCTCAACACCCTCCTCATCCTCCTGCTGATCATCCTCTGGCTCATCCTCATTGTCTTCCTCCTCTGACTCTTCCTCTTCACTAGGAGTAGGATCACGTGGAGGAATAACCTTGGCCTTTCCCTTGCCATGCCCAAGGCCAACACCATGGGAGGTGGCTTGGCTGGGGTCTTCGCCTCGACCCCGCTTGCCTCCACCCTAACGAGCAACGGGGGAGTCATTGGGGTCGAAATCCGCATCCGAGTCATCGAGAGTGCCTAGATGCTTCTGATGTTTGCCACCTGCCATCTGTCAAGAAGATAGAAAGTGGTGTGAGAAGATTGCAACAAAAAACAGTACTGGACTGTTGTCTGGATTGCCCTGATTGGCAGTGCTGATGGGAGTCATCGACAGTGCCGATGGGGCAATCAGAAGGTAGCCCGAGTGAAACTGCTCTCTAGTTGACCCAACCGGTAGTGCTGATAACTAACACCGGCAGTGCGGATCATTTCAAACGGACACTACAACGGCAATTAGGGTTTCTGGATCTACCAACCGGCAGTGCTGATGGGGGCCACCAGCAGTGCCGATCGAGGAAGATTGAAAACCTAAGTCCACTAGAAGTTGAGATTTAGCCACTAAAATTCGATCAAACTTCAGGGGTGACTAAATTACTCCTAGATGAACATCTCTATCAAGTGAAATTACGCAAAAACATGAGGCACTGTGAGAATCAAGAGATGGAGATTTTTCAAAAATACCTTCAAAAGTCCTTCCAATCCGAAGGGAGATGGATGGTAGAAGGTTTAGGAGCCGTTTTGATCCACTTCCCGCTTGATTCCATGAAGATTGGCAAGGATTTGAAGAGGGGAGACTTGGGTTAGGGTTAGAGAGAGAAGGAGGTGTGGTTGAGTACTAAGAAAAGAAGCTGGACTCGGTCCCGTGAAGGGACCGAGTTACTTTCAAAGCTCAAAGCCCACATCGGCAGTGCCGGTGATGAGAACCGGCAGTGCTGGTGCGGGTCAATGCACAAGATCCAGGCCTGCATCAGCAGTGCCAGTGGTGAGCACCGACAGTGCCGATGAGGGCAGCCCGAGGAACCAGGTTCCCAGACAGAGGCTGGCTCTGTTGGAAGCCAGACCGGCAGTGTCGGTAGTGGTACCGGTTGTGCCGATTAACTAAAGAACAGACAGAACCAAAGTTGAAAAGCTTGGTGAGAGAGTTCCAAAAACAAGTTTTGATGGACAAATTGCAGTATTGACATCATATGGTCAGCCAACAATCAACAATACATTACAATGAACATATTTTGACAAGATTTGATCCACTGATCAAGAAGCAACCATTAGCAAAAACATGAGGATTTTTGACATAAAGCAATGAATTTTTTATTCAAAGATACAACAATCACCATTTAGATGTGCACATCCTCTATACCACATTGCTAGAGTCAAGGATATTTAGCTCACTTCTAAGATAGCAAAATCTTTTCTCATCTATGGGCTTGGTGAAGATATCGGCTAGTTGATCTTCGGTTCGCACATGACTAACTTCTATATCCCCCTTGATAGAATGATCTCTCAAAAAGTGGTGGCGGATATCTATATGCTTTGTGCGCGAATGCTCAAAGGGGTTGTAAGCTAGCTTTATGGCACTCATTGTCACATAGGAGTGGAACATGGTTCAACTTGTGATCGTAGTCCCTTAGAGTTTGTCTCATCCAAAGTAGTTGTGCACAACAACTATCGGCTGCAACATGCTCCGCTTCAGCGGTGGAAAGTGCAATGGAATTTTGTTTCTTGGATGACCATGACACTAGGGACCTACCCAAGAATTGGCATGTCCCGGAGGTGCTCTTTCTATCTACTTTATCCGCGGCATAATCTGCATCGGAATAGCCTAAAAGGTTGAACTTTAAACCCTTGGGGTACCAAAGTCCTAGGTTTGGTGTATGAACCAAATATCTCAAGATTCTTTTAACGGCCACCATGTGACACTCCATAGGACGAGCTTAGAAACAAGCACACATACACACACTAAGCATGATATCAGGCCTAGATGCATAAAGGTAAAGCAAAGAGCCTGTCATGGAGCGGTATACCTTTTGATCAACGGCCTTGTCCTTTTTGTTGAGGTCGATGTGTCCATTTGTTGGCATGGGGGTTTTAATGGGCTTGGCCTTGTCCATGTCAAACTTCTTCAATAAATCTTGAGTGTACTTGGCTTGACATATGAAGGTTCCCTCCTTGAGTTGCTTCACTTGGAAGCCTAGAAAATATGTCAACTCTCCTATCATGGACATCTCAAACCTCTTGGTCATTATCTTGCTAAACTCATCACAAAAATTTTGGTTAGTAGAACCAAATATAATGTCATCGACATATATTTGGCACACTAAGATATCATTGCCAAAACGCTTGGTGAAGAGGGTTGCATCGGCCTTGCCAATGACAAAACCCCTTTTAACAAGAAAATCCCACAGGCATTCATACCATGCTCTCGGAGCTTGCGTAAGCCCATAGAGTGCCTTATGAAGCTTGAAAACATGGTTAGGATACTTTGGGTCTTCAAAGCCCGTTGGTTGCTCCACATACACCTCTTCCTTGATTGGCCCATTAAGGAATGCACTTTTCACATCCATTTGGTACAACTTAAAATCATGGAGTAGCAAAAGCAAGTAATATTCTAATAGATTCAAGCCTTTCTACGGGGGCATAGGTTTCATCAAAATCCAAACCTTCTACTTGTGAATACCCCTTTGCCATGAGCCTTGCCTTGTTTCTTGTCACAACACCATCTTCATTTTTTTTGTTATGGAAAACCCATTTGGTGCCCACAACATTCTTGTTCTTTGTCCTTTCCTCCAATGTCCACACTTCATTTCTTGTGAAGTTGTTCAATTCTTCTTGCGTGGCCATCACCCAATCTGAATCCTCAAATGCTTGTTCTACTCTAAATGGCTCCATAGAAGAGACAAAAGAGTAATGTTCACAAAAATTACTAACTCGAGATCTGGTGATTATCCCCTTGTCAATATCTCCAAGAATTTGCTCGACGGGGTGATCACCTTGCACACTTTGATGCACTCTTCGGTGAGGTGGATGTGAGCTTTCTTGACCATTATCTTTATCAACCCTTTGATCATGTCTTTGAGAATCATCACTTGATGGTTGCTCATGATCCCCAACATCTTTATCTTGAGCACTTGCATGATCAATTTCTTCATTTTCATGGTGTTGGTCTTGTCTTGAGGGAGAGGGTTGATTGTCAACATTTGATGTTTCTGTGGTCTTACATCACCAATGGCCATCCTTTTTATTGCATTTTTAGGAGCTTCATTATCTACATCATCAATAGCAACTTGCTCCTCTTGAGAGCCATTAGATTCATCAAATATCATGTCACGCGAAACTTCAACACAACCGGTGGTTTTGTTGAACACACGATAGGCATGAACATTTGACCCATAACCAAGCAAGAAACCTTCATCAACTTTTGGAGCAAACTTTGAAGTCTTGGGTTTCTTGTTTAGCATAAAACACTTACTCCCCAAAACACGAAAGTATGAAATATTAGGCTTGTTACCGGTTAGTAGCTCATATGGTGTTTTCTTCAAGAGTCGGTGGAAATACAACCGGTTGGAGGCATGGCATGCGATGTTGACGGCTTCGGCCCAAAAATGATTGGATGTCTTGTATTCATCTAGCATTGTTCTTGCCATCTCAATAAGTGTGCGGTTCTTTCTTTTGGCCACCCCATTTTGTTGAGGGGAGTAGGGTGCCAAAAATTCATGGTTGATGCCATCTTCATCAAGATACTCCTCAACTTGAGTGTTCTTGAACTCGGTGCTGTTGTCACTTCTTATCTTCTTGATCTTGACTTCATATTCATTTTGTGCTCTTTTCATGAATGTCTTGAGCATGTCCTTCACTTCACCTTTATCATGCAAAAAGAATACCCACGTGAAGCGAGAAAAATCATCAACAATTACTAAACCATATTTGTTACCGCCAATGATTATGTAGGAGACGGGTCTGAAGAGGTCCATGTGCAACATCTCCAATGGTCTTGTGGTGGTCATCACATTCTTCACGGGGTGTGATGCTCCAACTTGTTCTCCCGCTTGACTTGCACTACAAATTCTATCTTTCTCAAAACAAACATCGGTTAGTCCTATGATGTGGTCGCCCTTTTGGAGTTTGTGAAGATTTCTCATACCAACATGGGCAAGCCTTCTATGCCACAACCACCCCATGTTAGACTTTGCTAATAAGCATGTATCAAGTCTAGCTTCATCCGTGGAAAAATCCACAACATAAATCTTTCCTTTAAGCACACCGTTAAAAGCAACCGAGCCATCACTCCTCTTATAGAGGTCACACCACATTCGTTGAACAAGCAATCATAGCCCATTTTACAAAATTGCGAAATGGACAAAAGATTGAAGTCAACATGATCAACAAGCATAACATTGGAAAGTGAATACGAGGGAGTGAGAGGGACTTTACCATAACCTAGTACTTGTCCCATTCCATTGTCACCAAACGTGATGTATTCATTGTTGTTGTGACTTGGCTCAAATGATTTGAACATCTTTTTGTCTCCGGTCATGTGATTGGTGCATCCACTATCAATTACCCAACTTGACCCTCTGAAGACATAGTCCTACAAAACAAGTTAAGCTTTGTTTTTAGGTACCCAAATTTGCTTGGGTCCTTTAGTATTAGTCACAAGTACTTTGGGCACCCACACACAAGCCTTTGTCCTCTTGTTGCGTGGCCCAACATATTTGGCATACACACGACCATGCATGTTTCTCATAAGCACATATGAAGCATCAAAATCATGAAAGAGTGCACAAGTAGCATTAGGCACATTAGCACGAGAATCATTAGCAAAAGAAGAAAGGTTAGTGTTCATGTTCTTGGCTTGCTTCTTTTGATGAGATCCTTCTTTGGTGAACTTAAGGAATTCCTTCCCATTCTTGTTCACCCTAGCATTGTGCTTGGCACCCTCAACATAACCAATGCCATCCATAGCATGAGGCATTCTAGTGTATGAGTATGCACCTCGTGCATATTTTGCCTTTTCATTCTCCACAATATTTTTCTCATGTTGTATTTTGCTTTCAAGATCCCTCACTTGCTTGTTCAAATTATCAATCAATTTCATATTAGTAGCACAAGCATCAACATCAATGTTATAGCACCTATCACATCCTTTGCTAGTGGAAGCATGAGAGTTATTGGTGGAAGAGGATGTGAAGATTGAAAGAATCCTATATTGTTCTTCAAGAGACTTATGAGTCTTTTCTAAATCCTCATATTTCTCTTGAAGTTTATCTTTAGTACTTTTAACATTTTCACAATTATTCTCAATTTTAGTGATAGACATGGTTAACTCTTCATTTTTATTTCTTTCAACTTCTAGGAGCTTCTCTAGTTCAAGGTTTCTTTCCTTTTCAAGAACAAGCAAGTCTTCTTATTTTTTAAGAAGCTCCTCTTGTCTATCATTTTGTTCCTTTTGTTTCTCAAGCAATTGCATAAATTCAAGCATTTTAGCAAGTGAAGCACGTGCAACATCATCATCATCATCATCATCACTACTACTAGCATAAGAGGAATGCTTGTGTTTAGATTTTGTTACCTTCGATCCTCTTGCCATGAGACACTTATGAGTGTTGTCACCATCATCATCACTCAAGCTCCCAAATAGTGAGGTGATGGTGGGAGTAACGCCGATGGCAAGTGTAGCAATGCCTCTCTCATCCGAGTCAGATTCGGAGGAGGAAGATGAGGAGGAGGATGAATCATCGAAGTTCCATTCTTGACCAATATGAGTTTCACCTCTTCTATGCTTCTTGTATGTCTTGTCTTTCTTGTGATGCTTGTCTTTTCTTCTTTCATCCTTGTTCTTCTTCTTTGGACATTCCGCAATAAAATGTCCTTCATCACCACATTCATAGCAAGTCCTTTTTGACCTTCTTGCTTTGCCCTTGTCAAAACTTTTCTTCTTGTAACTATCCTTCTTGAGGAATGACTTGAATCTCCTCAGAAGCACGGCCATCTCATCATCACTATATTCACTACTAGAATCAACCACTTTCTTCTTCTTCTCTTGCTTCTTTTCACTTGTGGCATTGAGTGCCACATCACTCTTGTCACCATTTGCTCCCTCAATTTGCTTGATCAACGCATTTATCTTGTTGGCTTGATCATTTTGTTGCTTTTGGGATAGAAGCTTCCCAAGTACTTCATCAGTGGAGAAGGTTTTGAAATTGTCCTTTTCTCTAATGTTTGAGCAAATGTTACTATCCCATGATCTCAATGCTTGTAGTAGTCTCTTGTTGATATCCAAGTCAGACATTCTAGCTCCAAGTGCTCTTCTTTGATTCACAATTCTCATGAGCCTATCATGAACTTCTTTTGGGCCTTCTCCTGGACCCATGATGAACAAGTTGAACTCATTTTGCAATTCTTCAAGTCTTGCATCTTTGACGGAATCAATGCTCTCATAGATAACCTCAAGCTTTCTCCATAATTGGTTGGCATTCTTAATTCCGGCAACCTTGTCATACTCGGTGGCGCTAAGTGCGGAAACAATTGCACTAGTGGCCATGGCATTGCGGTGAATATTGATTTGATCATTGCGGGTTGGATTGTCTCTATTCTCCCACAAGAAACCATTCTCGGTTATACATGCAACATGAGGACCCATGGACTCCAAATACATCATCATCTTGCATTTCTAATGATCATAGAATTGTCCATAAAAATACGGAAGTCTACTGGACCCTTGCCCAATATGATCCTCCTTGAGCTCATCATAGTTGTACATGACATTGTTGTAGAATCTAGGTCGAGCATCATTTCTTCCAACTACATCATCTCCATCATGAGTACTGCTAGCACCTTCTTTGATTGGGAGAGTGGTCGATGGCTCTTCTACTGGATTTGACATCTTTAATCTTCAAGCGATTAAGCCTTTTAGAAGATCCTTGCTCTAATACCAATTGAAAGTTGTCTAGAGGGGGGTGAATAGGCAAATCTAAAAATCCTGCAAAATTACACTTAAACAATTTAATCAGTTGGACCGGCAGTGCCGGTGGCTAGGATCGGCAGTGCCGATGGCCACTACCGGTGCTGGATCGGCAGTGCCGATGAGAGAACAGAAAGCGAGTAGAAACTATGACAATAAGAAACAATCTAAGAATGACTACTCAAGTAGATCTGGCAATTTAATCAAATACAAGAACAAATCTAAGAGATTAGTAATTAAACAACATGTAATTAAAAGCATACGGAGACACAAGATTTGTTACCGGAGTTCGGGTTCACAAAGAACCCTACGTCTCCGTTGAGAAGTCCACAAAGGACCGGGTCTCTTTCAACCCTATTTTCACTCAAGCGACCACAAAGATCGAGCTTGAGTTCTCCACTAGCAATTCCCTTGCGGGATGGGTAATACAAACTTCCCAAGGCGTCACCACACAAGTTGGGAGCTCTACAGGCACCGTTAACCGTCTAGGAGCTAAGCTCCAAGAGTAACAAGCACAAGTCACAAAGATGATTAAATCGAATGCTCAAGAGTGGAGGAGTGCTCTTTTCACTAGAAACCGATGGCTTACTCAAACCCTAGCCAAGCAAGGAAGCTTGGACTTAGAGAGGGAGAGTGAGGAGAGTGGAGCTCAAAAATGCCTTTTGATTTTCGGATTGGAGAGAGAGAGTCCACAAAAGGGGGGTGTGAGCCTTTTATACAAAGGGCTCAAAAAGAGTCGTTGACCTGTCTGGACACCCCGCACCAGCAGTGCCGAGGGTTTCTGACACACTGTCATAGATTTGCAGACATGGAATCGACCCGCACCAGCATTGCCGATCGGGTGGACCGGCACTGCCGGTGAGCAACAGCCAGAGCTAAACAGAAAAAAAAAGCTTTCTGGGAGAGATGATCGGCACTGCCGATCAGGGTGACCAGCACTGCCGATGAGTTACAGCCAGAGAGACAGAGGAAATACCCTTCTCTAGAAGGATAGACCAGCACTGCCGATGAGGCCATTGGCACTGTCGGTGCTGGCAAGATAGAAGCTAGAGAAGTGTCTGGACATCACAGCGCCTCTATGAGGGATGATCGGCACTGCCGATGAGGATCACCGGCACTGCCGATGAAGGCAAAAACAGAGGGCGACAGAAATGGTATTTTGGGGAAATTTGAGCATTTGACTTTACCAAATTTGTAAAATATACCCCTCTTAATAGTACGGTTTACCTATACTCAAGATTAGAAATAAAAACATCATTGATTTTTCTTACTTGAGTGAAATATGGACTTTCAACTGTAGGCAAATTGACCATTTTCTTTCCTCTTTTTGTTTCAATGCATTTCATTCATCAATTGAGATAGTCATCTACACACATACTCAATGAAAAATATTAGTCCATTCTTAATTGTATTGATGCCAATCACCAAAATAAAAATAGGGGCCTAGATGCACTTTCACCTACACATGCATCATCCCTACCCGGTCATAACATCAAAAGTAAACTTCTTTTATTAAGTCCCATTCCAGTGATCAAGTCCTTTCTTAGTAATAATATCTATCGAGGCTAATAAATACTAAGCCCGATGCTACCAAAGTTCTAGTGATAGTAGCATAGGTCAATTGGGTTAATGCAAGGCGGGTTCCAATCAACTCCTATAACCTAATGCGACAATCAAGTATAGACACTAGTAGTATTATAAACTAGCAAAACTTTATAAAGAGGGTGCATGCAAACCGGGGCTTGCCTGGATCAACGTTAGTGTTAGCAACTACAACTTCTTGCTCTTGAGGGTCAATATCCTTCTGAAAATCCTCTCCTTGCTCCTGGTTGTCGTTACATATATGATGGAATTGTATTAACGACATTGTCGAAACAGCGTTTAATGCAATGATATGATGCATGCAAAGCACATTAGTGTTTTAATGTCAGTAATATTATTTTTATGTTCTCGAAACCATATGCTTAAGAGAAGTGAAGTTGTTATTAAGATTTTAGGTATATATATTCTTTATACATTTAAATACAGTAAATGTATGATATGGGCAATTAAATTAATTAGTATAGTAATTATGTGTTTCTGGACATGTGTGATTTCCTGTGGACAAAGGCATATTTGAGTGAGTTTTATGCCAAGTGGCACGGGCAAATTATTTATAAATTAATTACTAGGATTAATCTAAGCAAACACACTACATAGATTCGAGAGCATAAAATAATTCATATTTTACCAAATCAAAATTTGTGGGGGTAGATAATGATGTTTTTACTAAGCATGCCAAAAATTAGGATTTAATTTTATTCCAAGAATTTCTGGTGAGTTATTTAGTTTTTTGGCAATTAAGAATTAATAATAATGCATGTACAGAGACAATGTTTTATCATTTTACTAAAATAGAGTACTTCAAGATAAACCTAACAAAATTTACCCGGGACTTAAATTCGATTTACTATGATTTTTAGAAGTTCTTTCTATTTTCTGGCATTTTCTGGTATTTTCGGGTTTAAGTGCTGCCACGCAGGCAACACATCAGCACCACGTAGATGCCATGTCAGATGCCACATCGGATGCCAGTAGGCGCCAGTGGGCTCGGGGTCAGCGATGCCGGGGCTTCACCGAAGCGCGGTCAAAGCTTGCTACCGTGGTCGTTGCTTGCCGGAACCTTGTCGCGGGAGCGCGAGGGTGACCTACTAGTCGAGGCGATTCGGTCAGAGGGGGTCGCTGGGACAGGAGCTCACCGGGGATAGGTCATCGTCGAGAGGCGGTGGAGCGGAGGTCTTCAGCGGCGTCGTGTTTGAGCTAGGAGGCAGCAAATCGAGCTTCGTCTTCACCTTGAGCTTCACGGAAGCATGGAGAAGAGCGGCATTGAGTTGGAGTTCGATGAGGAGGTCTGGAGATAGGGGGGCGTCGATGAGACGGCTTGGTTTTTCCGGCGCTAGAGAGGGAAAAATGGTGTGTTGTCGTCTTCACGCAAGGAATCGCAAAGGGAAGGAGTTAGCCATGTTCGGTTGTGGGTTGCGCATGAACGAGAAAAGAGAAGGGAGGCAGGGCTCGCCAGAAATAGAGAATTTCGGCCCGCGGTGGAGTAGGTCACCGGAGTTGCTTGCTTTGGTTTTTCTTCGAATTGGATGAACTCACGCAGGGAGTGGCCAAGCGAGTGACATGGGGAGCTAGAGGGGAGTTGCGCGCATGGTTTGGTATTCTTGGCTCGGCTCGGGAGGGTGCAAGGTTGGCCAGGGGTGAGCTCGAGTCTTGAAGAGGTAATGGCGAATGGGGAACAGGAAGAAAAGAGGAAGGCAGAGAGCAAGGGAGAGAGTGAGAGAACAGAGAGCAGTTGTGGAGTGTGTTTGTGAGGCTCGTGGACACCATTCAAGTTGCGCAGAGAGGAAGGAGGGATTGGGCACCGAGAGAGGCAAGGGGCGGAATTGAAGGGCTTGCCGACTAGTATGGCTAACGTGCGAGGAGGGGAGGGAAAGCCGTTGGGCGGCACTGCGGCTGAGGTGCGAGATAGGACAGGACGGTCTGGCGCTCCGGTTTGATCGCTGAGAGGAGACCGGGGGCAGCCGGGCGTGCGGGGGTTGGGCGAACCTCTGAAGCGGCCATGACAGGGCTGGTCGAGGTGACAAAATTGACGGCGGGATGGGGAGAAACGGGGAAAACAGGGAAGGGCGATGGGACTGGACGGCGTTGACGCCCTGTAGCAGCGCGGGGTTCCAAGGCGGGGTGGTGCAGGTGGAGGCATGCGGCCAGGAGAAACGCAGCTGCACCGGGGGAGCTCTGCGCCAGTGGGAGAAGGAGAGAAAGATTTCTCTCTAAACCCCCTAAACTTTCAGATTTCTTGCAACTAGGTCCTTGGTCAAAGGTAAATCCAAATAAAATAGCTAGGAGGCTCCAAAAATTATGAAATTTTGCACATTGGTCCTTGGTGATATTTTAGGTGCTCTGGTGGGACCCAAAGGTTCAGAATATTTATGAGAATTCTACCATTTAAAATTGAATTAGAAAGGTTCCTAGGTTTTAATTAATTAATTGGGGTATTTCCAAGTATGGTAAAATACTCATTAAATTTATAAAATTCTATTTTATTATTACCAATCTGATTATAAATTTATTTGACATATGTTGTATTGAAATTTTTTAAGTTACCTCAAAATCTTGGTTGCAGGGTTTTTGAATTGCCCAGAATGAATTCAAATAAATTGGGCTCTTATCATTTCATGTAGTATTTTTTATTTGTGCTCCTCATGTTGGTTGAGTAGAAGTGAGACACATAGGTGTCACACAACCCTGCTTGAGACTTCCCGAACGTGGTGGATTACTAAAGGGATGGACAGGGTTGTCACCACCTGCCGACTACCACACAACCCGTGGGGACGAATGCAAATCCAGCTAGTGTTAACTTAGGCATCGTGCCTATGCCTTCACTAGATATTCTTCCATTGGCCTAGAAGAAGAATAGCCGGGGAATAACAAAATCTAAGTTCTATTCGAGAACTAAACTTAATTAAATCCTAGCCGGGAATCCGGTAAACTATGCTTCAATGTTCTTTCCCGATAATTGTAACTTGAGGAAATTGACTAAGTAAAGATAAATACTTGACAAGATAAATAAGGAAAGATAATTGTATTTAATAAAAGATAAGTCTCATAAAAGGAGAAAAGATACAAGAGAGCTCATACCAAGACTCCGAGATGATTTTCAGAATCCCGAGCTAAGCTCTTGACTAGACTCTAACTCCCGACTAACTAACCTACTCTACTAGTAAGAAAAGTAGTGGGAAATGGACTTCAATGTGCTTCACTTGCTTTCCCTTTCATTTCTGCCGAATTCCCCCTCTATTTATAGGTGACGAAGGCTTGGCGGGTACTTCAAGGTGGAGGAGAGTCGGTGGGCAAAAATTCCCCCGCCGGGCGGCGGCATTGGCCGGGCTGCCGCACATGCTGGGCAGCGTGGCAGGCCGGGCGGCAGGGAGTGCCGGGCAGCCCTTTAATTTGGTTGGTTTTCGACCGCCTTCCTTCATATGGCTCAGATTCAGTCCGGATGACGGTTGTTGGGTCGGTTCTCGACCGCCTTATCCACTTGGCATCGGTTGGCATAATGGGCCAAGTGGGCTGGACACCCCAGGAGGAGAATCCCAGGCCGGGCGGTGGCCCCTTTTGGGTGTTGACCCCCTCCTGGTCTTCTTTTCACTTGTCCATGTTGTGCCACATGGATGCCCCCTTTACTTCTCCACTTTTCACCCTCCTTAGTCCAAAAATGAAAAACGGCCTTACCAAATTGAAATCGGCTTTCGGTATAACTTAGCACTCTAAAAAGTGGGATTTTTCATTGGTCTCAAGGTAAAGTCATTTAGAATGCTTTATGAATAAGCAGGAGATTATACAACTGGACAAGAGTGTTACAACAACTTTCGGTTCAAGACAAACGGGCTACTGATGATTGGTTTTCAAGTTGGACGTTTTGGTTCCGGCAGGGTGGAGTGGACCAGTTGCAGAAAACTTGAAATTTAGCACTGTTATGAGAAAAAATTAAATTTTTGGTTACTTAGTAAAGTTGTAGATGGCTACCTTATCTTTCCAACGCATATTTACAAAGCTCCATCCGACTAACCGTTTGGGAGCTATGATCACCGAAATTCAGCGGATAGAACCGGAGCGATTTCTAAAATTCCAAAAACCTTACGGTTTTTGCCCTTTTTGACCTATTCCAGATTTTTCTAAGAAATACTCATTATACCAAACTTCTAGAGAAACTCATTATCTTTCCAACGAGTACTCATTCACCTTCATTGGATTAAAAATGAGGGAGTTATGCTTATTTTAGTGAAACTGACTTTTCTGGTAGAAATTGATTTCTTATCGGTTGAGTTCAAACTTTCGGTTTATGTGCCATAGGGATTCAAAATTATCCAAGGCTTGATCATTTCACATGTTTGTGATATTTGTGACCTTTTTACATGATTAAGTAGAAACACATGCATGTGTGATATGCATGAATGCCAAAATGCTCAATATGACAATTTCCTATGTCCTCACAAAATAAAAGACTCGGTCACTAACTATGACCGAACAGAACTCGGTGGAAACTCACACATGTTTCTCATCACGTTTCTATACGAACTAAGTTTCATGGTTAGTGTACCTGCAGAAGATTCATTGTAGAAACAATCATCAAATTTAAAAGAAATAGGCCAAAATAACAATGACAGTATATGGCCAGGTATTTGCCCACCCGGAAGGCAGCCGACATTTAAGCGCAATCGGTCCGCGCATCAAACAAAGTCCAGGTCTTTGCCCACCCGGAAGGCATTTGGTATTTATAGCGCAACCGATCCGTGCACAGGCACATACCTTCGTTGAAGAGTCCGTAGATGCAAGTAATTAAACAAGCATAACCCAGGGTTAGCTTTGCCACCTTTAACACTAATATTTATCCTTAATTGGGCTTTCTAACTCATACCTCATCGTAAAAACATGGTTTCCAATTTAGGAATGTTCTTAAGTGTAGTACTTATCCCGCACCTCAAACCGAGGGGGAATGTCCGATCCAGGATCTATCTTGGGCGATGCCGGGCGAAGCTGACATACACAGCACATACACAAGAACATTCACGAATTGCAAATTTATACATCAGAGTGATCTTTATTACAAACTGAACTCCAAGTAAAAGACAATACCTAGGGTTCAAGATTAATTTGAAAATACAGTAGAAGCGATAATATAACTCGACGATATCCGCCTAAAATGCAACACATCCAACCCATAGATGTGCACATTCTTCTCACATCAAAAGAACACCTGCACAAAAAATTAAACAACAAAGCCCTGGGTATCTAATATACTCTACAAGACTTACCCGTCAAAATGGTCTTCTAAAGCCGACTCCTAATATGCAGGGAGCTGATCGGGCTTGCGGGATTTAGCATTGCAAAAACAGCCCTAAAACATCTAGTTCAAGTTTCATACTTTGCAAAATTAAAGGGGCTACTTGCATAAAAGTAAATTTTTGTGATCAAGCTAAACATACAAGGTTGCAATACAATTAAATAGTGATCAAATCAGCAAGTATATCTTCATCGTTAGTTCTTACTATGCTGCAATCTGCTTGAGACAAGTGGTACTCATATCCGCGAGGGACGGCGATATATATCGATTTACATCCTGCAGCGAAAACCCAAGTACACGACATATGCATCATTTAAGAACATGTATGGCCACCTTTCACAAGATTACCATAGAGTCGATCCGGGCCCTCACTCCGAGTGTATGTCCCCCTTGCGACCATTGTTCATCATCGGGTCCAAGGCTTAGACTATACACCCTCCAACTTTTCTCAAACTCGTGCAACCACCGTGACCGACACTTTGCACAAAGTGAGAGGTGACCGTCCAACACTACGATGCTCACGTTACTAGGTTTACCAACTCCCATACGAAGGTATGCACTTGGCACTGTTCAATACTTGCTCGCGGAGTCGCAACGATCCATATGCGACACGTACGGGCTATGGCAGTCAAGGAAGAACCCTGCCGCCGCTCACCTACACATGCAATTCCCGTACGGCCTTCATTTTCATAAGTATCAAAATGTGAGAGATAATAGTTACAAGAACCTATACTGAGCGGTCTCCGTACCACTCGATGTTGCTACCGATGACTCATTATTAAGCATAGCATTGCTACCGAAAAGGCTTATACATAAACTAAACCAGACCATAGGTATTAAGGAATCAAATAATGCATCTATGGTTTTGATCAATTCCTACACGTAAATGCACAAGTCATGACACTTATACTTGTGTAGAAAAAGTAAAACATTTAAAAACATAGGAGTGCACCGGGGATTTTGGACAATGTTAGCAAGTCAGGATCATCAAAGCCTCTACTAGCTACCTTCTTAACACCAGTCCTTTCTGACATGATCTCCATTGTCACGTTCGCGATCCCGGTTCCTAATTGAGTGAATGCAATGCACCACGAGAATTAATATAACGAAGACATGGAACTTTGTTACAGTAATACGTGCAATGACATGATGCTCATGATAATGACATGCTCAGCAAAGACTAAGGTTAATTAAGTTGTTTTGATCTAAAGTATTTTCCTCATTATCTTCTAAATAACACAATTTGCTTATTAATAAAGTTACTAAATAAATATTAGTTCTAACCGAACTGGTGTGATTCAAGGTTATTTAGTCACTCATGAAAATACCTATAACAGGGCAGATTAGGTTCATCTTTACAAAATTTCATTAGGGAAACTATAAGTTTGGTCATTTCTAACTTTATTCCAATAGTTCATATATAGCTTTTGTACTTTAAAATTTGTTAGCATGAATCGGGTAGGAATTAATTCCTATGAATTTACCAAGACATAAATAATGTTGAAAACCTAATTTACACAACTTTTCAGATTTAATTGCTGTATAAATAAATTATGAAAATTAATATATAGAGATCACTAAATATGCAATACCTCTAGAAATATGCATAAATAAAATATGACCCTTGGTGATGAGTTTACACATGTTATGAGATGTGTTCATGCAAAGTTTCATGACTTTTCCATGAATAGAACTGGAGATATTAATTTAATAGTGTTAAACAAGGTCCTATTTTCCATGAATTTTTTTAAACAAGTTTATATTTGTAAAACCTGATCATCATGCTCACTAATGGATAGAGCATCTCTCAAGGAGTCCAACCGAACATGTTTCACTATTTTACCATTTTTATTTTGAGAGATATGAATTTTGAAGTTTCTAACTATTTTTTCTATTTTCTGGATTTACCTCGTGAACAGTAACCGAGAACAGGGGAATAGCAGGGAAGGTTGCCGGTGGCCAGAAAACCTCCATTTCTGATGATTCCGGTGATGGAGCTGCACGGGGAATGATTCAAATGGATAAGCATGGAGGTGAGTGAGATTCCTATGGGAGGAACTGAACCGGAACACACCATAGAGGAAGAACATGGCGAGGGACCAGCGGAGGGGGGGGGGGGTTGTTCACCGTTGTTGGAGAAGAACGTCGATCCGCCTGGTTTAGAGAGGCTTGGTGAGGCTTTAGAGCTTCCTGTTGCAGCTCACAGAAGAGCGGGTTGCCCGGGGATGGCTTGTCTATGGCGGGGAGCTTGAGCTATTCTTGCATGACAATGGTGTTTCACGGGAGAGAACAAAGAAGAAGAAAGAAGAAAGAAGAAAAGAAAAATAGAGGAGGCAAAGACTTGACCAATAGAGGAGGCAAAGACTTGACCAAGAGCAGCGGGGAAATATCTGAACTTGCTGGTCAAATGCTGCGCTGGTTGCTCCCTTGCACGGTGCAATGGATTTGGAGAGGGAGAGAAATGAATAGAGTGGGTCCCGCCAAGTTGAATTTTGCCTCCCTACTGTTGCGGTCAATGGCCCGGTCTTACCAATTTTTTTTGCTCATGCTAATTTTTGTGAGTGTGTGGAATGAAATTTGGAGCAACTTTTGTATAGGAAGTTTTTGAGATTATGCCTCGAAAAGTTATGAAAGATTCTGGACTGAACACTGTTTTTCTGCATTTCCACAATTTTTAGGGTCATTTATCCTTTTCCAAAACTTCTGGTAAATTCCCTAAAGTTATATTTTTACATGCCCAACATGAATGTGTAAAAGCATGGATATGCTTCTGTTGAAATGTTTAAGGTTTTGCAAACACTAGAATGGAATTCAGTTGGAATTAATTCTAGTTATTTAGCTCTTCCTATTTGATATTCATTTGATTGCACGTTAAAAAGCAAATTCTTACATTATGCCATCGAACGCAAGCCTGGCATGCTTTGGCAAGGAAGGAAAAAAAAAGAAAGAGAGAGAGAGAGAGAAAGAGAGAGTGGGTCCCTCAAGGTTGAAAAATTTTCCCTTCTCACTATTGCAGTCAAGGCGTGGTCTTCTTCAACTCCGAAACATCTGGGGATTTTTGTGTGAACAGAAGAAGATATGTTTAGCAACTTTTGTTATTGGCAAAAGTTCAAATTTTACTTGCTACATTTTCTAAAATTCTAGGAGAATAGACTGTTTTCTGGCATAGTTTTAATGATTTAAAGCATTTATCCTTTGAGAAAAATTCTAAAAAATTCTCTAAAATTTTATTTTCATATGTACATCTCAGAACAATTATGAATTTGGTATCCGTTTATTTGAAAATTATGTTTTTGTGTACAATGGATTTGACCTCTATTTGAAGATTTTTTTGAAATAATAAAGTTTAAATGCTTTTGAATTTTACAAATTTATTTAATTTGAAATTTTGTGTCGCGTATTTTTGTTTGTGACATCGTGGATGTCACAAACCCAACCTTCTTCATATCCATGATTCGCTCGGGGATGTGGTATTCTCTGAAAGCCTCTTAGAAGTTTATCCAGCTGATAGCGACGGGGTCTGCTGCGGCTTCGTAGTAGTTGTCCCACCATTCTGCCGCTTGTCTAGACAACTGATGGGTGGCTAATGCTACCTTTTCTTGGTCATTTGCAGCGACTATATTTAACTTTTTGACAATCTCGCGTAACCAGTTGGTGGCCTAAGTCTCATGAATTCTGACATCTTAGAGGGTCTGTGACCACGTCCTCCTCCTGTGGCAACCTGGAGTAACTGTAGCTAGGCATTCATGACGTCTATTAAGGTGGACAATAGTGGCGGCGGAGGTAGCAGTTGTATGTTTCTAGCCCCATGGCTGTTGACTTCGGCATTGCCTCCTGCGTTGTTCTCCCTATGCTGGCTGTGTCCATCCATCTTGGGTGGAGTTGAGCTGACGCTATTGAATGAAAAGGGAAGAGTCAGACCTAATGGCCTTGAGGTTTGGTTATTTGATGTTTTATTAAACACATAATTTCACTCAATCAAAGGTCCAAATAGCACACAACAATCAAGCACCATACATTTCTTATTTTACACAATGCTCTTAGGCGTACATGACACATGATGTATGATACAGGATACACGGTACAAGTACTAGGTACATGATGCATTATTCATGGTACATGGTGCATGTGCCTAGTACTACCGATCTAGACTAAGGCTGGGGATCTAAGGTCTACTCATCGATGATCCCGATAGGGTCTTCCTCCAATACTTCCATTGGTTCTTCATCGGTCTTTAGAACGGCCTCCTCTTGGGAGTGGCTGGTTGAGCTGTCAGAGCTGCTGCTGGAGTCTGTCTCTGAGTCTGGGTCGATGTCCAAATAGCCTCCTTGGCTCCTTGGGGTGGTCCGGAAAGCCATCTCATCTACCTTGAGCTTAATGGCAGTACGTGTCTTGAGGCACAACTCTGGTGCCGAGTCTGGGAATATGTAGCATCCACTGGGTAGCCGTATGAATGCCCTTTTCATGGGGGTGAGTCTGGTTCTGTATCCAGACTGTGGTGGTACCTCCTTAAGGGTCCTTGCGGTCTGGGAGTCAATGGCTCCTGGGGCACACCAAGTGAACATCGTACCATGTGCTAGTGGAGTGGTGCGTGAGCAGGTACCCCTTGGATGGTCCGTCCTCGTTAGGCTTCGGAGTCTTGGCTTCTTCAAGTGCCTTCTTCAAGTTCCTTATCTCTTCCTACGCTGCATCTAATTCTGTACGTACAACATCCCTCTGGTGTATGACTTCCTCAATGTTAGAATCTTTCTTCCTGATGGCCTTTTCTGTCTCGGCTCGTGTAGTACTCAATTGTTGTTTGAGGTCCTCAATCTTGATCTGAGTCGTGGCTTGTGCCAGTATCATTTGTTAGGCCTGGGCTTCTATTCCCATGGTCAGCTATTGTTTATCTATCTTGAGGGCTCGGGAGCGGTTCTTTTCATCTATCCAGTGATGTAGGACGGTCTCGGTGGGCGGTTTAGTGCTAGTAGGTATTCTGCTGTGGTTGCTAGTGCAGGATCTGCCACCATGCGAGTAGGTCCTCCGAGACAGAGCACAGGATGAGTCCATACTAGGTCGTTTGGATTTTCCACCAGAAAGTATCTGATGGGTGTGTTGTCGTGTCCCAGGGCCCTTGTTGCAAGGGTATAGCAGAACATCTCGTGCCAGGATCTGTATAGTATCGGTGAAAGCAACTCCTGTCTGGCCCATAGTGATGAAGTATGGGTCAGTAATGGTCCCGAAGACTTGACGGGAACGTACCTCCATCGTACACTTAGGAACTCCATCTTCTTCATATTCCTAGTATCGGTACTGAGGCACGACAAAATTGCGAAATAGCTAAATGACATGACATAGCAGTGTTGGGAAGCTCTCTACATCCAAGGCGAGGGTAGATCCATGCATTGTCGTCCATTTGTAAGACAAGCATCTCACCAATGAGAAGAGGTAAGGAGTTTACAGAAGAAATAGAATTTTAGTTATAGAGTATAGGGGGAGTAAGAGCTGATGTTTTTATATAAGGGTAAGGGGAAGTGTCTGGTGTGTCCTAGTAGGTTTCGTCCTACGATCGAGTAACTGGCTCTGATACCATCTATCATACCCCTATTCGGGCTATACTATATATTTCGTACCAATCCCTGGATCAGTAGTTGCTACACACATACAAATGATACAAAGGTCGACACAACAATCTTTATTAAGTCCACGCAGGGACAATAGAGTCATACAAGTCTTAGATTACAACCCAAAGAGGTGGTCATGCCATCCTCAGAAATAAGGGAAAACATTACACAAGCTTTGTTCAACTTCCACAAGCAACTCGAGCATAGGACGTAACATACTCGTCAGACTTCACGGGTTCTTCTTCTTCATCTTCTAAATAAATCATATTAAAGCAAGGGTGAGTACATAAGGTACTTTACAAGCCCTACCTCTAGCATGGGTATATACATGCATTTGGGTAGTGGACAAGGAATAAGCTATAGTTTAAGAGTTTTGCAGAAAGCGCGTATGTAGGGGCTCACTATAGAACCAAAGAGTATTTTTTGAGTGAGAGAAAATGGTTTTATTTAGTTGATTGGACCTGAGGGAGACTCAGTCAATCCCAACAGTTCCTATCTCTTATTTGGGCCTTCCGACACACAGTCATAAGGACCCTGGCACAACTTGCCATCACCTTTCACCAAAACACGGGTATCGCTACACCCACTCACGCGTCAAGAAACTATTGTGACTAATCTTGAGAGCCCAATGATTTGGCGTGTCATAACCAGTGACAACGGACATTCAAATGATTTGTTATAACTCTGCAGAGCTTAGTACACTATACCGCACATTTATGTAATATAAACCAAGGACATATGTATTGTATTGTAATCTGAACTTGCTTCCACTGAAACTCTCGAACTTGTAATATTATGCATTCAGTAATGTAACTTTGTAAATGATGAATGTTCATGTGTGAATGCTATGTATGGTTACTTTGTTAATCATCTCCCGAGACGATCTTGTACACTACTTTTCAGAGTAGGGTTGTCATAGCTGGTATCAGAGCCATCTTGGGATAAGCTACACACAAATGAACATTTTAAAATGTAAACAAGCCCTTTTTATGCCTTACGGTGAGGTACGAACTAGTAGTGCCCATATAAGAGTCTTGTAGGTGGCAAAGCTAACCCTGGGTTATGTTTGTTTAAATTACTTGCAACTACGGATTCTTCAACGAAGGTATGTCATTTTGCATGGATCGGTTGCGCTGTAAATACCTGGGCTTTGATTGATGCGCGGACCGAATGCGTTTAAATGTCGGCTGCCTTCCGGGTGGGCAAATACCTGGGTATAAAACTGTCATTGTTATTTTGGCTTGTTTCTTTTGAATTTGATGTATTGTTTCTGAAATGGATCTCTTATAGGTGCACTAACCCCGTGTAGATCATTAGACAAATGTGCGAGAGGTGTGTGTGCCACCGAAAGGATCGATCTATATATTCGGTCAAATTTTCTTGTTGTGAGGATGTAGGGAACCGTCATATTGAGCATTTGCATTCATGCATACCATATGCATTCAATCTTACCAAATTATGTAAAAAGGTCACTAATATTGTAAACATGTGAAATGCCCATGTTTTGGACAATTTGGAATACTTACGGCATCTAAACCAAAAACTTGAACTCAACCGCTAAGAACCCAATCTTGCCAGAAAAGTAAGTTTCACTAAAACAAGCATAACTTCCTCAATTTTAATTCAATGAAGGTGAATAAGTACTCGTTGGAAAGCTGAGGTTTTGATATACAAGTTTTTTTAGGAAGTTTTTCCTAGAAAAATATGGAACTGGGTCGAATTTTGCAAAAATAGTAACCTTTTCTGGAAGTTCAGAAATTGCTTCATTTCTATCCCCTATCTTTGGACGATCATAACTTCCAGAGGCTTTATCGGATGGATATGTGGGAATATGCGTTGGAAATATGATGAAATTCTCTACAACTTTTGTAAGATACAAAAATTTTAATTATGTCCTGAAGCTAGGTGTTTTTGCTCATTTCTACGGGTTACTCCGTCAACCGCAGGAATTGTCGTTACCGATTGTTAAACGGATCAGAAACCTTGTATCTTTTCTTTTACCAATCATTCCTTATGCTAATTTGAGCATGTATGCTTAGTGGGATATTAAGTTTTGACTCACCCTTGCAAAACTTTATCCCAGCAGATGGATGTTGGCAAACTCATGAAGGACCCCGAGTACCTTGCCGCCCGCATTCTCGAGTTGGAACGAGAGCGCGAAGCTCTGCAGTCCACACTTGTTACCCGTGATGCCCAGCTTGCGAAGCGTGACGCTAAGATTGCAGATCTTGGGGACAAGCTGCACACTAGCGAGTTGGAGCGGGCCAAAATTTTGAGCAACTCCATGATGCTCAGCTCATCATCGAGGGCGATGCAAGCGATCAGTTGCAGGAGCAACTGAACTAACGCAATGCCCAGCTCACCGCTGCCCAAGAGGAGATTTACTCTCTTCGTGGTCAGGTCACCGCTCTCTTGGAGGAGCGAAGTGAGCTACAGGCTCAGTGCAAAGAAGCTCAAGATGCGCGTGATGTCATGGAAGGGAACCTCAATGATGCTCATGCCATCATCGCGCAGCAAGAGCAGCTCATTGGGCATCTCCAAGCTGTTAATGGCCAGCTGAATGCCATCCTTAACGATCAGCCACCCATTCCACTCGCAGTGATTCCTCCCGATGATGCTGATTTGAGTGAGAACGGTGATTCCGGCATTGACTATGAAGCACCCCCTGGACCGGGTGATATGGACGTGGAGTCCGATGGTGGTAGCCACGCCGAATGACTGAGTATTAGTACGTGTGTAGGGTGAAAATCTCGTGAGACACCGTGCTTGTATGTGGATAGTGTTAGTAATGCTAAGTGTAGTGTAACCTAAGCTCTCCGAGATCGTGTGGTGTCATGTTCCGAGTGATGTAACCTAACACTTGCCATGTATCAAAAGTTGCATCACATGTATCTATGGTTTTTATCATAAGTATGTTGCCTATGGTGTGGGAAAAATATGGAATTGCAGTTATATCTTATGTCCGCACCGTTTACTTGTCAGCATTTCCATTTATGAACAATCTGAAATTTTATTTTGTCATCATGTCATAGCCTTGTTATCAAATTGTCTCATGTGATGATTGGGCTAACATGCTTGTTCATATGGCAGATGGTGCAAACTCGTCGTGGTGGAGAACACATCGGTGATGCTCCCAGCGCCTCAAACATCGGTGGAAACGGGCCGCCGCCCAACGCGCCACCCATGACGGCTATGGAGCAGCTCATCCATAACCAGAATGAGATGTTCCGCATGTTCATGGAGAACATGAACCGCCAAGGAGCTACCAGACCACCACCGTTGCAGCCTCGTGAATCCTCCTACAGCGACTTCTGGGCGACCGATCCGCCCACCTTCGGAGAAGCCGATGATCCGCTGGAAGCGGATAACTTTATTTGAACTTTGGAGACGAAGTTCGCTCTCCTCCACTGCACCAAAGAGCAGAAGCCTCTCTTCGCCGCGCAGCAGCTCCGTGGCTCTGCCAGTGCTTGGTGGGCCAGTTTCATCGCCGCTCTCGCCGCTGGTCGCCAAGTCACATGAGCGGAATTCTGCATAGCATTCCGTGCACACCACATCCCCGCTGGACTCATGAAGCGCAAGTTGCAGGAGTTCCTCAACTTGAAGCAAGGCTCTGGAACCGTGCAAGAGTATGCACGGAAATTCAACTACTTGGCTCAGTACGAGTCGTATCACGCTGATACGGACGAGAAGAAGAAGGATTGTTTTCGTTTAGGTCTTACCCCGAAGTTGCAAAACCGCTTGGCACAAGTCACCGCCGGCACATTCAACGATTTGATGAGTGTCGCCATCGTGCAAGAAGACGCCATCCGTGCCAACTAGGAAGACAAGAAGAGGAAACGTGCTATGGGAAGCTCATCCGGCTCCGCACCGCCCAAGTACAAGCTAGCAATCACCTCCCCGACCAGACAGAAATTCCGGGCTGCGGTACCGTCGGGAGGAGGACCTCATCCGTCCTTCTCACAACAGCACTCTCGATTCCATGGAGGCAACCAGCAGAAATCTTCTGGTTCTCGCCCTCCGTAGCAGAGTAATCAAGTGGTGAAGACCAACTCCTCGCAGCCATGTTACAACTGCGGCCGAACCGGTCATTTTGCCAAGGAGTGTCGGTTCCCGAAGTGCAACCTGAGCAACAACAACAACTCCAACACTTCCGGGAACAACAACAACAACAACCACAGCAGCAGCAACAACAATGGCAGCAATGGAAGTCGTCCCCAGTCTTCTACCCCCACGCACAAGAATGGCCGAGTCAACTATACCATGGTCGAAGAGACCTAAGTTGGAGAACCCGTTCTCGCGGGTACGTTCTCGATCAACCAACATGCTGCCATGGTTCTTTATTATTTAGGAGCAACACATGATTTTATTAGTCAAGCATGTGTGAATCATTTGAAAATCACCCCCACCACTATGGCAACACCATACATCATTACATCTCCCGGTGGAAAAATAAGGGCTCATCTTGAGTTAAGAAAAGTGCCATTTAAGTTAGCAAGCAACGTATACCCCACTCTCCTAATCATCTTAGATGGCCAAAGCATCGATATAATTCTTGGTATGAAATGGATGACTAGTCATAAAGCCGTATTGCACATTGAGAACCGAGAAATCCATTTGAACTCACCCTTACATGGCCCATCTATCCTCCGATTGCCATATCCCAAGTTGTCCACTTCTCAAGTGTGTCATGTTGAAGGAAAAGGGCTAGAAAATATTCCGGTGGTATGTGAATTCCCCGATGTATTTCCGGATGATTTGCCGGGAATGCCTCCGGACAGGAATGTCAAATTTAAGATTGAACTCATACCCGTACAGAGCCTATCTCTCGTAGGCTGTACAAAATGGCTCCTAATGAGTTAGCGGAACTGAAAGAGCAATTGCAAGAGCTTATGGACAAGGGTTACATCTGACCAAGTTCATCTCCCTTGGGTTGACCCGCTCTCTTTGTGAAGAAGAAAGGCAAGACCATACGCCTATGTGTTGACTATAGGCCGTTGAATGCCGTAACCATCAAGAACAAGTACCCTCTACCTCGAATCGATATTCTATTTGATCAACTAGTGGGTGCTAAAGTCTTCTCCAAGATTGATCTCTGATCCGGTTATCATCAAATAAAGATCCGAGCCGAAGATATTCTGAAAATAGCTTTCTCCACTTGTTATGGTCTTTCCGAATATCTTGTCATGTCCTTTGGTCTCACCAATGCTCCAGCCCACTTCATGTATTTGATGAATTCCGTGTTCATGCCCGAGTTGGATAAGTTTGTGGTTGTGTTCATTGATGACATCCTTATCTACTCCAAGTCCGAGGAAGAACACGTCGAACATCTCCGCATTGTTCTACAACGACTCCAAGATCATCAACTTTATGCCAAGTTTAGCAAATGCGAATTTTCACTAAAGCAAGTTCCATTCTTGGGTCACATCATATCAGCAGAAGGAGTAGCCGTTGATCCTAGCAAAGTAGAGGATGTGCTGAATTGGAAAGCTCCAAAATCGGTCAAGCAAATTCGCAGTTTCCTTGGTCTTGCCGGTTATTATCGAAAATTCATTCCCAACTTCTCAAGCATTGCCAAGCCTATGACCAAGTTGCTGGAAAAGGATGCTAAGTTCAAGTGGAGTAGTGCATGTGAAGAAGCTTTTTAGTCGCTCAAGAAGCATTTGACAACCGCTCTGGTATTGGCTCAACCCGATATCACCAAACCGTTCAATGTTTATTGCGACGCCTCCGGCACCGGATTGGGTGGTGTGCTTATGCAAGAAGGCCGTGTCGTTGCCTATGCCTCACGACAGCTCCGAAAGCATGAGTAAAATTATCCCACTCATGATTTGGAATTTGCCTCCATTGTCCAAGCCTTAAAAAACCTGGCGCCACTACTTGCTCGGTAATCTTGTTAATCTCTACACCGATCATAAAAGTCTCAAATATATCTTCACTCAACAAGAACTAAACATGAGGCAGCGTAGATGGTTAGAATTGATCACGCAATCGTTTGCTCTATGGAAGCTCGCCCAATTTCAGATTCTAGTGAACCAAGTCTTCGTGTCATTCCCTATGGATCCTTGTATAATTTGGCTCTTATTCCTACCCTTCGGGAAGAAATCGTGGAAGCACAAAAGAAGGACAAGGGAATGGAGTATATCCGCCAGAAGATAGGGAAAAAGGAAGCTACATGTTTCCGACAGGATGAAGGTGGAGTGCTATGGTTCAACAATCGTCTTGTTGTTCTGAAGAACGAGGAACTAAGAAAGAAAATTTTGGATGAGGCTCACTTGTCCAAATACTCCATACACCCGGGCAGCAACAAGATGTATCACGGATTAAGAGAAAAGTTTTGGTGGACGCGCATGAAATGAGAGGTTGCTCGTTATGTCTCCGAATGTGATACGTGCCAACATGTGAAGACCGATCACTTGAGAACAACCGGTCTTTTGCACCCATTGAAAATCCCCGTGTGGAAATGGGAGGACATTGCTATGGATTTTATCGTTGGATTACCCCTCACACCCAAGAAGCATGATTCAAAACGGGTTATTGTGGATAGGTTGACCAAATCTGCTCACTTTATTCCCGTCCATACAACCTACTCTACCAAGCAGTATGCCGAGCTCTACATCATCTGAGTCCTATGTTTGCACGGTGTGCCCAAGATGATCATCTCTGATCGAGGTCCCCAGTTTATTGCTCATTTTTGGGAGCAACTACATGCTTGTCTTGGCACCACTCTTATCCGAAGTTCCGCTTATCATCCGCAAATGGATGGTCAAATCGAGAGACTAAATCAATATTTAGAGGACCTATTGAGAGCCTGTGTTCTGGACAATCGTGGAAATTGGGAATCTTGTCTCCCGTTCACCGAATTCTCCTACAACAACAGCTACCAAGAGAGTTCGGGAATGTTACCATTTGAAGCCTTGTATGGTCACTCGTGTCGAACCCCGCTGAACTGGTCGGAATCGGGAGAAAGAATTACCTTTGGTCCAGATCTGGTCACACAAGCCGAAGAGAAAGTGCGGCAAATCCAAACTAACATGAAGGTCGCACAATCCCGTCAAATAAGTTATTCTAACAAAAGAAGACGTCCATTGGAGTTTGAAAAAGGAGATCATGTCTATCTTCGGGTTTCTCCCAACAAAGGTGGACCTCGCTTTGGAATCAAGGGAAAATTAGCACCCTGCTATATCGGACCTTTTCCGATCACGGAAAAGCATAGCGCCGTTGCTTATCGGTTGCAGCTACCAGAAACTCTCGAGTGGGTGCACAATGTCTTCCATGTATCCCAACTCAAGAAGTGTTTAAAGCCTCCGATCGACATGGTTATCTCCGACATCGAACAATTGGAAGAAGACCTCTCCTACCCCGAATACCCCATCCGAAACATTGATCAAAAAGACCGGGTAACACGCAGCCGCACTATCACCTTCTACAAAGTGCAATGGAGTAACCATACCGAAGACGAAGCTACATGGGAACAAGAAGAGTTTCTGAAAACCAATTTGCCAGAATTTTTGGCTTCGCAAATACGGTAACCGCCCACGCCCCCTCCCTTTTATTCATCCATTTGCAAATCTCAGGGCGAGATTTCTTTTAAGGGGGGTGTGCTGTGACATCCCATGTCACAAAATGGTAATTAACTAAACCTAATACTAATTAAGGGCTAATTAAAAAATAGAATTAATTAAGGTGCCAAAGAATAAGGGAGGAAATTAGTTAATTAAATCCAGAAATATCCAAATGAGAGCCATTCTAAAACATCACAAAAACCCATGGAAGTGCACCAATGTTTTTGCATATTCTGGATGGCCATATCAAAATGGAATTTTGAGAATTTTACCAGAATTTTTGGTAATTACTTAATGCCTTAAAAATTCTCCAAAGATAGATAAAAGCACTTTCTATTTTGAAATTTTCAAAATTTATCTAAGCTGAATTAGATCATGCCCCCAAAATCAACGTTGGAGAGTATGATCTCCTGAACCTGCACAAAAATCTGCTCGAAGTTTGGAGCACTGGAACCTAGCCAATTAGTGCAGAACCCGAGCCCTATTCAAAGTCAAGAAGTCAATTCTCCTTCTTTTTCCCTGGCCACTCCTAGCTCGACACCGACGTGTACCACCGCCGCTGTGCACCACTGTCGATCACTGCAGCTCCCCATGCCGCCCAATGCAGCCACTGCTCCACCGACCTTCACTATGCCGCTGGTTAGCATGGTACCCCCCCCCCCCCCCCCCCCCGCCCACACCGGCGAGCCACTCCCCGGATGCCAGCTCGTCGCCCAGCTCTCGCCCTCTCTGCTCTCACCTGCCGAACGGCACAAGGCAACATAGCTCCCCCCCCCCCCCCCCCCCCCGCATCACTTCTCTCCCTCTCAGCTCACAAGTGCTCCACTCATCCCCCTAGAGCCCTCGCGAAGACCAAGCGCAGCTCCCTCTTCTCTCTCCGGCGAACCCGAGCCCAGAGCTCTGTTTTTCCCCGCCATGGTCGCCGCCGCGCCCAGCTCTACCTAGGCAGCTCTCTCTCCTCTCTTTCTTTCGCAAATTGACACGCCAAGGAACCCTCTCGTAGCCCCCTGACCTTCTCCCTCCCTCGTGCAGAGACCTTGCCGGATTTTGGGAAGAAACGAGTGCCGCCGCGCTGAAATCTTCCACCCCGCCGACGAGAACCTCCCTCCGGCCATCCCAGTCGTCTTCTTCCTCGACGCCAGTCATGTGCGAACCAAGGTGAAGCTCACTGACCGAACCCCAACCCTTCTCGACCTCTGTGCATGGCATGCGAAGCCACCCCTGCCTCCAACGCCGCCGCCGACACCGCTCCGGTCACCGCCATCGGTCGGTGACCCCCTAGGGTTGCTCGCCGTCGAGTGCACGGCTGAACGGTGTCGGTCCCAAGTGACCTCCCCCACAGCAACGCGCCACATCGAGCGCTCTGGCGAGCCTCGGCCGCGCGCCGGCAAGCCCGCCCAGCTCGCGCGCGTAGTTTAATTGCCTGTGGCAATTTTGTAATTAGTAGTGAACTAAGCTTTAAACTTCAAAATTCAATAACTCGAAATATAAAAGCCCTAAAATTGTCAAACCAATTTTTTTCAACTCCTAAAATCCCCCTTTACCAGAAAAGTAAGTTGAGGACCAGGGTTATGTAGTACAAAAATATATTTAAATCCCTAAATTTACAACCCTAATTAGCTTAATAAATTCATAAGTAAATATATATAAGTGGTAAATTCATGCAACTTGTTCAGTGATCATCTCTTGGCATATGTAAACTTTCTATAAAAGCACATTTCCATTTTTATCCATATTTTTATTATTATTGCATAATCTTTATTTTTAGTAAATGAATTTATATAAATTATCTACTAGGGATCTATTTCTGAAATTTGGTATTCATGTTCCTTATGTAATTGTACATCACTATAAAATTCCATGTAAAGTTTTGAGCACCATCAGTATGCTTTTTGTTGTTGAATTGATAACATAATAATTAGCCTATGAAATTTCATATGAACATTTCCTCATATCTACATTTAGTTAAAGATAGGAATAAATTCAGCAATTGTACTGTGCATACAAAAATGTTAATCTTAACTTGCAGTAGAGTTCTCATTCTCCATTATGTGCTCATGGTTCCTAATTAGTTATATGTACCTAGAGCTAGTTATGTAATTCAACTTTGTTCATCTCATATATATTGCTAGTCACTTGCATATTGCCACTTTAACTAAATTGCTTGAAATAACACTTTCTGAAGATTAGGTCTAGGTACTACATTTTCATGTCACCATCACCATGTAATGCCATGTAATCCTCATCTATGCCATGCTCATGGTTAGAGTAGACATACACTAAGTTTTCGATAAATGAAAATCATACTCTTTTAATTAGAAGTTTGCCCCCTTCAATTAAGTGGTTGCCATGTCATACATATGTGGGCATGCACATTCATGCCTGAGTATCAATTTCATTAACTTTGTTTGTTGAGTAACTGCCATGAATCATCATGCCATTCATCTCATCTTTAATTAAGGAACTCCGTCAACCCTTATGTATTCCTTCGTATTTATGCATGTTCATTTCATATAGGGACCGAGACCAAGGAGATCACACCGGAATAGCCGGAATCTGAAGTGAACTTTGGTGAAGCCACTAACTACGATCACTCCCAAGGCAAGCCCCGGTGCATACCCAATTAATTTTTGAGTCCTTTTTACTTTGTCACAAGCTAGGAATGTTGTATTGTGTATTAAGTGTAGGACTTGAATGGAACCCACTTGCATACCCCAGCAAATGACCTATAATTAGTTTATGATAGTAAGCTTTTCCGTTAGCGAATGCTATGCTTAAGCTAGGGTGGAGTCAACAGTAGGTTATGGATTCAACTATGGTCCACATGATTAATGAACTTGATAAAATGGAGCACCTATCGTTGCAACTCCGCGGATAAGTATTGAACCGTACCAAGTACATACCTTTGTATGGGAATTGGTAGACCTAGTAACTTGTGCGTCGTATCGTCGGACGGCAATACTCATCAATCTAGAGGTGATGTGAACAGCACGGTGGTTGCACGGGTTTAAGGACCACTGGAGAGTGCATGGGTTAAGTCTCGGATATGAAGTACTGCATCGCGGGGAGGACGTGTACTCAGGATCGATGGCCTCGGATCGACTTTATAGCAATCTTGTGAACGGTGGCCAAACATGTTCTTAAGTGATGCGTATGTCGTGTATTTGGGTTTTCTCCTACAGGATGTAAATTAATTAAAATTGCCGTCCCTCGCGGTTATGAGTACCTCTTGTTCGAGCAGCGGCAATGATATGTTAAGTAGTAAAGTTGTGGTTATGTTTCTGAAATTTACTTATGCTATGGCTAAATATTGCTATGATGTATTGCTCTTTACTTATGTTCAAGTTTTAGCAGCTAGCTAGACTCACCGTAGCTATTTTCTGCAAGAAGCAAAGTAAAATCTTGATTAAGGAAATGAAAGTGCAGCATAGGACTAATAGGAGCTTTTTATGCAATTATCAAATAAACCCAGTCAGCCCCCTGCATACTAGGAGTCGGTTTTAGTAAACCTTTTGATGAGTAAGTCTTGTGGAGTATGTTAGATACTCAGGCTTTACGATGATATTGTTTTTCAGGTTTCCCTCAAGCTACTTATTGTGATTGCTGTAATAAGGTGGTTTGGGAAGGTGAGGAGCCTCAGAATTGGACCATTGAATTGGTCCCTAGCTCTCCTAACCGTGATGAGTGAGCCATTGCCATAGGGCTGGCATGGTTCACGTAGGTGATCGACGTCGTGTTTTGTCACTTTATCGCTTCCGCATATTTATGTAATATAAACCAAGGACATATGTATTGTATTGTAATTTGAACTTGCTTCCGCTGAAACTCTCGAACTTGTAATATTATGCATTTAGTAATGTAACTTTGTAAATGATGAATGTTCATGTGTGAATGTTGTGTATGGTTACTTCATTAACCATCTCCCGAGATGATCCTGTATGACATACTCTACTTTTCGGAGTAGGGTTGTCACACCAGGCACGCCCACAAGCCCTCCATGGATCTCAAGGGTTCAGTGACTATGACACATGCGTCATATCACCATTCACCATATAATTGCCATGTACTGGACTTATCACCATGCGCACCACAACCAACTCCTGAGTCCGCTCCTACTTCGTCGGGTGGCACTTCCTTGCTGCATAACCCAGGTTTCGCATTAGTCCTTCCCAGATAGGTTTTGTGGTCATAAAGAGTATCACCAAGTTGATGTCTCATGAGCCGATCCTTATGTGGTAGGGCGAGCACTCGTCCACGATAGGTGGACCTACATTGAAGACACCATCACCAAGTATTATGCACCAGTACTAAGGAGTCTCGCCCACGACCATGTCTATCCCACCCATCTTCACCTTAAACACAATTGATCCACTACCCACCCACATACGCACGCCACCAAACACATTTTCACACATTTTGCAAATCTTGGTAGTGTAAGAGTATGGTGATTATCATCACAGATCCTAAGCATATACTAGCAAGGATGGTGCCATCGTTGGCAATGCTAACGTCGACTTCCTAGGTTGATCAAGGTAGTGGGATAACAAGTATGGCCAATCAAGGATCTAACATTCATATCTTATATAGGCGATAAGAACGCTAGTTTTCACACAAGTGGGCTTTAACTAAACAATCATGAAAATATCAAGGAATAATGCATATAAGAAGTAGGCTCTAAGTTGGTTGCATTTTGAAATAATAGGAGCAATCATGATCAAGGAATAGATAGAGCTTATCTCTTAACACGTCCTCCAAGTCTTCCTCGTAGTCCAGGTCCTCGGGGTCCTGCTCCTGGTTCTCTTCGTCTGCAAACTGTAAACTACGCGTAAGCTATCACGACATAAAATGACACAAAAATCAAGAGAAAACCAAATGAGGAGAAAACCAAATGTGGAGGGGCTAGGTAAAGGGTTTCATGGGCTAAGGTTCGAGACAACGATTCCAACGGCACAAGAATCACTCGAATCAGAGTTACGGTTTGAAAACTAGGGCTTCCGGAAGGTCTATGGATATTTTTGTAATTACTAGAAGGTTCTAGGGACCTATTTGTAAATATGGAAAATATTAGGGGCTTGTTGAAAAATTACAGGGGCTAAAATATAATTACAAAAAAGTTGGGGTACTTTTCTATAAAAATATCAGGCTAAAATAGAAATAAGATAAAGTTTAGGGGGCTAAGTGCAAAACAACAAGGTTCCTGGGATTTTTAGGGTTTACTGGAATTATATTTTCTAATGGAAATCCTACGGAATATGTCTACGGCTCTATGGACCGGGTGTACGGGGGATCGGCATATGGGCTAGGGAGCCGTAGGCTGTCGGTTAGCAGATCTACGACTCAGATTTAAATAGACGAAGGGGTACGCTACCTTCTAATCTCGGGCGTCGATCGAGATCGGATAGCTGAGGACACAGTTAGCGGCTGCATGCAGTGGCTGGAGATGGGCGAGGCAGCGGCACCATGGCTGGTAGCTCCACCGCTCGCCGTAGGGTGCTCGGGTGGCTCAAGCTTGACGGGGTCAGGTCTAAATGGGTACCACGGAGGTGCCGCGTCCACTGAGGGCGATCGCGTGGTAAGGGAAGGGCCAGAGCAGGTTTTTGGCTGAGGGGCTGGCTCGGGTGTTGCGATCGGGGTAGAAGGGGGAGAAATGGGGTAGACACTTGCCTGGGGTAGCTATGAGCGGCGGTGAGGTGTTTGCAGTGATGAGTGACCCTATTTATAGGCGGAGCAGCGTGGAAGGCGATGAGGTGGCGAGGAAAATATGGCATCAACGTTTTGCTCGTGTGGCTGGAGCAGCGAGGCGAGGCGACTGGTCGTGGTGCAAGTTAAGGCGATGAGACGGCTCATTGTGCGCGTGGCTAAGGGCAAGACGATAGGGCATGGAGGCTGTGCGGCGGTGCTGTGTTCGTGTTGCATGCGGTTTAGGGTGATGGGTGACCCGTCCCTGGTTGCGTCGCTACGGGCGGCGACAGGCGGCGGGGCTAGTGGAGTGAAGGCGTGACGTTGTGCCTGTCATTGGGAAAGTGGGAACGGTGGCGGGTGTCGGTGCGTTGGCCAGAACGATGGTGACAACGTCGGGAGGAAGAAGGGAGGAAGGAGTGAGCGCGGGAAAGGTGGCTGGGCCGCGAGCGGGGAAGTGGGCCGAGGGAACGAGCGATGACCCGAGCGAGCACGCGCGACGAAGGGCAGGCCGAGGTGTTGGGCTGCGTGGGAGAAGAGAGAGAGGGAGAGGTTGGGCCGAGAGAGAGAAAGGGAGGGGAGTGGCCCGCTAAGAGGGTTTTGGCTTTTCTATTTTCTTTTCTGGTTTTCCCTCAAACCAAAATCAAACAACCACCACATCAAGAACCTAAATACCAAATCCAAGGAAATAAGATGAAAGAAATCAGGCACTTGTCCTGTTCCCAAATTTTACAATTTGAAATTGTTTGTTCCTAAGTTTTAATCAAGATTTGTTTTCTTCTTTCTACTTAAAAAAATATTTTTTCTCCAAAATAAATAAAATGATTTATGAGATATGTTTTAAATGGCCAGAATTTAGGGCCTCATAGAACATAAGAATGGATCCCTTTTTATAGGGGGGAAATTCTAGTGCAAATAGAATATTCAATGCAATGGTGCAAACATAAACTCCTTATCATCGGAATCGTGATCCAACAGCCTACAACTCTCCCTCTATTCTACAAACAGATTTAGAGAACACCACCTAGAAAAAACCCACCTTTCACAAATACACCCTGGACGGGTCTTCTTCCTCCTCTAGTCCTCCCTCTGTTCCTCTCTCTCCTCACGTTCTTGACCAGAAAGTGGCCGACACATTAGGGTGGCTGGTACCTAGGGTTCCTCATTCTCCTTCCCCTGGACACAGCCGTGCTCGTCGGGTTGGTGTTGCGTGCCGCCTCTCTCCGCTCATGTCTGTCTTGATTTCTTGAATCCGTTAATGGTCTCCGTTAATGTGTGTGTGAGTGTGTCCAAGTAGTCTGATCATCGCTGGTTTGTTGCCGAGATGTTAAATCCAGAGAAAGGAGAAGAAGGAATCCTAGATACCAGCCACCCCAATGTGTCGGCCACCTATTTCTGATTTTCTAGTCAAGAACGAGAGAGAGGAACAGAGGGAGGAGGAAGAAGACCGGTCCAGGGATGTATTTGTCTAACGTGGGATTTTTTCTAGGGGGGGTTCTGTAAATCAGTTTAAGTGGAATAGAGGAAGAGTTGTAGGCTCAATGATCAGTAGTTCCTGTTTGCATCATTGCATTACATTTGCACTAGAATTTTCCCCTTTTATAGCGCCGTATGTACGCTTGTTAAAATCATTAGGAACCTGAAATGATGTTCTAAAGCAGTAATCCACAGTTGTGTTATTGTACAAAATGATGATCATGCTCATCTTTTTTTATCCTTCCTATTATGCAAGAGGATGCAAACATATCATTTGTGCCGATGGTTTCTAAATGCTACTTTTCAGTCCTAATTATTATATTATTCAAGGAAAACAAGAAACATCGATCGATCAGCAGAAATCAGTAGTCATCTTTTATTTATTTAGTATTGTTTTAACGGTTCCATTTCATGTGTCCAAGATTGAGTTGGTTGGTCCTTGTGTTTTTTTTGTAAAATAGCAGGAGCAAGCCCTACTGTTGCTAATATTAAATTTTTTGAAGAAAAGTAATGTACAATAAGTAGCTAGGGCTACAAAATCAAAAGAAAAGTAATATATCTCTAGCTATTTTATCTCTAACGAATACATATAGCAAGAACAATGGTATGTGATTTTTCGGTCTTGGTACTGTTAGTTCGAAGACCACTCTCGCTATACCTCTTGATCACGGAACATTTCATATGATGCATGTAGAGGTACTTTATATATAGACGGCTTTAGTGTTTTGATTGAACTCAAACATGTATTGGATTTGTGTATGAGCTGTACTTCTCGAGCTTATTTTGTTCCCTTCTTAATCCGTTGCTCTGGCCCACACTAATCATCCAAGTTTGAGTGATCAGTTTACTATCAAAATGGATAATTCCTAAATATAGGTAAAATAGCAAGAGATTTTTGTCAAATTTATAAAATTTGTTTAACAATTGAACCTTTCACGCTACAGTTTTGATGTATACAGTCATATACATGCAATCAGTTTGATGTATCACCATTTTTATTTTGTTCTGTACTTCTGATTTTTTTTTTCAGGATGATCACTCAAGCTAAGTGGAAAAGGTCCATTGTTATTTAGATGTCAGGAGGTGAAAAATGAATCCACTTGGGTTTGATTATTAACGTAACCTCATATGTTTTAAATTGTTATCTACAAAAAAGACACACTACTTTAACATGACATCTAAAGTCCTACGTGGTTGTCTATTTTAACTTCTCTATTCATTTGTAGACCATGAGGAGTATCTTAAATAAAATTAATGAGGTTTCAAATTTAGAGTAACTCTATGCTTGACATGGCTCTTATTCAGTGGCTGTAGTTTTCTTGCTAAATTTTAATGGAATAGGATATTATGAAGAGACGGTATATGAAAAAAAAAAAGCTTGTAAGAATGTTAAGAGTTATCAAATAATGGAATGTGAGAGGCTCCTATCACTTTTCAGATCAATTAATGTTCTTAAAAGTCATTATTGTTTTTACGAATAATTAATATTAACGTTAATAGACATCCCCTAAGTAATAGGACATGGTATTTCAGTTTTTAAAAAGTTGCGGTTATATCTTACAAGGTTATTCAATATGGCTTGTTTGTTGTTTTTAACTTAAATTAGTTTTCTCCTACACACCAATTGACACACCATGTCCCATTGTTACAGCTCATGGAACAAATCAACATAAACTTTCCCTACCGTGGAGAAATTATAAAATCTTATTGTTTTCCATCACCGAGTTGTTTGAATTGTTAGTTTTACAAAGATTGTATCATGATAATAACTTGCAATGTAATCCAAGTTTTTAACATTGTTTGCATGCGACCATAGTAACGGACCCAAAACAATACACCAGCTTTCTAGCACGTAAAGGGCATTTTTACTTCTTTCCTTTTGTTCTATATCCTCCAATAAAACGTCACATCTTACATTGTTTTTTTTATTTATCAAAATTGACTTTTTTCACGTATAGGAGGACTAGTCATGATATCAGAGTAAAATTCATCTAAATTATATATTTATCATACCTCTTTATAGCTTATAGCAACGTAGGCACGTAGCGACATTCAACTAGTAATTAGAAGTCTGTTTTCGCTGGGGGCAAACGGAAAGCGGACTCGAATGAACCAGACCAGAGCCACCTCAGCATCCGGGTTCCAGACAAAGCACAGACCCATCCTCCCCTGTCTCCTCCCCTCCTCAGTCCTCGTCGCCAACTCGCCATCGTCTAGGGAGAGGCCGGGCGGGAGAGAGGCAAGGCGAAGCGCAGCGATGGGGTTCATCTCGTTCGTCGGGCGGGTGCTCTTCGCCTCCCTCTTCCTCCTATCGGCCTACCAAGAGTACGCGCCCTCGTCCTCCTCTTCCCTCAGATCCCCATGTCCTCTCACCCGTGCCGGTGTATTTATTGCTTCAATCTATTCAACCATTTCTTTGGCCGGCGGCGGCCTCTCCGATCTGGCCCTGACGATTCAGGTCTTGGCTGTTTGGATCCAAAGTTTCGTGCTGCGTTGGGGTGAGGTTAGCGCGCGGTGAGATCCGACCCCGGCGTTATTGAATCCTGATGCGCTAGAGGGGCGTGTAGGGTTTGTTGTCTTAAACTGGCAGTGGATCGTGCGAGTGGAAGGGAGAGAGGAAAGCCGGCATGGATCGGGATCGGATCGGATCAGATGCCGGCATGTTCTTCAAAATTCACTGCCTTGCCGACAGTTCACTTTATGTTAACCCCCTGATCCCATCCCATCTAATCTGATTCTCTCTTGTACGCCTCACTGACGTGGTGTTGTGTTGACTGTGATGTGTGTCGTGCTGTTTGTGCGACATTTCAGCAGATATACCTAGAAATGGGCTGGGCTTGTGGTGCTACAGGGTGCAGTCATCGTGTTATCGACAAATAGAGCCTAAGCCTTCATCTCATTCGACTGCTCTTGTGATAGTTCGTGCTGGTATTAATACATGGAACCTTCAACCGATCTCCATTTCCTACAGCTCCTATAATGTGGTGCATCTTTGCAACACATAGGTGCAAAAATGATATGAGTTGCTGTCAGTATTGAGGCAACCGTGTAATTGAAAACTGGTTCAGTTGAGAGACATTCATTTGCTCTTTGGCACAAATTGTATTACCGTAAATTTAGTGGGTTGGTTGACTTGGGTCACACGTTTCAATTTCTTGGTTACACAAGCAATGTTTTCCTTTCATCTTGCCTCAGAAAAAAGAAATACCTTCACCTTGGTTGCATGGTTTGGTTCTAGATTAACGTGCTATCAAAACTTATAGATTAATGTGTCATCAGGAGGAACTTAATTGACCAACTTAATAGGCAGGATTCACCTTTAGTCTGAATGTGAACCAATGTATGTACATTATTAGGTTTATTCTCTACCAATATATGCACAAAATGCTTTATCTTGATCTGTTAAATGATTTTTTTTTAAAATTATACATTCAGGTTCATCGAATTTGGAAACGATGGAGGGCCAGCAGCAAAGGCCTTGAAACCAAAATTCAATCTCTTCGTCAAGCAAGTTTCAAAGAATACAGGATTGATGCTGCCACATATTGATGTAAGAATAACTATTTTACCCTCACATTCTACCGTTGTCTTTCATATTCCATTCTGCCTGATTTTACTTCATTTGTTTGCAGATAAAAACTGTCATTGCTGCTACAATGTTTCTTAAAGGCTTTGGTGGTCTTCTGTTTATCCTCAGCAGCTCGTTCGGAGCAATCCTACTGGTGAGCACTGAGCAACGGAATACTATTCTTATGTTGGCACTGTGCTTTTAAGATTTATAGTGCCGTGTCCTTTGAAAATTTTAGCTTTTAGTAAATTGTTATCGTGTAGTGTGTGTTACTTCAAAAGTATCTGTTTCACTTGGTACTTTTAGCGTCGTTGGTGTTTTAGCATCTAGGATATAGTGTTGTACATTAGCTGTTGCAAGATCCTGTTAGCAAGCGAAAGGGCCTTTAGCCTACTGGGTAAGGTGCCTAACTAGCAACCCCCGGGAACCCGATTTGGTTTCCAGAGGTAGTGAGTGAAATACCTTTCTTGGATAGGCTCCAGTTGAGCCCTTAGTTGTGAAATACCGTGGGGGTGGTCTTTCCCCCACCGGTCGATTTTCTTTTTCAGATCCTGTTAGCAAGATTTTTATTGTGTGGGACATATCCTTTGGCCGCACAACAAGCAGCATGAGATGACACTGGCCCAAAAACATTTGTTTACCATTAGCTTTTGGCAGTTAGATAAGGACTGGTTGTTAGGCTAAATATATTATTAGTTTGCTCTGTTCTCCCGGCGAGGAGGTGCCAAGCTTCGCCATCCTGTTGAGCATATAGCTAGCCAATTCCCAAAAGCACAAGTCTTAGCATTTGGAAATCATAGTCTCAATCAAAATGTTCATGATTGACTGCATAGATTGGCGACATATTGCTATTGTAGTTGATCCACCTAACAAATCCATAAGTTTGAGAGTTTTGGGTGTGTGTGACAAACTAATGCAACCTTTATTATATAAATCTCGAGTCATTCTTACAACTCCTTGGAACAGAAATCCTTGTTAAATATATCTTTCTAAATATCCATATAGCTTGTTTTTATTCTGATGATTAAATTATCATATATATCTATTATTTGGTCTGAAGCATTTCTAGTATTCATCATTCATTTGTTGCATTGCAAAACTTTAAAGTTGTTCATCTGTGCAGCTGATTTACTTGGTGTTTATAACCCCTATCGTGTATGACTTCTACAACTACGAAATGGAGTCAACACAATTTGTCCAGCTGTTTTTCAAGTTCTCTCAGGTCTGTCAGTTTGCTGTGTGCTATCTTTTTAAACCTTGAATTTTAAACTAATTGATTTGATATTAAGTGTTACATGTCCTTTATTTATTTTCCTTTCAGAACTTGGCATTTATTGGCGCACTGCTTTTCTTCCTGGGAATGAAGAACTCTATTCCAAGAAGGCGCTCCAAGGGAAGGACAACAAAGACCAAGACAAATTGAAGTAATCAATCGTAGGAGGGTTGGCATTAATGCTCTATATGTTTGCATACTATACGACAGTAGATGTTTCACTTTTGTTCTTGTGGTGTTGGTAGAAATGTGAAGGTGATTTGCAGAACTTAGTACTTAGGAAATTTAAGTTGTCTTGCACGATTCTATTTTCCATACATTGGTGTTGCGTTTCTGCGTCATGATCTGTTTTGCACAAGAACTGCCTGTCAATGAAAGAATGAAAAGATTCAGTCTCTTTTGTATGGTGCAAAACCTTACGCTGTTGTGGGCGTGGTGTTGTTGAAGCTTCAAAATTGGCTTGTCGCACTTGTCATATCCTCGGTAAGGTTATTGTTATGGGCTAAGCAGGCATAATGTTTTATTTTGTACTGGTTCAATAAATGGTTCTCTTGATCAAATCTTATAAATATGGTTTGCTCGAATCCTCGATGAAGTTATTTTGATTATTTTTTTAAACCAGGTGGCTACCTTTCATGTCTTGGGGTGCATTTGGTTGGAGAAAAGTATTAAAAGTGTAACCATTTTGAAGTTTCAAAAACATCCTCATCTTCTCCTTGTCAGAGCACTATTTTGATTATTATTTTTAACCAGGCGGCTACCTTTCATGTCTTGGGGCGCATTTGGTTGGAGAAAAGTATTAAAAGTGTAACCATTTTGAAGTTTCAAAAACATCCTCATCTTCTCCCTGCCAGAGCACGTGTGCGAGCAGGCCTCGGCGTTGGAGCCGAGCACAGCTGCGCCACGCAGCTGCTTGCGCCGCCCCTTCTGCCACCCAAGCCCACGGGATTAGTTTCCGTCACCCCCTGCTCACTTCTCCCTCTCTCGTTTCTCTGGTTTTCTGAAGAACGTTAGTTCAAACACCATTGATGACACCTCCCGAGCTCGAGCTCAGTCCCCGTCACTCCCACGCTTCGCTGGCCAACCTGATCCTTGGATACTTATTAATACACTCCAATCCATATAATTTAAAAGGGATTAAAAAGAAATTTAGTTTATTTTTCACTCCAATCTACTCCAATCTATATAGATTAAGATTATCCAAACAAGACCTAAACGAGTGCAGAATCCACTATTCTCCTTCCTAATAGCCTTCACTTGCACGCTGCTGTTGTAGCCCGCAAGATCGACACCGATTTTTGTTCGAGTATTGCCATCAACCACTGTCCAGTTCATCTTCAAATCCTTGTTGCTCGGTGAGACATATGCCAAGTTCTTGTTCTTGTGAGTTGCTAACTCAGCCACACACACAGCCCTGTAACGTGTTTATGATTCAAAAACTCCTTTGTTTTTCTAAACCCGTTTTACTTGACACTGGCTTTTAAAACCATGATTTTTTAATATCTTAATTTTGAAAGAAAAAAAACTACAACACCCAAATATACTCTAAAGCATTCATTATAAGTTTCTGTTTCTGATACCTTGATTTTCTTTTTTTAAAAAACTTTATAACACCCAAACAGACCCAGCTTTCATTGTAAGTTCTCGTTCTCCCTCGATGAATACCTCTTAACCAAATTAGCTTCATTCTCTCTTTATGCCTCTGTCAAATACGTTATTGGTATTAGGGATTTTGAGTAACTCCAACAGTTCACTCTAATCCATCCCTAATAAAAAGTTGTATTGAGACTGTCCTAATAACATATTCTAGATTATTGGGAAGATGCTTTTATCATCCCAATTAGTCATCCTTAGTCCTCTTTTTCTCTGTACATTTGTATATATGGAATAAATCAACACTCTATTTTCACATACAAAGAATTCAAATTCCATCACGCACATTTCAGCAATAATATTATTTTGGAATTCAAATTCAAAGCTCTTGACTAAATACATGGTCCAAATTTTGAATGCAAAGTATTTTTGAAGTTTTGGAAGTTCTCGACAAGGTCATCACCAACTTATTCATGGCTCAAGAGGTCTTAGATATGTCAATGCAGTTAGAGATTTTTTTTATCCGGTCTTCACCCTTCTCAAACGTTATCGGAAATCAGAAATATGTATTATCTGTTGGAAATATGCGTATTATTCTAATTCCAGATTTTAGTTTTAGGAAAATTTCATAATCATTTAAACACAAGATGCTAACTAACACATGCAGCAGACAGAGCAACACAATAATAACCAAGGGAGCTATTAGAACTCACGTTGGATTATCGGCGCTTCAAACATCGCAAATTATAGACGAAGCAGACCGTCGATGTAGACGTGGTAGCTCGTCGATGAGGCAACGCTGTCTCTTGCTCCTACGAGGAGCTTCATTGATGATATTGTCATCTTCTTCAGATGGTGTGTATAATTCATCATTTATCTCACATGGTGGTGTGTCATCCTCAGGAGCATTCACATGATTGTGATAATTCTCACTCTGAGAAGTGCTACCTGCTGCTCTCATAGGAAATATATCCTCAAAGAATGAAGCATCTCTCGACTCCATGATAGTATTCACATTTTGTTCAGGAGTATTAGATTTAACTACTAAGAATCTATAGATCGTACTCTTATGTGCATATCTCAAAAATACACAATCTACTATTTTGGGTCCTAGCTTTCTCTTTTTCGGTTCAGGTAAATTAACCTTCACCAGACAACCCCAAGTCCTTAAAAAATTGACATTGGATTTTCTCTCATTCCATCCTTCATAGGGAGTGACTTCTCTGTTTTTAGTCACTACCCTATTTAGGATAAAATTAGCTATCAAGATAGCTTCCCCCCACCACTCATAGGGCATACCGGCGTTCTCTAACATGACATTCACCAAATAAATATACTCTCCTCCATGATCATCGCATAATCGTTTGATTTTCCTCTCAAGTTGGTTCTCAACCTCGGCCTTATAAATTTTAAAGTATTGTAAAGCTTCATCTTTAGTTTTTAGCAAATAAATATAGCAAAAACGAGTAGCATCATCAATTAAAGTCATGAAATATCTCTTGCCTCCTCTTGTCAATATTCCATTCATTTCACACAAATCAGAATGAATAAGATCTAATGGTGCCAAGTTTCTCATTTCCTATAAACTCTTAAATGGTTTTAGAGGTTGTTTTGCTTACACAGAAGATTGACACTTTGATCCTTTGACAATATTAAACTTTGGAATAAGTTCTAATCTGGACATTCTAGCAATGGTGTCAAACCTAATATGACAAAAACATGAGTGCCACACATCAGTCTCACAAATATTTTTATTAATCATAGATGTAACATTCAGATTATACGAATAATTAGAAGTATTCAAGCGGAACAAGCCTCCGCTTAAATAGCCTTTGCCAATATAGTTTCCAAACTTGGACATTACAACTTTATTTGACTCAAACACTAACTTATAACCATCCCAACACAATAAGGAAACACTAATTAGATTCCTCTTTATTATGGGAGCATGCTGCACGTTCTTCAAAAGGATAGTCTTCCCTGAAGTGAGTTTCAGTTCGATTGTACCAACACCAAGAACAGAAGCAGCTGATCCGTTTCCCATCAGGACGGAGGAGGACCGCGTTCCCTGGTAAGAAGAAAACATAGATAAATCAGAACACACATGAACATTGGCACCCGTATCAACCCAGCAATCTAAAGATTGAAAGGGTGAAAAAACAAATGGTAAATTACCATACCCAGATGGATCGGTCTCAACACCGTTGTTCTTGCCAATGGTCACATTGATAGCCATCTTCTGATGTCCATCAGAATTGTCTTTACGGTGGCGGCAATCTTTCGCAAGGTGCCCTAGTTTGCCACACACATAGCAGGATCAGTTGTCCTTTTTCACTTTGTTCTTCTTAAAGTTATTGGTTTTCTTAGGCTTTCCACTGGCCTGCATATTTCCCTTGTTCTTGTTGTAGTATGTTTTCTTTTCAACTATAACATTTGCTCTAGCACCATTCTCTGCAGCGGTAGAAGTGCTAGGAGCGTCTTTAGCCCTTGCCTTTTCTTCCACATCGAGGGCTATAATCAGATTCTCAGTTGAGATATCTTCCCTCTTGTGTTTCAAGCTCGTGGCACAATCTCTCCACGAGGCAGGAAGTTTAGCAACAATGCACGCTACCACAACTCGATCATGCAAAGGACATCCTAAACTTGCAATCTCTCCGGCCAGAAGTTGTAACTCGTGAGCTTGATACACTATCGACTTTGCAACATCAATGCTAAAGTCAAAAAGTTGCTCACACATGTACAATAGGCGACCGGCTTCAGAGACGGCATATTTGCGCTCAAGTGCATCCCACAACTCAGTGAAATTCATATAAACATCATATAAATATCCGCTAACAGGGTTAAGATGTAGCCAAGCGTCGAATCACGCGCTATGGGAAAAGTAGTGATCTTCTCAACCGTGAATGGCATCACTGGGTGGATCACCCACCATAGTCCCATTGACATAAGCCAAAATTTGACTTTAGTCTGCCAACGATGGAAGTTTTCACCACCGCCAAACCTCTCAGGTTTCATTGCATCTGAAGCACCAACCATTGCTAGAATAATAGAATAAACACAACAGTAAGGTTTTTGGAATGTTGGAAATATGCGTATTATTCTAATTCCAGATTTTAGTTTTAGGCAAATTTCATAATCATTTAAACATAAGACGCTAACTAACACATGCAGCAGGCAGAGCAACGCAATAATAACCAAGGGAGCCATTAGAACTCATGTTGGGTTTCTTGGTGCTTCAAATAGTGCAAATTGTAGTCCAAGCAGACCGTCGATGTAGACGTGGTAGCTTGTCGATGAGGTAGCGCTGATCGTCGTGGATCAGTATCGAGCGGTCGCGCAGATGCACTGCCCAGAAACCTTATTGCCGCCTCTTATGCGGGCTTCACGATGGCGAAGGTATGGAGATTTCGCTCACCCTTTTCCTTGGTGCACGCCAAGGAATAGAGCCGACGAGATGAAAGCAGCTCAACAGTACAACACAACTCTCCAAAGAAAGGAAGAAGAAGAAGCGGAAGAGATTTTTCTCTGGTATGGAAACCTGGACGTCTCCAGGGGCCTTATATAGGACTGGACGTCTCCAGGGGCCTTATATAGGCTCGGCTGCCCTCCAGGAGCCATTTCCTCTTTAATTGCGCTCAGTAATTAGTAGTTAATAGCAAGGTTGGCCTATTAACTCTAACTATGGCAATTAATTGTGTATTAATCCTCTTGATTAGTACATAATGGTTCAGGATTATAGAGGATATGAGTGGCGAAAATTACTTGGACTCACAGACACGCCACGCCACGGTCGTGCGTCGCAAGTCACAAGTCACGTGGAACAATACGTGCATGTGTACTCATAGCAATGCTTTCTTTCTCTCCCAAAGCTTTCTTTATTCAGCCATGAGTACGAGTGCTGCTATTTAAGTTGGTGTGGATCACCATAGACTAGCAAGATGGTACTAAAACCAACAACCACGTATTGCTTTAGAATTTTTTTCTGAATAGGCCATATAAAATGGGCCAAATTCCAACAATCCCCCACCAATTCCAAAGCAAGAAAAAGAGGTCAAAAGTATCACTGTGTTGTAGTATTGTTAATATACCAGTCTTTCAGTAAAAGTCCCATACGGGTTAAACTTAAACCTAGAATATCAATATTCATCTTTCCACAACTGAAAAATGGACTAGGCCTTGAATTCTCAGCTTGGTGTGGGCAGACTTCAATTGAAATCAAACTGATACTAGGCTGCCAAAACAACCTCGCCTAACCAGAGCGTTAATGGTCTGCTCCCAAATCTTCTCATGAGCTTTATGAGAATGTCTTATTCTCACGAACTGCGACCTACAGTTGAGCTCAAGTAGGTGTTTTCCTTCAAGATATCCTATAGGCTAATATCTTTTACAATGGTAAACATTAAGGCTCATTGCCAACCTTCCATATAGTCACGAGTACTACACTTTGTCATTTGAACATGGGTACATTTTATTTATTTATAATGTACTCTTTGGTTACACCAATCAACTTGTTCTTCCTGTTACCTTAGTCACGGGATCTCCGATCAAAAGGACAGGTTGCCATTGTGGTGTAACTTTTAGATGGGCCTCATACCCATGTTCTTAGACATCAAGGTAATCACATTCCATGATAAACCCTTTGTAAAAGGGTCTGCCAGATTATTTTCGCTTTTCACATAGCTCAGAGCTATAACTCCGGAGGTTTTCATCTTTCTGACAGATTTTAGTCTACGCTTGGACTTTGAGTTATCCTTTGTATTCATACCCTGAGCTAGCATTGATTGGTTATCGCAATACATTAGGATAGGTGGTACCGACTCTTCCACGAAAGGCAAGTCCATCAATAGCTCTCTTAGCCATTCAGCCTCAGTAGTAGTTGTTTCTAGTGCTACAAGTTCTGCTTCACACATAGATTTTGCTAACACGGTCTGTTTACAGGACCTCCACGAAACTGCAGCACCAACAAGTGTAAACGCATAGCCACTTGTGGCTTTGGTCTCATCCGCATCTGAGATCCAATTGGAATCACTATATCCTTCCAACGCTGGTGGATATCCCGAGTAGTGAATTTCGAGTGAGGTTGTGCCTCCCAAATGGCGCAACACTCGCTCAAGTGCCTTCCAATGATCATCTCCTGGGTTTGATGTAAACCGACTTAGTTTACTCACAACATAGGAAATGTCAGGTCCCGTGGCACCCGTAAGATACATGAGGGACCCAATTATTTGTGAGTATCTCAGTTGATCTTTTCCCTTTCCTTCGAATTTTTGAAGTTTGATGCTCGCATCATAGGGAGTTGGAGAGATTTTACAATCCTCAAAGCCAAAACGACTAAGTATCTTCTCTACATAGTAGGATTGACTCAATGTAATCCCATCTTTGCTTTTGATCAACTTCACATTTAGGATCACATCCACTAGTCCCAAATCTTTCATGTCAAAACACCTTGACAAGAAAGTTTTGATCTCATCAATTACTCTTGTGCTTGTTTCAAAAATTAATATGTCATCAACATACAAGCACAATATTACTCCCTCACCACCACCATACCGATAGTACACACACTTATCTGCCTCGTTTACGCTAAATCCAGTAGATGTTAAAGTGGTTTCAAATTTCTCATGCCATTGTTTGGGTGCTTGCTTAAGTCCATATAGGGATTTAATTAATCTGCACACTTTATTCTCTTGCCCAAGAATTTTATAACCATCCGGCTGCTCCATATATATCTCTTCCTCTAACTCTCCATAAAGGAAAGCGGTCTTTACATCCATTTGATGGATATGCAAACCATAAGAAGCTGCAAGAGCAAGGAGCACTCTAATGGTGGAAATTCGTGCAATAGGAGAGTATGTATCAAAGAAATCCTCTCCTTCTCTTTGTGTGAATCCCTTGGCCACAAGCCTAGCCTTGTACTTTTTAATAGTACAATCGGGCCTTAATTTCTTTTTAAAGATCCACTTACATCCAATTGGTTTGTACCCGCTTGGACACTCAGTGATCTCCCAAGTCCCATTTGACATGATAGAGTCCATCTTATTATGGACTGCCTCCTTCCAATATTCTGCATCTGAAGATGTATATGCTTCTAAAAAAGTATTGGGCACATCATCCACAAGATAAACAATATAATCATCACCAAAAGATTTTGCAATCTTTTGTCTCTTGCTCCTACGAGGAGCTTCATTGATGATATTGTCATCTTCTTCAGATGGTGTGTATACATTTATCTCTCATGGTGGTGTGTCATCCTCAGGAGCATTCATAATCTGAGAAGTGCTACCTGCTGCTCTCATAGGAAACATATCCTCAAAGAATGAAGCATCTCTCGACTCCATGATAGTATTCATATTTTGTTTAGGAGTATTAGATTTAACTACTCAGAATCTATAGGCCGTACTATTATGTGCATATCCCAAAAATGCACAATCTACTGTTTTGGGTCCTAGCTTTCTCTTTTACGGTTCAGATAAATTAACCTTCGCCAGACAGCCCCATGTCCTTAAGAAATTTACACTAGTTTTTCTCTCATTCCATCCTTCATAGGGAGTGACTTCTCTATTTTTAGCCACTACCCTATTTAGGACAAAATTAGCTGTCAGGATAGATTCCCCCCACCACTCATAGGGCATATCGGTGCTCTCTAACATGGCATTGACCAAATCAGTTAGAGTTCGGTTTTTCCTCTCAGCCACCCCATTCGCTTGAGGTGAGTATGGTGGTGTCACTTCATGGATAATACCATGTTCAGCACAGAATTGAGAAAAAAATGAGTAATCGTTTGATTTTCCTCTCAAGTTGGTTCTCAACCTTGGCCTTATAAATTTTAAAGTATTGTAAAGCTTCATCATTAGTTTTTAGCAAATAAATATAGCAAAAATGAGTAGCATCATCAATTAAAGTCATGAAATATCTTTTGCCTTCTCTTGTCAATATTCCATTCATTTCACACAAATCAGAATGAATAAGATCTAATGGTGCCAAGTTTCTCTTTTCCTCTAAACTCTTAAATGGTTTTTGAGGTTGTTTTGCTTGCACAGAAGATTGACACTTTGATCCTTTGATAATATTAAACTTTGGAATAAGTTCAAATCTGGACATTCTAGCAATGGTGTCAAACCCAATATGACAAAAACGTGAGTGCCACACATCAGCCTCACAAATATTTTTATTAATCATGGATGCAACATTCAAATTATACGAATAATCAGAAGTATTCAAGCGGAACAAGCCTCCGCTTAAATAGCCTTTGCCAATAAAGTTTCCAAACTTGGACATTACAACTTTATTTGACTCAAACACTAACTTATAACCATCTTGACACAATAAGGAAACACTAATTAGATTCGTCTTTATTGTGGGAGCATGCTGCACGTTCTTCAAAAGCACAGTCTTCCCTGAAGTGAGCTTCAGTTCGACTGTACCAACACCAAGAACAGAAGCAGCTGATCCGTTTCCCATCAGGATGGAGGAGGACCGCGTTCCCTGGTAAGAAGAAAACATAGACAAATCAGAACACACATGAACATTGGCACCCGTATGAACCGACCAATCTAAAGATTGAAAGGTTGAAAAAAATGGTAAATTACCATACTGTAAGCTTCATGACCATTGATGATTGGATCCCCGTGGTATGGATGTTTTGGTGATAGATGACAACTATGAAATTGTGGACTAACATCTACACGAGTGTTGTCTATGTAGGAATCATCTCTTTACTCTATTGCAAATCATATGAATGATGGTGTCCTTGGCGATTGATGACAATGACCGCAAGCATGGAGGCTTATGAACTTGATGGAGTCTAAGGGTTGATGGAGATGGATCAAAGCAGAGAACAAGCTATGGTGCAAGTGTTTGGAACACTTGAGTAGTTGTTAGGGCTTTGAGTCCATAGGAAAAACCGGAATATCAATGGGGTCTAGGTCATTCTCTTAGGTCATGTCTAGTCGGTGATGTGCAAGGTTGCTCTGTGAAATCACAAGCACTAGGTGACAGTGGAGAAGCCAAGGAGTTGTTCGGAAGACGGGAAACATAGTCAAGCAAGGACGACATGTTTTGGCTTCTGGACATAGAGACCGGACAGAGGGGTGAGTGTAGACCGGACTGTACGGTCACTATGGGAGTTTTCCAGGACTTAGCGCGAGGAGCAAGAACTCTGTCAACAGGAGACTCCGTACAGATCGGACAGTGCAATCAGTGGAGTGCAGGAAAGGCAGAAGAGGTGCATTTCGCGGAGGCTCCTGGAATGGAGAGAGAAAGTACAACCTTCTTTTGCTGTCCATCAGAATTGTCTTTCAGCGGTAATCTTTCGCAAGGTGCCCTGGTTTGCCACACACATAGCAGGATCTGTTGTCCTTTTTCACGTTGTTCTTCTTAAAGTTAGTGGTTTTCTTAGTCTTTCCACTGGCCTGCATCTTTACCTTGTTCTTGTTGTAGTAGGTTTTCTTTTCAACTACAACCTTTGCACTAGCACCATTCTCTGCAGCGACAGAAGTGCTAGGAGCATCTTTAGCCCTTGCCTTTTCTTCCACATTGAGGGCTATAATCAGATTCTCAGTTGAGATATCTTCCCTCTTGTGTTTCAAGCTCATGGCAAAATCTCGCCACGAGGCAGGGAATTTAGCCACAATGCACGCTACCACAACTCGATCATGCAAAGGACATCCCAAACTTGCAATCTCTCTGGCCAGAAGTTGTAACTCATGAGCTTGAGACACTATCAACTTTGCAGCATCAATGCGGAAGTCAAAAAGTTGCTCACACGTGTACAACAGGTGACCGGCTTCAAAGACGGCATATTTGTGCTCAAGTGCATTCCACAACTCAGTGGGATTGTTATAATTCATATAAACATCATATAAATTGTCCGCTAACAAGGTTAAGATGCAGCCAAGCGCCGAATCACACGCTATGGGAAAAGTAGTGATCTGCTCAACCGTGAAAGGCATCACTGGGGGGGATCACCCACCACAGTCCCATTGACATAAGCCAGAATCTGACTTTAGTCTGCCAACGACGGAAGTTTTCACCACCGCCAAACCTCTCAGGTTTCATTGCATCTGAAGCGCCAACCATTGCTAGAATAATAGAATAAACGCAGCAGTAAGGTTTCTGGAATGTTAGAAATATGTGTATTATTCTAATTTCAGATATCAGTTTTAGGCAAATTTCATAATCATTTAAACACAAGATGTTAACTAACACATGCAGCAGGAAGAGCAACGTAATAATAACCAAGGGAGCCATTAGAACTCATGTTGGGTTTGTCGGCGCTTCAAACAGCGCAAATTGTAGACGAAGCAGACTGTCGATGTAGACGTGGTAGCTCGTCGATAAGGCAATGCTGATCGTCACAGATCAGTCTCGAGCGGTCGCGCAGATGCGCTGCCCAGAAACCTTATGGCCGCCCCTCATGCGGGCTTCACGGCAGCAAAGATATGGAGATTCCGCTCACTCTTTTCCTTGGCGCACGCCAAGGAATAGAGCTGAGAGATGAAAGCAGCTCAATATTACAACACAGCTCTCCAAAGAAAGGAAGAAGAAGAAGTGGAAGAGATTTTTTCTATGGTATGGAAACCTGGATATCTCCAGGGGCCTTATATAGGCTTGGCTGCCCTCCAGGAGCCATTTCCTCTCTAATTGCGCTCACTAATTAGTAGTTAATAGCAAGGTTGGCCTATTAACTCTAATTATGACAATTAATTATGTATTAATCCTCTTGATTAGTACATAACGGTTCATGATTATAGAGGATACGAGTGGCAAATATTACTTGGACTCACAGACATGCCACGCCACGGTTGTGCATCGCAAGTCATGTGGGACAATATGCGAAAAAGCGCATATGCGCGCGCGTGCGTGCGTGCGTGTGTACTCATAGTAATGCTCTCTTTCTCTCGCAAAGCTTTCTTTATTCAGCCATGGGTACGAGTGCTGCTATTTAAGTTGGTGTGAACCACCATAGACTAGCAAGGTGGTACTAAAACCAACAACCACTTATTACTTTGGAATTTCTTCTGAATGGGCCATATAAAATGGGCCAGATTCCAACATTATCCTCATTGCCACAGTTGAAATCTTCAAGCTGTCTTGATATTTAGCAAAACTAGCAAAATTGTTGTATCCTATATAACGTTTAGCTTCATGTGAAATAGTAAAGGTAGATGGCAAAGGTTCTGAGTCAATATTCTTTTTTGCACTTCACATTTGGCTGGCTTATTCGCACTTTCTTATTCAAAATGGTCTGATTTGACAATGGTTCGAGGAATGATATGTCATAATACTAACAAATTGTGTTTTTATATGACAATTAGCACCTGGTCCATAAAGTTTTGAAGCCCCTCCTGGAATTGGATGCTGTTATGTGGGTTACACATAGGGATGAAAATGAGAGAGCAAATATCAAAACGGGATTGAAAACTGCGGAGGCATTTTCCTGACCATTTTTGCGAATTCTTGTTTTGGGATGAGAAGTTCCCGTATTCAATCCTATTTGTTACAATTCAGGCACTAGCTCACCAAAACACTTACACCAACCTAAATAAGAAACTCTTACACTAACACCCACCACCCCCACCACCCAGCCATCACTCCCGCCCGGTCACCACCACACGCCCACCCCCACCCAGCCACATGCCGACTCCCCGAGTGGCTCTTCCCATTGATCCAATTCATCCCAATGGCAGTCGTGTTCCTGGGTCGTTCGCAAGTGGCCAATGGCAAGAACCGAGTAGGACGGTTGACTGGCAAGGCCATGAGATAGGGAGTCTGCGCTTGTTCGCTTCAAGCATACAGATTCGTATGGATCTGAATGGGATCGAACCTGTAAGTCTAGTCCTGGCTAATTGAATTCTTGCCATCTTTAAGGGTTAATATTTTAAAAACAAGACTTCTAAAGAGCACAACTTAAAATTGTCACTCATAAACATGTTTTTCTCCTTTCTCATGCCACATTTGAGTTTCTCTCTATTTTGTTTTTTCTTACTCCAAAACTCAATGTGGACTGACCGTTTGCCATGTTCCTCTCTTTTCTCCTCACCTGGACCCATCACTCTGAAAGTGATATGAGCAACCCAAAAAAATAGAGCAGACGGCGACGGGCGGAGATCCAGCAGGGCGCATGCGGTGGCGGGCTAGGGTTTGGAGTTCAGGTAACAAAACAGGCGAAGGTCATGTAGGGCATAGAGCTCGCAGGTGTCGACTGCTCTTGGGTCGGTCGGAGCTCACAGACGGCGGCAACGGTTGTTGCTCTTGGGCCGGGTAGAGGCAAGGTCCAAGCGGGCGGTGATGAGTGTGAGGGCGAGCAGGGGCACGACAACGCCAGAGGGAGAGGTGAGCAGTGGCATGATGACGTCGGAGGGAGAGGCGAACAAGGTGAGAACGATCATTCCACATCAAGTTTTGAAGTAAATAAAAAATAAAATAGGGGAGAAATTCAAGTGTGGTGTGAGAGAAGAAAAAAAACCCTTGCTTATGGATGATAGTTTTAAGTTGCACTACTTAGAAGTTTTATTTTTAAGACATCGTCTCTTAAGTGTGACAAGAATCCTATTGCACTTACCTTGATTAGTTGTTATGCTGCTGAGTTGTCTTTTACTCCCTTCATTCAGATTTTGTTGTCATTGGTTAGACAAAAAACAGAACATAGAAGTATTCAATTAAAAAATGGTGTGTTATTTGAGTGTCAAAACCGCATCGGAGCGATTGGCATGAAGGCGAGGACGTCCGGGTCCACATGTCAACACAAGTGAAATCAGAGTGTCGACAAGTGACGACCGCTAACATAAGTGAAAGTGCCTAGAGGGGGCGGGGGTGAATAGGCAATAATCCCTGAAAATGACATAATAATAAAAGTTAAATGCGTAGTGTTGGACTTGTCTGACGATTGTGAGGAAAGTCCAAGTACTTGTCTGATGGCACGAGATAGAAAAGTAGATCGGCCGACTAAAACTTAAACCTAGTGCAAGGCAAGTGAGGAACAAGTGAATACAAGCTAGAGGAGGCTATAGAAGCAAGGATAAAATCTAGCATGCAACCTACACAAGATAGCTCAAGAAAAATAAAACTATCCCTAACAAGCAAGTTTTTGAACAAGAACAAGTAAATGAAGTTTAGCTCCACAAAGAAGCCTACGTCTTCGCTAAGGGATCCACAAAGCATCAGGTCTCTTTCAACCCTTAACCTCGCCAAGTGACCACTAAGATCAAACTTGGTTTTCCAGTAGCAACTCCACAAAATAGGGGTCAATACAAACTTCCCGAGGTGTCACCACACAAGTTGGGAGCTCAATGGGTACCTCTAACCGTCTAGGGGATGAATCCTCAAGAGTAACAAACACAAGAGTCATCGGAGGTGAGGATGAATCAAGTGCTCAAGAAGGATGGAGGCTTGTTGATGATGAAGCACTTCAATCTTCTCTCAATTCCTTCACAAATCAAGAGTGGAAGCTAGAAAGGAGAGTTGGGGAGAGCAAAGTGTGCTTGAGAGTGTTTTTGAGTGCAATGAGTGACCAACCGGACAAAGGGCGAGATGGGGTTCTATTTATAGCCCAATGGAAAAAAGAGTCGTTGGGAGAGCAGTTTCTAAGATCTGTGTCAGACAAGTCCGTTGAATTAAGTTGACATGCTCTTTAGAGTCTGATGAAGTTGCCCGATGCCTCAGACAACCCTAGTTCATCGGACAAGTCCGATGATACCAAGTGGCAGGGGCTCTGGAGTCTGATGAACATGTCTGAGACATCAGACTTTCGTCATGTCATCAAACAAGTCCGATGACCATCGGACAAGTTCGACGGCCCTGAGTGCAACCACCTCTGGAGTCCGATAGACTTGTCCGATGTGTCAAACAAGTTCAATGATTTGTCTATGGAAAATAGAATTTTGGCACTTAGATCATTTTTACTTTAAACTCTTGTGTCCCTCTTGATAGTACGGCTTTCCTATACTCAAGATAAAATAAATACTTCATGAGCTTCGTTCTTGAGTAGATTTTGAATTTTCATCTTTGAAGCACTTTGCCATCTTCTTTTCTCCTTTTTGTTTCTATGCATTTTATTCACCAAACTTTGGACTGTATTGATGCCAATCACCAAAATAGAATTAGGGGCCTAGATGCACTTTCAATCTCCCCGATTGACGACAGTATAACTAGATTTCATAAAAATATACAATAAGATTTAGTTTGTGATAAAAGGAGATGTGGAGCTCCCCCTAAATGTGTGCGTGTGAATAAATGTTAGAAGTGAAAACGTGTGCAGTTATTTAAATAAGAGTATGAGAGCCCCCCCCCCTAACTCCCATATGAAATAAAGACAATGCAAATGACATACAAGGTTCACAGAAATGCATCTAGAGAATGATAGACAACAAAGCACCATTACAATAAGCATGAATCTCAAATAAGTTCACAAACCACATAGATGACACATAAGGTTTTACAAGCTCATAAAAAACACAAATCACAAATTTGTCCATCAAATCTCTCAAATCACAAACTAAGGATAAATGAAGGATAACTAGATACTTCTCCCCCTTTGGCATCAAGACACCAAAAAGGAGAAAAGTAAGCACGAGGGTGACGATGGAGGTCTACTCATCATCATAGTCATCATCATCATTGTGATCTTCATCTTCCTCTTCTTCTTCTTCTATGGCTGGTGCCTTGTCCTTGCGCGCCCGAAGATCATGAGCAACGGGATCCTCTTCCTCTTCTTCTTCCTCAAAATGATCAAACCTAGTGTGTCCACCACTAGTCGAGGCTCCGGAGTCAAAGGGAGGAGGTGCATAGTAACCAAAGTAGCTCATCTCCTTTGGAGTGAAGGAGGCGGTCAGTTCCACATAAGCAAACGGGTATGAGTCTTCTGCTGGAGGTGATGGAGGAGGAGGAACTTCACAATGAAGCTGGTCAAGAATGATCTTGTAATTCCTCTCAATGACGTCCATCCTCATATTGATGTTCTAGCACATTCCAAGAAGAGATTTGAACATCTTCATAATGACACTCCTTTTTCCAGGGGTCGACTGAGGGGCATGAGAAGATCATGTGGCTTGGGGATTAGCCCTAGGAGGATGGGGAGAAGAGGGTTGAGCTGCACCAAAATACTGACCGGCTGAAGGAGATGAGTCCAATTTGAGGGTATCTATGGCTTAAGACTCTGATGCTTCATGTCCTACTAGAAAGTCTGAACTGAGACTTTCTCATTCATATACATGATGTAAGGGGCATAAGCACATGCACGCTTCAAAGAGATTGAGATATTCCACATATCTTGATAAATGTAATCAAACACATTGCATTTCTTGACTCCATGATTCCAGTGAAGAAGATCCCTCTGATAGGTAGGAATGCGCTAAGAGTTACCTTGACATGGTGCTAAGGTGCTCCGGTAGATCCTAAGTAGAACTAAGAAGATAGGTTGAATCCCATGGGATTGAGGTGGGTTGCAGTTCTATGGATCCATGTACATATATTGCATGTCCTCAGTATCCATGTGGTGACCCGAATGCACTTCTTCTTTCAGCTTGTTGGAGTCCTTGAGTCCAATCATGGATGCAAAATGGGATAAGGTGCAGGAATACTTGGTTCCATTTGTCATCCATGTCAAGGTTTTTGCCTTATCATCGAAGTAGATGGTGGAGTAGAATTGTGCAATAATTTCCTTATTCCAAGAGTAGTTGAAGGTTAGAACTGTCTTCATCCCACGGTGTTCACAAGCGGACATGACTTGGTTTAGCAGTGGGTGTTTCCTCTCTGTCATGTACTTCCAATCCAACCACTTCATCTCCATAATAGGGTTCTTCATGCGAAGATAGGTGGAACGATACCAGTTAGCATGGAAGTGAGCCCAGAAACGGAGGTCTGTAGCTTCCTTGTAATAGGAGTAGTGGTCTGTCTCACGATCCTCTCAGGAGGTCTCAATGGAGGCCTGGAGGTAATTCACTATCTCTCTATTCGAGTTCTCCACCTTAGCTGGATGATACATGATTCAAATCAAATCAGTGGGCTCTTCTGGGTCCTCTCAGTCAGCCATCTACAGAGCGGTGCGGCGAATACAACGGGCAATGGACTTTCTCCCCTTGGAGGCTTGGCTTTGGCTTTGTTCTTCACGGTTCTTGGTCCTCTTCTCCCTCAAAGGTGATGAGTCATTATAAGATTCATGACCATTGATGGGATCCCCAAGGTATGAATGTTTTGGTGATAGATGACAACTATGAAATTGTGGGCTAATATCTACACAAGTGTTGTCTTAGTAGTAATCATCTCTAAAATCTACTACAAATCATATGGATCATGGTTGCCTTGGCGATTGATGAAAATGACCACAAGCATGGAGGCTTGTGAGCTTGATGGAGTCCAAGGGTTGATGGAGATGGATCAAAGCTGAAGACAAGCTATAGAGCAAGTGTTACGAACACTTGTCTAGTTGTTAGGGCTTATAGTCCATAGGAAAAACCAAACTATCAAGGGGGTATAGGTCATTTTTCTTAGGTCATGTCTAGTCGGTGATGTGCAAGGTTGCTCGGTAAAATTATAGGCACTAGATGACCATGGAGAAGCCAAGGAGCTGTTCGGAGAAGCCAGGATATGAAGTCAAGCGAAGACGACAAGTTTTAGCTTCTGGACATAGTGACCGGACAAAGGGGCCAATGGTGACCGGACTGTATGGTCACTAGGTGAAGATGTCTGGAACCTACAGCGAGCAGTGAGGAGCCGGTCTGTGCCAGGATTCATAGTGACTGGACGGTCCGGTCTATTGACTGGACGGTCCCGTCAGTATGACTTGCACTGGGCACAGAGGAAGCTGAGTTCTAAAAATGTTTCTGGACTAGAGAGAGAAATAGACCGGATGGTCTGGTCAACTGACCTACGGTCCGATCAGCGGGGGAACAGCAGTGGGCAGAGCTATTGTAGCTGGATTCTAGAGTGACATGATGGTCTGGTCAGCCAGTGATCGGACAGTCCGGTCAGTAGGCCCACAAAGCTGATTTCATGGAACAACGACTAGTTGGAGGTTGGAAGCCTATATAACTTCGTTTCTAGGGTCTTGGAGACCACTCTTGGCCAGTGGAATACTTGAGAGCATTTGGTAAGGTCGAAGAGAAAAAGAGGAGAGCACTAGGAGGAGATATTGCATATCTTGAGAGTGCTAGAGGAGAGTAACTAGAGCATCTTGCACATCTAAGGCTAGGGTATTGTGACATCCCATGTCACAAAAGGCTAATTAAGCTAACCCTAATAATAATTTGCTGGCTAATTAAAAACATCAAGTAATTAAAATGCCAAAGAAAGAGGGAATAAAAGTTTAGTTCATTAAATCCCCAAAATTAGCCAAATGAGTGCAATTCACAAACATCACAAAATCCCATGAAAGTGCACTAATGTTTTTGCATATACATGTTGGCCATATTAAAAGATAATTTTGAGGATTTTACCAGAAGTTTTGGTAATAGTTTAATACCTTTAAAAATTCCCTAATGTCAGAGAAATGCACCTCTGTTTTGGGATTTTTCAGTAATTCTTCAGCAAGAATCTCCACTTTGTCCCAAAAAAAAAGTTGTAGAATGTAATTCCCTGGGCATGCACAAAAATCTGCACAAAGTTTGGAGCGCTGGAACTTGGTGAATTGAATCGAGTACAGATCACTGTTCTGAGTCAAGGGGGTCAATTCTCCTTTCTCTAGTCCACTCCCTGACCGACATCGCCGTACCCGCCACCGCTGGTCACTGCACCAACATCGCCTCCTCTCTCCACCCCCATCCTGGCCATTGCTCTGGCGCCTACTCCCTGTGCCACCGGCCATCATTGAAGGCCATCCCGCCGGTAGACCACTCCCTAGCCACCACCTCCTCTCCTTTCCTTCTCTCTGCCCTCTCTTCCGCCGAGCAGATCAAAAGGGGCAGCAGCTCGCACAGCGCACCATTTCTCTCCCTCCCTGCACGCAAGCGTTCTACACATCCCCCAGCGTGACCTCAAGTCGGGGCACCGCTTCCCTCTCCCTCTCCGGTGAGCCCGAGCCCATAAGCCCTACTTCAGACCACCATTGCTGTCGCCGTCTCCAACAGGATCAAGGCAACAACTCGTCACCCCCTTTCTTTGAAAATCAACATGCCAGCGACCCTCCTAGCCTTGCCCTAACGCTTGCCGCTTGATTTGCATAGCCGCTGTAGGATTTTGCGAAGGAACCGAAGTCGCCGCCATCGGAGCCGACCACCTCGCCAATGGGAGCCCTGCTCCGGCCATCTCCAGCGAGCTCCACATCGACGCTGTCGATCCCCACACCAAGGTTATGCTCTCTGGCCAACTCCCGACCCCTCTCGCCCTCCACAAGCACTGCACGACGCCGTCGTAGTCACCTCTGCTCTGCCGCTCGCCGCCGACCACCATCCGGCGCCTCCCGTCGGCCACCGACCGGTGCAACGGGACCGCCGTGCGAACCTGGGTAGGAAGTCGTCCAAGCCATGCCACCGTTTAGCCTTGGCCTGAACTCACTGGCGCCGTCCGCCTCGCCCCGCCGCGCAGGCTTGCGAGCGCGCGCCTGGCAATTTGAATTGCCGGGTGGCAATTCTGTAATTAAACTGAACTTTGAATTAAACTTCAAAAATCAATAACTCAAGAAATAAAAGTCCAAAAATTATAAAACTAATTTTGTTCGACTCCTAAAATTCCCCTTTACCAGAAAAACAAGTTGAGGGCCAAGGTTATGCAGTACATTAATTAAATTAATTCCCTAAAATTAGAACCCTAGTTAGAATAATAAATTCATAAGTAAAAATATATAAATGGTAAAATCATGAAAATTGTTCAGTAAGCATCTCATGGCATCTTAAACTTTCTGCAAAAGCACATTTCCATTTTTATGCAGATTTTTAGTGTTAATGCATAATCTCTATTTTCAGTAAATGAATTTATATAAATTCGTTGTTAGGAATTTAAATATGAAATTTGGTATTCCTGTTCTTTGTGCATTTATGCATCTCTGTAAAATTCCATGTAAAATTGGGAGCATCATCAGTATGCTTTTTGCTGTTAACTTGCTCATTGGATAAATAGCTTAGGAAATTCCAATATGAATATTGCCATATATATGCATGTAGTAGTATTTTAGCTAAATTCCTCTTTGGCACTGTTCATGCAGAATATTAATTTTGAATTACAGTAAGGGTTCTTATTCTTCATTTTATGCTAAGTGTTAATAATTAAGTTATAGGTAACTAGAGCTATTCTATATAGTTCAACCTTGTTAACCTCAAATATTGCTATGAATAAATGCATAATTGTCACTTTAGCTTTTTACTCAAAATGATTTTTCTGATGTTTAGGCCCTAGTGCTACATTTTGCTGTCATCTTCATCATGTAATGCAGAGTAGTCCTCAATGATGCCATGCCCCTATTTAGGGTAGACATAAACTAGGTTTTCGATGAATAAAACCCGCATTCCTTCTAATTAGAAGTTTGTCCCCTTCAATTAAGTGGTTGCCATTCCATACTTATGAGTGCATAACCATTCATACATGAGCATCATCTCTTTAACTTAATTTGTTGAGAAAGTGCCATGAATCATCATGCCATACATTTCATAGTTGATTAGGGAACTTCATGAACCCTTGTGTATTCCTCCTTATTTATGCATGTTCATGTCATATAGGGCCCGAGATCGAGGAGATCACACCAGAGCAACCGGGATCTGAAGTGAACTTCGGCGAAGACGCTAACTACGATCACTCCCAAGGCAAGCCCCGGTGCATACCTAATTATTTATGAGTCCTTTTTACTTTGTCACAAGCTAGGAATATCGTATTGTGCATTAAGTATAGGACTTGGATGGAACCCACTTGCATACTCCAGCAAATGACCTATAGTTAGTTTATGTTAGTAAGCCTCTTCGTTAGCAAATGCTATGCTTAAACTAGTGGAGTCAACAGTAGGTTATGGAATCACTTGATTCAACCATGGTTCACATGAATGATGAACTTGATAAAAAGGAGCACCTATCGTTGCAACTCCGCGGACAAGTATTGAACAGTAGCAAGTACATACCTTTATATGGGAATTGGTAAACCTAGTAACTTGGGTGCCGTATTATTGGACGACCCTACTCATCAATCCAGAAGTGATGTGAATGGCACGGTGGATGCACGGGTTTGACGACTGCTGGAGAGTGCACGGGTTAAGCCTCGGATACGAAGTACTATGTCGTGGGGAGGACGTGTACTCGGGATCGATGGCCCTGGATCGACTTTATAGCAATCTCATGAACGGTGGCCATACGTGTTCTTAAATGATGCGTATGTCGTGTACTTGGGTTTTCTCCTGCAGGATGTAAATCAATTCGAATTGCCGTCCCTCGCGGTTATGAGTACCTCTTGTTCGAGCAGTGGCAATGAGACTTAAGTAGAGAACTGGTGGTTATGATTCTGAAATTTACTTATGCAATGGCTACACATTGCTATGATGTATTGTTTTTTACTTATATTCTAGTCTTAGCAGCTATCTAGGTTCACTGAAGTTGATTTTCCTACATCGAGCAACTAAAATCTTGGTTAGAAAATAAAAGTGCAGCATAGAATTAATAGGTGCTTTTTATGCAATTATCAAATAAGCCCGGTCAGCCCCTGCATATTAGGAGTCAGTTTTAGTAAACCTTTTGACGGGTAATTCTTGCGGAGTATGTTAGATACTCAGGCTTTGCGATGATGTTGTTTTTCAGGTTTCCCTCAAGCTACTTACTGTGATTGTTGTAACAAAGTGGTTTGGGAAGGTGAGGAGCCTCAGAATTGGACCATTGAATGGGTCCCTAGCTCTCCTAACCGTGATGAGTGAGCCATCACCATAGGGCCGACATGGTTCACTTAGGTGATCAACGTCATGTTTTGTCATCTTTTCGCTTTCGCACCATTATGTAATATGAAACAAGGACATATGTACTGTAATATAATCTGAATTGCTTCCACTTCAACTCTCGAACTTGTAATATTATGCATTCAGTAATGTATCTTTGTAAATGATGAATGTTCATGTGTGAATGCTATGTATGGTTACTTCGTTAATCATCTCACGAGGTGATCCTGTACGGCACACTCTATACTTTAGTATACGGTTGTCATAGGTATCCTTCAGGTTGTGATGTATGCTATTACTCTTGGTCTATGGTGAGACCTAGACCGGTTAGGTGTTGGTGATTGAGCCTATCGTGAATTGTTGTGAAGGCCGTCACAAGTTTGTACCCAGTTTGAGCCCGCTGGTGAAAGGGGCATCAATAGTGAGCGCCCGTGTCAGCTCGAGAAGTCCAGAAAGTTCTCAAGGGAGCGAGCTTGTGCCATGATTGAAGTGGTGACGCACATCGTGTCTTCACTCCGGGAGTGATTACAGGCTCGTGGGCGAGAACTCCACATCGGTGGCAGGAGAGACCGGGACTCTATCGAGAGTGGTCCAACAAGGATTAGGGGAACACGCCATTCTTCTGAGACCTCGGGAAAAAAAATCATGAGCATTTCTTGACCCCCTCCTTACTATTCCACAGTTGTGTGCTATAGTGATTAGGTTGAATTGTGGCTTGCATGGGCTTGTGTGTTTGGCTTCTGCATTTGCTTTCATCATGAACACTAGCATGTGTAGGGTCTTGGCCTACTAGAATTGTTTTGGTTGCAACGCGTGTTGGACTCAAGTAGTGTGAATTGAAGTATTTGGATTCGTGTGCGGCTTACCGAATCACCCCCCCCCATACTGGTATGCCTTCGGTCCTTACAAGTATCAGAGCCAAGTGCTCATCTTTGAGGCTGCATCGTCTTGAGTAAGGATGCCGGGACAGGTGGGGAGTGTTCCCATATTCAGTAGGGAGTACTACGGGTATTGGAAGGCTCATATGCAAGCCTACCTAGAGTCCCTTGATCCAGATATATGGATGGTCACTCACGAGTCTGATGTGGATGTAAATCTGCTTGAGCCTGATTTCATTAAGAACAATACTAAGGCCAAGAATGCTCTGTTTGCTTGCATATCTAAGGATGTCTTTGCTAGGTTGGATGCTAGTTCCAAAACACATGGTATCTAGACTGAGATTCAGGGGCTCTATGAGGGCACCGGTGATATCAAAGAGGAAAGATACTATGTGTTGAAGAACAAGTATGATAACTTCACTAGATTGCCATATGAGAGAGATAACACTGTTTATTCTCGTTTTTATGTACTAGTGGAGGAGATCAATGCTCTTGGGGATGACTTCAAGCTGAAGCCTGTTGAGGTGATAAGAAGATTCTTGAGGCTATTCAAAAACTCCAAGTATGAGTCCATCATCACCTTCATCTTGCAAGGTGACCTCAAGACCAAGACCATGATGGGTGTAATTGGCAAGATCACAGCTTTTGAGAGTTACCAGCTGGGTTTCGATGATTCTCAACCATCCAACCTTGCTCTTCAAGCCGAGAAACAAGAGCCTATCAAGAGCAAGAAAGGCAAGAAGAAAGCTAAGGTTGAAGAGGATGATGATGATGATCATGAAGATGACTTAACTGAGGACTTAGCTCTTCTCATGAAGAAGATAAAGACCTTCAAGAATAAGTTTGCCTCCAAGTCCAAGGGCAAGTGCTTCAACTATGGGTCCAAGAACCACTTTGTTCAAGAATGCCCCAAGCCAAAGAAAGAAGCTTTCAAGTCCCAAGACTCAAGTGAAGAAGAAGAAGAAGTCCCCAAGGCCAAGAAAAAGAAGTAGAAGTACTTCAACAAAGGCAAAGGAAAATGCAAAACTTAAGATCACAAGAAGACGTTCTCACGCAAAGCTCTTGTTGGAGAGTGGACAAGTGACAACTCAAGTGACACATCCTCTTCCTCAAGTGATGATGAAGAAATGGCCAGCCTAGCCATGATCAAAACCACACTTCTATGAGCTCTTCCTCCACCTCCCACGTGCCTCATGGCTGCGAGCCAACTTAGGGAGAGTTAGGATGAGAGCAGCGACGATAGCGATGATGAGGAGCCCACATGTGTTGAGCTTTGGAGTATGCTTGAGCAAGCCCGTGATATCGCCATCAAGAAATCCAAAATGTTGGATGTGGTAAGAAAAGAGTGTAAGTTGGCTAAGGACCGTGTCGGTGACCTTGAGAGTGAGCTCCAGGACCTTGTCATATCTCATGAGGCTCTACACAAGAGTTATGACAAACTCAAGGGTGATCATGTAGAGCTTCATGAGAAGTACAAGGCCCTTGAGATTGCTTATGAGGCTATCAATGTTGAGAACCTCTCCTCTCCCTCCTATTGTTCATCTAAGAGTGATGCTTCCACTATGTGTGATGAACTAACCACCTCGATCGAGGTTTCTTCTCTTGAGCCATGTTTTTAGAGGAATATCACAAGCTCAAGGAAGAAAGGAAGATGATGATGGACGGCTATGAGAGGCTCACACGTGGTAGAGCCATCCACAAGGAGATTCTTGGAAGAAATCTTGTGAACAATGTCTCCCATCGGGGACTTGGCTCATATCCCGCCGCCATCGACATCATAGGGACAAGTGATTCCATCCCCGCATGGATCAAACCCCTTCTCGCTGACGACTACTAATGCAAGAGGTCTTGCAAGGATGGTCACACCACCAAGGATTGTCCCATGGTGAGAAGTTCCATTGTTTTACCTAATGCTAACTTGTTCCATGAGAACACACATTTCAAGCTTTTTAGGAACAAGGATGGCAAGGTGAAAGCTAAGGCCTTGGTACCACCAAATAAGAAGAGGAAGGTCAAGAGCATATGGGTGCCTAAGTGCATTGTTGATCTTGAGAGATCGGCTACGTACAAGTGGGTGCCCAAGAACATGACCTAGATGGTGGTGGTGGTGGACCGAGCACTTTCATGAAGATCATGTAGAGTCCACCACAAGTGACATGGACCTCAATGACCTATCTACTCACGAGGGAGGTAACCTTGTTTGTTCTTTGTAGTTGTAGTGTGACCAAAGGAAAGGATTGTGCTTTATGCCCATTGAGCAAGATCTTATGAACTCCGAGGTTAAATCTACTCGCATGGTTCATGGACTAAAGCTCATACATACCCATTTGGCTCTTATTCGCTTTGGTTCTTATTTGCTTTGGCCTTTACGAGAATTATAAGATCATAAAGAGCCACTATTTGAAAAGGGGTGTTTGAGAGTTCCCTTCATATTCTAAGTGCAGTGTTTTATTTAGGTGTTAAGTGAGGACACTGGGAAAATGAAGAATTTCCTTGACTCAGCGAATTTCTAGGAGTGATTGTACGGTCCGGTCATTAGACCGTATAGTCCGGTCTGTGCAGTAGTGCACAGTGCTTCGGGGATTGGAAATAGAGACTGGACGGAACTTCTCTTGAAGATCATATTGTATGGCCTGCACGCCATTCTATTGTCCAGAACCTTGATTTCTAGGCTTCCTGAAGTGACCGGATAGTCCGGTGTAAAGAGCGGACAGCCCGATCAGTTCGGTTGATCGCGCGATGCACTTTCAAATCTGAGCCGTCGATTGCTCCTTGTTTTAATCTTGGCCAACCATCAGTTTTTGACCTAGGTCAAATTTTGGATTCTTCCTCATTCTCATTCCTGATGCCGAGACCACACCCTCGCCTCAGCCCACCGACACCGACGCCCCCGCTCATCACCGACTCCGCCGCCATCAGGCGTCGCCCTTGCCGTGCGCTGCCGCCCGCTCGCCCTCACTACTCTCGCCTCATGCACGTGCATGCAAAACCCTAGAAGAGCGGCCACACGCACCACCTTGACACCTCCAGAGCCACCGACTCCTGTTGCCTTAGCGCTGGCGCACACAGCCACCAGCTGTTGCCGCCTGCACCTCCTCGCCGAGCTCTCCCGCAGAGCTTGGGCAAAGTGTACCCCTTCCCTCCACTACCATTGCCAGTGACCAAAATTTTAAATTTTTCAGTGATCGGTCATGAGATTATTGAGGTTCTCTTCTTCGGAATCCCCACGGTATTGAGCCTTTCTCCTATTCATTGATTATGCCCTAATTTCAAGCAATCATATTAATTCATGCAATTAGATCAAATTCTCATCTTTAATTGCATTAATTAGTTAATTGGCTGAACCTAAGATGCAATTAATTCCATGCATAGATGTTAATTGCAATTCTAGGATTTATCTCCTTGTTTAGTCTGCAGTTAGATTTGTTGCAAATTATTTGACTGTACACTAGATGACTCACACCAGCCACATATAGTTGATGATCACTGTTGATTACATTGTTTTATTTGTTCAGTGATCATGTCCTTTATTCAGTGCTAGGATTTCTATTGTGCATTCTTACCTAGCGGTGCTTTGCTAGTAGATTTATATATAGCTTCTATGCTTATCCTATCTATACCTACGTGCGTGCAGTGACAACAGTCAGTAGCAGAGATGGCAGGTTCAGGTCAGGACAAGGGCAAGGAAAAGATGCCTGAGAAGCCAAACAACAAGAAGAGACCAAGACTAGACCCAGAGTCTGAGAGGTCCAGGAGGTTAGCACGACACTTGGATGTCATGGAGGAGTCACGCAGGACACCAGGGACACGACTGATCCTAGAGCCGTCTGGTGACAGTCAGGGACTCAGGAGGACTACCAGGCAGAGGACAGCACATGGCTTGGCTATAAAAGTGGTACCAGCACCGTGGTGTCAGAGTACTCCGGCTTCCTGTCAAGGGAGGTCATTGAGACCTGTGGAGCAGGGATCCTCCAGGCAGCAGGAGGAGTCAGAGGAGGAGGAGACCTCAGAGTCAGAGTCTGAGGAGTCAGAGAAGGAGGAGCTTGAGGAGACTAAGGATCTAGCATAGCCAGAGCAGACAAGACCCTATAGGTCAGCTCACCGGGCAGGAGACCCATAGTGCACCTATGCATTGTGCACTAGGAGGCTCCAAAGGCTGGTTCAGGCAGCTGGGGAGACAGACATACTTAAGGTTTCTACAAAGGACTTTAAGGCTCTTCGTCTTGTCTCCTTCGAGTAGTGGGTTCTAGTCCCCAGGGATCCCGCTGCAGGAGAGAGGTACTGGACAGGCCTCCAGAGGAGGGTTGGAGAGGGGTTGAGACGCTATCTCGCCATGAAGGGAAAGGATAAGGTGTTTGTGCCGCAACAATATACTACCGACCAGTCCATGAGGAGGGCCACCGGGACAGACATGGAGTAGTATTTCACATACTTGCTTGATCTTGCAGAGTTGGTCACATAGTCCTACAGGTTCAGAGAGGACATTGTCCTAGAGTTCTACGCTACACTGTGAATAGCCAGAGACTGCTCAAAGTTCTGGTTCTTGTTCAATGGGCAGCCACAGTGTGTAACCAAGGAGGATCTCATTGCCAGCTTTGGTTTTCTTGCTTCAGACCTTCAGCTCTACAGGATTGCCTACCCATCCCTCGAGCCACCTCATAGACCATAGGGAGGGAAGCTATGTTCAGACGACATGGTGTCGATTGCTTTTCCACCACCGCACACCCTAGGTTTTGAGAGAGGCCCTGCAAGACTCACCGTAGAGGCCAAGGTGGTTAGAGCGATAGTCACCAGGACTATCATCCCCAGGTCTGGCTATAGAGAGGAGTTCACTCTACTTCACTAGTGGGCAGTAGAAGCTATTCTGAACAGACAGCCATTTGACTTGGATGACTTACTAATTGGAGAGTTGGAGGAGGTTATTTCTGAGAGGGTTGGAGGACATCTCTTGGTCTATGCTCCCTACATTTGCTATCTCCTGAGGAGGATGGGCCTAGTGACAAAGGAGCAGTATGACGCGTTCCCTGAGGTGACCACCAGCTACGCACCTCGAGTCCCCAGGGCATTGCAGTCTGCCTCTAGTTAGTAGATGGTAGAGGAGGAGCAGGAGTAACCGCCAATCACTCATGAGCAAGCAGCTCATCCAAAGACGGTGGTTCCTGAGTCAGCTAGCACTGGAGCACCCCCCTAGCCAATGGGATCAGTCAGAGGATGCTATCACTATGGCAACACTAGCAGGACGCCTGAGTGAGTTCATTCAGAGCACAACTAAGAATAGACGTCACATAATAGATGTCATCAAGGGGCAGGTAGAGCATCAGAGACTGTAGATGATGATGATGACCACCCTGATGACTCAGAGGTAGGCCAGTCAGCAGCAGGCACATGTTTCACTTCCAAAGTTTTAGTAGCTGACAACACACCCAGGACCCTTCACAGCTATGATGACAACTCAATCTAGCGGGTTGTCACACTCAGGGGTGTTACCGACAGGGGGAGCAGAACAGACTTTCTCTTTAGTGAATCAACTCTCCCCCGTGTTTCCCTTCTCAGTGTCTGTGTTGTTCACCTCACCAACACACTCTTCGCCCTCGCATATGGTAGGAATCTCCACCACTCAGCACTCACCGGTCAGGAGTCTGTTCTCAAACATAGTGCACACTACTCGTGTAGACTCCCAACCAGCCCCGGAGATAGCTACAGATTCACCTTCCACTGCTACAGTCAACACTCTTACACCTCAGGTAGCACAGGATCTGGTCTGCCGAGGCTACACTCAGGAGGACATGGATGACCTTGCTTTTCTCTAGGCGACAATTGCCGAGGAGACACCCACGGTTCCACTAGCAGGGCAGGACAAAGGGTCTGAGTCGCCTATAGACCTTGACTTCTTTGAGCATATGGATGCTCGGGCGGCACAGGCTCAGGGAGCACAGCAAGATCTAGCACAGGAGCAGCCAGGAGGAGAGCCCTCAGTGGATGTCGCTGCAACACTTCCTTCGACCATGAGCGCGTCGATGTTCACTTTTCTGCTTTTTGTTGCATGTTGCCCAAGGGGGAGAATAGTCATAGGTCTAGGGGGAGTCGGAGTGTGATCCTGTGCGATCGAGAGTAGCTTGTATCTAGGGGGAGCATACAAGTACATTGGTTTTTGGGAGTTACATACTTTTGGATCTTATTTTGATGGACTTTGAGTCCATAGGAAAAACCGGACTATCAAGGGGGTCTAGGTCATTTCTCTTAGGTCATATCTAGTCGGTGATGTGCAAGGTTGCTCGGTGAAATCACAGGCACTAGATGACAGTGGAGAAGCCAAGGAGCTGTTTCGAGAAGCCGGGAAATAAAGTCAAGCGAGGACGACAAGTTTCAACTTCTAGACATAGTGACCGGGCAGAGAAGTCATTGGTGACCGGACTGTATGATAACTAGGTGAAGATGTCTGGAACTTCCAGCCAGCAGCGAGGAGTCTGTCTATGCCAGGATTCATTGTGACCGGATGGTCCGGTCTACTGACCAAATGGTTCAGTCAGTATGAGTTGCATAGGGCAGAGAGGAAACTGAGTTCTGAAATGTTTCTAGACTAGAGAGAGAAATGGACCGGACGGTCTAGTCAACTGACAGTACGGTCTAGTCAGCAAGAGATCAGTAGTGGGCAGAGCTATTGGAGCTAGATTCTGGAGTGACCAGATGGTCCGGTCAGCCAATGATCGAACAGTCCGGTCAGTAGGCTCAGAAAGCTGATTTCATGGAGCAACGGCTAGTTGGAGGTTGGAAGTCTATATAATTTCATTGTTGGGGTCTTGGAGACCACTCTTGGCGAGTGGAATATTTGAGAGCATTTGGTAAGATCCAAGAGGAAAAGAGGAGAGCACTAGGAGGAGATATTGCATATCTTGAGAGCGCTAGAGGAGGGTAACTAGAGCATCTTGCACATCTAAGGCTAGGGTGTCCTTGAGGGTGTGGTCTAGGTTGTTACTCTTGGTCTATAGTGAGACCTAGACCAGTTAGTTGTCGGTGATCGAGCCTATCGTGCTTGGTTGTGAAGGCCATCACAAGTTTGTACCCGGTTTGAGCCCGCCGATGAAAGAGGCATCAATAGTGAGCACCCGTGTCAGCTCGGGGAGTTCGACACGTTCTCGAGGGAGGCTACTTGTGCCATGATGGCAGTAGTGATGCGCACCGTGTCTTCACTCCGGGACTGATTGCAGTCTCATGGGCGAGAACTCCACATCGGTGGTGGGAGGGACCGGGACTCCGGTGGCAGTGGTCCAACAAGGAGTAGGCGAAGGCGCCATCCTTCCGAGACCTCGGGAAAAAAAATCTTGAGCATTCTTGACCCCCTCTTTACTATTCCGCAATTGTGTGCTATAGTGATTAGGTTGAATTGTGGCTTGCATAGGCTAGTGTGTTTGGCTTCCGCATTTCCTTTCATCATGAACACTAGCATGTGTATGGTCTTGGCCTACTAGAATGTTTTAGGTTGCAATGCTTGTTGGACTCAAGTAATGTGATTTGAAGTATTTGGATTCATGAGCGCTTTACCGATTCAACCCCCCCCCCTTTTGGTACACTGAAAGGACCGAGTGACCGAGAGGGGGGGAGTGAAATGGGAAATCGCACTATGTACTAAATTCACCAATTACTAAAACCGATCACTCAAAACAACTCCTACACAACCCTAGTGGTGATCACACTAGCAAGATAATGAACCTATGAAAGGAACAACAACCTAAGCATACTAGTAGATCACACAAAGGCAAAACAACTCTTATGCAAGCTAGTAACCAAAGATATGCGGAAGCACACAACTACCTAGCAAGGAGTCCTACTCATGCAAAGCTACTAGATCAACAAGCACATGGAAAGCACACAAGCATGAGTTGCACAATACATATTAGGGTGATCAATTAAGCCAAAGCAACTCCTATACAAGCTAGTAATCAAGTATGAGGATAAGCACTACTAGCAAGTAAAGAAGCCTATTCATGCAAGTCTACAAGGTAGTCAACTAGTGTAAGGTAAGCACACAAGCATGAATAGCACAATACATACTAGGGTGATCAATCAAGCCAAAGCAACTTCTATACATGCTAGTGATCAAGTATGAAGGCTAAGCACTACTAGCAAGTATAGAAGCCTATTCATGCAAGTCTACAAGGTAGTCAACTAGAGCAAGGTAAGCACACAAGCATGAATAGCATGGTATATAAATGCGAAAAGTAAAGCATCATAGTACGGAGTAGAGTAAGAGATGGCTCATGATTTTTTTCCCAAGGTCTCAGAAGGATGGTGCCTTCCCCAACTCCTTGTTGGACCACTCCTGCTGGAGTCCCGGTCCCTCCCGCCACCAATGTGGAGTTCTCGCCCATGAGCCCGCAATCACTCCCGAAGTGAAGACATGATGCATGTCACTGCTGCCACCACGGCACAAACTCGCCTTCCTCAAGAAGTTGCCAGACTCCCCGAGCCGACATGGGTGCTCACTATTGATGCCCCTTTCACCGACGGCTTTAAACCGTGTACAAATGTGTGATGGCCTTTGCAACCAATCACGATAGGCTTGATCATAGACACCTAACTAGTCTAGGTCTCACCATAGACCAAGAGTAACAACCTAGATCACACTCACAAGGACACCCTAGCCTTAGATGTGCATCAATGCTTATGTTACTCTCATTAGCACTCTTAAGATATCCAATATTCTCTCCTAGTGCTACTCTCTTGGCCCTTTGGCTCCCAATAGATGCTCCCAGCAATCCCAATGGCCAAAGGCAATCTCAAAGACCCCAGCAATGAGTTTATATAGGCTTTCAACCTCAAACTAGCCGTTGCTCCATAAAACAACCTCTCTGGACGTACTGACCGGACAGTCTGGTCTCCACTGGATGGCTCCTCTAGAGCCGTTGCTCTCTGTCTGCTGTTTCCTCCATACAGACCATATAGTCCAATCTATAGACCATACAGTCCGGTCTTCATGGCTCCAGAGCTGTTGCAGCACTTCCTCGTCTGTCCAAAATTTCTTCCTACAGACCGTACAGTCCGGTCTATAGACCATACAATTGGATCATACAGTCATGTCTTTACAATTCTGCTCCAACAGATTTCCTTGTAACCAACTTCCCCTCAGTTATGTCGCCTCCTGTAATGACCATATAGTCTAGTCTTCACACCGGACTGTCAGGTCTCTTCTCTCCTTTCTCCAAACAGAGACATTATTGATGCTTCCTCTTCTGTCTGAACCATCTCCATACAGACTGAACCGTCCAGTCTGCACACTAGACTGTCCGGTCTCTATGGTTCCTCTGCCACCAGAATTCCTCGTGACCAACATCTTCTCTGTAGAGAATTTTCCTCTGGTCACCGGACCGTCCGGTCTACAAGACCTCTCTATCCGGTCTTCACCTGCAGAAGCTGAAACGCCTTGTCTCCTCTCGACTTTGTTTAATTCTCGGCTTCTTCCAATAGCTCCTTGGCTTCTCCACTATCACCTAGTGCCTATGATTTCACTGAGCATTCATGCACATCACCAACTAGTGTGACCTAAGAGACGTGACCTAGACCCTCTTGATAGTCCAATTTGTCCTATGGACTCAAAGCCCTAACAACTAGAAAAGTGTTCCAAACACTTGCTCTATAGCTTGTCCTCAGCCTGGATCCATCTCCATCAACCCTGGACTCCATCAAGCTCATCAAGCCTCCATGCTTGTGGTCATTGTCATCAACCGCCAAGGCAACCATCAATGATCATCATAAGATAGATAAGGTTTCCTGCACGGACAACACTCATGTAGACATTAGTCACATTTCATGTTTGTCATTCATCACCAAATCAATCATACCTTAGGGTGACCTCAATGGTCATGAACCTTACATACGCCTTCGGTCCTTACAGTCATCCATACAGAGGAATAGAGAAAGCAACTAATTAGGATTAGTCAGGAGGATGTAGATGAATGAGATGCACACATGAATGGAATGGGCTATTGAAAAATCTATGTGTCATCGGACATGTCCAATGATCATGAGGAAGTCGAACAAGTGGAGATACAACCGGTTGGAGTCATGGCATGCGGTGTTGATGGCTTCAGCCCACAAACGGTTGGACGTCCTGTATTCATCAAGCATTGTTCTTGCCATCTCAATGAGTGTGCGGTTCTTTCTTTCAGCCACCCCATTTTGCTGACGAGAGTAAGGTGTCAAAAATTCATGCTTGATGCCTTCTTCATTAAGATGTACTCCTCAACTTGAGTGTTCTTGAACTCAGTGCCATTATTGATTCTTATATTCTTGATCTTGACTTCATATTCATTTTGTGCTCTTTTCATGAATGTCTTGAGCATGTCTTTCACTTCACCTTTATCATGCAAAAAGAATACCCATGTGAAGAGAGAAAATCAACAACAATTACATGGCCGTATTTTTTTAGCACCAATGCTTATGTAGGAGACGGGCCTGAAAAGGTCCATGTGCAACCTCTAATGGCCTTGTAGTTGTCATCACGTTCTTGGCAGGGTGTGATGCTCCAACTTGTTTTTCCGCTTGACATGCACTACAAATTTTATTTTTCTCAAAGCAAACATCGGTTAGTCCTATGATGTGGCCGCCTTTTTAGAGTTTGTGAAGATTTCTCATACCAACATGGGCAAGCCACCTATGCCATAGACAACCCATGTTGGACTTTGCTATCAAGCATGTACCAATTCTAGCCTCATCCATGGAAAAATCCACAACTTAAATCTTTCCTTTAAGCACACCTTTGAAAGCAACCGAGCCATCACTCCTCTTATAAACGGTCACACCACATTTGTTGAACAAACAATCATAGACCATGTTACAAAATTGTGAAATGGACAATAGATTGAAGTCAACATGATCAACAAGCATAACCTTAGAAAGATAATACGAAGGAGTGAGAGGAACTTTACCATAACCTAGTACTTGACCCATTCCATTGTCACCAAATGTGATGTACTCATTTTTGTTGTGACTTGGCTCAAATGATTTGAACATATTTTTGTCTCCGGTCATACGATTGGTGCATCCACTATCAATCACCCAACTCGACCCACCGGAGATGTAGTCCTACAAAACAAATTAAGCTTTGTTTTTAGGTACCCAAATTGGCTTGGGTCCTTTCACATTAGTTACAAGTACTTTGGACACCCACACACAAGCCTTTGACCTCTTGTTGCATGGCCCAACATATGTAGCAAATACCCGGCCATGCATGTTTCTCATGAGCACATATGAAGCATCAAAATCATGAAAGAGAGCACAAGTAGCATTAGCCACATTAGCAGGAGAATCATTAACAAAAGAAGACTGGTTAGTGCTCTTGTTCTTAGCATCCTTCTTTTGATAAGACCTTTCCTTGGTGAACTTTAGGAATTCCTTCCCATTCTTGTTCTCCCTAACATTGTGCTTGGCACCCTCAACATATCCAATGCCATCCATGACATTGCGGTGCCTCATGTATGAGTATGCACCTCTTGCATACTTAGCCTTATCATCATCAATAACATTTTCTCATCTTGTATTTTGCTTTCAAGAGCCCTCACTTGCTTGTTTAAATCATCAATCAATTTGACATTAGTAGCACAAGCATCAATATCAATAGTATAGCACCTATCACATCCATTGCTAGTAGAAGCACAAGAGGAATTATTTGTGGTGGGTGTGAAGGTCGAAAGGATTTCAAATTGAACTTCTAGAGACTTATGAGTCTTTCCCAAGACCCCATACTTCTCTAGGAGAGCATCTTTTGAGCTTTTAAAACTTTCACAAGAGCATTCACTTTTAGTGAGCGACATAGTTAATTCATTATTTTTCTTTCTCTCATCTTCTAGGAGCTTCTCTAGTTCAAGATTTCTTTTCTTTTCAAGAATAAGCAAGTCTTCTTGTTTTTTCAAGAAGCTTCTCTTGTCTATTATTTTCTTCCTTTTGCTTTTCAAGAAATTCCATAAATTCAAGCATTTTAGGAAGTGAAGCATTGACATCGTCATCATCATCACTACTACTAGCATAAGAGGAACACTTATGTTTAGATTTTGATACCTTGGATCCTCTTGTCATGAAGCACTTGTGAGTGTTGTTATCACCATCATCACTCAAGCTCCCAAATAGAGAAGTGTTAGTGGGAGTGACGCTAATGGCAATTGTAGTAATGCCTCCCCCATCTCAGTCGAATTCGAAGGAGGAAGATGATGAGGAGGATGAGTCATCAGAATTCCTTTCTTGTCCGATGTGAGCTTTGCCTCTTCTATGCTTCTTATCCTTCTTGTGATGATTGTCTTTCTTTCTTTCATCCTTGTTCTTCTTCTTTGGACATTCTGTAATGAAATGTCCTTCATCACCACACTCATAACAAGTCCTTTTTGACCTTCTTGCTTTGCCCTTGTCAAAGCTTTTCTTCTTGTAGCCATCTTTCTGAGAAATGACTTGAATCATCTCACAAGCAAAGCCATCTCATCATCACTAGAATCAACCACTTTCTTTTTTTTTCTTGTCTTTCTTATCACTAGTTTCATGAGTGGCCTTGAGAGCAATCTCTTTCTTCTCTTCTTCATCTTGTCCCAACAAGGTGTTCACTCTCTTTGCAAGGTAATCGGCCATCCGGATCGGCCACCAACCAGTTGGGAAATGCAAGGAAAAAGATCAAAGTTCAATAAATACTTACTTAAACTAATAAAGTTCCACAAGTTTTGCTGAAATATGTGTTTGCAGGTCATACCGGGCCAAAATATGCAAAAATATGAAGAAACACCCTATCGATCGATCATGACTGTAAAACAGCTGATCGATAAGGTTGTTTATGGCTGAAATCAGCACCCAGCTATGTCATTTTAATATTGTAACACCCTACTTTTACAAATTCTAAAAATGCCAACTATTAGCATTTAGGAGTTTAATTAAATAACCTAGGACAAATTGTTTTTATAATTAAATTAAATTATTGCATTTTGCATATCATGTCATTGCCATGTAGTTGCATTATGCATTTAGTTTATTCATTAAATAGTGACCAGGAAAAATTAGAATAGAATTTAGAGTGGAAAGGAATTAGAAAAGAGAAAGAAAAAGGAGAAAAAAAATCAGAACTGGGCCGAACCCACCAATTCAGCCCACCCCGGAGCTCTCCTCCCCTCTTTCCACCCCCCTCTCTCAGCCCAGGCCGCCTCCCCTTTCCCTTCTTTCCCCCGCAGCCCATCTAGCCCCGCGGCCCACCTCCCTCGCCGGCCCAGCTCGCCAGCAGCCCAACTCCCGCCCCCTCTCTTCTCTCACCGACACGCGGGCCCCGCTTGTCATCCCCTTCCTCTCTCCCCTCTCTCTCCTGCCGCCGGAAACCGCCGAAGACCCCGGCCAATTCCCCTCCTCCCCGCCTCTCGGGCTCCCCGAAACCGACACCGCACCCCCGCATGACCCCCTCCGCTTCCCCTCCCCCACTCCCGCGCCTTAAACGCGCGCTACCGCGCATTACCGCGCTCGAACGGCCGCCGCCGGCCGTTACCCCGGCGAGCCAGAGCCCGCTCGCCTCCTCTCCATCTCTTCCCCCTATAAAACCCCCTCGGCACCGCCCTGCTCCGCCGCCTCTCCCCCGCTCTTCCCCGCTCGCTCGCGACCCTCGGAGGCCCTCCCCGCCGAGCTCCGACTGCTACCGCCACCACGCCCCGTCGCCGACCACCTCCCGGCCTTCCCCGCACCTGCGCGACCTGTCATCCCCTTCCTCTCTCCCCTCTTCCTCCCCGACCCCTCGCGGCGAGGAATGGATGGCCAGAGCACCCTTTCGGCCAACCTCTGGCGAGCCCCCGCCGCCGCCGCCGCCGCGTAGCCGCCGCCGGCCGCCGCCCACATCCGAACCTCCCGATGCCGTCCATATTGAAACCTAGGGCCCAGATTAGAAGATCGAAGGGGTATTCCCCCTGGTCCACCATGGACCCATGGACCCGGGTCAAAGTCCAGTCAACCATTCCCATAGACTCGGTCCACGAATTTCTAGTTTAAAATAAATTCAATTAATTCCTGGATAATGCTACCTTTTTGCATTTAGGCCCCTGTGCTTAGTTTAAATTAGGTTTATGCCCCTGTTTTTGTACAGAACCTTTAGAAAATTGTTTTTAAGCTCCTGAACTTTATAATAATTATTTTTAGCACTGTATTTTTATAGAAAAGCCCCTATACCTTTAAGAAATTATATTTTAGCCCTGTATATTTGTAGAAACCCCCTAGACTTGTTTTAAATTATATTTTAGTCTAGTCTTTTTACACTTTAGTCCCTGTAATTGCTATAAATTACATATTTGTCCCTAGAATTATTTTAAATTATACTTTAGCCCTATTATTTGTATAAATATTATTGTTAGCTCTAAAAATTTATAAAAACACCCCTAGACTTAATTTAATTATGTTTCAGTCCTTTAAATTTTCTAAATATTATGTTAGCCTTGAAAATTTATAGAAATACCCCTATACTTAATTTGAATTATATTTTGGCCCTTTCTTTTTACACTTAGCCCCCTACACTTAATATTAATTATGTTTAAGTCCTAAAATTTTTGCAAAAACAACCTTAGTTTTTATTAATTATTTTTCAATCCTAATAATTTACACTTTAGTCCCTATAATTTTATAAAATTATAATTTGGTCCCTAAATGTTCCTGTTTTTACCTTTTTGCCCTTAAAACCTGAAACTAACATAACTTTTTACTCGTAACTCCAAATTAGGTGATTCTTGCGCCAAAATTCTCGTAGGAGCATAACCTTTGCATACATTGCATCTACATATTGTTTTTTCTTTGCACACATTGCATCTACATATTGTTTTTCCTTTGTTGCATAATTGTGTATTGATTTTGTTTGTAAGTTTTGCTTGTGTCGGTATTTCGTTTACATAAAGGCGAGCATACACAAGGACCTGCCTATGAGGACTTCCAGGTGTAGGAATTTGAAGGGTTAGAGCAGCCTCCCGCGTAGGACGAAGGCAAGTGTCCTTGATGCATCTTGCACCTATTGAAATGTTACTATAGAATTGCATGCTTGTGTCAAATTGATTGGGAACCTATTGTTAGGGTTTTCCTAGTATTATTTTACCCTGTTCCTTGTCGCCTTGAACCAATGGGTGAATTGTGGGTAGATAATGCTTAGATGTCTTATGAGATATGGGTTAATATTAATTTGATTAATGAACAATGTCACATGAGAAATGTTAGGAAATCTTTTAGCAACATGGCTTAGGGACCTATACAAGTCGGGTGGATTGGATGCGGTGCCGTGGGCACACGGTTGGTGGTGGTAGGTTTGTTGTAGATCCTAGGAACCGGTTCTTGGAGTGACAACCTAGGAAAACAGTGCCATCACAAGACCGACATGTTTAAGGCTTGGCCTAGTAATTAGGTGTTCCCCCAGTGTCAGTGCAACATTTGGTGGAGCGTGGAATGGAAGTTGAGAGGACTGTCCTTGTATCCGAAAGGCTCAAGAGGGGGCTCCTAGGGTGATGAGCTGCTTGTTGAAGGGCTATAACTTATGAACGGGAGTGGAACCTTAGTGGCTAGCATGTACTGGGAGACCGTTTGGAAAAGCCTCGTAGTGAAACCCTGCCACACACCAAAGGAAGTGTGTAATGTGGGTTGCGTCCACGGGCACAATGGGAATCATAACTTGTGGGTAAAGTGGTACAAACCCTGCAGAGTATCAAACTATCATGATAGCCGTGCTCATGGTCAAGAGCGGCCTGGAATCCTAACAAGATTAGTTGGGGTATGGGTTGGTATGGTTGGAAAGGTGGAATGGGTTGGTATGGTTGGAAAGGTGGAATGGGTTGGAACTTGGTTAGTATAGCACCTTGTGGAATCATGGTTGGGATGACCCCACGTAGTAAATAGGATGCTTAGGATAATTAAAAGCTCATGCAAACCACTCTATAAAGCCTTTTCTTGACTATAGCCCCATATCATCGTTTCCCCCACTTGCTGAATACAACACGTACTCACCCTTGCTATACCACGTTGATGTTCAGCCCAAGGAGAAGATTGGAGCCACTACGAAGATGAAGGAAGCGAGTACTAGGCGATGATCCACCAGTCGATGCCTGTGGTGATTGGGACATCTACGCTAGTTAATTTTTGCTGCATGAATCTACTTTTCTTCTAGACCCACAGGTCCTTTTGTAATAAAGATACGATGTAATAATTAAAGGATATGGATATTTAATCTGTTTACCATTGATGATGTACTGTATGTGTGTATAACTTGATCCTGGGCACACGTACGGCTGCACCCGTTTTGCTTCTTAAAAGGGTGTTACAGAAGTGGTATCAGAGCCATATCGACTGTAGGACGTCAGCCGAGCTAGCCATGGACGCGTTAGGGACATTATTTTGCTTTGTAACTATACCAACTATTTTAAGAAAAAAATAAACCATGGTGTTCTTTTTGATTCTTTCTTATTTACCTTTCAGATTTTTTTACCATTGTTTTGTTCACCCCTTGTTATTTCCAAAATGTAGATGGTCTGTACCAAGCTGACTGCTCGTAAGGCTACGACTAGACGTCACTATGGACTCCTTGCCCCTAGGTGTGTGAGGAAGGAAGCAAGTGAAGAGATAAACCAACTTGCACGCCAGGAAGCCCCGTTGACTGACAAGGAACTTCTAGAGACACCACAGGAAGGGCCCATGGAAGAAGATCCCAAGGAACCTAAAGAGGAAGAACCAGAAGAACATGAGCAAGAAGAGGACTCTGAGGAACCGCAAGGGGAAGAAGACCCAGAAGAGCCTGAGGATCCTGAAGATCCTAAAGATGGTGCTGACCCAGAGGAGGATGAAGACCTAGCCATTCGTCAGGCCGAGAAGATTGGCATCACCAACAGGCCTCAATACTTCCTCAAGACCCCGCGGAAGCTACTTGAGAAGATTGGCATCACCAACAGGCCTCAATACTTCCTCAAGAAGGTGGATCGCCCTTTTCATGAAGAATGGACAGCGGAGGTCAACATCTACGACGATGACCGCGTCATATCTACTCACCATGGCCGCACCCCCAGGGCTACTCGTGGGGCCACAGTGGACGATGCTACCTGGAGGGCTCTCACTAGCCTCTGCTACACTCACCATCATGGAATAGCAAGGACAAGTTTTGCCCACATTCCCCGTCGGAAGCTAGGCATGGAGAAGTACACCGTCGCTCCTACAGAATGGTATGTGAGCACCAGAGAGATGGACGAGACTCAGGGAGTTGCAGTGGACTTAAGCCACGCAATGGAGGCGCTACAGAAGGAGAACCACACTCTTTGGAAGAGGCTGCATGATACTGAGGATTATATAAAGTGCGACCAGCGAATCAAGATGGGCGAGCAGAGTGACCTCTACTCCTCTGGTATCCGCACTTGGACTGCAAACTCCCCGAAGCACGCAAGTTCCCTACCTTCGGTCTCCAACAAAGCCAACTCCCATGCCTAGGAGATTCCCTTGCCCATGAATAAAGATTGTAATAATCAAACGCTTAGATCGATTTACTTTCATGTTATGATGTAATGAACTATGTGGCTTGGTTAAATAAGTGTGCTTGATGTGAGTTGTGGGATGCCTCGACACCCTGTCCACAACCTCGTTGTTTGTTGCTTATTAAATAAAATATCTTTTACTTATCATTCCTTGATGCATTTAGTTGGGGATCTTTCATTTCGTTATTACCACACCTCGTCTCACACTACTTCCACCACCTATTCTATCAGATGGTTTGCACTAGGGGCCACGCTGGAGGTAGCAACCAGAATAACAAGGATGGCAATAATGCTCTGAATCTTGAGCAATTCTTGGCCATGCAGACTCAGCTCATGCAGACAATGATCCAGACTTTGGGCGCCATACAACAGAACCACAACAACCAGCAGAACCACCATGCACCTCCACCTCCACCTCCACCTCCACCCCAGAATAGATTGGGGGAGTTCCTAAGGACTAGGCCACCTACCTTTTCCCAATCCAAGGATCCGATGGAAGCGGATGATTGGCTCAAGGCAATCGAGAAGAAGTTGATGATCGCTCAATGCAATGATCGAGAGAAGGTTCTCTTTGCAGCTCATCAACTGTATGGTGTAGCTGCAGACTGGTGGGAAGCTTATTGCAATGCTCATACTGATACGGAATGCATCACTTGGATTGAGTTCAAGGATAATTTCCGTTCTCACTACGTTCCTACGGGCATCAAGTTGTTGAAAAGACAAGAATTTCAAGACCTGAGACAGGGGACCATGTCAGTAAGTGTGTAACACCCTACTTTTGCAAATTCTAAAAATGCCAACTATTAGCATTTAGGAGTTTAATTAAATAACCTAGGACAAATTGTTTTTATAATAAATTAAATTAAATTATTGCATTTGCATAACATGTCATATTCATATAGATTTTCATTGCATTATGCATTTAGTTTAATTATTATTTATTTACCAGGAATATTAGGAATAGAATTAGAATAGAAATTAGACAAGGAAAAGAATTGAGAAAGAAAAAGAAAAGAAAAGGAGGAACTAGAACAGTGGGCCGAAACCCACCATTCAGCCCACCCCTCCCCTCTCCCCACCTCCTCCTTTCGTCCTAGCCGGCCAGGCCGCCTCCCCTCCCTTCATTCTCTCCCCCGCGGCCCACCTTCCCGGCCGGCCCAGCGCGCGCGGCCCGCTCCTCCCGCGCGCTCTCTCTCTCTCACTGACACGCAGGCCCCACCTGTCATCCCGTCCTCCGCCTCTCTCTCCCGTCGCCGGAAACCAACGCCGCCACCGCCGTCGATCTCCCTCCCTCGACCTTCCCGGCTCCTGTAACCGAAGCCCAACGCACGCGACCCCCCTCCGCTTCCTCTCCCCCACTCACCGTGCCTTAATCACGCACTGGCGTGCGTTACCGAACCCAAACGGCCGCCGCCGGCCATTGATGGCCGGAGACCTCGCGCCGGCTCAATTCGCCCGCCTCCGCGCCTATAAAGAACCCCCTCGGCACCGCCCTGCTTCGCCGCCGCTCCTCCGCTCTCTCCTACTCGCTCGCGACCATCGGACGACCTCCCCCACCGAGCTCCGACCACCGCCGCCACCGAGCCGCGCCGCCGACCCCCTCCCGGCCTTCCCGCACCCGCGCGACCTGCCGGTGAGACTCCCCTCCCTCCCCTCTCTCTCCCGGGACTCTCGCGGCGAGGAATGGCCGACCGGAGCGCCATTCCGGCCGGTCTCCGGTGAGCCCCGCCGCGCGCCGCCGCCTAACCGGCCGCCGGCGACGACCTTCCCCCGCCCTTTAATTCTGGCCGTTGGATCTTGATCCAACCGTCCAGATTACATACCCCTTCGGGTTATGTAATCGGTCCACCGTGAACAAGTGGACCAATGGTCCACAGAACCTATAGACCCGGTCCACGCATTTCTAGTTTAAAATTAATTCAATTAATTCCTGGATATTGTGGCAGTTTTGCATTTTAGCCCCTATGCTTAGTTTAAATTAGGTTTAGGTCCCTGTTTTTGTGCAGAACAAATAAAAATTTGTTTTTAGGCCCCTGAACTTTATAATAATTATTTTTAGCACTACATTTTTACAAAAAGCCCCTATACCTTTAAGAAATTATATTTTTGCCCTATAAATTGTAGAAAACCCCTGGAATTGTTTTAAATTATATTTTAATCCAGTCTTTTTATATTATTAATGGTATAAATATTATTTTAGCCCTAAAAATTTACAGAAACACCCCTATGCATTATTTAAATTATTATTTGACCTTGTAATTTTATAAAACACCCCGGACTGATTTTAATTATGTTTTAGTCCCCAGAATTATTTTAAAATTATACCTTAATCCTTATTAATTGTATAAATATTATTTTAGCCTTAAATTTGTAGAGGAACATCCCTGTACTTAATTTTAATTAGATTTTGGTCCTGTCTTTTTGCACTTAAACCCCTGCACTTAGTATTAATTATGTTTGAGTCCTAGAATATTTGCAAAAACAACCTTATACTTTTAATAACTACTTTTCAGCCCTAATAATTTACACTTTAGTCCCTGTAATTTTATAAAATTACACATAGGTCCTTAAAAGCCTCTGTTTTTACCCTTTTGCCCCTAAAACTTCAAACTAGCATAACTTTTTACTCATAACTCCAATTTAGGTGATTCTTGCGCCAAAATCCTCGTAGGAGCATAACCTTTGCATCCCTTGCATCTACATACTGTTTTTCCTCTGTTGCATATAGTGTATTGATTTTGTATGTTTTGCTTGTATTGGTATGTCGTTACATAAAGGCGAGCATACACAAGGACCACCCTACGAGGATTTTCAAGAGCAGGAATTTGAAGGGTTAGAGCAGCCTTCTGCGCAGGACGAAGGCAAGTGTCCTTGATGCATATTACACCTATTGAAATGTTACTATAGAATTGCATGCTTGTGTCAATTTATTGGGAACCTATTGTTAGGGTTTTCCTTAGTAATTGTTTTTACCCTGTTCCTTGTCGCCTTGAACCAATGGGTGAATTGTGGGTAGAAAATGCTTAAGATGGCTTATGGGATGTGGGTTAATATTAATTTTGATAAATGAACAATGTCACGTGGGATATGTTTGGTAAATCTTTTAGTAACATGGCTTAGGGATCTATGCAAGCCAGGTGGAAAGGATGTGGTGCCGTGGGCACATGCTTGTGGTGGTAGGCTTGTTGTAGATCCTAGGAACCGGTTCTTGGAGTGACAACCCAGGAAAACAGTGCCAACACAAGACCGACATGGGTAAGGCTTGGCCTAGTAATTAGATGTTCTCCCAATGTCGGTGCAGCATTTGGTGGAGCGGGGAATGGAAGTCAAGAGGACTATCCTTGTATCCGAAGGGCTCAAGATGGGGCTTCCGGGGTGATGAGCTGCTTGTTGAAGGGCTATCACTTATGGACGGGAGTGGAACCTTAGTGGCTAGCATGTACTGGGAGACCCTTTGGAAAAGCCTCGTAGTGAAACCCTGCCACACACCAAAGGAAGTGTGTAATGTGGGTCACGTCCACGGGCACCAAGGGAATCACAACTTGTGGGTAAAGTGGTACAAACTCTGCAGAGTATCAAACTATCATGATAGCCGTGCTCACGGTTAAGAGCGGCCTGGAATCCTCACAAGATTAGTTGGGGATGGGTTGGTATGGTTGGAAAGGTGGGATGGATTGAGACTTGGTTAGTACAGCACCTTGTGAAAGTAGGGTTGGGATGACCCCACTTAGTAAATAGGATGCTTAGGTTAATTAAAAGCTCATGCAACCCACTCTATAAAGCCTTCTCTTGACTATAGCCCCATGTCATCTTTTCCCCCACTTGCTGAGTACGACATGTACTCACCCTTGCTATACCACGTTGATATTCAGCCCAAGGAGAAGATTGGAGCCAATACTAAGAGGAAGGAAGCGAGTACTAGGCGATGATCCTCCAATCGATGCCTGTGGAGTTTGGGATGTCTACGCTAGATACTTTCTGCTGCATTGATGTATTTTTCTTCTAGACCCACGGGTCCTTTTGTAATAAAGATATGATGTAATAAATCAAGGATATGGATAATTATTCTGTTTACCATTGATGATGTACCGTATGTGTGTGTAACTTGATCCTGGGCACATGTAAGGCTACACCCATTTTGTTTCTTAAAATGGGTGTTACAAAGTGAGTACCTGAATAGGTTCATCCAACTGTCCAGGTATGCTCCTGAGGATGTGAACACTGATGGGAAGAAGCAATACATGTTCATGAGGGGACTTGTAACACCCATTTTAAGAAGTAAAATGGGTGCAGCCGTACGTGTGCCCAGGATCAAGTTACACACACATACGGTACATCATCAATGGTAAATAGAATAATTTTCCATATCCTTTAATTATTACATCGTATCTTTATTACAAAAGAACCCGTGGGTCTTAGAAGAAAAGTACATTCAAGCAGCGGAAAGTAGCTAGCGTAGACGTCCCAAACTCCACAGGCATCGACTGGTGGATCATCGCCTAATACTCGCTTTCTTCATCTTCGTAGTGGCTCCAATCTTCTCCTTGGGCTGAATGTCAACATGGTATAGCAAGGGTGAGTACGTGTCGTACTCAGCAAGTGGGGGAAAAGATGACATGGGGCTATAGTCAAGAAAAGGCTTTACAGAGTGGGTTGCATGAGCTTTTAATTAACCTAAGCATCCTATTTACTATGTGGGGTCATCCCAACCATGATTCCACAGGGTGCTATACTAACCAAGTCTCAATCCATCCCCTCTTTCCAACCAAACCCATCCGTACCCAACTAATCTTGTGAGGATTCCAGCCCGCTCTTGACCGTGAGCACGGTTATCATGATAGTTTGATACTCTGCAAAGTTTGTACCACTTTACCCACAAGTCATGATTCCCTTGGTGCCCGTGGACGCGACCCACATTACACACTTCCTTTGGTGTGTGGCAGGGTTTCACTATGAGGCTTAGAGTCTGTTATCGACTTAATACCGGGAACTGCTCCTATATCTAAGAGGCCCTATAGGATGTCAGTTAATGAGTTGGTAGAGCTAAAGAAGCAATTATATGAGATGCTAGAGAAAGGTTTCATTCACCCTAGTTCCTCACCTTGGCGAGCTCCAGTACTCTTTGTCGAGAAGAGGGATAAGACTCAGAGGATGTGTGTGGACTATCGTTCTCTTAATGATGTGACCATTAGGAATAAGTATCCACTACCATGGATTGAAGACTTGTTCGATTAGATGAAAGGAGCTTGTGTATTCTCCAAGATTGATCTACGATCCGGGTACCACTAGTTGAAGATCAGACCATCAGACATTCCCAAGACGGCTTTTCGAACAAGATATGGGTTATATGAGTATATGGTAATGTCATTTGGGTTGACCAATGCACCGGCCTACTTCATGTACCTTATGAACAAGGTGTTCATGGAATACTTGGATAAGTTTGTTGTGGTTTTCATTGACGACATCTTGGTGTTTTCAAAGAATGAAGAAGAGCATGAGGAACACCTGAGGCTAGTTCTAGAGAAGCTACGTAAGCACCAGCTGTATGCCAAATTGAGTAAGTGTGAATTTTGGCTGAAGGAGGTAGCATCTCTTGGTCATGTGATCTCTGCTGGAGGAGTGTCAGTCGATCCAGGCAAGGTAAAGGACGTTCTAGACTGGAAACCGCCACAAACAGTAAAGGAGATTAGAGGTTTTCTTGGGTTAGCCGGATACTATCGGCGATTCATAAGGACTTCTCCAAGATAGCAAAGCCAATGATGACATTGTTAGGAAAAGACAAGAGTTTTGAGTGGACTCCGCGTTGTCAAGCCAGTTTTGAAGAATTGAAGAAGAGATTAACGTCAACCCCTGTCTTAATCTTACCTGACATCAGTAAGAGTTTCGACATATACTGTGACGCCTCCAAGCATGGACTAGGATGTGTGCTCATGCAGGAAGGTCATGTTGTGGCATATGCCTCTAGGCAATTACCGAAGCATGAAGAGAAATACCCAACACATGATTCGGAATTAGCAGCAGTGGTACATGCTCTAAAGATTTGGAGGCATTACATTCTTGGTCACCGTTGCGAGATCTATACAGATCACAAGAGTCTCAAGTACATATTCACTCAGACGGAGTTGAACCTAAGACAACGACGTTGGTTAGAGTTGATTAAGGACTATGATGTATGTATTAACTATCATCCAGGGAAGGCGATTGTTGTTGCGGATGCCCTGAGTAGAAAGACCTATTGCAACCAGTTAATTGTGGAACGGCTACCGCCAGAGCTCTGCAAGGAGTTTGAGCGACTGAACCTTGGGTTTGTGAATGAGTTAGAGACAGTTGCAATGGAAGTGGAACCAACTCTCGACGAAGAAATCCACAAGGGACAGCTAGAAGATGAGAAGCTAAGTGAGATCAAAAAGCTCATTAAGGAAGGAAAGGCTACTGACTTCACAGAAGATGAGAAGGGTACTATATGGATTGGTAAACGAATATGTGTGCCAGACAAGAAGGCCCTTCATGACATGATCCTACAGGAAGCTCACGATTCTGCATACTCCATTCATCCAGGAAGTACTAAGATGTATCAAGACTTGAAAACTCGTTATTGGTGGCATGGCATGAAGCGCGATGTCGCAGAGTATGTTGCGGTATGTGATACATGTCAACGTGTCAAGGCAGAACACCAACGACCCGCCGGATTGCTTCAACCTTTAAAGATTCCTGAGTGGAAATGGGAACAAGTCGGTATGGACTTCATAGTTGGATTACCCCGTACACAGTCGGGATATGAATCTATATGGGTTATAGTTGATCGTCTAACCAAGGTGGCACACTTCATTCCCGTCAAGACAACTTATAGTGGTGCGAAGCTGGTAGAACTATACATGTTGAGGATAGTGTGTTTACATGGAGTCCCTAAGAAGATAGTATTTGACAGAGGCTCTCAGTTCACCTCGAGGTTTTGGGAGAAGGTACATGAATCTCTTGGCACCAAGTTGAACTTCAGCTCTGCGTATCACCCTCAGACTGATGGACAGACCGAGAGGACAAACCAGATACTAGAAGACATGTTGAGAGCTTGTGCTTTGAAATATGGCAAGAGTTGGGACAAGAGCCTACCCTACGCAGAATTTTCTTATAACAACAGTTATGAAGCAAGTATAGAGATGGCACCTTTCGAGTTCCTATATGGAAGAAAGTGTAGGACACCTCTATTCTGGAACGAGACAGGAGAGAACCAAGTCTTCGGACCTGAGATACTACAAGAAGCAGAAAGACAAGTTAAGATTGTATGCGAGAACCTAAAGATTGCATAGTCAAGGCAGAAAAGCTACGTCGATCGTAGGCAAAGAGACCTATCCTTCGAGATTGGAGATCGTGTATCTCAAGGTATCACCCATGAGGGGTGTTAGACACTTCAAAGTCAAAGGGAAGTTAGCACCGCGTTATATCGACCCTTTTAAGATCCTCGATAGAAGAGGAGAAGTTGCATACCAGTTGGAGCTACCCTCACATCTCACGGATGTGCATGACGTGTTCCATGTGTCCCAATTAAAGAAGTTCTTAAGAGTGCCTGAACAACAACTCCCCGTTGATGAAATAGACCTTCGGAAAGACCCCACATATACCGAACAACCAGTCAAGATCCTAGAAGTCGTTAAGAGAGTTACCAGAAATAAGGTGATCCGGATGTGCAAGGTGCTCTGGAATCATCACACAGAAGATGAAGCCATCTGGGAGCGTGAAGACGAATTGAAAGTCGACCCATCCCTTCCCCGATCTTTCCGAATCTCGAGGGCGAGATTCATTGTAAGGGATAGGTCTCTTTGCCTACGATCGACGTAGCTTTTCTGCCTTGACTATGCAATCTTTGGGTTCTCGCATACAATCTTAACTTGTCTTTCTGCTTCTTGTAGTATCTCAGGTCTGAAGACTTGGTTCTCTCCTGTCTCGTTCCAGAATAGAGGTGTCCTACACTTTCTTCCATATAGGAACTCGAAAGGTGCCCAACTCCCGCCCCCTCTCTTCTATCACCGACACACGGGCCCCGCCTGTCATCCCCTTCCTCTCGCCTCTCTCTCTCCTGTCGCCGGAAACACCCTACTTTTACAAATTCTAAAAATGCCAACTATTAGCATTTAGTAGTTTAATTAAATAACCTAGGACAAACTGTTTTTATAATTAAATTAAATTATTGCATTTTGCATATCATGTCATTGCCATGTAGTTGCATTATGCATTTAGTTTATTCATTAAATAGTGACCAGGAAAAATTAGAATAGAATTTAGAGAGGAAAGGCATTAGAAAAGAGAAAGAAAAAGGAGAAAAAAATCAGAACTGGGCCGAACCCACCAATTCAGCCCACCCCGGAGCTCTCCTCTCCTCTCCCCACTCCCCTCTCTCGGCCCAGGCCGCCTCCCCTTTCCCTTCTCTCCCCCGCAGCCCAACCAGCCCCGCGGCCCACCTCCCTCGTCGGCCCAGCTCGCCAGTAGGCCAACTCCCGCCCCCTCTCTTCTATCATCACCACACGGGCCCCGCCTGTCATCCCCTTCCTCTCGCCCCTCTCTCTCCTGTCGCCGGAAACCGCCAAAGACCCTGGCCGATTCCCCTCCTCCCCGCCTCTCGGGCTCCCTGAAACCGACGCCGCACCCCCGTATGACCCCCTCCGCTTCCCCTCCCCCACTCCCACGCCTTAAACGCGCGCTACCACGCGTTACCGTGCTCGAACGACCGCTGCCGGCCGTTGCCCCGGCGAGCCCGAGCCCGCTCGCCTCCTCTCCCTCTCTTCCCTCCTATAAAACCCCCTCGGCACCGCCCTGCTCCGCCGCCTCTCCCCCGCTCTCCCCCGCTCGCTCGCGACCCTCGGAGGCCCTCCCCGCCGAGCTCCAACCACCGCCGCCACCACGCCCCGTCGCCGACCACCTCCCGGCCTCCCCCGCACCCACGCGACCGGTCAGTGAGGTTCCCCTCTCTCCCCTCTTCCTCCCCGACCCCTCGCGGTGAGGAATGGATGGCCGGAGCGCCCTTCCAGTCAACCTCCGGTGAGCCCCTGCCGCCGCCGCCCACATCGGAACCCCCTGATGCCGTCCATCTTGAAACCTAGGGCCGAGATTAGAAGATCGAAGGGGTATTCCTCTTGGACCACCATGGACCCATGGACCCGGGTCAAAGTCCAGTCAACCATTCCCATAGACCCGGTCCACGAATTTTTAGTTTAAAATTAGTTCAATTAATTCCTGGATAATGCTGGCCTTTTTGCATTTAGGCCCCTATGCTTAGTTCAAATTAGGTTTATGCCCCTGTTTTTGTACAGAACCTTTAGAAAATTGTTTTTAAGCCCCTAAACTTTATAATAATTATTTTTAGGACTGTATTTTTACAGAAAAGCCCCTATACCTTTAAGAAATTATATTTTAGCCTTGTATATTTGTAGAAACCCCCTGGACTTATTTTAAATTATATTTTAATCCAGTCTTTTTACACTTTAGTCCTTGTAATTGCTATAAATTACATTTTTGTCCCTAGAATTATTTTAAATTATACTTTTCCCTATTATTTGTATAATTATTATTTTTAACTCTAAAAATTTATAAAAACACCCATAGACTTAATTTAATTATGTTTTAGTCCTTAAAATTTTTATAAATATTATGTTAGCCCTAAAAATTTATAGAAATACCCCTATACTTAATTTTAATTATATTTTGGCCCTGTCTTTTTACACTTAGCCCCCTATACTTAATACTAATTATGTTTAACTCCTAAAAATTTAGCAAAAACAACCTTACACTTTTAGTAATTATTTTTCAATACTAATAATTTACACTTTAGTCCCTATAATTTTATAAAATTATAATTTGGTCCCTAAATGTTCTTGTTTTTACCTTTTTACCCTTAAAACCTCAAACTAGCATAACTTTTTACTCGTAACTCCAAATTTGGTGATTCTTGTGGCAAAATTCTCGTAGGAGCATAACCTTTGCATACATTGCATCTACATATTATTTTTCCTCTGTTGCATAATTGTGTATTGATTTTGTTTGTACGTTTTGCTTGTGTCGGTATTTCATTTATGTAAAGACGAGCAAACACAAGGACCTCCCTACGAGGACTTCCAGGAGCAGGAATTTGAAGGGTTAGAGCAGCCTCCCCCGTAGGATGAAGGCTAGTGTCCTTGATGCATCTTGCACCTATTGAAACATTACTATAGAATTGCATGCTTGTGTCAAATTGATTGAGAACCTATTGTTAGGGTTTTCCTAGTATTATTTTTACCCTGTTCCTTGTCACCTTGAACCAATGGGTGAATTGTGGGTAGATAATGCTTAGATGGCTTATGGGATATGGGTTAATATTAATTTGATTAATGAACAATGTCACGTGATAATGCTTAGATGGCTTATGGTTTAGGGATCTATGCAAGCCGGGTGGAATGGATGTGGTGCCGTGGGCACACGGTTGGCGGTGGTAGGCTTGTTGTAGATCCTAGGAACCGGTTCTTGGAGTGACAACCTAGGAAAACAGTGCCATCACAAGACCGACATGGGTAAGGCTTGGCCTAGTAATTAGGTGTTCTCCTAGTGTTGGTGCAGCATTTGGTGGAGCAAGGAATGGAAGTCGAGAGGACTGTCCTTGTATCCGAAAGGCTCAAGAGGGGGCTCTTGGGGTGATAAGCTGCTTGTTGAAGGGCTACCACTTATGGACGGGAGTGGAACCTTAGTGGCTAGCATGTACTGGGAGACCCTTTGGAAAAGCCTCGTAGTGAAACCCTGCCACACACCAAAGAAAGTGTGTAATGTTGGTCGCGTCCACGGGCACAATGGGAATCACGACTTGTGGGTAAAGTGGTACAAACTCTGCAGAGTATCAAACTATCATGATAGCCGTGCTCACGGTCAAGAGTGGCCTAGAATCCTAACAAGATTAGTTGGGGTATGGCTTGGTATGGGTTGGTATGGTTGGAAAGGTGGAATGGGTTGGAACTTGGTTAGTATAGTACCTTGTGGAATCATGATGGGATGACCCCACGTAGTAAATAGGATGCTTAGGATAATTAAATGCTCATGCAAACCACTCTATAAAGCCTTTTCTTGACTATATCCCCATATCATCCTTTCCCCCACTTGCTAAGTACGACACGTACTCACCCTTGCTATACCACATTAATGTTCAGCCCAAGGAGAAGATTGGAGCCACTACGAAGATGAAGGAAGCGAGTACTAGGCGATGATCCACAGTCGAGGCCTGTGGTGATTGGGATATCTACGCTAGTTAATTTCCGCTGCTTGAATGTACTTTTCTTCTAGACCCACGGGTCCTTTTGTAATAAAGATACGATGTAATAATTAAAGAATATGGATATTTATTTTGTTTACCATTGATGATATATCGTATGTGTGTATAACTTGATCCTGGGCACACGTACGACTGCACCCGTTTTGCTTCTTAAAAGGGGTGTTACAGATATATCATTGGCCGACAAGGTAATTAGCTATCTAGATAATCCCCCAGCCGGGTCAATTCCAAGTGGGATCATCACCCAGTCGGGTGACCAGATCCATCAATCGAAAGAAGGCCGGAGGCCTGATCGACTGCTCGGATGACCACCCAGCCGATCGATCGGGACCGTCACCTGGCAATACCTGGCTGGTCACCCAACTGCACAAAATATGCCAAGGACTCCATAAACATTCAATATGAGTTGGTCCGATCATATCTTGGCCTTACAAATAATTTTGGGTGACCCAAGAACAAAGTGCACAAAATAGGCTGTCGACCAGTGAAAATAGGCCGCCTGACCAATGATTTTCAAGCAAATTTGGCCGCTCGACAAAAACAGGCCGCCCAACACATGATTTTTAGTCAAATCTGGCCATCCGTCCATAGACTGCAGCCTAACCCAGGTTGCCGCCCGACTCATGAGGCCTACCACACCAAAACAAAGGAAGGAGGTGTGAACCGACTGTAAGGACCGAAGGCGTACCGAGGGGGGGGGGGTGAATTCGTAAGCCGCTCACAAATCCAAATACTTCAATTTACACTACTTGAGTCTAACAAGAGAAGCAACCTAAACAATTCTAGTAGGCCAAGACCCTACACATGCTAGTGTTCATGATAAGAGAAAGCGCAGAAGCCAAACACACTAGCCTATGCATGCCACAATTCAACCTAGTTACTAGAGCACACAATTGTGAAATAGTAAAGAGAGGGTTAAGGAATGCCCATGATTTTTTCCCGAGGTCTCGGAAGGATAGCACCTTCCCCTACTCCTCGTTGGACCACTCCCGCCGGAGTTTTGGTCCATCTCGCCACCAAGTGGAGATCTCGCCCACGAGCCCGCAATCACTCCTAGAGTGAAGACATGGTGTGCGTCACTGCTGCAAAAAGCACAAGCTCGCCTCCCTTGAGAACTTGCGGGACTCCCCGAGCCGACACGAGCGCTCACTAGCGATGCCCCTTTCAATGGTGGGCTCAAACTTTGTACAAACGTGTTTCAGCCGTCACGACCGATCACCATAGACTAAGAGTAACAATCTAGATCACACCCTCAAGGACACCCTAGCCTTAGATGTGCAAGATGCTCAAGATACTCTCCACTAGCACTCTCAAGATATGCAATATCTCCTCCTAGTGCTCTCCTCTTTTCCTCTTGGACCTTACCAAATGCTCTCAGGTATTCCACTGGCCAAGAGAGGTCACAAAGACCCCAACAACAAAGTTATATAGGCTCTGAACCTCAAACTAGCCGTTGCTCCACGAAATCAGCTTTCTGGGCCTACTGACCGGACAGTCTGGTCACTGCCTAACCGGACAGTCCGATCACTGCAATGCAGTGCTCCAACAGCTCTGTCCTCTACTGATTCCTCTGCTGATCGGACTGGATGGTCACCTGACTGGGCCGTCTGGTTCGTTTCTCTCTCAAGTGTAGAAACATTTTGTGCTAAAGCTTCCTTGCTGCCCTGTGCAAGTCCTACTGACTGGACCGTCCGGTCCATAGACTAGACCGTCCAGTCCGTACAGACTCTAGCATAGACAGACTCCTTGCTCCTTGCTGTAAGTCCCAGACAACTCCCCGTAGTGACCGTACAGTCCGGTCACCTCTGACCCCTCTGTCCGGTCTCTATGTCCAGAAGCTGAAACTTGTTGTCCTTGCTTGACTTTGTTTCCCAGCTTTTTCAAACAGCTCCTTGGCTTCTCCACTATCAACAAGTGCCTTTGATTTTGCCGAGCAACCTTGCACATCACTGACTAGACATGACCAAGAATGACCCAGACCCCCTTGATAGTCTGGTTTTTCCTATAGACTCAAAGCCCTAACAACTAGGCAAGTGTACCAAACACTTGCACCATAGCTTGTTCTCCACATTGATCCAACTTCATCAACCCTTGGACTCTATCAAGTTCACAAGCCTCCATGCTTGTGGTCATTGTCATCAATTGCCAAGGCAACCATCATCCATATAATTTGTAATAGAGTTTAGAGATGATTCCTACATAGACAACATTCATGTAGATATTAGCCCATAATTTCATAGTTGTCATCTATCACTAAAACATTCATACCTTGGGAATCCAATCATCAATGGTCATGAAGCTTACAAACCACTACTTAATCAAAAACTTAATCAATAAACAACCGGGCTAAAAGAGCTACACAAAGATCGAGAGGAACCATAACAATATAGAAGAGAAATGCATAAGGTCCTACTCAATCAAACATCATCTAGAGATACAAGGAAAAGAGAGAAAAACATACTCTAGATGAAAATGCATGCATGTCATGGCAATATATTAAAGGAAAGCATAAAGACACGCAATGCAAGGCATAAATGATGAGATGAAATAGGTTAGCATGACTATGCATAAGAATTAAGAACAAGCAATCATCATCATGATATCATACACCGGCATACATGATAATTAATAAATACAAGGCACTGCATATGAGAATAAACCAAGCGAGATTAAAATGAGTCAAACACAAGCGAATGAAAACCATGACTCATCAAAATCCATGAACATCGAATAACTCCAACAAAAGAAGATCCAAATATATCTAACTCCTAAAATCCATGAATGCTCCCCCTAGATACAAGCTACTCTCGATTGCGTAGGATCACACTCCACTCCCCCTAGACCTAGGACTCTTCTCCCCCTTTGGCAACAAGCACCAAAAAAGTGGAAAAGATGAACATCTAAGCGCTCGTGGTCGAAGGAAGTTGTGCAGCGATGTCCTCTAAAGGCTCTGCTTCGGGCTGCTCCTGTGCTAGATCTTGCTGTGCTCTCTGAGCCTGTGCCTCCTGAGCATCCATCTGCACGAAGAAGTCAAGGTCCACAGGCAACTCAGACCCTCTGTCCTGTGCTGCTGGTGTGACTGTGGTAGTCTCCTGAGCTGAATTCTGGAGAAGGACGAGATCTGCCACGTCCTGCTGTGAGAAGCCTCCACGGATAAGATCCTCCACTGCCTGAGGAGTAAGAGTGGTAACTGTGGCAGTAAGAGGTTGAGATGTAGCTGTAACTGACTCTAGAGCTGGCTGGGAGTATGCACGAGTGGCATGAACAATCTCTGAGAATAAGCTCCTGACAGGTAAGTGCTGAAAGGTGGAGGGCCCTGCCATTTGTGATGTCAAAGAGTGTGAAGGAGAAACAAACAATGCAGATATTGAGAAAGCTGACACATGGGAGAGCTGAGCTGAAGAGAGAGTCTATCCTGCTCCCCCTGTCGGTAGGACCCCTGAAAGTGACAGTCCACTGGACTGAGCTGTCATCAAGACAGTGAAGGGTCCTAGCTAGGTCGGCAGCTGCTAGTACTGTGGAAGCACTGAAGGTCCTGGCTGCTGACTGGCCTGCCTCTGGGTCAACTCTGTCATCTGTGTCATCAGAGCGGTAAGAAGTGCGGTCTACTGCCTCTGTAGCTCTGCCTGACTCTAGATGAGAAACAAAGAGCTCCTGGGAATCACCATCTCTGGCTGAGCTGCCTACTCGTGAGATACTTGTGGTGACACCTGCTCCTCCTCCCATGTCTGCTGGCTGGAGGCTGACTATGATCCCCCTGGGACTCGAGGTGTGTAGCTGGTGGTCGCCTTAGGGAATGCCTCGTACTGCTCCTCTATCACTAGGCCCATCCTCCTTAAGAGATAGCAAATATAGGGGTTGTAGAACAAGTGACATCCTCCCACTCTCTCGGAGATAACATCCTCCATCTCTCCAATTAGAAGATCTGCCAAGTCAAAGTGTTGTCTCCTTAGAATCGCTGCTATAGCCCACTGGTGTAGAAGTGTGAACTCCTCTCTATAGCTAGATCTAGGGATGATAGTCCTGGTGACTATCGCTCTCACCACCTTGGCCTCTGCGGTGAGTCTCGTAGGGCCTCTCTCGAATCCCGGTGTGTGTGTGGGGGGGGGGGGGGTGGAAAAGCAATCGACACCATGTTGTCTGAAGGTAGCCTCCCTCCCTGAGGTCTGCGGGGTTGTGCAAGTGTACCGTAGGCACTCCTGTAAAGCTGGAAGTCTGAAGCCAGGAGTCCTAGGTTAGCTATCAAATCATGTCTCGTGATCCGCTATGGCTGCTCTCTGAATAGAAACCAGAACTCTAAGCAATCTCTGGCAACCCGCAGTGTGGTGTAGAACTCTAGCACCACGTCCTCCCTGTACCTGTGTGGAGCAGTAACTAGCTCTGCTAGCCCTACCTTAAGATATAGCAAATATAGGGGTTGTAGAACAAGTGACATCCTCCCACTCTCTCGAAGATAACATCCTCCATCTCTCCAATTAGAAGATCTGCCAAGTCAAAGTGTTGTCTCCTTAGAATCGCTGCTATAGCCCACTGGTGTAGAAGTGTGAACTCCTCTCTATAGCTAGATCTAGGGATGATAGTCCTGGTGACTATCGCTCTCACCACCTTGGCCTCTGCGGTGAGTCTCGTAGGGCCTCTCTCGAATCCCGGTGTGTGTGTGTGGGGGGGGGGGGGGGTGGAAAAGCAATCGACACCATGTTGTCTGAAGGTAGCCTCCCTCCCTGAGGTCTGCGGGGTTGTGCAAGTGTACCGTAGGCACTCCTGTAAAGCTGGAAGTCTGAAGCCAGGAGTCCTAGGTTAGCTATCAAATCATGTCTCGTGATCCGCTATGGCTGCTCTCTGAATAGAAACCAGAACTCTAAGCAATCTCTGGCAACCCGCAGTGTGGTGTAGAACTCTAGCACCACGTCCTCCCTGTACCTGTGTGGAGCAGTAACTAGCTCTGCTAGCCCTACCTTAAGATATAGCAAATATAGGGGTTGTAGAACAAGTGACATCCTCCCACTCTCTCGAAGATAACATCCTCCATCTCTCCAATTAGAAGATCTGCCAAGTCAAAGTGTTGTCGCCTTAGAATCGCTGCTATAGCCCACTGGTGTAGAAGTGTTAACTCCTCTCTATAGCTAGATCTAGGGATGATAGTCCTGGTGACTATCGCTCTCACCACCTTGGCCTCTGCGGTGAGTCTCGTAGGGCCTCTCTCGAATCCCGGTGTGTGTGTGTGTGGGGGGGGGGGGGTGGAAAAGCAATCGACACCATGTTGTCTGAAGGTAGCCTCCCTCCCTAAGGTCTGCGGGGTTGTGCAAGTGTACCGTAGGCACTCCTGTAAAGCTGGAAGTCTGCCTCCTGTACTGGCTAACCTGGGAATCACCATCTCTGGCTGAGCTGCCTACTCGTGAGATACTTGTGGTGACACCTGCTCCTCCTCCCATGTCTGCTGGCTTGAGGCTGACTATGATCCCCCTGGGACTCGAGGTGCGTAGCTGGTGGTCGCCTTAGGGAATGCCTCGTACTGCTCCTCTATCACTAGGCCCATCCTCCTTAAGAGATAGCAAACATAGGGGTTGTAGAACAAGTGACATCCTCCCACTCTCTCGGAGATAACATCCTCCATCTCTCCAATTAGAAGATCTGCCAAGTCAAAGTGTTGTCTCCTTAGAATCGCTGCTATAGCCCACTGGTGTAGAAGTGTGAACTCCTCTCTATAGCTAGATCTAGGGATGATAGTCCTAGTGACTATCGCTCTCACCACCTTGGCCTCTGCGGTGAGTCTCGTAGGGCCTCTCTCGAATCCTGGTGTGTGTGTGTGTGGGGGGGGGGGGGGGGTGGAAAAGCAATCGACACCATGTTGTCTGAAGGTAGCCTCCCTCCCTGAGGTCTGCGGGGTTGTGCAAGTGTACCGTAGGCACTCCTGTAAAGCTGGAAGTCTGAAGCCAGGAGTCCTAGGTTAGCTATCAAATCCTGTCTCGTGATCCACTGTGGCTGCTCTCTGAATAGAAACTAGAACTCTAAGCAATCTCTGGCAACCCGCAGTGTGGTGTAGAACTCTAGCACCACGTCCTCCCTGTACCTGTGTGGAGCAGTAACTAGCTCTGCTAGCCCTAGCAAGTACATGAAGTATTGCTCCATCTCTGTGCTGGTGGCCCTCCTCATGGCCTCATAGGTCATGTACTATTGCGGCACAAAGAGTTTGTCCTTGCCCTTCAGGCCAAGGTAGCGTCTTAGAACCTCTCCAATCCTCCTCTGGAGGCCAGTCTAGTACCTCTCTCCAGCAGTGGGGTCTCCAGGGATAGGAACCCACTGCTCGAAAGGAACCAGATGTAGCGCCTTAAGGTCCTTTGCAGGAACCTTAAGTATATTCGGCTCTGCGGCTGCCTATGCCAGACTCTACAGCCTCGTCGTGCACACTACACACGTGCACCTCGGGTCTCCTGCCCGGTGAGCTATCCACTGGGGAACAGTCTGCTCAGCCTGCTGCTCGATCTCCTTAGACTCTGACTCCTCAGAACCTGACTCTGAGGTCTCCTCCTCTAACTCTGCATCCAACCTCTATCTCTTCTTGCTCTTGGGCTTCTCAGGCATCTTCCCTTTGCCCTTGTCCTGTCCTGACCCTACCATCACTGTTGCTGCAAACTGCTTTCACTACACGCACGTAGGTATAGATAGGATGAGCATAGACACTAATACACCTATAAGCAAAGCACATCTAGGAAAGAATGTGTAATAGAAATCCTAGCACTGGATGAAGGACATGATCACTAGGCAAACATGCAAAGTTACAACAGTGATCATCGACTATGAGTGGCTGGTGTGAGTCATCTAGTGTGCAGTCAAATAATCGGAAAATAATCTAACTGCAGACTAAATAGGAGACAAACCCTAGACATGAAATTAATAGATAATCAATGAATTTAATTGCATCCTAAGTTGAGCCAAAATTCATAATTAATGCAACTAAACATGACAGTTAATCCAAATTGCATCGTGTCTTCACTCCGGGAGTGATTACAGGCTCGTGGGCGAGAACTCCACATCGGTGGCAGGAGGGACCGAGACTCTGGCGGGAGTGGTCCAACGAGGAGTAGGGGAAGGCTCCATCCTTCCGAGACCTCTGGAAAAAAATCATGAGCATTTCTTGACCCCCTCTTTACTATTCCGTAATTGTGTGCTATAGTGATTAGGTTGAATTGTGGCTTGCATGGGCTTGTGTGTTTGGCCTCTGCATTTGCTTTCATCATGAATACTAAGAAACCATGTGGATATGTGCCATGGTTTGCAATATATGTGATGAGTAATTGACTTGAGCGGATTTGATGTGTGAGTTGAAATGCGGGAATCCGGGGATTGCATGAGTTTGTGCGAGTCACTAGATGACACCTTTCGTAGGTTTGAGGCAATTGTGTGCAACTTGCGGGCTTGTGGTAACCTTGTGTACAATGACAATGATAGACCTAAGCAACTGTTGAACTCACTTGATGAAAATGTTTGGGGGATTAAAATTGCTACTCTAGAAGAAACTGCTGACTTCAACACCTTGAACTATGAGAGTAGTCGTCAACAATCACAAGAACATATCACTTCCCACCCGCCGAACGAACCTAAGAAGGACCAACAGTGTCCATGTGAAGCAACTCTCTAGGGCGTTCAGTCATCACCAAATTAATTGGTGGATGAGAAGCGGCAATCATTTTCCCATGATGACAAGGAGCTAAAGGAAAGCATCTTTGTAGAAGAGGACCTACAGGGCTTGGATGATGACGATGATGAGTCATTCCATCTCACATCCGAGCTTGTTCCTGCTGCTACCACCACTCCAGCAGAGGGTCCAGAAGCTTCTATATCGACTTCAGCGGCTGTCAAGCGAGCTTCAGCTGTGGTTGAGGGGGAGGTACACTCTGAGAGAGAGGCCCCCAGCCACATTCAACGTCAACATCCACCTCAACAGATGATTGGTAATCTCTATGAGAGGACAACAAGGTCAAGGTCTGCATATCTCGCTTGCTTTACCAACTCTCTCTTTGTTGCAAACTTTGAACCCTGAGATGTTGGACACGCACTATCTGATGAACATTGGGTTAATGCCGTGTATGAGGAGTTGGAAAACTTTGAGAGAAACAAAGTCTGGACTCTTGTAGAGCCTCCCAAAAATGTCAATGTCATAGGAACCAAGTGGGTGTTAAAAAACAAATATGGAGAGGACGGTGAGGTTGTGAGAAACAAGGCTAGGCTTGTTTCTCAGGGTTTTAGCCAAGTGGAGGGCTTAGATTATGGTGAAACCTTTGCTCTTGTTGCACGCATAGAAGCCATTAGGATCTTGCTTGCATTTGCTGCCTCTAAGGCCATTAGACTCTATCAAATGGATGTCAATAGTGCTTTCCTAAATGGTTTCATAGAGGAAGAGGTTTATGTGAAACAACCACCTGGCTTTGACCACCATAAATACCCACACCGTGTGTACAAGCTTCAGAAGGCTTTGTACGGGCTAAAGCAAGAACCTAGGGCACGGTATGCTAGGCTTAAGACCTTCTTGCTAGAGCGTGGGTCTATCATGGGGTGTGTTGATAAAACCTTGTTCATTCTCAAGCATGGCAATGACTTTCTAATGGTTCAGATTTACGTGGATGATATCATCTTTGGTGGTTCCTCTCATGTTCTTGTGTCCAGATTTCAGGAAGCCATGGAAAGTGAATTTCAGATGTCGATGATGGGCAACCTCATCTTCTTTCTTGGGCTTCAAATCAAGCAGTGCAAGCAAGGCACTTTCATACATCAAACCAAGTACACGAAGGATCTTCTAAAGAAGTTCGACATGGTCAATGCGAAGCCGTTGTCTACACCAATGTCCACTATAATGGTTCTTGACCCCGATGAAGACTGTGAAGCGGTGGATCAAAGGGAGTACAGGAGCATGATTGGTTCCCTCTTGTACCTGATGGCGACAAGACCTGGCATACACTTTGCGATGTGTCTTTGCGCTCGCTTTCAAGCTTCCCCAAGGGTGACAAATCACAAGGCTGCCAAGCGCATCTTCAGGTATCTTAAATACACCCTTGAGTTCGGTCTTTGGTACTCTGCATCTTCATCTCTTGATCCCATTGGGTATTCGGATGCGGACTTTGCTAGGTGTATAATTGATAGGAAGAGAACTTCTGGTACTTATCATTTCTTGGGTCATTCTTTGATCTATTGGTCTTCTCGTAAGCAGTCGAGTGTTGCCCAATCCACCACAGAGGCTGAGTATGTTGCTGCTGCTAGCTGCTACTCACAAATCCTATGGGTTGTATCTACCATGAGAGACTATGGGTTAACTTTTCACTCATGTGTGATTACTCTAGTGCCATATGCTTAACCAAAAACCCAATCCAACATGGTAAGGTCAAACACATCAATGTGCGATTCCACTTTCTGAGAGACGATGTTGAGAAGGGGGATGTTGAGCTCAAATACATCGACACCAGAAACCAACTAGTTGATATCCTCACCAAACCCCTATATGCTTCAAGACATGCTTTTCTTCGGGGGGGGGGGGGGGGACTTGGTGTTTGTCATCCTTATGACATCATTTGAGGGGGAGTTGGTGTTCACTTGTATATATGTATCTTACCTTTATGCATTGCATCTCATATGTAATATATGCATTGGTAGATGAGCTTTGATTCTTATGCTTTCTTGCATTTCTCTTTGCTATGATTGAGCTTGAGCTGAGTTGTGTGGATGTGATTGTAATCTCTCATGCTTAGATTTTGTAGATGTCCTGTTATAAACTCATTTGAGCAACTTGCTAATATTAAAGGTAAACTTAGCTTCTTGTGAACCTTATGAACTATTCTTGCTAAAACTTGCTCACCATGTGTATAATTGCTTTTATCCTTGTTGAAACTTGCATTGAGGCTAGTCTAGAGGATGTCTTGGCTTTGGCACCTTGTGTTTGCAAAATGGAAGGCTTTGCAAATGTTTCGCTCATGGTGAAACATTGTGGGAACGTGTGTTCCTTTTGCCGTAAAGGCATGCTCTTTTGTCTTGTGCATAAACTTGAATAATCTGCTAAGTGCCTTGATCAAGAATAATTCTAAAATACTAAATCCAAACATTGTGACATGAAGCCCCGGGGTGTTTGTCGTACCCAGTCATGTGACCCTCCGCATGGATAAGAGGACACATGAGGATAAACAATAATCACTTGATCAACTGAGTCTCTGTTTCATATGTGAGCGTTTGTAGAGCTCATTTTCTGTGAATGCTTGTTGCCCTTGTTGAGATTGAAACTGGCTAGATTCTTATGATTCACTTGGTGCTTGTTTTGCCTTGGATGGGAGTACTTACACATGTGGTAGTTTTTCTTTTGATAAGCAAATTTGATTCTATCTAAGCTAGTCAATCCTTCTGCTTAGCTTGTATAGCTCTTGGTGTTTATGCCTTGCTATCTATTTTTGATCTTTGCATGATTGGGAGCTATTGCTTTTACACTTCATGGCTCTATGTTTATGGCTAGCAAAGTTAAATGCTTGTTTGCATAACTGTTGAAGCTCCTTAGGTTTGCATTTTCATGCATTACATGTTTGCTTGTTCTTTTGTCTCTTTGATGAGCTCATTGCCAAAGGGGGAGAAAATATTGGTTCTGGCACAAATAATGCTAAGAAACTTATATGATCCATTTTGCATTACATGAGACCTACCACAACTTGAGGAGGAGCATATCATGATCTTGAGCGTTTTCTTGCACTTTTCACATTCTTTGCATCTCAAGTTGCTTTCTTTGCCAACTCTTGGTTTTGTGATCCCTACTTTGCTAGATGGCTTGCTTTCACCTTTTCTTTAGGTTTGACCATTTGGATGTGTTTATTCGGCTTCGCATTTCAATCTCTAATCTTTGTGTATTTGGTGTTGTCAATGTACTCATCAAGGGGGAGATTGAGAAACCATGTGGATATGTGCCATGGTTTGCAATATATGTGATGAGTAATTGACTTGCGTGTATTTCATGTTTGAGTTGAAATGCGGGAATCCGGGGATTGCATGAGTTTGTGCATGTCATGGTTATGACTAACCGGAGTTGGTGGAGGTATTGGTGATGTTGCAGGAGTTGAGAAATGTGTTTGCTTGTCTCATGATGTGTAGGTCACTGGAGTCGACTTGGCGGTCAATGGCGAGAGGATCGGGCACAAGTAGGGGACTTGGGGCCAGACGATCGGGATGCCGGGTGAAGTCAAGGGTGATCCACACCGTACACGTGGAGAGGCAAGAAGCATAGACGGTTTCGCGGTTGAGCCTCAAAACCGTGGTGGTGATGAAGACGACGTGTTGACCGAGTCAAGGTGAATGGGATGCTGGTGCAAGTGACAAGGGAGCCCGATGGACAGGGACAGGGAGAGACTTGCCGGTGGTCAGGATTGCAGGACGAGGTGACATGCGTTGACATCGGGAAGTCATGCTTTGAGAAGTGTGCATGGTGGTTTCCCGGTTTGGGTCTCAGAGCCGGTGGCGGCGATTGGAGGTGCACGTGGTACCATCGCAGAGCTTGCATCGAGGGCAAGCAAAGTTGTGAAGGGCTCGATGGCATTTAGGTGACGAGGAAAAAGATGGACGGTTATGCCCTCGGTGGTAGGTGGGTGTGTTATGTAGGTCAAGGGTAGAGTGGTCATGTGGACAATAGATCCTAGGCCTATATAAGGAGAGGTGTGGCTAGTGGAAGAGGGGCCTCTCTTTCTATTAGCCTTGTGTTAGGAAATCATTACAAAGTGCTAGGAGAGGACTTCATGTTTTAGAGCAGAGGAGAGGGTGTGTAAGAGACATCTCTTGCTCTTCCAAATAGTGGGAGGAAGAGGGTGGCTTCCTAGCCTTGTAACCATGGATCCTGTAAGCACCTTTCTATGATATGAGAAGTATTTTCGTGCTCAAGATTCCCCTCTTCCCTTGAATCCTGAAATTCCCTTTTTCTCTATTTTTGGACCTATTTTTGTGGTGATTTTTTATCTCACTTTTGGATGAGTTTTTGGGTCGGATTTCTTTAGAAACTTGTTGCTAGGATGAGCTAGAACAATCCTCTATGGATCCTTGACCGAATCAATAGCTCTAGCACCATTGATTTGAAGGATTTCTCAATTTCCCTTCTTGGTTTTCTTGGCACAAGATCTGAAATTCGTGATGATTCCTTGAGCCAATTGAGATGATCTTCTAGGATTAGGGTCGTGATGTGATGAGGATTCACTGGTCCAAAAATTACATCATTTGGAGTTCATTTGATTAGGTTTTGGAGAAGATTTGTCAAAATTCCAAAAGTTTCTGCTATTCTGTCGAGGTCGATCAGCACTGCTGACGACCAGGACCGACACTGCTGATGGGTTATAGAACACCGCACTGGCACTGCCGATAGCATCGACCAGCACTGCCGATCTGTCATGTCTGTTGGTTTTAGGGTCCTTCTGCCCGCACCAGCACTATCGATGGGCGTGATCGGCACTGCCGATGGTGCCAACGGGCACTGCCGATGGCTGTGGTTGGCACTGCCAATAAGGGTCCAGAATTTACCTGTTTTGAGTGCTTCTTATTCCTTTTTGTTTCCACTATGTTTATTTGCTATGATTGATCACTCCTAGGGCTAGTACATCATGAGTTGGTGTGTAGTCTTGGTGATTGGTTCGGAGGTTGGCTTGGGTTGTTTTTGGGATATAGGCCAAGTTCTCTTGGAGAATTTTGATAGGTTCCCATTCACCCCCCCTTTGGTCGCCTTCTCGGTCCTTCTAACACTAGCATGTGTAGGGTCTTGGCCTACTAGAATTGTTTCGGTTGCAACGCTTGTTGGACTCAAGTAGTGTGAATTGAAGTATTTGGATTCGTGTGTGGCTTACCGAATCACCCCCCTCCTATTGGTACGCCTTCGGTACTTACAAGTATCAGAGCCAAGTGCTCATCTTTGAGGCTGCACCGCCTTGAGTAAGGATACCGGGACACATGGGGAGTGTTCCCATATTCAATAGGGAGGACTACAGGTATTGGAAGGCTCGTTTGCAAGCCTACCTGGAGTCCCTTGATCCAGAGTTATGGATGGTCACTCACGAGTCCGATGCGGATGTAAATTGCTTGAGCCTGATTTCATTAAGAACAATACTGAGGCCAAGAATGCTCCATTTGCTTGCATATCTAAGGATGTCTTTGCTAGGTTGGATGCTAGTTCCACAACACATGGTATCTGGACTGAGATTCAGGGGCTCTATGAGGGCACCGGTGATTTCAAAGAGGAAAGATACTGTTTATTCTCATTTTCATGTACTAGTGGAGGAGATAAATGCTCTTGGGGATGACTTCAAGCTGAAGTCTGTTGAGGTGATAAGAAGATTCTTGAGGCTATTCAAAGACCCCAAGTATGAATCCATCATCACCTTCACCTTGCAAGGTGACCTCAAGACCAAGACGATGATGGATGTAATTGGCAAGATCATAGCTTTCGAGAGTTACCAACTGGGTTTCGATGATCCTCAGCCATCCAACCTTGCTCTTCAAGCCGAGAAACAAGAGCCTATCAAGAGCAAGAAAGGAAAGAAGAAAGCTGAGGTTGAAGAGGATGATGATGATGATGAAGATGACTTAACTGAGGACTTGGCTCTTCTCATGAAGAAGATGAAGACCTTCAAGAACAAGTTTTCCTCCAAGTCCAGGGGCAAGTGCTTCAACTATGGGTCCAAGAACCACTTTGTTCGAGAATGCCCCAAGCCAAAGAAAGAAGCTTTCAAGTCCAAGACTCAAGTGAAGAAGAAGAAGAAGACCCTAAGGCCAAGCAAAAGAAGTAGAAGTACTTCAACAAAGGCATAGGAAAATGCAAAACATAAGATCACAAGAAGATGTTCTCACGTAAAGCTCTTGTTGGAGAGTGGACAAGTGACAACTTAAGTGATATATCCTCTTCCTCAAGTGATGATTAAGAAGTGGCCGGCCTAGCCATAATCAAGACCACACTTGTACGAGCTCTTCCTCCACCTCCCACGTGCCTCATGGCCGTAAGCCAACTTAGGGAGAGTGAGGATGAGAGCAGTGACGATAGCGATGATGAGGAGCCCACATGTGCTGAGCTTTGGAGTATGCCTGAGCAAGCTCGCGATATCGCTGTCAAGAAATCCAAAATGTTGGATGTGGTAAGAAAAGAGTGTAAGTTGGCTAAGGACCATGTCGGTGACCTTGAGAGTGAGCTCCAGGACCTTGTCACATCTCATGAGGCTCTAAACAAGAGTTATGACAAACTCAAGGGTGATCATGTAGAGCTTCATGAGAAGTACAAGGCCCTTGAGATTGCTTATGAGGCTATCAATGTTGAGAACCTCTCCTCTCCCTCCTCTAGTTCATCTAAGAGTGATGCTTCCACTATGTGTGATGAACTAACCACCTCGGTCGAGGTTTCTTCTCTTGAGCCATTTTTTTGGAGGAATATCACAAGCTCAAGGAAGAAAGGAAGATGGTGATGGACGGCTATAAGAGGTTAACACATGGTAGAGCCATCCACAAGGAGATTCTTGGAAGAAACCTTGTGAACAATGTCTCCCACCGGGGACTTCGCTCATATCCCGCCGCCATCGACATCATCGGGACAAGTGATTCCATCCCGTATGGATCAAACCCCTTCTCGCCGACGACTACTATTGTGAGAGGTGTTGCAAGGATGGCCACACCATCAAGGATTGCTCTACAGTGAGAAGTTCCATTGTTTTGCCTAACGCTAACTTGTTCCATGAGAACACACATTTCAAGCATTTTAGAAACAATCATGGCAAAGTGAATGCTAAGGCTTTGGGACCACCAAACAAGAAGAGAAAGGTCAAGAGCATATGGGTGCCTAAGTGCATTGTTGATCTTGAGAGGTCAATGAAGTACAAGTGGGTGCCCAAGAACAAGACCTAGAAGATGGTGGTGGTGGTGGACCATGAGCTTACTTGAAGATCAAGTGATGTCCACCACAAGTGACATGGACCTCAACGACATATCTACTCATGAGGGAGGTAACCATGTTTGTTCTTGATAGTTGTAGTGTCTGTTTTCTTCTCTTGCATTGCATGGTAATTAGGACTCCTTTGTGACTTTTATGCTTTGCATCCATGCATGTGTAAATAACTAAAAGAAAAACACATAAAAGTTAGTCAATGTCTAAGCCATCCAAGATAGCTATAAGCAAGGGGGAGTGCTTGAGATGGTGGTTTGGCTTCTCTCAAGGCAAGGATATGGCTTATAGTGAGCAAGCTTGGGAGGCGTTCAAACTTGACATTGTTAGGTTTCCTTTATGTCTTATTTAACTTTGTTTGCATTCACATGGCATGTTTAATTTCATTGCATATGTAAAATACTTGTGGCATGCATCATATAGGAAACACAAAGGAGGCTTGTCTCACTTGGAGATATTTGTGCCTCATGGTCTATATGAGATTACATCTCCACAAGTGTGACCAAAGGAAAGGATTGTGCTTCATGCCCATTGAGCAAGATCTTATGAACTCTGAGGTTAAATCTACACGCATGGTTCATGGACTAAAACTCATACATACCCATTTGGCTCTTATTCGCTTTGGTTCTTATTTGCATTGGCCTTTACGAGAATTATAAGGTCATAAAGAGACACTATTTGAAAAGGAGTGTTTGAGAGTTCCCTTCGTATTCTAAGTGCAGTGTTTTATTTCGGTGTTAAGTGAAGACACTGGGGAAATGAAGAATTTCCTTGACTCAGTGAGTTTCTAGGAGTGACCGTACAGTCCGGTCATTAGACTGTATAGTCCAGTCTGTGCAGTAGTGCACAGTGCTTCGGGGACTGGAAATAGAGACTAGACGGAACTTCTCTTGAAGACCATACTGTCCGGTCTGCAAGCCATTCTATTGTCCAGAACCTTGATTTTCAGGCTTCCTGAAGTGACCGAATAGTCCGGTGTAAAGAGCGGACCGTCCAGTCAGTTCGATTGATCGTGCGATGCACTTTCAAATCTGAGCCGTCGATTGCTCCTTGTTTTAATCTCGATAATCCGTCAGTTTTTGACCTAGGTCAAAATTTGGATTCTTCCTCGTTCTTGTTCCTGACGCCGAGACCACGCCCTTGCCTCACCGCACCGACGCCGACGCCCCCGTTCATCACCAACCCCGCCGCCACCGGGCGTCGCCCCTGCTACGCGATGCCGCCCGCTCGTGCTCACTGCTCTCGCCTCATGCACATGCACTGTTGGCATTTCTTAATGTTGCATCAAGAATATCACTATCCCTAGTACAATGCCAGAAATGATTTGATGTTTGTTATGCTTTAAGAGAAATATGAATTAATCCGCAAGCACACGGAACATCCATTGTAGCATTTCACCCGGGAGTATTCCAAGGTATCGTATTTATTTTCAGCAGGGAAGCTAGTCGTAAGAGTATCTTGGTTTAACAAAGATATAACTATAAGAATTATACCAATTGATCAAAGACGGGGGTAAGGATGTTCGATAATGATAGTTGGGGGAGTAGTGATACAGGAGAAACCCACACTAAGATAAATAAAGAGATCGGTTAAGCTAGCCGGGAGGATAGCGAGTCTAAGTCTAGAATTCCTAAGATTATATCTTCCTATTTTATCTAAGTCAAGTGTCAAAATTTCCTAGTTACTCGGGTTGAGTGCTTACACCAAATTCATGGTACAGCCTCGAGTCTTTCACCAATAAGTTTACTTCGGGGCACGACAATGATCCACTAATAGGGTCGGTAACTAACCTCGTACACTAGTGGGCACGTTCTCGCTAGACAACCCTGCTTGAGACTTCTCGAACATGGTGGAATACTAAATGGATGGACAGGGCTGTCACCACCTGCCGCCTACCACATAGCCCGTGGGGACGAATGCAAAACCAGCTAGTGCTAACTTAGGCACCACGCCTACGCTTTCACTAGATATTCTTCCATTGGCCTAGCGGAAGAATAGCCGGGAAATAACCAAGTCTAAGTTCTATTCAAGAACTAAACTTAATTAAATCCTAGCCGGGAATCCCGTAAACTATGCTTCAAAGTTCTTTTCCGATATTTGTAACTTAAGGAAATTGACTAAGTAAAGATAAATACTTGACAAGATAAATAAGAAAATTTAATTATATTGATAAGGGATAAGTCTTACAAAAAGAGAAAGGATACAAGAGAGCTCATACCAAGACTCCGAGACGACTTCCGAAATCCCGAGCGATGCTCTCGACTAGACTCTAACTCCCGACTAACTAACCTACTCTACTAGTAAGAAAAGTAGTGGGAAATGGACTCCAATGTGTTTCACTTGCTTTCTTTTTTTTGTTTCTGCCGAATTCCCCCTGTATTTATAGGTGGCAGATACTTGGCGGGTACTTTAAAGTGGAGGAGAGTCGGTGGGCACAAAATCCCCCAATAAGCGGCGGGCCACGCCGAGCGGCCACGTGTGCCGGGCGACCGGGCATGCCAGGCGGCATGCACCGCAGGGCGGCGGGCCAGGCCGGGCGGCCACTGGATTTGGTCGATTTCCAACTGACTTTATGTGGATGGCTCAGATCTTGTCCCGATGGCGGCTATTTGGTCGGTTTCCACCGAAATCTCCGTTTTGGTGTCGGTAGAAGTTGTGGGCCTTATGGGCTGGCGACCCTGGGTGGCCAACCCAGATCTTTACCCTCCTTAGTCTGGAAATGGAAAACGGCTTCATTTTGGAGTGTTTTGCAGGGTCGGCTGGGTCGGATGGTTAGCCTCATGACGACTCTGTTTTGACCCGCCGGGTGGCTGATTTCAGCGTGATATGACCCTGTCGGCTGGGTTTGGATTTCAGCCATCACGACCCTGCCTGGCCCTGATTTCAGCCTCATATGACCCTATTGGCTGGGTTCGGATTTCAGCCATCACGACCCTGTCGGGCCCTGATTTCAGCCTCATATGACCCTGCAAACACATATTTCACCAAAACTCATATTTCCCGACCGGTTGGTGGCCAATATTGGGTTGTAAGGGCCACCAACATGCACGCAAAACCGTAGCAGAGCTGCCACGCGCACTAGCTCGCCACCTCCAGAGCCGCTGACGCCTGTTGCCTCAGTGTCGGCGCACGTAGCCACCAGCTTCTACCACCTCTTCTCCAAAGCGCGCGCCTAAGCACCTCCTCGCCGAGCTCTCCCGCAAAGCTAGGGCAAAATGTATCCCTTCCCTCCACTACCATTGCGGGTGACCAAAAGTTTAAGTTTTTTGGCGATCGGTTGTGACATTATTGCGGTTCTCGTCTTCGGAATCCCCAGGGTATTGAGCCTTTCTCCTATTCGTTGATTATGCCCTATTTTTGAGCAATTATATTAATTCATGCAATTAGATCAAATTCTCATCTTTAATTGCATTAATTAGTTGATTGGCTGAACCTAGGACGTAATTAATTCCATGCATAGATGTTAATTGCAATTCTAGGATTTATCTCCTCATTTAGTCTGCAGTTAGATTTATTGCAAATTATTTAACTGTACACTAGATGACTCGCACCAGCCACATATAGTGGATGATCACTGTTGATTACATTGTTTTATTAGTTCAGTGATCATGTCCTTTATTCAGTGCTAGGATTTCTATTGCGCATTCTTACCTAGCGGTGCTTTGCTAGTAGATTTATACATAGCTTCTATGATTATCCTGTCTATACCTACGTGCGTGCAGTGACAATAGTCAGCAGCAGAGATGACAGGTTCAGGTTAGGACAAGGGCAAGGAAAAGATGCCTGAGAAGCCAAAGAGCAAGAAGAGACCAAGACTGGACCCAGAGTCAGAGAGGGCCAAGAGGTTAGCACGACACTTGGATGCCATGGAGGAGTCACACAGGACACCAGGGACACAACTGATCCTAGAGCCGTCTGGTGACCGTCAGGGACTCAGGAGGACTACCAGGCAGAGGACAGCATAGGGCTTGGCTATAGAAGTGGTACCAGCACCATGATCGTAGAGTATTCCAACTTCTCGTCATGGGAGGTCATTGAGACCTGAGGAGCAGGGATCCTCCAGGCAGCAGGAGGAGTCAGAGGAGGAGGAGACCTCAGAGTAAGAGTCTGAGGAGTCAAAGAAGGAGGAGCTTGAGGAGACTAAGGAGCCAGCATAGCCAGAGCAGACAGGACCCCAGACGTCAGCTCACCGGGCAGGAGACACGTAGTGCACCTATGCAGTGTGCACTAGGAGGCTACAAAGTCTAGTTCAGGCAGCCGGGGAGACGGACATACTTAAGTTTCCTGCAAAGCACTTTAAGGCTCTTTGTCTTGTCTCCTTCGAGTAGTAGGTTCCACTCCCTAGGGATCCCGCTGCAGGAGAGAGGTACTGGACAGGCCTTCAGAGGAGGGTTGGAGAGGGGTTGAGACGCTATCTCGCCATGAAGGGCAATGATAAGGTGTTTGTGCCGCAATAGTATACTACCTACTAGGCCATGAGGAGGGCCATCGGGACAGACATGGAGCAGTATTTCACATACTTTTCCGGTCTTGCAGAGTTGGTCACATAGTCCTACAGGTTCAGAGAGGACATTGTCCTACGCCACACTGTGGATAGCCAGAGATCGCTCAGAGTTCTGGTTCTTGTTCAAAGAGCAGCCACAACATGTGACCAGGGGGATCTTATTGCCAGCTTTGGTTTTATTGCTTCAGACCTTTAGCTCTACAAGAATCCCTACCCATCCCTCAAGCCACCTCGCAGACCACAGGGAGGAAAGCTACCTTCAGACGACATGGTGTTGATTGCTTTTCCAGCACTGCACACCCTAGGTTTTGAGAGAGGCCCTGTGGGACACACCGCAAAGGCCAAGGTGGTTAGAGCGATAATCACCAGGACTATCATCCCCAGGTCTGGCTACAGAGAGGAGTTCACTCTACTTCACCAATGGGCAGTAGCAGCTATTCTAAGCAGACAGTTGTTTGACTTGGCTGACTTACTGATTGGAGAGATGGAGGAGGTTATTTCTGAGAGGGTTGGAAGACATCGCTTGGTCTATGCTCCCTACATTTGCTAACTCCTGAGGAGGATGGGCCTAGTGACAGAGGAGCAATACGACGTATTCCCTAAGGTGACCACCAGCTACGCACCTCGAGTCCCCAGGGCATCGTAGTTTGCCTCTAGTCAGTAGACGGGAGAGGAGGACCAGGAGTTACCGCCAGTCACTCACGAGTAGGCAGCTCACCAAAGATGGTGGTTCCTGAGTCAACCAACACTAGAGCACCCCCTAGCGTACGGGATTACAGTCAGAGGACACTATCACTGTGGCAACACTAGCAGGACACCTGAGTGAGTTCATTCAGAGCACAACTGAGGACAGACATCAAACAATGGAGGTCATCAAGGGACAGGTAGAGCTTCAGAGACAGCAGATGATGATGATGACCACCCTGATGGCTCAGATGACAGAGCTGACTCAAAGGAAGGCCAGTCAGCAGCAGGCACATGATTAACTTCCAAAGTTTCAGTAGCTACCGACACACCCAGGACCCTTCATAGCTATGATGACAGCTTAGTCCAGTGGGTTGTCACAATCAGGGGTGTTACTGACAGGGATTTTAGTGACTCAGCTCTCCCCCGTGTTCGCCTTCTCAGTGTCTACGTTATTCACCTCACCGACACAATCTTCACCCTCGCATATGGCAGGAACCTCCACCACTCAGCACTTACCAATCAGGAGTCTGTTCTTAGACATAGTGCACACAACTCGTGCAGACTCCCAACCAGCCCCAGAGATAGCTACAGCTCCACCTTCCACTGCTACAGTCAGCACTCTTACACCTCAGGCAGCACAGGATCTGGTCCGCCGAGGCTACACTCAGGAGGACATGGATGACCTTGCTTTTCTCTAGGCGACTGTTGTCGAGGAGACACCCACGGTCCCACTAGCAGGGCAGGACAGAGGGTCTGAGTTGCCTGTAGACCTTGACTTCTTTGAGCAGATGGATGCTCGGGCGGCAAAGGCTCAGGGAGCACAACAAGATCTAACACAGGAGCACCCAGGAGCAGAGCCTTCAATGGATGTCGCTGCACCACTTCCTTCGACCATGAGCGCGTAGATGTTCACTTTTCCACTTTTTGGTGCATGTTGCCCAAGGGGGAGAAGTAGTCATAGGTCTAGGGGGAGTCGGAGTGTGACCCTGTGTGATCGAGAATAGCTTGTATCTAGGTGGAGCATAAGTGTACATTGGGTTTTGGGAATTACATACTTTTGGATCTTATTTTGATGGAGTTTGAGTCCATAGGAAAAATTGGACTATCAAGGGGGTCTAGGTCATTTCTCTTAGGTCATGTCTTCCACGGTGGACCCGTGGACTACGGGTCAATGCCGGTCCACAGACCCATGGACTCGGTCCATGGGATTTTTAGGGTTTATTTTTTTTAATTAAATCCTGAGTAATGCTAGTTTTACACATAGGCCCCTCGACTATAATGAAATTAGGCTTTAAACTAATTTTTCTGCAGAACTTATATTAGGCCCCTAAGTTATTAATTAATTATTTTTAATCCTGTAATTTTACAAAAACACCCCTGTACATATCTTAATTTATATTTTAGTTTTGTAATTTTATATAAACAACCCAGTACCTTCTAGTAATTCTATTTTAGCCCTAACTTTTGTAAGTAATAATTTAGGTTGGGCATTTTACACTTAGGCCCCTATACTTATTTCTAATTATGTTTTAGTCCTGTCTTTTTACACCTAGGCCCCTAAACTTATAAATATTATATTTTGGCCCTGTAAATTTTATAGTTAGGCCGTGAACTTTTCCAAAATTATATTTTAGTCCTCCAATTCTTTACAAATTATATTTTTATATGTATCTTTTACAATTTAGTCCCTATACTTTTCATAAATTACATTTTGAACCCTAAAATTTTTATAAATTATATTTCATATGTATATTTTATAGTTTAGCCCTTATATCTTTTTAGAATTACTTTAAGGCCATTTAACTTGTCTGTTTTGACATTTTAACTCTTGAAATTTCAAATCTTCATAACTTTTCAATCATAGCTCCGATTTAAGAAATTCTTTCACCAGAGCGATCGTAGTGTTTAATATTAATTATTCATATTATTTTATAATATTTTACTAATTTATTATTTTTAGCCCTAGAACTTTAAACCTTCGTAACTTTTTACTCGTAGCTCCGATTGAGGCGATTCTTGTGCTCACACGATCGTAGCAACACGTACTTTTTCATAGTATTGTTTTCTTTGTTGGTTGTTACTGTGTGGTGTGTTGTTTCTTAGTGTGTTTGTATGCTTGTGTTTTCGGTGTGACATTGAGTAGGCAAATCGCTGTTAGAGAACTTCCGGGATCTCCATCTTGAAGACTTTGAGCAGCAGCAAAGGGAACCAGGCTAATGTCCTTGATGCATTTTGAACCTATGTTTTATATTCTCTCTATCTCTATGCATGCTTGTTAATATTGAATCCCATGTGTCATATCCTGTTCCATATTATTCCTTGTCGCCTGGGTTCTGGTGTAGCTTATTAGTAGGGGTACATCATGCTTAGTTTGCTATGTCGGGAATGGAAGTGTCTAATGTTAATCTTGACTAATGGTTCACTTTAAAATAATGATCATGAGGGATGTTTAATCCTTTTTAGCAACATGGAACCTAGGTGATCCAAGCAGGAGGATGGCAAGGATGGTGCGGGTATGCACGTGTACTCGGTATAGTACTGTGGGATTGTGGTGGTACCTGCTTGGGATCACAAGAGTAGTTTGTGGAGCGGCCACCCAGGAAAACCGCACAAAGCACAGGGCTGATATGGGTAGGCTTGGTTTAGTATCGAGATGTCTTCCCAGTTCTGTGACCAGTCGAGAAAGGAGGACGGGACGGTTTACTCTCGGACTCAGGCGATGGACGGTTTACTCCTAGCCACGGTGCCAAAGGGGGCTTCTGTAGGAATGGTTTAATTCCACAGCGGTGAAACCTTAGCGTGGATTGTTTGCAAGCTGGGAAGCGCTCTGAACGACCTTGTGGTGATCTCTTGGCCTCACACCTACGGTAGTGTGATTTGGGCAACAGGGAGACTTTAGTCACTGACGGGTGACGGAATCACCAACCTGTGGGTAAAGTTGTGCAACCTCTGCAGAGTGTCAAACTGTTATAACAGCCATGCTCATGGTCATGAGTGGCCTGGATCCTCACACATTTAGGAGGGTGGTTTATGGGTGGACTTGGTGGGTAGCCAAGTTTGGTTTGGGCGTTGTAACCCTTGGTTTGCTACAGGCGGTGTAACCTGTAGTGTGGTTTCCTATGGGCGGTTTAACCCATGGTTGGTTACAGGTGGTTTAACCTGTAGCATTGGACAGATGAGATAACTGGTGGGAACTTTTCACCTAGTAAATAGGATGGCTTTCCTACTAGTTGTAGGTGCTCATTTATGCTAATGAACCATTGTGTTAGCCTTTCTTCTATTAAACTTGCATGTCATGTTTTCCCCCACTTGCTGAGTACGGCATGTGCTCACCCTTGCTATTTCCCTTTGTTGTTGTACTATAAACTGCTGCTCAGAAGATGGAAATATGGACTACATTGATGAAGACTACTACTAGGCGTGCGTGCCCCCGGTCGATTGCTTGTGGTGTTGTGGTGTCTTCAGCTGTTATTTGTCAAGAGAGTCGATTTAGTCTTTAAAGACAATTATTTATGTAATAATGGTACGTTTTATTAATGATATTGGTTATACTGTTATTCACTTTACTGTCGATATGTGTGAAACTTGTTCCTGGGCACACATATGATAAGAACTTGGTTTTGTCCTTAAAACCGGGTGTGACAGTCATGAACCTTACATACGCCTTTAGTCCTTACAGTCATCCATACAGAGGAATAGAGAAAGCAAGTAATTAGGAATAATCAGTAGGATGTAGATGAATGAGATGGACAGATGAATGGAATAGGCTGTCGAAAAATTTGTGTGTTGTCGGACATGTCCGATGGTCATGAGGAAGTTGGACAAGTTTGAGGACCCACAGGTTTTTTGAAAAACCATATCATTCATGGATCCAACCACCAAACGGATTCAAACTACATCTACCTCAACTATACCTAACTAGGAACTACTTCCGTAATCCAAGAATGCAAGGGAAATTGATTTGAGACTAAAATTTGAGATATAACCCTAACCCTAGAGGAGAGAGAGGGGATTAGGGTTAAAACCTTGCAAACCAAGAGGTTGTCGGACTTTCCCGATGGAGTACGACCTCTTGACCTTCAGTCTTTCTCCAATGGATGGTGGGACAGGGTAATGTCCTTGGTGACGCCAATGGGGGGGGGGGGTCTTGAGGAGAGAGAAGGCTAAGGGGTGAATGAGAGGAGGTTTGACCGAAGGGGTAAGTCGGGCTGGGTTAAAGGGTCAAAACCTGAAGTCATCAAACTTGTCCGATAACTATCGAACTTGTCCAACACCAGGAGGATTAGATAGACGAGGTCCAGCCAGCAAAATAGGTAGAGGTTTTTAAAATAGTTTTTTATGGACAAAGGCAAGTCTTGACATCATATGTTCAGTCAACAATCATCAATTCATAACAATGATCATACTTTGACAAGATTTGATCTAGAGATACAAAACCAACATCAATAGCACAAATAATAGATTTTTGACGTAAAGCAATGTTTTTGGCAATAATAAAGCAATCATCAATCAGATCTGCACATTCTCTACATCACATTGCTTGAGTCGAGAATATTTAGTTCACTCCTAAGATAGCAAAATCTTATCTCATCTAGTGGCTTGGTGAATATATCGGCTAGTTGATCTTCGGTTCTCACATGACTCACTTCTATATCCCCTATGATAGAATGATCTCGCAAAAAGTCGTGGTGGATATCTATATGCTTTTTTTGTGACTGTTCAACCGGGTTATAAGCAAGCTTTTTGGCACTCTCATTGTCACATAGGAGTGGAACACGGTTCAACTTGTAATCATAGTCCCTTAGAGTTTGTCTCATCCAAAGTAGATGTGCACAACAACTACCGGCTGCAACATTGTCCGCTTCGGCTGTGGAAAGGGAAACATAATTTTGTTTCTTGGATGACCATGACACTAGGGACCTACTTAAGAATTGGTATGTCCTGAAGATGCTCTTTCGATCCTCCTTATCTCCGACATAATCCACATTGGAATAGCCTATTAGGTTGAACTTTGAACCCATGGGGTACTAAAGCCCTAGGTTGGGTGTGTGAACTAAATATCTCAATATTCTCTTAACGACCACCTTGTGACACTCCATAGGAGCGGCTTGATAACATGACCTCAATGGTCATGAACCTTACATACGCCTTTGGTCCTTACAGTCATCCATACAGAGGAATAGAGAAAGCAACTAAGTAGGAATAATCAGTAGGATGTAGATGAATGAGATGGACACATTAATGGAATGGGCTGTCGAAAAATTTGTGTGTCATCGGACATGTCCGATGGTCATGAGGAAGTCGGACAAGTTTGATGACCCATAGGTTTTTTGAAAAACCATCTCATTCATGGATCCAACCACCAAACGGATTCAAACTACATCTACGTCAACTATTCCTAACTAGGAACTACTTCCATAATCCAAGAATGCAAGGGAAATTGATTTGAGACTAAAATTTGAGATATAACCCTAACCCTAGAGAAGAGAGAGGGGATTAGGGTTAAAACCTTGCATACCAAGAGGGTGTCGGACTTTCCTGATGGAGTACGACCTGTTGACCTTCAATATTGCTCCAATGGATGGTGGGAGAGGGTGATCTCCTTGGTGACACCAATGGGGGGTCTTGAGGAGAGAGAAGGCTGAGGGGTGAATGAGAGGAGGTTTGACCGAAGGGGTAAGTCGGGCTGGGTTAAATGGTCAAAACCTGGAGTCATCAGACTTGTCCGATAACTATCGAACTTGTCCGACACCAGGAGGATTAGATGGACCGAGGTCCATCTAGCAAAATAGGTAGAGGATTTTAAAATAGTTTTTTATGGACAAAGGCAAGTCTTGACATCATATGGTCATTCAACAATCAACAATTCATAACAATGACCATACTTTGACAAGATTTGATCTAGAGATCAGAAACCAACATCAATAGCACAAATAATAGGTTTTTGTAGTAAAGCAACGTTTTTTGCAATAGTAAAGCAATCATCAATCAGATGTGCACATTCTCTAGATCACATTGCTAGAGTCAAGAATATTTAGTTCACTCCTAAGATAGCAAAATCTTATCTCATCTAGTGGCTTGGTGAATATATTGGCTAGTTGATCTTCGGTTCTCGCATGACTCACTTCTATATCCCCCTTGATAGAATGATCTCTCAAAAAGTGGTGGTGGATATGTATATGGTTTTTGCGCGAATGCTCAACTAGCTTATAAGCAAGCTTTATGGAACTCTCATTGTCACATAGGAGTGGAACACGGTTCAACTTGTAATCGTAGTCCCTTAGAGTTTGTCTCATCCAAAGTAGTTGTGCACAACATCTACTGGCTGCAACATAGTCCGCTTCGGCTATGGAAAGGGAAATAGAATTTTGTTTCTTGGATGACCATGACACTAGGGACCTACCCAAGAATTGGCATGTCCCAGAGGTGCTCTTTCTATCCTCCTTATCCCCGACATAATCTGCATTGGAATAGCCTATTAGGTTGAACTTTGAACCCATGGGGTACCAAACCCTAGGTTGGGTGTGTGAACTAAATATCTCAATATTCTCTTAACGACCACCTTGTGACACTCCATAGGAGCAGCTTGATAACATGCACACATACACACACTAAGCATGATATCGGGCCTAATACATAAAGATAAAGCAAAGATCCTATCATGGAGCGATATACCTTTTGATCAATGGGCTTGTCCTTTTTGTTAAGGTCGAGGTGGCCATTTATTGGCATGGGAGTTTTGATGGGCTTTGCCTTGTCCTTGTCAAACTTCTTCAATAAGTCTTGTGGTTGCTCCACCATGGGTCAGGAGGCTTAGGGTCTTCAAAGCCTAGTGGTTGCTCCACCTACACCTCTTTCTTGATTGGCATGTTGAGAAATGTGTTTTTCACGTCCATTTGATACAACTTAAAATCATGGTAAGTAGCAAAAGCAAGTAATATTCTAATTGATTCAAGTCTCGCTATAGGGGCATAGGTTTCATCAAAATCCAAACCTTCTACTTGTGAATACCCCTTTGCCACAAGCCTTACCTTGTTTCTTGTCACAACATCATCTTCATTTTGTTTGTTGCAGAACACCCATTTGGTGCCCACAACATTTTTGTGTTTTGGCCTTTCCTCTAAAGTCCACACTTCATTTCTTATGAAGTTGTTCAATTCTTCTTGCATGGCCATCACCCAATCTGAATCGTCAAGTGCTTACTCTACCCTAAATGGCTCCATAGACGAGACAAAAGAGTAATGTTCACAAAAATTACTAACTCGAGATTTAGTTATTACCCCCTTTTCAATGTCTCCAAGGATTTGATCAATAGGGTGATCACTTTGTATATTTGATGCATTCTTGGGTGTGGTGGATGTGAACTTCCTTGACCACCATCTTTATCAACCTCTTGATCATGTATTTGAGTGTCATCACTTGATGCTTGTTCGTGATCACCAACATCTTGATCTTGACCATTTGTATGGTCAATTTTTTCATTGTCATAAGGTTGGTCTTGTCTTGAGGGAGAGGGTTGATTTTCAACACTTGTTGTCTCTTGTGGTCTCTCATCACCGATGGCCATTCTCTTGATTGCATTTCTAGGAGCTTCATCATCTATATTATCATTACCATCTTTCCCCCCTTGAGATCCGTTAGATTCATCAAATGTCACAATATGTGAGATTTCAACACAACCGGTGGTTTTGTTGAGCACACAATAGGCATGAACATTTGACCCATAGCCAAGCAAGAAACTTTCATCAACATTTGGAGCAAACTTTGAAGTCTTGGGTTCTTGTTAAGCATAAAACACTTGCTCCCAAAAACACAAAAGTAGGAAATATTAGGCTTGTTACCGGTTAGTAGCTCATATTATGTTTTCTCCAATATTCGGGGGAGATACAACCGGTTGGAGGCATGGCATGCGGTGTTGATGGCTGCGGTCCAAAAATGGTCGGACGTCTTGTATTCATCAAGCATTGTTCTTGCCATCTCAATGAGTGTGCGGTTCTTTCTTTCAGCCACCCCATTTTGCTGAGGAGAGTAAGGTGCCAAAAATTCATGCTTGATGCCTTCTTCATGAAGATATACTCCTCAACTTGAGTGTTCTTAAACTCGGTGCCATTGTTGCTTCTTATTTTCTTGATCTTGACTTCATATTCATTTTGTGCTCTTTTCATAAACGTCTTGAGCATGTCTTTCACTTCACCTTTATCATGCAAAAAGAATACCCGCATGAAGAGAGAAAAATCAACAACAATTACAAGGCCATATTTTTTTACCACCAATGCTTATGTAGGAGATGGGGCCAAAAAGGTCTATGTGCAACCTCTAATGGCCTTGTGGTGGTCATCACGTTCTTGGCAGGGTGTGATGCTCCAACTTGTTTTCCCGCTTGGCATGCACTACAAATGTTATCTTCCTCAAAGCAAACATCGGTTAGTCCTATGATGTGGCCGCCTTTTTGGAGTTTGTGAAGATTTCTCATACCAACATGGGCAAGCCTCCTATGCCATAGCCAACCCATGTTGGACTTTGCTATCAAGCATGTACCAAGTCTAGCCTCTTCTGTGGAAAAATCCATAACATAAAGCTTTCCTTTAAGCACACCTTTGAAAGCAAAAGAGCCATCACTCCTCTTATAAACGGTCATACCATATTCGTTGAACAAACAATCATAGCCCATCTTATAAAATTGTGAAATGGACAATAGATTAAAGTCAACATGATCAACAAGCATAACCTTAGAAAGATAATACGAAGGAGTGACAAGAACTTTACCATAACCTAGTACTTGTCCCATTCCATTGTCACCAAATGTGATGTACTCATTTTTGTTGTGACTTGGCTCAAATGATTTGAACATATTTTTGTCTCCGGTCATATGATTGGTGCATCCACTATCAATCACCCAACTCGACCCATCGGAGATGTAGTCCTACAAAACAAATTAAGCTTTGTTTTTAGGTACCCAAATTTGCTTGGGTCCTTTGGCCTCTTGTTGCGTGGCCCAACATATTTATCAAATACCCGGCCATGCATGTTTCTCATGAGCACATATGAAGCATCAAAATCATGAAAGAGTGCACAAGTAGCATTAGCCACATTAGCAAGAGAATCATTAACAAAAGAAGATTGGTTAGTGCTCTTGTTCTTGGCATCCTTCTTTTGATAAGATCCTTCCTTGGTGAACTTTAGGAATTCCTTCCCATTCTTGTTCTCCCTAACATTGTGCTTGGCACCCTCAACATATCCAATGCCATCCATGAAACTGTGGTGCCTCATGTATGAGTATGCACCGCTTGCATACTTAGCCTTATCATCATCAATAACATTTTCTCATCTTGTATTTTGCTTTCAAGAGCCCTCAATTGCTTGTTTAAATCATCAATCAATTTGACATTAGTAGCACAAGCATCAATATCAATAGTATAGCACCTATCACATCCATTACTAGTAGAAGCACAAGAGGAATTATTTGTGGCAGATGTGAAGGTCGAAAGGATTTCAAATTGAACTTCTAGAGACTTATGAGTCTTTTCCAAGACCCCATACTTCTCTAGGAGAGCATCTTTTGAGCTTTTAAGACTTTCACAAGAGTTTTCAATTTTTGTGAGTGACATAGTTAATTCATTATTTTTCTTTCTCTCATCTTCTAGGAGCTTCTCTAGTTCAAGATTTCTTTTTTTTTCAAGAATAAGCAAGTCTTTTTGTTTTTCAAGAAGCTTCTCTTGTCTATTATTTTCGTCCTTTTGTTTTTCACGCAATTCCATAAATTCAAGCATTTTAGGAAGCGAAGCATTGACATCGTCATCATCATCACTACTACTAGTACAAGAGGAACACTTATGTTTAGATTTTGATACCTTGGATCCTCTTGCCATGAAGCACTTGTGAGTGTTGTCATCACCATCATCACTCAAGCTCCCAAATAGAGAAGTGTTGGTGGGAGTGACGCTAATGGCAATTGTAGTAATGCCTCCTTCATCTGAGTTGGATTTGAAGGAGCAAGATGATAAGGAGGATGAGTCATCGGAATTCCATTCTTGTCCAATGTGAGCTTCGCCTCTTCTATGCTTCTTGTACTTCTTGTCCTTCTTGTGATGCTTGTCTTTCTTTCTTTCATCCTTGTTCTTCTTCTTTGGACATTTTGTAATGACATGTCCTTCATCACCACACTCATAACAAGTCCTTTTTGACCTTCTTGCTTTGCCCTTGTCAAAGCTTTTCTTCTTGTAGCCATCTTTCTTGAGAAATGACTTGTATCATCTCACAAGCAAAGCCATCTCATCATCACTAGAATAAACCACTTTATTTTTTTTCTTGTCTTTCTTATCACTAGTTTCATGAGTGGCCTTGAGAGCAATCTCTTTCTTCTCTTCTTCATCTTGTCCCAACAAGGTGTTCACTCTCTTTGCAAGGTAATCGGCCATCCGAATCAGCCACCAAATAGTTGGGAAATGCAAGGTAAAAGATCAAAGTTCAATAAATATTTACTTAAACTAATAAAGTTCCACATGTTTTGCTGAAATATGTGTTTCTAGGTCATACTGGGCCAAAATATGCAAAAATATGAAGAAACACCCTGTCGGTCGATCATGACTGTAAAACAGCCGATCGACAAGGTTGTTTATGGCTGAAATCAGCACCCGACTATGTCATTTTGATATATCATGGGCCGACAAGGTAATCAGCTATCCGGATAATCCCCCAGCCGGGTCAATTCCAAGTGGGATCATCACCCAACTGGGTGACCAGATCCATCAACTGAATGAAGGCCGGAGGCCTGATCGGCTGCTCGGATGACCACCCAGCCGAACGATCGGGACCGTCACCTAGCAATACCTGGCTGGTCACCCAACTCCACAAAATATGCCAAGGACTTCATAAACATTCAAGATGAGTTGGTCCGATCATATCTTGGCCTTACAAATAATTTTGGGCGACCCAGGAACAAAGTGCACAAAATAGGCTGCCGACTAGTGAAAACAGGCCGCCCGACCAATGATTTTCAAGCAAATTTGGCCGTCCGACAAAAACAGGCCGCCCAACACATGATTTTTAGTCAAATCTGGCCACCCGGCCACGGACTGCAGCCTGATCCAGGTTGCCGCCCGGCTCATGAGGCCTACCACCCCCAAACAAAGGAAGGAGGTGTGAAACGACTGTAAGGACCGAAGGCGTACCGAGAGGGGGGGGGGGTGAATCGGTAAGGCGCTCACAAATCCGAATACTTCAATTTACACTACTTGAGTCTAACAAGAGAAGCAACCTAAACAATTCTAGTAGGCCAAGACCCTACACGTGCTAGTGTTCATGATAAGAGAAAGCGCATAAGCCAAACACACTAGCCTATGCAAGCCACAATTCAACCTAGTTACTAGAGCACAAATTGCGAAATAGTAAAGAGAGGGTTAAGGAATGCTCATGATTTTTTTCTCGAGGTCTCAGAAGGATGGCGCCTTCCCCTACTCCTCGTTGGACCACTCCCGTCGGAGTTCCGGACCCTCCCGCCACCAAGTCGAGATCTCGCCGACGAGCCCGCAATCAGTCCTAGAGTGAAGACACAGTGTGTGTCACCGCTGCAGAAAGCACAAGCTCGCCTCCCTCGAGAACTTGCCGGACTCCCCGAGCCAACACGGGCGCTCACTAGCGATGCCACTTTCAACGGTGGCCTCAAACCGTGTACACACGTGTGACGGCCTTCACAACCGATCACGATAGGCTCGATCACTGACACCTAACCGGTCGAGGTCTCACCATAGACCAAGAGTAACAATCTAGATCACACAATCACGGACACCCTAGCCTTAGATGTCCAAGATGCTCAAGTTACTCTCCACTAGCACTCTCAAGATATGCAATATCTCCTCCTAGTGCTCTCCTCTTTTCCTCTTGGACCTTACCAAATGCTCTCAGGTATTCCACTGGCCAAGAGAGGTCACAAAGATCCCAGCAATGAAGTTATATAGGCTCCCAACCTCAAATTAGTCATTGCTTCATGAAATCAGCTTTCTGGGCTTACTGACTGGACAGTCCAGTCACTACAACGCAGTGCTCCAATGGCTCTGTCCTCTACTGATTCCTCTGCTGACCGGATCATACGGTCACCTGACCAGACCGTCCGGTTTGTTTCTCTCTCTAGTCTAGAAACTTTTCATGTTGAAGCTTCCTTGCTGCCCTGTGCAAGTCCTACTGACCGGACCATCCGATCAGTAGACCGGACCGTCTAGTCTGTACAGACTCTAACACAGAAAAACTCCTTGCTCCTCGTTGTAAGTCTCAGACAACTCCCCATAGTGACGGTACAGTCCGGTCACCTCTGACCCCTCTATCCGGTCTCTATGTCCAGAAGCTGAAACTTGTTGTCCTCGCTTGACTTTGTTTCTCAGCTTCTCTAAACAGCTCCTTGGCTTCTCCACTGTCAACTAGTGCCTCTGATTTCACCGAGAAACCTTGCACATTACCGACTAGACATGACCTAAGAGAATGACCCAAACCCCCTTGATAGTCCAGTTTTTCCTATGGACTCAAAGCCCTAACAACTAGGCAAGTGTACCAAACACATGCACCATAGCTTGTTCTCCACTTTGATCCAACTTCATCAACCCTCAGACTCCATCAAGTTCACAAGCCTCCATGCTTGTGGTCATTGTCATCAATCGTCAAGGCAACCATCATCCATATGATTTGTAATAGAGTTTAGAGATGATTCCTACATAGACAACACTCATGTAGATATTAGCCCATAATTTCATAGTTGTCATCTATCACCAAAACATTCATACATTGGGGATCCAATCATCAATGGTCATGAAGCTTACAATCTCCCCCGTTTTGGTGATTGATGACAACCACTACTTAATCAAAAACATAATCAATAAAAAACCAGGCTAAAAGAGCTACACAAAGATCGAGAGGAACCATAACAATATAGAAGAGAAATGCATAAGGTCCTACTCAATCAAACATCATCTAGAGATACAAGGAAAATAGAGAAAAACATACTCTAGATGAAAATGCATGCATGTCATGGCAATATATTAAAGGAAAGCATAAACACACGCAATGCAAGGCATGAATGATGAGATGCAACAGGTTAGCATGACTATGCATAAGAATTAAGAACAAGCAATCATCATCATGATATCATACACAGGCATACATGATAATTAATGAATACAAGGCACTGCATATGAGAATAAACCAAGTGAGATTAAAATGAGTCAAACACAAGCGAATGAAAACCATGACTCATCAAAATCCACAAATATCGAATAACTCCAACAAAAGAAGATCCAAATGTATCTAGCTCCCAAAATCTACGAATGCTCCCCCTAGATACAAGCTACTCTCGATCACGTAGGATCACACTCCACTCCCCCTAGACCTAGGACTCTTCTCCCCCTTTGGCAACAAGCACCAAAAAGTGGAAAAGATGAACATCTAAGCGCTTGTGGTCGAACGAAGTCGTGCAGCGATGTCCTCTGTAGGCTCTGCTTTGGGCTGCTCCTGTGCTGGATCCTGCTGTGCTTCATGAGCTTGTGCCGCCTGAGCATCCATCTGCTCAAAGAAGTCAAGGTCCATAGGCGACTCAAACCCTCTGTCCTGTGCTGCTGGTGTGACTATGGCAGTCTCCTGAGTTGAAGTCTGGAGAAGGATGAGATCTGCCACGTCCTGCTGTGAGAAGCCTCCACGGACAAGATCCTCCGCTACCTAACGAGTAAGAGTGGTAACTGTGGTAGTAAGAGGTTGAGCGGTAGCTGTAACTGATTCTAGATCTGGCTGGGAGTCTGCACGAGTGGTGTGAACAATCTCTGAGAATAAGCTCCTGACAGGTAAGTGCTGAAAGGTGGAGGGCCCTGCTATCTGCAAAGTCGAAGAGTGTGAAGGAGAAACAAACAACGCAGATACTAAGAAAGCTGACACAGGGGAGAGCTGAGCTGAAGAGAGAGTCTATCCTACTACCCCTGACGATAGGACTCCTGAAAGTGACAATCCACTGGACTGAGCTGTCATCAAGATAGTGAAGGGCCCTAGCTGAGTCGGTAGCTGCTGGTACTGTGGAAGCACTGAAGGTCCTCGCTGCTAACTGGCCTGCCTCTAGGTCAACTCCGTCATCTATGTCATCAGGGCAGTAAGAAGTGCGGTCTACTGCCTCTGTAGCTCTGCCTGACTCCAGATGATGTCCATCATCTGACGTGTGTCCTCAGCTACACTCTGGATGAACTCACCCAAGCATCCAGCAAGCACTGTCACCATGACAGCGTCCTCTCACTGTGAACCCATCAGCGGGGGAGGTGCTCTTGTACTGGCTAACTCGGGAATCACCATCTCTGGTTGAGTTGCCTACTTGTGAGATACTGGTGGTGACTCCTGCTCCTACTCCCCTGTCTGCTGGCTGGAGGCTGACTGTGATCCCCTGGGGACTCGAGGTGCGTAGCTGGTGGTCGCCTCAGGAAATGCCTCGTATTGCTCCTCTGTCACTAGGCCCATCCTCCTTAAGAGATAGCAAATATAGGGGCCGTAGACCAAGTGACATCCTCCCACTCTCTCAGAGATAACCTCCTCCATCTCTCTAATCAAAAGATCTACCAAGTCAAAGTGATGTCTCCTCAGAATAGCTGCTATAGACCACTGGTGTAGAAGTGTGAACTCCTCTCTGTAGCCAGACCTAGGGATGATAGTCCTGGTGACTATCGCTCTCACCACCTTGGCCTCTGCGGTGAGTCTCACAGGGCCTCTCTCAAAGCCTGGTGTGTGGGGGGTGGAAAAGCAATCGACACCATGTCGTCTGAAGATAGCCTTCCTCCCTAAGGTCTGCGGGGTGGTGCAAGTGTACCATAGGCACTCCTGTAAAGCTGGAAGTCTGAAGCCAGGAGTCCTAGGTTAGCTATCAAATCCTGTCTCGTGACCCGCTGTGGCTGCCCTCTAAATAGAAACCAGAACTCTAAGCGATCTCTGGCAACCCATAGTGTGGCGTAGAACTCTAGCACCACATCCTTACCATACCTGTGTGGAGCAGTAACTAGCTCTACTAGCCCTGGCAAGTACGTGAAGTACTGCTCCATCTCTATGTCGGTGGCCCTCCTCATGGCCTCGTAGGTCATGTACTGTTGCGGCACAAAGAGTATGTCCTTGGCCAAGGTAGCATCTCAGACCCTCTCCAATCCTCCTCTAGAGGCTAGTCCAGTACCTCTCTCCAGCAGTGGGGTCTCTATTAGGAACCCACTGTTCGAAAGGAACCAGATGTAGCGCCTTAAGGTCCTTTATAGGAACCTTAATTATGTTTGGCTCTCCGGCTGCCTGTGCCAGACTCGGTCGTACCTACGCACCCACTTATATACCGCAAGAGGACGGTGTATGATTGTAGCACTTTTTTCTTGAATTGAATATTCCAAGGTTTATCGTATCCACTGGGACCTTAGGGATTATTAAACAAAGTTAACAGTAGAAGATCTAGTCAAGGCTACTGTCGAGTTCGAGTTGCATGAGGGGAGACTGGCCAGCGCAAAGGTGCGCCAGACAGCAAATCTGCCATTTGCACCGATCGGTGTTGAAGTTGAGCCGATCAGCAGACTACCGAATCTGTGATTGCGCTGATCGGCACTGGAGTTGAGCCAATCGGCACACAAATGAATCTAAGCCAAAGTGCGCCAGATATCTCGTAAGCCTAAGCTGTTAAGTGAGTAGCCAGATATCTACTAGTGAGATCGTAACCAGATAGTCTAATCAATGAAAACCTATAACGAATAAGACCACCCACCTTCGGAGCGTCTCTCGATTTATCACTGCCGAGAGGAAACCCTTAATCGCGTAAGTATCTTACCCTACTCAACTATCCAATAGTGTTGCGCAGGTTTAGTGTTGTCACCGCTAAACCACACTACTAGTATCATGAAGCAACCATAATCAATACAATGTCCGAATACTATCCTGATCACCACAATCAGGATAATATCAACCTACTTAGCCCAGAACTATGCAATTGGAATAAGCATATGCATGATTACAGAATCAAGATAGACAAATCACCAAAACCATCATCAACATATTCGATATCCTTGAGATAAATAGAGTGAGATTCATCACTACCGAGACGGCCTACCTTGACGGATCAACTCTTACTCTAATGGTTCTTGAAACTCAACTAGAGATCTATTCTAATGGGGTGAACCCTGGTGGCTCTAACTCTCGTATCTGTTGTCCCTCCGACGCCTCCTCTCGTCTGTCCAGGGTTTACAAGTATATATAAGGGTTCTACTCGTAAAGGACTCGGTTTCTAGCAAATAAGTTGGTTGTGCTGATCGGCATAGGATTGCGCTGATCAGCGCAAGCCGTGTCTTCTCTGGTTTCTTCTCTGAGTCAGTTCCTTTGTCCTCCACAGCTACCATGTGGGCCTTTTCCTTTGAGATAAAGTCTTGCACTGCAAGTCAAGATCTTGAAGTTCTATAAATCTTCCAGGCAAATATCTTCAAGTGTCTTGCGTAGATAAACTTCTATAAGCATGTGGAATGGACCTCGGTCACTTCTGTGGGCCAAAAGACCCTTGTGCCGATCGGCTCATGGGTTACGCTGATCGACGCACTGGGCTTCTTCAGTGCATTTTGTTGCTTCTGGACTCTTATCCTTCCAGCATCACTTTAATCACCAATTTTACCTGTTTCTGCAATATAGCTCCAAAACACCGCATATACAAATATATAGGTAAAATCACAGGTAAATGGCCTAAATTGGCATCAATTATGATCTAATTAGGGTTATATTCACATATAAAAGGGGCACTTAGGGAGTGCCAACAGCTCCCCCACACTTAAACCTTTGCTCGTCCTGAGTAAAGTAAAAGAAAGAAAAATTAAAGAACATATTCTCTCTATCATAAAAGATATCTCAAATCAGCAAATGTTGAGCATTGTTATATTGTGGTGTATTTCATATTGGTATTTAGCAAAATAGTTCAAATATGGGCATAAGTCTTTAAAGTTTCTCCCCAAATCAAAAGATCATGTCCAACTCGCAAAATATAACTTTTCCACATATGAAAATCACTTAAAAAATTGTTGTGAACATAAAGAATCTATCTTCCAAATAATCCATAGCAACAACTCATCTTTCAAATCACTCAACCTATATCTACATCATAATGATCAAATAATAGGCTTATATGAGTAGCTTGGTGAGGTAATTTAAGGATTGCAAACATAAACCAACAATATATTATAAAGCTAGGAGATTATTCTTTACTGGAATTACATAAGCATAACACGATGGCCATTTCAGAAAGAAAAATTTAAGAAGGGACTCAAACTTTGGATATGTGAACATGTGCATAGAAAAAATTTGATCTTGGAAGAAAATGAACTCCCATTATCAGATTGCACATGGTTGGAATGATTCATGGCTATATTAGAATGAATTTCGAGAATAAGCATGTCATATACCATCCCCCCATACTTAAAATTTTGCTAGTCCCTTAGCAAACAGCAGAGCTTTTCCTCTTTTTCTTTTCTTTTTCTTTTCTTTTTTTCTCGCCCCTTTTTTTATTTTACTCTCTACTGCGCCGATCGGCGCCTGGAGTGCGCCGATCGGTTCTCAACCCGAATTCACCAATCACTTGTTGGTATTTGATTCGTTTGGCTTCAACATTTATTCAAGAATTAAATATAGCCAGAAATATAGGATGTGGTCAAAAATGATATTTAACAAGATATTTTGGGTTTATGGTGGAATACTCAGCAAAATTGAATTTTTGCATGAGTAATTCAAGGCTTCAAAAAGATACACAAAGATTTGGCCATCTTAGTAAAGTTCATACCAACAAGAATTAAATCCTAACCGAACTCAACCATCAGTTTAATGTTTATCTATATCAAAAGGCTCATAAGTATTGCTCAAAATATGGCATTGATAGGTAAGGATCTTGAAAACAATAAATTCTATAGTTAACAACATGAAAATTTATTTATAAAAAGATTGGTACTATGTTATCATCACGAATTGGACAATGCAAATGAAGCACATGGGTACTCAGAATTGCTCCACATAAAACATATTTGCCGAATAATTGTTAAGTGTAAGTTCGAATTTTATTCAATGCTCAACATTATTTGGTCTTCATCGACAGTTTTCAAGAAAGGATAAGTACTTCAATTCTTCTAAAAGAGCATAACCGCCACCATTATATTAAGATCGAAACTCGAATACATCGTGATGATTTTTGCACACACTTGCATGAAAATAAAACTACTACTAACACACTTGCATGAAAGTAAGCACACTATTAACTACTACTAACACACTTGCATGAAAATAAACACACCCGATACATAGCTTCCCAATCCGCTCACACACACATAATCAAATAAATAAAAAGATTGCAAAAGATAAAAGAAAACGCAAACCGGGAAACTGATACATGTGCCATCTCCTAGGCACTTCTAGTCAAGCGGAGGTGGAGACGGTGGCTGATTGTAGCCATAGCACCGCGTCTTGAGTCGCTCGAACTCCTCCACCATTGCTTCGTGGTTGTTCCTCCGTTGGGACGTGGCATCCTCCACGTACTCGATCTGATGCATGTTGTTGTCGAGGTACCCCTGCATGGACACGAAGAAATCTGCACCTGGCACTAGAGGCACCACAGGTACCCGTCCTTGGTACCTGTAGTCAACGCCCGCACCAAAGTAGGTGGCACTGTAATGGCGCGCTGTCTGCGCCAACCAGCGCAGAGGGCTGTGAACTGCTTGCTGTGTTGCTCCATCCTGACTGGTACTGTTGAGGCTCTTGGTGTGACCCCCAAGAGCCCCGCTCATTGCCGGCCGCTGCAAATGTCACCGATTGTCGAACCCGCCCATGGTGGTCCTTGGAAATTTGGCCCCCCTCCAGGAGACCTTCTTCATGCCAATTTTCTCCCTCCAGCTTGCGAGGTAGAAAAACTCCTAGCTCCGCACACGGGAGCCTAATGTTGGTGCCGTCGACTTGGAAGCCAGCGCGAACACTTCCCGTGACAATATTGCCACAAGTCATATTCTCGCCGATCTCCATCGTGCACTCCCACTTGTCGTCACGCTCTCCTGGCCCGTCACCGTCGTGGACGAGGGCTGCTAGGCGCTGAAGATAGGCCCCGAAGGCCAACTTCTTGCTCTTCTTGCCCCTCTTCTCCAACCAACCCCGCACCACCACCATCATGGGGTTGCAGTGAGACGGGCTCACGATGGCATTAGAGAGCCACCGCAAGTCCGCATCGGTGACGTTGCTGGAGTCGACCTTGTTGCATGTGCGCACCGCCAACCACCGATGGAAGACTTGGATAGTCGGGTTGCGGATGTTGCCGCGCTTCATCTCCTCCATGGGCGAGAGCCGCCTCCAAAAGGAGTCCAACTCCTCATGTCCCAATATGCCGGCGACCTCGACGTCGGCATTGAAGCCGAAGGTTTGAGTCCCCGCCTCCATGGTCACCGTGTAGCTGACGTCGCGGACATGGAAGTTGATGGCCTCATCACCGTAGTCGTTGGTGCCGATCCTCATCATAGAGGCAACCTTAGTGACGATGTCGAGGTTGTAGTCCATGGGAAGTTTGTGGAACTCCACCCAGCCGAGGTTGCTGAGCATCCTCTTCATGTCCTCCCACATGCCGATCGAGGTGAGGAAGGTCTCATCCAAGTCAAAGTTGGGGACGAACCTTCCCCTCACCGCGAGGTAGTGCTCTTGTTCTTCCACGCTCAGGAGGGTGAAGCCCTCCTCCACCGTGCGCGGCGTGAATGCCAGTGGTTGTGGTGATCTAGGAACCCCACGACTTGCCGCCGTTTGGCTCCTTGTAGCACGCCCTGTTGGATGGTGCGTGCCAGAGCCGGAGTGGCGGGCATGGATTGCTGCCGCCGAGCCGGTGTATGCATCACCCACCGACATGTCATCATGAGCGCCGGAGCTCCCCCTCGCTGAGGAGTCACCGCTTGACTCACCGCTGCTGTCGGAACAACTTCTCCGGCGCAGCCTCTTGCCCAACTTGCCGATGGAGGAACGGAGACGGTCCATCTGCGAGGAATGCGGACCGTGTGCAAGATCGTGGGTAGTGGTGAAAGTGGAGAGATTACCGGGATGGTGTGCTGAAGTGGGGGCGCCAGGCCTCCCTTTTATAGCATGGGAAACTTCCAGGAGAAGGACCCGCCTTGACATTTCAAAATTTGAGAGCGCGTCGATCGGCTCAGGGCTGCGCTGATCGGCACAATTCAAATTTTGAATCTTCTGAATTGTGGTTCTTGATTCCCCTCCTTTATGTCATTTCCAGGTACATCATACCGGTTGGCAGGGGAACAGCACGGAATCCCGACATCTTGATCGACTGCGCCGATCGGCTCAGGCCTGCGCCGATTGGCGCACCGTCTCTTTTCCAGCTTTTTCTCAATTCCTTGTCTTCCCTACACTGAACATCTGCATAGAAATCATACCTATTCCTTGAAATCAACGTCTGTCGCTTTTGTCGCCCATTTGGGAACCGTACGGGTACCCGCGCTGGTCGGCGCATTGGTGCACCAAACGGTGCCAGTCCCCTGCATCTCGCGTTGGGGTCTAGCACTGATCCTGATGCCCCGTGTTCATCTCCTTCACCTAATTTCCACTTTCCCAATGTTCCTGTAGCATTGACACACGTAGAGGGACCCATCTGGTAGCCGCACCAATCGGTGTTGTCCTGCGCAGATCAGCGCGTCATCCATTTTGCTCTTGGCTCCTCACTTCTTCACTAGATGTTGTCCTACTTTCTGTGTTGGTTGCCTTCTAGCACCCCTCTGGGCATCGTCAGCCTTTTGTCCTGAAAAAGTGCGCCGATCGGCTCTGGACTACACCGATCGGCACGAGCTCTATTCCTTCCTCTTTTTGGTCTTTTTCTTTTCATACTCCTACGTTGTTAGTCGACAAAGTGTATATACACAATTTTGCACCCATAAACAGACAACACAAAAGCACACAAAAATTAAGCACACACTTTTTCCAATTTTTTTATTTAGGAGATTGTTTTTATTACAAGCAAGCAAATTAATAATACCGGGTTGCCCTCCCGGCCAGCATTAACTAAATAAAATGGGTTGCCCTCCCTTAAGCACTAAGCAACTTCTAAATCCCCCGATCTTTAGGTTGCCTCCCAAGAGCACTCTAGTTATTTAGAGGTCAAAGAGCTTGACCTCCCCGCAAACAATCAATCCTTAGTGTCACGGTGCGGGATGTGAAGCCGCGATACTACAAGGTTTTCTCATCTCTATGGCTCATATACCTCAGACGTCCCATCCATACATTCCCTCCAATTACTCTTGATGCCATGTTGCCACGGTGTCTTGTATCTTTTCACTTCATCAACAGCATGGCACTCTTCTCCTTTTGGGCGGAATTTGAAAGAGTAGGGAGTCCCACTTATATCAAAGCTTATCCCACCGCTTCCAATATCAATACTTTCCTTTGCATATCAACGGAGTCCTTGTCCACTTATCCATATCAAGCACAATAAAAACAATAGGGATGACGTGATCTTCAATTTGAACAGGCACATCCTCAGCAATTCCATCAGGGAAGCGTACCGATTGATCAGCTAACTCCAAACACATACCCGTAGGCTCCAATTCAGGCAAACTGAGACTTGTGAATATATGACGGGGCATAACACTTACACTCGCTCCAAGATCGCACAAACACCTATCAAATATCCTTGTTCCAATCATGCATTTGATGCTTGGTGATCCAGGGTCGAGTTTCTTCTCTAGTGCAACATCATTGATTGCCGCCGTAAGTTCCTTAGTAGCCCTCACAATCTACTCAGAAACCAATGATTTCTTGTTTTGCATCATGTCCTTGATGTACTTGGCATAGATAGGCACTTGAATAGCATCAACAAAAGGGACATTGATGTAAAGCTTCTTCATAATATCGACGAACCTTGCGAATTGCTCATTGTGTTGTCGCGCTCTTTCTGTCTTGGTCAGCAGTTGAGTATCCAAGAACGTGGCAAGGCCATGCTCCTCTGTTTCCATGCCCTTTTTCAGACCACAGAGGTCAATATCCTCCTCGCACCGATCGGCGCTCTCATTGAGCCGATCGGTGCCTACAGTACCTTCGTGCCGATCAGCGCTTGGTGTGAGCCGATCGGCGCAGGTCTTCCTTACTCCTACAGAGTGCTCTGGATCTTCTGTTTGCTTTCCTGACCGTGTAGCTATTACCTTCAACTGTTTTGCAGACATTGTATTGCCAGGAATAGCCCTCTTGTTACCTTGAATGGCTTGTGATAACTGTCCCATCTGTTGCTCCATAATCTTGGTATGCTTTAAAATCTGCTCATTGGAGCTCCCAATCTCTATCACCTTGTCATTAATCCCCCCAAGGATACGATTAGTATCCTTGAATTTAGCTTGGTGTCCTTGTTGATCTTCTCTTGAGCTTGAAAAAACTCATGACACTGGAGACGAAGTGGGATAGAGTTTTGCATGGACGATAGGAGAGAAAGAACTCCTTTGCTACTGAAACTGGGGCTTTCATCCACTATTCTTCATATATTCTAGCATCTTCATCTCTTCAGGGAAATCTTTCTGCACATGACCAAATTCTCCACACTCGCTACAAGTGGAGCATGATTCCGCTAGCTTGAGCGACTCTTCCTTAGGGATATGATGATTATTGTCCAACCTTCTTTGAATAGAATCAAGGCAATCCATAACCAAGTCTTCATGAGTCCTCTCAATCACACTTTTTGCCACTCCTTTTGAAGGTTGTATATTCCTTGAACTTCTCTCACTATCCCATGATTGATTTTCAACTAGCAACTTGATCAATTCCTTAGCTTGGTTGGGAGTCTTTGCCATGAATGAACCCGTAGCGGAAGCATCTAAGTCTTGACGAGATTGAATATTCAATCCCATGTAGAATCTCTCAGCAACTTCTCCAACCATTAGACCATGATTGTCGAGACTTAATCTCGACAATAGACATAGGGTAGTTCATCTATGATGATTTATATGTAGGACAGGGGTATGCGCGAGATCGAGAGACGATGGTAACACAAGACGCAGATGTCGATAGGTTCGGGCCTCCGGAAGGATAATAACCCTACGTCCTGTATTCTGTGGGTATTTGTATTGATATGTCTAGATCTAAAGATCTAGACGAGGAGGGTAGACCTAGACGATGATGTCTAGTGTCTAATCTATGTCCCATGCGGGATCTCTAGTTGAGTTTGTCTATTGCTTGTCCAATGCTATGGCTTGTTCCTTGGGAGGACCCCTGCCCCTCCTTATATATCCGAGGGGACAGGGTTACATGGCGGAGTCCTAGTTGGTCTACTGATCTTGTCCTGGTAGGAGTCTACCTCCACTTTCCTTCTATATGAGGTACCCCGGGTACATGTCATCGACAGAAGCCCCCGAGAGTCGTGCAAGCTTGATGATAGTCTTCAGTATCTTCCCGACTGGTTTGTGCCATGTAGAATGCTTCAGCTTTGTATTAGTGAGCTTGTGAGAATCTCAAAGATCCAAAAATGTCTTCGAGAAATCAACTGGTGCACCGAATAGGTGCAACTAATTAGGTGTAGCCTCCGACTCTTGTATCATTTGGAAACTGCAAATAATGCAAGAGTCCAAATCAAGAATAGTCGTGTTGGCTCTCTTTAAGGAAAAATCACTCAAATCATCAAACCTGAGTGATAAACAACTCAGTAGAGTGACATCAATCACAACCAAGTGATATATAATTCAAACAAGTGACTTCAATCACCGCTGAGTGGTTGATGACTCAAACCAATGACTTCAATCATTGCCCAGTGCTATATTATATATTCGGGTGACATCAATCACAGCCAAGTGAACGTAAGTTTATAACATCAATCATAGCCAAATGATATAGTCTTTGGCCGAGTGGCCTATGAGTGATTTATGAATCAAACGGGTGACTTCAATCACAGTCGAATGATTATGTTCTAATCGGGTGACTTCAATCACAACCGAATGAACGAGGCTTTATGACATCAATCATAGCCAAGTACTAAGTTACCATAACTTCAATCATGATTAAGTAACTTTTCCTTAAGAATGTTAATCACTCATGTCTTTGAGCTTTATTTTCACTATTGTAGACTGACTTCAATCAGCGAGCGATGCTCGTTATTTCACGTATATGACCATCAAGCATAGCGACATGATCATCAGATCATGCTTTAAATGATTATGGTATCAACCATTTTTGATAATGCACTTCTCTCAAAGAAGCATATTTGATAGAGTGACCCTCAAGCCACTGTCATAAGATCATCAAATCATATATTTATATATTATGGCATCAACAATAAATTTGATATAAAGTGCTTCTTTTCAAAGAAGCCCCCGAGACAATCGTCATTATGAGTGTCGGTCGCGCTCAACTCAGAATATCATGTCTGAGTGGCAGTGGTACTTAACTCATGATGATAAGGTCGAGTGAAGAAAACAGTCACGGTTGTTGTGGCTGCCGACCGCTGATGAAGTAGGAATCACTCAAAGTCGTGATGACCGAGTGAAGCCGACAGTCTAACATGTGGCCGACTGATGGTGGCAGTCAGAGCTGATGTAGCCGACCGATGAAAGTGGCCAGAGCTGTAAACCGACCGATGAAGGAGATCGGAGCTGGCGTGGCCGATCGATGAGGCAGCCGGAACTAGCACGGTTGACCGACGAAGGTGGTCGGAGCTATAAGTCGACCGATGAAGGCGAGGAAATCACTCTATGCCGAGTGGTGTATCCACCTATCCATCAAAATATTCCTGACAATAAAGGAAATTAGGATAAATAGTTATAATTAACATTGTTTGCTTGAAAACTTATTTTTATAAGCCAAACAAATCAGTTGACTGAAAAGTCAAGTGTGTATCCATTTTTCTCCTATAGGTAGACCGACTGGCGCATAGCAGCGTATTCGCGCGTTAGCAACCGGATCGATCTACCATAGGATACTTAGGACAAATATCAAGAGCTCGGAGCTCGGTCTGCCGCTACAATATCGGTCATAATTTACTCTTGCGTAGCAATTAGAACCAATCGACACATGACCTCTCGCAACTTTGGCTCTGGGTTTAGTGTAGTGGCAGTCTGTCGCGTAGCAAAGATGTTTTATGCCTTAGTTGCTTGTCGGCGTAATACCAAAAAATAAGACCAAATCACGAATAAAATGCAATGTATCGGTCAAGGCAGAAGCCAAAGAAGAGGTGAAATTAAAATGGACGACATGAGTCATATGGTGTCAGGGCTGAAGCACTACTGAAAGGTCACCGATCAATATGGGTCATATGGTGTCAGGGCCAAGGCACTACTAAAAGGTCACCGACTGACATGTGTACTACTAGATTCACAAAAAAGTGGGAGAACACGTGTATAGATACACAAATAGCCCCCTGGCTCAATTGTTTAATGTGAAGAATTAAAGAACCGAGGCAATATAAAGATGAATAAAGCCATAAAAAGAGCACTGATTTAAAAGCCTGACTTTACACATAAAAAATCTATGACCTTCTGCTTAGAAAACAGAGATAAACAATCGTAGGAAAAAAGAATGAAGGACATGTGCCCAAAATCTCAAAAAATAAATCAAGAAAGCATAAAGATACTTAGCTTTGTTATTCGGCGAGTTGAAGATGAGCCCCCGAGCATGTCGATGTTGTTGGCGAGTGGTCGAATGTCGAAGTCGAGCCATCATGTCGCCAAAACATCGAAGCTCAGAATGGTTGACCGAGACGCCGAATCATCGAAGGTGTGGCCGAGTGGTCGAGTGACCGAAGCGCCATGTTATTACAGGCATCGTCGAGTAGCCGAGTGGATGAAAACCCAAAGTGCCAAGTAATTGGCGGTGTTGCTGAGTAGCTGAGTAGCCGTCGAGTCGTAGTGTTGCAGCGATGTCGCCGAGTGACCGAGTCGAGGTGATGTCGCCGACTGACCGAGTCGAGGCGATATCGCCGAGTGACCGAGTCATGGTGATTGCCGATGTGTTGAGTCATCGAAGATGTCATAGAGCGGCCGAGTTGCCAGGTGAAGGCGGAGTAGCCCCCGGACATGTACATGTGGTCGTGAGCAGTCAAACCGTCGAGTCGTGGCGATGTCACCGAGTCGTCGGAATCCGCCGAAGTATCGAGTTGTCGGAAGCATCGTCGTATTGGATGATGTCACTGAATAGCGGTCATCCTCGTTGAAGGTGTCATCTTAATGAAGACGTGATCATTTGTGCGATGACATGATGCTTCAACATTGGTCTACTCACGATTAGATCTTGAAGAAGAAATCTTTCAAAAATGCGACGACTCGTGCGCTTCAATGCCGGTCTGCTCGTGATGAAATCTTGAAGTAGTAGATTGAAACCACCGATCTCGACGAGCCGATCGCCGCGCTGGCCCCTACCTAGCATGCCAACTGTCGAGACTTAATCTCGGCAATAAACATAGGGTAGTTCATTTATGACGATTTATATGTAGGATAGTGGTATGCGTGAGATCGAGAGACGATGGTAACACAAGACGCCGATGTAGACAAGTTCAGGCCTCCCGAAGGATAATAACCCTACGTCCTCTGTTCTGTGGGTATTTGTATTGATATGTCTAGATCTAAAGATCTAGACGAGAAGGGTAGACCTAGACAATGATGTCTAGTTGTGTCTAATCTATGTCCCGTGTGGAATCTCTAGTTGAGCTTGTCTATTCCTTGTCCAATGCTATGGCTTGTTCCTTGAGGAGGACCCCTGCCCCTCCTTATATATCCAGGGGGACAGGGTTACATGGCGGAGTCCTAGTCGGTCTACTGATCTTATCCTAGTAGGAGTCTACCTCCACTTTCCTTCTATATGAGGTACCCGGGTACATGTCATCAACAATGATGAGGGCTTGCATCAGTATATTCACTGTATCTTTCCCATGCTTCTCCAATGCTCTCATCAACATTCTGTGTAAATCCAAGAATCTTATTCTTCAAAGCTTGTGTCTTACCAGGAGGGAAATATTTGGCTAAGAATACAACTGCTAAAGTGTCCCACACAATTTTTACTACGTTTTCCAATCCATTGTACCACTGCTTGGGACGTCCAACTAAAGAGAAGGGGAACAGCCGCACTCGTGCTTGATCTCCGGTCAATCCATTTCTCTTGAATGTACTGCAAACTTTAAGGAAGTGCTACAAATGGTGATTGGGATCTTCCGAACCTGGGAACGGTTGTTGCGCCACTAATCCAACATATCTCTCAAGTTAATATGGATTTTGATCTTGAGCTTCTTGGAAATCTGTCTTGACAACATTAGTCAGTCGAGGCTTGAAACGATTACCAAGGGTAATTCTGCCATCTCCTCTACTTCTGGATCTGCGATTGTGAATAATACTCGAGGGTTGGCACGGACTGCTTCTCCAGCAAAATCTCCAAGTGACTTGCTTCTCTTCTCCGCTGTTCTCTTCTTGCGTAAGAGCCTTTCCGGATGATCGGTGTAATTAGAGGGTTTGTTTGACTTAGGACCGTCCATACCTGTTAGTTTCACTTAACATAATATATGTACTAAAGAGACAAGTAAAGCACAATGACTAAACACTAATACATCAAAACAATGTTTAAAAACCTGCTATGGTCCCCAGCAATGGCGCCAGAAAAAGGAAGCTTGTTGGTCGTAACTACGCACCCACTTATATACCGCAAGAGGACGGTGTATGATTGTAGCACTTTTTCCATTGAATTGATTATTCCAAGGTTTATCGTATCCACTGGGACCTTAGGGATTATTAAACAAAGTTAACAGAATAGAAGATCTAGTCAAGGCTACTGTCGAGTTCGAGTTGCATGAGGGGAGACTAGCCAGCGCAAAGGTGCGCCAGACAACAAATCTAGCGTTTACGCTGATCAGCATTGAAGTTGAGCTGATCAGCACACTACCAAATCTGTGATCGCGCTGATCGGCGTTGGAGTTGAGTCGATCGGCACACAAATGAATCTAAGCCAAAGTGCACCAGATACCTCGTAAGCCTAAGCCGTTAAGTGAGTAGCCAGATATCTACTAGTGAGATCGTAACCAGATAGTCCAATCAAATAGCATCATAATGGTAATTACATGGATCAATGAAAACCTATAATGAATAAGACCACCCACCTTTCTTAGCGTCTCCCAATTTATCGCTGCCGAGAGGAAACCCTTAATCGCGTAAGTATCTTACCCTACTCAACTATCCAATAGTGTTACGTAGGTTTAGTGCTGTCACTGCTAAACCACACTCCTAGCATCATCAAGCAATCATAATCAATACAATGTCCAAATACTATCCTGATTACCATGATCAAGATAATATCAACCTACTTAGCCTAGAACTAAGCAATTGGAATAAGCATATGCATGATTACAGAATCAAGATAGACAAATCACCAAAACCATCATCAACATATTCTATTATCCTTGAGATACATAGAGTGAGATTCATCACCGCCGAGATGGCCTACCTTGACGGATGAACTCTTACTCCAATGGTTCTTGAAACTCAACTAGAGATCTATTCTAACGGGGTGAACCCCGATGGCTCTAACTCACGGATCTGTTGTCCCTCCAACATCTCCTCTCGTCTGTCCAGGGTTTACAAGTACATATAAGGGTTCTACTCGTAAAGGACTCGGTTTCTAGCAAATAAGTCGGGTGCACCGATCGGCGTAGGATTGCGCCGATCGGCGCAAGCCGTGTCTTCTCTAGTTTTTGCTCCGAGTCGGTTCCTTTGTCCTCCACAGCTGCCATGTGGGCCTTTTCCTTTGAGATAAAGTCTTACACTGCAAGTCAAGATCTTGAAGTTCCATAAATCTTCCAGGCAAATATCTTCAAGTGTCTTGCGCAGATAAACTTCCATAAGCATGTGGAATGGGCCTCAGTCACTTCTATGGGCCAAAACAACCTTGCGCCGATCGGCTCCTGGGTTGCGCTGATCGGCGCACTGGGCTTCTTCAGTGCATTTTGTTGCTTCTGGACTCCTGTCCTTCCAGCATCACTTTAATCACCAATTTTACCTATTTGTGCAATATAACTCCAAAACACCGCATATATAAATATATAGGCAAAATCATAGGTAAATGGCCTAAATTGGCATAAATTATGCTATAATTGCGGTTATATTCACATATAAAAGGGGCACTTAGGGAGTGCCAACAGACTCTGTAGCCTCCTCGTGCACAGTACACAGGTGCACCTCGGGTCTCCTGCCGGGTGAGCTGTCCTCTAGGGAACAGTCTTCTCAGCCTGCTACTCGGTCTCCTCAGACTCTGACTCCTCAGAACCTACCTCTGAGGTCTCCTCCTCTGACTCTAGATCCAACCTCTATCTCTTCTTGCTCTTGGGCTTCTCAGGCATCTTTCCTTTGCCCTTGTCCTGTCCTGACCCTGCCATCACTGTTGCTGCATACTGCTGTCACTGCACGCACATAGCTATAGATAGGATGAGCATATACACTAATACACCTATAAGTAAAGCACCGCTAGGAAAGAATACGTAATAGAAATCCTAGCACTGAATGAAGGACATGATCACTAGGCAAACATGCAAAGTAACAACAGTGATCATCGACTATGAGTGGCTCGTGCGAGTCATCTAGTGTGCAGTCAAATAATTGGCAATTAATCTAACTGCAGACTAAACAAGAGACAAAACCTAGACATGCAATTAACAGATAATCAATGTGTAAGCTTCATGACCATTGATGATGGAATCCCTAAGATATGAATGTTTTGGTGATAGATGACAACTATGAAATTGTGGGCTAATATCTACAGGAGTGTTGTCTATGCAGGAATCTTCATTAAACTCTACTACAAATTGATGTATGATGGTTGCCTTTGCGATTGATGACAATGACCACAAGCATGGAGGCTTGATGAGCTTGATGGAGTCCAAGGGTTGATGGAGATGGATCAAAGTGCAGAACAAGCTATGGAGCAAGTGTTTGGTACACTTGTCTAGTTGTTAGGCTTTGAGTCCATAGGGAAAACTGGACTATCAAGGGGGTCTAGGTCATTCTCTTAGGTCATGTCTAGTCGGTGATGTGCAAGGTTGCTCGGTAAAATCACAGGCACTAGTTGATAGTGGAGAAGCCAAGGAGCTGTTCGGAGAAGCCAGGAAACCAAGTCAAGCGAGGACAACAAGTTTCAGCTTCTGGACGTAGTGACCAGACAGAGGGGTCAGAGGTGACCGGACTGTACGGTCACTATGTGGAGTTTTCTAGGACTTAGCACGAGGAGCAAGGACTCTTTCTGTAGGAGACTCCATACAGACTGGACGGTCCGGTCAGTAGGAGTGCAGAGACGACAAAGAGGATGCAGTTACTGGAATGGAGAGAGAAAGTGGACCGGACGGTCCGGTCCAGTGACCGGACAGTCCGGTCAGTACAGGGGATTGCCTGGACAGGGAGCCAATGGCTGGGAGAGCCGTTACTAGAGTGACCGGACAGTCTGGTCAGGCAGTGACCAGATAGTCCGGTCAGTGTGTCCAGAAAGGCAATTTCGTGGGGCAACGGCTAGTTTGAGGTTGGAGGCCTATATAACTTTGTTGTTGGGGCCTTAGAGAGCTCTCTTGGCCAGTGGAATACCTGAGAGCATTTGGTAAGGTCTTATAGGAAAAGAGGAGCACTACGAGAGGATATTGGATATCTTGAAAGTGCTAGTAAGAGTAACAAGGAGCTACCTTGCACATCTAAGGCTAGGGTGTCCTTGAGAGTGTGATCTAGGTTGTTACTCTTAGTCTATGGTGAGACCTAGACCGGTTAGGTGTCGTTGATCGAGCATATTGTGATTTGTTGTGAAGGCCGTCACAAGTTTGTACACGGTTTGAGCTCGCCGTTGGAAGGGGCATCAATAGTGAGCGCCCGTGTCAGCTCGGGGAGTCCGACAAGTTCTCCAGGGAGGCGAGCTTGTGCTTTGTGCAGCGGTGACACACACTGTGTCTTCACTCGAGGAGTGATTGCGGGCTCATAGGCGAGAACTCCACATGGTGGCGGGAGGGACTAGGACTCCGGCTGGTGTGGTCCAACAAGGAGTAGGGGAAGGCGCCATCCTTCCGAGACCTTGGGAAAAAATCATGAGCATTTCTTGACCCTCTCATTACTATTCTACAATTGTGTGCTCTAGTGATAGGGTGACTTGTGGCTTGCATAGGCTAGTGTGTTTAGCTTCCGCGCTTTGCTTTGCATCATAAACACTAGCATGTGTAGGGTCTTGGCCTACTAGAATTGTTTAGGTTGTAACGACTCGTTAGGTTTTTAGAAGTGTGAAACTGAAGTATTTGGATTCGTGGTTGGCTACCGATTCAACCCCCCCCCCCCCCCCCCTCTCGGTAGGCCCTCGATCCTTACAATTTGTATTAGAGCCAAGTGCTCAATTTGAGGCTTCACCGCCTTGAGTAAGGATGCCGGGAAAGATAGGGAGTGTTCCCATATTCGATGGGGGAGGACTTTGGGTATTGGAAGGCTTGTATGCAAGCGTACCTTGAGTCCCTTGATCCAGAGATATGGACGGTGACCCATGAGTCCGATGCGGATGCTAACCTTCTGCAGCCTGACTTCATTAAGAACAACGCTAAGGCCAAGAATGCTTTGTTCTCATGCATCTCCAAGGATGTGTTTGCTAGATTGGATGCTAGTTCGACAGCACACGGTATCTGGAATGAGATTCAGAGTATCAACAAGGGTACTAGTGATGTCAAAGAGGAAAGATACTATGTGTTGAAGAACAAGTATGATAACTTTTCTAGATTGCCACATGAGAGAGCTAATGTTGTGTATTCTCATCTTCATGTGCTAGTGGAGGAGATCAATGCACTTGGGGATGATTTCAAGATCAAGCCCGTGAAGGTCATCAGAAGATTCTTGAGGCTTTTCAAAGACCCCAAGTATGAGTCCATCATCACATACATCTTGCACAGTGACCTCAAGACCAAGACCATGAACGATGTACTTGGCAAGATCACCGCCTTTGAGAGCTATCAGCTAGGGATGAATGATCCTCAACCATCCAACCTTGCTCTACAAGCTGACAAGCAAGAATCAAGCAAGAGCAAGAAAGGCAAGAAGAAGGTGGACACTGATGATGAAGATGAAGATGATGATGAGGGTGACTTGACCGAGGACTTGGCTCTTCCCATGAAGATAATGAAGACCTTCAAGAACAAGTTCACTTCCAAGTCCCGGGGCAAGTGCTTCAATTGTGGCTCGAAGAATCACTTTGTTCGTGAGTGCCCAAAGCCCAAGAGAGAAGCATTCAAGTCACAAGATTCAAGTAAAGAAGAAGAAGAAGAAGACCCCAAAGCCAAGAAAAAGAAGAAGAGAGTCTTCAACAAAGACAAGTCTAAGGGCAAAGGCAGGCCCCAAGACTACAAGAAGAAGTTCTCTCGCAAAGCACTTGTGGGGGAGTGGACAAGCGACAACTCAAGTGATGAGTCCACCTCCTCAAGTGATGAAGAAGTGGTCGGCCTAGCCATGATCAAGACCACATCACCACGTGTTCTCCTTCCTCCTCCCACGTGCCTTATGGCTTTGAGCCAACTTAGGGAGAGTGAGGATGAGAGTAGTGATGACAGCGATAACGAGGAGCGCACTTGTGCTGAATTGTGGAGTATGCTTGAGCAAGCCCGCAACATTGCCGTCAAGAAATCCAAAATATTAGATATGGTAAGAAAAGAGTGTAAGTTGGCTAAGGACCGTGTTGGTGAGCTTGAGAGTGAGCTCAAGGACCTTGTCACATCTCATGATGCCCTAAACAAGAGTTATGACAAACTCAAGGGTGATCATGTAGAGCTTCATGAGAAGTACAAGGCCCTTGAGATTACTTTCGAGGCCATCAATGTTGAGAACCTTGCCTCTCCCTCCTCTTGTTCATCAAAGAGCGATGCTTCTACTATGTGTGATGAACTAACCACCTCGGTTGAGGTTTCTTATATTGAGCCACTTGTTTTAAAGGAATATCACAAGCTCAAGGAAGAGAGGAAGATGGTGATGGATGGCTTCGAGAGGCTTACACGTGGTAGAGCCATTCACAAGGAGATTCTTGGAAGGAATCTTGTGAACAACGTCTCCCACCGGGGAGTTTGCTCATATCTTGCCGCCATCGACATCATCGGGATGAGTGACTCCATTCCCTAATGGATAAAGCCCCTACTCGCCGACGACTACTATTGCAAGAGGTTTTGCAAGGATGGCCACGCCACCAAGGATTGTCCAAGGGTGAGAAGTTCCATTGCTTTACCTGATGCTAACTTGTTCCATGAGAACACCCATTTCAAGTTCATTAGGAACAAGGATGGCAAGGTGAAAGCCAAGGCTTTGGGACCACCAAACAAGAAGCAAAAGGTCAAGAGCATATGGGTGCCTAAGTGCATTGTTGACCTTGAGAGATCAACTACATACAAGTGGGTGCCCAAGAACTAGACTGAGATGGTGGTGGTGGTGAACCGAGTGCCTTCATGAAGATCATGTGAAGTCCACCACAAGTGACATGGACCTCAACGACCTATCTACTCATAAGGGAGGTAACCGTGTTCGTTTTGTTTTTGGTAGTTGTAGTGTGTTTTTCTTTCTCTTGCATTGCATGGTAATTAGGACTCCTTTATGACTAGTATGCTTTGCATCCATGCATGTGTAAATAACTAAAAGAAAAACACATAAAAATTAGTTAATGTCTAACCCACTCAATATAGCTACAAGCAAGGGGGAGTGCTTGAGATGGTGGTTTGGCTTCTCTCAAGGCAAGGGTATGGCTTATAGTGAGTAAGCTTGAGAGGGGTTCAAACTTGAAATTGTTAGATTTCCTTTGTGTCGTGTTTAATATTGCTTGCATTCACATGGCATGTTTACTTTCATTGCATATGTAAAATGCTTGTTGCATGCATCATATAGGAAACATAAAGGAGGCTTGTCTCACTTGGAGATATTTGTGCCTCATGATAAATATGAGTTTACATCTCCACAAGTGTGACCAAAGGAAAGGATTGTGCTTCATGCCCATTGAGCAAGTTCTTATGAACTCCGAGGTTAAATCCACTCGCGTGGTTCATGGACTAAGGCTCATACATACCATTTGGTTCTTATTTGCCTTGGTTCTTATTTGCTCGATCTTTCATTTGGCATTTATGAAAAATATAAGGCCATAGTGAGCCGCTACTTGAAAATGAGTGTTTGAGAGTTCCCTCTATATTTCAAGTGCAGTGTTTCATTGAGTGTTTGGCAAGGGAATTTGGAAAATGGAGAATTTCCTTGAATCGACATTTCTCTAGAATTGATCGTACGGTCCGGTCATATGACCGTACAGTCCGGTCTATGTAGGAATACACAGTGCTTCGGGAAACTGGAAATAGAGACCGGACGGTTCTCCCGGTAAAGACCGGATGGTCCGGTCTGCACGCAGTTCTGTTGTCCAGAACCTTGATTTCTAGGCTCCCCGAAGTGACCGGACAGTCCGGTCTAGTGAACGGACTGTCCGGTCAGTTTGCTTGATCATGCGATGCGATTTCTGATCTGAGCCGTCGATCTGTCCTTGAGATGATCTCGGTCGTCCGCTATTGTTTTGACCTAGGTCAAAATTAGTCAGAGTCAATTTGTTCTCTTCCTCGTTCGACTCCCAGCGTTGAGAACACGTCGTCGGCACTGCCATCACTCACCCGGCCGCCGAGCACCTCCACCCGACCTCACCGTCGAGCCGCCTCGCCGCCGTGCGCCCGAGCCACGCTCACCCGTGCCCGCGACCAAGCTGCCCCCAAAGGAAAGGATTGTGCTTCATGCCCATTGAGCAAGTTCTTATGAACTCCTAGGTTAAATCCACTCGCGTGGTTCATGGACTAAGGCTCATACATACCCTTTGGTTCTTATTTGCTCGATCTTTCATTTGGCATTTATGAAAAATATAAGGCCATAGTGAGCCGCTACTTGAAAATGAGTGTTTGAGAGTTCCCTCTATATTCCAAGTGCAGTGTTTCATTGAGTGTTTGGCAAGGGAATTTGGAAAATGGATAATTTCCTTGACTCGACATTTCTTTGGAAGTGATCGTACGGTCCAGTCATATGACTGTACAGTCCGGTCTGTGTAGCAATACACAGTGCTTCGGGAAACTGGAAATAGAGACCGGACGATTCTCCCGGTAAAGACCGGATGGTTCGGTCTGCACGCAGTTCTGTTGTCCAGAACCTTGATTTCCAGGCTCCCCGAAGTGACCGGACAGTCCGGTCTAGTGAACGGGACCGTCCAGTCAGTTCGCTTGATCGTGCGATGCGATTTCCGATCTGAGCCGTCGATCTGTCCTTGAGTTGATCTCGGTCGTCCGCTATTGTTTTGACCTAGGTCAAAATTAGTCAGAGTCAATTTGTTCTCTTCCTCGTTCGACTCCCAGCGTCGAGAACACGTCGTCGGCGCTACCATCGCTCACCCGGCCGCCGAGCACCTCCACCCGACCTCACAGTCGAGCCGCCTCGCCGCCGCACGCCCGTGCTAGTGCAGCCGCTCCGCCTCGCTGCCACGCATCCCAGCCGCACTCGCCCGTGGCCGCGACCGAGCCGCTCCCGCGCCGCACACAGCAGAGCCGCCGCCACCTCACCACCGAGCAATAGCACTGCCGTTGCTCCTGTGCCGCCGCCCTACCCTTCTTCCTCGAGCACGCGTGCCTAGGCAGCCCAAGAGCCAAGCTCCACCCATCTTAGGGCAAGGTTTGCCCTTTCTCCATGACCGGTGTCAAAAGCTTCAAGTTTTGAGCTTTTCGGTGATCGGAGCGCTTTCACGGTGTTCGTCCTTCTCGGCGTGTTGATTCTTCCTTAGGGTATCGTGACATTCACCTCTTTCATCGTTAATGCCCTGACTTTCGAGCAATTCGAGTATTTAATTGATGCAATTGAATTAACTGCCCATGTTTAGTTGCATTAATTAGCTAATTGACTCAACCTAGGATGCAATTGAATTCCTGCTTATCTATTAATTACATGACTAGGGTTTGCCTCCAGTCTAGTCTACAGTTAGAATAAATTGCTATTATTTTTACTGTACACTAGATGACTCGCACCAACCACATATAGTCGATGATCACTGTTGTTACTTTGCATATTTGCCTAGTGATCATGTCCTTCATTCAGTGCTAGGGTTTCTATTGCGTATTGTTTCCTAGCGGTGCTTTGCTTATAGATGTACTAGGACTCTATGCTTATCCCATCTACACCTATGTGCGTGCAGTGACAGCAGAGCAGCAGTCAGAGATGGCAGGGTCAGGATAGGATTAGGGCAAAGGGAAGATGCCTCAGAAGCCAAAGACCAAGAAGAGACCGAGACTGGATCTAGAGTCAGAGAGAGCCTGGAGGTTGGCTCAGCACTTGGACGCCATGGAGCAGTCACGTAGGACACCTGGATCCCGTCTGAGGATCAGCCAGCCAGCTGAGGACCAGGGCTTGAGGAGGAGCACCAGGCAGAGGACAGCACCCCTGGCAGTTGGAGTTATTCTGCCACCGTGGCTACAGCGCACTCCGACTTCTTGTCAGGAGAGGTCGTCGAGAACTGCAGAGCAGGGATCCTCCAGGCAACAGGAGGAGTCTGAGGAGGAGAAGGCTGAGGAGTCATAGGAGGAGACCTCAGAGTCTGAGTCTGAGGAGCTAGAGGTTGAGGAGACCGAGGAGACTGGACAGACTGTTCCCCAGAGGATAGCTCACCGGGCAGCAGACCCAAGGTGCACCTGTCTAGTGTGCATGAGGCTGCAGAGACTGGTACAGGAAGCCGGAGAGCCAGACATCCTTAGGGTTCCTGCAAAGGACCTTAAGGCGCTTTGCTTCGTACCCTTCGAGCAGTGGGTTACAGTCCCTAGAGACCCTGCTGCTAGAGAGAGGTACTGGACAGGCCTCCAGAGGAGGATCGGAGAGGGTCTAAGACGTTACCTTGGCTTGAGAGGCAAGGATAGACTCTTTGTGCAGCAGTAGTACATGACGTACGAGGCCATGAGGAGGACCACCAGCACAGACATGGAGCAGTTCTTCATGTACTTGCCAGGACTAGCAGAGCTGGTTACTGCTCCACACAGATATAGAGAGGATGTGGTGCTAGAGTTCTATGCCACATTGTGGGTTGCCAGAGATCGCTCAGAGTTCTGGTTCTTGTTCAGAGGGCAGCCACAGCGTGTGACTCAACAGGATTTGATCCATAACCTAGGACTCCTATCTTTAGACTTCCTACTTTACAGGAGTGCCTATGGTACACTAGCACCACCCCGTAGACCTCAGGGAGGGAAGATGCCTACAAACGAGATGGTGTCAATCGCTTTTCTAGCACCGCACACACCGGGTTTGATAGAGGGCCTGCGAGACTCACTGCAAAGGCCAAGGTGGTGGGAGCGATAGTCACCAGGACTATCATCCCTAGGTCTGGCTATAGAGAGGAGTTCACACTTCTCCACAAGTGGGCTGTAGCAGCTATTCTGAGGAGGCAGTCGTTTGACTTGGCAGACCTTTTGATTGGAGAGATGGAGGAGGTGATCTCTGAGAAGGTTGGAGGCCGTCATTTGGTGTATGGTCCCTATATCTGCTATCTCTTGAGGAGGATGGGCCTAGTGACTGAGGAGGATTACGAGGCTTTCCCTGGGGTGACCACCAGCTACGCACCTAGAGTCCCCAGGGGATCCCAGTCTACCTCCAGCTAGCACACAGGAGAGGAGGAGCAGGAGTCACCGGTACTACACGAGCAGGCAGCTCAGCCAGAGACGGTGATTCCTGAGTCAGCCAGTACAGGAGTGCCTCCCCAGCCGACAGGTTTGCAGTTTGAGGACACTGTCACAGTGACAACACTTGTAGGATGGTTGGGTGAGTTTATACAGAGTGTGTTAGAGGACAGACATCAGATGATGGAACTGATCAGAGGACATGCAGAGCTTCAGTGTCAGCAGATGGCCCTTGTCTCCGCTCTAGTGACACAGATGATGGAGCTTACTCAAAGGCAGGCCGGTCAGCAGCCAGGACCTTCAGCGATTCCTCAGTTTCAGCAGCTGCAGACTCAGCCAGGTCCCTTCACTGCACTGATGATAGCACAGTCTAGCGGACTGTCACTATCAAGGGTCTTACCAACAGGGGGAGCAGGACAGACTTTCTCTTCAGCACAACTCTATCCCATGTCATCCTTCTCTGTGTTAGCATTGTTTGTCTCACCCTCACACTCGTCGAGCTCACAGATGGCAGGACACTCCAATTTATAGCACGTATCGGTCAGGATTCTGTTCTCAGACATAGTCCACACTACTCGTCCAGACTCCCAGACCGCCCCAGAGACAGCTATAGCTTTGGTTCCACCTCTTACTGCCACAGTTTCCACTCTTACTACTTAGGCAATAGAGAATCTTGTCCGTGAAGGTTTCTCTCAGCAGGATGTGGTAGACCTCATACTACTCCAGACTTCAGCTCAGGAGACTGCCATAGTTAGTATAGCAGCATAGGACAGCGGGTCTGAGTCGCCTGTAGACCTTGGTTTCTTTGAGCAGCTGGATGCTCAGGCGGCATAGGCTTAGGGAGCATAGCAGGATCCACCTCAGTAGCAGCCAGTAGCAGAGCCCACAAAGGACGTCGTTGCACCACTTCCTTCGATCACGAGCGCTTAGATGTTCATCTTTTCCCGCCTTTTTGGCTTTTTGGTGCTTGTTGCCAAAGGGGGAGAAGACATTAGGTCTAGGGGGAGTGGGAGTGTGATCTTGTTATGATCGAGAGTAGCTTGTATCTAGGGGAGCTATGAGGTTTTGGATGATAGACCATTTGGTTCTAATTTTGAAGAGTTATTCATTGTTCGTGGATTATGATGAGTCATGGTGTAAGCTTCATGACCATTAATGATTGGATCCACGTGGTATGGATGTTTTGGTGATAGATGACAACTATGAAATTATGGGCTAACATCAACACGAGTGTTGTCTATGTAGGAATCATCTCTTAACTCTATTATAAATCATATGGATAATGGTGTCCTTGGTGATTGATGACAATGACCGCAAGCATGGAGGCTTGTGAACTTGATGGAGTCCAAGGGTTAATAGAGATGGATCAAAGCGGAGGACAAGCTATGGTGCAAGTGTTTGGAACACTTGAGTAGTTGTTAGGGCTTTGTGTCCATAGGACAAACCGGACTATCATGAGGGTCTAGGTCATTCTCTTAGGTCATGTCTAGTGGAGAAGCCAAGGAGGCTGGACAGACTGTTCCCCAGAGGACAACTCATAGGGCAGGAGACCCGAGGTGCACTGTGCAGTGTGCACGAGGAGGCTGCAGAGACTGGTACAAGCAGCCGGAGAGCCAGACAACCTTAGGGTTCCTGCAAAGGACCTTAAGGCGCTTCGCTTGGTACCCTTCGAGCAGTGGGTTCCAGTCCCTAGATACCCTGCTGCTAGAGAGAGGTACTGGACAGGCCTCCAGAGGAGGATCGAAGAGGGTTTGAGATGTTACCTTGGCTTGAGAGGCAAGGACAGACTCTTTGTGCCGCAGCAGTACACGATGTACGAGGCCATGAGGAGGGCCACCGACACAGACATGGAGCAGTACTTCACGTACTTGCCAGGACTAGCAGAGCTGGTTACTGCTCCACACAGATATAGAGAGGATGTGGTGCTAGAGTTCTATGCCACACTGTGGGTTGCCAGAGATCACTCAGAGTTCTGGTTCTTGTTCAGAGGGCAGCCACAATGTGTGACTCAACAGGATTTGATCCATAACCTAGGACTCCTATCTCCAGACATTCTACTTTATAGGAGTGCCTATGGTACACTAGCACCACCCCACAGACCTCAGGGAGGGAAGATGCCTACAGACGAGATGGTGTCGATTGCCTTTCCACCACCGCACACACCAGGGTTTGATAGAGGGCCTGCGAGACTCACTGTAGAGGCCAAGGTGGTGGAAGCGATAGTCACCAGGACTATCGTCCCTAGGTCTGGCTATAGAGAGGAGTTCACACTTCTCCACCAGTGGGCTATAGCAGCTATTCTAAGGAGGCAGCCGTTTGACTTGGCAGACCTTCTGATTGGAGAGATGGAGGAGGTGATCTCTGAGAGGGTTGGAGGCCGTCACTTGGTCTATGGTCCCAATATCTGCTATCTCTTGACGAGGATGGGCCTAGTGACTGAGGAGGAGTACGAGGCTTTCCCTGGAGTGACCTCCAGCTACGCACCTAGAGTCCCCAGGGAATCCCAGTCTACCTCCAGCCAGCACACAAGAGAGGAGGAGCAGGAGTCACCGGTACTACACGAGCAGGCAGCTCAGCCAGAGACGATGATTCCTGAGTCAGCCAGTATAGGAGCGCCTCCCCAGCCGACAGGTTCATAGTCTCAGGACACTATCACAGTGACATCACTTGCAGGACGGTTGGGTGAGTTTATACAAAGTGTGTTAGAGGACAGACATCAGATGATGGAACTGATCAGAGGACAAGCAGAGCTTCAGTGTCAGCAGATGGCCCTTGTCTCCGCTCTAGAGACTCAGATGATGGAGCATACTCAGAGGCAGGCCGGTCAGCAGCCAGGACCTTCAGCGATTCCTCAGTTTCAGCAGCTGCAGACTCAGCCAGGACCCTTCACTGCACTGATGATAGCACAGTCCAGCGGACTGTCACTATCAGGGGTCTTACCAACAGGGGGAGCAGGACAGACTTTCTCTTCAGCACAACTCTCTCCCGTGTCAGCCTTCTCTGTGTCAATGTTGTTTGTCTCATTCTCACACTCGTCAACCTCGCAGATGGAAGGACACTCCAATTTATAGCACGTACCGGTCAGGAGTCTGTTCTCAGACATAGTCCACACTACTCGTCCAGACTCCCAGACCACCCCAGAGACAGCTACAGCTTCGGCTCCACCTCTTACTGCCACAGTTGAAGCATCTAGGTCCTTTTAGTGTTTTGGTAATTAATGACGACCCTTATTTTTGACTAACTACGTTGTTGAGATGATTATGGTTGTAGTCAAAATAAGGGATGGAATAATGGATGAAGTGATATACACATGGATGGCTCAAGGCAAAGGTATCTTGATAGGGTTTTCCTTTTTGCCGGTCACAAGGAGATTAGAGATGAGTGACAGGATTATAGGTTAAATATCGTACTATCAAGAGGGGTCGATGAAATGACCTTGAGTATCCATGGTTGCCACAAATGCTCAATTCCTATCTTTGTGAGTGGTTCTGTGTGAGTTGAGTGTGCCCATATTTTTGAGAGAAAGCAAAGAGTAAAAGAAGGGGGGGCTGGCAGGTCACTCCTGGCGGTCAGACCACCAGGACCCGCGGTCTGACCGCCGGTGTGCACCAGAGACGGCCAGAGGAGTGGCCTCTCTGGTTTCTCGGGTGATGGCCTGACGGTCTGACCTTCGTCAACCACGGTCCGACCGTCGGTGCATGTCTGGTGTCGGCAGAGACTTTGTTCTCGGGTGAAAGTTGAAAGTGTCCCAACGGTCTAACCATGGGTGATGACGGTTTGACCGTCGGGCTTGTGCCAGAATGAGTTTGAAAGTCAAACTAGCCGTTGGGTTGTACGACGGTCCGTCCGGTGCGCAGAAAGCTGTAACGGCTAGTTTTCAAAGGGTGGCCTATTTATACCTCCTCTATCCTGTGCATAGAGGCTCTCTTGGCCATTAGAAAAGCATTGTACACCCTTTGGAGCTCATTCCCTTCTCACACAAAGCTTTAGTGGAAAGATTGCAAGTGTGTGAGTGTGAGTGCCCTAATCTTGAGTGTTTTGAGCATTGTGGCACTTGGGATCCTCAAGCAAGCATCATCGACTTGTTACTCTTGGAGGTTGTCGCCTCCTAGATGGCTTGGAGGAGTCAAATTCGTGAGCCCTTCAAGAAGCTTGTGAAGGAGGTCCGGATTCTTGTGAGAGGTGCGGTGCTCACCTCGCCGGAGCGGTGAAGAGCAACCCTAGTGGAATCAAGGTTTGGAGAGGTTCAAGGTATTGATTGTTTTCTATCTCAAGTTGTTCTTTGTGAGCCCTTCTTGGTGGTGGAGAAGTGGATACATGAGGAGAGAAGCACTTCATACGCTTGAATCCACCTCAACGTGGATTAGGGGTGATCGGCAAATCACCGAGACCACGGGAAAATATCCTTTGTCTCTTGACTTGTATTTTCATATGTTGTTTACATACTAGAAATTGATTGATGTATGTCACCTAGGATTGTTAACCTACTTTAGCTCAAACCTAGGTTTAGTTGTCAATTTCTTGCTTTTATCCAATTGTCTTTAAATTCCGCAATTAGTTGGATAGTTAGCTTTTAAATTTTTAATTCGGCTATTCAACCCCCCTCTAGCCGGGGTCCTTCGATCCTACAAGTGGTATCAGAGCGGGTTCTCCCTAAATTGATTGGAATTCATCTTCCGGGAGAAGGATTATGGCTAGTAACACGGTGAATGTTGGCCACGCACCATTCTTTGATGGTCAAGACTTTGATTATTGGAAGACATGTATGTTGATTCATCTTGAGGCCGTGGGGGAGACCGGCACATCCCACACCCGCCGACAAGGAAAATATCAAGGCCAATGCTCAAGCCAAGAACATTCTTATTCGGTCCCTATGCAAGGAGGAATATCATAGAGTGTGCAAGCTCAAGACCGCATATGAGATGTGGAACACTCTATTGGAAGCTCATGAGGGCACCAAGATGGTCAAGAGTGCCAAGTAGTTTATTTGCAAGGGCAAATTTGAAGGATTTGCATTGTTGCCCAATGAAGAGTTGAAGGCCGCCTTTGCAAGATTGAACAACATTGTGAATGATCTCAAGGATCTTGGTCATGATGTTCCCAATGTTGATATATCTCATAAGTTTCTTAGAGCTTTGCCATCCAAGTATGAAACAATTGTCACTATGCTTGTGAGATCAAATTTGGAAGAAACAACTCCTTCAGAAATCTTGGGTGAAGTTCTCACTCATGATATCTTCAAGCAATCTCAAGTGGCTTCTAGGGATGATCAAATTGATATGAAGAAGAAGAGTGTTGCTTTCAAGGCTAGTGGCTCTCACAATGATGATGATGATAATGATGAAGAGAGTGACTCCGATGATGATGATGAGAATGTAGCCTTGATGGTGAGGAAGTTCAAGAAATTCATGAAGAAAGGCAAGTATAGTGGATTCAACAAAAATTACAACTCATCCAAGAAGAATCCATTTGCAAACAAGAAATGCTATGAGTGTGGAGAATTTGGCCATATCTCTACAAATTGCAAGAAGAAGAATCATAGTGATGATGATGATGATGATGAGCCAAGAAAGAACAAGAGATTTGTAAAGAAAAAGTTTCTCAAGAAGTTCTCCAATAAGAAACATGGCAAGGCTTATTATGTTGAATGGGATTCCGATGCTAGTTCAGATTCCGATTCCGATGATGAAGATGACAAGCCTTCCAAGAAGTGTCTTGCCGGCATTGCCATCAAGGAAGCTCCATCTCTATTCGATTCACATTATTGCTTCATGGCAAAATGTGAATCCAAGGTATGCAACGATGACTATGAGCCTTCCTATGATGAACTAGTTGAAATGCTTAGTGAACTTGATGATGTGTTGGGGGATATAAAGAGCAAGTACAAGGACTTGAAGAGAAAGCACTTTTCTCTCCAAGAAGCTTATGATGAGCTAAAGTCATCTCATGAGGATCTAAAAGAAACTCATGAGAAGCTTGAGGAAACTCATAAGACTTATGTAGCCCAACACACCAACAAGGTCCAAATTGATGCCGGTGTGTCTTGCAATTTGATTAATGATATGCCTATTGCTCATGTTACTTCTTCTAGCATATCTACCTCATGTGATGATTTACTTGCTATACCATGCTGTTCTAAGATTGATACTTGCATGAATGATGTGAATGCTTGTGATCCCTTGCTTATTGTTGAAAATTATGAATTAAGGGACACCATTGATCATCTTGTTGATGCTCTTGGTAAGTGTCACAAGGGTGAAAATGTTTTTAATGAAATGTGGAAGTGTCAACGGTTCACTCTCAAGCATGAGGGACTTGGATATATCCCCAAGAAGAACAAAAATGTCTTTGTTGCTAAAAAGTCCACTTTTGTTAAAGAAAGTGGCTTGTATTGCTCTATGTGCAAGAATACCGGACATCTTGCAAAAGATTGCACCGGTAAGAAGATTTCTAATGTTGCTATGGATCCTTCTTACATGCTTGTTAAATCATCCAATGGTGTTGTGCATGCTAAGATTGTTGGTAAAAATAATGTTCATGCTAAGACCAACATGAATGGCACATTTGGCAATGGAATAAAGAAAAGGTCCATTTGGGTGCCAAAGGTGTTGGTGGCTAATCTCCAAGGACCCAAGCAAATTTGGGTACCTAAGAACAACTAAATTTGTTTTGTAGGTGAACTACAAGTCAGGAGGAAGGCATTGGGTGCTTGATAGTGGATGCACTCAACATATGACCGGAAATGGGAAAAGGTTCACCTCAATTGAAGAAGGAAATTCGGATTGTGAAAAGATCACTTTTGGTGATAATAGCAAAGGAAAAGTGAGAGGAATGGGAAAGATTGCTATCTCAAATGACCTCTCAATCTCAAATGTATTGCTAGTTGAATCATTGAGCTACAACTTGCTATCCGTGGCTCAATTGTGTGATCTTGATCTAATTTGCAAATTTTCGTCAAGTGGTGTTGTGATTACAAGTGTGAAGGATGATAGTCTTATCTTCAAGGGATTTCGTCATGGCAATCTTTATCTTGTGGATTTCTCTTCTAGTGATGCAAGCTTGAGCACATGTCTATTCACTAAGTCATCCAATGGTTGGTTATGGCATAGAAGGCTTGCACATGTTGGAATGAACCAACTCAAGAAATTAGTGAAGCACGACTTGGTTTTTGGTATGAAGGATGATGTCTTGTTTGAAAAGGATAAATTATGTAGTGCTTGTCAAGCCGGGAAGCAAGTGGCTAATACTCATCCTACCAAGAGTGTCATGTCAACTTCAAGGCCTTTAGAATTGTTGCATATGGATTTATTTGGCCCTACCAAATATCAAAGCATTGGTGGAAATAGCTATTGCCGTGTCATTGTTGATGACTTCTCAAGATATACATGGGTGTACTTTCTTAGTGACAAATCAATTGTATTCACCATTTTCAAAGGGTTTGCCAAAAGAGCCAAAAATGAGTATGAATTCAATGTCAAGAAGATTAGAAGTGACAATGGCTCCGAATTCAAGAATACAAGAATTGAAGAATATTGTGATGAAAAAGGAATCAAACATGAATTCTCAACCAAGTACACCCGGAGCAAAATGGAGTTGTTGAGAGGAAAAATAGAACTTTAATTGAAATGGCAAGATCCATGCTCTCCGAGTACAATGTATCGGATAGTTTTTGGGCCGAGGCAATCAACACCGCTTATCATGCATCAAATAGATTATATTGCCACCGGTTGTTGAAGAAGACACCTTATGAGTTGCTCATTGGAAGAAAGCCCAACATCTCCTATTTTCGTGTCTTTGGATGCAAATGCTATATCTTGAAGAAAGGAGCAAGAATATCAAAATTTCAAAGCAAGTGTGATGAAGGATTTCTCCTTGGGTACTCCTCTAATAGCAAGGCCTATAGAGTGTACAATCAAAATTCGGGGCTAGTAGAGGAAGTATATGATGTGGAATTTGATGAAACAAATGGATCTCAAGATGAGCAAGAAAATTTGGATGATGTGGGAAATGAAGAATTGAGAAATGCTATGAAGGACATGACAATTGGTGATGTGAGGCCTAAGGATGAAGATGACTCAAATGTGAACCCTTCACCACTCTTTCAAGTGAATCAAGATTCATCAACCTCTAGTGCTCAAGCTCAAGCTAGTGATGGTGGTGAGTCAAATATTCAACTGGAAAATGGCTCAACCTCCACGCCATCACAAAATGCTAGTGGTCATCCGAAAATTCACCATGCCATTGCAAAAGATCACCCGTTAGATCAAATTGTTGGTGATGTAAGCAAAGGTGTTCAAACTAGATCAAGACTTGCTTCATTTTGTGAACACTTCTCTTTCGTGTCTTGTGGTGAACCAACTAGGGTAGAGGAAGCTTTGAGAGACCCGGATTGGGTAAATGCTATGCATGAAGAATTGAACAACTTTGCCCGAAATGAAGTTTGGGAGTTAGTCAAGAGGCCACAAGATCACAATGTTATTGGCACAAAGTGGATTTACAAGAACAAGCAAGATGAGAATGGAGTAGTTGTGAGAAACAAAGCAAGATTGGTTGCACAAGGCTATACTCAAGTTGAGGGATTGGATTTTGATGAAACATTTGCAACTAATCACAAGATCAAGCTATATCAAATGGATGTGAAGAGTGCCTTCTTGAATGGCAAAATTAGTGAGCTTGTCTTTGTTGAGCAACCACCTTTACAAGTTGTCCAAGGCTCTATATGGACTCAAGCAAGCACCTCGTGCTTGGTATGAGAGATTAAGGGATTTTCTTGTCTCAAAGGGCTTCAAAATTGGAAAGGTGGACACCACCTTATTCACCAAGAAGATTGGCAATGATCTCTTTATATGCCAAATCTATATGGATGATATCATCTTTGGATCAACCAATCAAGAATTTTGTGAAGAATTTGGTGAAATGATGTCCCGGGAATTTGAAATGTCCATGATTGGTGAATTGAGTTTCTTGCTTGGTCTACAAGTGAAGCAAATCAATAATGGGACATTCATATATCAAAGCAAATATGTGAATGATCTTCTCAAGAGATTTGGAATGGAAAGTGCAAAACCAATGGTACTCCCATGGGAAAGAATGCACATCTTGATCTTGATGAAGAAGGCAAACCGGTTGATCAAAAGCTATATCGGTCTATGATTGGAAGCTTGCTATATCTCACCGCGTCTAGGCCGGATATTATGTTTAGTGTTTGCATGTGTGCAAGGTTTCAAGCCGCTCCTAAAGATAGCCACATGATTGCCGTCAAGAGAATATTGAGATATTTGAAGCAAACTCAAGATATGGGTTTGTGGTTCCCTAAGGATGGTCAATTTATTCTCATTGGATATTCGGATTCGGATTATGCCGGTTGCAAAATTGATAGAAAGAGTACCTCCGGTACTTGTCAATTGCTTGGAACTTCTCTAGTCTCATGGTCCTCCAAGAAGCAAAATTCGGTTGCTTTATCAACCGCCGAGGCCGAATATGTCTCCGCGGGAAATTATTGTGCTCAATTATTGTGGATGAAGCAAACTCTAATGGACTATGGGATTAACTTTGATTGCATTCCTCTCTTGTGTGATAATGAAAGTGCCGTGAAGATTGCTACTAATCCAGTTCAACACAAGAGGACCAAGCATATTGATATTCGGCATCATTTTCTAAGGGATCATGTGAGCAAAGGTGATATTGTCATGGAAAGTGTGAGGACCGATGATCAATTGGCGGATATCTTCACCAAGCCTCTAGAAGAAGCTCGGTTTTGCAAGCTACGGAGTGAGCTAAATATTCTTGACCTCTCACATATCTCCTAGAACCTTGTTTTGTTGCTTTATGTCATACTCTTCATATATGCATGCCTACCTATTTTGTATATCTTGCCATGCCATTTATGCCATGTTGTTGCATTGAAAGTTAGTTCACACATTTAGGGGGAGCACTATACCACTCATGTGTCTTGCTACCCTCACAATGTGGACAAATCAACAAAGATGCCATACTAGTCTTGCTTTTGCTCATTTTGTTCAAAAAGTCAAATTTTTGGGTTCTATTGGTTGAAAAATGATTGTTATTGTTCCAAAATGCTTCTATGCCTCTTGGATATGTTTTGGAAGTTTTTTTTTTCTTATCACCAAAATGAGTTTGAGCTCTTTTGAAGATCCTCTTTTGCATTTTCTCACCTATTCTCTCAATTTCTTATCGAATCATTTTTGAGAAAAGTCCTTTTACAAAACTTGTAGAGATGCTGATCATAAACATAATTGGTATTCACAACTTGTTGAGATGATCCATCGTTTAAGAGAAAATTGGGTTTGAAATTCGTCGTGAAAACCTCTTTTGGTCGTCTTTTTAACCTAATATGGCATCTTGTGAGTTTAGCATATTGGATCATATATCTTCATATATATTGGTTCCAAAACGCTTATGAGACTCATACATTCCCAAAAATATCATCATTCCATCATCTTGGTCATTTGTGCAAGTTATAGCAATTTTGCATGATTAAATCAATATTTCATTCATACAAGCATAATTCATGTTATGGATGATCAAGAATTGTGGATATATTTCTTGAAGAGTTGGAATCATCTTCGATATGATGGAATTCATTAATTTTCATTTTTGAGCAAGTTTGGAATGTTTGGAGAAGGTGTGAATTGATTTGGATGAGCAATTTAAAAGAGTGCAGCTGTCAGCAGTCAAGAGTTCAGAAATCTCTTTCACGGTCAGACCGTTGGCAGTCGCGGTCAGACCGCCAGTCAGCCAACAGAGCACCAGAACTCGTTTGTTTGCTGCTTCTTGTCCCAGCGGTCAGACCGACCGTCCCACGGTTAGACCGTCACCCTCGGCCGAGTCCAAACAGCTCGGTTCCGCGAGGGTCTCTTATGTCTCATACCCCTTCGTCCTCCTTTCGTCCCCAACTCTCCCAAAACCGAAAGTAGCTCCTCTAAAGGCTCTCCCTTACCCTCCAAGGACCTCCATTGGAGGAACTCCATCCCTAGGCTCCTCGGTCCAACCGAGAGCGGATCCGGTCTCACCAAGGACTTCTCCGCCATGAGTGACCGGTATTTCGTCATTTTCTCCTCTCTCCCCATGGTTTCCATTGGTTCTCTCTCAAGGGGTTGTTGCTAGGGATAGAATATTTGAGACATGGATTGTTTGTTTGATGATTGGAAAGTGATTCCTAGACCTAATGACAACATCTATGCAAAGTTTTAAGGGTTGATTTGGTGGCTCTCATGAACATTGATGCTAGGGTTACATTTTAGGGATTATTGATTATGGCCATGGATTAGTGAAATTGATGGGTGGAAATGCTTCATAGTACATCCTTGAACATATATGAGAAGAATTAGTGGCACCATTGAGATTTTGGCTAGAGTTTCAAAGTGCAGTTAGTTGTCAGCCGAACCTCACCCGACGGTCTGACTGCCAGTCTCACGGTCAGACCGTCAAGATAGGACAGAGTACAAACTCAGCTTTTCTTATGGCAATCCAATGCGTATGTCTGACCATTAATTATCGATTGCTTATACATGATTATTGCTCGCTCATTTTCAGTAATCGTCGCACCGTAAGAAAAGTGGTGGCGTCCATGTTCAAAGCCGGTTCAAGCAAGAAGAGAAGGGCACCCCGTTTAGATGATGATTATTCTCCCTCTCAAAGTAAAACTGATGATGCTTCGGAATTTGGTCAGTCCACTAATGAAGTAGAGATGGATGAGGCACATGGAGATGATCTGTTGTTTGATCCCACAGCATACACTGGAGAGAAGAAGCAGTAGGCATCACATGAGTACTACAGAGCTAGACAGGAGGTGGCTTACTCTCAGGATCCAGATTCACCCACACCTCAGTTTCACACTCGAGTGCAACATGATGCATTCTATGGTATGTTGATGGACAAAACTGTATTCACTCACAAGTACACAGACTGGTCATACCTTGCACAATTTCCAACTGTTAGTCCTCTACTTGAGAAATTTCAAAACTTGGGAGTGCATGCTTTTGTGGCACACAAGCAAGATTGGAATGAAACTGTGATCCGACAATTTTATGCCACCGTTGAGGTTGATTTCCCCAACAAAACTCTGACATGGATGACTAACTCAAGGAGGTTCACTGCCACATAACCAGAGTTTGCTGAGGCAAATGAAATTGACTATAATGTCAATCATGATCAAAATGATGTGCTTGAGCAGGAGCTACTTAAAGAACCTGAGTGGGTTCAGTACTATGTTGATGATCCTCACATAAGGAAATTGGGTAATGTCAGTGGTCTTCTCTATATGCCCAAGGTCATCAACAAGATAGTGAGGATGACTTTTTACCCTCGAGGTGGAAATTCTGAGGCGATTCGGGACTACTATTGGAACATTATTGACTATGTCATGCAAGGACAGGTGTTTGATGTGGTGCTCCTTATTATGAAGGAGATAGAGAGCTACAGCATGGCAGTGAGGACTAGTGTTTACTATGCCCCCTACATTATGTCTCTGATTCTTAAAAAGAGCAACTTTCCAACTCGGTATCTGTTCAGGAGACATCCTCGATATCATCCCTTTAGCTTAGTAAAGCAAGAACTCATGGCACCACCAGAGGCACCAGCTGCAGACGATGAGGAAGAAGAGGCACATGTTCAAGCAGAGGTTCCTCAAGCACCACATGCTCCCCTAGTGCCACCACCTCCACAGATGGATTGGTCACAATATGCTCCTCCGCCTCCGGCATTCTTTGCAGGCATGACCACTTATCTTGATCAGTACTTTCAGCCTGTTATGCAGAGGTTTGATCAGATACAAGCCTCAAGTATTGAGGCTCGTCATTCTTATGAGGCAGCCAGATCTTCATATGAGGTAGCTAGGACTTCTATTGATGATCTCACCACTAGGATGCAGAGTTTAGAGTCTAACTGCGAGGCTCTATCTTCTCACATTTATGGCTACTTTCCTGCATCAGTGCCACCTCTAGAGTTTTTCCAGCCACCTTGGTATGCACCTCCACCTCCTCCTCAAGATGATTGAAGTCTTGACCATTTTTGGTCAATTGATGCGAAAGGGGGAGAACATGTGAAGTGATGTGATATTATGATGAGATGCTAGAGTCAGGGGGAGAAAAGGAAACAAAGATGCAAGCCATGATTCTTGATCTATCTATCTTGCATTTGCATGTGCATCTCATATGTATTTTACTTTCATGCACATTTGAACTTATTGGTGTTCGTCGAACTATGTCACTATGTTGGGTGGTAATTTCTTTTGCACCTTCGACCATTTGCTCTATTATCTATGTGATGAACTATGTTGGTTCTTTTATTATCTATGTTCATCTCATTTTAATGGTTCAAATGTGTGGATGATGAGGATGTTCTTACTTGAAATAATTGATATTGCTATATATTGGTTATTCTTTGTCTCCTCGCATCCAATGGTACAAGGTAAACTCTACCAAATTTTTTCAAAAAAAATGTGCATTGCCATGTTTATGATACATCTTGATCAATGCACCAATTTAGGGGGAGTTTTACCATTTGGTGAGTTCATTAACTTTTTCACATGTTCATGTCTTAAAAATTCTATAGCATGTGATCCTTATCGGGTGACTCACCTTAGAGCCTTATTTCTTTATTAAATATCTTTATTGGCTCACTATCTTTATATCACTTCTTATGTTGTCATCAATTACCAAAAAGGGGGGATTGAAGCATCTAGGCCCCTTTTAGTGTTTTGGTAATTAATGACGACCCTTATTTTTGACTAACTACGTTGTTGAGATGATTATGGTTGTAGTCCAAATAAGGGATCGAATAATGGATAAAGTGATATACACATGGATGGCTCAAGGCAAAGGTATCTTGATAGGGTTTTCCTTTTTGCCGGTCACAAGGAGATTAGAGATGAGTGACCGGATTATAGGTTATATGTCGTACTATCAAGAGGGGTCGATGAAATGACCTTGAGTATCCATGGTTGCCACAAATGCTCAATTCCTATCTTTGTGAGTGGTTCTGTGTGAGTTGAGTGTGCCCATATCTTTGAGAGAAAGCAAAGAGTAAAAGAAGGGGGGGCTGGCAGGTCACTCCTGGCGGTCAGACCGCCAGGACCCGCGGTCTGACCGCCGGTGCGCACCAGAGACGGCCAGAGGTGATAGGTGTAGAGTGCCCGATCTTTCGGCAAGTGTAGATAACTTCGATTCAGTGGATGTCGACCCTTACGATCCGACTACGACGAGCAAGCCCGAAGCGCCAATGCAATCGCTGAACCAACTTCCGGAGGATATTAACCTTGCGGTAAACAAGATCAACCTGATCACGAGGATCAATTCTTACGAGCAATCGAAGAACGAGCAAGAATTAGAGGCGAGCAATCTGATGTATTGCAGGAAGGTGGAGTTCTGAATTCACGTCGAGAGACGGATGAATAGCTAAGCTAATCTTAAAACAAAACTCAAAGATTACAAGGGGCGCAACCCTTGACTAAATAGGGGGAGCGCGGCATCTAGGGCCGGCTGAAGTAGAGAGGCGTGCGGTGGAGAGGTAGTCGCGTGACTTGGGCTACTTGGGCCTTCACGGGCGTCATCCTGGGCCGTCGTTCCTTAGCATCAAAACCATCTTCAATTCCTGGGCTCGAGCTCTAGTGATTGGGCCCTTGTACGTCGTCGTCTCGTCGGAAGATGGGTCCATAACTTGAGAAGGCGCAACGACGAGAGGTGGAGGCGTGACAACTTGGTTTCACGCGCCGTCTTCTGTCATCGTTGTTCGTATGTCGTTGATGTCCTCATCATCCTCCCATTCTTGAAGCGAAGTTGCCCTCGACGGCAACGCATCATCCTCACCCAAATATGGTCTCAAATCTGCAACATTAAAACTAGTGGAAACACCAAACTCCATGGGCAAGTCAAGAACATAAGCATTATCGTTAATCTTGGTTAGCACTTTAAAAGACCAGCAGCACGAGGCATTAATTTAGAACGACGCAAAGTAGGAAATCTATCTTTACGCAAGTGCAACCAAACCAAATCACCAGGTTCAAAAGAAACATGTTTTCTACCTTTACTACCAGCAACTTGATACTTCTTATTAGCAACGGCAATGTTGTGTTGTGTTTCTTCATGCAATTGTTTCATGTGATCAATATGAGCAATAACATCAACATTTGGTTCATCTTCAGCATCAATAGCAAACAAATCAATAGGCGCCCTAGGAACATAGCCATAAACAACCTCAAAAGGACACATTTTAGTGGCAGAATGTGTAGCACGATTATAAGAAAATTCAACATGAGGTAAACAATCTTCCCAACGTCTCAAATTTTTATCTAGAACAGCTCTAAGCATAGCAGACAAAGTTCTATTTACTACCTCTGTTTGCCCATCAGTTTGAGGATGACAAGTAGTACTAAACAGTAGCTTAGTTCCTAATTTATTCCAAAGAGAACGCCAAAAGTGACTAAGAAACTTAGCATCACGATCAGAGACAATTGTTTTAGGAATTCCATGCAGTCTAACAATCTCTCTAAAGAACAATTCAGCAACATTGAAGGCATCATCAGTTTTATGACAAGGTATAAAGTGAGCCATTTTAGAGAAACGATCAACCACCACAAAAATACTGTCCCTTCCCTTCTTAGTACGAGGCAATACCAAAACAAAATCCATCGAAATATCATGCCAAGGAGAAGAGGGAACAGGTAAGGGCATATACAAACCATGATTACCCAAACGGGATTTAGCTTTTTGACATGTAGTACAGCGGGCAACAAGGCGCTCAACATCACGGCGCATCCGTGGCCAAAAGAAATGATCGACCAACACCTCATGTGTCTTGAAAACACCAAAATGACCCATAAGACCACCTCCATGCGCCTCCTGTAACAACAAAAGACGAACCGAGCTAGCTGGAATACACAGCTTGTTAGCACGAAACAGGAACCCATCCTGCATATGAAATTTCCCCCAAGGTTTGCCATCCATACAATGCATCATAATATCATGAAAATCAGCATCATTCACATACTGATCTTTCAAAGCTTGCAAACCAAAGATTTTAAAGTCTAATTGGGACAGCATTGTATAACGACGAGACAAAGCATCGGCAATCACATTTTCCTTCCCGTTTTTATGTTTAATGATGTACGGAAAAGATTCAATAAATTCAACCCATTTAGCATGCCGACGGTTCAGATTAGTCTGGGTTCTAATATGTTTCAAAGCCTCATGATCAGAATGAATAATAAATTCGTGAGGCCATAAATAATGCTGCCATGTTTGCAAAGTTCTTACTAAAGCATAAAGTTCTTTATCATAAGTGGAATATTTAAGAGCAGCACCACTTAACTTCTCACTAAAATAAGCAATGGGTTTATGATCTTGTAACAAAACAGCACCCAAACCAATTCCACTAGCATCACATTCCAATTCAAACACTTTATCAAAATTAGGCAATTGTAAGAGAGGAGCGTGAGTTAACCGTTCCTTTAAAGTGTTGAATGCATCGTCCTGTGGTGCACCCCACTCAAATGGCGCACCCTTCTTGGTCAGCTCATGTAATGGTGCAGCAATAGAACTGAAATCCCGCACAAAACAACGATAGAAGCCTGCAAGACCAACAAAACTGCGAACCTGTGTGAATGGCATCCACCTTGCTGCTATCCACCTCAATGTCCTGCGGAGTAACAACATAGCCAAGAAACGAAACACGTTGCGTGCAAAAAGTGCATTTTTCCATGTTCCCAAATAAGCGAGCAGCACGCAAAGCATCAAAAACAACATGCAAATGATCTAAATGCTCATTCATGGATTTGCTATATATAAGGATATCATCAAAATAGACAACAACAAATATTCCAATGAAAGGCCGAAGAACTTCATTCATTAAGCGCATAAAAGTGCTAGGAGCATTAGACAATCCAAACGGCATAACCAACCATTCATACAAGCCAAATTTAGTTTTAAAAGCCGTTTTCCATTCACCTCCTAATTTCATTCTTATCTGATGGTAACCACTACGCAAATCAACCTTAGAGAAAATTATGGCACCACTAAGTTCATCAAGCATATCATCAAGGCGTGGTATAGGATATCGATAACGAATTGTAATATTGTTAATTGCACGACAATCTACACACATACGCCAAGAACCATCTTTCTTAGGAACAAGCAAAACAGGAACCGAACAAGGACTGAGAGACTCACGAATGTAACCTTTATCCAGCAATGCTTGCACTTGACGCTGAATTCTTTTGTCTCCTCAGGATTTGTACGGTACGGGGCACGATTAGGAAGCTGTGCGCCTGGAATTAAATCAATCTGATGTTCTATGCCACGAATAGGAGGAAGACCCGGTGGCAATTGAGCGGGAAAAACATCTTTATAGTCCTGCAGAAGGTTAGCAATAGCAGGAGGAATATGCAACATAGGTGCCTCATCTAATGAAACAAGCATACGAGAGCAAACTAGCGCATAGCAGGGCAGATTAGCATCATGTAACTCATCAAAATCAGTACGTGTCGCAAGCAATATAGGGTTATGCAATTTGATCTCAGATTGAACAGGTGCAACAGGTGGTGATTTAATCAATTTTGCAGCTTTTGCCGCTCTAGCAATATCATCTTTTAGAACTTGTTCAGGTGTCATAGGATGAATAACAATTTTTTGACCCTTAAACATGAAGGAATAATAATTGGAGCGACCATGATGAACACTATCAACATCATATTGCCAAGGACGTCCAAGCAACAAAGAGCATGCTTCCGTTGGAACAATATCACAATCCACAAAATCAGAATATGCACCAAGAGAGAAAGGGACACGTACCAAGCGCGTTACCTTTATTTTGCCGCCATCATTAAGCCATTGAACATGATAAGGATGTGGATGCTTCCTTGTTGGTAATGATAACTGCTCCACCAAGGTCGTACTAGCCAAATTGTTACAACTGCCACCATCGATGATTATACGGACCGCTCGTTCTTGCACAACGCCTTTAATATGAAAAATGTTGTGGCGCTGATTCTTTTCGTCTGGCACGACCTGTGTACTAAGAACACGCTGCACAACAAGAGTTGCATACCTGTCGGTGGCACTAGAGTCGACATGAAGCTCCATATTATCTGCATGATTAGTGGCAAGCATAGTATGTAGAGTATCCTCAGAATCACTAGCAGAAGAATACTCACCGTCATCACGAATCAACATAGTTCGTTTGTTTGGACAATCGCGTATCACATGACCAAATCCTTTGCAATGGAAACACTGAGTATCTCGAGCTCGTCCAGACGACGAGGAGGACGGCGCGGTCGAGACAGATCTGGCCATGGGTGGAGCACTCGACTTGGACGAGGTCGCAGTGTGGTCGCGTGACGTGGAAGGAGGCGCCGATCATGGAGCTGAAGGCGCCTTGGACCCTGCAAAAGTGTTACGTCTTGACGAAGATTGTCGATCCTGCACTTCATGTTCAGCTTTACAAGCATATTCAAACAAGGTGGTGATATCATCATAATTCTTATAATCAAGAATGTTCTAAATTTCATGATTTAACCCACCCCTAAAGCGAGCCATAGCAGCATCCTCTAGTTCAACTAAACCACAGCGAATCATACCCTTTTGCAAAGCTTGATAATAATCCTCTATAGATTGTGAACCTTGTTGAAAGCGCTGCATTTGATTAAGCAAATCTCTAGCATAATATGACGGCACAAAACGACGACGCATAGCAGCTTTTAATGCCGTCCAAATGGCTGGAACATTATTAGGATATTTTTGTCTATACTCACGCCACCAAAGTAAAGCAAATTCAGTAAATTCACTAATAGCAGCCTTAACTTGTAAATTAGCAGGGATATCATGGCATGCAAAATTTTGTTCAACCTCTAATTCCCAATCAAGATAAGCACCCGGATCATATTTGCCAATAAAAGTGGGAATACGAAATTTAATTCTGGCAAAAGAATCATTAGTAGGAACACGTACCCTACGAGCATGACCATGACGATTGGCGTCATCCTGCTCGGTGTCGGCGCCGTAGTCGCGTGCAGTTTGCAACTCTGTGAGCTGCGTCGTCATGGTCCCAAGTTGCGTTGACATGGCCTCAAGACGAGTCATGATCGTCGCGAGCGTGGTGTGGGCAGCCGTATCAGCAAGGTCGAGCTGATCAAAACGCTCGTTCGACGAAGTAATCGTGGAGTCAAGTCTCTCGTGCATCGTCTTCATGTCGTTTTGTAGACCTTCAACCTGCGCCTGGACTTCTTGGAGGGTGAGATCCTCCGACTTCGAGTTGTTTTCTGCCATAGAAACACAAGCAACACAGAAAAGATCCTACGACGAGAGGTGAGTGGTGGATGAAAAGCTCAATCAAAAAGCTGTTATCAAATCGTTACCCGTCCTTACCAAGCACGCAAGTGTGACTGCAACCACAGGTAAAACCGGTGAAAGATTGGAGGAGCGATTGCGTGGTGAAACAAAAACCTGCTCGTAGTAGAAAATTTGTGGAGCTAGGAGGCTGCACTCAATCAAGGGTTAGCACAATTCAAACAATAACTGCAAAGCTGAATAAAGGTGCTAAACGTGAAAAGATTACTGCCGGCACAAGTGGAAGAGGAAGAAGAAGAATCAAAACAAACGGATCCGAAGAAGGGTAAAGAACAGTAACGTGTCACCTATGGTGCTCAAGCGCTCTTTTTTTTCTTTTTTTTTTTTTTCTTTTCTTTTTTTTTTACTTCTGCCCCTCTTTTTTTTTTAACCTATGTCAGGGGAGTGTGAAGAAAAAACAATGCATACACACTTTTTTTTTTGAGGCAGGGGTAAAACGGTAATTAAAAGATGAGCAGGAATGAGCAGAACACAACACAAGGCGAGGCGGGGCGGTTTACCACGTAACCGAGTCGGATGCAACGAGTCACGTGATTGACCCGGACTCACGGTGCGGCGGCAAAACTTGGCAAGTGATCGGCTGACCAAAACGCAACTGAGTAAGACTTGTTACGTGCGGCCAAGTAGGAGAGCGAGGCGGAGAGAACAGATGCGGCGGAAAGCAAATTTTGGTGGCTAAAACACACGACGTGGTGGAAGGATATAACAATGATGAGGAGAAAACGATGAAACACCGTGTACCAACAACGATCAAAAGCGATAGCACAAAAACTCAACAACGCAAATTACTGAACGAAAGTGCGAGGCTCAAAACCGTACTGGGGTAAAATTTTTTTGTAGTTTTTGGTTTATGTGGACTTGGATAAACTCACCGAGAAACACTGAAATCTGATACCACTTGATAGGTGTAGAGTGCCCGATCTTTCGGCGAGTGTAGATAACTTCGATTCGGTGGATGTCGACCCTCACGATCCGACTACGACGAGCAAGCCCGAAGCGCTAATGCAATCGCTGAACCAACTTCCGGAGGATATTAACCTTGCGGTAAACAAGATCAACCTGATCACGAGGATCAATTCTTACGTGCAATCGAAGAACGAGCAAGAATTAGAGGCGAGCAATCTGATGTATTGCACGAAGGTGGAGTTCTGAATTCACGTCGAGAGACGGATGAATAGCTAAGCTAATCTTAAAACAAAACTCAAAGATTACAAGGGGCGCAACCCTTGACTAAATAGGGGGAGCGCGGCATCTAGGGCCGGCTGAAGTAGAGAGGCGTGCGGTGGAGAGGTAGTCGCGCGACTTGGGCCACTTGGGCCTTCGCGGGCGTCATCCTGGGCCGTCGTTCCTTAGCATCAAAACCATCTTCAATTCCTAGGCTCGAGCTCTAGTGATTGGGCCCTTGTACGTCGTCGTCTCGTCGGAAGATGGGTCCATAACTTGAGAAGGTGCAACGACGAGAGGTGGAGGCGTGACAACTTGGTTTCGCGCGCCGTCTTCCGTCGTCGTTGTTCGTATGTCGTTGATGTCCTCATCAAGAGGAGTGGCCTCTCTGGTTGTTCGGGTGATGGCCTGACGGTCTGACCTTCGTTAACCACGGTCTGACCATCGGTGCATGTCTGTTGTCGGCAGAGACTTTGTTCTCGGGTGAAAGTTGAAAGTGTCCCAACGGTCTGACTGTGGGTGATGACGGTATGACCATCGGGCTTGTGCTAGAACGAGTTTGAAAGTCAAACTAGCCGTTGGGTTGTACGACGGTCCGACCGTGGGGAGTCACGATCAGACCGTCCGGTGCGCAGAAAGCTGTAACGGCTAGTTTTCAAAGGGTGGCCTATTTTACCTCCTCTATCCTGTGCATATAGGCTCTCTTGGCCATTAGAAAAGCATTGTACACCCTTTGGAGCTCATTCCCTTCTCACACAAAGCTTTAGTGGAAAGATTGCAAGTGTGTGAGTGTGAGTGCCCTAATCTTGAGTGTTTTGAGCATTGTGGCACTTGGGATCCTCAAGCAAGTGCCATCGACTTGTTACTCTTGGAGGTTGCCGCCTCCTAGACGGCTTGGAGGAGTCAAATTCGTGAGCCCTTCAAGAAGCTTGTGAAGGAGGTCCGGATTCTTGTGAGAGGTGCGGTGCTCACCTCGCCGGAGCGGTGAAGAGCAACCCTAGTGGAATCGAGGTTTGGAGAGGTTCAAGGTATTGATTGTTTTCTATCTCAAGTTGTTCTTTGTGAGCCCTTCTTGGTGGTGGAGAAGTGGATACTTGAGGAGAGAAGCACTTCATACGCTTGAATCCACCTCAACGTGGATTAGGGGTGATCGGCAAATCACCGAGACCACGGGAAAATATCCTTTGTCTCTTGACTTGTATTTTCATATGTTGTTTACATACTAGAAATTGATTGATGTATGTCACCTAGGATTGTTAACCTACTTTAGCTCAAACCTAGGTTTAGTTGTCAATTTCTTGCTTTTATCAAATTGTCTTTAAATTCCGCAATTAGTTGGATAGTTAGCTTTTAAATTTTTAATTCGGCTATTCACCCCCCCCCCCCCTCTAGCCGGGGTCCTTCGATCCTACAAGTGGTATCAGAGCGGGTTCTCCCTAAATTGATTGGAATTCATCTTCCGGGAGAAGGATTATGGCTAGTAACACGGTGAATGTTGGCCACACACCATTCTTTGATGGTCAAGACTTTGATTATTGGAAGACATGTATGTTGATTCATCTTGAGGCCGTGGGGGAGACCGTGTTGAATATTGTGGAAGAAGGTTATGTGGTTCTTGATCCGCCACATCCCACTCCCGCCGACAAGGAAAATATCAAGGCCAATGCCCAAGCCAAGAACATTCTTATTCGGTCCCTATGCAAGGAGGAATATCATAGAGTGTGCAAGCTCAAGACCGCATATGAGATGTGGAACACTCTATTGGAAGCTCATGAGGGCACCAAGATGGTCAAGAGCGCCAAGTTGTTTATTTGCAAGGGCAAATTTGAAGGATTTGCATTGTTGCCCAATGAAGAGTTGAAGGCCGCCTTTGCAAGATTGAACAACATTGTGAATGATCTCAAGGATCTTGGTCATGATGTTCCCAATGTTGATATATCTCATAAGTTTCTTAGAGCTTTGGCATCCAAGTATGAAACAATTGTCACTATGCTTGTGAGATCAAATTTGGAAGAAACAACTCCTCCGGAAATCTTGGGTGAAGTTCTCACTCATGATATCATCAAGCAATCTCAAATGGCTTCTAGGGATGATCAAATTGATATGAAGAAGAAGAGTGTTGCTTTCAAGGCTAGTGGCTCTCACAATGATGATGATGATAATGATGAAGAGAGTGACTCCGATGATGATGATGAGAATGTAGCCTTGATGGTGAGGAAGTTCAAGAAATTCATGAAGAAAGGCAAGTATAGTGGATTCAACAAAAATTACAAGTCATCCAAGAAGAATCCATTTGCAAACAAGAAATGCTATGAGTGTGGAGAATTTGGCCATATCTCTACAAATTGCAAGAAGAAGAATCATAGTGATGATGATGATGATGATGAGCCAAGAAAGAACAAGAGATTTGTAAAGAAAAAGTTTCTCAAGAAGTTCTCCAATAAGAAACATGGCAAGGCTTATTATGTTGAATGGGATTCCGATGCTAGTTCGGATTCCGATTCCGATGATGAAGATGACAAGCCTTCTAAGAAGGGTCTTGCCGGCATTGCCATCAAGGAAGCTCCATCTCTATTCGATTCACATTATTGCTTCATGGCAAAATGTGAATCCAAGGTATGCAACGATGACTATGAGCCTTCCTATGACGAACTAGTTGAAATGCTTAGTGAACTTGATGATGTGTTGGGGGATATAAAGAGCAAGTACAAGGACTTGAAGAGAAAGCACTTTTCTCTCCAAGAAGCTTATGATGAGCTAAAGTCATCTCATGAGGATCTAAAAGAAACTCATGAGAAGCTTGAGGAAACTCATAAGACTTATGTAGCCCAACACACCAACAAGGTCCAAATTGATGCCGGTGTGTCTTGCAATTTGATTAATGATATGCCTATTGCTCATGTTACTTCTTCTAGCATATCTACCTCATGTGATGATTTACTTGCTATACCATGCTGTTCTAAGATTGATACTTGCATGAATGATGTGAATGCTTGTGATCCCTTGCTTATTGTTGAAAATTATGAATTAAGGGACACCATTGATCATCTTGTTGATGCTCTTGCTAAGTGTCACAAGGGTGAAAATGTTTTTAATGAAATGTGGAAGTGTCAACGGTTCACTCTCAAGCATGAGGGTCTTGGATATATCCCCAAGAAGAACAAAAATGTCTTTGTTGCTAAAAAGTCCACTTTTGTTAAAGAAAGTGGCTTGTATTGCTCTATGTGCAAGAATACCGGACATCTTGCAAAAGATTGCACCGGTAAGAAGATTTCTAATGTTGCTATGGATCCTTCTTACATGCTTGTTAAATCATCCAATGGTGTTGTGCATGCTAAGATTGTTGGTAAAAATAATGTTCATGCTAAGACCAACATGAATGGCACATTTGGCAATGGAATAAAGAAAAGGTCCATTTGGGTGCCAAAGGTGTTGGTGGCTAATCTCCAAGGACCCAAGCAAATTTGGGTACCTAAGAACAACTAAATTTGTTTTGTAGGTGAACTACAAGTCAGGAGGAAGGCATTGGGTGCTTGATAGTGGATGCACTCAACATATGACCGGAAATGGGAAAAGGTTCACCTCAATTGAAGAAGGAAATTCGGATTGTGAAAGGATCACTTTTGGTGATAATAGCAAAGGAAAAGTGAGAGGAATGGGAAAGATTGCTATCTCAAATGACCTCTCAATCTCAAATGTATTGCTAGTTGAATCTTTGAGCTACAACTTGCTATCGTGGCTCAATTGTGTGATCTTGATCTAATTTGCAAATTTTCATCAAGTGGTGTTGTGATTACAAGTGTGAAGGATGATAGTCTTATCTTCAAGGGATTTCGTCATGGCAATCTTTATCTTGTGGATTTCTCTTCTAGTGATGCAAGCTTGAGCACATGTCTATTCACTAAGTCATCCAAAGGTTGGTTATGGCATAGAAGGCTTGCACATGTTGGAATGAACCAACTCAAGAAATTAGTGAAGCACAACTTGGTTGTTGGTATGAAGGATGATGTCTTGTTTGAAAAGGATAAATTATGTAGTGCTTGTCAAGCCGGGAAGCAAGTGGTTAATACTCATCCTACCAAGAGTGTCATGTCAACTTCAAGGCCTTTGGAATTGTTGCATATGGATTTATTTGGCCCTACCAAATATCAAAGCATTGGTGGAAATAGCTATTGCCTTGTCATTGTTGATGACTTCTCAAGATATACATGGGTGTACTTTCTTAGTGACAAATCAATTGTATTCACCATTTTCAAAGGGTTTGCCAAAAGAGCCAAAAATGAGTATGAATTCAATGTCAAGAAGATTAGAAGTGACAATGGCTCCGAATTCAAGAATACAAGAATTGAAGAATATTGTGATGAAAAAGGAATCAAACATGAATTCTCAACCAAGTACACCCCAGAGCAAAATGGAGTTGTTGAGAGGAAAAATAGAACTTTAATTGAAATGGCAAGATCCATGCTCTCCGAGTACAATGTATCGGATAGTTTTTGGGCCGAGGCAATCAACACCGCTTATCATGCATCAAATAGATTATATTGCCACCGGTTGTCGAAGAAGACACCTTATGAGTTGCTCATTGGAAGAAAGCCCAACATCTCCTATTTTCGTGTCTTTGGATGCAAATGCTATATCTTGAAGAAAGGAGCAAGACTATCAAAATTTCAAAGCAAGTGTGATGAAGGATTTCTCCTTGGGTACTCCTCTAATAGCAAGGCCTATAGAGTGTACAATCAAAATTCGGGGCTAGTAGAGGAAGTATATGATGTGGAATTTGATGAAACAAATGGATCTCAAGATGAGCAAGAAAATTTGGATGATGTGGGAAATGAAGAATTGAGAAATGCTATGAAGAACATGACAATTGGTGATGTGAGGCCTAAGGATGAAGATGACTCAAATGTGAACCCTTCACCACTCTTTCAAGTGAATCAAGATTCATCAACCTCTAGTGCTGAAGCTCAAGCTAGTGATGGTGGTGAGTCAAATATTCAACTGGAAAATGGCTCAACCTCCACGCCATCACAAAATGCTAGTGGTCATCCGAAAATTCACCATGCCATTGCAAAAGATCACCCGGTAGATCAAATTGTTGGTGATGTAAGCAAAGGTGTTCAAACTAGATCAAGACTTGCTTCATTTTGTGAACACTTCTCTTTCGTGTCTTGTGGTGAACCAACTAGGGTAGAGGAAGCTTTGAGAGACCCGGATTGGGTAAATGCTATGCATGAAGAATTGAACAACTTTGCCCGAAATGAAGTTTGGGAGTTAGTCAAGAGGCCACAAGATCACAATGTTATTGGCACAAAGTGGATTTACAAGAACAAGCAAGATGAGAATGGAGTAGTTGTGAGAAACAAAGCAAAATTGGTTGCACAAGGCTATACTCAAGTTGAGGGATTGGATTTTGATGAAACATTTGCAACTAATCACAAGATCAAGCTATATCAAATGGATGTGAAGAGTGCCTTCTTGAATGGCAAAATTAGTGAGCTTGTCTTTGTTGAGCAACCACCTTTACAAGTTGTCCAAGGCTCTATATGGACTCAAGCAAGCACCTCGTGCTTGGTATGAGAGATTAAGGGATTTTCTTGTCTCAAAGGGCTTCAAAATTGGAAAGGTGGACACCACCTTATTCACCAAGAAGATTGGCAATGATCTCTTTATATGCCAAATCTATATGGATGATATCATCTTTGGATCAACCAATCAAGAATTTTGTGAAGAATTTGGTGAAATGATGTCCCGGGAATTTGAAATGTCCATGATTGGTGAATTGAGTTTCTTGCTTGGTCTACAAGTGAAGCAAATCAATAATGGGACATTCATATATCAAAGCAAATATGTGAATGATCTTCTCAAGAGATTTGGAATGGAAAGTGCAAAACCAATGGTACTCCCATGGGAAAGAATGCACATCTTGATCTTGATGAAGAAGGCAAACCGGTTGATCAAAAGCTATATCGGTCTATGATTGGAAGCTTGCTATATCTCACCGCGTCTAGGCCGGATCTTATGTTTAGTGTTTGCATGTGTGCAAGGTTTCAAGCCGCTCCTAAAGAAAGCCACATGATTGCCGTCAAGAGAATATTGAGATATTTGAAGCAAACTCAAGATATGGGTTTGTGGTTCCCTAAGGATGGTCAATTTATTCTCATTGGATATTCGAATTCGGATTATGCCGGTTGCAAAATTGATAGAAAGAGTACCTCCGGTACTTGTCAATTGCTTGGAACTTCTCTAGTCTCATGGTCCTCCAAGAAGCAAAATTCGGTTGCTTTATCAACCGCCAAGGCCGAATATGTCTCCGCGGGAAATTGTTGTGCTCAATTATTGTGGATGAAGCAAACTCTAATGGACTATGGGATTAACTTTGATTGCATTCCTCTCTTGTGTGATAATGAAAGTGCCATGAAGATTGCTACTAATCCAGTTCAACACAAGAGGACCAAGCATATTGATATTCGGCATCATTTTCTAAGGGATCATGTGAGCAAAGGTGATATTGTCATGGAAAGTGTGAGGACCGATGATCAATTGGCGGATATCTTCACCAAGCCTCTAGAAGAAGCTCGGTTTTGCAAGCTACGGAGTGAGCTAAATATTCTTGACCTGTCACATATCTCCTAGAACCTTGTTTTGTTGCTTTATGTCATACTCTTCATATATGCATGCCTACCTATTTTGTATATCTTGCCATGCCATTTATGCCATGTTGTTGCATTGAAAGTTAGTTCACACATTTAGGGGGAGCACTATACCACTCATGTGTCTTGCTACCCTCACAATGTGGACAAATCAACAAAGATGCCATACTAGTCTTGCTTTTGCTCATTTTGTTCAAAAAGTCAAATTTTTGGGTTCTATTGGTTGAAAAATGATTGTTATTGTTCCAAAATGCTTCTATGCCTCTTGGATATGTTTTGGAAGTTTTGTTTTTTCTTATCACCAAAATGAGTTTGAGCTCTTTTGAAGATCCTCTTTTGCATTTTCTCACCTATTCTCTCAATTTCTTATCGAATCATTTTTGTGAGAAGTCCTTTTACAAAACTTATAGAGATGGTGATCATAAACATAATTGGTATTCACAACTTGTTGAGATGATCCATCGTTTAAGAGAAAATTGGGTTTGAAATTCGTCGTGAAAACCTCTTTTGGTCGTCTTTTTAACCTAATATGGCATCTTGTGAGTTTAGCATATTGGATCATATATCTTCATATATATTGGTTCCAAAACGCTTATGAGACTCATACATTCCCAAAAATATCATCATTCCATCATCTTGGTCATTTGTGCAAGTTATAGCAATTTTGCATGATTAAATCAATATTTCATTCATACATGCATATTTCATGTTATGGATGATCAAGAATTGTGGATATATTTCTTGAAGAGTTGGAATCATCTTGGATATGATGGAATTCATTAATTATCATTTTTGAGCAAGTTTGGAATGTTTGGAGAAGGTGTGAATTGATTTGGATGAGCAATTTAAAAGAGTGCAGATGTCAGCAGTCAAGAGTTCAGAAATCTCTTTCACGGTCAGACCGTCGGCAGTCGCGGTCAGACCGCCAGTCAGCCAACAGAGCACCAGAACTCGTCTGTTTGCTGCTTCTTGTCCTAGCGGTCAGACCAACCATCCCACGGTTAGACCGTCACCCTCGGCCGAGTCCAAACAGCTCGGTTCCGCGAGGGTCTCTTATGTCTCATACCCCTTCGTCCTCCTTTTGTCCCCAACTCTCCCAAAACCGAAAGTACCACCTCTAAAGGCTCTCCCTTACCGTCCAAGGACCTCCATTGGAGGAACTCCATCCCTAGGCTCCTCGGTCCAACCGAGAGCGGATCCGGTCTCACCAAGGACTTCTCCGCCATGAGTGACCGGTATTTCATCGTTTTCTCCTCTCTCCCCATGGTTTCCATTGGTTCTCTCTCAAGGGGCTGTTGCTAGGGATAGAATATTTGAGACATGGATTGTTTGTTTGATGATTGGAAAGTGATTCCTAGACCTAATGACAACATCTATGCAAAGTTTTAAGGGTTGATTTGGCGGCTCTCATGAACATTGATGCTAGGGTTACATTTTAGGGATTATTGATTATGGCCATGGATTAGTGAAATTGATGGGTGGAAATGCTTCATAGTACATCCTTGAACATATATGAGAAGAATTAGTGGCACCATTGAGATTTTGGCTAGAGTTTCAAAGAGCAGTTAGTTGTCAACCGAACCTCACCCGACGGTCTGACTGCCAGTCTCACGGTCAGACCGTCAGGGCAGGACAGAGTACAAACACAGCTTTTCTTATGGCAATCCAATGCGTATGTCTGACCATTAATTATCGGTTGCTTATAGACGATTATTTCTCGCTCATTTTTAGTAATCGTCGCACCATAAGAAAAGTGGTGGCGTCCGTGTTCAAAGCCGGCTCAAGCAAGAAGAGAAGGGCACCCCGTTCCGATGATGATTATCCTCCCTCTCAAAGTACAACTGATGATGCTTCTGAATTTGGTCAGCTCACTAATGAAGTAGAGATGGATGAGGCACATGGAGATGATCTGTTGTTTGATCCCACAGCATACACTGTAGAGAAGAAGCAGTGGGCATCACATGAGTGCTACAGAGCGGCTTACTCTCAAGATCCAGATTCACCCACACCTCAGTTTCACACTCGAGTGCAACATGATGCATTCTATGGTATGTTGATGGACAAAACTGTATTCACTCACAAGTACACAGACTGGTCATACCTTGCATAATTTCCAACTGTTAGTCCTCTACTTGAGAAATTTCAAAACTTGGGAGTGCATGCTTTTGTGGCACACAAGCAAGATTGGAATGAAACTGTGATCCGACAATTTTATGCCACCATTGAGGTTGATTTCCCCAACAAAACTCTGACATGGATGACTAACTCAAGGAGGTTCACTGCCACATTTGCAGAGTTTGCTGAGGCAAATAAAATTGACTATAATGTCACTCATGATCAAATTGATGTGCTTGAGCAGGAGCTACTTAAAGAACCTGAGTGGGTTCAGTACTATGTTGATGATCCTCACATAAGGAAATTTGGTAATGTCAGTGGTCTTCTCTATATGCCCAAGGTTATCAACAAGATAGTGAGGATGACTTTTTATCCTCGAGGTGGAAATTCTGAGGCTATTTGAGACTACTATTGGAACATTATTGACTATGTCATGCAAGGACAGGTGTTTGATGTGGTGCTCCTTATTATGAAGGAGATAGAGAGCTACAGCATGGCAGTGAGGACTAGTCTTTACTATGCCCCCTACATTATGTCTCTGATTCTTAAGAAGAGCAACTTTCCAACTCGGTATCTGTTCAGGAGAAATCCTCGATATCAGCCCTTTAGCTCAGTAAAGCAAGAACTCATGGCACCACCAGAGGCACCAGCTGCAGACGATGAGGAAGAAGAGGCACATGTTCAAGTGGAGGTTCCTCAAGCACCACATGCTCCCCTAGTGCCACCACCTCCACAGATGGATTGGTCACAATATGCTCCTCCGCCTCCGGCATTCTTTGCAGACATGACCACTTATCTTGATCAGTACTTTCAGCCTGTTATGCAGAGGTTTGATCAGATACAAGCCTCAAGTATTGAGGCTTGTCATTCTTATGAGGCAGCCAGATCTTCATATGAGGCAGCTAGGACTTCTATTGATGATCTCACCACTAGGATGCAGAGTTTAGAGTCTAACTACGAGGCTCTATCTTCTCATATTTATGGCTACTTTCCTGCATCAGTGCCACCTCCAGAGTTTTTCCAGCCACCTTGGTATGCACCTCCACCTCCTCCTCAAGATGATTGAAGTCTTGACCATTTTTGGTCAATTGATGCGAAAGGGGGAGAACATGTGAAGTGATGTGATATTATGATGAGATGCTAGAGTCAGGGAGAGAAAAGGAAACAAAGATGCAAGCCATGATTCTTGATCTATCTATCTTGCATTTGCATGTGCATCTCATATGTATTTTACTTTCATGCACATTTGAACTTATTGGTGTTCGTCAAACTATGTCACTATGTTGGGTGGTAATTTTTTTTGCACCTTCGACCATTTGCTCTATTATCTATGTGATGAACTATGTTGGTTCTTTTATTATCTATGTTCATCTCATTTTAATGGTTCAAATGTGCGGATGATGAGGATGTTCTTACTTGAAATAATTGATATTCCTATATATTGGTTATTCTTTGTCTCCTCGCATCCAATGGTACAAGGTAAACTCTACCAATTTTTTTTTAAAAAAATGTGCATTGCCATGTTTATGATACATCTTGATCAATGCACCAATTTAGGGGGAGTTTTACCATTTGGTGAGTTCATTAACTTTTTCACATGTTCATGTCTTGAAAATTCTATAGCATGTGATCCTTATCGAGTGACTCACCTTAGAGCCTTATTTCTTTATTAAATATCTTTATTGGCTCACTATCTTTATATCACTTCTTATGTTGTCATCAATTACCAAAAAGGGGGAGATTGAAGCATCTAGGCCCCTTTTAGTGTTTTGGTAATTAATGATGACCCTTATTTTTGACTAACTACGTTGTTGAGATGATTATGGTTGTAGTCAAAATAAGGGATGAAATAATGGATGAAGTGATATACACATGGATGGCTCAAGGCAAAGGTATCTTGATAGGGTTTTCCTTTTTGCCGGTCACAAGGAGATTAGAGATGAGTGACAGGATTATAGGTTAAATGTCGTACTATCAAGAGGGGTCGATGAAATGACCTTGAGTATCCATGGTTGCCACAAATGCTCAATTCCTATCTTTGTGAGTGGTTCTGTGTGAGTTGAGTGTGCCCATATCTTTGAGAGAAAGCAAAGAGTAAAATAAGGGGGGGCTGGCAGGTCACTCCTGGCGGTCAGACCGCCAGGACCCGCGGTCTGACCGCCGGTGCGCACCAGAGACGGCCGGAGGAGTGGCCTCTCTGGTTGCTCGGGTGATGGCCTGACGGTCTGACCTTCGTTAACCACGGTCTGACTTGTATTTTCATATGTTGTTTACATACTAGAAATTGATTGATGTATGTCACCTAGGATTGTTAACCTACTTTAGATCAAACCTAGGTTTAGTTGTCAATTTCTTGCTTTTATCCAATTGTCTTTAAATTCCGCAATTAGTTGGATAGTTAGCTTTTAAATTTTTAATTCAGCTATTCACCCCCCCCCCTCTAGCCGGGTTCCTTCGATCCTACAACAGTTTCTACTCTTACTACTCAGGCAGCAGAGGATCTTGTCCGTGGAGGTTTCTCTTAGCAGGATGTGGCAGACCTCATACTACTCCAGACTTCAGCTCAGGAGACTGCCACAGTCACTATAGCAGCACAGGACAGCGGGTCTGAGTCATCTGTAGACCTTGGTTTCTTTGAGCAGCTGGATGCTCAGGCGGCACAGGCTCAGGGAGCACAACAGGATCCACCTCAGCAACAACCAGGAGCAGAGCCCACAAAGGATGTCGCTGCACCACTTCCTTTGACCACGAGCACTTAGATGTTCATCTTTTCCCGCCTTTTTGGCTTTTTGGTGCTTGTTGCCAAAGGAGGTCTAGGGGGAGTGGGAGTGTAATCTTGTTACGATCGAGAGTAGCTTGTATCTAGGGGGAGCTACGAGGTTTTGGATGATAGACCATTTGGTTCTTTTTTTGAAGAGTTATTCAGTGTTCGTGGATTATGATGAGTCTTGGTGTAAGCTTCATGACCATTGATGATTGGATCCAGGTGGTATGGATGTTTTCGTGATAGATGACAACTATGAAATTGTGGGCTAACATCTACACGAGTCTTGTCTATGTAGGAATCATCTCTTAACTCTATTACAAATCATATGGATGATGGTGTCCTTGGTGATTGATGACAATGACCACAAGCATGGAGGCTTGTGAACTTGATGGAGTCCAAGGGTTGATGGAGATGGATCAAAGTAGAGGACAAGCTATGGTGCAAGTGTTTGGAACACTTGAGTAGTTGTTAGGGCTTTGTGTCCATAGGAGAAACCAGACTATCACGAGGATCTAGGTCATTCTCTTAGGTCATGTCTAGTCGGTGATGTGCAAGGTTGCTCGGTGAAATCACAGGCACTAGGTGATAGTGGAGAAGCCAAGGAGCTGTTCGGAGAAGCCGGGAAACCAAGTCAAGCGAGGACAACAAGTTTCAGCTTCTGGACGTAGTGACCGGACAGAGGGGTCAGAGGTGACTGGACTATACGGTCACTATGTGGAGTTTTCCAGGACAGTGCGAGGAACAAGGACTCTAACTATAGGAGACTCCGTATAGACCAGACGGTCCGGACTGGTCAGTAGGAGTGCAGGGACGACAGAGAGGTTGCAATTTGCGGATCTTCCTGGAATGGAGAGAGAAAGTGGACCGGACAGTCCGGTCTAGTGACCGGACAGTCCAGTCAGCAGGAGTTCAGCATAGGGCAGAGAGCCGTTGGAGCTCAGTTTGTAGTGATCGGACGGTCCGGTCAGGCAGTGATCGGACAGTCCGGTCTGGAGGCCCAGAAAGCTGATTTTGTGGAGCAACGGCTAGTTTGAGGTTGAGAGCCTATATAACTTCGTTGCTGGGGTCTTGGAGACCTCTCTTGGCCAGTGGAATACCTAAGAGCATTTGGTAAGGTCCAAGAGGAAAAGAAGAGAGCACTAGGAGAGGATATTGGATATCTTGAGAGTGCTATTGAGAGTAACAAGGAGCTACCTTGCACATCTAAGGCTATGGTGTCCTTGAGGGTGTGATCTAGGTTGTTACTCTTAGTCTATGGTGAGACCTAGACCGGTTAGGTGTGAGTGATCGAGCCTATTGTGATTGGTTGTGAAGGTCGTCACAAGTTTGTACATGGTTTGAGCCCGCTGTTGGAAGGGGCATCAATAGTGAGCGCCCGTGTCGGCTCGGGGAGTAAGGATGTCGAGAAAGGTGGGGAGTGTTCCCATATTCAATGGGGAGGACTTTGGGTATGAGAAGGCTCGTATGCAAGCCTACCTTGAGTCCCTTGATCTAGAGATATGGGCGGTGACCCATGAGTCCGATGCGGATGCTAACCTTCTGCAGCCTGACTTCATTAAGAACAATGCTAAGGCCAAGAATGCTTTGTTCTCATGTATCTCCAAGGATGTGTTTGATAGATTGGATGCTAGTTCGACAGCACATGGTATCTGAACTGAGATTCAAAGTATCCACGAGGGTACTAGTGATGTCAAAGAGGAAAGATACTATGTGCTGAAGAACAAGTATGATAACTTTGCTAGATTGCCACATGAGAGAGCTAATGTTGTGTATTCTCGTTTTCATGTGCTAGTGGAGGAGATCAATGCACTTGGGGATGATTTCAAGCTCAAGCCCGTGGAGGTCATCAGAAGATTCTTGAGGCTTTTCAAAGACCCCAAGTATAAGTCCATCATCACATACATCTTATAGAGTGACCTCAAGACCAAGACCATGAAGGATGTACTTGGCAAGGTCACCACCTTCGAGAGCTATCAGCTAGGGATGGATGATACTCAACCATCCAACCTTGCTCTACAAGCTGACAAGCAAGAATCAAGCAAGAGCAAGAAAGGCAAGAAGAAGGTGGACACTGATGATGAATATGAAGATGATGATGAGGGTGACTTGATCGAGGACTTGGCTCTTCTCATGAAGAAAATGAACACCTTCAAGAACAAGTTCACTTCCAAGTCCCGGGGCAAGTGCTTCAATTGTGGCTCGAAGAATTAGTTTGTTCGTGAGTGCCCAAAGCCCAAGAGAGAAGCATTCAAGTCACAAGATTCAAGTGAAGAAGAAGAAGAAAACCCCAAAGCCAAGTAAAGGATGAAGAGAGTCTTCAACAAAGACAAGTCCAAGGGCAAAGGCAAGCCCCAAGACTACAAGAAGAAGTTCTCTCACAAGGAACTTGTGGGAGAGTGGACAAGCGACAACTCAAGTTCTCTCGTAATAGTTTTCTATATTTGTGATGAGTAATTGACTTGAGTGGATTTGGAGTTTCAGTTGAACTGCGGGAATCCGGGGATTCCATGGGTTTGCATATCATGGTTATGACTAACCAGAGTTGGTGGAGGAATTGTTAATGTTGCAGAAGTTGGGAAATGTGTTTGCTTGTCTCATGACATGTAGGTCACTGGAGTCGACATGGCGGTCAATGGCGAGAGGATCCGGCACAAGTAGGGGACTTGGGGCCAGACGATCGGGATGTCGGGTGAAGTCAAGGGTAATCCACACCGTACACGTGGAGAGGCAAGAAGCACAGACGGTTTCGCAATTGAGCCTCAAAACCGTGGTGGTGATGAAGATGGCATGTCGACCAAGTCAAGGCGAACGGGATGCCGGTGCAAGTGACAAGGGGGCCCGATGGGCAGGGACTGGGAGAGACTTACCGGTGGTCGGGATCATGGGACAAGGTGACACGCGTTGATATCGAGAAGTCATGCTTTGAGAAGCGTGCAAGGAGGTTTCCCGGTTTGGGCCTCAAAACCGGTGGCGGTGGTTGGTGGTGCATGTGGCACCATCATGGAGCTTGCTTCGAGATGAAGCAAAGACATGAACCGTCCGATGGCATTCGGGCGATGTGGAAAAAGATGGACGATTATGCCCCCGGTTGTAGGTGGGTGTGTTATGTAGGTCAAGGGTGGAGTGGTCATGTTGACAATAGACCCTAGGCCTATATAAGGAGAGGTGTGGATAGTGGGAGAGGTGTCTCTCTTTCCATTAGCCTTGTGTTAGGATTCTATTCAAAGTGCTAGGAGAGGACTTCATCTTTTAGAGGAGAGGAAAGGGTGTGTGAGAGACATCTCTTGCTCTTCCAAATAGTGGGAGGAAGAGGGTGGCTTCCTAGCCTTGTACCCATGGATCTTGTAAGAAACTTTTTATGATATGAGAAGTATTTTCGTGCTCAAGATTTCCCTCTTCACTTGAATCCCGAAATTCCCTTTTTTCTTATTTTTGGAGCTATTTTCGTGGTGATTTTTTATCTCATTTTTGGACGAGTTTTTGGCTCGGATTTCTTGAGAAACTTATTGCTAGGATGAGCTAGAACAATCCTCTATGGATCCTTGACCGAATCAATAGCTCTAGCACCTTCAATTTGAAGGATTTCTCAAGTTTCCCCTTTTTGGTGTTCTTGGCACAAGATCTGAAATTCGTGATGATTCCTTGAGCCAATTGATATGATTTTTAGGATTAGGGTCGTGATGTGATGAGGATTCTATGATCCAAAAATCGCATCATTTGGAGTTCGTTTGGTTAGGTTTTGGAGAAGATTTGACAAATTCCCAAAAGTTTTTCTGCTCTGTTGGCGGTCGATCGGCACTGCCGATTCGTCTTGTCTGTAGATTTCAGAGAGTCTGTATCCTGCACCGGCACTGCCAATGGGCATGACCGGCACTGCCGATGGCCTGCATTGGCACTACAGATGGGCGTGACCGGCACTGCTGATGGTGCCAACCAGCACTGCCGATGGCTGTGGTTGGCACTGCCGATGAGAGTCCAGAATTGATCTGTGTTAAGCATTTGTTGTTCCTTTTGTTCCCGCCGTGTTTCTTTGTTGTGGTTGATCACTCTTAGGGCTAGTACACCATGAGTTGGTGTGCGTAGTCTTGGTGATCGGTTCGGAGGTTGGCTTGGGTTGTTTTTGGGATATAGGCCAAGTTCTCTTGGAGAATTTTGATTGGCTCCCATTCACCCCCCCCCCCCCCCCTCTGGTCACCTTCTCGGTCCTTCAATTGGTATTAGAGCCAGTTTGATCACTAGTTGACCTTCACCGGCTTTGTGATCTGAAGGCGACATGGAGAAGCGTGCAATTAAGTTGTGGATGTTCGATGGAGAGGACTTCCCCTACTGGAAGTCACGGACCAAGGCGTATCTGCTGAGTCAAGGACATGCAATTTGGGAGATTGTTGAGCAGGAGTATGCTATTCCACAAGACCTGAACATTGCTTCTGCAGGTGAGTTAGTCAGGTATGAGAACAACTCCAAAGCTGTCAATACTCTGCTCTCTGCACTTGGTAGGAGTGAACATGATAGGGTTGCACACCTTGACACTGCTCATGCTATTTGGGTTAATCTCTGCACTTACCATGAGGGTACCAACCAGATCAAGTGTATGCGTAAGGATTCTTACAATAAATAGTACCAAACCTTTGCTCAAAAATCGGGCGAGTCACTAGATGACACTTTTCGTAGTTTTGAGACAATTGTGTGCAACTTGCGGGCTTGCGGTACCCTTGTGTACAATGACAATGATAGAGCTAAGCAACTACTATACTCACTTGATGAAAATGTTTGAGGGGTTAAAATTGCTGCTCTAGAAAAAACTGCTAACATCAACACCTTGAACTGTGAGCAACTGTATAGCAAGCTTAAGTCTCATGAACTGCCTAGGAAATCTCATCCTAATCTTGCTATTCCTACTTCTAGCATGGCTTTGCTTTCTAGCTCTCAAAAGGTTAGTCACAGTGATGCTTCTTATGGAACTAGCCCCTCACTTGACAAGTCTTCCTTGGAGTTTGCTTTGTCTTCTCTTGTTGCAGCTTCTGATGAACAGATGGAGTGCATTCCTGACGAGGAGTTGTCCTTGCTCACAAGGAAGTTCAGGAAGTTCTACAACAACCGGAAGGAGAGAAGAGGAGGTGGTTCAAGAACCTGCTTCGAGTGTGGTGACCCGGGACACTTCATCGCTGATTGTCCCAAGAAGAAGAAGAAGGCCGGGTACCGCGATAACAACACTGAAGACTTCAAGCAGAAGAAGAAGCGGTTCTACAAGAAGGGCAAGAACTCCAAGAAGTTTGCCAAGGCCATTGCACACGCCTGCATTGTCACCTTGAGCGATGTTAACCTCACATCAAGCGAAGGCATTACAAGCTCGGAGGAGGAGGTTGAAAAGCCACGAGTCAAGAGGAAGGACGACTTCACTTGGCTTTGCTTCATGGCAAAGAACGATCACGACATCGACTCTGGATCCGACTCCGACACAAGCGAGGTACCTCCCACTCTTGTTGAGCTCTCTTCTGAACTTGATCATTTGCGCGATGTTCTGCTCATGCAAGATGATAAGCTTCGTAGTGCTGCTCGTGAGAGTAGAGAGCTTAAGTCTAAGTTGGAGAATGCTGATTTTGAAATTTCTTCGCTTAGGTCCAAGCTTGCTCGTGAGGACATTGTTGTTGAGTGTGAGTCTTGTCAAGTTGTGATGAGTGATCTTGCATAGAGGGAGAGTGTGCATGCTCAAGATGCCAGTCAGCTTGAGAGTGCCCTCAAGGAGCTTGATGAGTTTAAAGCTAGACCAACTCTTTTGGGTGCATGTCAGAAGTGCCCCAAGCTCACAGATGAGTTGGAAGCTCAGTCCCTCAAAGTCAAAGAGCTTGAGTCCAAGTTGCTTCATGAGACTCGCTCTAAGGTCCTTCCACCACCTTGTGAGGTGTGTGTCTCTCTCAAGGACAAGCTAATAATCACTAGGGAGGAAAACAAAGTTGAAGGACCAAGAAGGCGACCAGAGGGGGGTGAATGGGAGCCAAATAAAATTCTCCGAGAGAAATTGGCCTATATCCCAAAGACAACCCTAGCCAACCTCCGAACCGATCACCAAGACTACACACACCAACTCGGGGTGTACTAGCCCTAGGAGTGATCAACCACAGCAAAGAAACACAGCGGAAACAAAAAGGGAAGACGAAATGCTCAGCAGTCCAGAACTAAACACTCATTGGCAGTGCCGATCCCTGCCATCGGTAGTGCCGGTCGGCATCGGTAGTGCTAGTGCACGTCATCGGCAGTGCTGGTCCCACCTATTGGCAGTGCCGGTGCAGGATGCAGTCTCACTGGAACCTATAGAATAGACCAATCAGCAGTGTCGGTCCTGGTCATCGGCAGTGCCGGTCGACCCCTGATAGAACAGAAAAACTCTCGGGATCTTCTCAAATCTTCTCCAAAACTCAATCAAACGACCTCCAAATGATGCGATTTTTGGACCAGTGAATCCTCATCACATCATGACCCCAATCCTAGGAGATCATCTCAATTGGCTCAAGGAATCATCACGAATTTCACATCTTGTGCCAAGAACACCAAAAAGGGGAAATTTGAGAAATCTTTCAATTCGAAGGTGCTAGAGCCAATAATTCCATCAAGGATCCATAGATAATTATCCTAGCTCATCCTAGCAACAAGGGAATAACCATGAAAATAGGTGCCAAAAATCCGTCCAAAAGTGAGATAAAATCACCATGAAAATAGGTCCAAAAATAGGAAAAATGGAATTTTGGGATTCAAATAAAGAGGGAAATCTTGAGCACGAAAATACTTGTCATATCATAGAAAGGTGCTTACAAGATCCATAGGTACAAAGCTAGGAAGCCACCCTCTTCCTCCCACTATTTGGAAGAGCAAGAGATGTCTCTCACACACCCATTACTCTCCTCTAAAACATGAAGTCCTCTCCTAGCACTATGAATAGAGTCCTAACACAAGGCTAATGGGAAGAGAGGCGCCTCTCCCACTAGCCACACCTCTCCTTATATAGGCCTAGGGTCTATTGTCCACATGACCGCTCTACCCTTCACCTACATAACACACCCACCTACCACCGGGGGCATAATCGTCCATCTTTTTCCTCATCGCCCGAATGCCATCGGACGCTTCACGTCTTTGCTTCATCTCGAAGCAACCTCCGTGATGGTGCCACGTGCACCACCAACCACCGCCACCAGTTTTGAGGCCCAAACCGGGAAACCGCCTTGCACGCTTCTCAAAGCGCGACTTCTCGATGTTGATGCGTGTCACCTTGTCCCGCGATCCTAACCACTGGCAAGTCTCTCCCAGTCCCTGTCCATCGGGCCCCCTTGTCATTTGCACCGGCATCCTGTTCGCCTGGACTTGGTCAACACGCCATCTTTATCACCACCACGGTTTTGAGGCTCAACCACGAAACCATCCGTGCTTCTTACCTCTCCACGTGTACGGTGTGGATCACCCTTGACTTCACCCGGCATCCCGATCGTCTAGCCCCAAGTCCCCTACTTGCGCCCGATCATCTCGCCGTTGACCGCCAAGTCAACTCCAGTGACCTACACATCATGAGACAAGCAAACACATTTCCCATCTCCTGCAATATCACCAATTCCTCCACCAACTCCGGTTAGTCATAACCATGATATGCAAACCCATGCAATCCCTCGATTCCCGCATTTCAACTCAAACACCAAATCCGCTCAAGTCAATTACTCATCACAAATATAGCAAACCATGGCACATATCCACATGGTTTCTCAATCTCCCCCTTGATGAGTACATTGACAACACCAAATGCACAAAGATTAGAGATTGAAATGCGAAGCCAAATAAGCACATCCAAATGGCCAAACCAAAAGAAAAGGTGAAAACAGGCCATCTAGCAAGTAGGGATCACAAAACCAAGAGTTGGCAAAAAAAAGCGACTTGAGACGTAAAGAATGTGAAAAGTGCAAGAAAACGCTCAAGATCATGATATGCTCCCCCTCAAGTTGTGGTAGGTCTCATGTAGTGCAAAATGGATCATATGAGTTTCTTAGCATTATTTGTGCATGATCCCAAAATTTTCTCCCCCTTTGGCAATGAACTCATCAAAGAGGCAAAAAAACAAGCAAACATACAATGCATAAAAATGCAAACCTAACGAGCTTCAACAATTATGCAAGCAAGCATTTAACTTTGCTAACCATAACCATAGTGCCATGAAGTGTAAAAGCAATAGCGCCCAATCATGCAAAGATCAAAAATAGATAGCAAGACATAAACACCATGAGCTACATAGGCTAAGTAGAAAGATTGACTAGCTTAGATAGAATCAAATTTTGCTTATCATGAAAAAATCTGCCACCACATATGTAAGTACTCTCATCCAAGGCAAAACAAGCACCAAGTGATTGACTAGCCAGTTTTAATCTCAACAAGGGCAACAAGCACTCGTAGAAAATGAGCTCTACAGACGCTCACATATGCAACAGAGACTCAGTTTGATCAAGTGATTATTGTTTATCCTCATGTGTCCTCTTATCCACGCGGAGGGTCGCATGACTGGGTACGGCAAACACCGCGAGGTTTCAAGTCACAATGTTTGGATTTAGCATTATTGAGTAATTCTTGATCAAAGCACTTAGCAGATTTTTCAAGATTATACACAAGACAAAAGAGCATGCCTTTGCGGCAAAAGGAACACATGTTCCCACAATGTTACATCATGAGCTAAACATTTGCAAAGCCTTCCATTTCGCAAACACAAGGTGCCAAAGCCAAGACATCCTCTAGACTAGCCTCAACGCAAGTTTCAACAAGGATAACAGCAAAGAGAACTGCAAGAAAGCATAAGACTCAAATCTCATCTACCAATGCATATATTACACATGAGATGCAAAGCGAAAATAGTAAGATACATATATACAAGTGAACACCAACTCCCCCTCAAATGATGCCACACGGATGACAAACACCAAGTTCCCCCCGAAGAAAAGCATGTCTCAAAGCATCTAGAGGCTTGGTGAGGATATCAGCTAGTTGGTTCTTGGTATCAATGTATATGAGCTCAACATCCCCCTTTTCAACATTGTCTCTCAGGAAGTGGCATCGCACATTGATGTGTTTGACCTTACCATGTTGGACTGGGTTTTTGGCTAAGCATATGGCACTGGAGTTATCACACATGAGTGGAACACCCTTAAAAGTCAACCCAGAGTCTCTCATGGTAGACACAATCCATAGGATTTGTGAGCAGCAGCTAGCAGAAGCTACATACTCAGCCTCTGTGGTGGATTGGGCAACACTCGACTGCTTACGAGAAGACCAACAGATCAAAGAAGTACCCAAGAAATGGCAAGTACCAGAAGTGCTCTTCCTATCAATTCTACACCCAGCAAAGTCCGCATCCAAATACCCAATGAGATCAAGAGATGAAGATGCAGAGTACCAAAGGCCAAACTCAAGGGTGTATTTGAGATACCTGAAGATGCGCTTGACAGCCTTGCGATGAGTCACCCTTGGGGAAGCTTGAAAGCGAGCACAAAGACACACCGCAAAGTGTATGTCGGGTCTTGACGCTGTCAGGTACAAGAGGGAGCCAATCATGCTCCTGTACTCCCTTTGATCCACCGCTTCATAGTCTTCATCAGGGTCAAGAGCCGTTGTAGTGGACATTGGTGTAGACAACGGCTTCACATTGACCATGTCAAACTTCTTCAGGAGATCCTTTGTGTACTTGGCTTGATGTATGAAACTACCTTGCTTGCACTGCTTGATTTGAAGCCCAAGAAAGAAGGTGAGCTCTCCCATCATTGACATCTGAAATTCACATTCCATAGCTTCCTAAAACCTGGACATAAGAGCGTGAGAGGAACAAACAAATATGATATCATCCACGTAAATCTAAACCATTAGAAAGTCATTGCCATGTTTTAGAGTGAACAAGGTTTTATCAACACACCCCATGACATACCCACGCTCTAGCAAGAAGGTCTTAAGCCATGCATACCATACCCTAGGTGGTTGGTTTAGCCCGTACAAAGCCTTCTGAAGCTTGTACACACGATTTGGGTATTTGTGGTGCTCAAAGCCAGGGGGTTGCCTCACATACACTTCTTCCTCTATGAAACCATTTAGGAAAGCACTCTTGACATCCATTTGATAAAGTCTAATGCCCTTGGAGGTAGCAAATGCAAGCAAGATCCTAATGGCTTCTATACGAGCAACAGGAGCAAAGGTTTCACCATAATCTAAGCCCTCCACTTGGCTAAAACCTTGAGCAACTAGCCTAGCCTTGTTTCTCACAACCACACCATCCTCCCCATGTTTGTTTTTGAACACCCATTTGGTTCCTATGACATTGACATTTTTGGGAGGCTCCATAAGGGTCCAGACTTTGTTTCTCTCAAAGTTTTCCAACTCCTCATGCATGGCATTAACCAAATGTTCATCAGATAGTGTGTGTGCAACACCTCGGGGTTCAAAGGTTGCAACAAAGAGAGAATTGGTAAAGCAAGCAAGATGTGCAGACCTTGACCTTGTTGTCCTCTCATAGAGATTACCGATCATCTATTGGGGTGGATGTTGACACTGAATGTGGTGAGGAGCCTCTCTCCCAGAGTGTACCTCCCACTCAACCACATCTAGAGCTTGCTCAACAGCCGCTAAAGTTGATGTAGAAGCTTCTGGACCCTCTGCTCGAGTAGTGGTAGCAGCAGGAACAAGCTCTGATGAGAGATAAAGTGAATTATCATCATCATCATCAAAGCCCTGTAGGTCCTCTTCTACAAAGATGCTCTCCTTCATCACCTTGTCACCTGCAGACTCAATCACAGTCCTTGCACAAGAGTTTGATTCATCAAAGGTTACATCGCAGGATTCTACGATGGTGTTAGTCTCCAAATTCAAAACTCTGTAGGAATGACCATGAAGAGAGTAACCAAGAAAGATTCCATCGGAAGACCTTGACTCAAACTTATCAAGATTGCCACGCTTGAGAATAAAGCACTTGCAACCAAAGGCACACAAATGAGAAACCGAGGGCTTTCTCCCAAAACGCAGCTCATAAGAAGTCACATTAAGAATTGAGCACAGGAAAATCCGATTGGAAACATAGCAAGCAGTGCTAATGGCCTTAGCCCAGAACCGCCTCGGAGTCCTATGCTCATTGAGCATCGTCCGGGCCATCTCCACTAAGGTTCTATTCTTTCTTTCAACCACACCATTCTGCTGGGGAACACGAGGTGCTGAAAACTAATGCTCAATAACATGCTCAAGACAGAAAGCATCAAAGGAAGAGTTCTTGAACTCGGTGCCATTATCACTGCAAATCGCTCGTAATGCACCAGGGAGTTCCTTGAACAACCTCAAAGCTAAGCTCCAAAAGTGATGAAACACTTCATCCTTGCTCTCAAGAAAGTAGACCCAAGAGTAGCAAGAATAGTCGTGAACAATCATAAGAACACACCACTTCCCACCCGTCGAACGAACCCGAGAAGGACCAACAGTGTCCATATGAAGCAACTCTCCAGGGCGTTCAGTCATCACCAAATTGATTGGTGGATGAGAAGCGACAATCATTTTCCCATGACGACAAGGAGCACAAACCAAATCCTTAACAAATTTGAGCTTAGGCAATCTTCGGATCAAACCTAGGCCACTCAAGCGACATAGCAAGTCAAAGCTCATGTGACCCAGTCTCCTATGTCATTTCCAGAGCTCAGAAGAAGATTGAGCAAACAAGCACTTGAGAGAACCAGGAGAACCAGCAAAATCAGCCTGAAAAACTCTGCCAATACAAGAAATCTCACAAACCAAGGAACCATTTGAATCAAGAACACAAGAAGCATTCAACTTAAAGCGCACTTCCAAACCAACATCAAGAAGCTGAGAGACAGAGAGGAGATTGTACTTGAGATACTCAACCAAACCAACATCCTTGAGAGTGAATTTTTCATTTACCTTTACCGCGCCTCTTGCCTTCACTCTCCCTCTCTTGTCATCTCCAAAGGTCACATAATCCCGCCGCTTCAGGGGAGTGAGGCTGGAGAACCAGTTTGCATCTCCGGTCATGTGGCGTGAACACCTGGAGTCCATCAACCATTTGTTCTCCAAGCCTCCACTTGCTCCCTACAAAGAACAAGAAGGAAAAGTCGATGGCTCAGTGCTAGGGTTAGTGAAAAGATATTTGGGAATCCAGCACTTAACCATACGACCGGTAGTAGTCATCACAGTTCTTTGCACATTGTCATTTGAATGCATAGCACAAGAACCACGATGGGGAAAACATGGCATGTCAAAGCGTCTCGACTCAAACCCTGGGTTGTGAGAATAGAAAGCATCAATGTGAAAGCCGAATCCACACAAATGACGCTCACCACGATGGGGAAAACATGGGGTGCCAAAGCGCTGCTGCGCAAAGCCTCTATTTCGTGAATCAAAGCCATATGAGGAATGACCCTGTCCACGATAGGCACGAGAAAAAGAGCGAGGCTGAAAGTCAACAAAATCATCATAAAAAGCATCCCTAGTCAACTTAGCTTGCTTCCTCTCAATCCTCTTACGCCTATAATAGAATTCATCCAAATGGCCCTTGCGACCACAAAACATACAAATGTAGACACCCTTAGGATTAAGCTTGTTTGCATTGCAGGTTTGGGTTTTGGCTTCTCTGTTTCCTTTGGGTTGAATGAGGGTTTCGGATTGGGTGGATAGTATATGTTAGTGGGTTTGATGGTGTTTTCCTCATCCTTGTAGCTGGAGCTAGGTACAAACTTACCCACATTCTCACTCTCCTTGTCACACCTCTCAAATCCCAAGTCCAAGTTATAGGTTGACCTAGAAGCACTCTCCTTCACTCTTGCCAAATCACTCTCAATCTTTTCCTCACTCACTAGGGTTCTCTGGAGCCTATAAACAAGATAGTCATTTTCCTGAACTAGAACTTTGTTTTCCTCCCTAGTGATTACTAGCTTGTCCTTGAGGGTGACACACACTTCACACGGATGTGGAAGAACTTTCGAGCGAGTCTCATGAGGCAACTTAGACTCAAGCTCTTTGACTTTGAGGGACTAAGCTTCCAACTCATTTGTGAGCATGGGGCACTTCTGACATGCACCCAAAAGAGTTGGCCTAGCTTTGAGCTCATGAAGCTCCTTGAGGGCACTCTCAAGCTGACTGGCAACTTGAGCATGCACCTTCTCCCTCTGTGCAAGATCACTCATCACAACTTGACAAGACTCACACTCTACAACCATGTCATCCTTAGCAAGCTTAGACCTAAGCGAAGCAATTTCAAAATCAGCACTCTCCAACTTAGACTTAAGCTGTCTGCTCTCACGAACAGCACTGCGAAGCTTATCATCTTGCAAAAGCAGAACATCACGCAAATGATCAAGTGCAGAAGAGAGCTCATCCAGAGTGAGAGGTACCTCGCTTGTGTCGGAGTCGGATCCAGAGTCGATGTCATGGTCGTTCTTTGCCATGAAGCAAAACCCGGTGAAGTCATCCTTCCTCTTGACTCGTGGCATTTCAACCTCCTCCTCCGAGCTTGTAAGGCCTTCGCTTGATGTGAGGTCGACATCGCTCAAGGCGGCAATGCAGGCGCGTGCAATGGCCTTGGCGAACTTCTTGGAGTTCTTGCCCTTCTTGTAGAAGCGGTTCTTCTTCTGCTTCATGTCTTCAGTGTTGTTGTCGCGGTACCCGGCCTTCTTCTTCTTCTTAGGACTCGAAGCAGGTTCTTGAACCACCTCCTCTTCTCTCCTTCCGGTTGTTGTAGAACTTCATGAACTTCCTTGTGAGCAAGGACAGCTCCTCATCAGGAATGCACTCTATTTGTTCATCAGAAGCTGCAACAAGAGAAGACAAAGCAAACTCCAAGGAAGACTTGTCAAGTGAGGGGTTAGTTCCATAAGAAACATCACTGTGACTAACCTTCTGAGAGCTAGAAATCAAAGCCATGCTAGAAGCAGGAATAACAAGATTAGGACGAGATTTCCTAGACAGTTCATGAGATTTTAGCTTGCTATATAGTTGCTCACAGTTTAAGGTGTTGAAGTCAGCAGTTTCTTCTAGAGCAGCAATTTTAACCCCCCAAACATTTTCATCATGTGACTACAGCAGTTTCTTAGCTCTATCATTGTCATTGTACACAAGGGTACCACAAGCCCGCAAGTTGCATACAATTACCTCAAACCTACGAAAAGTGTCATCTAGTGACTTGCCCGGTTTTTGAGCAAAGGTTTGGTAATGTCTATTGTAAGAATCCTTACTCATAGACTTGACCTGGTTGGTACCCTCATGGTAAGTGCAGAGCTTAACCCAAATAGCATGAGCAGTGTCAAGGTGTGCAACCCTATCATGTTCACTCCTACCAAGTGCAGAGAGCAGAATATTGACAGCTTTGGAGTTGTTCTCATACCTGACTAACTCACCTGCAAAAGCAGTGTTCAGGTCTTGTGGTATAACATACTCTTGATCAACAATCTCCCAAATTACACGTCCTTGACTTAGCAGATACGCCTTGGTCCGTGACTCCCAGTAGGGGGAGTCCTCTCCATCGAACATCCACAGCTTGACAGCACACTTCTCCGTGTCGCCTTCGGATCACAAAGCCGGTGAAGGTCAACTAGTGATCAAACCTACTCTGATACCAATTGAAGGACCGAGAAGGCGACCAGAGGGGGATGAATGGGAGCCAAATAAAATTCTCCGAGAGAACTTGGCCTATATCCCAAAGACAACCCTAGCCAACCTCCGAACCGATCACCAAGACTACACACACCATCTCGGGGTGTACTAGCCCTAGGACTGATCAACCACAGCAAAGAAACACAACAGTAACAAAAAGGAAAGAGGAAATGCTCAACAGTCCAGAACTGAACACTCATCGACAGTGCCGATCCCTGCCATCGGCAGTGCCGGTCACACCTATCGACAGTGCTGGTGCGTGTCATCGGCAGTGCTGGTCCCACCTATCGGCAGTGCCGGTGCGGGATGCAGTCTCACTGGAACATACAGACTAGACCAATCGTCAGTGTCGGTCCTAGTCATCGGCAGTGCCGGTCGACCCCCGATAGAAAAGAAAAACTCTCGGGATCTTCTCAAATCTTCTCCAAAACTCAATCAAACAACCTCCAAATGATGCGATTTTTGGACCAGTGAATCCTCATCACATCGCAACCCTAATTCTTGGAGATCATCTCACTTGGCTCAAGGAATCATCACGAATTTCAGATCTTGTGCCAAGAACACCAAAAAGGGGAAACTTGAAAAATCATTCAATTTGAAGGTGCTAGAGCCAATAATTTTATCAATGATCATAGAGAATTATCCTAGCTCATCCTAGCAACAAGATTCTCAAGAAATCCGTGCCAAAAATCCGACCAAAAGTGAGATAAAAAATCACCACGAAAATAGGTCCGAAAATAGGAAAAAGGGAATTTCGGGATTCAAATGAAGAGGGAAATCTTGAGCACGAAAATACTTCTCATATCATAGAAATGTGCTTACAAGATCCATAGGTACAAGGCTAGGAAGCCAGCCTCTTCCTCCCACTATTTGGAAGAGCAAGAGATGTCTCTCACACACCCACTACTCTCCTCTAAAACATGAAGTCCTCTCCTAGCACTTTGAATAGAGTCCTAACACAAGGCAAATGGGAAGAGAGGCGCCTCTCCCACTAGCCACACCTCTCCTTATATAGGCCTAGGGTCTATTGTCCACATGACCACTCTACCCTTGACCTACATAACACACCCACCTACCACCGGGGGCATAACCGTTCATCTTTTTCCTTATTGCCCGAATGCCATCGGACGCTTCACGTGTTTGCTTCATCTCGAAGCAAGCTCCGTGATGGTGCCACATGCACCACCAACCACCGCCACCGGTTTTGAGGCCCAGACACGGAAACCGCCTTGCATGCTTCTCAAAGCATGACTTCTCGATGTCGACACGTGTCACCTTGTCCCGCAATCCTGACCCCCGACAAGTCTCTCCCAGTCCCTATCCATCGGGCCCCCTTGTCACTTGCACCGGCATCCCGTTTGCCTTGACTTGGTCAACACGCAATTTTCATCACCAACACGGTTTTGAGGCTCAACCGCGAAACCGTGCGTGCTTCTTGCCTCTCCACGTGTACGGTGTGGATCACCGTTGACTTCACCCAGCATCCCGATCGTCTGGCCCCAAGTCCCCTACTTGTGCCCGATCGTCTCGTCGTTGACCACCAAGTCGACTCCAGTGACCTACATATCATGAGACAAGCATACACATTTCTCATCTCCTGCAATATCACCAATTCCTCCACCAACTCCGGTTAGTCATAACCATGATATGCAAACCCATGTAATCCCTGGACTCCCGTATTTCAACTCAAACACCAAATTCGCTCAAGTCAATTACTCATCACAAATATAGCAAACCATGGCACATATCCACATGGTTTCTCAAAAGTCCTAGTTTAGGAAAATGACTATCTTGTTTCTAGGCTCCAGAGAACCCTAGTGAGTGAGGAAAAGATTGAGAGTGATTTGGCAAGAGTGAAGGAGAGTGCTTCTAGGTCAACTTATAACTTGGGCTTGGGATTTGAGAGGTGTGACAAGGAGAGTGAGAATGTGGGTAAGTTTGTACCTAACTCCAGCTACAAGGATGAGGAAAACACCATCAAACCCACTGACACATACTGTCCACCCAATCCCAAACCCTCCTTCAACCCAAAGCAAACAGAGAAGCCAAAACTCAAACCTGCAATGCAAACCAAGCCTAATCCTAAGGGTGTCTACATTTGCATGTTTTGTGGTTGCAAGGGCCACTTGGATGAATTCTGTTATAGGCGTAAGAGGATTGAGAGGAAGCAAGCTGAGTTGACTTGGGATGCTTTTTATGATGATTTTGTTGACTTTCAGCCTCGCTCTTTTTCTCGTGCCTATCATGGACAGGGTCATTCCTCATATGGCTTTGATTCACGAAACAGAGGCTTTGCGCAGCAGCACTTTGGCGCCCCACGTTTTCCCCATCGTGGTGAGCGTCATTCGCGTGGATTTGGCTTTCAAATTGATGATTTCTATCCTCACAACCCAAGGTTTGAGTCGAGACGCTTTGACAGGCCACGTTTTCCCCATTGTGGTTCTCGTCCTATGCGTTCAAATGATAATGGGCAAAGAACTGTGATGACTACTACCGGTCGTATGGTTAAGTGCTGGATTCCCAAATCTCTTTTCACTAACCCTAGCACTGAGCCATCAACTTTTCCTTCTTGTTCTGTGTAGGGAGCAGGTGGAGGCTTGGAGAACAAATGGTTGATGGACTCTAGGTGTTCGCGCCACATGACCGAAGATGCAGAGTGGTTCTCCAACCTCACTCCCCTGAAGCGGCGGGAGTATGTGACCTTTGGAGATGACAATAGAGGGAGAGTGAAGGCAAGAGGCACGGTAAAGGTAAATGAAAAATTCACTCTCAAGGATGTTGGTTTGGTTGAGTATCTCAAGTACAATCTCCTCTCTGTCTCTCAGCTTCTTGATGTTGGTTTGGAAGTGCGCTTTAAGTCAAATGCTTCTTGTGTTCTTCATTCGAGTGGTTCCTTAGTTTGTGGGATTTCTCGCATTGGCAGAGTTTTTCAGGCTGATTTTGTTGGTTCTCCTGGTTCTCACAAGTGCTTGTTTGCTCAATCTTCTTCTGAGCTCTAGAAAAGACATAGGAGACTGGGTCACATGAGCTTTCACTTGTTATATCGCTTGAGTGGCCTAGGTTTGATCCGAGGATTGACTAAGCTCAAATTTGATAAGGATTTGGTTTGTGCTCCCTGTCGGCATGGTAAAATGATTGACGCTTCTCATCCACCAATTCATTTGGTGATGACTGAACGCCCTGGAGAGTTGCTTCATATGGACACTGTTGGTCCTTCTCGGGTTCGTTCGGCGGGTGGGAAGTGGTATTTCTGTTCCTGTGATTGTTGATGACTATTCTCACTACTATTGGGTCTACTTTCTTGAGAGCAAGGATGAAGTGTTTCATCACATTCGGAGCTTAGCATTGAGGTTGTTCAAGGAACTCCCTGGTGCATTACGAGCAATTCGTAGTGATAATGGCACCAATTCAAGAACTCCTCCTTTGATGCCTTCTGTCTTGAGCATGATATTGAGCATTAGTTTTCAGCACCTCGTGTTCCCCAGCAGAATGGTGTGGTTGAAAGAAAGAACAAAATCTTAATGGAGATGGCCCAGATGATGCTCGATGAGCATAGGACTCCGAGGCAGTTCTAGGCTGAGGCCATTAGCACTGCTTGCTATGTTTCCAATCGGATTTTCATGCGCTCAATTCTTAATGTGACTTCTTATGAGCTGTGTTTTGGAAGAAAGCCCTCGATTTCTCATTTGCATGCCTTTGGTTGCAAGTGCTTTATTCTCAAGCGTGGCAATCTTGATAAGTTTGAGTCAAGTTCTTCTGATGGAATCTTTCTTGGTTACTCTCTTCATGGTCATTCCTACAGAGTTTTGAATTTGGAGACTAACACCATCGTAGAATCCTGCGATGTAACCTTTGATGAATCAAACTCATGTGCAAGGAATGTGATTGAGTCTACAGGTGACAAGGAGATGAAGGAGAGCATCTTTGTAGAAGAGGACCTACAGGGCTTTGATGATGATGATGATGATTCACTTCGTCTCTCATCTGAGCTTGTTCCTGCTGCTACCACTACTCCAGCAGAGGGTCTAGAAGCTTCTACATCAACTTCAGCGGCTGTTGAGCAAGCTCCAGCTGTGGTTGAGGGGGAGGTATACTCTGAGAGAGAGGCTCCTCACCACATTCAGCGTCAACATCCACCCCAACAGATGATCGGTAATCTCTATGAGATGACAACAAGGTCAAGGTCTGTACATCTTGCTTGCTTTACCAATTCTCTCTTTGTTGCAACCTTTGAACCCCGAGATGTTGGACATGCACTATCTGATGAAGATTGGGTTAATGCCATGCATGAGGAGTTGGAAAACTTTGAGAGAAACAAAGTCTGGACCCTTGTAGAGCCTCCCAAAAATGTCAATGTCATAGGAACCAAGTGGTATTCAAAAACAAACATGGGGAGGATGGTGAGGTTGTGAGAAACAAGGCTAGGCTAGTTGCTCAAGGTTTTAGTCAAGTGGAGGGCTTAGATTATGGTGAAATCTTTGCTCTTGTTGCTTGCATAAAACCCATTAGGATCTTTCTTGCATTTGATGCCTCCAAGGGTATTAGACTTTATCAAATGGATGTCAAGAGTGCTTTCCTAAATGGTTTCATAGAGGAAGAAGTGTATGTGAGACAACCCCCTGGCTTTGAGCACCACAAATACCCAAACCGTGTGTACAAGCTTCAGAAGGCTTTGTACGGGCTAAAGCAAGCACCTAGGGCATGGTATGCTAGGCTTAAGACCTTCTTGCTAGAGCGTGGGTATGTCATGGGGTGTGTTGATAAAACCTTGTTCACTCTAAAGCATGGAAATGACTTTCTAATGGTTCAGATTTATGTGGATGATATCATCTTTGGTGGTTCCTCTCATGCTCTTGTGTCCAGGTTTCAGGAAGCCATGGAAAGTGAATTTTAGATGTCGATGATGGGAGAGCTCACCTTCTTTCTTGGGCTTCAAATCAAGAAGTGCAAGCAAGGCACTTTCATACATCAAGACAAGTACACGAAGGATCTCCTGAAGAGGATCGACATTGTCAATGTGAAGCCATTGTCTACACCAATGTCCACTACAATGGCTCTTGACCCTGATGAAGACTATGAAGCGGTGGATCAAAGAGAGTACAGGAGCATGATTGGCTCCCTCTTGTACCTGACAGCGACAAGACCAGATATACACTTTGCGGTGTGTCTTTGTGCTCGCTTTGAAGCTTCCCCAAGGGTGACTCATCGCAAGGCAGTCAAGCGCATCTTCAGGTATCTCAAATACACCCTTGAGTTTGGTCTTTGGTACTCTGCATCTTCATCTCTTGATCTCATTGGGTATTCGGATACGGACTTTGTTGGGTGTAGAATTGATAGGAAGAGCACTTTTGGTACTTGCCATTTCTTGGGTACTTCTTTGATCTGTTGTCTTCTCATAAGCAGTCGAGTGTTGCCCAATCTACCACAGAGGCTGAGTATGTAGCTGTTGCTAGCTGCTGCTCACAAATCCTATGGATTATGTCTACCATGAGAGACTATGGGTTGACTTTTAAGGGTGTTTCACTCATGTGTGATAACTCCAGTGCCATATGCTTAGCCAAAAACCCAGTCCAACATGGTAAGGTCAAACACATCAATGTGTGATTCCACTTCCTAAGAGACAATGTTGAGAAGGGGGATGTTGAGCTCATATACATTGATACCAAGAATCAACTAGCTGATATCCTCACCAAGCCCCTAGATGCTTCGAGACATGCTTTTCTTCAGGGGGAACTTGGTGTTTGTCATCCGTATGACATCATTTAAGGGGGAGTTGGTGTTCACTTGTACATATGTATCTTACCATTCTCACTTTCCATCTCATGTGTAATATATGCATTGGTAGATGAGCTTTGAGTCTTATGCTTTCTTGCATTTCTCTTTGCTATGATTGAGCTTGATGATGACGATATCACCATGCTGGATACGCGCATATCATGGCCTTCCCTAAGTTACAAGTCGTTACCAACTTGGTCGCCGCGTTCGTCTCGGATTCAGCCGACACCCCTTCACGGTTTTGATGATATCTCCCACATCTGACGTCCAAACGAGGTGTTATTTGATGCGTTGGAAAGGGGACGACGACGCCATCATTTTGTTTCTGGTCCTAGCTCCAGAAGGGTCGTGAGTCATAATATGTGACCATGACAAGGTGTTGTGCCACCTATTTTGGGCCAACTTGGCCATGTATCATGCCGGGCCTTAAGCCTATGTTGTGGGCGTCCCCCCTGGTCGCCCCCAACCCTAGGACATCCCTGGTTCCTAAATAAACTCAGTAGCCGCTGTCTTTTAGTTTTGGGTTTTGTTTAGTTCAGTTTTCCAGAGAGAAACTTGATCGAATTATTGTAACTGTGGCGACAAGTCCTTTTACAGTAATTCAGGGCCCCTGTTCTTGTTCTACACCACTGTGGTGATTAGTCCTTTTGTGTTCAGAGCTTGAACCTTTTCTTGTGATTTGCTTCATCCATATTTGCAATTTCAGATTGCGTGTTTATCCTCTCTTGCTTGTGTTCTCGATTTCGCTTACAGGAATAATCAAGTTGTGCTTGGTGTAACAGTTGCGGGGTTGGATCGTGTCTGATTCAAGCCGGGTCATCGACGCCGAGTTCCCCAAATTCGAGTTTATCCCCTTACCTCTCAGAAGATCGGGCCATATCTACATCACTTGAGCTAAGTTGTGTGGATGTGATGTTAATCTCTCATGCTTAGATTTTCTAGATGACCTGTTATAAACTCATGTGAGGAACTTGCTAATCTTAAAGGTAAACTGAGCTTCTTGTGAACCTTATGATCTAATCTTGCTAAAACTTGCTCAGCATGTGAATAATTGTTTTTATCCTTGTTGAATCTTGCGTTGAGGCCAGTCTAGAGGATGTCTTGGCTTTGGCACCTTATGTTTGCAAAATGGAAGGCTTTGCAAATGTTTAGCTCATGATGTAACATTGTGGGAACATGTGTTCCTTTTGCCGCAAAGGCATGCTCTTTTGTCTCGTGTATAATCTTGAAAAATCTGCTAAGTGCTTTGATCAAGAATTACTTATAATGCTAAATCCAAACATTATGACTTGAAGCCTCGGGGTGTTTGCCATACCCAGTCGTGCGACCCTCAGCATGGATAAGAGGACACATGAGGATAAACAATAATCACTTGATCAACTGAGTCTCTGTTGCATATGTGACTGTTTGCAGAGCTCATTTTCTGCGAATGGTTGTTGCCCTTGTTGAGATTGAAACTGGCTAGATTCTTATGATTCACTTGGTGCTTGTTTTGCCTTGGATGAGAGTACTTACACATGTGGTGGCATATTTTCTCATGATAAGCAAAATTTGATTCTATCTAAGCTAGTCAATCTTTCTGCTTAGCTTGTATAGCTCATGGTGTTTATGCCTTGCTATCTATTTTTTATCTTTGCATGATTGGGAGCTATTGCTTTTACACTTCATGGCACTATAGTTATGATTAGCAAAGTTAAATACTTGTTTGCATAATTATTGAAGCTCCTTAGGTTTGCATTTTCATGCATTGCATGTTTGCTTGTTCTTTTGCCTGTTTGATGAGTTCATTGCCAAAGGGGGAGAAAATTTTTGGGTCATGCACAAATAATGCTAAGAAACTCATATGATCCATTTTGCACTACATGAGACCTACCACAACTTGAGGGGGAGCATATCATGATCTTGATCATCTTTTTGCGCTTTTCACATTCTTTGTGTCTCAAGTCGTTTTCTTTGCCAACTCTTGGTTTTGTGATTACTACTTGCTAGATGGCTTGTTTTCACCTTTTCTTTGGGTTTGGCCATTTGGATGTGCTTATTTGGCTTCGCATTTCAATCTCTAATCTTTGTGCATTTGGTGTTGTCAATGTACTCATCAAGGGGGAGATTGAGAAACCATGTGGATATATGCCATGGTTTGCTATATTTGTGATGAGTCATTGACTTGAGCGGATTTGGTGTTTGAGTTGAAATACGGGAATCCGGGGATTGCATGGGTTTGCATATCATGGTTATGACTAACAAGAGTTGGTGGAGGAATTGGTAATGTTGCAGGAGTTGAGAAATGTGTTTGCTTGTCTCATGATGTATAGGTCACTGGAGTCGACTTGGCGGTCAACGGTGACAGGATCGGGCACAAGTAGGGGACTTGGGGCCAGACGATCGAGATGCCGGGTGAAGTCAAGGGCGATCCACACCGTACACGTGGAGAGGCAAGATGCACGGACGGTTTCACGGTTGAGCCTCAAAACCGTGGTGGTGATGAAGACGGCGTGTTGACCAAGTCAAGGCGAATGGGATACCGATGCAAGTGAATAGGGGGCCCGATGGATAGGGACTGGAAGAGACTTGCCGGTGGTCAGGATCACGGGACAAGGTGACACGCGTCAACATCAAGAAGTCGCACTTTGAGAAGCATGCAACGCGGTTTCCTGGTTTGGGCCTCGAAACCGGTGGCGGTGGTTGGTGGTGCACGTGGCACCATCACGGAGCTTGCTTCAAGATGAAGCAAAGACGTGAAGCGTCCGATGGCATTCGGGCGATATGGAAAAAGATGGACGGTTATGCCCCCGGTGGTAGGTGGGTGTGTTATGTAGGTCAAGGGTAGAGTGGTTATATGGACAATAGACCCTAGGCCTATATAAGGAGAGGTGTGGATAGTGGGACAGGTGCCTCTCTTTCCGTTAGCCTTGTGTTAGGATTCTATTCAAAGTGCTAGGAGAGGACTTCATGTTTTAGAGGAGAGGAAAGGGTGTGTGAGAGACATCTCTTGCTCTTCCAAATAGTGGGAGGAAGAGGGTGCCTTCCTAGCCTTGTACCTATGGATCTTGTAAGCACCTTTCTATGATATGAGAAGTATTTGCGTGCTCAAGATTTCCCTCTTCACTTGAATCCTGAAATTCCCTTTTTTCTTATTTTCGGAGCTATTTTCATGGTGATTTTTTATCTCATTTTTGGACGTGTTTTTGGCTCGTATTTCTTGAGAAACTTGTTGCTAGGATGAGCTAGGATAATTCTCTATGGATCCTTGATGGAATTATTGGCTCTAGCATCTTCGAATTGAAAGATTTCTCAAGTTTCCCCTTTTTGGTGTTCTTGGCACAAGATCTGAAATTCGTGATGATTCCTTGAGCCAATTGAGATGATTTTCTAGGATTAGGGTCGTGATGTGATGAGGATTCACTGATCCAAAAATTGCATCATTTGGAGTTTGTTTGGTTAGGTTTTGGTGAAGATTTGGCAAATTGCCGAAAGTTTTTCTACTCTGTCGGGGGTCGATTGGCACTGCCGATTCCTCTTGTCTGTAGATTCCAGAGAGTCTGTATCCCGCACCAGCACTGCTGATGGGCGTGACCGGCACTGCCGATGGCCCACACCAGCACTGCCGATGGGCGTGACCGACACTGCCGATGGTGCCAACCAGCACTGCCGATGGCTGTGGTCGGCACTGCCGATGAGAGTCCAGAATTGATCTGTGTTAAGCATTTCTTGTTCCTTTTGTTTCTGCTGTGTTTCTTTGTTGTGGTGTATCACTCCTAGGGCTAGTACACCACGAGTTGGTCTGTGTAGTCTTGGTGATCGGTTCGGAGGTTGGCTTGGGTTGTTTTAGGGATATTGGCCAAGTTCTCTTGGAGAATTTTGATTGGCTCCCATTCACCCCCCCCCCCCCTCTGGTCACCTTCTAGATCCTTCAGATGAAGAAGTGGTCGGCCTAGCCATGATCAAGACCACATCACCACATGCTCTCCTTCCTCCTCCCACGTGCCTCATGGCTTCGAGCCAACATCCGTAGAGTGAGGATGAGAGTAGTGATGACAGCGATGACGAGGAGCGCACTTGTGCCAAATTGTGGAGTATGCTTGAGCAAGCCCACGACATCGTCGTCAAGAAATCCAAAATGTTGGATGTGGTAAGAAAAGAGTGTAAGTTGGCTAAGGACCATATTGGTGAGCTTGAGAGTGAGCTCAAGGACCTGGTCACATCTCATGATGCCCTAAACAAGAGTTATGACAAACTCAAGGGTGATCATGTAGAGCTTCATGAGAAGTACAAGGCCCTTGAGATTACTTTTGAGGCCATCAATGTTGAGAACCTTGCCTCTCCCTCCTCTTGTTCATCAAAGAGCAATGATTCTACTATGTGTAATGAACTAACCACCTCGGTTGAGGTTTCTTCTCTTGAGCCACTTGTTTTGAAGGAATATCACAAGCTCAAGGAAGAGAGGAAGATGGTGATGGATGGCTTTGAGAGGCTTACACGTGGTAGAGCCATTCACAAGGAGATTCTTGGAAGGAATCTTGTGAACAACATCTCCCACCGGGGACTTGGCTCATATCCCGCCGCCATCGACATCATCAGGACAAGTGACTCCATTCCCGAATGGATCAAGCCCCTACTCGCTGATGACTACTATTGCGAGAGGTGTTGCAAGGATGGCCACGCCACCAAGGATTGTCCAAGGGTGAGAAGTTCCATTGCTTTACCTAATGCTAACTTGTTCCATGAGAACACCCATTTCATGCTTTTTAGGAACAAGGATGGCAAGGTTAAAGCCAAGGCTTTGGGACCATCAAACAAGAAGTGAAAGGTCAAGAGCATATGGGTGCCTAAGTGCATTGTTGATCTTGAGAGATCAGCTACGTACAAGTGGGTGCCCAAGAACAAGACCTAGTTGGTGGTGGTGGTGGTGGACCGAGTGCTTTCATGAAGATCATGTGAAGTCCACCACAAGTGACATGGACCTCAACAACCTATCTACTCATGAGGGAGGTAACCATGTTCGTTTTGTTTTCGAAGGACCGAGAAGGCGACCAGAGGGGGGGTGAATGAGAGCCAATTAAAATTCTTCTCAAGAACTTGGCCTATGTCCCAACTACAACCCAATCCAACCTCTAACCAAGTCACCAAGATTACACACACCAACTTGTGATGTGTTAACCCTAGGAATGACTCAAACCAAAAGGACACATAGCGGAAGCACAAGAGAAACAAAAAGGGAAACAAGGAAGATCCGAAAGATCACAAAACTGAGCCCGACGGAAGTTCTGTGGTGCCTGATGGAAGTTCCGAAGCCCCCGACAGAAGTTCTATCAATCACGGAAGTTCCATGCGATGGGAGAACTGTCACTCACAGAAGTTCCATGGTTTTTGATGGAACTTCCGCCATGCTCACGAAAGTTCTGTCCTGGTCACGAAAGTTCTGTCCTGGGCAAAACTGCAGCTCCGTTCGGGAAAGAAAATTGCCAAAACCCTATCAAATGAACTCCAAAAATCACGAAATTTGGACCAGATCATCCTCAATACATAACGACCCTCCTCTAAAGAGATCCACTCCAAAAACACAAGGAATCATCATGAATTTCAGATCTTGTTCCAAGAACAATGAAAAGGGGAAACTTGAGAAAACGTTGAAATCGAAGGTGCTCGTGCCTATGATTCGGTCAAAGACCTATATGGGATTGTTCTAGCACATCATAGCACCAAGATCCCCCACAAAATCCATCCCAAAACTCACTCAAAATCAAGATCAAAAATCACCACGAAAATAGCTCCAAAATAGGGAAAAAGAGAAATTCGAGATTTAGGGAGAGAGGAAGAACTTGAGCATGAATTTGAATCTCATATTATTGATTCATCAAGTCAGGATACATGGATACATGGCTAGGAAGCCACCCTCTTCCTCCCACTATTTGGAAGAGCAAGAGATGTCTCTCACACACCCTTTCCTCTCCTCTAAAACATGAAGTCCTCTCCTAGCACTTTGAATAGAGTCCTAACACAAGGCTAATGGGAAGAGAGGCACCTCTCCCACTAGCCACACCTCTCCTTATATAGGCCAAGGATCTATTGTCCACATGACCACTCTACCCTTGACCTACATAACACACCCACCTACCACCGGGGGCATAACCATCCATCTTTTTCCTCATCGCCCGAGTGCCATCGGACGCTTCATGTCTTTGCTTCATCTTGAAGCAAGCTCTGTGATGGTTCCATGTGCACCACCAACCACCGCCATCCGTTTTGAGGCCTAAACCGGGAAACCACCTTGCACGCTTCTCAAAGCATGACTTCTCGATGTTGACGTGTGTCACCTTGTCCCGCGATCCTGACCACCGACAAGTCTCTCCCAGTCCCTGTCCATCGGGCCCCATTGTCACTTGCACCGGTATCCTATTCGCCTTGACTTGGTCAACACGTCGTCTTCATCACCACCACGGTTTTGAGGCTCAACCACGAAACCGTCCGTGCTTCTTGCCTTTCCACGTGTACGGTGTGGATCACCCTTGACTTCACCCGGCATCCCGATCATCTGGCCCCAAGTCCCCTACTTGTGCTCGATCCTCTCGCCGTTGACCGCCAAGTCGACTCCAGTGACCTACACATCATGAGACAAGCAAACACATTTCCCATCTCCTGCAACATCACCAATATCTCCACCAACTTCGGTTAGTCATAACCATGATATGCAAACCCATGCAATCCCTGGATTCCCGCATTTCAACTCAAACACCAAATCCGCTCAAGTCAATTACTCATCACAAATATAGCAAACCATGGCACATATCCACATGGTTTCTCAATCTCCCCCTTGATGAGTACATTGACAACCTCAAATGCACAAAGATTAGAGATTGAAATGCGAAGCCGAATAAGCACATCGAAATGGCCAAACCCAAAGAAAAGGTGAAGACAAGCCATCTAGCAAGTAGGGATCACAAAACCAAGAGTTGGCAATGAAAGCGACTTGAGACGCAAAGAATGTTAAAAGTGCAAGAAACTGCTCAAGATCATGATATGCTCCCCCTCAAGTTGTGGTAGGTCTCATGTAGTGCAAAACAGGTCATATGAGTTTCTTAGCATTATTGGTGCATGACCCCAAAATTTTCTACCCTTTGGCAATGAACTCATTAAAGAGGCAAAAGAACAAGCAAACATGCAATGCATGAAAATGCAAACCTATGGAGCTTCAACAATTATGCAAACAAGTATTTTACTTTGCTAACCATAACCATAGTGCCATGAAGTGTAAAGGCAATAGCTCCCAATCATGCAAAAATCAAAAATAGATAGCAAGGCATCAACACCATGAGCTATACAGGCTAGGCAGAAAGATTGACTAGCTTAGATAGAATCAAATTTTGCTTATCATGAGAAAATCTTCCACCACATGTGTAAGTACTCTCATCCAAGGCAAAACAAGTACCAAGTGAATCATAAGAATCTAGCCAGTTTCTATCTCAATAAGGGCAACAAGCACTCATAGAAAATGAGCTCTACAAACGCTCACATATGCAACAGAGACTCAATTTGATCAAGTGATTATTGTTTATCCTCATGTGTCCTCTTATCCATGCGGAGGGTCGCACGACTGGGTATGGCAAACACCCCGAGGCTTCAAGTCACAATATTTGGATTTAGCTTAATTGAGTAATTCTTGATCAAAGCACTTAGCAGATTTTTCAGGATTATGCACAAGACAAAAGAGCATGCCTTTGCGGCAAAAGGAACACATGTTCCCACAATGTTACATCATGATCTAAACATTTGCAAAGCCTTCCATTTCGCAAACACAAGGTGCCAAAGCCAAGACATCATCTAGACTAGCCTCAATGCAAGCTTCAACAAGGATAAAAGCAATTATACACATGGTGAGCAAGTTTTAGCAAGATTAGTTCATAAGGTTCACAAGAAGCTCAGTTTACCTTTAAGATTAGCAAGTTGCTCACATGAGTTTATAACAGGTCATCTAGAAAATCTAAGCATGAGAGATTACCATCACATCCACACAACTTAGCTCAAGCTCAATCATAGCAAGGAGAAATGCAAGGAAGCATAAGAATCAAAGCTCATCTACCAATGCATATATTACATATGAGATGCAATGCGAAAATGGTAAGATACATATATACAAGAGAAAACCAACTCCCTCTCAAATGATGCCATAGGGATGACAAACACCAAGTTCCCCCTGAAGAAAAGCATGTCTCGAAGCATCTAGGGGCTTGGTGAAGATATCAGCTAGTTGGGTTTTGGTATCAATGTATTTGAGCTCAACACCCCCCTTCTCAACATTGTCTCTCAGGAAGTGGAATCGCACATTGTTGTGTTTGACCTTACCATGTTGGGCTGGGTTTTTGGCTAAGCATATGGCACTGGAGTTATCACACATGAGTGGAAGACCCTTAAAAGTCAACCCATAGTCTGTCATGGTAGATACAATCCATAGGATTTGTCAGCAGCAGCTAGCAGCAGTTACATACTAAGCCTCTGTGGTAGATTGGGCAACACTTGACAACTTACAAGAAGACCAACAGATCAAAGAAGTACCCAACAAATGGCATGTACCAGAAGTGCTCTTCCTATCAATTCTACACCCAGCAAAGTCCGCATCCGAATACCCAATAAGATCAAGAGATGAAGATGCAGAGTACTAAAGACCGAACTCAAGGGTGTATTTGAGATACCTGAAGATGCGCTTGACAGCCTTGCGATGAGTCACCCTTGGGGAAGCTTGAAAGCAAGCACAAAGACACATCGCAAAGTGTATGTCGGGTCTTGTCGCTGTCAGGTACAAGAGGGAGCCAATCATGCTCCTGTACTCCCTTTGATCCACCGCTTCACAGTCTTTATCAGGGTCAAGAGCCGTTGTAGTGGACATTGGTGTAGACAGCGGCTTCACATTGACCATGTCGAACTTCTTCAGGAGATCCTTCGTGTACTTGGCTTGATGTATGAAAGTGCCTTGCTTGCACTACTTGATTTGAACCCTAAGAAAGAAGGTGAGCTCTCCCATCATCGACATCTGAAATTCACTTTCCATAGCTTCCTGAAACCTAGACACAAGAGCATGAGAGGAACCACCAAAGATGATATCATCCATATAAATCTGAAACATTAGAAAGTCATTGCCATGCTTGAGAGTGAACAAGGTTTTATCAACACACCCCATGACATACCCACGCTGTAGCAAGAAGGTCTTAAGCCTAGCATACCATGCCCTAGGTGCTTGCTTTAGCCCGTACAAAGCCTTCTGAAGCTTGTACACATGGTTTGGGTATTTGTGGTGCTCAAAGCCAGGGGGTTGCCTCACATACACTTCTTCCTCTATGAAACCATTTAGGAAAGCACTCTTGACATCCATTTGATAGAGTCTAATGCCCTTGGAGGCAGCAAATGCAAGCAAGATCCTAATGGCTTCTATGCGAGCAACAGGAGCAAAGGTTTCACCATAATCCAAGCCCTCCACTTGGCTAAAACCTTGAGCAACTAGCCTAGCCTTGTTTCTCACAACCTCACCATCCTCCCCATGTTTGGTTTTGAACACCCACTTGGTTCCTATGACATTGACATTTTTGGGAGGCTCTACAAGGGTCCAGACTTTGTTTCTCTTAAAGTTTTCCAACTTCTCCTGCATGGCATTAATCCAATGTTCATCATATAGTGCATGTCCAACATCTCGAGGTTCAAAGGATGCAACAAAGAGAGAATTGGTAAAGCAAGCAAGATGTGTAGACCTTGACCTTGTTGTCCTCTCATAGAGATTACCGGTCATCTGTTGAGGTGGGTGTCGACGCTGAATATTGTGAGGAGCCTCTCTCTCAGAGTGTACCTCACCCTCAACGACAGCAGGAGCTCGCTCGATAGCTGCTGAAGTCGATGTAGAAGCTTCTGGACCCTCTGCTGGAGTAGTGGTAGCAGCAGTAACAAGCTCAGATGAGAGATGAAGTGAGTCATCATCATCATCATCATCAAAGCCCTGTAGGTCCTCTTCTACAAAGATGCTCTCCTTCATCTCCTTGTCACCTGCAGACTCAATTACATTCCTTGCACAATAGTTTGATTCATCAAAGGTTACATCGCAAGATTCTACGATGGTGTTAGTCTCCAAATTCAAAACTCTGTAGGAATGACCATGAAGAGAGTAACCAAGAAAGATTCCATCGGAGGACCTTGACTCGAACTTATCAAGATTGCCACGCTTGAGAATAAAGCACTTGCAACCAAAGGCACGCAAATGAGAAACCGATGGCTTTCTCCCAAAACGCAGCTCATAAGAAGTCACATTAAGAATTGAGCGTAAGAAAATCCGATTGGAAACATAGCAAGCAGTGCTAATGGCCTCAGCCCAGAACCGTCTCGGAGTCCTATGCTCATTGAGCATCGTCTGGGCCATCTCCACTAAGGTTTTGTTCTTTCTTTCAACCACACCGTTCTGCTGGGGATCACGAGGTGCTGAAAACTGATGCTCAATACCATGCTCAAGACAGAAAGCATCAAAGGAGGAGTTCTTGAACTCGGTGCCATTATCACTACGAATCGCTCGTAGTGCACCAGGGAGTTCCTTGAACGACCTCAAAGCTAGGCTCCGAAAGTGATGAAACACTTCATCCTTGCTCTCAAGAAAGTAGACCCAAGAGAAGTGAGAATAGTCATCAACAATCACAAGAACATAACACTTCCCACCCGCCGAATGAACCCGAGAAGGACCAATACTGTCCATATGAAGCAACTCTCTAGGACGTTCAGTCATCACCAAATTAATTGGTGGATGAGAAGCGGCAATCATTTTCCCATGACGACAAGGAGCACAAACCAAATCCTTATCAAATTTGAGCTTAGGCAATCCTCGGATCAAACCCAGGCCACTCAAGCGACATAGCAAGTCAAAGCTCATGTGACCCAGTCTCCTATGCCATTTCTAGAGCTCAGATGAATATTGAGTAAATAAGCACTTGTGAGAACCAGGAGAACCAGCAAAATCAGCCTGAAAAACTCTGCCAATGCAAGAAATCCCACAAACCAAGGAGCAACTTGAATCAAGAACACAAGAAGCATTCGACTTAAAGCGCACTTCCAAACCAACATCAAGAAGCTGAGAGACAGAGAGGAGATTGTACTTGAGAAACTCAACCAAACCAACATCATTGAGAGTGAAGTTCTCATTTACATTTATCACGCCCCTTCCCTTCACTGTTCCTCTCTTGTCATCTCCAAAGGTCACATACTCCCGACGCTTCAAGGAAGTGAGGCTGGAGAACCACTTTGCATTTCCAGTCTTGTGGCATGAACACCCGGAATCCATCAACCACTTGTTCTCCAAGCCTCCACCTGCTGCCTACAAAGAACGAGAAGTGAAAGTCGATGGCTCAGTGCTGGGGTTAGTCAAAAAGCATTTAGGAATCCAGCACTTAACCATACGACCGGTAGTAGTCATCACAGTTCTTTGCACTTTATCATTCGAACGCATGGGACAAGAACCACGATGGGGAAAACATGGCCTGTCAAAGCGTCTTGACTCAAACCTTGGGTTGTGAGGATAGAAATTATCTATGTGAAAGCCAAATCCACGCGAGTGACGCTCACCACAATGGGGAAAATGTGGGGTGCCAAAGCGCTGCTGCGCAAAGCCTCTGTTTCGTCAATCAAAGCCATATGAGGAATGACCCTGTCCACGATAGGGCTGAAAGTCAACAAAATCGTCATAAAAAGCATCCCTAGTCAACTCAGCTTGCTTCCTCTCAATCCTCTTACGCCTATAATAGAATTCATCCAAGTGGCCGTTGCGATCACAAAACATGCAAATGTAGACACCCTTAGGATTAAGCTTGGTTTGCAATGCAGGTTTGGGTTTTGGCTTCTCTGTTTGCTTTGGGTTGAAGGAGGGTTTTGGATTGGGTGGATAGTATGTGTCAGTGGGTTTAATGGTGTTTTCCTCATCCTTGTAGCTGGAGCTAGGTACAAACTTACCCATATTCTCACTCTCCTTGTCACACCTCTCAAATCCCAAACCGAAGTTATAGGTTGATCTAGAAGCACTCTCCTTCACTCTTGCCAAATCACTCTCAATCTTCTCTTCACTGACTAGGGTTCTCTGGAACCTAGACACAAGATAGTCATTTTCCTGAACTAGGGCTTTGTTTTCTCCCTAGTGATTACAAGATTGTCCTTAAGAGAGACACACACATCACAAGGTGGTGGAAGGACCTTAGAGCGAGTCTCATGAAGCAATTTGGACTCAAGCTCTTTGACTTTGAGGGACTGAGCATCCAACTCATCTTTGAGTTTGGGGCACTTCTGACATGCACCCAATAGAGTTGGTCTAGCTTTGAACTCATCAAGCTCCTTGTGGGCACTCTCAAGCTGACTGGCAACTTGAGCATGCACACTCTCCCTCTGTGCAAGATCACTCATCACAACTTGACAAGACTCACACTCAACAACAATGTCCTCATGAGCAAGTTTGGACCTAAGCGAAGCAATTTCAAAATCAGCACTCTCCAACTTAGACTTAAGCTCTCTACTCTCACGAACAGCACTGCGAAGCTTATCATCTTGCATGAGCAAAACATCGCGCAAATGATCAAGTTCAGAAGAGAGCTCATCGAGAGTGGGAGGTACCTCGCTTGTGTCGGAGTCAGATCCAGAGTCGGTGTCATGGTCGTTCTTTGCCATGAAGCAAAGTCCGGGTGAAGTCATCTTTCCTCTTGACTCGTGGCTTTTCAACCTCCTCCTCCGAGCTTGTAAAGCCCTCGCTTGATGTGAGGTCAACATCGCTCAAGGCGGCAACACAGGTGCGTGCAATGGCCTTGACGAACTTCTTGGAGTTCTTACCCTTCTTGTAGAAGCGGTTCTTGTTCTGCTTGAAGTCTTCAGTGTTGTTGTTGCGGTACCCGGCCTTCTTCTTCTTCTTGGGACAATCAGCTATGAAGTGTCCCGGGTCACCGCACTCGAAGCAGGTTCTTGAACCACCTCCTCTTCTCTCCTTCCGGTTGTTGTAGAACTTCCTGAACTTCCTTGTCAGCAAGGACAACTTCTCGTCAGGAATGCACTCCATCTATTCATCTGAAGCTGCACAAGAGAAGACAAAGCAAACTCCAAGGAAGACTTGTCAAGTGAGGGGTTAGTTCCATAAGAAGCATCACTATGACTAACCTTCTGAGAGCTAGAAAGCAAAGCAATGCTAGAAGCAGGAATAGCAAGATTAGGATGAGATTTCCTAGACAGTTCATGAGATTTCAGCTTGCTATATAGTTGCTCACAGTTCAAGGTGTTGAAGTCAGCAATTTCTTCTAGAGCAGCAATTTTAACCCCCCAAACATTTTCATCAAGTGAGTACAGCAATTGCTTAGCTCTATCATTGTCATTGTACACAAGGGTACCATAAGCCCGCAAGTTGCACATAATTGCCTCAAACCTACAAAAAGTGTCATCTAGTGACTCGCCCGGTTTCTGTGCAAAGGTTTGGTACTGTCTATTATAAGAATCCTTACGCATAGACTTGACATGGTTGGTACCCTCATGGTAAGTGCAGAGCTTAACCCAAATAGCATGATCAGTGTCAAGGTGTGTAACCCTATCATGTTCACTCCTACCAAGTGCAGAGAGCAGAATATTGACAGCTTTGGAGTTGTTATCATACCTGACTAACTGACCTGCAGAAGCAGTGCTCAGGTCTTGTGGTATAGCATACTCTTGATCAACAATCTCCCAAATTGCACGTCCTTCACTCAGCAGATACGCCTTGGTCCGAGACTTTCAGTAGGGGAAGTCCTCTCCATCGAACATCCACAGCTAGATAGCACGCTTCTCTATGTTGCCTTTGGATCACAAAGCTGGTTAAGGTCAACTAGTGATCAAACCGGATTTTATACCAATTGAAGGACCGAGAAGGCAACTAGTGGGGGGTGAATGGGAGCCAATTAAATTTCTTCTCAAGAACTTGGCCTATGTCCCAACTATAACCCAAACCAACCTCTAACCAAGTCACCAAGATTACACACACCAACTTGTGATGTGTTAACCCTAGCAATGACTCAAACCAAAAGGACACATAGCGGAAGCACAAGAGAAATGAAAAGGGAAACAAGGAAGATCAGAAAGATCACAAAACTGAGCCTGACGGAAGTTCCGTGGTGCCCGATGGAAGTTCTAAAGCCCCCGACGGAAGTTCTGTCAATCATGGAAGTTCCGGGCGATGGGAGAACTGTCACTCACGGAACTTCCATGATTTTTGATGGAACTTCCGTCATGCTCACGGAAGTTCTATCCTGGCCACGGAAGTTCTATCCTGGGCAAAACAGAAGCTCTGTTTGGGAAAGAAAATTACCAAAACCCTATCAAACGAACTCCAAAAATCACGAAATTTGGACTAGATCATCCTCAATACATCACGACCCTCCTCTAAAGAGATCCACTCCAAAAACACAAGGAATCATCATGAATTTCAGATCTTGTGCCAAGAACACTGAAAAGGGGAAACTTGAGAAAATGTTGAAATCGAAGGTGCTCGTGCCTATGATTCGGTCAAAGACCTATATGGGATTGTTCTAGCACATCATAGCACCAAGATCCCCCACAAAATCCATCCAAAAACTCACCCAAAATCAAGATCGAAAATCACCACAAAAATAGCTCCGAAAATAGGGAAAAAGAGAAATTCGGGATTTAGGGAGAGAGGAAGAACTTGAGCACGAATTTGAATCTCATATCATTGATTCATCAAGTCAAGATACATGGATACATGGCTAGGAAGCCACCTTCTTCCTCCCACTATTTGGAAGAGCAAGAGATGTCTCTCACACACCCTTTCCTCTCCTCTAAAATATGAAGAAGTCCTCTCCTAGCACTTTGAATAGAGTCCTAACACAAGGCTAATGGGAAGAGAGGCACCTCTCCCACTAGCCACACCTCTCCTTATATAGGCCTAGGATATATTGTCCACATGACAACTCTACCCTTGACCTACATAACACACCCACCTACCATCGGGGGCATAACCATCCATATTTTTCCTCATCGCCCGAATGCCATCAAACGCTTCACGTCTTTGCTTCATCTTGAAGCAAGCTCCATGATGGTGCCACGTGCACCATCACCCACCGCCACCAGTTTTGAGGCCCAAACCGGGAAACCGCCTTGCACGCTTCTCAAAGCATGACTTCTCAATGTCGACGCGTGTCACCTTGTCCCGCGATCCTGACCACCGGCAAGTCTCTCCCAGTCCCTGTCCATCGGGCCCCCTTGTCACTTGCACCGGCATCCCATTCACCTTGACTTGGTCAACACGTCGTCTTCATCACCACCACGGTTTTGAGGCTCAATCGCGAAACCGTTCGTGCTTCTTGCCTCTCCACGTGTACGGTGTGGATCACCCTTGACTTCATCCGGCATCCCGATCGTCTGGCCCCAAGTCCCCTACTTGTGCCCGATCCTCTCGCCGTTGACCGCCAAGTCGACTCCAGTGACCTACACATCATGAGACAAGATGACACATTTCCCATCTCCTGCAACATCACAAATATGTCCACCAACTCCAGTTAGTCATAACCATGATATGCAAACCCATGCAATCCCTGGATTCCCGCATTTCAACTCAAACACTAAATCTGCTCAAGTCAATTACTCATCACAATTATAGCAAACCATGGCACATATCCACATGGTTTCTTAGTTTTTGGTAGTTGTAGTGTGTTTTTCTTTCTCTTGCATTGCATGGTAATTAGGACTCCTTTGTGACTAGTATGCTTTGCATCCATGAATGTGTAAATAACTAAAATAAAAACACATAAAAATTAGTCAATGTCTAACCCACTCAAGATAGCTATAAGCAAGGGGGAGTGCTTGAGATGGTGGTTTGACATCTCTCAAGGCAAGGGTATGGCTTATAGTGAGTAATCTTGAGAGGGGTTCAAACTTGACATTGTTAGCTTTCCTTTGTATCTTGCTTAATATTGCTTGCATTCACATGGCATGTTTACCTTCGTTGCATATGTAAAATGCTTGTTGCATGCATCATATAGGAAACACAAAGGAGGCTTGCCACATTCGGAGATATTTGTGCCTCATGCTCTATATGAGATTACATCTCCGTAAGTGTGACCAAAGGAAAGAATTGTGCTTCATGCCCATTGAGCAAGCTCTTATGAACTCCGAGGTTAGATCTACTTGTGCGGTTCATGACCTAAGGCTCATATATACCCTTCTGGTTCTTTATTGTCTTGGTTCTTATTTGCTCGATCTTTCATTTGGCATTTGTGAAAACTATGATACCATAGAGTGCTACTATTTGAAAAAGAGTGTTTGAGAGTTCCCTGCATATTCCAACTGCGGTGTTCTATTGTATCTTTAGCGAGGGCACTTGGAAAATGGAGAAATTCCTTGATTCAGCAAAAATTTGGTAGTGACCGTAGAGTCCGATCTTCGGACCATACAGTCCGGTCAAGTGCCCTCGGGCACAGTGTTCTGGGGAGTCTGGTCGTAGAGACCAGACAGTATGGTCCTAGTGACCGGACCATCCGGTCTGTATGGTTCGCCAGCAGACCTAGAGCAGACCGAACCATCCGGTCCAGAGACCGTACCGTGCGGTCACTCGGGTTGATCGCGCGATATGCTCTCTGATCTGAGCTGTTGATCTATTCGTTGATTGATCTCGGCCGTCCATGTAAGATTTGACCTAGGTCAAAATAGTCAGACTAATTTTTGGTCGTTTCCTCGATCTTCTCTCCAAGTCGAGAACACGCACGGGAAATCGCCGTCGCTCGACCTCACCGCTGTTCTCACCCGCCTCATCGCGCCCGAGCTCCCTTCCTCCGCTCACCGACGCACCGCCGCTCGCCCTTCCCCCGCTCATGCAGCTAGCCGTGCTTGCCCCGCTCTCCCACGCGCTCACGCCGCCGCTCGCCCCAAGCCACCGCTGCTCCACCGCGCGTCGCTCGGGACAGAGTCGCCGCCACGTGCCTCTAGCCGTCGCCGAGCCGCCTCTGCCCTACACGTGCGCAAGCAGCAACACCAGCCTCTCCCCCTTCTCGATTGCTAGGGTGAAAGACTCAATCTTTCATCCTCCCATCACCGACTGTCGGCGTTCCACGATGATCGGTTGCGTGTCTTTCATCTCCGGCCTTAGTTTCTCCCCAGGGTATCATGCTTATCCTCTTTTCATCGAGATATGCCCTGATTATTAAGCAATTCCTATAATTAATGCAAGTAGATTAAATTCCTATGTTTAGTTGCATTAATTAGGTAATTTAGCTCAACCTAGATGCAATTAATTATAATGATTATCTGTTAATTGCAATTCTAGGGTTTGTCTCATGTTTAGTCTGCAGTTAGATTAATTGCCACATATAGTCGATGACCACTGTTGTTACTTTGCATATTTGCCTAGTGATCATGTCCTTCATTCAGTGCTAGGATTTCTATTGTGCATTCTTTCCTAGCGGTGCCTTGCTTGTAGATGTATTAGGACTCTATGCTTATCCCATTTACACCTATGTGTGTGCAGTGACAGTAGTACAGTCAGTAGGCAGACATGGCAGGGTCAGGACAGGATAAGGGCAAAGGGAAGATGCCTGAGAAGCCTAAGAGCAAGAAGAGACCAAGACTGGACCCAGAGTCAGAGAGAGCCCGGAGGTTGGCTCAGCACTTGGACGCCATGGAGCAGTCACGTAGGACACTTGGCTCCCGTCTAAGGATCAGCTAGCCAACTGAGGAACAGTGTTTGAGGAGGAGCACCAGGCAGAGGACTGCACCTCTAGCAGTCCGAGTTGTGCCACCGCCGTGGCTGTAACGTACTCCGGTTTCCCATTAGGGGAGATCGTCGAGAACTGCGGATCAGGGATCCTCCAGGCCGCAGGAGGAGGAGACTGGAAAGGAGACCTCAGAGTTAGAGTCTGAGGAGCTAGTTGACGAGGAGGAGGCAGAGCAGACTGTTCCCCAGAGGACAGCTCACCGGGCAGGAGACCCAAGGTGCACCTGTGAGGTGTGCACGAGGATGCTACAGAGACTGGTACAGGCAGCCGGAGAGCGAGACATCCATAGGGTTCTTGCAAAGGACCTTAAGGCGCTTTGTTTGGTACCCTTCGAGCTGTGGGTTCTAGTCCCTAGAAACCCTGCTGCTGGAGAGAGGTACTGGACAGGCCTCTAGAGGAGGATCGGTGAGGGTCTGAGACGCTACCTTGGCCTGAGAGGCATGGACAGACTCTTTGTGCCGTAGCAGTACACAACGTACGAGGCCATGAGGAGGGACACCGGCATAGACATGTAGCAGTAGTTCACGTACTTGCCAAGACTAGCAGAGCTGGTTACTGCTCCACACAGATACAGAGAGGATGTGGTGCTAGAGTTCTATGCCACACTGTGGGTTGCCAGAGATTGCTCAGAGTTCTGGTTCTGGTTCAAAGGGCAGACACAGCGTGTGACTCGACAGGATTTGATCCATAACCTAGGACTCCTATCTTCAGACTTCCTACTTTACAGGAGTGCCTATGGTACACTAGCACCACCCTGCAGACCTCAGTGACAGAAGGCCTGCGAGACTCACTGCAGAGTCTATGGTGGTGAGAGCGATAGTCACCAGGACTGTCATCCCTAGGTTAGGGTACAGAGAGGAGTTCACACTTCTCCATCAGTGGGCTGTAGCAGCTATTCTGAGGAGGCAGCCATTTGACTTGGCAGACCTTCTGATTGGAGGGATGGAGGAGATGATCTCTGAGAGGGTTGGAGGACGTCACTTGGTCTACGAGGCCTACATTTGCTATCTCTTGAGGAGGATGGGCCTAGTGATGGAGGAGCAGTATGACGCTTTCCCTGAGGTGACCACCAGCAACTCACCTAGAGTCCCCAGGGGATCCCAGTCTATCTCCAGCTAGCACACAGGAGAGGAGGAGCAGGAGTCACCGGTACTACACGAGCAGGTAGCTCAGCCAGAGACGGTGATTCCTGAGTCAGCCAATACAGGAGCACCTCCCTGCCGATAGCTTTGCAGTCTGAGTACATTGTCACAGTGACAGCACTTGTAGGATGGTTGGGTGAGTTTATACATAGTGTGTCAGAGGAAAGACGTCAGATGATGGAGCTGATCAGAGGACAGGCAGAGCTTCAGCGTCAGCAGATGGCCCTTGTCTCCACTCTAGTGACTCAAATGACGGAGCATACTCAGAGGCAGGCCGGTCAGCGGCCAGGACCTTCAGTGATTCCCCAGTTTCAGTAGCTGCAGACTCAGCCAGGACCCTTCATTGCACTGATGACAGCACAGTCCAGCGGACTGTCACTCTCAGAGGTCTTACCGACAGGGGGAGCAGGACAGTCTTTCTCTTCAGCACAGCTCTCTCCTGTGTCAGCCTTCTCTGTGTCTGCGTTGTTTGTATCACCCTCACACTCTTCTAGCTCACAGATGGTAGAACCCTCCAGTTCATAGCATGTATCGGTCAGGAGTCTATTCTCAGATATTGTGCACACTACTCGTGCAGACTCCCAGACCGCCCTAGAGACAGCTACAGCTTCAGCTCCACCTCTTACTGCCACATTTTCACTCTTACTACTCAGGCAGCAGAGGATCTTATCCATGGAGGTTTCTCTCAGCAGGATGTGCCAGACCTCATACTAGTCCAGACTTCAGCTCAGGAGACTACCACAATCACTACAGTAGCACAGGACAGCAGGTCTGAGTCGCCTGTAGACCTTGGTTTCTTTGAGCAGCTGGATGCTCAGGCGGCACAGGCTCAGGGAGCACAGCAGGATCCACCTCAGGAGCAGCCAAGAGCAGAGCCCTCAGAGGACGTCGCTGCACCACTTCCTTCGACCATGATTGCTTAGATGTTCATCTTTTCCCGCCTTGTTGGCTTTTCGGTGCTTGTTGCCAAAGGGGGAGAAGAGACTAGGTCTTGGGGGAGTGGGAGTGTGATCTTGTTACGATCGAGAGTAGCTTGTATCTAGGGGGAGCTATGAGGTTTTGGGAGATAGACCATTTGGTTCTTCTTTTGAGGAGATATTCATTGTTCGTGGATTATGATGAGTCATGGTTTTCATTCGTTTGTGTTTGACTCATTTGATCTCACTTGGTTTATTTCCTTTCATATGCAGTGCTTATATTTATTGATTATCTTGCATGCCTGTGTATGATATCATGATGATGAATGCTTGTTTTAAATCTTATGCATTGCCATGCTATCTTGTTGCATCTCATCATTTATGCCTTGCATTGCCTGTCCTTATGCTTTCATTCAATATATTGCCATGACATGCATGCATTTTCATCTAGGGTATGCACTTCTCTCTTTTCCTAATGTCTCTAGATGTTACTTGATTGAGCAGGACCTTGTGCATTTTCTCTCTTATGTTGTTATGGTTCCTCTCGATCTTTGTGTAGCTTGTTTAGTCCGGTTATTCATTGAAGTTTTTTTTAATTAAGTAGTGGTTGTCATCAATCACCAAAAAGGGGGAGATTGTAAGCTTCATGACCATTGATGATTGGATTCCCGTGGTATGGATGTTTTAGTGATAGATGACAACTATCAAATTGTGGGCTAACATCTACACGAGTATTGTCTATGTAGGAATCATCTCTTAACTCTATTACAAATCATATGGATAATGGTGTCCTTGGCGATTGATGACAATGACCGCAAGCATGGAGGCTTGTGAACTTGATGGAGTCCAAGGGTTGATGGAGATGGATCAAAGCGGGGGACAAGCTATGGTGCAAGTGTTTGGAACACTTGAGTAGTTGTTAGGGCTTTGAGTCCATAGGAAAAACTGGACTATCAAGAGGGTCTAGGTCATTCTCTTAGGTCATGTCTAGTCGGTGATGTGCAGGGTTGCTCGGTGAAATCAAAGGCACTAGGTGACAATGGAGAAGCCAAGGAGCTGTTCGGAGAAGCCGGGAAACCAAGTCAAGTGAGGACAACAAGTTTCAGCTTCTGGACATAGTGACCGGGCAGAGGGGTCAGAGGTGACTGGACTGTACGGTCACTATGTGGAGTTTTCTAGGACTTAGCGTGAGGAGCAAGGACTCTGACTGCAAGAGACTCCATACAGACGAGATGGTCCGGTCTGCTAACCGGACGGTCCGGTCACTAGGAGTGCAGGGATGACAGAGAGGTTGCAATTTGCAGACCTTCCTGGAATGGAGAGAGAAAGTGGACCAGACGGTCTGGTCCAGTGACCGGACAGTCCGGTCAGCAGGAGTTCAGCACAGGGCAGAGAGCCGTTAGAGCTCAGTTTGCAGTGACCGAATGGTCCGGTCAGGCAGTGACCGGACGGTTCGGTCAGGCAGTGACCGGACAGTCCAGTCTAGAGGCCCAGAAAGCTGATTTGACGGAGCAACGGCTAGTTTGAGGTTGGGAGCCTATATAACTTCATTGCTGGGGTCTTGGACACCTCCCTTGGCCAGTGGAATACCTAAGAGCATTTGGTAAGGTCCAAGAGGAAAAGAGGAGAGCACTAGGAGAGGATATTGCATATCTTGAGAGTGCTAGTGAGAGTAACAAGGAGCTACCTTACACATCTAAGGCTAGGGTGTCCTTGAGGGTGTGATCCAGGTTGTTACTCTTGGTCTATGGTGAGACCTAGACCGGTTAGGTGTCGGTAATCGAGCCTATCGTTATTGGTTGTGAAGGTCGTCACAAGTTTGTACACGGTTTGAGCCCACCGTTGGAAGGGGCATCAATAGTGAGCGCCCGTGTCGGCTCAGGGAGTCCGACAAGTTCTTGAGGGAGGCGAGCTTGTGCTTTGTGCAGTGGTGATGCACACCATGTCTTCACTCGAGGAGTGATTGCGGGCTCATGGGCGAGAACTCCACTTGGTGGCGGGAGGGACCAGGACTCAGGCGGGAGTGGTCCAATGAGGAGTAGGGGAAGGCGTCATCCTTCCGAGACCTTGGGAAAAATCATGAGCATTCCTTGACCCTCTCATTACTATTCAACAATTGTGTGCTCTAGTGATAGGGTGACTTGTGACTTGCATAGGCTAGTGTGTTTAGCTTTCGCGCTTTGTTTGCATTATAAGCACTAGCATGTGTAGGGTCTTGGCCTACTAGAATTGTTTAGGTTACAACGACTCGTTAGGTTTTAGAAGCGTGAAACTGAAGTATTTGGATTCATGATCGGCCCACTGATTCACCCCCCCCCCCCTCTCGATAGGCCTTCGGTCCTTACACATGGATTTCATTTTCTTGTGTTTGACTCATTTTGATCTCACTTGGTTTATTTCCTTTCATATGTAGTGCTTGTATTTATTGATTATCTTATATGCCTGTGTATGATATCATGATGATGAATGCATGTGCTTAATTCTTATGCATTGCCATGCCATCCTGTTGCATTTCATCATTCATGTTTTTGCATTGCATATCTTTATGCTTTCCTTTAATATATTGCCATGACATGCATGCATTATCTTCTAGACTGTGCTTTTCTCTCTTTTCCTTTATGCTCTAGATGATTGATTGAGTAGGACCTTGTGCATTTCTCTTGTCTTGCTTTTGTGGTTCCTCTAGACCATAGAGTAGCTCTTTTAGCCTTGTTGTTTTTCCTGTTAAGTTTTGATTTAGTAGTGGTTGTCATCAATCACCAAAAAGGGGGAAATTGTAAGCTTCATGACCATTGATGATGGAATTCCCAAGGTATGAATGTTTTGGTGATAGATGACAACTATGAAATTGTGAGCTAATATCTACATGAGTGTTGTCTATGTAGGAACCTTCATTGAACTCTATTACAAATCTACGTATGATGGTTGCCTTGGCGATTGATGATAATGACCACAAGCATGGAGGCTTGATGAGCTTGATGGAGTCCAAGGGTTGATGGAGATGGATCAAAGTGGAGAACAAGCTATGGAGCAAGTGTTTGGTACACTTGTCTAGTTGTTAGGGTTTGAGTCCATAGGAAAAACCGGACTATCAAGGGGGTCTAGGTTATTGTCTTAGGTCATGTCTAGTCGGTGATGTGCAAGGTTGCTCGGTGAAATCACAGGTAGTAGTTGACAGTGGAGAAGCCAATGAGCTATTTGGAGAAGCCGGGAAACCAAGTCAAGCGAGGACAACAAATTTCAGCTTCTAGACGTAGTGACCGGACAGAGGGGTCAGAGGTGACCGGACTGTACGGTCACTATGTGGATTTTTCCAGGACTTAGCACGAGCAAGGACTCTGTCTACAGGAGACTCCATATAGACCGAACGGTCCGGTTAGTAGGAGTGTAGAGATGATAGAGAGGATGCAGTTTGCGGACTTTCCTGGAATGGAGAGTGTGACACCCCAGGTGTCTCACTTCAATTTAACAAACATGAAAGAGCACAGATCATGATTAATATAGCATGAAATAATAGGCCTCACCCAAATCCCTAATTAATTTCAGGCAATTAAAAACCCTGCAAAACTAATTTGTGAGCCAAATAAAAATTTATTATAAAACATATACCAAATAAATTCATAATCAGATTAGTAATATTAAAATAGAATTTTATGAATTTATTGAGTATTGTACCATATTTGGAAATACCCTAATTAATTAATTAAAGTCTAGGAACCTTTCAAAATTGAATTTAAATACAAAAATATCCAGAACAATTCTGACCAATTGGGTCCCACCAGAGCACCACAAATATCTCCAAGGGCCTTTGTGCAAAATCCCATGAATTTAGGAGCCTCCTAGCTATTTGTTTTGGAAATATCTTTGACCAGGGACTGTTTTGCAAAGAATCAGAAAGTACAGGGCGTGCAACAAAAAATCCTTTTTCTTCCACCTCCCGTTGGCGCAGCAGGAGCAAAGCTCCACCGCCGGTGCCTGCAACGGCCAGCCTTCACTCCCCCTCGGGACTTCATGCAGCTACAGTGACGCCTGGCGCCCTGCCCTGTCCCATCCGCCCTTCCCGTCCTCCGCATCTCTCCCATCCGCCTTCAATTTCTCCCACTTTTCCCAATGCCAGCCCTTGCTATGATGGGAGCTCCCTGTTTCCCCTGCCCCAACTGCTCCCAATCGCCCCGACAAGCATAAACCATTGCGCGCGATCCCCTGGCAACCCGTGACCTCCTGACAAGAGCTTCCGGCACTTAACTCGTCCTCCCTGCTCTCTCTCGCTCAATTTTCTCCCTACACCCACCATTGATGCAGGAGCTCTAGCTCGAGCTCGCTCACTGCCCTTCCAGTGCCTCCTCGGCTCGTAGAACTCCACAAACTGCTGTGCATTAGAGCCTCCATCTCCAGTATCATCCAATCGGCCACTCCTCGCTTGAATCAAGCCAATCGAACCAAAAACGTGACAGGCTTGCTTCTCTGACTTTGCTCACGGCTCCACGAAATTCCTTCAGCTCGGTGAGTCTTTTGCAAATTCCGTTGCCACACGGGTTAGTTGCTTAATGGCGCATGCATCTAAACTCTTGTGTCCTTGTTTCGTGGGCTGAGGTGAGAGTAGTTTTAGTTCTTTCCCTCACTGCCATTTGCTCTGCCGCCGAGCCTGTGCCACCCCCGCGAAGAGCTTCACCTCCTGGCGCCCCTTAGCGTTGAGAAACACAATGTCGATCTTCTCCATGACGTTGTGAAGCCATAGCAACAAACAGCGACCGATTTGGTGCCCTGTGCCACTCGCGCGATGCCGCCGAACATCGAGCCTTCCGCCACCCTCGACGCCGGCCATCCTCCAGTGGATGCTCGACCCCGCAAAGTTGTCCAACCGGTGCGCCTCGACCTTCCCTCTGTCCAGGTGAGCACGGAGTCGAGTTTCGCCGCACGACGAGCCCGGCAACGAGCTCCTCGCTCGGCTCCGGTGAACTCCGGTGGTGCCCAGTTGGTGCTGACTTGTAATCCGACATGGCGCCCACGTGTAGCCCTATGTGTCGCACGCGTGGCATTTCTTTAAACCGAAATTACCCAAGAAATTCCTAGAAAATGCATAAACCTTTAAAAACTCATAGTAAATCAATTATAAACCCAATGAAGCCCAAATAAATTTTGTTAGACTCATATTGAAGAGATATATTTTAGTAAAATGATAAATCATAGTCTCTGTACATGCATTTTTATTAATTCATTAAATTGTGAAAACAATAAATAATTCACCAGAAATTCTAGGAGTAAAATTAAATCCTCATTTTTGGCATGCTTAGTAAATATATAATTATCTACCACCAAAATGTTTGGTTTAGTAAAATATGAATTATTTTAGGCTCTGGAATTTATTTAGTGTGTTTGTTTAAATTAATTCTAGTATTTATTCTATAAATAATTGGCCCTTGCCACTTGACCTAAAAATCACTCTTATAAGCCCTTATACACAGTAAATCACACATGTCCAGAAACATAAAATTACTTAATTAATTAATTTAATTGCTTATATCACTCATTTACTTTGTTTAATTGCATAAAGAATATATATACCTAAAATAATAACTAACAAACCATCTTCTCTGAAGCATATGGCTTCGAGAACATAATGATAATTTTAATTGACATTAAAATATAATGTGCTTGCATGGACCATGTCACTGCATTCAACGGTATTCCAATAATGCCGTTAATTCAACTCTATCATATAGGCAACGACAACCAGGAACAAGAGGAGGATAGTCAGAAGGACCTTGATCCTCAGGAACAAGAAATTGTAGTTGCTAGCACTAACATCAATCCAGGCAAGCCCCGGTTTACATTCACCTTTTTCATAAAGTTTGCTAGTTTTCAATATTACTAGTGTCTGTGATTATTGTTGCATTAGGTCATAGGAGTTGATTGGAGCCCACTTTGCATGATACCCAAATGACCTACGCCACTGTCATTAGAACTTTGGTAGTATCGGTACTGTGTCGCTATGCTTAGTAATTGCTAGACTCGGTAGATATCATTACTAAGAAATGAACTTGACCACTAGAACGGGAATTAATAAAAGAAGTTTATTTTGATGTTATGACCGGGCAGGGATGATGCATGTGTAGGTTTGCAACAACACATGGGTATTGACTGCGGTAGCCCTACTTTGTCGAACCTAGGACCCGTCCGTGATCGGCCCCTTGGTCAGGTATTGAACAGTACCGAATGTATGCTAGTCTATGGGCACTAGTAAACTGATGTACCATTGGCGCGGTAATAAGGACGGTACCTAATATAGTGGTTGTTGACCCTTGTGCTCCTGGAGTGGGTGGTTCATACCGTGAAGTACTATTGGCAGAACGGCATGCCCACTCGCTGAGACTGGACCCGGACCAAGTTGTTTTTTGTCCTTGTGAAAGGTTGCCATATACGACCTTAATTGGTGTGTATTGGTCGTGTTTTTCGGGTTTCCTAGCTGGTGTAAATCAATTACAATTGCTGTCCCTCGCAGTAATGAGTACCACTTGGTCACTGAGTCACGTAGTTACACATGCTACTTGGAAATTGATTATGATGATTATTGTTGATGTTACTATTATTGCTCTTATGTTGTACTTACCTTATGTGTTGCTTTATTATCTTATTGTTGCAACTAAAGTTACATTCTGCTCTACCCAGTTAAATTGAGAAGTAAAACTTGATAGAACTAATAGGTTGCTTAGTGCGAGTCTTTTCATACAAGCAACCTATTAGAGCCATTGCATGTCTAGATGTCCGATGGGTAAGACTTGCTGAGTAATTAGTACTCAGGCTTTATGCCACTGTTGTTTTTAGGTAATGAAGAAGTAGAATTGCCTGTAGATGTGCTGCCCTAGGACATGCAAGTCCCTGAGGGTTGGACCGCCCACTGGGAGTCCGACTCGCCGCCGCAGTGATGTGTGTTGCTGGAGTGATGGTTCTTTAGGCATGAACCATTACTATGTTGTATCGTCGAGCTCATAGCTTCTTATCGTTATTTACTTCCGTTGTGTTTTCAAAAACATTATGAACTTGTAATATTCCGCTGCACTCTGATGACTTAATGATGTAATATTCAACTTAAATTCGAACCAATGTTGTATTATCAAGTGTCTGCGTTATCAGCACTGTCGGGACCTCGATCCTCCGGGAAGGGGTGCCAAAGAGAGAGAAAGTGGACCGGACGGTCCGGTCCAGTGCCCGGACAGTCCGGTCAGTACAGGGAATTGCCTGGACAGGGAGCCAATGGCTGGGAGAGCCGTTACCAGAGTGATCGGACAGTCCGGTCAGGCAGTGACCGGGCAGTCCAGTCAGTGTGTCCAGAAAGGCAATTTCGTGGAGCAACGGCTAGTTTGAGGTTGGAAACCTATATAACTTTGTTTTTGGGGTCTTGGAGACCTCTCTTGGCCAGTGGAATACCTGAGAGCGTTTGGTAAGGTCCAAGAGGAAAAGAGGAGGGCACTAGGAGGAGATATTGCATATCTTGAGAGTGTTAGAGAAGAGTAGCTTGAGCATCTTGCACATCTAAGGCTAGGGTGTCCTTGAGGGTGTGATCTAGATTGTTACTCTTGGTCTATGGTGAGACCTAGACCGGTTAGGTGTCGGTGATCAAGCCTATCGTGATTGGTTGTGAAGGCCATCACAAGTTTGTACACGGTTTGAGCCCGCCGTTGGAAGGGGCATCAATAGTGAGCGCTCGTATCAGCTCTAGGAGTCTGACAAGTTCTCGAGGGAGGAGAGCTTGTACTTTGTGCAGCGGTGATGCACACCGTGTCTTCACTTGAGGTGTGATTGCGGGCTCATGGGCGTGAACTCCACTTGGTGGCGGGAGGGACCGGGACTCTGACGGGAGTGGTCCAACGAGAAGTAGGGGAAGGCGCCATCCTTCTGAGACCTCGGGAAAAATCATGAGCATTCCTTGACCCTCTCATTACTATTCCGCAATTGTGTGCTCTAGTGATAGGGTGACATGTGGCTTGCATAGGCTAGTGTGTTTAGCTTCCGTGCTTTGCTTTGCATCATGAACACTAGCATGTGTAGGGTCTTGGCCTACTAGAATTGTTTAGGTTGGAACGACTCATTAGGTTTTAGAAGTGTGAAACTAAAGTATTTGGATTCGTGGTCGGCTACTAATTCACCCCCCCCCCCCCCTCTCAGTAGGCCTTCGGTCCTTACACAATGAATTTATTGCATCATAGGTTGAGCCAAAATTCCTAATTAATGCAACTAAACATGGCAGTTAATCCAAATTGCATCCATTAAGGAAATTGCTCAAATTTAGGGCATCAATCGATGGAGTGGATGGCACAATACCCTGAGGGTCACAAAGCCAAAACCAGAAGGAGAATCGCAACCGAGCGCCTAAAAGCTCGGATTTTTGCTTGCCGGTAGTAGGGATGGTGGAGACTTGCCCTAATTAGTGGAGAAACTTGGCAAATTTGGGTGGGGTGATGTGTGCGCATGAGGGGGAAGCAGAGGCGGCGCTGGAGATGGCCGGCGGTGAGGTGGTGCATCGGTGGCAGCGCTGCTATGGCGTGGGCAGAGCGGAGGCGGGTGGTGGCTAAGGTTGGTGCGACGGCTCGGTGACGGCGGCTCTAGCGTGCGGTGGTGCTGGGGTTGCGGGCGCACGCGGGAGCGAGGGCGAGCGGTAGCAGCGTTGAGAGATGAGGCAGCGCTGGGCGGCGGCGCGGGTCGGTGACGGCGAGAATGAGGAGGCGGCGTGCTCGGGACGATTTCTCGGCATCGAGATTGGAACGAGGATGAAGCCAAAAGGACTGACACGATTTTGACCTAGGTCAAAATTTTACGGACGGCTGAGATCCAAAGAAGAAAGATCAACAGTCACAGATTGAAATGCATCTCGCATTTTCAATATAGTGACCGGACGGTACGATCTCTAGACCGGACTGTCCAGTCAGGTCCCGAGTCTACTGGCAACCCACACAGACCGGACGGTCTGGTCTCTAGGACCGATCTGTCCGGTCTCTGTGACCAGACTAACTCGTGACACTGTGCATTCGGTACTAACCAGACTGTGCAGTCTAGTGATCGGACTGTACGGTCACTGTAGGATTTTCGCTGAAACAAAGAATTTCTCCATTTTCTAAGTGCCCTTACTAACACTCAAATAAACACTGCACTTGGAATATAGAGGGAACTCTCAAACACTCCTTTTCAAATAGTGGCACTTTTTGGCCTTATAATTTTTGCAAATGCCAAATAAAGAAACGAGCAATGAAGAACCAAGGAAAATAAGAACCAAAAGGGTATGTATGAGCCTTAGTCCATGAACCACGTGAGTAGATTTAATCTTAGAGTTCATAAGAGCTTGCTCAATGAGCATGAAGCACAATCCTTTCCTTTGGTCACACTTATGGAGATCTAATCTCATATAGAGCATGAGGCACAAATATCTCCAAGTGAGACAAACCTCCTTTGTGTTTCCTATATGATGCATGCAACAAGCATTTTACAAAGCAACAAAAGTAAACATGCCATGTGAATGCAAGCAATGATAAAAACAAGACACAAAGGAAACGTAACAATGTCAAGTTTGAACCTCTCCCAAGCTTACTCACTATAAGTCATACCCTTGCCTTGACAGAAGTCAAACCACCATCTCAAGCACTCCCCCTTGCTTATAGCTATCTTGGATGGGTTAGACATTGACTAATTTTTAAGTGTTTTTCTTTTAGTTATTTACACATGCATGGATACAAAGCATACTAGTCACAAAGAAGTCCTAATTACCATGCAATGCAAGAGAAAGAAAAACACACTACAACTACCAAGAACAAACACGGTTACCTCCCTCATGAGTAGATAGGTCGTTGAGGTCCATGTCACTTGTGCTGGACTTCACATGATCTTCATGAAAGCGTTCGGTCCACCACCACCACCATCTAGGTCTTGTTCTTGGGAACCCACTTGTACGTAGCCGACCTTTCAAGATCGACAATGCACTTAGGCACCCATATGCTCTTGACCTTCCTCTTCTTGTTTGGTGGTCCCAAGGCCTTAGCTTTCACCTTGCCATCCTTGTTCCTAAAAAGCTTGAAATGTGTGTTCTCATGGAACAAGTTAGCATTAGGTAAAATAATGGAACTCCTCACCATGGGACAATCCTTGGTGGCATGGTCATCCTTGCAACACCTCTCACAATAGTAGTCGTCGACGAGAAGGGGTTTGATCCATGCGGGGATGGAATCACTCTTCCCTATGGTGTCGATGGCGGCGGGATATGAGCCAAGTCCCCGTTGGGAGACATTGTTCACAAGGTTCCTCCTAAAAATCTCCTTGTGGATGGCTCTACCACATGTGAGCCTCTCAAAGTCGTCCATCACCATCTTCCTCTCTTCCTTGAGCTTGTGATATTCTTCCAAAACAAATGGTTCAAGAGAAGAAACGTCAACCGAGGTTGTTAGTACATCACATATGGTAGAAGCATCACTCTTAGATGAACTAGAGGAGGGAGAGGCAAGGTTCTCAACATTGATGGCCTTGTAAGTAATCTCAAGGGCCTTGTACTTCTCATGAAGCTCTACATGATCACCCTTGAGTTTGCCATAACTCTTGTTTAGGGCCTCATGAGATGTAACAAGGTCCTTGAGATCACTCTCAAGGTCAACAACATGGTCCTTAGCGAACTTACACTCTTTTCTTACCACATCCAACATTTAGGATTTCTTGACGGCAATGCCGTGGGCTTGCTCAAGCATACTCCACAACTCGGCACACGTGTGCTCCTCATCATCGCTATCATCGCTGCTCTCATCCTCACTCTCCTCAAGTTGGCTCACGGCCATGAGGCACGTGGGAAGTGGAGGAAGAGCTCGTGGAAGTGTGGTCTTGATCATGGCTAGGTCGGCCACTTCTTCATCACTTGAGGAAGAGGACTCATCACTTGAGTTATCACTTGTCCACTCTCCAATAAGGGCCTTACGAGAGAACTTCTTCTTGTAGTCTTGAACTTTGTCTTTGCCTTTGCTCTTGTCCTTGTTGAAGTTTCTCTTCTTCCTTTGCTTGGCCTTGGGGTCTTCTTATTCATCTTCACTTGAATCTTGTGACTTGAATGCTTCTTTCTTAGGCTTTGGGCACTCTTGGACAAAGTGATTCTTTGAGCCACAATTGAAGCACTTTCCCCTTGCTTGGAAGAAAACTTGTTCTTGAAAGTCTTCATCTTCTTCATGAGAAGAGCCAAGTCCTCGGTCAAGTCACATTCATCATCATCTTCCTCATCATCATCCTCAATGATCACCTTCTTCTTGTTCTTCTTGCTCTTGCTAGATTCTTGCTTGTCGGCAGGTAGAACAAGGTTGGGTGGTTGAGGATCATCCATCCCTAATTGGTAGCTCTCGAAGGTAGTAATCTTGCCAAGTACATCCTTCATGGTCTTGGTCTTGAGGTCACCTTGCAAGATAAAGGTGATGATGGACTCATACTTGGGGTCCTTGAATAGCCTCAAGAATCTTCTTATCACCTCAATGGGCTTCATCTTGAAATCATCCTCAAGTGCATTGATCTCCTCCATTAGTACATGAAAACAAGAATAGACAGTGTTAGCTCTCTCATGTGGCAATCTAGTGAAGTTATCATACTTGTTCTTCAGCACATAGTATCTTTCCTCTTTGACATCACTGGTGCCCCCATAGAGCCCCTGAATCTCAGTCCAGATACCATGTGTTGAGAAACTAGCATCCAACTGAGCAAAAACATCCTTAGAGATACAAGCAAATAAAGCATTCTTGGCCTTAGCATTGCACTTAATAAAATCAGGCTCAAGTAGATTCACATCAGCATCGGACTCGTGAGTGATCATCCATATCTCTGGATTAAGGGACTGTATGTAGGCTTGCATGCAAGCCTTCCAATAAGCATAGTCCTCCCCATTGAATATGGGAACATTCCCCGCCTACCCCGACATCCTTACTCAAGGCGGTGAAGCCTCAAAGATGAGCACTTGGCTCTGATACCACTTGTAAGGACCAAAGGCGTATCGAGAGGGGAGGGGGTGAATCGGTAAGACGCTCACAAATCTAAATACTTCAATTACACTACTTGAGTCTAACAAGAGAAACAACCTAAACAATTCTAGTAGGCCAAGACCCTACACATGCTAGTGTTCATGATAAGAGAAATCGTGGAAGCCAAACACACTAGCCTATGCAAGCCACAATTCAACCTAGTTACTAGAGCACACAATTGTGGAATAGTAAAGAGAGGGTCAAGGAATGCTCATGATTTTTTTCTCCGAGGTCTCGGAAGGATGGCGCCTTCCCCTACTCCTCATTGGACCACTTCCGCCGAAGTTCCGGTCCCTCCCGCCACCAAGTGGAGTTCTCGCCCACGAGCCCACAATCACTACTAGAGTAAAGACACGGTGTGCATCACCACTGCACAAAGCACAAGCTCGCCTCCCTTGAGAACTTGCCGGACTCCCCGAGCCAACACGGGCGCTCACTAGCGTTGTCCCTTTCAACGGCGTGCTCAAACCGTGTACAAATGTGTGACGGCCTTCACAACCGATCATGATAGGCTCGATCACTGACACCCAACCGGTCTAGGTCTCACCATAGACCAAGAGTAACAATCTAGATCACACCCTCAAGGACACCCTAACCTTAGATGTGCAAGATGCTCAAGTTACTCTCCACTAGCACTCTCAAGATATGCAATATCTCCTCTTAGTGCTCTCCTCTTTTCCTCTTAGACTTTACCAAATGCTCTAAGGTATTCCACTGGCCAAGAGAGGTCACAAAGACCCCAGCAATGAAGTTATATAGGCTCTCAACCTCAAACTAGTCGTTGCTCCACGAAATCAGCTTTCTGGGCCTACTGACCGGACAATCCGGTCAATGCCTGATCGGATAGTCTAGTCACTGCAACGCAGTGCTCCAATGGCTCTGTCCTCTACTGATTCCTCTGCTGACCGGACCGTATGGTCACCTGACCGGACTGTCTGTTCTGTTTCTCTCTTCAGTCCAAAAATATTTTGCGCAGAAGCTTCCTTGCTGCCCTGTGCAAGTCCTACTAACCGGACCATCTGATCAGTAGACCGGAACGTCTGGTCTGTACAGACTCTAGCACTGACAGACTCCTCGCTCCTCGCTGTAAGTCTAGAATAACTCCCCATAGTGACCATACAGTCCGGTTACCTCTGGCCCCTCTGTCCGGTCTCTATGTCCAGAAGCTGAAACTTGTCATCATCGCTTGACTTTATTTTCTGGCTTCTCCGAACAGCTCCTTGTCTTCTCCACTATCAACTAGTGCTTGTGATTTCACCGAGCAACCTTGCACATCACCGACTAGACATGACCTAAGAGAATGACCTAGACCCCTTGATAGTCCGGTTTTTCCTATGGAATCAAAGCCCTAACAACTAGGCAAGTGTACCGAACACTTGCACTAGAGCTTGTTCTCCACTTTGATCCAACTTCATCAACCCTTGGACTCCATCAAGTTCACAAGCCTCCATGCTTGAGGATATTGTCATCAATCGCCAAGGCAACCATTATCCATATGATTTGTAATAGAGTTTAGAGATGATTCCTACATAGACAATACTCATGTAGATATTAGCCCACAATTTCATAGTTGTCATCTATCACCAAAACATTCATTACTTGGGGATCTTGTAACATCCTGGCCCAAGGCTTAATAGGATTGATAGAATACTCATACCAATAAGTTGCAACTTCTTTTCTGGAAGCTCATCTCCAAAGAACTCCAAAGTTAAGCGTGCTTGGCCTGGAGCAATTTAGGGGTGGGTGACTAACCAGGAAGTTTGTCCCGGGTGCGCACGAGTGAGGACAAAGTGCGCAGAAAAGACATGTGTTGGTCTGTGAGGATAGTCTTGAGATCCTAAAAAGCTGTCAGGGTAAGCGGGCCTGGCCTCGGAGGGGCGGGATGTTACAGTTGGTTTTAGAGCCGACACTCATGGTTTCACGGGCGCGTGGGGTCGCAGTTGCGCAGGCATGGTGTGCATGGCTGTTGTGAGCCCGGAGTGGTCACACATCATGGCACATGCGTTGGCACTGTGCACACGGACGTGGCCAAGAGGGGACATTCCTGGCTTGGGGTTGATCGACGAGGACATCGATCTTCTAAGGGGGTGAGAGTGTAACATCCCAGTCCAAGGCTTAATAGGATTGATAGAATACTCATACCAATAAATTGCAACTTCTTTTCCGGAAGCTCATCTCCAAAGAACTCCAAAGTTAAGCGTGCTTGGCCTGGGTGCGCACGAGTGAGGACAAAGTGCACAGAAAAGACATGTGTTGGTCTGTGAGGATAGTCTTGAGATCCTAGAAAGTTGTCAGGGTAAGCGGGCCCGGCCTCGGAGGAGCGGGATGTTATAGTTGGTTTCAGAGCCGACACTCGTGGTTTCACGGGCGCGTGGGGTCGCAGTTGCGCAGGCATGGTGTGCATGGCTGTTGTGAGCCCGGAGTGGTCACACAGCATGGCACATGCGTTGGCACTGTACACACGGACGTGGCCAAGAGGGGACATTCCTGGCTTGGGGTTGATCGACGAGGACATCGATCTTCTAAGGGGGTGAGAGTGTAACATCCCAGTTCAAGGCTTAATAGGATTGATAGAATACTCATACGAATAAGTTACAACTTCTTTTTCGAAAGCTCATCTCCAAAGAACTCCAAAGTTAAGTGTTCTTGGCCTAGAGCAATTTAGGGATGGGTGACCGACTGGGAAGTTTGTCCAGGGTGCACACGAGTGAGGACAAAGTGCGCAGAAAAGACATGTGTTGGTCTGTGAGGAAAGTCTTGAGATCCTAGAAAACTGCCAGGGTAAGCGGGCTCGACCTCGGAGGGGCAGGACATTACAGATCTAATCATCAATGGTCATGAAGCTTACACCAACCCACCAACTGACTCCACGGGGCAGTTCAAGAGGTCCAATGCAAGGTCGGCTAGAAACAGACTTAATCAAAGGCCGTCGACGCACTAGGCCTACCGGCCCAAATCCACGGAAAATTCCACAAACCAACCAAGGCACCGACTCCACAAGATCATCTGAAGTGTTCAAGACAAGTCGGTGCCGAACCGACAAAATCATATGGCCCCAGGGCTAGGCCGCCCGATGGATCCTGCCGCCCAGCGAACCGACTTTGGCCAACCAACTCCAAAATCCTCTACAAGTACCCTCCAACCCATTTCCACCTATAAATAGTGGGGGAACTCGACTTTCCCACTAGTTGTGCCACAATGTAGAATAGGTTAGTTAGTCAAGAGTTAGAGTCTAGTCGAGAGCATTGTTCGAGATTCCGGAATTGTCTTGGAGTCTTGGTATGAGATCTCTTGTATCTTTTCTCTTTATGTAAGACTTATCTCTTATCAATATAAAATATCATTCCTTTTATATCTTGTCAAGTATTTATTTTAATTTAGTCATTTCCTCAAGTTACAATTACTAGGAAGAAACATTGTTGCATAGTTCATGGGTTTCTCAGCTAGGATTTAATTAAGTTTAATTCTTTCTAGGACTTTGACTTCATTATTTCCCGACTATTCTTCTACTCGATCGATGGAAGAATATCTAGTGAAGGCGTAGGCGCGATGCCTAAGTTCACGCTAGTTGGATTTGCATTCATCCCCACGGGTTGTGTGGTAGGTGGTAGGTGGTGACGGTCCTGCCCGTCCCTTTAGTAATCCACCACATTCGGGAAGTCTCAAGCAGGGTTGTCTAGCGATACCGTACCCACTAGTATATGAGGTTAGTTATTGACCCTTATTAGTGGATCATTTTCATGCCCTGAAGTGAGCTAACAGGTGAAAGACTCGAGGTTGTACCAAGAAATTGGTGTAAGCGCTCAACCCGAGTAACAAGGATTTGACACTTGACTTAGATATATTAGGAATATATATTTAAGGAATCCTACACTTAGGCATCGATGTCCTCCAGGCTATTTCAACTGTTCACTTTATTTATCTTAGTATGAATTCTCCTGTATTACTACCCCACTTTATTGTTGATTATCCTTACTCCCATCTTTGGTTAGTTTGAATTATTCTTTAGTCATATCTTTGTTAAGCCGAGATAATCTTATGCCCAGCTTCCCTGTGGAAATAAATATGATACCATGGAATACTCACGGGTGAAATGCTATAATGGTGTTCCGTGCGCTTGTGAAATTAATTCATTTTATCTTTAGAGCATAGCAAACACCAACAATGGTTAAGAAGGATGAAGGCTTGTTGAAGATGAAGCACTTTAATCTTCTATCAATCCCTTCACAAATCAGGAGTGGAAGCTAGGGAGGAGAGTTGGGGAGAGTAAGTGTGCTTGAGAGTGTTTTTGAGTGGAATGAGTGACCAACCGGCCAAAGGGCGAGATGAGGTTTTATTTATAGCCCAATGGGAAAAAAGAGTCATTGGGAGAGCAATTTATGAGATGTGTGTGTTGGCGATCCTTATGCCTAACAGAGAAATCCGCAAGCGTACGGATACCGATGTAGCCTTCACCCGGGAGTATTCCAAGGTATTACAACGGGTTGAGAGGGTCCTCTAGCCTTGGCTTCATGTGACAACTTATATCTAAATAATCATCCGACTCCAATATTTACTCTTGTTTACTTTGGGGCATAGTCGTTCGAGGTACGGATAGGGATGAGAAGGGACCTTGGGTAAAACTACCATCAATGCCTACGAGCCCAACCTGAACATGGTGGAATACAAAGGATAGCTCAGTGTTGTCACCACCTAACTACCTACCACACAGCCCGTGGGGTTGGGAGCAAACTTAGATAATTCTAAGTCTATACACCATGTATACACCTACAATTACTACTCTAACCTTGTTAACTAAAGGCAGAGTAACCTGAAGGACTGAGAAGGCGACCAGGGGGGGTGAATGGGAGCCAATTCAAATTCTTTTCAAGAACTTGGCCTATGTCCCAACTACAACCCAAGCCAACCTTTAACCGAGTCACCAAGATTACACACACTAACTTGTAATGTGTTAACCCTAGGAATGACTCAAACCAAAAGGACACATAGCAGAAGCACAAAAGAAACAAAAACCGAAACAAGGAGGGTCCGAAAGGTCATAGAACAGAGCCTGACGGAAGTTCCGTGGTACTCGACGGAAGTTCCGTGATGTCCGACGGAAGTTCTGTCAATTACGGAAGTTCCGGGCGACGGGAACATTGTCACTCACGGAAGTTCCATGGTTCTTGACGGAAGTCTCGTCATGGTCACGGAAGTTCCATCATGGTCAAAACAGCAGCTCGATTCGGCAAAGAAAATTACCAAAACCCTATCAAACGAACTTCAAAAATCACAAAATTTGGACCAGATGATCCTCAATACATCACGACCCTCCTCTAGAGAGATCCATTCCAAAAACAAATCATCCTTAATTTCAGATCTTGTGCCAAGAACACCAAAAAGGGGAAACTTAAGAAATCCTTCAAATCGAAGGTGCTAGAGCTATTGATTCGGTCAAGGATCCATAGAGGATTGTTCTAGCTCATCCTAGCAACAAGTTTCTCAAGAAATCCGAACTAAAAACTCATCCAAAAGTGAGATAAAAAATCACCACGAAAATAGTTCCAAAAATAAGAAAAGGGGAATTTCGGGATTCAAGTGAAGAGGGAAATCTTGAGCACAAAAATACTTCTCATATCATAGAAAGGTGCTTACAAGATCCATAGGTACAAGGCTAGGAAGCCACCCTCTTCCTCCCACTATTTGGAAGAGCAAGAGATGTCTCTCACACACCCACTACTCTCCTCTAAAACATGAAGTTCTCTCCTAGCACTTTGAATAGAGTCCTAACACAAGGCTAATAGGAAGAGAGGCACCTCTCCCACTAGCCACACCTCTCCTTATATAGGCCTAGGGTCTATTGTCCACATGACCACTCTACCCTTGACCTACATAACACACCCACCTACCACTGGGGGCATAACTGTCCATCTTTTTCCTTATCGCTCGAATGCCATCGGATGCTTCACGTCTTTGCTTCATCTCGAAGCAAGCTCCATGATGGTGCCACGTGCACCACCAACCACCGCCACCAGTTTTGAGGCCCAAACCGGGAAACTGCCTTGCACGTTTCTCAAAGTGCGACTTCTCGATGTTGACACGTGTCACCTTGTTCCACGATCCTGACCACCAGCAAGTCTCTCCCAGTCCCCGTCCATCGGGCCCCCTTGTCACTTGCACCGGCATCCCGTTTGCCTTGACTTGGTCAACATGCCGTCTTCATCACCACCACGGTTTTGAGGCTAAACCGCGAAACCGTCCGTGCTTCTTGCCTCTCCACGTGTACGGTGTGGATCACCCTTGACTTCACCCGGCATCCCGATCGTCTGGCCCCAAGTCCCCTACTTGTGCCCGATCCTCTCGCCATTGACCGTCAAGTCGACTCTAGTAACCTACACATCATGAGACAAGCAAACACATTTCACATCTCCTGCAATATCACCAATATCTCCACCAACTCCGGTTAGTCATAACCATGATATGCAAACCAAGCAATCCATGGATTCCCGCACTTCAACTCAAACACTAAATCCGCTCAAGTCAATTACTCATCATAAATAGCAAACCATGGCACATATCCACATGGCTTCTCAATCTCCCCCTTGATGACTACATTGACAACACCAAATGCACAAAGATTATAGATTGAAATGTGAAGCCAAATAAGCACATCCAAATGGCCAAACCCAAAGAAAAGGTGAAAACAAGCCATCTAGCAAGTAGGGATCACAAAACCAAGAGTTGGCAAAGAAAGCGACTTGAGATGCAAAGAATGTGAAAAGCGCAAGAAAACGCTCAAGATCATGATATGCTCCCCCTCAAGTTGCGGTAGGTCTCATGTAGTGCAAAATGGATCATATGATTTTCTTAGCATTATTTGTGCATGACCCTAAAATTTTCTCCCCCTTTGACATGCAATGCATGAAAATGCAATCCTAAGGAGCTTCAACAATTATGCAAACAAGCATTTAACTTTGCTAACCATAACCATAGTGCCATGAAGTGTAACGACAATAGCTCCCAATCATGCAAAGATCAAAAATAGAAAGCAAGGCATAAACACCATGAGCTATACAGACTAAGCAGAAAGATTGACTAACTTAGATAGAATCAAATTCTGCTTATCATGAGAAAATCTGCCACCACATGTGTAAGTACTCTCATCCAAGGCAAAACAAGCACCAAGTGAATCATAAGAATCTAGCCAGTTTCAATCTCAACAAGGGCAACAAGCACTCGCAGAAAATGAGCTCTACAAACTCTCACATATGCAACAGAGACTCAGTTTGATCAAGTGATTATTGTTTATCCTCATGTGTCCTCTTATCCATGCGGAGGGTCGCACGACTAGGTACGGCAAACACCCCGAGGCTTCAAGTCACAATGTTTGGATTTAGCATTATTGAGTAATTCTTGATCAAAGCACTTAGCAGATTTTTTAGGATTATGCACAAGACAAAAGAGCATGCCTTTGTGGCAAAAGGAACACATGTTCCCACAATGTTACATCATGAGCTAAACATTTGCAAAGCCTTCCATTTCGCAAACACAAGGTGCCAAAGCCAAGATATCATCTAGACTAGCCTCAATGCAAGCTTCAACAAGGATAAAAGCAATTATACACATGGTGAGCAAGTTTTAGCAAGATTAGATCATAAGGTTCACAAGAAGCTCAGTTTATCTTTAAGATTAGCAAGTTGCTCACAAGAGTTTATAACATACCATCTAGAAAATCTAAGCATGAGAGATTATCATCACATCCACACAACTCGGCTCAAACTCAATCATAGCAAAGATAAATGCAAGGAAGCATAAGAATCAAAGCTCATCTACCAATGCATATATTACATATGAGATGCAACGTGAAAATGGTAAGATACATATATACAAGAGAAAACCAACTCCCCCTCAAATGATGCCATAAGGATGACAAACACCAAGTTCCCCCCCCCCCCCCCCCCCGAAGAAAAGCATGTCTCGAAGCATCTAGGGACTTGGTGAGGATATCGGCTAGTTGGTTTTTGGTATCAATGTATCTGAGCTCAACATCCCCCTTCTCAACATTGTCTCTCAGGAAGTGGAATCGCACATTGATGTGTTTGACCTTACCATGCTAAATTGGGTTTTTGGCTAAGCATTTGGCACTGGAGTTATCACACATGAGTGGAACACCCTTAAAAGTTAACCCATAGTCTCTCATGGTAGATACAACCCATAGGATTTGTGAGCAGCAGCTAGCAGCAGCTACATACTCAGCCTCTGTGGTGGATTGGGCAACACTCGACTGCTTACGAGAAGACCAACAGATCATGAGACAAGCAAACACATTTCCCATCTCCTGCAATATCACCAATATCTCCACCAACTCCAGTTAGTCATAACCATGATATGCAAACCCATGCAATCCCTGGATTCCCGCATTTTATCTCAAAGACCAAATCCGCTCAAGTCAATTACTCATCACAAATAGCAAACCATGGCACATATCCACATGGTTTCTCATAACCACAGTCAAATAAAGTAATTAACTTTATTTAACATGGACTAAGAACCCAAAAACAAGATATAAATAAAGAAAGCTTTAATGATTAAATAAACAAAAGAATGTCTACATGTTACCCAACTGAAGGACGGGGACTCTACTCTTGGTGGAGAATCATCCCCGAGGCACAAGGTAGAGAAGGATCCGACATCTCCGGCTCCCTCCCGGACTTCTACCTCTAACTCTCATTCCCTATTCTATTACATTTCTGCATCATGGTGCTAGTTGTTCTCCTCTTCGAATTTCCCTTCTATTTATAGGTGGTGAAGACTTGGCGGGTACATCAAGGTGGAGGAGAGTCGATGGGCAAAAATTCCCCCGCCGGGTGGCCGTTGGATGGAGTCGGTTTCCAACCGCCTTGCCTCAGATGGCTCAGATTTGGTCCGGATGGCGGTTGTTGGGTCGGTTCCAACCGTATTATCCACTTGGCGTCAGTTGGCATGATGGGCCGAGTGGGCTGGACATCCCGGGAGAAAAGTCCCAGGCCGGGCGGCGAGGTAGGCCGGGTGGCCTGGCATGCTGGGCGGCGACCTGTGCCGGGCGGCGGCCCATTTTTGGTGCCAACCCCCTTCGGGTCATGTCTTCACTTGTCCAAATTATGCCACGTCGATTCCTCCTTTACTTCTCCACTTTTTACCCTCCTTAGTCCGGGAGTAGAAAACGGCCTTATTTTGGAGTGTTTTGCATGTAAGGCCGGGCGGCCCTTGGATCATGTCGGTAGGCGTGGTAATCTGGGCGATAGGCTTGATGGGCCGAATGTCTTAGTAGGCTGGGTAGCAAGCCCGCCGGGCGGCAGGGTCCACCGGGCGGCATAACTCGGGGGGCAACATGGCTCACCAGGCGGCAAGGCTCACAGGGCGGCGGCCTAGGCCGGGTGTTGACCCTCTCCCGGGGGCAACCCTACCGGGTGGTAAGGTCCGCCGGGCGACAAGGCCCGCCGGGCGGCAAGGCTCACCGGGCGGTGACCTAGGCCGGGTGTCTACCCCCTCCCAGTGGCAACCCCGCCGGGTGGCAAAGTTCATCGGGCGGTACAACTCGCCAGGCAGCAAGGTCCACCGGGTGGTGGCCTAGGCCGGGTGTTGACCCCTCCCGGTCGCCCCTTGACTTCTCCCGATTAGGCCACTTGGTGGCCGTTTCTTCCTTAGTCATATTTCATCATCCTTAATCCGGGAGGAGAAAATGCCATCATGGTAGAGTGTTTTGCAAAGTCGGCCGGGTCAGATGACTAGCCTCATGATGACCTGTTTTGACCCGCCGGGTGGCAGATTTCAGCCTGATATGACCCTGTCGGCTGGGCTCTGATTTCAGTCATCACAACCCTGACGGGCCCTGATTTCAGCCTCATATGACCCTGTCGGGCTGTTGTTTTAAGGCAGAATCGACTGACAGGGTCTTTTCACATGTTTTTGCTTATTTTGACCCTATAGCACTTGCAACCACATATTTCACCAAAACTTGTGGAACTCATGAGTATAAAGATTATTTTGATTATATTATTACTTAAGATCCACCTTTTTATTGGAAATTGGTAGTCGAAAATGGGAATTTATGACTACCAATAGTGTGTCGGACAAGTCCAATGAAATTAGGTTGACATGCTCTCTCGAGTCCGATGAAGTTGCCTGATACCTCAGACAATCCTAGTTCATCGGACAAGTCCAATGACACCGAGTGGCAGGGGCTCTAGAGTCCGATGAACATGTCCGAGACGTTGGACTTTCCTCATGTCATCAGACTTCAGACAAGTCCGATGGCCCTGAGTGCCACCGTCTCTAGAGTCAGATGGACTTGTCCGATGCGTCGGATAAGTCCGATGATTTGGCTCTGGAAAATGGAATTTTGGCACTTGGATCATTTTTACTTTAAACTCTTGTGTTCCTCTTGATAGTAAGGCTTTCCTATACTCAAGATAAAATAAATACTTCATGGGCTTCGTTCTTGAGTAGATTTTGAATTTTCATCTTTGAAGCACTTTGCCATCTTCTTTTCTCCTTTTTGTTTCTATGCATTTTACTCACCAAACTTTGGACTATTATCTACACACATGCTCAATAAAATATCATTCTATTCTTAATTGTATTGACGCCAATCACTAAAATAAAATTCGGGGCCCTGATGCACTTTCAACAAGCCATCAACTCAGATTTTTATGTATGATAAAGATATATTCTTTTATTATTAATACTAACAAAGTGTTTGTGCCTTGCTATGGTTTTATTCTAAAATATCCTGAACTATAATATCTAGACATTTCAACATGTGTGCCCGCTAAATATCTTAAATCATGCACATTGGAACTATATCCGAGCATCTGGGTCACCCGGAACGGCCCGGCATGGCCCGCTTTGCGGCAGGGCACGGACAGGCACGACCCGGCTAGGCACGCCGGGTCGACCGGGCCATGCCTAAGCATGTTGTGGGCCTTGTGGTTGACCCGTGGTATGGCCCATAATAGAGAAACCGGGCCATGGCAGCCCGTATAGCACGCATGTCACGAAAGCTCAAAAGCCCATCGGCCCGGGAAAGGGTTCCAGAAATTTTACTCAAGTTCACATTTGATATGATTTTACTCAAGTTCCAGAAATGAGCAAGAAAGAGAAAAATTCATCAAATTTTGACACTTAACAATTAGAATTTCACATTAATAGACATAGACTTTATTGATGTATGGCCGCCTCATTAAAAACCTTGCTAATCAAGGGAAAAAGAGTACAACCCCACTATAATGTTCAACGTTCCAAGTTCAAAGTGCACATATTACATTCAGAATTTTAGACAATCAATCATCTACAACCACAGGAATAGGACGTTGTGGTTGTTCATCCAGGTACATGTTTTGAAACTTTTCTACTAGCTCTTTGTCCACCATCTCGTGCTGCTTCCTTTTATCTCCTAGCTCCCAATCCTTCACGGAAAGAAGCATCTCCACCATCTCGCTCGCAAGGAAATGTCTCTGCTCCTTAATAACCCTGGTAGATAGACTAAAAGTAAATTCCAAGCTAATAGTAGAAACAGGAACAGTCATAACATCTTTTGCCAATATGGACAAGATAGGATAAGTTTGTTTATGTGCATGCCACCAAGCAAGGATGTCAAATGCATCATTGAAGTCACCAATAGTATCACTATCAAGATAAGAGTTCAACTCAGAAACATGTCCAGTAGAGATTGAAGGAGATGGACCAGCAGTAAAGGATGGTGCACAGTCATCTTTACCAAAAATGTCACCCCATGCAGTGTTTTTCTTACTAGTGGTACTTGCTGATTGCGATGGTCTCTGCAAAATCACTGAACCATACTTTGTTTCATACTTGTTAAACATCATTGTTAGTTCAGCACGCACATTCAAGAAAAACATTGAGTAATCAGTGCCAACAAAAGAAGATAAACGAGCAAGAAGTTTGTTAAAGAATTTCATCTTAGCTCTAGGATCCAAAACAAAAGTAAAGGCATAGAGCATAGGTATACTCTGCCAATAGTTAAGAAACTTAGTCTTCATAGGAACAACAGATGCCCTAAGCAATGCATCATTTTCATACTTGCTTAATGCTTAGCAATCAATAGAATATGATGCAACATGAGAGGAGCAGTAGGATAGTAAACACCAGAAAGAGCAACTGTTGATTCATGAAATCTCTCAACAAATTCTAGAACTTTTATAGCAACATACCAGTGATCATCAATCAACAATGACCGGGCACCAGCTTGAACAGGATAGTTAGCACAAATATAAACACCAAATTGATCTTGATATGGAACCAAGTGTTGCAACATTAGGTCAATCCTAGCTATGAAACGATAGTTAGCATGCTGGATGTATTCGTCAAATGCATCAGATTTACCAATACTCAAGCTTAGATCAATCCTAGCTATGAAATGAACAAGTTCAACACGAGCAACCTTAGGATCATAAGACCAACTACGAACACCATCATCATCAGCAATATCAAGCAACCTTTGAGTCTTACAAGTACGTGCAACTTTACGAGTACAAGACCTTTGATGCCTAGTTAAGGACCCTGTACCTTGATTAGATGGAGCTTTTAGTTCTTTCTTGCATATAGGACAGCGAGCACCATACCTTCACTTGATGGTGTTTTCATCGATTGTGCTCAGCTCCTCGAAGAAGTTCCAAATAGCAGAGTTGTTTCCTCGGCCTTGCTAGTTTACAGTGCACGAAGCAGCATGGCTCAAGTTTGTCGGCGTCCCCGTGCCAGCATCAACGCCAGCTCCAACGCCATGGTCCTGCTCGGCCTTGGCCTCGGTCTCATCGTCGCTAGATCCGTGTCCAGACAATACATCATGATCGTCGTAGTTGTCCTGCATCTCAAAGTTGTGGTACGATGACAAGGCTGAGAGGAAGAAGACCATCGGCTAGCGTCGATCGGTGGCGACGCACACAGAGACGCCGACGCCGAGATCCAGAGAAGAGAGGAGGGCAAGAAGGCAAGAGAGGAAGAGAGCTGAGAGCCGAAGAGAGGCTTCGCATTTCAATCTCTAATCTTTGTGCATTTGAGGTTGTCAATGTACTCAACAAGGGAGAGATGTGAGAAACCATGTGGATATGTGCCATGGTTTGTAATATATGTGATGAGTAATTGACTTGAGCGGATTTGGTGTTTGAGTTGAAATGCGGGAATCCAGGGATTGCATGGGTTTGCATATCATGGTTATGACTAACTGGAGTTGGTGGAGGAATTGGTAATGTTGCAGGAGTTGGGAAATGTGTTTGCTTGTCTCATGATGTGTAGGTCACTGGAGTCGACTTGGCGGTCAACGGCGAGAGGATCGGGCACAAGTAGGGGACTTGATGCCAGATGATCGGGATGCCGGGTGAAGTCAAGGGTGATCCACACCGTACACGTGGAGAGGCAAGAAGCACGGACGGTTTCACGGTTGAGCCTTAAAACCGTGGTGGTGATGAAGACGGTGTGTTGACCAAGTCAAGGTGAACGGGATGCTGCTGCAAGTGACAAGGGGACCTGATGGACAGGGACTGGAAGAGACTTGCCGGTGGTCAGGATCACGGGACAAGGTGACACATGTCGATATTGAGAAGTTGCACTTTGAGAAGCGTGCAAGGCAGTTTCCCGGTTTGGGCCTCAAAACCGGTGGTGGTGGTTGGTGGTGCACGTGGCACCATAACACTCCGATGACATTCGGGCGATAAGGTGAAAGATGGATAGTTATGCCCTCGGTGGTAGGTGGGTGTGTTATGTAGGTCAAGGGTAGAGTGGTCATGTGGACAATAGACCCTAGGCCTATATAAGGAGAGGTGTGGCTAGTGGGAGAGGTGTCTCTCTTCCCATTAGCCTTGTGTTAGGACTCTATTCAAAGTGCTAGGAGAGGACTTCATGTTTTAGAGGAGAGTAGTGGGTGTGTGAGAGACATCTCTTGCTCTTCTAAATAGTGGGAGGAAGAGGGTGGCTTCCTAGCCTTGTATCTATGGATCTTGTAAGCTCCTTTCTATGATATGAGAAGTATTTTCGTGCTCAAGATTTCCCTCTTCACTTGAATCCCGAAATTCCCTTTTTCCTATTTTCGGAGCTATTTTCGTGGTGATTTTCAATCTCACTTTTGGACGAATTTTTGTCCCAATTTCTTGAGAAACTTGTTGCTAGGATGAGCTAGAACAATCCTCTATGGATCCTTGAATGATTCAATAGCTCTAGCACCTTCTATTTAAAGGATTTCTCAAGTTTTTCCTTTTTGGTGTTCTTGGCACAAGACCTGAAATTTGTGATGATTCCTTTAGCCAATTGAGATGATTTTCTAGGATTAGGGTCGTGATGTGATGAGGATTCAGTGGTCCAAAAATCGTATCATTTGGTGTTTGTTTGGTTAGGTTTTGGAGAAGATTTTCCAAATTCCCGAAAGTTTCTGCTGCTCTGTCGGGGTCGATCGGCACTGCCGACGACCAGGACTGGCTCTGGCGGTGGGTCTCAGAACCCCGCACCGGCACTACCAATGGGCCACATCGGCACTACCGATGGGGTCAATCGGCACTATCGCTGGTCCTGATCGGCACTGCCGGTGGTGGTTCAGTAAGGTGCAGTTTGTGAGGTTTTTGACTATCTCGAGTCTTTGCTATTTTCTTTTTGTTTCCACTGTGTTTGTTGCTGTGGTTGATCACTCCTAGGGCTAGTACATCACTAGTTGGTATGTGTAGTCTTAGTGATCAGTTCGGAGGTTGGCTTGGGTTGTTTTTGGGATATAAACCAAGTTCTCTTGGAGAATTTTGATTGGCTCCCATTCACCCCCCCCCCCCCCTCTGGTTGCCTTCTCTGTGATATCCCATGTCACAAAATGGAACTTAACTAAACCCAATGTTATTTAAGGGATAATTAAAAATATAAATAATCAAGGTGCCAAAGAATAACAAAAGAAAATTAAGTAATTAAATCGAGAATATTCAAATAAGGACCCTTCTCAAACATCACAAAATACCCTAGAAGTACCCCAATGTTTTTGCATATTATGAATGGACACATTAAAATAGAATTTTGATAATTTTTCCAGAATTTTTGGTAACCATTTAATGCCCTTAAAAATTCCCCCAAAGTCAGAAAAGAGTATTTCTGTTTTGGAATTTTCATAATTCATCTAACCCTATTCAGCTGATGCACCCAAAAGCAAAGTTGGAGCACATGTTTTTCTTGTCGTGCACAAAAATCTGTGTCAAATTTGGAGCACGGGAACTTGGTGAATTTTGCCCAAACCCGAGTCAGGTTCAAGTCAAGCCGGGTCCACCCCCCCTTCTCTCTCCTTTTCCCTCCGGCCAGTCTCCGCTCGACACCGACACCACCGTACGAGCCACCGTCGATCATTCGAGCACCAGGACGGACATTGCAGCTCCACGCCAGCCACTGCATCGACAAACCCTCCTGTGCCACCGGCCGGAACTTGAAGGCAGCGCTTCCTCCCTCCACTTCCCTGCTGATAGCTCTGTCTCTCTCTCTCTCTCTCTCTCTCTCTCTCTCTCTCTCTGTCTCTCTCTCTCTCTCTCTCTCTCTCTCTCTCTCTCTCTCTCTCTCTCTCTCTCTCTCGCTCGCTCTCGCTCTCCCGGTCGATCGGCGATAAAAGCGGCCCGGTACTGCCCCTTCTCCCGCCCTTCACTCGCACGTGCTCCGCTCTGCTCCCCAAGTCGCTCCAGCGAAGCCAAGCACCCTGCTTTTCCTCCCTCCCTCCTCTCCAGTGAGTGCTGCCGGAATCCCCTGCTCTGAGCCGCCTGATCGCCGCCGCGTCAAGCTTCGTCCAGGTAGTGTTCCCGTCGTTGGTTTTTTCACAAATCGATGCGCAAGTAGCTCCTCTCGCTCCTCCCTAACGTGCCTAATCTTGGGTTCCAGTCCCCTCACCGGAATTGGAGGAGGACCGAGCCGCCACCGTTCATTGCATGAAGGAGGATCACGGCGAAGACCCTTCTCTCGGCCACCTCGACTCCAGCCAGCGCGTCGACGAGCACCATGGCACTAAGGTGATGCTCCTAGACCCTCTCCCTTGATGATTTCGTCTCTGCACGCGCCTACCGCCATTGGCCGCCATCGAGCATTGCCGCCGATCGCCGCTGGCGAGCAAGCAGAGCCGCAGCGCCGCCGCACGTGCGGGGGGAAATATGAATTGGCCAGTGGCAATTTTGTAAATAAGAGTGAACTTTGATTAAACTTGGAAATTCAATAAATTGAGAAATAAAAGGCCCAAAAATGTGAAATAAATTTTGACCAACTCCTAAAATCCTCCTCTGCCAGAAAAATAGGTTGAGGTCCAAAGTTGCTCAGTAAATAAATTTATTTAATTCCCTAAAGTTACAACCCTAAATTGCTTAATAAATTCATAAGTAAATAAATATAAATGGTAAATTCATGAAACTTTCTCAGTGGTCATTTCATGGCATCCTTAAACTTTCTGCAAAAGCACATTTTTATGTTTAGGCATAATTTTAGTATTATTGCATAAATCTTCATTTTCAGTAATTGAATTTATGTAAATTATTGGCTAGGAATTTAATTACGAAATTTGTTATTCCTGTCCCTTATCCACTTGTACACTTATGTAAAATTCCATGAAAAATTTGAAGCAACTTAAGTATGCTTTTGCTATCGAAATTAATCAATTGTTAGCTAAAGTAAGAATTTTCCATATAAATCTTGTTTTTTCTGTGTGCATTTAATAAAAGTAGGCATAAATTCATTTCTGGAATATTCATGAAGAATAATTCACATTAACTTTACAGTAGAAGCCCTTATCTCCATTTATATACTCTTGAGTCCTAATTAACTATATGAGCCTAGAACTAGTTATGCAATTAAATTGCCATTGTATGTATAGTGTTAACTTTGCATATGGCCACTTTAGCTAAGTTTCTCAAAATAAACTTTCTGGAAATTAGACTCTAGTACTGTATTGTCATATCATCATCAACATGTGATGTCATATAATCATCACCTAGGCAATATTCATGTTAAAGTAAACATACCCTAAGTTGTGATGATTAAAAGTTACATTCTTGTAATTAGAAGTTTGTCCCCTTCAAATTCAGTAGCTACCATGTCATACCTAGGTGTGCACACATTCATGAATAAATGATTAGTCATTAATCTTATTTGCTGAGGAAGTGTCATGAATTGTCATGCCCTCTATTTCATCGTTAGTTAAGGAACTCCATGACACCTTGTGTATTCCTTCGCATTGATGCATATCCATTCCATATAGGGATCGAGACCGCGGAGATCACACCGGATCAGCAAGGACTTGAAGTGAACTTTGGTGAAGACACTAACTACGATCACTCCTAAGGCAAGCCCCGGTGCATAACCCATTAAATTTTCGAGTCCTTTTACTTTATCACAAGTTAGGAATATTGTATTGTGCATTAAGTGTAGGACTTGGATGAAACACACTTGCATACTCTAGCAATGACCTATGATTAGTATGTTAGTAAGCTTTTCCGTTAGCAATGCTATGCTTAAACTAGTGGAGTCAACGGTAGGTTCTAGACTCAACTATGGTTCACTTGGTTAATGAACTTGATAAAATGGAGCACCTATCATTGCAACTCCACGAACAAGTATTGAACAGTACCAAGTGCATACCTTTAATATGGGGATTGGTAAACCTAGTAACTTGGGCGCCATATTGTTGGACGACCATACTCATCGATCCAGAGGTGATGTGAACAGCACGGTGGTTGCACGGGTTTGAGGACCGCTAGAGAGTGCATGGGTTAAGCCTCGGATACGAAGTACTGTATCGCGGGAAGGACGTGTACTCGGGATCGATGGCCGTAGATCGACTTTATAGCAATCTTGTGAACGGTAGCCATACGTGTTCTTAAGTGATGTGTATGTCATGTATTTTGGTTTTCCCTGCAGGATGTAAATCAATTCGAATTGTCGTCCCTCGCGGTTATGAGTACCTCTTGTTCGAGCAGCGGCAATGATATGTTAAGTAGTAAAGTTGTGGTTATATTTCTGAAATTTATTTATGCTATGGACACATATTGTTATGGTGTATTGCTCTTTATTCCCACTCGTGTCTTAGCAGCTAGCTAGATTCACCGTAGCTGTTTTCTGCAATAAGCAAAGTAAAATCTTGACTAAGGAAATGAAAGTGCAGCATAGAACTAATAGGCGCTTTTGATGCAATTATCAAACAAACCCGGTCAGCCCCCCTGCATACTAGGAGTCAGTTTTAGTAAACCTTTTGACAGGTAAGTCTTGCGGAGTATGTTAGATACTCAGGCTTTGCGATTATGTTGTTTTCCAGGTTTTCCTCCAGCTACCTACTGTGATTGATGTAACAAGGTCATGTGGGAAGGTGAGGAGCCTCAGAATTGGACCATTGAATGGGTCCCTAGCTCCCCTAACCGTGATGAGTGAGCCATCGACATAGGGCTGGCATGGTTCACGTAAGACTCGACGTCGTGTTTTGTCGTTGTATCGCTTCCGCTTAATTATGTAAAATATACTAAGGACATATGTATTATAATGAATCTGAACTTATTTGTATTCTAACTCTGAACTTGTAATATTATGCATCTAAGTGATGTAACTTTGTAAATGATGAATATTCATATGTGAATGTTGTGTATGGTTACTTCGTTAACCATCTCCCGAGGCGATCCTGTACGACATACTCTACTTTTTGGAGTAAGGTTGTCACAGCTAGTATCAGAGCCGTCTCGGGATAAGCTACACACAATTGAGCATTTTAAAACGTAAACTAGCCGTTTTTACGCGTTACGGTGAGGTACGAACTAGTAGTGCCCATATAAGAGTCTTGTAGGTGGCAAAGCTAACCCTGGGTTATGTTTGTTTAAATTACTTGCAACTATGGATTCTTCAACGAAGGTATATCCTTATGCGCGGATCGGTTGTGCCGTAAATACCGAACGCCTTCCAGGTGGACAAAGACATGGGCTTTGATTGATGCGCAGACCGAATGCGCTTAAACATCGGCTACCTTCCGGGTGGGCGAATACCTAGGCATAAACTGTCATTGTTATTTTGTCTTATTTCTTTTGAATTTGATGTATTATTTCTGGAATGGATCTCTTGCAGGTACACTAACCACGTGTAGTTCGCTTAGAAACGTGTGAGAGGTGTGTGTGCCACCGAAAGGATCGAGTTATATAATCGGTCAAGTTTTCTTTTTGGTGAGGATGTAGGAAATCGTCATATTGAGCATTTGGTATTCATGCATACTATATGCACTCACCTTCACTAAATCATGTGAAAAGGTCACTAATATTGCAAACATGTGAAATGACTCAGATTTGAGCTAATTTAAAACCCTATGGCATCTAAACTAAAAGTTTGAAGTCACCGTTAAGGAAATTAATTTCTGTCAGAAATGTCAGTTGCACTAAAACAAGCATAACTTCCTCAATTTTAATTCAATGAAGGCAAATAAGTACTCGTTGGAAAGATGAGGTTTTGCTCTACAAGTTTGGTTTAGGAAGTTTGTCTTAGAAAAATATGGAACTGGATCGAATTTTGCAAAAACAGTAGCCTTTTTCTGGAAGACAGAAACTGTCTCATTTCTGTCCCCTGTCTTTGGATGATCATAACTCCCAGAGACTTTATTGGATGGAGATCTGTGAGTATGCGTTGGAAAGATGATGAAATTCTCCACAACAGTTGTAAAGCACAAAATTTTAATGTTGTCCAGAAACTGAGTGTTTTTGCCCGTTTCTGCGGTTCACTCCGTTGACCACGGAAATTCGTCGTTACCGGTCGTTAAACGGATCGGGAACCTCGTGTCTTCCTTTTACCAATCATTCATTATGCTATTTTAAGCATGTGTGCTTAGTGGAATATTAAGTTTTGACTCACCCTTGCAAAACTTTATTTCGGTAGATGGATGTTGGCAAGCTCGCGAAGGATCCCGAATACCTTGTCGCCCGCATTCTCGAGTTGGAACAGGAGCGCGAGGCGCTGCAGTCCACACTCATGGCCTGTGATGCCCAGCTTGCGAAGCGTGACGCTAAGATTTCATATCTTGAGGACAAGCTGCACACTAGCGAGATGGAGCGGGCCGATCTTTTCAAGCAACTCCATGATGCGCAGCTCATCATTGAGGGCGATGCAAGCGATCAGTTGCAGGAGCAACTGAACCAACACAACGCCCAGCTCACCGCTGCCCAAGAGGAGATTTACTCTCTTCATGGTCAGGTTACCGCTCTCTTGGAGGAGCGAAGTGAGCTGCAGGCCCAACGTGAAGAAGCTCAAGATGAGCGTTATGTCATGGAAGGGAACCTCAACGACGCTCACGCGATCATCGCACAGCAAGAGCAGCTCATTGGGCATCTCTAAGCTGCTAATGGCCAGCTGAACGCCATCCTTAATGATGAGCCACCCATCCCACTCGCAGTAATTCCCCCCGAGGACGCCAATCTGAGTGAGAATGGTGATTCCGACGTCGACTTCGAAGCACCCCCTGGACCGGGTGATATGGACGTGGAGTCCGATGGGGACAGCCACATCTGGTGATCGAGTAGCTTCATGTACGTAGGATGAAAAATCTCGTAAGACATCATAGTCATGTGTGCATAGTGTTAGTAATGTTAAGCTCGGTTGTAAACTAAGCTCTCCGAGATCGTGTGGTGCAGTGTTTCGAGTGATGTAACCAAAGACTTGCTATGTATCTAAAGTTGCATCACATGTATCTATGGTTTATCATGAGTATGTTGCTTATGGTGTGGAAATTATGGAATTTAAGTTATCTCTTATGTCCGCACCGTTATCTTGTCAAATATTTCATTTATGAGCAATCTGAAATTTTATTTTGTCGCCATGTTGTAGCCTTATTATCATATTGTCTCATGTGATGATCGGGCTAACATGCTTTGTTCATATGTCAGATTGTGCAAACTCGCTGTGGTGGAGAAAATGTTGGTGATGCTCCCGGCGCCTCAAATGCCAGTGGAAATGGGCCTCTGCCCAATGCGCCGCCCATGACGGCAATGGAGCAGCTCATCCACAACCAGAACGAGATGTTCCGCATGTTCATGGAGAACATGAACCATCAAGGAGCTCCCGGACCACCACCACTACAGCAGCGGGAATCCTCCTATGCCGACTTCTGGGTGACTCACCCGCCCACCTTTGGAGAAGCCGGTGATCCTCTGGAAGCGGATAACTTTATTCGCACTCTGGAGTCGAAGTTCGCCCTCCTCCACTGCACCAAGCGGCAGAAGCCCCTCTTCGCCGTGTAGTAGCTCCGTGGTTCCGCAAGTGCTTGGTGGGCCAGTTTCACCGCCGCTCTCACCGCTGGTCACCAAGTCACCTGGGCGGAATTCTGCACAGCTTGCCATGCACACCACATCCCCGCTGGACTCATGAAACCCAAGTTGCAGGAGTTCCTCAACATGAAGCAAGGCTCTAGAACCGTGCAAGAGTATGCATGGAAGTTCAACTACCTAGCCCAGTACGCGTCGTATCACGCTGATACGGACGAAAAGAAGAAAGATTGCTTTCATTCGGGTCTTACCCCGAAGCTGCAAGATCGCTTGGCTCAAGTTACCGCCTGCACATTTAATGACTTGATGAGTGCCGCCATTGTGCAAGAAGATGCCATCCGTGCCAATCAAGAGAACAAGAAGAGGAAACATGCTATGGGAAGTTCATCCGGCTCCGCACCACCCAAGTACAAGCTAGCAATCACTTCCCCGACCGGGCAGAAATTCTGGGCTGCGGTACCGTCGGGAGGAGGACCTCGCCCGTCGTTCTCGCAGCAGCACTCACGATTCTATGGGGGAAACCAGCAGCAATCCTCTGGTTCTCGCCCACCGCAGCAAAGCAATCAAGTGGTGAAGATCAACTCCTCACTGCCCTGTTACAATTGTGGCCGCACCGGTCACTTTGCTAAGGAATGTCGGTTCCCGAAGCGCAATCCGAGCAACAACAACAACTCCAACACTTCCGGGAACAACAACAACAACCACAACAGCGGCAACAACAATAATGGCAGCAATGGAAGTCGTCCTTAGTCGTCTACCCCCACACACAAGAATGGCCGAGTCAACTATACCACAGTCGAGGAGACCCAATCTGGAGAACCCGTTCTCGCGGGTACGTTCTCGATCAACCAACATGCTGCCATGGTTCTTTTTATTCAGGAGCAACACATGATTTTATTAGTTAAGCATGTGCAAATCATCTGAAAATTACCCCCACTACTATGGGAACACCATACGTTATTACGTCTCCCGGTGGAAAAATAAGAGCTCATCTCGAGTTAAGGAAAGTGTCACTTAAGCTAGCAAACAATATATACCCCACTTCCCTAATTATCTTAGATGGCCAAAGCATCGACATCATTCTTGGTATGAAATGGATGACTAGCCACAAAGCCGTACTGCACATTGAGGACCGGGAAATCCATTTGAACTCACCCTTACACGGCCCCTCTATTCTCTGATTGTCGTATCCCAAGTTGCCCACTTCTCAAGTGTGTCATGTGGAAGGAAATGAGCTAGCAAACATTCCAGTGGTCTGTGATTTTCCCGACGTATTTCCAGACGATTTATCGGGAATGCCTCCAGATAAGGATGTTGAGTTTATGATTGAACTCGTACCTGGTACAACGCCTACCTCTCGTAAGCCATACAAGATGGCTCCTAATGAGTTAGCAGAGTTGAAAGAGCAGTTACAAGAGCATATGGACAAGGGTTATATCCGACCAAGTTCATCTCCCTGGGGCTGTCCCGCTCTCTTTATGAACAAGAAAGACAAGACCCTACGTCTATGTGTCGACTATAGGCCGTTAAACGTCGTGACCATCAAGAACAAGTACCCTCTACCTCGAATCTATATCCTCTTTGATCAACTAGTGGGTGCTAAAGTCTTCTCCAAGATTGATCTCTGATTCGGTTACCATCAAATAAAAATCCGAGCCGAAGACATTCTAAAAACAGCATTCTCCACCCGATATGGTCTTTTCGAGTATCTTGTCATGTCTTTTGGTCTTATCAATGCTCCAGCCCACTTTATGTATTTGATGAATTCCGTATTCATGCCTGAGTTGAATAAGTTCATAGTGGTATTCATCGACGATATTCTGATCTACTCTAAGTCCGAAGAAGAACACACTGAACACCTTCGTATTGTTCTACAGCGACTCCGAGATCATCAGCTTTATGCCAAATTTAGTAAATGTGAATTTTGGCTAAAGCAAGTTCCATTCTTGGGTCACATCATATCAGTAGAAGGAGTAGCCGTGGACCCTAGCAAAGTAGAGGATGTGCTGAATTGGAAAGCTCCAAAATCGGTCAGACAAATTCGCAGTTTCCTTGGTCTTGCCGGTTATTATAGGAAATTCATTTCCAACTTCTCAAGCATTGCCAAGCCTATGACCAAGTTGCTAGAAAAGGATGCCAAGTTCAAGTGGAGTAGTGCATGTGAGGAAGCTTTTCAGTCACTCAAGAAGCATTTAACAACTGCTCCGATTTTGGCTCAACCCGACATCACCAAACCGTTCGATGTCTACTACGATGCCTCCGGCACCAGATTGGGTTGTGTGCTTATGCAAGAAGGCCGTGTCATTGCCTATGCATTACGACAACTCCGGAAGCATGAGCAAAATTATCCCACTCATGATTTGGAATTGGCCTTAGTCGTCCTAGCCTTGAAAACCTAGCGCCATTACTTGGTCGGTAATCTGGTTAACCTCTACAATGATCATAAGAGTCTCAAATATATCTTCACTCAACAAGAGCTGAACATGAGGCAGCGTAGATGGTTGGAATTAATCAAGGATTATGAATTGGAAATTCATTATCATCCCGAAAAAGCCAACGTGGTTGCCGACGCCTTGAGTCGAAGGGACCAATGCAATCACGCCATCATTTGCTCGATGGAAGCTCGTATGATTTCAGATCCTAGCGAACCAAGTCTTCGTGTCATCCCATATGGATCCTTGTATAATTTGGCGCTCATTCCTACCCTTCAGGAAGAAATTATGGAAGCCCAAAAGAAGGACAAGGGAATGGAATATATTCGCCAGAAAATATGGAAGAAGGAAGTAACGTGTTTCCGACAAGACAAAGATGGAGTGCTATGGTTCAACAATCGCCTTGTTGTTCCGAAGAATGAGGAGCTAAGAAAGAAAATTCTGGATGAGGCTCACTTATCCAAATACTCCATACACCCCTGCAGCAACAAAATGTATCGCGGGTTAAGGGAAAAATTTTGGTGGACACGCATGAAACAAGAGGTTGCTCAGTATGTCTCCGAATGCGATACTTGTCAACGTGTGAAGGCCGATCACTTGAGAATAGCCGGTCTTTTGCACCCGTTAAAAATCCCCGCTTGGAAATGGGAGGACATTGCTATGGATTTCATTGTTGGATTACCCCTCACGCCCAAGAAGCACGATTCGATATGGGTGATCGTGGATAGGTTGACCAAATCTGCTCACTTTATTCCCGTCCATACAACCTACTCTGCCAAGCAATATGCCGAGCTCTACATTGTGCGGATTCTATGCTCGCACGGTGTGCCCAAGACGATCATCTCCGATCGAGGTCCCCAATTTATTGCTCGTTTTTGGGAGCAATTGCATGCTTGTCTTGGCACCACTCTCATTCGAGGTTCCGCTTATCACCCGCAAACCGATGGTCAAACTGAGAGGCTAAATCAATATTTGGAGGATTTATTGAGAGCTTGTGTTCTGGACAATCGTGGTAATTGGGAATCTTGTCTCCTGTTCGTCAAGTTCTCCTACAACAATAGTTACCAAGAGAGTTTGGGGATGTCGCCGTTTGAAGCCTTGTATGGTCACTCGTGTCGAACCCCGCTGAATTGGTCGGAACCTGGAGAAAGAATCACTTTTGGTCCAGATCTGGTCACACAAGCCGAAGAAGAAGGTGAAACAAATTCAAGCCAACATGAAGGCCGTCAATCCCGCCAAATAAGCTATTCCAATAAAAAAATACGTCCATTGGAGTTCGAAAAGGGAGATCATGTCTATCTCCGAGTTTCTCCCAACAAAGGTGTGTCTCGTTTTGGAATCAAAGGGAAATTAGCACCCCGCTACATCGGACCTTTCCCGATCACGGAAAAGCATAGCGCCGTTGCTTATCGGTTGCAGCTACCGGAAAATCTTGAGCGGGTGCACAACATCTTCCATGTTTCCCAACTAAAGAAGTGTCTAAAGCCTCCGATCGACATGGTTATCTCCGACACCGAGCAATTGGAGGAAGATCTCTCCTACCCCGAATACCCCGTCCGCATCCTCGATCAAAAAGACCGGGTAACTCGCAGCCGCACTATCACCTTCTACAAGGTGCAATGGAGTAACCATACTGAAGATGAAGCTACATGAGAACAAGAAGAATTTCTGAAGACCAACTTTCCGGAGTTCTTGGCCTCACAAAACTGGTAACCATCCGCACCCCTCCCTTTTTGTCCGTTCTTTTGCAAATCTCGGGACGAGATTTCCTTAAGGGGGGTGTGATGTGACATCCCTTGTCACAAAATGTAACTTAACTAAACCCAATGTTAATTAAGGAATAATTAAAAATATAAATAATCAAGGTGCCAAAGAATAGCGAAAGAAAATTAAGTAATTAAATCCAGAATATTCAAATAAGGACCCTTCTCAAACATCACAAAATCCCCTGGAAATACCCCCAATGTTTTTGCATATTCTGAATGGCCACATTAAAAGAGAATTTTGATAATTTTCCAGAATTTTTGGTAACCATTTAATGCCCTTAAAAATTCCCCCAAAGTCAAAAAAGAGTATTTCTGTTTTGGAATTTTCGTAATTCATCTAAGCCGATTCAGCTGATGCACCCAAAAGCAAAGTTGGAGCACATGTTTTGCTGGGCGGCACAAAAATCTGTGTCAAATTTGGAGCATGGTAACTTGGTGAATTTTGCCCAAACCCGAGTCAGGTTCAAGTCAAGCCAGGTCAACCCCCCCTTCTCTCTCCTTTTCCCTCCGGCCAGTCTCCGCTCGACACCGATGCCACCGTATGAGCCACCATCGATCACTGGAGCACTAGGAAGGCCACTGCAGCTCCACGCTGGCCACTGCTCCGCCAAATCATCTTGTGCCACCGGCTGGAACTTGAAGGCAGCGCTCCCTCCCTCCACTTCCCCGCCGACAGCTCGCCGTCTCTCTCTCTCTCTCGCTCTCCCGGTCGATCGGCGTTAAAAGTGGCCTGGTACTGCCCCTTCTCCCGCCCTTCACTCACACGCGCTCCGCTCTGCTCCCCAAGTCGCTCCAGTGAAGCCAAGCGCCCTGCTTTTCCTCCCTCCCTCCTCTCCAGCGAGCGCCGCCGGAATCCCCTGCTCTGAGTCGCCTGATCGCCGCCGCGTCGAGCTCCATCCAGGTAGTGTCCCCGTCGTTGGTTCTTTCGTAAATCAGCGTGCAAGTAGCTCCTCTCACTCCTCCCTAATGTGCTAATCTTGGGTTCTAGCCCCCTCACCGGAATTGGAGGAGGACCGAGCCGCCGCCGTTCATCGCGCGAAGGAGGCTCACGAAGACGACCCCTCTCCCGGCCACCCCGACTCCAGCCAGCGCGTCGACGAGCATCACAGCACTAAGGTGATGCTCCTAGACCCTCTCCCTTGACGATTTCGTCTCTGCACGCGCCTACCGCCGTTGGCAGCCGTCGAGCATCGTCGCCGCTCGTCGTCGGCAGTGCTTCGGTAACCCCCACTCCGGCCACCACCACCCACGTGACCGTTGTGAGTCACTGATCACGTAGAGCAGCTCCGAGTCCCAAGTTCCACCGCCGATCACCGCCGGCGAGCCAGCAGCGCCGCCACGCATGGGGGGGGATTTGAATTGGCCAGTGGCAATTTTGTAAATAAGAGTAAACTTTGATTAAGCTTGGAAATTCAATAACTCGAGAAATAAAAGGCCTATGTGAAACCAATTTTGTTCAACTCCTAAAATCCTCCTCTGCCAGAAAAATAGGTTGAGGTTCAAAGTTACTCAGTAAATTAATTTATTTAATTCCCTAAAGTTACAACCCTAAATTGCTTAATAAATTCATAAGTAAATAAATATAAATGGTAAATTCATGAAACTTGCTCAGTGGTCATTTGATGGTATCCTTAAACTTTCTGCAAAAGCACATTTTTATGTTTAGGCATAATTTTAGTATTATTGCATAAATCTTCATTTTCAGTAATTGAATTTATGTAAATTATTGGCTAGGAATTTAATTATGAAATTTGGTATTCCTGTCCCTTATGCACTTGTACACACATGTAAAATTCCATGAAAAATTTGAAGCAACTTAAGTATGCTTTTGCTGTCGAAATTAATTAATTGTTAGCTAAAGTAAGAATTTTCCATATAAATCTTATTTTTTTGTGCGCATTTAATAAAAGTAGGCATAAATTCATTTCTGGAACATTCATGAAGAATAATTCACATTAACTCTATAGTAGAAGCCCTTATCTTCATTTATATACTCTTGGGTCCTAATTAACTATATGAGCCTAGAACTAGTTATGCAATTAAATTGCCATTGTATGTATAGTGTTAACTTTGCATATGGCCACTTTAGCTAAGTTGCTCAAAATGAGCTTTCTTGAAATTAGACCATAGTACTGCATTGTCATATCATCATCAGCATGTAATGTCATATAATCATCACCTAGGCAATACTCATGTTAAAATAAACATACCCTAAGTTGTGATGATTAAAAGTTACATTCTTGTAATTAGAAGTTTATCCCCTTCAAATTCAGTAGCTACCATGTCATACCTAGGTGTGCACACATTCATGAATAAATGATTAGTCATTAATCTTATTTGCTGAGGAAATGTCATTAATTGTCATGCCCTCCATTTCATCGTTAGTTAAGGAACTCCATGACACCTTATGTATTCCTTCGCATTGATGCATATCCATTCCATATAGGGATCGAGACCGCGGAGATCACATCGGATCAACAAGGACCTGAAGTGAACTTTGGTGAAGACACTAACTACGATCACTCCTAAGGCAAGCCCCGGTGCATAACCCATTAAATTTTCGAGTCCTTTTACTTTATCACAAGTTAGGAATATTGTATTGTGCATTAAGTGTAGGACTTGGATGAAACACACTTGCATACTCTAGCAATGACCTATGATTAGTATGTTAGTAAGCTTTTCCGTTAGCAATGCTATGCTTAAACTAGTGGAGTCAACGGTAGGTTCTAGACTCAACTATGGTTCACTTGGTTAATGAACTTGATAAAATGGAGCACCTATCATTGTAACTCCGCGGACAAGTATTGAATAGTACCAAGTACATATCTTTAATATGGGGATTGGTAAACCTAGTAACTTGGGCGCCGTATTGTTGGACGGCCATACTCATCGATCCAGAGGTGATGTGAACAGCACGGTGGTTGCATGGGTTTGAGGACCGCTGGAGAGTGCATGGGTTAAGCCTCGGATACGAAGTACTATATCGCGGGGAGGACGTGTACTCGGGATCGATGGCCCCGGATCGACTTTATAGCAATCTTGTGAACGGTGGTCATACGTGTTCTTAAGTGATGCGTATGTTGTGTATTTGGGTTGTCCCTGCAGAATATAAATCAATTCAAATTATCGTCCCTCGCGGTTATGAGTACCTCTTGTTCGAGCAGCGGTAATGATATGTTAAGTGGTAAAGTTGTGGTTATGTTTCTGAAATTTACTTATGCTATGGACACATATTATTATGATGTATTGCTCTTTATTTCCACTCGTGTCTTAGCAGCTAGCTAGATTCACCGTAGCTATTTTCTGCAATAAGCAAAGTAAAATCTTGACTAAGGAAATGGAAGTGCAGCATAGAACTAATAGAAGCTTTTGATACAATTATCAAACAAACCCGGTCAGCCCCCCTGCATACTAGGAGTCGGTTTTAGTAAACCTTTTGACAGGTAAGTCTTGCGGAGTATGTTAGATACTCAGGCTTTACGATTATGTTGTTTTCCAGGTTTTCCTTCAGCTACCTACTGTGATTGTTGTAACAAGGTCATGTGGGAAGGTGAGGAGCCTCAGAATTGGACCATTGAATGGGTCCCTAGCTCCCCTAACCGTGATGAGTGAGCCATCGCCATAGGGCTGGCATGGTTCACGTAGGACTCGACGTCGTGTTTTGTCGTTGTATCGCTTTCGCTCAATTATATAAAATATACTAAGGACATATGTATTGTAATGATTCTGAACTTATTTGTATTCTACCTCTGAACTTGTAATATTATGCAGCTAAGTGATGTAACTTTGTAAATGATGAATGTTCATGTGTGAATGTTGTGTATGGTTACTTCGTTAACCGTCTCCCGAGGCGATCCTATACGACATACTCTACTTTTTGGAGTAGGGTTATCACATTCTCGGTCCTTCACAATGATGTCATCAACAACCCACAGTTGCACAAGGGCTTCTGCAAGCTCGCCAAGTGTTGCGACGACCTCTCCGTCGATGTCATCGACATCCTCGCCATGTTTGTCACCCGCGTCATCATCGACGACATGCTCCCCCCCCCCCCCCCAGCCGCGTCCTAGCCCAAGCAGTGGGCGTGCCTCCTGGAGAAGAACAAGGGTGGAGAGGTCCTCCGGACGAAGAAGAGCTACCTCTCTGTGCTACACCACAGCGAGATCGACCTGCAGCGGTGGGGCAACAACAAGCACATCACGATGGAGGAGTCCAAGTCCTAGATCTCAGACATCCTAGAGGAGTACCTCGTTGCGGGGGACAACGTCATCAATCGAATGCTCGTGGAGCCATTAACAAGAGCCAAATCGCCAAGGGGTAGAACTCGAAGTTCCCATAATATATGATTGGCTTTTTTACATGACATGACCGGATATAGTAGAAAGAAAGAAATTATGTGACTGCTATTGATCATAAGTCCTTTCCGATTTGGATATGAGCAAAGATTAGCTATCGGACTGGGACATGTTATGATTAGGTGGATGCAACACCGTATGAACATGTTCATCTCTTTTAGTTAAGTTTAGAGATAAAGATATAAACCTATTTTTATATATACTAGCAAAATACCTGTGTGTTGCTATCGCTTTTAAATAATTAAAATCAACATATATAAGTATGATAGATATTTATAAAATAGAAAAAGAAACATCACTTCTAATAATAGAATATTATATAGTTTAACATAATTCTTCTATTGGTCATCAATCTCCTTCACTATTTGACTATGTTCTTTAGACTTGTAGCTAAACTTAGTACTCTCTTCGTCCCAAAATATTTGACACTTTAGCCAACTCTATTTGTCTCAAAATAATTGTCATTCTCACTTCCCGATGCAACTTTATCTCTTTCCAATACATCTTTATCTCTCTCCTCCTTATTTCTTGTGCACCTACCTTTTACACTTCTCCTTAATTCTCGTGCCCGAAGCCAAAATATCAATTATTTTAGGACGGAAGGAGTACAACATTGATAATTTTTTTAATCTTTGATTCCATATTACTTTTGGGTTCTAACCCAAGAAACAAATATAGTAACTTTTTAATCTCACTTTTATCATACTTTTTAATTTTTTAAATGTCTTTTATCATTATTGCTAAAAAGTTCACCAATATCAAACATCACAAGAGCTATACCACAAAATATCGAACCAGTCTGAGAAGTACTTGAACAACATATGTTGAGCAAATAAGCTCATAGGGTGATGAGATGGCGAGATCATGATCAAATTCTCGACTCCTCGTCTGCTGGCGCTGAGATCTCATTCATATGACAGTCTGATTTTCGGCTTTGTTTGAGGAGGCCGCTACAACATCAATATCATGTAAGAACCTCGCTACAACGTCAATATCGTGTAAGAACCTCCATTATGGGTGGCAGGTGCTCCTATACTGCTACTCAACGACTTCGGGACAACTTTATTGCATAATTGAATGAACCTATCATAGCTCTTCAATGGCAGTGGCGGTGACGCTCGAGCTCATGTTTAGATGCTAGGGCACGAAGTGAGGAGGGTTCAAAATAAAGAATCAAGAGGTGGTCTGTTGGTGGCCCTTAAAACCCAATATCGACCACCAACCGGTCGGAAAATACAAGGTAAAAACCAAAGTTTTGTGAATATTTATTTAAACTAATAAAGTTCCACGAGTTTTGGTGAAATATGTGTTTGCAGGGTCAAAAGGGCTAAAATCATGTAAAAACATGAAGAAACACTCTAAGTTAACGAAAGAATATCTAGTGAAAGCGTAGGCGCGGTGCCTAAGTTAACGCTAGCTAGATTTGTATTCGTCCCCATGGGCTGTGTGGTAGGCGGCAGGTAGTGACAACCCTGTCCATCCATTTAGTAATCCACCATGTTCGGGAAGTCTCAAGCAGGGTTGTCTAGCGGTAACGTGCCCACTAATGCATGAGGTTAGTTACCGACCCTATTAGTGAATCGTTGTCGTGCCCCGAAGTAAGCTTATTAGTGAAAGACTCGAGGCTGTACCATGGATTTGGTGTAAGCCCTCAACCCGAGTAACTAGGTATTTGACGCTTGACTTAGATATATTAGAAAGATTTATTTTTAGAAATCTTAGACTTAGACTCGTTGTACTCCCGGCTAGCTTAACCGATCTCTTATTTATCTTAGTGTGGGTTTATCCTATGCTACTCCCCCACTCTATCGTTGATTAACCTTACTCTCGTCTTAAGTTAGTTGGAATTATTCTTTAGTCATATCTTTGTTAAGCTGAGATAATCTCACGCCTAGCTTCCCTGTGGAAATAAATACGATACCTTGGAATACTCCCGGGTGAAATATTATAATGGTGTTCCGTGCGCTTGCGGATTAATTCATATTATTCTTAAAGCATAACAAACACCAACAACCATTTCTGATGTTGTACTAAGAATAGTAATATTCTTGATGTAACGTTAAGAAATGTTAACATGATCAAGACTGCCTTTAATGGTAGGAGTGCCTTGATACGGGTCTTGAACAGAGTTTCCATAATACATGATGGCTTTAAGATCTAAATCTTAAACTCCTAAGTCTATGGGATGGCAAGCATGATGCAGCTTGATAGTATACGTGAAAAAAATTATAGAAACCGACACAGATACAGAACTCCTAATACTAAAGCCAATACCATACTAAACCAATATTAATGACAAACTCATCTTGAAACCGATACGGACACGGAACCAACATCAAAATTAATACCAAAATAAACCAATGCTAATGACAATCTTATCTAAATTAATAAATAGTAGAGGAGTAGAGATAAAAAGAAATCATGCACTTTTTTTAAGAAACTCCTACACGATAGTAGAGAAAGAACTACCGAAGTGAAGAACCATTCACGTGAGAGCACACGGAAAGGGACCACCCAGCTTTCATCTCAAAGCGCTGGAGTGTTTGTACTGGTAAACGAACAGGGCCGCGCTTCCAACTCCGGCGTCCCGTCCCCGTGTAAAGAAAAAAAAAAAAAGGAAAAGCTCCGCCCGACCGCCCGACCGGCCCGCTCAGCTTCGTTGCGCACGCCACCGCCGGCGAGATGGTAAGCTCTACTTGTTCTCCCCCATCCTCCTCCCTCGCCGAGTGGTTCAACCGGTCTTGTTCGTCCTGCCACCATAAACCTCCGAGAAACCCTAGCGATTGGTGACTCACGTTTGGTTCCTCGCCACCGCCATCATGTAGGACCTCAAGACGGTGGTGCCGTCGCAGTTCATGGCCGAGCGCGGCTCCAACCTCGTCGTCATCAACCCAGGTGCGACCCCCTGCGGAAACCCTAGCGCTCGTTACTGTTAATCATCCATTTTTTTCCTTCGCGGTTTATTTCGTCGTCATTTCGGCTGGCGATTCATGCCAGCCCGGGTCCAATGTGGTCGGAAATTGTGTACAACAAGTTAATTTTGCTGATTTAAATGAGAATTTTATCACGTTTCCCCATCCCAGATTGAACTAAATGAATGGAGTCGAATTATGTATGTACTAGTATAATAAAAGTGTGTTGCTTCATTTGAAACGCACCTTTTTCATAATAGATGCTGTTGTGGTTCCACAACTAAATTAAATATCTAGCAAGAACAATTGTTTTTTCTACATTGATGCAGTTCATGGTTGTTGGCTATTTAAGTAAGTGCACTTCTTTTGTAGGATCTGCTAATGTGCGCATGGGCTTCGCTAGTCAGGATGTGCCTTTCAATATACCCCACTGCATTGCCCGTTGCCTCAACACTCAGCAGGATCAAGGTCTGAGGTTCTCTGTGCGTGATCAGGTGATGGGGGAGGGTCTCTTGTAGTGTTGGTTGCATGCTTATATTGTAACTTGGATGTATCTTTAGAGAAAAGACTTATAATTTTTTGCAGATGCTCAACTGCCATGCAACTTCCTCGATGAATGCAGAGCGCGAGAGGGCATATGATATTGTAAAAGAACAAACCCCAGCATTTTTCTTTTGGACTATGTTTTCTACAGCTAATAAGTTGTTACTCTTACAGATTGCGGCTCTGCTGAAAATTCCATTTTTAGATGAAGAAATGCCTTCGGCAAACCAGCCATTTCCTCCAAAGGTACTGGGCAGTATATCCATGTGCCCTTCCTAACCCCTGAAACCCTTTTTTCATGCTAAGAAGTACACTGGCAGATCCATGTGCCCTTCCTAACCCCTGAAACCCTTTTCATGCTAAGAAGTAAATAACACTGGCAGGATGGGCTTTGCAACCTCCATGAAGTTCTTTATTGATGATCAAAGTCGAGAATTCAGAGGAACATATTTCCTTTTCTCAATGCTTGATTGCCTATGAACAATCATTGTCTTGTAGAGTTGCAAAATTATATGTAGGCATTCAAAGGGTAATTAGCTTCATAGAGGAAAGAGAAAAAGTGTATTTTGCTCCCTTGAATTATTCAAGTTGGTACAATCTACCCGCTATTGAATTTGTCCTTTTTGTTTCTCCGTGTACGATTTGCCCTTTTGTCCCCACTTTTCTTTCCTCGCTTTTCCTTTTTATTGGCATTCAAAGGGTAATTAGCTTCATAGAGGAAAGAGAAAAAGTCTATTTTGCTCCCTTGAATTATTCAAGTTGGTACAATCTACCCCCTATTGAATTTGTCCTTTTTGTTTCTCCGTGTACGATTTGCCCTTTTGTCCCCACTTTTCTTTCCTCCCTTTTCCTTTTTATTGTTCGTTCTTGTGTTTGGCTCTTGTGGGTTTCATCTCTAGCGTAACCCAACTTGCTTGGGACCAGGCTTTGTTATAGTTGTTGTTTCTCCGTGTACACTTTTATTATAAAGCTCTGATTTTACATAGTAATAGGTTTCATAGTATCCTATATTTTTAAATTGTAATGTATTTGTCAGGATTATTTTAATAGCGTCTCACAGTGGCGTAAAAAAAATATAGATAAATGTATGAAAATATTAGTGAAACAACTAAAATCATTTTTTAAACATAGGGCATGATGTTATCTGATTATTCAGTAAACTTTGAAGATAAAGCTTGACTTGTACACCGAGAACCCAAAAAAAGACATTTTAGTAGGGGAGTGGGGTACATTGCAAAGATTTGATGTGTACAATGTTGATATATTAGATAGTTTGGTATCACAATTTTCAGTTGTGTTTTGCTTAAGAAAGGTTCTAACATATTCTATATGCACTGATGTTCTGTTTACCTCTTCAGATGGGACGTGTTGATGGTTTTTCCTCACAGCAAAGCAGAGATGATAGTAAAATCACTTGGACCAATGTGACAGAGAGGAGTGTTAAGTCATCCGTCCCAATAGGTACTTTCAATCATTTCACACGACTCAGTGGACTATACTTAATTTTCCTTTTCTCTCTGTAAGGAACTGGTTGTTACCAGAAGTAAAAGGTGTATTCTTTTGTAGATTAGTTTAGTTTTTCATAAGCTCTACAGACATTGTAATCCTAGTGTAAAAAATCTACCTAGTAGTGGTGATCTGATTGACTTGTATGTATATTCATTCTTGGCTGTGTCACATTGGAAGTTGACACTAGTATGGACATAGGAGAAACCAAAGACAAACAAGTCTCGCTTCTCTCTGAAACTATTTGGTGAGGGAAGCCAAAAGTCTCAAAGGACCTGGCAAGTAGACAAGGAATTAACTTATCAACTTTGTTTTCTGTTAAGAATTATGTTTGTGTTGGTCCCAGGTGTAAGTGGAGCTATAGGGAAATTGTATTTTAATCTTTTTGCTGGAGCCAGCTAGCTCAGGTTCCAGAGAATTAGGTTCTCAATTATGTGGTATCGTTTTTTAAGAGAAATTGCTATATATCGGTCATTCGGACCTGAGAGATCAAGCCTCTCTCCCTGTTCTAATTTCTGTTAATTGTTTAATGTAAAGTTTAATTGACATGGCTTTGTGTTGCACACAGCCACATACTCTGTAGGAAGAGGAAAATGCCCTTAAGGTTCAAATGATGTGTCTGTAACATGAGTTAGTTCTTTATGTGCCTCATTTGAATAGCTCCATGACCCCAATCTGCCCTAACCTGAGTTTTCTGCCATCAAAGTTACCCAGTTATTTCAGGGGTAAGTTTGTAACTGCTGCTTTCTGTCATCAAAGTTACCAGTTATGATCAATTTTCTTGTAGTAGCTGAGAGTAAACTGTACATATCAACCTTTCTTATGTACAATTATTCTACTGAACTCTTCGAATTGGCCAGAGAGGTCAGTAGACAAGGATGCTGACGAAGATACTCTGCCAAGCACATCTGGTGATGGTAATGAGCATGACTCTGAAGAAAACAAGTATAAGGAAATGATATTTGGAGAAGATGCTTTGAAAATCCCTCCTTCTGAGGCATACTGTCTGAGTCGCCCAATCAGGAGAGGCCATTTCAATGTTTCTCATAACTATTCGTTACATCAGGTAGGAAACCAGATAATCACATATTTATATTTTCTTAAAGGGTGACATGATTTCAATAATGATTCTCTTGGTATGTTCTTAGGAACAAAGCCTCTCTTGAAGTGTTCTAGTTCATTTAGTTTTCTCTTATTTCTTATAGTTATATGGCTGAGTAGGAGTGATTTGGCTTGAAAAGCAATTGCTATAGATCAAGATGTCCCCAGCATTTATTCCAGTTAAACTTTGTTGATGTAAACATACTTAGATTCAGGAAAACTGTGGCACAAGGATCTTCATATGAAATTAAGAGGAACACAGCAGCACAGTTCTCTATTCTGTACATCTTGCATGGTCTAAACTCTAAAATGTTGACTTCAAATGATCTAAACTGTCTATGCCATTCTAATTGGAATGCATGAAACAAGCCTTGAGTTCTTTTTTAATTACTGTGTTGCAGGTTTTGGAAGATTTACGTAGCATTTGGAACTGGATTCTGACAGAAAAGTTGCATATCAAGCCAAGAGACAGAAATTTATATTCTGCACTTCTTGTTCTTGGGGAGACCTTTGACAACCGAGGTACTTTTCCTTTCATCTTATAAGATAGTAGGAGATGCAAATATGAGGCCACCTATCCAGGGACGGAGCTTAGTGATGACCACAGTGGGTGATGCCGCCCTCCCTGCTTAACATAAATTACATTGGTTGAACAGTAATATGGTACTATTTACAAGCAATTTGAGGTGAATTAGGGACCCCCCCCCCCCCCCCCCTTTTTTTTTTATGTTGGAGCTCCGTCCCTGCACCTATCTATAACCTGTGTTGTATGTCTTGTACAAAATTGCTATGTGACCTATACAAAGGTTTATCCAATATTCTGGAGAACAAACAACTTTATGGGGTCCGTCTGTGATTCTATACAACTTGCCATGTCAAAGAATACTGCCCCACGTGATATCTTACTCTGTGGCTTTACTGGACATCTGGATTACAGGGTTATTTAAGTGGATGTCTCTCCATTGTGTCTAGTTTTTTTTAAGGGTTACTTAATTTTATTCCATCTTCTATTTGTTTATGCTCTATAATCCAGATGCGACTCACAGAATACACTCCTGAGCAAGACAGCTTGTAATGTACGCGCATAGTTCTCCAGTACTCCCCCGTCCCATATTACTTGTTGTTTTAGCCTTGGACACAGAGGTTAAGGAGAAGTGAAAAAGGTGGGTGCACAGGAAACAAGGAGATAGAGATGTATTGGAAAGAGAGAAAAGCACATTGGGAATTTGGGATGCAAGGAGGACAAGTAAATTGGGAAAACTAGATGAGTGTAGGATGGCAAGTAATATGGGACGGAGGGAGTAGTATCTTTCATGAAAGTACGTACCGTGGTTGTTGTCTACACCTAGGTCGATTAATGGGATTTTGTGATATTTGTGGACATGATCTTTGTACGCTGACACCATTTATCTTCATTGCCATGGCATATCCTATGTGATTCGTAGTTTGGTTTCTGAACCTCAATCTTATTCTGGGTGTTGGCCAACCCATCTGGAAACCAGATTGATAAATTTATAATTAGTATAACTTAGAATACACAAATGACAAATTTCTCTTGTCAACTGTTGATAAATTTATAATTAATAGAACTTGAATATACAAATGACATTTCTCTTGTTAGCTGTTTGCTTTGCCTTTTATATACACTATACGATACCACAAAGTGTATGTTCTGTTTCTTAAGGTAGGCTGCCATCTATTTTCTGTCAAAAGAAAGTTAATTTATTCAATCCATGACAGAAATAAAAGAGATGCTGTCTATTGTCCTTAACAATTTGGGGTTTAGCACAGCAGTGGTACATCAGGTTTGTTTTTGCCTCCAATCTCCTAGCATTTTCCTTTTATATGAATCCTACCTGCAATTGGTAACCTAGTTACTCCAATGTTTCTGTGAATGTGACCTCTTGTTATGAAGGATATCGTTTTTTATCATATGCAATTGTGCTACAAATGGTGCAGAAATAATTTCCTCACATGTGGACCTACTGAAGATTATTTTCACTTAATTGCTCATAAGGAGTCAGCATAGCAGTCACGCTATGTGGTACTCCCTCCAGTGAAGGATATTGGACATTAGGACACAAACTTTACCTTGCATGCATTTTATATCTTAAACATCAAGTGGCTAGAGGGAGTACTATACTAATCTATTTATGACCCTTCTTCCTGTAAGCAACCAACTAGGACACAAACTTTATCTTGCATGCATTTTATGTCCCAAACATCAAGTACTCCTGGCTAGAGGGAGTACTTCACTAATCTGTTTATGACCCTTCTTTCTGTAAGCAACCAACTATGCTGGAGAGGTTAGATCAATCTGCTAAACAACTGAGGCTCAGAGATCTGTAGTGTAGTGGAACTGTTGAGATTTAAGCTACAATGGAAGTTTGCTTGACAGCAAACGTTTGCAACTTAACCATTGGCTACCTTATAACCTTCATATATACAGTTACTTGTTTGCTCAATATTGGTTGTGATTAATACAGTCCTTTAGGAAACGATGATAGCTCAATATTGCTTGTGATTAGTAATAGTCACTTGTTTGCTGTTCTTGTAGCCATAAATAAGGTACTGAAGAACCTTGTGAATCACTGAACACATGAGTTCATTTTTATTGGACTGATTTGACTAAAGCAGGACAGTCATTAATTTTAAGCTAAACCTGGTCCATGTGGTGTTCGCTTGCCTCATTGGATTAGAAAACTATAAATTATATGGCTTAGTGCGTTTGTTGTACTCAGAAGATATGTGCTGACAACATTACAGGGACATGGCCACACCTTTGTATATTTTCTTGTTCACAAAATAAAATATGCAATCTTATTATTCTATGCGTATTTTTTATTAGGAAGCTCTAGCTGCAGCTTTTGGAAATGGTTTATCTACAGCTTGTGTCGTCAATATTGGAGCTCAAGTTACACAAGTAGTTTGTGTTGAGGTAATAACCTCTATATTTTGTGATTGTCACTAACTTGTGACACATGCTGGTCCTATTTTGAATGCTAGGAGCATTTTTGTAGAAAAATAAACGCATCATCTCCAATTATTTTTGCAGGATGGGGTAGCTTTGCCCCACACAGCTTTGGCACTTCCATATGGTGGAGATGTATGTTTGCCTGCGCAACAAATTTCCATTACGTACATTACTTGGGTCATTCTATCCATATTTTCTCATGCTCTATTGTCCTGCTGTATGTTTTGTCCTCCGCTATGTTTTATGTCAGAAAATGAAATTATCCTTTTATATGGTTTGATTTTATGTGATTGTAGTGTTGATATGCCTGTTAGTTTCCCTGTTCATAATGCCTATCTTATGAATACGAGGTGAAATATTATAGATGCCGGAGTGGATTATGCTTTTTCACCAGTACCAATGATATATATAGCAGAACTCCATTTAACGGTTGAGGAAAAGAGTGGATGTTCATAAGAAATTCTAAATGGGTATTGTTAGCGACAGAGTGTACATTTTTTTTGTACATAATCAAAACATTTTGCAATGAAGACTGGAGCCATGAGTTTCATAGGAACATAAATGATTGTTCGTTTTGGATGACTTTACTTTCAGTTTCCAATGATGTATTTAATTGTTCGTTCCTATGGAAATATAGTATTCTGCTATCTTTTGTTTTTATAACTGCATGAATTATTTTTATGGCTGTCAAATTCTAATTGCTTGTGTTATGTACTCCCATAACATTTTTTTGTTCTTACTCGGCTTCGTTTGTTAACGGCACCTTCTTTCTTAACTTCATTGTCTTGTAGGACATCTCTAGATGCCTTTTTTGGGTTCAGTGTCGCCATGGCACCTGGCCAAACTTTCAAACTGATCCATTGAGCAAGCCTATAGACATGCTAATGCTCAACAAATTGAAAGAGTCATATAGCCAAATAAGGGTAAGTGGTATATTCTAAACTTATAATTCTTAAAAGATAACAACTGAGAATGATTTCCCAGACAAGCATGCTTTCTTTGCTGCTGTTGTTTTCAGTTTGATTATTTTCTTTGTAAAAATAAATGATCATCTGAATGAGTCAATTAGTGTCACCTGAAAAACACAAACTGTTGACGAGAAAAAATGGAAAATTGAAACACTGCATGCATCTGTTATTCTTTTGATCATAATCACATGCATCCGTTATTGCATGATTTTACTGTTTCACTGTCTGTCCAGTGTAAGGTTACTTGTAAATCAAGTATGTTGAAATCCCACAACTTTTACTTCCATTCCGTCTTTTTCAGTTTAAATCTCCTCCTTATCTCACTCCCACTCTTATGCTATTGTGAGTGTGATATAAATTGAAATGGCTGTTATATGTAATGAAATCTTAGTAAGTTTCCTTGTGGAAACATTTAGGTTGTGTTGGTATCGAATCCATTGGACTTTGTTCCAATGTTAATTAAATCTTGAATTCCTACTGTCATCATTTTTATTACTACTGTACGAGGAATTCCAGGGTGGCGCTCATGTTAGTACTGTAGGTTCATAGCCCCTTTAAGACTCAGATCTTTTTTGGAGGTGGTCTAGTAGTGTGAATCATTACAATTTATCTTGCCATCTTTCAATCTTTATTCGACATGACCTTGATTTATTGACAACATTATACTATGTATGCTTTCTGTAATAACAGTCCGTGAAATAAACAAAACTTGGATTTTTTATCTTAAAATTTTCAATATTCATTTATTATGGTCAATATAATCGAGGTGGAATGCTTCCGTAAAACTTATTGGGTGTTCCTCATTTACAGAGCGGGAGTTTGGATGCCGTTGCCCTTGTTCATTCATATGATAATGAAAAATCTGTTGGGCATCAGAAGACAAGACTATCAGCTCTCAATGTAATTATTTGAACAGACTTGTTTGTTTTTCCCCTTTGTTTGGTTGCTGACACAGTCTTTTGAGGTGACTGAGAGATTATTTTTCTTACAAGGTTTGCAACAGAAGAGTGCATTGTATTCATGACTAGCATGCCTAAACAAGTCCTTGTCAGGGTCAAGTAGAGAGTTTAGATTTATCCATCTCTGTTAGCAAACCGATGATTATGTAGGGGAGTATGTCTATATTGGACAGCGTATTGGACCCCCATTTCCTTGTCTATTATTACAAAGATAAATGACTTCTGCATGTTCGAGGAAAAGAAAAGTATTCTGATGATTATTCATTTTCTATGAAGGGTGCTTAACATACAAGTGTAGTTAGACGAACTATTCTAGGCAAAATTCTGTTATATATCAAACTCAAATTTCTGTTGATTGTGGTCAAATAGGTTCCACCTATGGGCCTTCTGTATCCAAGAGTTCTTGTCCCAGAAGAGTACCCTCCACCTCCTCGATCATGGTAAGTTTTTGTTTGCCCTTTGGTGGCCTCATCTTTTTTCCCACAACTTGTTTTTGTCTATTATTTTTCCCTTTTCGTTTCTGTCTTCTTTTACTTCCCTGTGACTCTTTGCGAGTTCTTGCTAGTACTTCTGGGTTTCATCTCTAACTTACCCCAACTTGCTTGGGACTAAAAAGCTTAGTTTTGGTGGTGGTCTTAATAGTATTGGTAATTATTTGCTTTTCGAATATGAATATTGTGGGACATATTTACCTGGGATACCTAACCACTCGGCTATATGGCCGAGTGGGCTGGGGGCTCGGCTATGGTGTATTCGGCCCAGAAGATATTTACTTAGATACTTGTTTGAGTAAGCAGCAAGTTAGGTTAGCAGATATGTTGAATAGATAGGATCTGTTGTAACTGACTAAAAGACTACCATGTAAACCCATGCCCTTCGGATATATAAGGGGGGCAGGGGGCCTTCGGCAAGAGACAGACTCGTATTGGAACCCTAATTCCAGTGCGAACCCTAGCAATACAGAAACACCAAACAGGACGTAGGGTTATTATCCTTCGGGAGGCCCGAACCTGTATAAACCCTGTGTCTTGTGTCCATCGATCTTTCATACTCATACGCATATCTAGAACTACTAGAATATCTCTCGACAAATATAATGGATTCAATTATGTTTACACTTCCAGGTTCCAAGACTATGATGACATGCTGGAAGATACTTGGCAAACAAGTGACAGTCTTTACCCTAGTGGGAATGGTGGGTTTGGCATGTGGGACAGTTATCCAATGTTTCCCACTAGGTTGAAGAAATTTGATAACATTGGCCTTGTAGATGCCATTGTTAGTAGTGTTCTTTCCACAGGTATCTTCTTCCTTAATAACCGCTTATCTGAAAAAAGAAGCTGTTCTAACTGCTACTTATCGCAGGACGTGTTGATCTTCAAAGGAAGCTGTTCTGTAGCATTCAGCTGGTATGGTATCAGTCTATCAGAGATATTTTTTGTAAAATATAAAATTGTTCAATGACTCGGGAATATGGCTAAGGGGGTGTTTGTTTCCTTCAAGAGCTAACATTTAGCTCCTAAAATTTGAGCTAAACTTTGGCACCTTTTAGAGGACTAAAGTTTAGCTCTACTTTTAGCCCCTTTTCTTCTCTAGAGCTAAAGTTTAGCTCTACTTTTAGCCCTCCCGTTCGTTTCCCTAGAGCTAAAATTTGGACTAAAGTTTAGTTTTTGCCCTTTAGCCCATGGAAACGAACACTCCCTAAGCTTTCTATGCCTTTTCAGGTCGGTGGTGCAGCTTCAACAGCTGGCCTTGCACCAGTTCTTGAGCAAAGGTTTGTAATTGTTAATCAGCTTGTTCTGGCTCTGTTTCATGGAATACTACTGGAATAATTTTGCAAAATGTCTACAAATATTCCGCTATGTATACATGTAATTGGTGCACTAGTATTAACTAGTCTGGGCACTGTTCTTTTGGTATTCAGACTCCCTACAGTCAAAATTTTATAGAGGAATATAATATGATGGAACTACTATTCAGAGAAGCACATTTGATCTTGTTTGGATTTTCTCGATGTCACTTTGTAACGATTATCAATTTGCAATGCTTGTATACCTTGACTAGCACACAACCCAAAGTGTCATATATATAAGCATGATTCTAGTTTTTAACCATAAACAAAGATTCAGCATTCTAATTTCCATTTCTTTTCAGGATTCTCAATAAAATTCCAACAAACCAATCCATCGAGAGAGTTGAGGTGTCTTCTTCAGGACTTCAAGAATACAGACTATTGTTTATTTAATTTTTATTTATGCATGCTGCTTCTATTGACATGGATAGTTATGTGCTAGGTTCATTTCTTTGATTTACATGCATCAAATATCCATGGGAAGAATGATGTTTTACGTTTTGTGGCCTATTATTTTTTAGTTTTTAATCCCTCAAGTTTGGAATGGCAGGTATTGCAGTCAAGGACTTATCCATTATTTGTTCCGTGGAAAGGTGGCGTGGTAAGTTACATCTCCTCTATTGAAGTAACTCATGTCAGTGTCTTGTGCCTTAAGCTTGTGGGTGAATTTGGTGCATCGAAATCAAGTCTACGGTATTGGGTTTGAAACTTTATTAAGCTTTTCTGACCCACTTCAAGTGAAATCTAACTATTTAAGGCTTGACAGCTTTTCTGATATGTCATTTGGAATTGATTACCTCTATGAACTGAAAAACTCATGTGATCTTGAGAGAGTGATCCCATTGAATGCAATAGCTAGTTGACTTCTATATGTTGAAAATGTCAAATTTGTAAATAAATGTATGGTAGTTTAATATCAAGGGCTCCAGAAAGTATCAGTAAAAGTTTATAGGAGAACAGGACTGCCGGTTACTTCTTTTGTTGTGTTTGGGCTTGTTGAACAGTTATGTAACTTTCTAAAGTTGCTTCTGGTGATCCTCACATCACATTAAGTGCTCCTAGAACCCATTGTAACTTTAAAGGAGGTAGATCAATTAACTAAATAGAATATAAGACAGCTTGATCAATGCTTTGAGAATAACGCAACTATTTAGAAACATCTAAATTGAAATTAAAAGGCAAATGAATTGAAAATAAGAGGTAAATGAAGGCAGAAATTTCTCAACATGTGGGGTGGCCCCTAGTATTCACATGGTGGTGCAAGCTGTGTGGAAATAAGAGCTATGGATCGCTGTCAGCGTAAAGGAGCTCGGTAGTTTAGTTCACTAGCAGTAGTGCCATTTAGAGACACTCATGTGGTGTGGTCGTTTTGTTCGTCTCTTGGGTGGGTGAGATTATTTTATTTTATTTTGTAAGAGTTTTATTTCTTCTATTAATGAAATGACACAAAACTCTCCTGTGATTATTCCTTCTGGTAATCATTCATTGTTTGGACAGATTTTGGGTGTTCTGGATGCTGGTAAGGATGCTTGGATTCATAGAGAAGATTGGATTAAAAATGGTGTTCATGTTGGGAGTGGCAGAAAATATAAGGATTCATATTTTCTTCAGTCACAAGTAATGTGCTACTACAATACATAACAGGTGTGCTATCTCCTTCTATGATTTTAAAGAAGCCATATCTTTCCCATTTCAATTCTCACGCTGTATTTACGCATTTTTTTCTTGACATTTGTGTCATCTTGTATGGAATTGTACATTGTACCATCATTTCAACAGTATCTCCGATTGTAGTATGATTATTTTTCCCTATATTTTTCTCAACAAACTTTTGGATAGAAAGATTGGGGTATGATTTTCAACAATCTTGTTTGTCCTTTTTTTCTACTCATGTTATTGTTACTGCTTGGGATTAAAGGCTTAGTTGTTGCTGTTGTTTTATTTGTTACTAACACATTAGAAATTTGCAATGCGACAGGTTTGATTGTGCAACCATCTTAATAGGGTACGATTGGCAGACTGCAATTGACTTTGGTGCATGATGCATCAGTCATGCAGATCCAGTGTGCCCAGTACCAGTTGACGAGGCCTCGCTACTTTTTTTTTTTTTTTTTTGGAAATCCTCCCTACTTGTGGTTTACCAGTCCCTATGAGAGGTAGTGGCTATAGAGAAACAAATGGTCAAAGAAGCTGTGCCTGTAACCTTCGTGTCAAACACTGGTTTAGGTTGAATATAAGCAGTCATCGTCAAGCATGATGTGTGGCTCATTAATTGGCCTGAACTTTGAGATGGTTTCTATGAGCATCGATTTTATTATGGTTCATCTACACGTTTAGGGAGTTTCTCTAATAGTTATGTTAAAATTGAATCAAAAACCTGGTTTAGGGAGTTTCTAAATATCTATGGAGAATAAAAAAACTGACCTCCAACAATTCTCCAATTTTTATCCCTAAATATTTTGAAATGTGGCCACGTCATCGTTTTGGGGCCGTTGCACTTTCTATTCGGTTGGCTGATGGACAGGTTTTGGCCTCCGTACCTGTGTGCATCAAGATGATGCGCAGATGAATCCATCCTCTGACTTGGTGCATATACACTGCAGATCGTGATCTGATTGGTGGCTGGATCCTAGGACTGTGAGCGATTGACTACGACGTTGATGACCATCACGTTGAGGGCAAGAACGTCTAGGTGCAGTGGTGAGCGACGGCAAAGCAAGATGAAAATTGCTGTGTTGCCATGAATCGGGTGCATGATGGCTGAAGTAATCTCTCAATGGCGCAAACTGAGTCGCCTGCTCGTGAATCTGGCACGGTGAGTGCGAATCGACTCCAAATGTGGCAACCCAATGATCCGATTTTGGGAGTTGCTATATTTCGGGAGTTCATTTGAGGAACTGTTGGAGAGTTATACGAGAATGTGGGGAAGCTATACGAGAATAAAAAATACAGCGCATAGCTCATACCATTGTACTGTTATGTGGGAAACATGTGAGAATATATAATTGACAATTCAACGACAATCATATCTGTGTAATCCGAGTCTTCCATAGTAGCAAACCTCAATTTTATTCGCAACCTCCATAGATGATCCAATCAACAGCTATACTTGGTGCAAGTGAGATTAGATTAGGGATGGAGCAAGAGTACAAAGTCTGATCTAAAAAAGGCGTTAGGGTGTAAGGGCCTATAGATGATTGGGGAGGAGAGAGGAGAAAGAACAGTAGTGAAATGTTTTCTGAATAATGTTGATTGTAGGTTTTGTTTGGGTCTTTGATTTGGCCACACTTTGCACCATGGGCCTAGACAAGGTCCTAAGGGAGGTGCGTTCAGCCAGAAATCCTATAGCAGTCCCATGTTACCTAATACCCGCTCTGAGATTGGTGTGGGAGGTAGGATCCGATGGCTACACCTCTTCACTTCTTCCACCACCAGCCATGGTTCGTACAAGCTCCACCATCAACATTTTGAATGCATAGTTTTAACAATTCAAGTGCACAATTTCAATATAGAACTGAATTACCTTAATCCTTTTAAAGTTGGAGAGTCTGTCAAAAAAAAATTTGGTAAGATACGATTTTTTTTAAAACGTTATGAGTTTTTTTTTTTTTTTTGGGTATGATACAATTCAAGTGCACGATTTCAATATAGAACTGAAACTATTTAGTTGAAGAGTCTGACAAATGTGTTTGGTTACTCATCTGGCGACTGACGAGTGTTGGCACGATATGGTGCTAGGCCAGTAGCTATCAAATATCTGAGAGACTATTTGATCTCCACATCATTTCGAAGAAATAGTTTCCGTATACTACCAAACACATTTTGGCAACACTAGCTTACCATTTCTCATCGTTTTCACATGAATGGATACACATTTCGGATGTCGTCGCCAGGGGCCGCACGGCCAGCGGCAGCCTCACCAGGTGATCCAGGCTCCCGGTAAGAACAATCTCACCGAAGCTGAATGACCCTGAAACCCAGGTCGCTCTGAGCTCGACCACAATCTCCTGCATTGCTCCTGGCGCCACCTCGAACCACCCTGGCCGCACCGTGACATCCACGCCGGCCGGCGGCAGAGCGGAGCAGAGGTAGGTCTCCTTGTTGCTCGCCACGTTGGTCACCCTGCGCCTGACGGACAGGAACCCTCGCAGCGCGGATAGGGTGATGGACGGCAAGTTGAGGTCCGCCGGAGAAGCCAGCGGCGCCTGGCACGCCACTCCAGTGGCAGCCCGGACGTCGTCAGGGTTGAGCTGCGGCAACGAGCACAGGAAGCTGATGTAGTCGTCGTCATCCGGTGCGATGATCAGCCCAGGGTCGAGTGCGCCGGCCGGGTTGACGAAACCGGCGCCGTAGTCGAACGGCGTCCCCGGGTGCAACGACCCGATCTCGAAGCCCTCAGACATTATCGCTTCCCCGCGGTCGTCGTGCCTCCTGGCACTGGTGGACATTGCCGAGGCGATGGCCGACGGCCCCCACGACGGGTGCCTCTGCTTAATGAGTGCCGCGATGCCGGCGACGTGGGGTGCGGCCATGCTGGTGCCTGAGATCATCGCAAAATGGTTGCCGGCGAGTACGGGTTCGTTCACGCTGAGGGCGCTCCAGGCCGACCAAATCTGGTCACCCGGCGCGAGGATGTCTGGCTTCAGCACGTCCGCCGGCGTCGACACGTTGTCGGCGACGTCCGGCCCTCGCGACGAGTACCGGGCGACTACCGGTGCTGCGTCATTGAACGTGGCGACTCTTCCTTCCGTGATCGCAGCCGTGGCGCCGAACGCGGTTGCCGTGCCCGCGTACACCGTATGCTCCGCGTAGTACGACCATATCACCTAGAAACGCCAAAAATGGATTCATCCAGAGCACGGAACAATGATTTAGCTGTCGGTAAACTACTGCCCATGGTCATATATGCTTACCTGAGCGTCAGCGACGCGGGGGACCAAGAGACCTGGAACGCGGAAAGGCAGTGGCTGCGCCACGAAGTCGCCGAACCGCGCATTTGCCACGAGGACGAAGCCGGCGAACCCGAGATCCTCGGCCACGTTGAGGATGGCAGTCACCGTCGACGTGCCGTTGTAGAACCCCTCCGAGAACGAGCAGAGGACGATGCTACCACGCAGCAGCTCAGCTCGTGGACGCAGCGCCTCCGCGTCCTGGCATTCCTCCGCTCGCGCCATCTCGGCGGTGTCTGGCGCCGCAGCGTCCTTGGCCGCGATGAACCTGGACTCCAGCGTCGGCGCTGCATGCAACAAATGACCGACGTTCGTCAGCACAAGGGTGCATAGCTTCAATTGAGGCGAAAAAAGAAAGACGCAACGAAGTCGTGAGTACCTGATAAGCCGAGACCGAGAATATGGCGGCAGTCGCCGAGGACCAAGCTGGACGTGTAGCTCCGTCCAGTGGTGCCGGCGGCGACGGTCATCACCCAAGGGCTGTAGGAAACGACTGAGGACTCCGCTGGTCCTAGATTGTCGGCGGCCTGAGCGACAAATATGCCAGCTCTTCTTGCTGACAGCAGAGCGACGTCCAGCATGCTGAGGAACGTCACTTTGCTGCTGGGACGCGTGTCTGGTCCGACTGATAACACGAGCACGTCGACCTTGTCTTCTATTGCCTAAGGAATGGCGCGACGGAATTGATTATTATTAATATCCATAAACAAAGTCTGGAATTGATTTTCTTTATTTTTGATTTAATTAAAATCAATTGATTCCTCGAAGTTTTCCTTAATACTTCGCTCAGCTCTTACTCGTTGCCGTTGGTAGGATAAGGTGCTTAGTCGAAATTTGGGCATCTTAATTAATTGCATTTAAAAATCTGCATTGTCCTATCTGCTGACAGAAAATATCTCATCTACTCAACATAAAGTTCCCATAGGTTAAGCCTAAACTCACTATTCTAGAAATATGCAATTTTAGTACAAATAGACAACTATGTCATATACTATCCCTAAAAATACTATATCATATACTAAATATGTGTAGGAATGATCAGAAATAAATGACAGAAAAAGAACAAGCAAAAAGGCAAAAACTTATGTACTTTTTTTTTGCGATGAAAAAAAAACTTATGTACTTAACCAACCAAGTGCAAGGCAATGTACCATGTCTATAGACATAGAAACCGTGATGGGAGGAATGGAGGTGTGATTTTAGAAGGAACTTTGAGCACAAAGAACAAGATGAATGAGGACAGCTATAAAGAGAGCTGGGCCAAGTGACCATAAACAATAATAGTTAGTGTTATAGGCTCTCAATAAAAAAAACAAATTGTTAAATAAGATCTCTTTAGAAGAAAATATTTTTCCGATTTGGGATAAACAAGACTATGAGAAAAATGTTAGAAGTTAAGATGTCAACGAAGCTTAAAGATTACCTTTGGTTAGCATAGCAAAACTGGCTATAAAACAGGATGCAAATGGAGTTGAGGAAATAGAAATAAGACAAATATGGTGTGTTGTGTAAGACTCAAGAAACTACTAAGAATGTCATCTTCGACTATAGCGAGCTAGGTTTTTATGGGTTAGTATCAAGGAAGTTTTAGGGTGGAACAAAATTATTAGGAACATGAATGACCTCTTTGAACATTGATTGTCATTGAGACAATGATTATGATTCAAGCTATTTGCTATTTTCAAAAATTGTAGGGATGTTATGGAAGAAAAAAAATAAATTAATAATCTAAAAATATTTTCAAACATTTTCAACCATTGATATAAGTTAGCCTTGATATATTATGTTGTTAAACTTAACCCCAATATTTTGAATATTATGTAGTTGTAAGAACACATCTGCTTTAAATATAAGCATGTGAAAGCTATTTCTAAAAGAAAAGCATCACATAATGCCATTGAAAAATCTTTTGAGATGAAAATGACTTATGTGTGGTTCTCATACTCTATGTGACAAATGGGTTATACAATTATCCCAAAAATAATCCGCCATAAGAAAATTAATAAATGTGACATTGTTCTGTGTAATTGTTAGTTTATTTTTATGAAAATAAATGATAGTTTATTTGTTAGAGGTTTTAGAAACTGTAGTATTTGAAAGTTGCCAATTTGAAAATTATACTCTCTCTAGATTTGAATTGTTAACATAGTTGACTTTTTTTAACTATGTTTGACTATTTATCTTATTCAAATCATGGTATCATACAAGACATACAGCCTAATAATACCTTACTTGATCAATGGCAGCTATGAGGTCAACCATTGTTCCTCCTGCAGGGTATACTGCCTTGTACACAGCCAACCTACAACAGAGAACAGAGCATGCACATCGGCAATCAAGTAGTAAGCGTTTTCAATTATGTAGATGATTAAGAGGTGGCGTATTGCCTTGCGCTTGGTGCCATGCCGCTGGCGAAGCCGTACAATGCACCGTCGACGACCACCGGCCCTCCCTTGTTCCCCGCTGAGACCGAAGCAACGTGGCTGCAAAAGAATCGATCGCATCATCTTGATAACATTACTGTAAATAATGTCTGCAAGCTCGATACAGATAACCAATCGAGGTTTCGCACCTGCCGTGTCCTTCGGCGTCGAACGGCGACAGGTCACGCGACGCGTTAAGCGGAAGCACTGCCGCCGCGCCGGCGGCGAAGTACCTCGCCGTGACGATCTTGCCATTGCACGAGCCCGGAGGAAACATGGGCCCCACGCTGCACTCCTCGCTTGCAACCGGCAACGCTCCAGGCCGACCCGGCGTATTGTTCCTTGCCCGTGGCGCGTACGCGAAGCTAGGATGCGCGGGGTCGATGCCGGAGTCGACAACCCCAACCACCACTCCTTCCCCATCGTCGTCCACTCCGCCGTCCTGGGCCCTCCACACGCCGTTGGGCAGACCGAGCATCTGAGGCGTATGGGTGGTCATGAGCCGCGTTCCGACGTCTTCCTCCACCGCCGTAATTTCAGGCGCGGCCCTCAGCTGCTCCGCCATGGACGCGGTTGCGTGGACGGCGAACCCGTTGACGGCGTGGTGGAAGCTGTAGAGCTTGCGGCAGCAGCTACACGAGGCGGCGTCGCCGTCCATGGCGCGGTGGAGGAGGCGGTCGTGGAACCGCGCCGTATTCTTCTTCTGTTCTCGGTGCCACGTCTCATTCCGATCACCTCCTTGTTGCCGGACCGCCGCAGCCAAGGGCTCGCCGTGCACTGACACGAGGTAGATGGACGGTTTCTCCTCCGGGTAATGGTCACGCCTTGCCCTCTCCATCTTCGCTGCCGCCGCCGCCGGAGATGCTACTCCTGGTACAAGAAGGAGGAGAATCAGAACGCAATGCCGGCGTGACATTGTGAAATCCATGGGCATACTGTGCAAGACAAATTGCTGGTCATGCGCATACCGTGCCCGTGACGAATTTCAGGATGGAAAGACGCAGCTTCTGTGTACAAGGCTCTGTACGTTACCAGGTTTACATGAAAACGGTCGAGGACCAGCGCGTTGGGCGTAGTGCTGTCCAAACGGGCCGTCCAGTACGGCACGGCCCGAGCCCGGAAAGGCATGACCCAATTAATTTCGGACTGGCATGATCCGTAATTAATTACAGGCTGTGTCGTGCGGGCCCACGTGCTTGATCAATGGCCCGTGGCACGGCATGGAAATGACTTGGCGTGTCGGGCTGGCCCATTAGTGCATTTGGTCCGAGAGCCCAATTAAACGAATAAAGTATAAAATTAATGAAACTTTCTATTTCAACTACAGTTTGCTGAGCTCATAAACACATTCATATCAAAACCAAAATATGACAGAACACAACAACAAATTTGGCCAAAATGAAATTTAAATAAATTTAAATAAGTTATAGAGTTGTTTCTAGCTGGTTGTCTCATTAAAAACCCTTTGATCTAAGGGGGAAAAAAATACAGCCAAGTTCTTAAGATTCCAATTCCAAATTACAAGTCATTTACAAATAAAGAAATACTACTTTAATTTTCTACACTACTCAACACTCAACACTCAACACTCAGCAGAAGTTGCTGCCTCACCACCACATCATTATCAGTATCACCATCCAAGTAAAGCTTCTCAAATGCCTCTTCTAATTTCTCTTGGTGCTTCTCAACACTGTGCTAGTTATGATCCTCTGAGAGCTACCAATCCTTCAAGCATGTCAAGATCTCCACCATATCACTTGTCAAGCTTCGTCTTCTTTCCTCGAGCAACCTGTAATAAAGACTATATACTAAAAACGGATTCCGAACTAATAGTTGAAACAGGAACTGTGAGAATATCTTTAGCCAGGAGAGACATAATGGGATATGCATGTTTATGCTGATGCCACTAATTGATAACATCAAAAACATCATCAAACACAAAGATTAGATCACTGTCAAGATACATCGTTAATTTAGAAACTTGTGCAAAATAATTGTAAGGGAGCAGATTCATCAAAATCAGATACATCATCATCAGGAGAACCATAGATCTTACCCTATACAGTTTTCTTTGTGCTACTTACCTATTGTGAGGATCGCTGCAACTTCGTTGTACCAAATTTGTTCTCATATTTGTCAAAGATGTTAGTCAACTCATCACGAACCATTATGGAGTAATCAGTATAATCATGGTGAATATGTCTACAAAAAATTTTTAATGCATTATTTAGTCCTTTTATTCTACCTCTAGGGTCAAGAACAAATGCAAATGCATAAACAACAGGAATGCTCGTGCTCATCCCCACGCCCTGCCTCACGTTCGTCCGCATGCCCAACCTCGATGCCGTCAATCCAGGTCTCGGAGCCGTCCCCCTGCCCCGCAACCTCTCCGACGCCTCAGCCGAAAAAAGGAGTTCCCTTGCCTGGCACAAGGCCTCCGCGCTTGGTTCAAGGTTGGTCATCGAACCGGCGAGCAACTGCTATACTGCAACTCGATATGTTTGTGAGCTAAAGGTTGTGACACCGGAGTAGAGCCAGAGAGAGGGAGGCCATGAGCAGTAGGCGTTGGATCTAGGCGGAGACGGTGAGGATCTGGTCGGAGACGGTGGGGATCTGGACAGAGAAGAAAAAGGAGCAAAGAGGTGCAGCGCGACACGGTTGGAGGAGGGAGAAGAATAGGTCGAGATCTGGACGGAGAAGAAAAGGGGGCAGAGTTGCGGCGCGACACGGTTGAGGGAGGAAGAAGAATAGGCGGGCGGTGAGGGTTTGCACCGGAAGTGGCTTATTATATGCCGGTCAGTGACTGTTGGGCCAGGCCGCCAGGCCGACTTGACCGTTAGGCCAACGCTACCGGGTCGTGTTGTGCCTGATTTAAAATGGGTCGTGCCGCCCGTCGTGCCTAGCAGGCCAAGTCGTAAACGGGCCGTGCCGTGCCAGCTCGTCGTGCTGCTCCCTCGGCCCAAGCACAACCCGTGGTCTTGTATCGGGCTGGCCCGGCATAAAATTAATCGGGACATGTTGTGCTTGGGCCAGGCTAAAAAAATCATGCTTCGAATTGGCCTATTGAGCCCGGCCCATTTGGACAGCACTAGTTGGGCGTGAATTGAGGAGGGTTTGACTATATAATCTTTGTGGATTGGAGCCCAGAGTCTTAGCGAGATATGTGAATCATGTGAACATTTCCATAAGCCATAGCGCTTGCGAGTCGGTGATGTACTTTTTTTTTTTTGAAATCGGTCGGTGATGTACTTTCCTTGGACTTTTGGTTCCTTTTCTGTTTCTGTTAGTTACGCTAAGCAAACGTGACCAAGCCAGATTATGTCACTTTGGAGTCTGGTGCACAGAGGCACTATACTAAGCAAACAATTTTACACTAAAAAAACTTAGTAAGACCGGCCAAATTGCTTCAAATAATTAGACATAAATATCATATTAGCACCATCCTATATGTTGCAGTTTAACTTCGTCAGTGAACAAATAACAAGTACTTACGATATGGTGTGATGGTAGGGGCTTTAGCACGATGGTATTGACATGTTGTATTGTAGTGGCACTATCACAAAGAGTAAAACTCAGTGGCAAGGGATGAGAAGGATTTTCATTTTTTTATGGTCATGATGATGTTAAAAGGTGGGTTATGATTGTATTTCTTTTATTTTAAAATATAAGTATTTATTAATGTTCAAATATCATATTTGATCATTCATTTTATTTATTTTTTTTATAAAAATATTTATTTATCATGTTGTTACTTATTTTATTAGTAGATATATTATATATAATTATTTATACTTTTATTTTTATAAAAAATTAAATAACACAAAACGATTAATGTATGTTTTTTAAAAGTCAATCAACGCTTATATCCTAAGATGAAGATGGTAGACAAACAAAATGAAATACTCACAATACAATATTGGATCATTTCTATTCCCAGATAGCAAAATAGATTCTTAAATACTCCCTTCGGACATATTTTCTTGATGTTCGGACATGATTCCTAGTTTATTTTTGAACTAATTTCCTTATCCTAACGACAACAAAAAAACATCCGGATAGAGTACAAGATTCTGATGTAGTTCTAATTTGTTTTACGGATTACCATAATAATATGACTAATTAGATCAGCGGTGTAGCCTGGTAGCCACCGCAAACCGTCCAACCAGCAGAGCACGGGCCCTAACGACAGACAGACATTCGACGACATCATGACCGAGAAAAGTTACCTCTCCTCCGCGCTGGATATCTCTCCTCCGCGGTGGATATCCGTCGGCTGCAGTACGATGGCATAGTAAATGCATATTAGGAAACGTGCTAGAGTAAACATTTTTAAAAAATGAAATGTAGGGAATGGATGTCTGTATCTGTAGTTTGAAGGTCTGGAGCTATGATTATCTGCTAGTTTTTATTACTAACATCGACAAAACTATTAGCATGGTTAACACCTAGCTTGCATAATAAAAATAAAGAATATAAACATTTTAAATTTTATTTTGAATTCATATATGTCAAATAAATTTTCTGGTGCTAATGAATTTCATTACAAAATAATAATGTATTATAATAAATGTAAATTTTACACCGCATTTGCATCACATATTTTTGTCTGATTACGTAATAGTGTATTACAATGGTTGCAAATTGCATAACAAAAAGAAAAGTTAGGTGCATCTATATGTGTTACACAAAGGTTATAAACTATAAATGCAATACAAAAATGTACATGCTAATTTCTATTCTTTTAACATTACGCATGATTTCTTATTATATTGAATTGATTTGTTGGTTAATTCCGTGTAACATAAAACGACTATATACTATATATGCATTTGATTATGCAAATTGTTTACATAGTTCTAGGAACACATTTTTTTCTTGATCCGCTTGTAACACTGAATCTACACTCCATAGTTATGTTTTTTATGTAACATGTTGTAACTGATGTAAGCACTAAATACACAATAAAAAATGTATCTACCAAATTTGGTATGAGCATGTATACAAATTATTTAATGTAAGATTATGATGTAGAAAAAAAAGTAAAAATAATAATAACTTTGCATCTCAGATCTTATATATATTTTTTACTCATCCTATCATTACATCATAATTTAAAGCCACGAAATACACACATGAAGATTTTTTTCCACCCATATTGCATCACAGGCACAGACATGCATTTATTACAACCTATAAGACCCACCTATCTCCAACTCTCACGAAAGCTCCTGAACATGAACATGAACCTGTACCTACTACGTGTTCTGCTCTCACTAATCTCAGCGTTACCACCGCCGTCCAGATATCATGAGGATATCCCACGCGGCGGATACAATCCGCTCCCCGCACCTTCCACTGTCCCCGGTCGTTGCCCAATTTACCCGCGCGCGGTAACTCCGGCAATATTTCACCGTCGCCGCTCATTTTTCCCTCCCACGCCAAAAAAGACGAACGACGCCACCATTTCCTCCCTTCCCTCCCTCCTTTCCCCGCCAAAAATCCGATAAACCTCATAAAACCCAGCTCCGAATCCCACCATTCCCACCCATTTCCCCGCTCTTCCGCTCCCACCTCTCCCTCTCCTCCCGCCGCGCTTTCGCCGCGTCGGCAGACAGCAACCGCAATGATGGTCGCCGGCGGCGGCGGCGACTGGCCCGAGTCCCCCTCCCAGGTCGTCCTCTTCGCTGACGAGATCGCCGCCGTGCGCGCCGTCCTCGGTGACGCCTTCCCCGAGGCCCGCGTCATCGCCGCGCTCTCCCGCTGCGGCGGCAACACCCAGCGCGCCATCAACGCGCTCCTCGACGATTCCGCCTACGCCGACGACGACGGCCCCAAGAAGGCTTCGGTCAAGGCGGAGCCCGACGGCTGCGGCCGGGCGCTGGGGCTGGTTCCTGTGAAGGTGAACGCCGAGCCCCCCGAAGAATCCGTGGGGAGCCAGGAATCCGTTGGTTCGTCGGCGAAAGTCGCTAAGGTGAAGAGCGAGCGATTCGATCTGCCCCACAAGGTGCCTTCTTTAATGCCGCACCGGGCCAAGGTGGAGAAAAGCGCGGCGGCGGTGGCGGCCGGTGGCGGCATAAGCCTTGTGCCGCGGCCGAAGAAGAGACCGCGGGAGGACGAGGCGGAGTCCATCGACCTCACGGCGACCCACCCGGTGCCTTACCTCAACGCGAGGCCCATTCGGGCCCTGCCGCCCAAGGAGGTCGCGGACGTGAAGATGCGCGACCCGCCGCGTCCCAAGGCGATTGCGCCTGCCCCGGCGAGGGAGCTGAGGATGGTGGTGGCGCCGCCGGAGGCCGAGTTCGGCGACTTCCCTGTCGAGCCTGACTGGTTCCTCGTCGGCAAGTCCTATGTCAATGGGCTCTCCACCAACCAAGGGAGGAGGATCATGGATGCCGGCGAGATCGTCCATTTCTCCTTCCCCTCGTACGGGAGGAGCTACGGCGGGCTGAAGGTGTCTGCAAAGAAGAAGGCCGTGCTGGCGGAGATCGTGCGCTTCTCTACCAAGCGCGCTGGAGAGGTTGGTACTCGAATCAAATTTGTGAAGCCGTGCATATCATCTGATTCAATTTTACAATGAACGATTTACAGATCGGGAAGCTGTACCCAGAGTGGGCGAATTGCCTTGTCCCGCTTGTGAACTCGTCCAAGGTGAAGATTCAGGGGAAGATTGTGCTCCCAGCAATGGAGCTGAGGCTGATGCAAGATGTTTTGCTTTATGTCAGGTGATGATACATTATTTCCGATTGGTTAGTTGGTTGTTTGCATGATTTTGTATTAATACTGTGGGAATTGTGTCTGCAGCTTCTACATCCACAACTCTGTGTTCACCGAAGGTGAAGTCTCGTCCTGGAACACGGGTGGTCCTGTAACTGTTGATTTTGCTGCCAACCCTCTCCATCAGTTGTTTACTTTGCTCAAACTAAAGGCATCCAACAAGGTAACACATAAATGATTCCTCTCATTGTTTGATATTGTTCTTGATCACTGATTCTTTTATATGTTATTAACATGCCTGCCGCACACAGGATGATTTTTCTCTTGACGAGTTCAGCACAAAAAAGTTGAAGCGAATTTTGCGGGTAAGCAATAAACCCTATCACCTTATACAATTGACAGTAATTCATATTTCTCTGGAATGTACCATCTACAACAGGGTAATCCTGCTATGAAGAGAATCTACCATGGCCCTTATTTATACTATTGCATTTTACTTGCTAGTACCTAATTTGTTGTGCACATTGCACAAAGTTATTAGCATTTCATGTGTCTGCTACATTGCTTGGCATTATTGACTGTCTCTTTGTTTTTTTTGTCAATCCTTGATTCTTACTGCTATTATCTATTCGGATACATGGTTTAGGGCAATCACAACTGTGGGGATGAATCAACTCCTATCCTGGGTCAAACATTTCCGGAGCAAGGCACTGATGAGCAAGCTATCTCAGAGGCTGCTTTGAATAAAATAGTTGGCACTGCAGAAACATTTAATTTGGAGGTACAAATCGAAGTTTCTGTAATTGTTTGTTAATGGATGCTATCCTTCTTTGCATAAATCTTATCTGGTTGCAAAATTGAAACAACAGGAAGCAGAGCCTCCAAGTACTCTTGTCTCTGTACTGAAACCGTACCAAAAACAAGCTCTCTTCTGGATGTCCACATTGGAGAAGGGAAAGGATGCTAATGAAGCAACAAGAACTGTTGATCCCTGCTGGAGTGCCTATAATATTGTGGACAAGTATGTGTTTATTCAGTGTCCTTTGTATGGTAGAATATAATCCTAGTTAAATTATGTTAATAACTAAGTAAAAGTATTTTAACAGGAGAGCACCGACTGTATATGTTAATCTTTTCACTGGTCAAGCAACAATGCAATTTCCAAGTGTGACAGAGACTGCAAGAGGAGGGGTAAGTCTATTTCACAATGCTGTATTATATGGTGATTCTATATACTTTCATGTGAAAAACATTGTATTAACTATCCTAAAGAGGATATGTGTGTTATAAATTATTGTATTGCTTGCATACTGATACATCCGGCCCAGGTAGGGTGGAACAAAGCCCGACACACCGATCCGGATTCCCTGAATCTCGCAATCTTAGCATCGCAACTCCTGCCAAAAGCCTGACACATCGACCTGATTCTAGGTCCACAACCCGAATCCGCAGTCTTAGCACCGCAACACCGGCGCCCCCACTCAGGGAAAGACCCAATCTCCCTAAAAGACTAGTCTGATAGGGGAAGGGTGGCTCTCCCTTTTAAGGTGGCTTCCACCTCCCAAGCTAAGCAAGGTGGGATTATTCAGAGGCTCACACGGTCGTCGCCCTAGCGGGTAATAGTGGAGGATGTCCTCATCATTCTCCCCTTCTTAACAAGGGCCCAGCTCTGATACCACTTGATGTGAACAAGGGTTCCCGATCTTCCGAAAGGTTCTTGGTAAGTTGATTTGGTCGGAGGCGACATACAAATCGATCCGGCTTCAGAACAGCACGTTCTAAATCCCGCAATCGCAGCATGATGTCTCCTCTGGTTATCAACCGTCCAAAAGACGATTGACCTCGCCGAGAAGGCTAATCCCTGCCTGCGAATCAAGAACACAAGCAAGAACAACGAAGATTGCAACACAATTGTAGATGTATGATTAAACTCTCGAAGTTGGGGTCTCACAAACCGATGAACGGCAAAACTGTTTATGAACAGAATTGATCTAAGCAAAACCCGAATCCTAATGGTGCGGCGGTGGCTGTATATAAAGATCCTAGGGTCGTGCAAGACCCTCTGGACGCGCCCCGAATTGGGCTCAACTAGATACAAGGCCCAAAGACAAAAAATAAGCGACGCAGCACCGACATAGATTCTGGACTCTCTCTTGTTTTGACGATTCCCGATGACTCCGGATGAATTTTGACATGAGGCTGGCGGCATTGGAAAGGTCTTCTCCTTATCTTTCCGTGCATATGTAGAACGTCCAAATCCGAGTCCGTATGCATCTTGGGCGACCGTTTTAGTACAGACTGGTCCTGGGCCCCGAAACAGACTCGAAGTCGGTTTTGATTGGGCCTCCACTTTGGCTTCCAAGCCCTTGCTGGCCCTCCACGTTTACAAATCCTTCTCCCATCATCTCCTGGTCCTCTTCATGGTTTCTAATCATAAAATAATCATTAGGTAGCAAACCATTCTCAAAAGTAACATATAGCGAAGAACGTAGTAACGAACTCACCTCTAAATTTAGTTGTCGTGCACGAGCTCTAGTCTTTGGACCTTGCAAGTCCAGATTTGGAGGAGTGTTGTGTGTATCCATAGGAGTGATGTCCTCATCATCTCATTTATAAGGTTTTGAAATTTAAAAATCAAGGTAGTTCACTTGGTTCCAAGAGAGGTTAAGCTCTCTATGGTCATATCACATCTACCAACAATTTAGACAAGGTTTTCCTACGCAATTAGGATTTCCCAAGGGCGATGAAAGGAAGCAGGGAACAATCTTCATATATCAGGCATGAATGAGAAGGAAGTTATATTTTAGTTGCCATTTATCATGCTTGCCGAAAAAAATTCAGTTCATAGAAAGACATGAAAAATAGCAAGGGATATGTGATACGAGGAATGATGCTCCTAGTGATTCATGGTGTTGTTGCTCAAAATTGATAACCTTTTTCCTTCGAGCAATTATCTTATAGAGAGGAAAATATTTGCGCAAAAAGAATTCTCTCTTAAGGTGGACCAAACTCCATCTACTTCACCTACATGGTTAAAATACCATGTTTTTGCTGCTCCGCCTAATGAAAATGGGAACAACTTCCATTTCATGGTTTCTTGAGAAAACCCTTCAATGGCAAGAGTGGAGCAACAAAGCTCAAACTGTTGTAGGTGAGTATATGGTTTTTTATTTTCTGCCCCTATAAATGGTGTCTTCTGAATCAAAAGTATGAGATCTAGATGAATCTCATAGCTCGGGGCTATGATTGAGAGTGATGAGGGTATGGGTCCTAGGAATTCGCTCCTAGGGTCTAAGAAATCATGCATGGATGGGGGATTCATGGAAGGAAAGAAAATAAAAAAAAGGAAAGGTAAAAAAATTGGGTTTGGATAAATGTCAGCTACCGATCCCCGGCAACGACGCTAGAAAGCTTGTTCGCGATCCTTATGCCTAATAGAGAAATCTGCAAGCGTATGGATGTCGATGTAGCCTTCACCCGAGAGTATTCCAAGGTATCGAATCCATGAGGAATGAGAAGTGAAATTCTATCCTAATCCAATTCTAGTGAACAAAAGAGAAGGATAATAACGGGTTGAGAGAGTCCGCCAGCCTTGTCTTCATGTGAAAACTTATTCCAAATAATCATCAGACTCTAATATTTACTCTTGTTTACTTTAGGGCATAGTCGTCCAAGGTGCGGAAAGGGATGAGAAGGGACCTCGGGTAAAACTACCATCAATGCCTATGAGCCCAACCCGAATGTGGTGGAATACAAAGGATAGCTCAGTGCTATCACTACCTAACTACCGACCACACAGCCCGTGGGGTTGGGAGCAAACTTAGATAATTCTAAGTCTATACACCACGTATACACTTATAGTTACTACTCTAACCTTGTTAACTAAACACAGAGTAACCATAGTCAAATAAAGTAAAAGACTTCATCTAACATGGACTAAGAACCCATAAACAAGATATAAATAAGGAAAGCTTTAATGATTAAATGAACAAAATAACGTCTACATGTTACCCGGTTGAAGGACGGGGACTCTACTCTTGGTGGAGAATCATCCCCGAGGCACAAGGTGGAGAAGGAGCCGACATCTCCGACTCTCTCCCGGACTTCTACCTCTCACTCTCACTCCCTATTCTAATACGTTTCTGCACTGTGGCGCTTGTTGTTCTCCTCTTCGATTGTTGATCTTTTCTGCTGAATTCCCCTTCTATTTATAGGTGGCGAAGGGCTGGCAGGTACTTGTAGGTGAAGGAGAGTCGGTGGGCAAAAGTTGGTCCACCGGGCGGTGGGCCATGCTAGGTAGCCGGGCATGCCGGGCGGCATGCAGCGCCGGGCGGTAGGCAAGGCCGGGCGGCCCTTGGATCGTGTCGGTTTCCCGACCGACTCATGCTGGACGGTCGTGATGATGTTCTGAGGTCGGTTTCGAGTGTCGGTTGGCCTTTTTCCTTTGGTTTTATATCGGTGGGCGTGGCAGGCCGGGCGATAGGCTTAATAGGCCCAATGTCTCGGTAGGCCGGATGGCAAGCCCGCCGGGTGGCAAGGTCCACCGGGCGGCATAACTCATCGGGCGGCGGCCTAGGCCGGGTGTCGACCCCTCCCGATGGAAACCCCGCCGGGTGGCAAGGTCCGCTGTGCGGCGGCCTAGGCCTGGTGTCGACCCCCTCCTGGTGGCAACCCCGCCGGGTGGCAAGGTCCACCGGGCAGCAAGGCCCGCCAGGCGGCGGCATAGGCTGGGTGTCGACAACCTCCCGGTAGCAACCCCGTCGGGTGGCAAGGTCCGCCGGGCGGCAAGGCCCACCGGGCGGCGGTATAGGCCGGGTGTCGACCCCCTCCTGGTCGCCCTTGGACTTCTTTCGGTTAGGCCACTTGGTGGTCTTCTCTTCCTTAGTCATATTTCATCATCCTTAATCCAGGAGGAGAAAACACCATCATGGTGAAGTATTTTTGGAAAACCGGTCGGGTTGGAAGATTAGCTCGAAAATGGCTCCGTTTAACCAGTCGGGTGGCTGATTTCAGCCGTTTATGACCCTCTCGGCTGGTTTCTAATTTCAGCCTGAAAGGGACCCTATTTAACCAGCCGGGTGCCTGATTTTAGCCGGTTATGACCTTGTCGGCTGGTTTCTGCCTAAAAACAACCCTGTCGACCGGTGAAAATGGTTGTTTCATAGCCGTGATCGGCCGATGTGGTAATTTCACATGTTTTTGCATATTTTGACCTTATAGCACCTGCAACCATAGATTTCACCAAAACTTGTGGAACTCATGAGTACAAAGATTATTTTTCATTACATTATTAATGAGGATCCACCTTTTTGTTGTAAATTGGTAGTAAAAAATGGGAATTTACGACTACCAACAATAAGTCTACTCATGACCCGCTAAATCCTAACAAAGCATGGACAGCTAGCGAGAAGATGGATGGGCCCTCTGACGACATTGAAGATGAAGTGGTTCATGATGGGAAAACAGCTCTGCACGAGTTTTATGACCCAAGCACTCTGTCGTTTCCTCGTAGAAACAAGAAGCCAACTATGGATGAGCAATTTGCTCACTTTGTTGAAGTTATCAAGAAAATCCACATCAACGTGCCTTTGTTCGACACGATGCAAGATCCAACCTACGCTCACTACCTCAAGGACATGTTGAGCAATAAGCGTCCAATGCCCACCACAAAGGTCATCAAGCTTATAGAAGAGTGTAGCACGGCTATACTCAAATTGCTTCCTAAGAAGAAAAAGGATCATAGTTGTCCAACAATCTCATGCTCAATTGGGATAGAATTCTTTGATCAAGCACTCTGTGATCTTGGAGCCAGTGTTAGTGCTATGCCAAAGGCTATCTTCGACAAGCTAAAGTTCACAGACTTAGCCCCCACTACTATGCAACTATAGCTAGTAGACTCGTTAGTGCGTGCAGTACCCCGTAGGAATTGCATAAGATATCCTGGCAAAGATCAGTGGGTCTTTTGTCCCTGTGGATTTTGTGGTGCTAGATAAGATGCCGCTCATCCTTGGGCGGCCATTCTTAAGCACCGCAGACGCACAAATTGATGTCGGGGCCGGAGTAATCCGCCTTAACATCAATGAGATGGAGGAAAAATTTGACTTAAGACCAAGAGTGGAACAATGCTCCATGGCCAGAGTTAAGTTTGGGCTGAACCTATAGAACATCAAGGAACTAGAAGTGAGGCCAAGAAGAGACAGCCTAGTGGACTTCATGCAGAACTTCTTCGCACAAGAGAAACCCACTCTTGTCGCCCAGAAGAAGAAGGCAATATGCACGCCTGAGCTCTTAACAAAGAAGCAGCAAGTGAAGAAAACCCTTCATCCACACCGCCCAAGAAGGTGAAAATGGTGTGGCGGCCAAAAAAGACATCCACGTCCTCATCTTCCAACAAGGATGCGCCAACAGCAAACTAAACACCAAATGAGAGAAAGTCCCATCCTCTGGACTCAAAATTGGTGAACCCTCACCGGCAGGTTAAACGGTATTTATCCATATTACCCTTTTCAATACTTTCTGATTTCAATTTGCATGTTTGATTTTTCTGCTGCATGTTGGGATTTATTCCAACATTTAAAAAAGAATGGAAATTTTTTGGAGTTTATCTTTTTGAGATTTTCGATTTCCAGAAAGTCAAAAAATGTTTTTCCTTGGAACATATTTCATTTCTTGTGGGCCACCACCATTGGGACCCACTGGCCAATGCAGTGGACTAGAGGAGCCAACCTCTGGTCGGTGTTGACACTTGCTAATGTTTACTAAGTTACATCAATATAATCATCCCCGGCTAGACGTCAAAAATGCTTGTGGCACTTCTTAACATTACACCAGACATAATTATAAAGATGCACTTCAGTGTCAATATAGTAAGATCCGCAAGCGCACGGATAATACCGTTATAGCATTTCAATATTGGATCGCACCAATAGCTTGTCATTTATAGTTCCACCAAAGGAAGGCTATAGAATAAATATATGATTGTTAATGATAATGTAGTCATAAAGATTGGTATGAATATTCAGAGCTTATACAGGGATAAGTATAATAATAGGGATAGGGGTAGTGTGACATACAGAGCAATCATTCCTAAAGATAAATAAAGTCCTAAGTCACTAGGGAGTTTTAGTTAGGAAAGCAAAGCTATATCTCTAATGTTAGTCTACCTATATAGTTACATAGTCAAACAATTATATGCATGGTTATACTAGTCATAGTCTAATGCATTCAACACTTCGTGTACGAATTCATGCCTAGCATACACAAGGCAACTCCGTCTTGGACATACATCATAACCGAACGTGAAGGAGTACAATGGACAGATAGGGCTGTCACCACCTACTGTCTACCTCTACAAATTTTTGATTACAAGGTGATCAATATTACCTAGCCGTCTAAGCACATTTAAGTAGAATTCTATCATTGATCAAACACTAGAATCACCATTTAGATAAACAAGTACTAAGCATTCACAACTCTAAGCCTACGGATTAACAAGTTATGAGCTAAGCAATTGCAATCCTAATTGGATATAAACCCATGTTGAATCATCACAACTATACTAAAGTACAACTAGCATTATAACATTTAGACTATAGTCAAGGTATATGACAATCATGATAATAAGGTAGCAAGTGTATATCATCATGAAAATATAAATTCCTATGACATGAATATGATATATAACCAAACAAGGAACACGTATCATAAACATAACTATAAGGAAGAACTATATTAATTGAATAGATCAAAGTCATAATAATAATATAAAAGAATAAAGGTAAGGATACAAGAGCCATACCAATACTCCTATGAGTTGGAGACTTGAGCAAGGCTCCTCCTACACTAAACTCCACTAGGACTAGGAAGCTACTAAATGAAAGAGGGAAATGACTAGCTCTTGAGTGTGTGTGTTGGAGTGGAGCTCTCCCCTTCCATTATAGGGGGAATAAGTAGGTACTGAGGAGTAACCGCCACGAAACTGCCATGCACCAACCTTTGAAAGGAGCTCAGGAGTCAACACATGGAAGCCTGCTTGAAATGGGCTCAAGACCTGGTCGGTCGACCAGACCCCTAGGTCAGCCAACCTAGGATTGGGCCCTCTCGGGTTGTGCTTCCTCAGGGTGGCTAATAGGTGGGTCCTCTTCTGTTTTGATTGGGTTTTTCCTGGAGGAATCCTATGTAGCCACGTATGCAATCTGAAGGATGTCCGGTTGGCACTGTCTCATTGGCTGGACTTGTGTTTCCCTGAATTATGCTCCATTTCTCCACATATATTGTATCAAATCCCTGCATGCACATATTTCTCCAAGGACAAGTGGAATCTTATTATTCCTAACTAACATGCAAGTATGAAATGCTAAGTCTTCTTACTTTTATAGGTATATTGACGGTCAGACTTAGTATTTAACGACCTTCAACAAACCCCCCAAGCTGAACCTTTGCTCGTCCCGAGTAAAGGCAAAACTCAGGTTTATGTTGATTAGGAGTTGCTACAATGTCTTATTCTTGACTTATACCCAAAAGCACAACTAAGACACTCTATAAAGAATTGAATAAATTGGCACAAGTATTTCACCTTTTATTACCTGTGGGGCATTGTAGCTTCTCCATATCTTGAGCGGTTGTAAGACAGAATAGTTTGTAAGACTACCATTTCACTTACTCTTTTTGATTGACTTTAGCCCGGAGGTTAATCTTTTGAGATAAATCTAAGTTCCTCTAATGATTCACTCAGATCGCTCAAAGTGTATAAATTCCTCATCAAGGCTTATGATGCCTCAAAAAATCCTACCTCTAAAGGCTGATATGTGTAGCTCAGGGTAAGGATAAATATGGCTACCTATATTTCATATGTCACTGAGTCAAAAGAGTGGATCCATGGAGAAGATATTTCCTACAGGCATGATCAAGATGTGCATGTGTGGTGGATTTGGTGGAGTGGAATGGAGACTCTTTTTATTTGTCTCTCCCTTTATTTGGCAGTATTAGCTTTCTTTCTTTTCTCTCAAACTCTTCATGGAGCAAGTGTCTTTTCTCTTTTCTCTTTTTTTTTTGATAGACATAACCTTGATTGCCTTGGGGAAAGATTAATCATGAAGACAGAGTCTTTATTTTGTGGATGGATGGTGTGACATGGATGATTGCTCACTTCTAGTGTGGATCATGAATGCAGAAAATATTTTTCACTAGGGTCACACAATTTTGACAAGGCTCGGTGAAAATACAAGTAGCATATGTAAAAGGTTTTGCAATATAGAACAACATATGGTTGTGGTGGGAATTTATATAATTGAGTAACTTGTCATTTTTATCAAATTAATTATCCAGGTGTCAAGTTTCACAAATTGAGCAAGATCGTAGCAGCCCTAACTAACCATATCATATCTCCCAACAACTTAGAAGGATAATGCTTATGCTACCCACTAGTGTGTTTGAGGTAAAATTTAAATCATGCCAACAAACCAAAACTAGATAGCGTACTAAGTTGTATACTCATCATATGAAAGGAATAAAAGATAGAGCAACCAAGAAATTTTCTCCAATTTCCAAGTGCCCTCACTTAACACTCAAATAAACACCGCACTTGGAGCATGAAGGGAACTCTAAGACACTCATTTTCAAATAGTGGCTCTCTATGGCCTTATATTTTTTACAAATGCTAAATGAAGAAATGAGCAAATAAGAACCAAGACAATTAAGAACCAAATGGGTATGTATGAGCCTTAGTCCATGAACCGTGCGAGTGGGATTAACCTCGGAGTTCATTAGAGCTTGCTCAATGGGCATGAAGCACAATCCTTTCCTTTGGTCACACTTGTAGAGATATAATCTAACAATGTCAAGTTTGAACCCCTCTTAAGCTTACTCATTATAAGCCATACCCTTGTCTTGAGAGAAGCCAAACCACCGTCTCAAGCACTTCCCCTTGCTTATAGCTATCTTGAGTGGGTTAGACATTGACTAATTTTTATGTGTTTTTCCTTTAGTTATTTACAAATGCATGGATGCAAAGCATACTTGTCACAAAGGAGTCCAAATTACGATGCAGTGCTAGAAAAGAAAGAACACACTACAACTACCAAGAACAAAAATGGATTCCTCTCCCTCATGAGTAGATATATCGTTGAGGTCCATGTCACATGTGGTGGACTTCACTTGATCTTCAAGTAAGCTCCCAGTCCACCATTACCACCTTCATCTAGGTCTTGTTCTTGGGCACCCACTTGTACTTCGTTGACCTCTAAGATCAACAATGCACTTAGGCACCTATATGCTCTTGACCTTTCTCTTCTTGTTTGGTGGTTCCAAAGTCTTTGCTTTCACCTTGCCACCCTTGTCCCTATAAAGCCTGAAGTGGGTGTTCTCATGGAACAAGTTAGAATTAGATAAAACAATGGAACTTCTCACCATAGGACAATCCTTGATGGTGTGACCATCCTTGCAACACCTCTCGTAATAGTAGTCATCAGCGAGTTAGGGCTTGACCCAAGCGAGGATGGAGTCACTCATCCTGATGATGTCGATGGCAGCGACATATGAGCTAAGTCCCTGGTGGGAGACATTGTTCACAAGGTTCCTTCCAAAAATCTCCTTGTGGATGGCTCTACCATGTGTGAGCCTCTCGATGTCGTCCATCACCATCTCCCTCTCTTCCTTGAGCTTATGATATTGCTTCAAATCATAGGACTCAAGAGAAACCGAGGTGGTTAGTTCATCACATATAGTAGAAGCATCACTCTTAGATGAACTAGAGGAGGGAGAGGCAAGATTATCCACATTGATGGCCTCAAAAGTAAGTTCAAGGGCCTCTTAAATCTCACATAGCTCTAAATGATCACCCTTGAGTTTGTCATAACTCTTGTTTAGGGCCTCATGAGATGTGACAAGGTCCTTGAGCTCACTCTCAAGCTCACCAACATGGTCCTTAGCCAACTTACACTCTTTTCTTAACACATCCAACATTTCAGATTTCTTGACGGCGATCTTGCGGGCTTGCTCAGGCAAACTCCAAAGCTTGGTACAGAGCTCCCCGTCATCGCTGTCGTCACTGCTCTCATCCTCACTCTCCCCAAGTTGGCTCATGGCCATAAGGCACATAGGAGGTGGGGGAAGAGCGTGAGGTAGTGTGGTCCTGATCATGGCTAGGCCGGCCACTTCTTCATCATCGCTTAAGGAAGAGGATGTGTCACTTGTCCACTCTCTAACAAGAGGCTTGCGTGAGGACTTCTTCTTGAAGTCTTGAGCTTTGCCTTTGCTTTTGCTTTTGTCCTTGTTGAAGTACCTCTTCTTCTTATGCTTGGCTTTAGGGTCTTCTTCTTCCTCCTCGCCAATTGAGTCTTGGGACTTGAGAGCTTCTTTCTTTGGCTTGGGGCAATCTCGAATAAAGTGATTCTTAGAGCAGTTGAAGCACTTGCCCTTGGACTTGGAGGCAAACTTGTTCTTGAAGGTCCTCATCTTCTTCATGAGAAAAGCCAAGTCCTCACTCAAGTGATCTTCATCATCATCACCATCATCCTCAATCACCTTCTTCTTTCTCTTCTTGCTCTTGGTAAGTTCTTGCTTCTTGATGTGGACAAGGGTTCCCGATCTTCCGAAAGGTTCTAGATACGTTGATTTGGTCGGAGGCGACACACAAATCAATCCGGCTTCAGAACAGCACGTTTTAAACCCCGCAATTGCAGTAGGATGTCTTCTCTGGTTATCAACCGTACTAAAATGATTGACCTCGCCGAGAAGGCTAATCCCTGCCTGTGAATCAAGAACACAAGCAAGAACAAAAAAGAATGCAACACAATTGCAGATGTATTATGAATCTCACGAAGTTGGGGTCTCACAAACTGTGATGACGGTGAAACTGTTATGAACAGAATAATCTAAGCAAAACCCAACCCTAATGGTGCGCTGGCGACTGTATATGAAGACCCTAGCGTCGTGCAAGACCCTCTGGACATGCCCCTAATTGGGCTCAACTAGATACAAAGCCCAAAGGCCAAAAATAGGCGACGCAGCATCGAAACAGATTCTGGATCCTCTATTGTTTTGACTATTCCCGATGACTCCGGATGAATTTTGATATGAGACCGGTGGCATTGGAAAGGTCTTCTTATATTTCCGGGCATATGTAGAACGTCCAAATCTGAGTCCGTATATGTCCTAGACATCCGTTTTAGTGCATACTGGTTCTAAGCCCCAAAACAGACTCGAAATCGGTTTTGGTTGGGCCTCCACCTTGGCTTCCACGTCCTTGCTAGTCCTCCACGTCTCCAAGTCCTTCTCCCATCATCTCCTGGTCCTCTCCATGGTTCCTAATTACAATATAATCATTAGGTAGCAAACCATTCTCAAAAGTGACATATAATGAAGAACGTAGGAACGAGCTCACCTCTAAATTTAGTCGTCGTGCACGAGCTTTAGTCATTGGACCTTACAAGTCCAGAATTGGAGGAGTGTTGCATGTATCCTTAGGAGTGATGTCCTCATCACTTCTCAGCTTGAAGAGCTAGGTTGGATGGTTGTAGATCATCCAAACCCAACTTGTAGCTCTCAAAAGCAGTGATCTTGCCAAGCACGTCCTTGATGGTCTTGGTCTTGAGGTCATCTTGCAAGGTGTAGGTGACGATGGACTCATACTTGGGATCCTTGAATAACCTCACAAATCTTCTAATGACCTCCACAGGCTTGATCTTGAAATCATCCCAAAGTGCAATGATCTCTTCCACTAGTACATGAAAATGAGAATAAATAGTGTTAGCTCTCTCATGTGGCATTCTAGTGCAGTTATCATACTTATTCTTCAGCACATAGTATTTTTCCTCTTTCACATCACTAGTACCCTCATGGATACTCTAAATATCTGTCCAGATATCATGTGCTTACGAACTTGCATCCAATCTAGCAAAGACATCCTTAGAAATACATGCGAACAAAGCATTCTTGGCCTTAGCGTTGTGCTTAATGAAATCAGGATCAAGCGGGTTCACATTCGCATTCGAATCATGGGTCACCGTCCATATCTCTTGATCAAGGGACTCAAGGTAGGCTTGCATACGAGTTTTCCAATACCTGTAGTCCTCCCCATTGAATATGGGAACACTCTCCATCTCTCCTAGCATCCTTACTCAAGGCGGTGATGTCTTATAGTTGAGCACATGGCTCTGATACCAATTGTAAGGAGCGAAGGCATACCGAGAGGGGGGGGGGGTGAATCGGTAAGCCGTCAACAAATTCGAATACTTCAATTTCACACCACCAGATCCTAGCAATCGTTGCAGCCTAAGCAATTCTAGTAGGCCAAGACCCTCCCCATGCTAGTGTTCATGATGAGAGTAAATGCAGAAGCTAAACACACTAGCTTATATAAGCCACAATTCAACCTACTCACTAGAGCACACAATTTCAAAATAGTAAAGAGGGATCAAGGAATGCTCATGATTTTTTTTCACGAGGTCTCAAAAGGATGGCGCCTTTCCCTACTCCTCATTGGACCACTCCCACTGGAGTGTCGGTCCCTCCCGCCACCACGTGGAGTTCTCGCACACAAGCCCGCAATCACTCTTGGAGTGAAGACATGGTTGCATCACTGCTGCCACCAAGGCACAAGCTCGCCTCCCTCGACAAGTTGTTGGACTCTCTGAGCCGACACGGGCGCTCACTAGCAAAGCCCCTTTCACCGACGGGCTCAAACCAGGTACAAACGTGTGACGGCCTTCACAACAAATCATGATAGGCTCAATCACTAACAACTAATTGGTCTAGGTCTCACCATAGACCAAGAGTAACAATAATTAGATCACACCCGAAAGGACACCCTAGCCTTTGATGTGGATAGATGATCAAATTACTCTTTCTAGCACGCTTAAGGTATCCAATATCCTCTCCTAGTGCTCCACTCTCTTCCTCTTGGCTCTTACCAAATGCTTATAGGTATTCCACTGGCCAAGAGAGGTCTCTAAGACCCTAGCAGTGAAGTTACATAGGCTTCCAACTTCAAACTAATCGTTGCTCTATGAAATCAGCTTTCTAGGCCAACTGACCGTACAATCTAGTCACTCCTTGACCGGACCATCTAGTCACCTCGGAAACGGCTCCTCTAGGGTCATTGGCTCTATGCCCACTGCTAAAATCCCTTCTGACCAGACCATCCAGTCAGTAGACCGGACCGTCTGGTTTGTCCATCTCTTGCGATTCCAGAGAGCACCCATTTTTGCACCATTATTCCTGACTCCCATCCATACAGACCGGACCGTCCGGTATCTATGGGCCTTCGTGCAAATAGACTCCTCACAGAATGTTGTCTGATCTCCTAGTGACTGTATAGTCTGGTCTCCTCTGACCCCTCTATCAGGTCACTCTATCCAAAAGCTAAAACTCCTCGTCCTCGCTTGACTTTATTTCTCGGCTTCTCTGAATAGCTCCTTGGGTTGTCCACTGTCACCTAGTGTCTGTGATTTCTTTGAGCATCCACACACATCACTGACTACCATGACCTAAGAGACATGACCTAGACCCTCTTTATTGTCTGGTTTTTCCTATGGACTGAAAGCCCTAACAACTAGACAAGTGTTCCAAACACTTGCTGCATAGCTTGTCCTTAGCCTTGATCCATCTCCATCAACCCTTGGACTCCATCAAGCTCATCAAGTCTCCATGCTTGTGGTCATTGTCATCCATCGCCAAGGCAACCGTCTACAATCATCAAAAAGATTTGTAGTAGAGTATAGTGATGATATCTGCATAGACAACACTCGTGTAGATATTAGTCCATATTTTTATAGTTGTCATTAATCACCAAAACATTCACACTTCAGGGATCCAATCATCAATGGTCATGAAGCTTACAACTGACTTAGAAGAGATCTCAGGCTAAACATGGAGTGTGACGATCAGCACGATCCTCCATGTTGATCGGCACGTGGCCCTTTTCCCCAGAAACCGACTCTATCTCGAGTTGAACCTATATAAATACTTATAAACCCTAGGGCCAAAAAAAACGCTGCCAAAGGGATAACAAACCTCATGAGTTTAGAGCCAATGAGGTAGATGAGGCTCTGCCTCATTCTTCACATCTCTAGTTGCTAGGATTAGCTTTGCTAGCCTAGCCAATTCGATGATTGCAAGATCATAGGCTTGGAGTTTCAAGAACCATTGGTGCTTGAGGTGATCCATCAAGGTAGGCCTACTAGATGGAGATATATCTTGTACTATGTATATCAAAGTAATGTTAAATATGTTGATAAATGGTTTTGGATGTTTGATGACCTAGATTTTATGGTCATACATGTGCTTGTTCCAATGCTTAGTACATATGCTAAGTATTTAGATGCTATCTTGATCGTGGTGATTAGGGTAGTATTCTGGATCTTGTATGCGTGATATTTGCATGTCTCTGCTTATGCATGGTAAGAGATGTGTGTAGAGTAGAGGGTGGTAGACCAATTAAGGATAGGTCCTATGATGAGGAGCCTTCAGCATAATAATTGTTCCCTCAAAAAGGATAGGTTTTTGGTTTACCTAACATAATAATATATTATTTTAGGATGCTGAAAACAAGTTAGTGTGTGGCCTCCGCACAAGCCAGACAGAGGGGGAGGGAGGGGACCACGGGTCATCGTTTCTTATGGTCATAGTTTTGGTCCTACCGAAGACGGATCTCACCCATAAGGGGTTGTTGTTGGGGAATCCAGCCGCCTAATCTCTTCTAGGTCAAATTGGAGTCTGTTAATGAACAACAACAAGCAAAGTATGGCTCAGAGACAACATTTTGCGGCTCAGCTAGGAGCAAGTAGCGCTCTATGGCCGAAGGTCGTACGAACCAACAATGGGACCCTCGACATAAGTACTATAGGTTGACTCCCACAGGCATGTACCAGATGTAGATTAAAGTACTCAAATACACTTGATCATGTATATTAGGTAGAGGATAATCTTACAAAATTACTCAGTATAGACAGACAGGTGTGTCTATAAATGCTCTCATGTCTCTTCCCACGGGGCCATTCAATCACTTTAGTAGTGCAGACTGGTTGGTAGGACCCAATTAATACAAATTGTTATAGAAGGGACCAAGTTAACCTTGAGGAATCAAGTCCCAGCGTCCACCTTGAGAGGGTCCCATAATGTTTGTTCTAGACAAGTAACCACAATATGTGAGATACCATGTGGATATGTGCCATAGTTTGCAATATATGTGATGAGGAATTGACTTTGGTTGATTCGGTGTTTGAGTTGAAATGTGGGAATCTGGGATTGCATGAGTTTGTGCATGTCATGGCTATGACTAACCAGAGTTGGTGGAGGAATTAGTGATGTTGCAAGAGTTGGGAAATGTGTTTGCTTGTCTCATGATGTGTAGGTCACTGGAGTCGACTTGGCGGTCAACGGCGAGAGGATTAGGCACAAGTAGGAGACTTGGGGCCGGACGATCGGGATGCCGGGTGAAGTCAAGGGTGATCCACACCGTACACGTGGAGAGGCAAGAAGCACAGACAGTTTCACGGTTGAGCCTCAAAACCATGGTGGTGATGAAGACGGCGTGTTGACCAAGTCAAGGCGAGCGGGATGCCAGTGCAAGTGACAAGGGGGCTCGATGGATAGGGACTAAGAGAGACTTGCCGGTGGTCAGGATCGCGGGACAAGGTGACATGCATCAACATCGAGAAGTTGCACTTTGAGAAGCGTGCAAGGCGGTTTCTTAGTTTGGGCTTCAAAACCGGTGGTGGTGATTGGAGGTGCACGTGGCACCATCACAGAGCTTGCGTCGAGGCAAAGCAAAGTTGTGAAGGACTTGATGGCGTTCAGGCGACAAGGAAAAAGATGGATTGTTTTGCCCCTGGTGTGGTAGGTGGCAGTGTTATGTAGGTCAAGGGTAGAGTGGTCAAGTGAACAACCCTTAGGCCTATATAAGGAGAGGTAGGGCTAGTGGAAGAGGTGCCTCTCTTTCCCTTAGCCTTGCCTTAGGTCTTCATTCAAATTGCTAGGAGAGGTCTTCATGTAATAGAGAAGAGGAGAGGGTGTGTGAGAGACATCTCTTGCTCTTCCAAATAGTGGGAGGAAGAGGGTGGCTTCCTAGCCTTGTACCTATGGATCTTGTAAGCATGTTTCCATGATATGAGATTTATTTTTGTGCTCAAGATCTTCCTCTCTCCCTAAATCCCGAATTTCTCTTTTTCCCTATTTTTGAAGGTATTTTTGTGGAGATTTTTTATCTCATTTTTGAGTGGGTTTGGTATGAATTTCTTGAGGGATCTTCGTGCTAGGACATGCCTAAACATTTCTCTATGGATCCTTGATTGAATCCTAGGTAGGAGCACCTTCGATTTCGTGGATTTTCTCAAGAATTTTCAAACCCTAAAGCTTTTAGTAAATCCTCAAATTCGCGATGAATTCTTGAGCTTTTTGTGTGATTCCACTTGGAGAAGGAACGTCTTACCATGATACATCTACTATCTAAGTTTCGTGATTTCTTGAGTTCGTTTAGATAGCTTTTGGTAATTTCCTTGCCAAGTTTCTAGCACCACATTTGGTTCTGGAAAGTGTCGATCGGCACTGCCGATGGCTGGACCGGCCCTGTCGGTAGCCTGAGTTTGAACTCACAATGACATTCCAGTGACTCAAGTCTGAACGCCGCATTGGCACTGCCGATATCCATAACCGGCACTGCAGATGCGCTTCGGCCTTTTCTTTCATAAGTTTTCAAACCCTGCACCGGCACTGCCGATGGGTGTGACCAGCACTGCCGATGGCAGTGATCGGCACTACCGATGGTAGTCCAAAGAGGTCTGACTTGTGTGTGTTGCTTGACTATTTCAAGTCTTTTCAGTTCTCTTTTGTTTCCGCTATGTTCCGTTGTTGTTGTTGATCATTCCTAGGGTTAGCATATCACAAGTTGGTGTGTGTGGCCTTGGTGATCGGTTTAGAGGTTGGCTCGGGTTATAATTGGGATATAGGCCAAGTTCTGTTGAAGAATTTTAATTGGCTCCCATTCACCCCCCCTCTGGACACCTTCTCGGTCCTTCAATTGGTATCAGAGACGGTATATGATCCGAAGGCAACATGAAGAAGCGTGCAGTCAAACTCTAGATGTTCGATGGAGAGGACTTCCCCTACTGGAAGTCGCGGACCAAGGCTTTTCTGCTAAGTCAAGGACGTGCTATTTGGGACATCGTTGAGCAAGAATACAACATACCTGCTGACCTCAACACTGCTCCAGTAGGTGAGTTGAACAGGTATGAAAACAAACCCAAAGCTATCAATATTCTGCTCTCTGCTCTTGGTAGGACTGAACATGATCGAGTTGCCTTGACACTGCTCATGCAATTTGGGATAAGCTTTGCACGTACCACGAGGGTACCAATCAAGTCAAGTCTATGTATAAGGATTCTTACAATTGACAGTACCAAACCTTTGCACAAAAACTGGCAAGTCTCTCGATGAAACTTTTTGTAGGTTTGAGGCAATTGTCTGCAACTTGAGGGCTTGTGGTAACCTTGTGTACAATGATAATGATAGAGCTAAACAACTGTTGTATTCACTTGATTAAAATGTTTGGGTGGTTAAAATTGCTGCTCTAGATGAAACTGCTGACTTCAATACCCTGAACTGTGAGCAACTGTATAACAAGTTGAAATCTCATGAACTATCTAGGAAATCTCGTCCTAATCATGTTAATCCTGCTTTTAGCATGCCTTTGCTTTCTAGCGCTCAGAAGGGTAGTCACAGTGATGCTTCTTATGGAGCTAATCCCTCACTTGACAAGTCTTCCTTGGAGTTTGCTCTGTCTTCTCTTCTTGCAGCTTCCGATGAACAGATGGAGTGCATTCGTGACGAGGAGCTATTCTTGCTCACAAGGAAGTTCAGGAAGTTCTACAACAACCGCAAGGAGAGAAGAGGAGGTGGCTCAAGAGCCTGCTTCGAGTGTGGTGACCCGAGACACTTCATTGATGACTGTCCCAAGGAGAAGAAGAAGGTCAGGTACCGCGACAACAATACTGAAGACTTCAAGCAGAAGAAGAACCGCTTCTACAAGAAGGGCAAGAACTCCAAGAAGTTCACCAATGCCATTGCACGTGAGCGATGTCGACCTCACATCAAGCAAAGGCCTTACAAGCTCGGAGGAGGAGGTTGAGAAGCCACGAGTCAAGAGGAAGGACGATTTCACCGGGCTTTGCTTCGTGGCAAAGAACGACCACAACACCGACTCTAGATCCGACTTCGACACAAGCGAGGTACCTCCCACTCTTGATGAGCTCTCTTTTGAACTTGATCATTTGCGTGATGTTCTGCTCATGCAAGATGATAAGCTTCACAGCACTGTTCGTGAGAGTAGAGAGCTTAAGTCTAAGTTGGAGAGTGTTGAGTATGAGATCATTTCACTTAGGTCTAAGCTTGATAAGGATGACATTATTACTGAGTGTGAGTCTTGTCAAATTGTGATGAATGATCTTGCACAGAGGTAAAGTGTGCATGCTAATGTTGCCAGTCAGCTTGAGAGTGCCCTTAAAGAGCTTGATGAATTCAAGTCTAGACCAACTCTTTTGGGTGCATGTCAGAAGTGCCCCAACATCACTAGTGAGTTGGAAGCTCAAACCCTCAAAGTCAAAGAGCTCGAGTCCAAGCTACTAAATGAGACTCGCTCTAAGGTCCTTCCACCACCATGTGAAGTGTGTGTCTCTCTTAAGGATAAGCTTGTAATCACTACGAAGGAAAACAAAGTCCTAGTCCAAGAAAATGACAATCTTATTTATAGGCTCCAAAGAACCCTAGTGAGTGGGGAGAAGATTGAAAGTGACTTGGCAAGTCAAAGAGAGTGCTAGTAGGTCAACCTACAACTTGGGCTTGGGATTTGAGAGGTGTGACAAAGAGATAGAAAATGTGGGTAAGTTTGTGCCTAGCTCTAGCTACAAGGACGAGGAACAATCCATCAAACCCACTGACACATACTATCCACAAACCCTAAACCTTCCTTCAACCCAAAGCAAACAGAGAAGCCAAAACCCAAACCTCTTGTGCAAACAAAGCCAAAACATGAGTGTCTACATTTGCATGTTCTATGGTCGTAAGGGTCACTTAGATGAGTACTGTTACAGGTGTAAGAGGATTGAGAGGATGCAAACTGAGTTAACTAGAAATGTGTGTCATGGTGATTTTGTTGACTTTCAGTCTCACTCTTTTTCACGTGCCTATCGTGGACAGGGTCATTCCTCATATGACTTTGATTCACGAAACAGAGGCTTTGCGCAGTGGCATTTTGGTGCCCCATGTTTTCCGCATTGTGATGAGCGTCGCTCACATGGATTTGGCTTTCACACAGATGATTTTTATCCTCACAACCCCAGGTTTGAGTCGAGACACTTTGTCAGGCCACGTTTTCCCCATCGTGGTTCCCGTCCCATGTGTTAGAATGATAATGTGCAAAGAACTGTGATGACTACTACCGGTCGTATGGTGAAGTGCTAGATTTGCTTTTTGACTAACCCCAGCACTGAGCCATTGACTTTTCCTTCTCATTCTTTTATAGGCAGCAGGTGGAGGCCTGGGGAACAAATGGTTGATGGACTCCGGGTGCTCACGCCACATGACTGGAGATGCGAAGTGGTTCTCCAGCCTCACTCGCTTGAAGTGTCGGGAGCATGTGACCTTTGGAGATGACAAGAGAGGGAGAGTGAAGGCAAGAGGCGCGGTAAAGGTAAATGAAAAATTCACTCTCAAGAATGTTGGTTTGGTTGAGCATCTCAAGTACAATCTCCTCTTTGTCTCTCAGTTGCTTGATGTTGGTTTGGAAGTGCATTTTAAGAAAAATGCTTCTTGTGTTCTTGATTCAAATGGCTCTTTGGTTTTTGGGATTTCTAGCATTGGGAAAGATTTTCAGGTTGATTTTGCTGGTTCTCCTGGTTCTCACAAGTGTTTGTTTGCTCAATCTTCTTCTGAGCTCTGAAAATGACATATGAGACTAGGTCACATGAGTTTGACTTGCTTTGTCACTTAAGTGGCCTAGGCTTGATCCAAGGATTGCCTAATCTCAAATTTGATAAAGATTTGGTTTGTGCTCCTTGTCGTCATGAGAAAATGATTGCCGCTTCTCATCCATCAATTAATTTGGTGATGGTTGAACGCCCTAGAGAGTTGCTTCACATGGACACTGTTGATCCTTCTCGGGTTCGTTTGGTGGGTGGGAAGTGGTATGCTCTTGTGATTGTTAACAACTACTCTCGCTACTCTTGGGTTTACTTTCTCCAGAGCAAAGATGAAGTGTTTCATCACTTTCGGAGCTTAGCTTTGAGGTTGTTCAAGGAACTCCCTGGTGCATTACAAGTAATCCGTAGTGATAATGACACCAAGTTCAGAACTCCTCCTTTGATGCTTTCTGTCTTGAGCATGGTATTGAGCATCAGTTTTCAGCAACTCGTGTTCCCCAGCAGAATGGTGTGGTCGAAAGAAAGAACAGAACTTTGGTGGAAATGGCCCGGACGATGCTCGATGAGCATAGGCCTCATGTGTGATAACTCCAGTGCCATATGCTTAGCCAAAAACCTAGTCTAGCATGGTAAGGTCAAACACATCTATGTGCGATTCCATTTCCTGAGAGACAATGTTGAGAAAGGAGATGTTGAGTTCAAATACATCGACATCAGAAACCAACTAGCTGATATCCTCACCAAGCCTCTAGATGCTTCGAGACATGCTTTTCTTCGGAGGGAACTTGGTGTTTGCCATCCGTATGGTATCATTTGAGGGGGGGGGGGGGGAGTTGGTGTTCTCTTGTATATATATATCTTACCTTTTATGCATTGCATCTCATATGTAATATATGCACTGGTAGATGAGCTTTGATTCCTATGCTCTCTTGCATTTCTCTTTGTTATGATTGAGCTTGAGCTGAGTTGTGTGGATGTGATGGTAATCTCTCATGCTTAGATTTTCTAGATGGCCTGTTATAAACTCATTTGAGTAACTTGATCTTAAAGGTAAACTTGGCTTTTTGTGAAGCTTTTGAACTAATCCTGCTAAAAATTGCTCACCATGTGTATAATTGCTTTTATCCTTGTTGAAACTTATGTTGAGGCTAGTCCAGAGGATATCTTGGCTATGACACCTTGTGTTTGCAAAATGTGGCTTTATGAATGTTTAGCTCATGATGCAACATTGTGGGAACATTTGTTCCTTTTGCCGCAAAGGCATGCTCATCCTTTTGCTTTTAATTTGCAAATAAGTTGATTATGCTTTGAAGCCTCGGGGTGTTTGCCGTACTCAGTTGTGCGACCCTCCGCATGAATTAGAAGTAATATAAAAATGCTAAATCCAAAAATTGTATTTTGAAGCATCGGGGTGTTTGCCATACCTAGTCGTGCGACCCTCCGCACGGATTAGGAGCTACATGAGGATAACATAAGAATATTGTTTTTTTTCTTTTCTTATAAGTCTCTGTTGTATATGTGAGCATTTGTAGAGCTTATTTTTTATGAATGCTTGTTGCCCTCGTTGAGATTGAGACTAGCTAGTATCTTTTGATTCATTTGATGCTTATTTTACCTTGGATGGGAGTACTTATACATGTGGTGGCAGATTTTCTCATGATAAGCAAAATTTGATTCTATCTAAGCTAGTCAATCTTTCTGCTTAGCTTGTAAAGCTCTTGGTGTTTATGCCTTGCTATCTATTTTTGATCTTTATATGGTTGTGCGCCATTGCTTTTACACTTCATGGCTCTATGTTTATGATTAACGAGGTTAAATGCTTGTTTGTATAATTGTTAAAGCTCCTTAGATTTGCATTTTTTATGCATTGCATGTTTGCTTGTTCGTTTGCCTCGTTGATGAGTTCATTGCCAAAGGGGAGGAAATATTGGGTCATGCACAAATAATGCTAAGAAACTTAAAATGATCCATCTTGTATTACATGAGACCTACCACACCTTGAGGGGAAGCATATCACGATCTTGAGCGTTCTCTTGCGTGTTTCACATTCTTTGCGTCTCAAGTTGCTTTCTTTACCAACTCTTGGTTTTATGATCCCTATTTTGCTAGATGGCTTGTTTTCACCTTTTCTTTGGGTTTGGTCATTTGCATGAGCTTATTTGGTTTCGCATTTCAAACTCTAATCTTTGTGCATTTGGTGTTGTCAATGTACTCATCAAGGGGGAGATTGAGAAACCATGTGGATATATATCATGGTTTGCAATATATGTGATGAGTAATTGACTATGGTTGATTCATTCTTTGAATTGAAATGCGGGAATCTGAGGATTGCATGAGTTAGTGCACGTCATGGTTATGACTAACCGGAGTTGGTGGAGGAATTAGTGATGTTGCAGGAGTTGGGAAATGTGTTTGCTTGTCTCATGATGTGTAGGTCACTGGAGTCGACTTGGCGGTCAACGGAGAGAGGATCGGGCACAAGTAGGAGACTTGGGGCCGGACGATCGGGATGTCGGGTGAAGTCAAGGGTGATCCACACCGTACACATGGAGAGGCAAGAAGCACAGACTGTTTCGTGTTTGAGCCTCAAAACCTTGGTGGTGATGAAGACGACGTGTTGACCAAGTCAAGGCGAGCGGGATATCGGTGCAAGTGACAAGGGGGCCCGATGGACAGGGACCGGAAGAGACTTGCCGTTGGTCAGGATCGCGGGACAAGGTGACACACGTTGACATCGAGAAGTCGCGTTTTGAGAAATGTGCAAGGCGGTTTCCTAGTTTGGGCCTCAAAACCGGTGGCAGCGATTGGAGTTGCACGTGGCACCATCGCGAAGTTTGCATCGAGACGAAGCAAAGTCATGAAGGGCTTGATGGTGTTCAGGCGACGAGAAAAAAGATGGACGGCTTTGCCCCTGATGGTAGGTGGCAGTGTTATGTAGGTTAATGGTAGAGTGATCATGTGGATAACCCTTAGACCTATATAAGGAGAGGTAGGGCTGGTGGAAGAGGTGCCTCTCTTTCCCCTAGCCTTGTCTTAAGTCTTCATTCAAAATGCTAGGAGAGGTCTTCGTGTAATAGAGAATAGGAGAGGGCGTATGAGAGACATCTCTTGCTCTTTCAAATAGTAGGAAGAAGTGGGTGGCTTCCTAGCCTTGTACCTATGGATCTTATAAGCATGTTTCCATGATATGAGATTTATTTTCGTGCTCAAGATCTTCCTCTCTCCCTAAATCCCGAAATTCTCTTTTTTCCTATTTTCGGAGGGATTTTCGTGGAGATTTTTGATCTCGTTTTTGAGTGGCGTTTCTAAGGTCTGACTTGTGTGCGTTTCTTGACTATTTCGAGTTTTTTCAGTTCTCTTTTATTTCTCATGTGTTCTACTGCTGTTGTTGATCACTTCTAGGATTAGCACATCACAAGTTAGTGTGCGTGACCTTGGTGATCGGTTTAGAAGTTGGCACAGATTATAATTGGGATATAGACCAAGTTCTATTGAAGAATTTTAATTTGCTTATCCCCCTTCCTCGTCGCCTTCTCGGTCCTTCAACATGCATTACCAGTCACTATTGATTGGTTTATGACCAAAATTAGATAACCTTGAACAGGGATAGCACTGAAACTAAAATTGAGGTGGCAAAGGACAACCAATTTTTAAGATCATAAAACTTCCGTTAGCTTTGATGTTGTACTTGTTATGTATGTTTTGCCCTGGAAGCTAGACTGCTAGAATGAATATATTTCTATTCGTTTGTGGTGTTATTGCAAACATAAGCACACTGCTCAGTATGAAGACATTCTATCCTGCGACAATTCCACTGGCACACACTGTATTGATGGTTACATGTAAAGTTGGTCAATGACAAAAAGAAAAGGACAAGAATTATCATTTCCTGTCTTGAATCATACGAATAGAATACATGATGAGATCTGCATTTGTTTCAATTATATTCACATTCTTGAAAGATGAAGAAAATCTACAGTCTAACCACCGGGAAAACATTTACATGTTATACAATTGAGTTGAAACCTTCTTCTAAACTGGAACACTTAATCAAGCAAAGTTAGATATTGAAGACAACTATCATAGTCAAAAGGCAACATATGCTACAAATCGTCCTATTATCCAGGAGCAAGGATGGTCCAAAATCACATGTGAAGAGGAAACTGCTACTTCACATTCCTTGCCTGATCAGTAGTTATCCCCTTGAGTGCAGGAACGAATAGCAGTAAACGTCAAAAGGAACTATCCACTAACAAGCAGAGATGTGTTTCCAGGAATGTTCCAAGAATGTTTAACCAGACTCCAAATTTCCAGCAAGAAAATCAGATTTTTCAACTTCACACCGAACTGATTTCTTTGCAGATCTTGTGTCCTCTGCTAAAAATTTAAGGAAACACAAACGATTTTGATGCACTGCACAACCAAAGGCATGGGTGGCTACTATATAGCACAATAGAAGGATAGTCCAATTCACCAAAAAATATTCTATCCAAGCCACCTACAAAGATAGCTTCTATATTTGCCTACGATAAAGAATGTCATAGTGACCAGGCGTAGACAGCAAGGTTACCAAAGGTATGCCATCAGAAGCTAATAAGCTGGCACTGGTGTTTGTGTTAGTCTGCTCAACTGAGTCATTGTCCCTTTGCTGCTCCAGTCGTTGAGCCGTTTTACTTGGGGAAGAAGAGCTTTTACTTAATTGCACAGGTCCTGAGGTTGATTCTGCTGCTGATTCTGTCCGAGGGAAGAAATCCTCACATTGCACTTGCACCATTCCAAACTGTGAGTCTGCACCAGCAATTTCAACACGCAAAGGTATGCCAAGTGCATTTGACAGAGCTCTGATTTGTACATTGTCAGCTTCGACATCCATGGGACGCACCTCCATCATGCAAAACTGTTACCAAAACCACATATGCAGGGTGATAAAGTAAGTTGGCAACCTCAACAATTATGTTAGCATTGAATACAAACAGAAAAATTACTTCTATGCAAATGCCATGAACAAACAACAAAAAAGTACAGAAAACTAAACCTCTGCCAATGCGTGAGGACACACAAACTACAAAAAAAAGATATACATACAAATGAATTTCAATACCTACCTAGTATAGTATGTATACTTGCCAATAAAATTGAGCAAAGGTAAGGCACTTAAAGGATAAATAATTCCTTAATTGTAAATTATTGACTCTGATATATGCCACAATGAGAAAGGAACAGTTGACAAGAGAATAATACAGGCTGAAAACAGAATGATTACCTCAATGGCAGTCTTCTGTTCAGTGAAAAATGGCTTGTAATGCGCTTTTCGGGCACGGATTTCGATCTCTGTCAGCAATCTAAGCAGAGAAAGAACTGACAAGAAAAACAGTATAAGAATGACTTAGAGAATGAGCAAACAAACAACACATCACAGAAAGCATTGTACTCACTCCTTGATGGCATGGTCTCACCGAGGTTTGTCTTGTACAGATCATCAGCAGTGTATGAACTATAAAAGGTAAAAGTTTTTTTTGTTAAACTTAAATGCCTAAATTGAAAAATAAGATCCCGGAAGATAACGTAGTCTCCTTTCAATCAATAACTCAGAAAACAAAACAATAAAGAAGAAAATGTACCCATTTGAAGCTAAGTACACCAAATGTTTGAACTCCTGAAAGAATATGAAGACATTAAGTATTTATATATTTTATATAAGCTAAGATTCTTAAGTTTGGATACACTTTCGGACTTGTGATCCAAGATAATACTTACAGAAACGATACTTGAGAAGTATGCTTCAGGATTTGAGAAATATGCTTTATCCCATTTGAGACATAAGAAATAATCCGTGGATGTTGCCACACATTCCATTAGACGAGTGAGCTCAGCTTGACCATCATCAAATTGTGTAATGTTCTCCTGCTCAGACTGGCAATATTAAGCTACCATAGAAAAGAAAATGCAACAACAAACAGAGATACTTACCAGATAGGAGAAAAAGAAGGCCCTGTAGAAACTGCTGCCATCTCTTCGTGGTCGTCTGAAGTGGGAATATTGCTCACTAAGAAGCTACACCGAAGAATGATTTCATATACGTGCAATTAATAATGGCAATACTGCAATTGTAATTCAGTTTAGCTCATATAAATTACACACCTTGATCTTTTTCTGAATGAAGCTGTTCTTTGCAGATTCACGAATCAAAGTCGAAAATGGCTCCTAATTTAACAAGAATAATAGCACAGAGGTCATAATTATACTCATCAGTTCTTAAGTGTTAACCCAACACATAAGACTTAAAAATTTGTATTAACTGAAGAAAGTCTTATGTTGGCATTAACAAGTCACAACTTCAGGGTAAGACAAAAAACCAAATTAACCTTGTTCAGACTAGCCTTGTTCACACTATAAAATCTCAGTAGTCTTTCGAATCATGTTTACAAACAATCACATGGCACACACTAATTTTTTTTAGTCATTAACAAGTCACCATTTCAGGATAAGACAAAACACCAAATTAACTGTGTTCAGACTAGCCTTGTTCACACTATAAAATCTCAGTAGTCTTTTGAATCATGTTTACAAACAAGCACGAGGCACACACTAATTTTTCAGTAGAATATTCCTACAGAGCGATTCCTGCTGTAGCTATCCACAAAATTGTATGAGTTGCAAGTAATTGCACAAAAAGAAACTAAGATAGAATCACTTTTCACAAATGCTACTGAATATTTTAAGCTAACAATTTTCTTATTTTTATGTCGTTTTCTGTGGACTTTTCACAACTGCAGTCTGCAACTGAATATTTTAAGCTTACAAACAAGAGGGAAGAACAAATAACAGTTAATGGGGACAAGGATAAGCTGACTGAATTTCAAAATGGCAAAATTTAGTATTAGACAAGTAGTGAGACAATGACATGGAAAAAGTAAACTGTAAATGTTTTAAGATGACAATCAAATATGATACTACGGCAGTAGGATGTATGAGAGTCACATTATTGGCTTAAATTGAAGAGATACAAGAAAATTGTAACTGTGTTGTTTAGCACATGCATTATAATGATATCAGAAACACTGATAAGGAACTGTGAGTTTCGCACCTGGCACGTTATTGCCCCTGGTTGAAGGAGTGGACATAGGAAGACATGACTGGGCACAGGGTGGCCCTTTGGTGTCCGGAGATACGTTCTTTTGCCATCTAGCAAGTGATGCCAATGTTTTTGTAGTGAAAAGTATTCATGCTTCTTAAGTGGCTCAGAGTCGTGCCGAGCAATGTACAGTGGGGTGTTACTTTGTTCACTCATGAGCAGGCAACGGAAGTCATTTTCAGAAGATCCTTCCAGCTCCTCGTCCTCTTCTTCTTCATCCGAATCCTCGTAATCTTCATCTACATCCGCCTGAAAAAAATTGCAGTTAAATGTTCCAGCACATACTCACCATAATTAAGTGCTACTACATACCATTTACAACCAACTGAAGTCCAAGTATTGAAAGGATAAACGACATATGGATTCAATATCCTTCTCTAATTTCTCGTACAAAAGCAAATCACAGGCTACAAAGTTATCCATTTGAACCCAGAACTGAAGTGGACAAGTTCCAGCAACACAATTCTTAGACAAACTGACACAAAATGATCACACCATCTAGCGAGCATTTTTCTCTTTCCAAAAGTTCAGAAAATTACAGAAGATCTCAGAAACTGGCATATGGCTGAGAATGGAGCAAAGAAGAACCCGAAGTAATTACACAAGCCGCTAAAAGAATTCTAGTTGCAAAAAATATGTTTTGACAAGCTATCCTCAGAAGCTTGTGCACTGATTTCTAAAAAGCCACTAGAAAGTCACCCCAATTCGCCAAAAAGGCAAGAACTAAGCAGAGATTGCACGCGATTCAAGATTAAAGAAATCATCTCTGAAGCCTGATATCATCGCAGGGCGGACCTAATTCGGATTGTTTCCTCAGCGTTGATCACACCATCTAGCGAGCAGTTTTTTCTTTCCAAAAGTTCAGAAAATTACAGAAGATCTCAGAAACTGGCATATGGCTGAGAATGGAGCAAAGAAGAACCCGAAGTAATTACACAAGCCGCTAAAAGAATTCTAGTTGCAAAAAATATGTTTTGACAAGCTATCCTCAGAAGCGTGTGCACTGATTTCTAAAAAGCCACTAGAAAGTCACCCCAATTCGCCAAAAAGGCAAGAACTAAGCAGAGATTGCACGCGATTCAAGATTAAAGAAATCATCTCTGAAGCCTGATATCATCGCAGGGCGGACCTAATTCGGATTGTTTCCTCAGTGTTGATAAAAAATGCACGCAGTCGAATTGAAGAACACAGCCAAGAAAGCAAGAACCAACCAGAGACCGCACCAGATGCAAGATTCACAGAGAACACCCCTGGAGTCGGAAATCAAGCCAAGAACGAACCCAATGCGCCACATTTCACTACAAAAAAACCACCGCAGTAAAAGAATCTGGAACCCACCGAATTCAATAATGCACATCGCCGATTCGAATTACGCAAACAAGAAAGCAAGAACCAACCGGGGACCGCAGCCGACGCTAGATTCCAAGGCAACATCCGTGGATTCGGAAATCAAGCCAAGAACGAACCCAATGCGGCAAATTTCAACTACAAGAAAACACCGCAGTAAAAGAATCTGGAACCCAGCGAATCCGAAAATGCATGTCGTCGATTCGAAGAACGCAGCCAAGAAAGCAAGAACCAACCAGAGAACGTACTCGACGCAAGATTTTCGAATAAGCTACCCTTGGAGCCGGAATCAAGCCAACAACGAACCCAACGCGCCACGCTCCACTACAAGAAACCATCGGACTAATGAAATCTGGAACGCACCGAATCCCCATCGGCGGGCAATGATGGCGGTGGGTGAAGAAGCGCAAGTTGCTTGCCGCCAATGACCGTTATTCGACCCGACGGTGACGACGGTGGAACCAGAGGAAGCCGTGGGAGCGGCGGCAGCGGTGGCGGCGGCGGCGGGATTGTGGATTCGCTGTCGTCATCTCCGCTGCTTCGCGCTCTGGATGGCCCGACAATGAATTTGATCTTTTTCCCCTTCCATTCATCTCTTGGAGTTGCCATTTCTGCCCCTCCGAGAAACCCTCCCTGTTTTCTTTCTGGGCCCACCCTTCTTTTTCAGAGGAATTCTGGTGATGGGTCCTTTTCTCGGGTGATATGGCAGCTTTTATAAGCTCTCGGGTGCTACTCTGAAATCTAAAAGCGAGGAGCGTGTTCTGGGAAAACAGCCAAGCAAGAGATATATTAAGAATAGGAGAAACCTAACAAGCTTTAACAATGTGGGTTTACCTGAAATTGTGCTAACTAGAAGATGGTATCTATGGTGCGAAAGAAGACAAATAGTGCATAGAGAAGGCATACACAGACCCACTTGTTCAACAATGACAATTGTGGCCCTAACAACTAACTATATGATGTCAATGCGAAAAACAACAAGACATTAAACAGGGATGGAAGAAACCATTAGAAGGGAAGTTGATGATCAATTCTGACGTAGGCTTCAACGAGGAATCGGGGTTGAGGAGCATGGGTGTTGTGATGCGAGACTCGACTAGTGGATTCATAGCAACATCAAACAGATATTTATCGCATGGTGGACACACCAATGGCTGAGGCTGTAAGATGGGCTTCTGTTGGCACAATATATCGGGTCAAACAATGTTATTGTCCAATCCGACTGTATGGAAATAGTGACAACAATGGAAGAAGGAGTATTTTTGGTGACATGGGCAGCGGTAATTTATGATGAATGTTGTGCTTTATGGACGGAATTTTACTCCATATCTATTGAGCACTGGTGATAGAGAAGCAAATAGAGTTGCTCCTGAGCTAGCTAGAATGGTTGTGATATCTAAAAACCACTATATCTGGGTCGATGAACCCCCTAGTGATTTATTCAATGCCCTGACAAATGATGTAACAGTATTTTCATATCAATAAAGTCTAGCCAGATGGCATTTCCTCAAAAAAACTGAATTTTGGATACATCTAACCGAATTAATTGATTCAAGATGAGCAAATTGAGATGACATGAAAAAACAATAAGTTGTTTGGTTCACTATCTCACATATACTCCTTCCAGATATTTGTTTTTACGTTGGCTAGACAAAGAAAATTTTTGACGTTGGCTGGACAATCCATTGCTTTTTCGTGTCATCTCAGTTCGTTTATGAAGGATCGAGAAGATGACCAGAGGCAGGGTGAATGAGAGCCAATTAAAATTCTTCTCAAGCATTTGTCCTATATCCCATTTACAACCCAAACCAACCTCTAAATAAATCATCATGGCCACACACATCAATTTGTGATGTGCTAACCCTTGGAATGACTCACAACAGCGAAAGAACTAGAGAGAAGCAAAGAAAAACAACCAAAACTTGAAACTAGGAAAGAAAACACAGAACAAGCAGCTCAGACTGACCATCGGCAATGCTTGTTAGAGGCATCGGCAGTGCCAATTAAGAATTTTCTCCCACACCAGCAGTGTCGGTTCAGGAATCAGCAATGCCGAATGACATCAGAAAGAAGATAAAATTCTCGGTAAGGACATCGACAATGCTGATCTAGATTTTACTTGTCGCACCGGCAGTGCCGATCGACCCCCGATAGAAAAGAAAAATTGTTGTGATTTTACACAAATCTCACCCAAAACCTATCCAAATGATCTCCAATACGTGCGATTTTTGAACCATCCAATCCTCAGCACATCATGATCCTAATTCTAGAAGATCCACTCAATTGGCACAAAGAATCATCATGAATTTTAGATCTTGTGCTAAGAACACAAAAAATAGGAAACTTGAGAAATCCTTCAAATCGAAGGTGCTAGAGCTCTTAATTCAGTCAAGAACCCATATAGGATTGTTCTAACTCATCATAGCACTAGGATCCCCAAGAAATCCGCCCCAAAAACTTACTCCAAAATGAGTTCAAAAATTCCCACGAAAATAGCTCCAAAAATAGAGAAAAAGAGAAATTCGGGATTTAGGGAGAAGAGAAAATCTTGAACACGAATTTGAATATCATATCATTGACCCATCAAGTCAAGATACATGGATACATGGCTAGGAAGCCACACTGTTCCTTCCACTATTTGGAAGAGCAAGAGATGTCTCTCACACACCCTCTCCTCTCCTCTATTACATGAAGACCTCTCCTAATACTTTGAAATAAAGACCCAAGGCAAGTCTAAGGGAAAGAGAGGCCCCTCTTCCACCAGCCCTACCTCTCCTTATATTGGCATAGGGGTTTTCCTAAGGACCATCCTACCCCTCACCTACAATACAGTGCCACCTACCACCAAGGGCACAACTATCCATCTTTTTCCTCCTTGGTTGAATGACATCGAGCCCTTTACAACTTTGATTCGTATCGACACAAGCTCCGTGATGGTGCCACGTGCACCTCCAATCGCCGCCACCGGTTTTCAGGCCCAAACCGGGAAACCGCCTTGCACGCTTCTTAAAGCGCGGTTTCTTGATCTTGACATAGGTCACCTCGTCCCGTGATCCTCCTCGTCGGCAAGTCTCTCCCGCCTCCGGTCCATTAAAAGCATCTACTTGCACCGACGCCCGATCACCTTTGACTTGGTCAACCCCGCCGTCTTGATCACCACCCACGGTTTTGAGGCTCAACCATGAAACCGTCTATGCTTCTTGCCTCTCCATGTGTACGGTGTGGATCACCCTTGACTTCACCCGACCTTCTGATCGTCAGGCCCCAAGTCTCTTACTTGTGCCTGATCCTCTCGCCGTTGACCGCTAAGTTGACTCCAGTGACCTACACATCATGAGACATGCAAACATATTTCTCGTCTCCTACAAACTCTCCAACGTCTTTACCAACTCTAATTAGTCACAACCATGACATGCACAAACTCATGCAATCCCCTAATTCCTGCATTTCAACTCAAACACCGACCTCAACCAATGTCAATTACTCATCACATATTGCAAACCATGGCACATATCCACATGGTTTTTCAATCACCCCCTTGATGAGTACATTGACAACATCAAATGCACAAAGCTTAGAGATTTGAAATGCAAAACTGAATAAGCACATCCAAATGGTTCAAACCCACAAAAAAGGCGAAAAGTAGCCATCTAGCATAAGAGGGATCATAAAACTAAGAGTTGACAAAGAAAGCCACTAAAGAACGCAAAAATTGTGAAAAGCGCTTGAAAAATGCTCAAGTACATGATATGCTCCCCCTCAACTTGTGATAGGTCTCATGTAATGCAAAATGGATCATTTTAAGTTTCTTAGCATTATTTGTGCATGACCCAATATTTTCTCCCCCTTTGGCAATGAACTCATCAAAGCGGTAAAAGAACAAGCAAACATGCAATACATAAAAATGCAAACCTAAGGAGCTTCAACAATTATGCAAACAAGCATTTAACCTTGCTACTCACAAGTATAGAGCTATGAAGTGTAAAAGCAGTAGCTCACACTCATATAAAGATAAAAAATAGATAGCAAGGCATAAACACCAAGATCTATACAGGCTAAGCAAAAAGTTTGACTAGCTGAGAGAATCAAATTTACTCCTCATGAGAAAAACTACCACCACATGTGTAAGTACTCCCATCCAAGGCAAAACAAGCATCAAGTGAATCATAAGAATCTAGACAGTCTCAATCTCAACCAAGGCAACAAGCATTCGTAGAAAATAAGCTCTACAAACGCTCAGATATGCAACAGAGACTCATAAGGAAAGAGAAAAGCATTGTTCTTATGTGATTCTCATGTATCTTCTAATTCATGCAGAGGGTCGCACGACTCGGTACGGCAAACACCCTGAGACTTCAAAGTAAAATATTTGGATTTAGCATTTTTGTGTTACTTCTAATCTATGCGGAGGTTCGCACGACTGGGTACGGCAAACACACCGAGGCTTCAAAGCACAGTCAACTTATTTTGCAAATTAAAAGCATAAGGATGACCATGCCTTTGCGGCAAAAGGAACAAACATTACCACAATGTTTCATCATGAGCTAAACATTTGCAAAGCCATATTTCGTAAACACAAGGTGCCATGGCCAAGATATCCTCTAGACTAGCCTCAATGCAAGTTTCAACAAGGATGAAAGCAATTATACAGATGGTGAGCAAGTTTTAGAAAGATTAGTTCGTAAGGTTTACAAGAAGCTAAGTTTACCTTTAAGATTAGCAAGTTGCTCAAAAGAGTCTATAACAAGCTATCTAGAAAATCTAAGCATGAGAGATTACTATCACATCCACACAACTTAGCTCAAGCCCAATCATAGCAAAGAGAAATGCAAGAAAGCATAAGAATCAAAGATCATCTACTAATGCATATATTACATATGAGATGCAATGCAAAAAGATAAGATACATATATACAAGAGAACACCAACTCCCCCTCAAATGATGCCATAATAAGGATGGAAAACATCAAGCTCCCCCCAAAGAAAAGCGAATCACGAAGCATCTAGGGGCTTGGTAAGGATATCAGCCAATTGGTTTTTGGTGTCGATGTATTTGAGCTCAACATCTCCCTTCTCAACATTATCTCTTAGGAAGTGGAATCGCACATTAATGTGTTTGACCTTACCATGTTGGATTAGGTTCTTGGCTAAGCATATGGCATTGGAGTTATTACTCATGAGTGGAACACTCTTAAAGGTTAACCAATAGTCTCTCATGGTGGATACTATCCATAGGATTTGTGAGCAGCAGCTTGTAGCAACAACATACTTAGCCTCTAAAGTACCCAAGAAATTGCAAGTACCAGAAGTGCTCTTCCTATCAATTCTACACCCAGTAAAGTCCGCATCCAAATACCCAATGAGATCAAGAGATGAAGATGTAGAGTACCAAAGACTAAACTAAAGGGTGTATTTGAGATAACTAAAGATGCGCTTGACAGCCTTGCAATGAGTCACCCTTGGGGAAGCTTGAAAGCGAGCACAAAGACACACTGCAAAGTGTATGTCGGATCTTGTCGCCGTCAAGTACAAGAGGGAGCCAATCATGCTCCTGTACTCCCTTTGGTCCACTGCTTTACAGTCTTCGTCAGGGTCAAGTGCCGTTGTAGTGGACATTGGTGTTGACAACGGCTTCACATTGACCATGTTGAACTTCTTCAGAAGATCCTTCGTGTACTTGGCTTGATGTATGAAGGTGCCTTGCTTGCATTTCTTGATTTGAACTCCAAGAAAGAAGGTGAGCTCGCCCATCATCGATATCTAAAATTCACTTTCCATACCTTCCTGAAATCTGGATACAAGAGCATGAGAGGAACCTCCAAAGATGATATCATCCACGTATATCTGAACCATTAGAAAGTTATTGCTTTAGAGTGAACAAGGTTTTGTCAACACACCCTATGACATACCCACGCTCTAGAAAGAAGGTCTTAAGCCTAGCATACCATGCCCTAGGTGCTTGTTTTAGCCCATACAAAGCCTTCTGAAGCTTGTACACTCGATTTGGGTATTTGTGGTGCTCAAAGCCGGGTGGTTGTCTCACATAAACCTCTTCCTCTATGAAACCATTTAGGAAAGCACTCGTAACATCCATTTGGTAGAGTCTAATGCCCTTAGAGGCAGCAAATGCAAGCAAGATCCTAACGGCTTCTATGTATGCAGTAGGAGAAAAGGTTTCCCCATAGTCTACACCCTCCACTTGGCTGAAACCCTAGGCAACAAGCGTAGCCTTGTTTCTCACAATCTCACCATCTTCCCCATGCTTGTTTTTAAACACCCACTTAGTTCCTATGACATTGACACCAACAGCAGGCTCTACTAGGATCCACACTTTGTTCCTCTCAAAGTTTTCCAACTCTTCATGCATGTCATTAACCTAATGTTCATCATATAGTGCGTGTCTAACATCTCGAGGTTTAAAGGTGGCAACAAATAGAGAATTGGTAAAGCAGGTGAGATGTGCAGACCTTGACCTTGTTGTCCTCTCATAGAGATTACCAATCATCTGTTGAGGTGGATGTTGATGTTGAATGTGGTGAGGAGCCTCTCTCTCAGAGCGTACCTCCCCCTCAACCACAATTGTAGTTGGCTTGACAACATTTGTGGTTGATGTAGAAGCTTCTGAACCCTCTGCTGGAGTGGTGGAAGCAGCAGGAACAAGCTCAGGTGAGAGATGAGGTGAATCATCATTGTTGGGGGATCACCTTGTGGGCCACCCTTCAAGGATAGTCAAAGTCGGGATGCAAACAAAAACCAAGGCTAACCATTGTTATCTTTTCCACTAATCATAATTTTTGAAGAGAGGTACCCTTCGTAGGCTTCAGAAGAATCAGAACCCCCCCCCCCCCCAAAGGGTACATACCCTTCTGTAACACCCTACTTTTGCAAATTCTAAAAATGCCAACTATTAGCATTTAGGAGTTTAATTAAATAACCTAGGACAAATTGTTTTTATAATAAATTAAATTAAATTATTGCATTTGCATAACATGTCACATTCATATAGATTTTCATTGCATTATGCATTTAGTTTAATTATTATTTATTTACCAGGAATATTAGGAATAGAATTAGAATAGAAATTAGACAAGGAAAAGAATTGAGAAAGAAAAAGAAAAGAAAAGGAGGAACTAGAACAGTGGGCCGAAACCCACCATTCAGCCCACCCCTCCCCTCTCCCCACCTCCTCCTTTCGGCCCAGCCGGCCAGGCCGCCTCCCCTCCCTTCATTCTCTCCCCCGCGGCCCACCTTCCCGGCCGGCCCAGCGGGCGCAGCCCGCTCCTCCCGCGCTCTCTCTCTCTCTCTCACTGACACGCGGGCCCCACCTACGCGGGCCCCACCTGTCATCCCCTCCTCCGCCTCTCTCTCCCGTCGCCGGAAACCGACGCCGCCGCCGCCGTCGATCTCCCTCCCCCGACCTCCTCGGCTCCCGAAACCGGCACCCGAGCGCGCGCGACCGCCTCCACTTCCCTTTCCCCCCTAACTTTCGGCCGTTTCGGCCGTTACGAACCCCCCCCCCCCCCCCCGCGCGCATCAATGGCGCTAGTGGCCATTGATGGCCGGAGAGCCCCGCGCCGGCTCAATTCGCTCGCCTCCGCGCCTATAAAGCACCCCCTCGACACCGCCCTGCTCCGCCGCCGCTCCTCCGCTCTCTCCTGCTCGCTCGCGACCATCGGACGACCTCCCCCACCGAGCTCCGACCACCGCCGCCACCGAGCCGCGCCGCCGACCCCCTCCCGGCCTTCTCGCACCCGCGCGACCTGCCGGTGAGACTCCCCTCCCTCCCCTCTCTCTCCCGGGACTCTCGCGGCGAGGAATGGCCGACCGGAGCGCCATTCCGGCCGGTCTCTGGCGAGCCCCGCCGTGCGCCGCCAACTAACCGGCCGCCGGCGACGACCTTGCCCCGCCCTTTAATTCTGGCCGTTGGATCTTGATCCAACCGTCCAGATTACATACCCCTTCGGGTTATGTAATCGGTCCACCGTGAACCAGTGGACCAATGGTCCACAGAACCTATAGACCCGGTCCACGCATTTCTAGTTTAAAATTAATTCAATTAATTCCTGGATATTGTGGCAGTTTTGCATTTTAGCTCCTGTGCTTAGTTTAAATTAGGTTTAGGTCCCTGTTTTTGTGCAGAACAAATAAAAATTTGTTTTTAGGCCCCTGAACTTTATAATAATTATTTTTAGCACTACATTTTTACAAAAAGCCCCTGTACCTTTAAGAAATTATATTTTTGCCCTATAAATTGTAGAAAACCCCTGGAATTGTTTTAAATTATATTTTAATCCAGTCTTTTTATATTATTAATGGTATAAATATTATTTTAGCCCTAAAAATTTACAGAAACACCCCTATGCATTATTTAAATTATTATTTGACCTTGTAATTTTATAAAACACCCCTGGACTGATTTTAATTATGTTTTAGTCCCAGAATTATTTTAAAATTATACCTTAATCCTTATTAATTGTATAAATATTATTTTAGCCTTAAATTTTTGCAGGAACATCCCTGTACTTAATTTTAATTAGATTTTGGTCCTGTCTTTTTACACTTAAACCCCTGCACTTAGTATTAATTATGTTTGAGTCCTAGAATTTTTGCAAAAACAACCTTATACTTTTAATAACTACTTTTTAGCCCTAATAATTTACACTTTAGTCCCTGTAATTTTATAAAATTACACATAGGTCCTTAAAAGCCTCTGTTTTTACCCTTTTGCCCCTAAAACTTCAAACTAGCATAACTTTTTACTCATAACTCCAATTTAGGTGATTCTTGCGCCAAAATTCTCGTAGGAGCATAACCTTTGCATCCATTGCATCTACATACTGTTTTTCCTCTATTGCATATTGTGTATTGATTTTGTATGTTTTGCTTGTATTGGTATGTCGTTACATAAAGGCGAGCATACACAAGAACCACCCTACGAGGATTTTCAAGAGCAGGAATTTGAAGGGTTAGAGCAGCCTTCTACGCAGGACGAAGGCAAGTGTCCTTGATGCATATTACACCTATTGAAATGTTACTATAGAATTGCATGCTTGTGTCAATTTATTGGGAACCTATTGTTAGGGTTTTCCTTTGTAATTGTTTTTACCCTGTTCCTTGTCGCCTTGAACCAATGGGTGAATTGTGGGTAGAAAATGCTTAAGATGGCTTATGGGATGTGGGTTAATATTAATTTTGATTAATGAACAATGTCACGGGGGATATGTTTGGTAAATCTTTTAGTAACATGGCTTAGGGCTCTATGCAAGCCAGGTGGAAAGGATGTGGTGCCGTGGGCACATGCTTGTGGTGGTAGGCTTGTTATAGATCCTAGGAACCGATTCTTGGAGTGACAACCCAGGAAAACAGTGCCAACACAAGACCGACATGGGTAAGGCTTGGCCTAGTAATTAGATGTTCTCCCAGTGTCGGTGCAGCATTTGGTGGAGCGGGGAATGGAAGTCGAGAGGACTATCCTTGTATCCGAATGGCTCAAGAGGGGGCTTCCGGGGTGATGAGCTGCTTGTTGAAGGGCTATCACTTATGGACGGGAGTGGAACCTTAGTGGCTAGCATGTACTGGGAGACCCTTTGGAAAAGCCTCGTAGTGAAACCCTGCCACACACCAAAGGAAGTGTGTAATGTGGGTCGCGTCCACGGGCACCAAGGGAATCACGACTTGTGGGTAAAGTGGTACAAACTCTACAGAGTATCAAACTATCATGATAGCCGTGCTCACGGTCAAGAGCGGCTTGGAATCCTCACAAGATTAGTTGGGGATGGGTTGGTATGGTTGGAAAGGTGGGATGGATTGAGACTTGGTTAGTACAGCACCTTGTGAAAGTAGGGTTGGGATGACCCCACTTAGTAAATAGGATGCTCAGGTTAATTAAAAGCTCATGCAACCCACTCTATAAAGCCTTCTCTTGACTATAGCCCCATGTCATCTTTTCCCCCACTTGCTGAGTACGACATGTACTCACCCTTGCTATACCACGTTGATATTCAGCCCAAGGAGAAGATTGGAGCCAATACTAAGAGGAAGGAAGCGAGTACTAGGCGATGATCCTCCAATCGATGCCTGTGGAGTTTGGGATGTCTACGCTAGATACTTTCCACTGCATTGATGTATTTTTCTTCTAGACCCACGGGTCCTTTTGTAATAAAGATATGATGTAATAAATAAAGGATATGGATAATTATTCTGTTTACCATTGATGATGTACCGTATGTGTGTGTAACTTGATCCTGGGCACATGTACGGCTACACCCATTTTGTTTCTTAAAATGGGTGTTACAGAAGTGGTATCAGAGCCATATCGACTGCAGGACGTTAGCCTAGTTAGCCATGAACGCATTTAGGGACCCTATTTTGTCTTACATCAATACAAACTATTTTAACAAAATACTAATCCTTGTCGTTTCTCATTTTGTTGCTTTTGTTGAATTTTAGATTTCTTTAACCATTGCTTATTCATGCCTTGTGATTTTAAAATATAGATGGCCCGCACCAAGCAAACCGCTCGTAAGAGTACGACTAGACGCCACTATGGACTCCTTGCCTCTAGGCGTGTTCAAAGGGAAGAAAGTGAAGAAGCAAATCAACCTGAACGCGAGAAGACCCCAGTAAGGGATGAGACGCTTTCAGAGGAACCACAAGAGGACCCTGAGGAACCTGAAGAAGAAGAAGAACCAGAAGAATATGAGCAAGAAGAGGACCCTGAGGAACCACAAGAGGAAGGAGACCCAGAAGAGCCCGAAGATCTCGAAGAGCCTAAGAATGGTGATTACTCGGATGAGGACGAAGACCTAGCCGTCCGTATGGCCGAGAAGTATCGCTCTTTTGGACTAGAGGGTGAGAACTTCAAGACTCTGCGAAAGCTACTTGAGAAGATTGGCATCACCAACAAGCCTCAGTACTTCATCAAGAAAGTGGATCGTCCTTCTCGTGAGGAATGGACAACGGAGGTCAACATCTACGACGGCGACCGCGTCATATCTACGCACCGTGGCCGCACCCCTAGGGCTACTCGTGGGGCTGCAATAGACGACGCTGCTTGGAGGGCTCTCACTAGCCTCTGCTACACTCACCGCCATGGAATAGCAAGGACAAGTTTTGCACACATTCCCCGTTGGAAGCCAGGCACGGAGAAGTACACCGTCGCTCCTACAGAATGGTATGTGAGCACCAGGGAGATGGACGAGACTCAGGGAATAGCGGTGGACTTAAGCCGCACTATGGAACCACACCCTTCGGAAGAGGCTGCGCGATACTGAGGATTACATGAAGCGCGACCAGCGAGTCAAGATGGGCAAGCAAAGTGACCTCTACTCATCGGGTATCCGCACTTGGACTGCAAACTCCCCGAAGCGCGCAAGTTCCCTACCTTCGATCTCCGACGAAGTGAACTCCCATGCCTAGGAGATTCCCTTACCCGTGAATAAAGATTGTAATAATCAAACGCTTACATCGATTTACTTTCATGGTGTGATGTAATGAACTCGTTGGCTTGGTTAATAAGTGTGCTTGATGTGAGTTGTAGGATGCCTCGGCACCTTGTCCACAACCTCATCGTTTGTTTGCTTATTAAAATAAACTATCTTTTACTTATCACTCCTTGATACATTTAGATGGGGATCTTTCTTTTTGTTATTACCACACCTTGTCTCACGCTACTTCCACCACCTATTCTAATCAGATGGTTCGCACTAGAGGACACGCTGGAGGTAGCAATCAGAACAACGAGGAGGGCAATAATGCTTCGAACCTTGAGCAAGTCTTGGCCGTACAGACTCAGCTCATGCAAACAATGATCCAAACTTTGGGCGCTATACAACAGAACCACAACAACCAGCAGAACCACAATGCACCTCCACCTCCACCCCAGAATAGATTGGGGGAGTTCCTAAGGACTAAGCCACCTACCTTTTCCCAATCTAAGGATCCGATGGAAGCTGACGATTGGCTCAAGGCAATCGAAAAGAAGTTGATAATCGCTCAATGCAATGATCGAGAGAAGGTTCTCTTTGCAGCTCATCAGCTGTATGGTGTAGCCGCAGACTGGTGGGAAGCTTATTGCAATGCTAATGCTGATGTGGAAAGCATCACTTGGATTGAGTTTAAGGATAATTTCCGCTCCCACTATATTCCTATGGGCATCAAATTGCTGAAAAGACAGGAATTTCAGGACCTGAGACAGGGGAACATGTCAGTAAGTGAATACTTGAATAGGTTCATCCAGCTGTCTAGGTATGCTCTAGAGGATGTGAACACCGATGGGAAGAAGCAATACATGTTCATGAGGGGACTGTAGAATGACATCCAGTTTCAGTTGATAAACAATGACTATGTCAATTTCCAGAAACTGGTGGACAAGGCCATTGTGGTGGAGAATAAGCGCAATGAGATTGAGAGGGAAGGCAAGAGGAAGATGCCATTCCAAGGAGAATCATATGGTAGCAACACTCGCCCCCGCATGATGCCATCTTCTAACTTATACTACCGTGCTCCCAGCACTGTCAGGCCACCCATGCAAGCTCCACGCCCAAACTTTCCAATGCAACGCTCCAACTACCAGGCACCCCGCCCTAGCCAGCAGCAGGCACCTCACCCCACCTATCAGCAAGCACCCAGCCCCACAGCCCCAACAGCTCCACAAAACCAGAACCGCCCCACCGCTGGAAACACTAATGGTGTGAAGCGCGGATGTTATCACTGTGGACAGGAAGGTCACTTCATGGGACAGTGTCCTCAACGGAACAATGCACCAAGGCAAGCTTCAACTAACCTGCCTTCAGGCAATCGAGGACAACAGAATTACGCTCGAGGGCGCATCAATCATGTCACTACGGAAGAAGCTGAGCAAGCTGCAGATGTGGTGCTCGGTATGTTCTTAGCTAACTCTCAACCTGCAACCATTTTGTTTGATTCGGGAGCATCGCATTCATTCATAACATACACATATGTGGCAAAGCACAACTTACCGATTGCTCTTATGAAGCGTACCATGCTAGTTAGCTCTCCTGGTGGAGAAATGAGAACCAATCAAATATGCCCAAAGGTCGCCCTTAAAATAAGGGGGTGGACTTCTCAGCTAATCTCATAATCCTAGACTCCAAGGGGATAGATATAATACTTGGAATGGATTGGTTACGCAAGTATGATGGAGTGATACAGTGCGCCAAGCAGTCGGTACAACTGACTAGTGCAGAGGGTATCAAGGTTGAATTCATAGCAGCCAACTCTACTACCAAGGAAGTTATACTAAACCAAACCACCGGCACACCCATAGAAGAGATACGAGTGGTTTGTGAATTCCCTGATGTCTTTCCTGAAGAACTTCCAGGTATGCCACCAGACCGTGACATAGAGTTTGTTATCGACTTAATACCAGGAACTGCTCCTATATCTAAGAGGCCCTATAGGATGCCAGTTAATGAGTTGGTAGAACTAAAGAAGCAATTACATGAGATGCTAGAGAAAGGTTTCATTTGCCCTAGTTCCTCACCTTGGGGAGCTCCAGTAATCTTTGTTGAGAAGAAGGATAAGACTCAGAGGATGTGTGTGGACTATCGTTCTCTTAATGATGTAACCATCAAGAATAAGTATCCGCTACCACGGATTGAAGACTTGTTCGATCAGATGAAAGGAGCTTGTGTATTCTCCAAGATTGATCTACGATCCGGGTATCACCTGTTGAAAATCAGACCATCAGACATACCCAAGACGGCTTTTCGAACAAGATATGGGTTATATGAGTATATGGTAATGTCATTTGGGTTAACCAATGCACCGGCTTACTTCATGTACCTTATGAACAAGGTGTTCATGGAGTACTTGGATAAGTTTGTTGTGGTTTTCATTGACGACATCTTAGTGTTTTCAAAGAATGAAGAAGAGCATGAGGTACACCTTAGGCTAGTTCTAGAGAAGCTACGTGAACACCAGTAGTATGCCAAATTAAGTAAGTGCGAATTCTGGCTGAAGGAGGTAGCATTTCTTGGTCATGTGATCTCTGCTGGAGGAGTGTCAGTCGATCCAGGCAAGGTAAAGGACGTTCTAGATTGGAAACCACCACAAACAGTAAAGGAGATTAGAAGTTTTCTTGGATTAGCTAGATACTATCGACGATTCATAAAGGACATCTCCAAAATAGCAAAGCCAATGACAGCACTGTTAGGGAAGGACAAGAGTTTCGAATGGACTCAGCGTTGTCAAACCAGCTTTGAAGAATTGAAGAAGAGATTAACGTCAGCCCCTGTCTTAATCTTACCTGACATCAGTAAGAGTTTTGACATATACTGTGACGCATCGAGGCAAGGACTAGGATGTGTGATCATGCAGGAAGGTTATGTTGTGGCATATGCATCTAGGCAATTACGGAAGCATGAAGAGAAGTACCCAACACACGATTTGGAATTAGCGGCAGTAGTACATGCTCTGAAAATTTGGAGGCACTACATTCTTGGTCATCGTTGTGAGATCTATACAGATCACAAGAGTCTCAAGTACATATTCACTCAGACGGAGTTGAACCTAAGACAACGACGTTGGTTAGAGTTGATTAAGGACTATGATGTGGGTATTAACTATCATCCAGGGAAGGCGAATGTTGTTGCAGATGCCCTGAGTAGAAAGGCCTATTGCAGTCTGTTAATCGTGGAAAGGCTACCACCAGCACTCTGCAAGGAGTTTGAGCGACTGAACCTTGGATTTGTGAATGAGTTAGAGGCCGTGGCAATGGAAGTGGAACCAACTCTCGACGAAGAAATTCGCAAGGGACAACGAGAAGATGAGAAGCTAAGTGAGATCAGAACGCTCATTAAGGAAGGAAAAGCTAGCGACTTCACAGAAGATGAGAAGGGTATTATATGGATAGGTAAAAGAATATGTGTGCCAGACAAAAAGCCCCTTCGTGACATAATACTACGGGAAGCACACGATTCTGCATACTCCATTCATCCAGGAAGTACCAAGATGTATCAAGACTTGAAGACTCGTTATTGGTGGCATGACATGAAGCGTGATGTCGCAGAGTATGTTGCGGTGTGTGACACATGTCAACGTGTCAAGGCAGAACACCAACGACCCGCCGGACTACTTCAACCTCTAAAGATTCCTGAGTGGAAGTGGGAACAAGTCGGTATGGACTTCATCGTTGGATTACCCCGTACACAGTCGGGATATGATTCTATATGGGTTATAATTGATCGTTTAACCAAGGTGGCACACTTTATTCCCGTCAACACAACTTATAGTGGTGCGAAGCTGGCAGAACTATACATGTCAAGGATAGTGTGTTTACATGGAGTCCCTAAGAAGATAGTATCTGACAGAGGCTCTCAGTTCACCTCGAGGTTTTGGGAGAAGGTACATGAATCTCTTGGCACCAAGTTGAACTTCAGCTCTGCGTATCACCCTCAGACTGATGGACAGACCGAGAGGATGAACCAAATACTAGAAGACATGTTGAGATCTTGTGCTTTGAAATATGGCAAGAGTTGGGACAAGAGTCTACCCTACGCAGAATTTTCCTATAACAACATTTATCAAGCAAGTATAGGGATGGCGCCTTTCGAGTTCTTATATGGAAGAAAGTGTAGGACACCTCTGTTCTGGAATGAGACAGGAGAGAACCAAGTCTTCGGACCTGAGATACTACAAGAAGCAGAAAGACAAGTTAAGATTGTACGTAGAACCTAAAGGTTGCACAGTCAAGGCAGAAAAGCTACGCCGATCGTAGGCGAAGAGACCTATTCTTCGAGATTGGAGACTTCGTATATCTCAAGGTATCACCCATGAGGGATGTTAGACGCTTCAAGGTCAAAGGGAAGTTAGCACCACGTTACATCGGTCCTTTCAAGATTCTCGACAGAAGAGGAGAAGTTGCATATCAGTTGGAGCTACCCTCGCATCTCACGGATGTGCATGACATGTTTCATGTGTCCCAATTAAAGAAGTGCTTAAGAGTACCTGAAGAACAACTCCCTGTTAATGAAATAGACCTTCGGGAAGACCTCACATATACGGAACAACCAGTCAAGATCCTAGAAGTTGTTGAGAGAGTTACCAGAAATAAGGTGATCCGGATGTGCAAGGTGCTCTGGAATCATCACACGGAAGAAGAAGCCACCTGGGAGCGTGAAGAAGAATTAAAAGCCGAGTTTCCCCACCTCTTCATCAATCTTTCCGAATCTCGAGGGCGAGATTCATTTTAAGGGGGGTAGGTTTGTAACACCCTACTTTTGCAAATTCTAAAAATGCCAACTATTAGCATTTAGGAGTTTAATTAAATAACCTAGGACAAATTGTTTTTATAATAAATTAAATTAAATTTTTGCATTTGCATAACATGTCATATTCATATAGATTTTCATTGCATTATGCATTTAGTTTAATTATTATTTATTTACCAGGAATATTAGGAATAGAATTAGAATAGAAATTAGACAAGGAAAAGAATTGAGAAAGAAAAAGAAAAGAAAAGGAGGAACTAGAACAGTGGGCCGAAACCCACCATTCAGCCCACCCCTCCCCTCTCCCCACCTCCTCCTTTCGGCCCAGCCGGCCAGGCCGCCTCCCCTCCCTTCATTCTCTCCCCCGCAGCCCACCTTCCCGGCCGGCCCAGCGTGTGCGGCCCGCTCCTCCCGAGCTCTCTCTCTCTCACTGACATGCGGGCCCCACCTACGCGGGCCCCACCTGTCATCCCCTCCTCCGCCTCTCTCTCCCGTCGCCGGAAACCGACGCCGCCGCCGCCGTCGATCTCCCTCCCCCGACCTCCCCGGCTCCCGAAACGGGCACCCGAGCGCGCGCGACCGCCTCCACTTCCCTTTCCCCCTAACTTTCGGTCGTTTCGGCCGTTACGAACCCCCCCGCGCGCATCAATGGCGCTAGTGGCCATTGATGGCCGGAGAGCCCCGCGCCGGCTCAATTCGCCCGCCTCCGCGCCTATAAAGCACCCCCTCGGCACCGCCCTGCTCCGCCGCCGCTCCTCCGCTCTCTCCTGCTCGCTCGCGACCATCGGACGACCTCCCCCACCGAGCTCTGACCACCGCCGCCACCGAGCCGCGCCGCCGACCCCCTCCCGGCCTTCCCGCACCCGCGCGACCTGCCGGTGAGACTCCCCTCCCTCCCCTCTCTCTCCCGGGACTCTCGCGGCGAGGAATGGCCGACCGGAGCGCCATTCCGGCCGGTCTCCGGCAAGCCCCGCCATGCGCCGCCGCCTAACCGGCCGCTGACGACGACCTTGCCCCGCCCTTTAATTCTGGCCGTTGGATCTTGATCCAACCGTCCAGATTTCATACCCCTTCGGGTTATGTAATCGGTCCACCGTGAACCGGTGGACCAATGGTCCAAAAAACCTATAGACCCGGTCCACGCATTTCTAGTTTAAAATTAATTCAATTAATTCGTGGATATTGTGGCAGTTTTGCATTTTAGCCGCTGTGCTTAGTTTAAATTAGGTTTAGGTCCCTGTTTTTGTGCAGAACAAATAAAAATTTGTTTTTAGGCCCCTGAACTTTATAATAATTATTTTTAGCACTACATTTTTACAAAAAGCCCCTGTACCTTTAAGAAATTATATTTTTGCCCTATAAATTGTAGAAAACCCCTGGAATTGTTTTAAATTATATTTTAATCCAGTCTTTTTATATTATTAATGGTATAAATATTATTTTAGCCCTAAAAATTTACAGAAACACCCCTATGCATTATTTAAATTATTATTTGACCTTGTAATTTTATAAAACACCCCTGGACTGATTTTAATTATGTTTTAGTCCCAGAATTATTTTAAAATTATACCTTAATCCTTATTAATTGTATAAATATTATTTTAGCCTTAAATTTTTACAGGAACATCCCTGTACTTAATTTTAATTAGATTTTGGCCCTGTCTTTTTACACTTAAACCCCTGCACTTAGTATTAATTATGTTTGAGTCCTAGAATTTTTGCAAAAACAACCTTATACTTTTAATAACTACTTTTTAGCCCTAATAATTTACACTTTAGTCCCTGTAATTTTATAAAATTACACATAGGTCCTTAAAAGCCTCTGTTTTTACCCTTTTGCCCCTAAAACTTCAAACTAGCATAACTTTTTACTCATAACTCCAATTTAGGTGATTCTTGCGCCAAAATTCTCGTAGGAGCATAACCTTTGCATCCATTGCATCTACATACTGTTTTTCCTCTATTGCATATTGTGTATTGATTTTGTATGTTTTGCTTGTATTGGTATGTCGTTACATAAAGGCGAGCATACACAAGAACCACCCTACGAGGATTTTCAAGAGCAGGAATTTGAAGGGTTAGAGCAGCCTTCTACGCAGGACGAAGGCAAGTGTCCTTGATGCATATTACACCTATTGAAATGTTACTATAGAATTGCATGCTTGTGTTAATTTATTGGGAACCTATTGTTAGGGTTTTCCTTAGTAATTGTTTTTACCCTGTTCCTTGTCGCCTTGAACCAATGGGTGAATTGTGGGTAGAAAATGCTTAAGATGGCTTATGGGATGTGGGTTAATATTAATTTTGATTAATGAACAATGTCACGGGGGATATGTTTGGTAAATCTTTTAGTAACATGGCTTAGGGCTCTATGCAAGCCAGGTGGAAAGGATGTGGTGCCGTGGGCACATGCTTGTGGTGGTAGGCTTGTTATAGATCCTAGGAACCGGTTCTTGGAGTGACAACCCAGGAAAACAGTGCCAACACAAGACCGACATGGGTAAGGCTTGGCCTAGTAATTAGATGTTCTCCCAGTGTCGGTGCAGCATTTGGTGGAGCGGGGAATGGAAGTCGAGAGGACTATCCTTGTATCCGAATGGCTCAAGAGGGGGCTTCCGGGGTGATGAGCTGCTTGTTGAAGGGCTATCACTTATGGACGGGAGTGGAACCTTAGTGGCTAGCATGTACTGGGAGACCCTTTGGAAAAGCCTCGTAGTGAAACCCTGCCACACACCAAAGGAAGTGTGTAATGTGGGTCGCGTCCACGGGCACCAAGGGAATCATGACTTGTGGGTAAAGTGGTACAAACTCTGCAGAGTATCAAACTATCATGATAGCCGTGCTCATGGTCAAGAGCGGCTTGGAATCCTCACAAGATTAGTTGGGGATGGGTTGGTATGGTTGGAAAGGTGGGATGGATTGAGACTTGGTTAGTACAGCACCTTGTGAAAGTAGGGTTGGGATGACCCCACTTAGTAAATAGGATGCTTAGGTTAATTAAAAGCTCATGCAACCCACTCTATAAAGCCTTCTCTTGACTATAGCGCCATGTCATATTTTCCCCCACTTGCTGAGTACGACATGTACTCACCCTTGCTATACCATGTTGATATTCAGCCCAAGGAGAAGATTGGAGCCAATACTAAGAGGAAGGAAGCGAGTACTAGGCGATGATCCTGCAATCGATGCCTGTGGAGTTTGGGATGTCTCCGCTAGATACTTTCCGCTGCATTGATGTATTTTTCTTCTAGACCCACGGGTCCTTTTGTAATAAAGATATGATGTAATAACTAAAGGATATGGATAATTATTCTGTTTACCATTGATGATGTACCGTATGTGTGTGTAACTTGATCCTGGGCACGTGTACGGCTACACCCATTTTGTTTCTTAAAATGGGTGTTACACCTTCGAAGGTTTCTGAGAGGATTAGAGCCCCTAAACTTCAGAAGAGAGCAGGCAAGGACGCTCGAAGGATCGCGAACCCCTTCGAAGGGGACCGCGGCACCTTCGAAGGTTGAAGGTTGTGCCCAAAGCCAAAGGCGGGCGAGGTATGCGGCAGACGACACATGGCATCAACATATTTGGTGGCATGCTGATCAAGGAAGGATATAGGAAAAGTTCGGATGACTAGTTTACCCTTTATGACCATTTTGTACCGAATATTCAGAGAATATAGTAGGTAATTAGGGGCAAAATGGTCATTTGCACATGACCTAAGTACGGGCCTATAAATAGAGCACCCCTACTCACTTGTAAAGGGGGATCTTTTTTGGGATATGTGAAGAATACCCGCTACGTCACCCAGAATCCTTCGAGTACTTCCTTTCTATTTTCCCCTTTTTCTGTTCGTGGTTTCAGAGCTCACACTTCGTAACACCAACAGTGGCGCCCACCGTGTTGTGAGCTCGTACATTAGCTCATGATGACTCAACTCCATGGATCACTGCCTTCGAGCGGCACTCCGCCCTCCTGAAGTAGCGCTCCAGGAAATACCCAACTGACCGACAACCAATCCACATCATAAGTTACAAAATAAAATACCCCTAAAGTCCAACCACCATAGACGGACATGCCCGTCGACCCAAAAGACCCAGTGCAGCAGCCAAACTCAAACCTTCCAGGAAGCCGCACCCCGATGTCAATGATAGCGGCACGGGAAATGTATCTACTAGCCCAAAGAGCTGAGCATCTTGAGCAACTCAAGCAACAGCTGTTGCAAGAGCAAGAATTAAGAAATAAAGCGCTGTTAGACAGGGAAAAAGCCTTGCAAGAGAAGGAGTACATAGCCCAGCTCAGACTCAAGAATCTATAGCTTGCAAAAGAAGTAGAAGAACTTCAGAGAACCATTGGCAGAACCGGTCGTCAAGAATCAAACCCAACTCCTGAAGCTCACGCATACATCGAGCAAGAAATACCATCCACGCCAATCAATCAACCGCTCAGAATGGAAACATTGACAATTCAAAGGGCAAGTGCAATAAGCACAATCGACAAAGATTCACCCCTCTCCGAAGGATTGCAAAGAGCTCCATACCCACCGCAGTTCCGGATGATACCCTTAGCCAAATTTAGGGGAAACTCAGACCCAAGACAATTCCTCATGGGTTATGAAGCAGCAATCATATCAGCAGGAGGAGACGAGACAACCCTAGTTAAAGCATTCGTTTGTGCCCTGGAGGACTCCGCTCTAAACTGGTATTTCAACCTGCCCCCTGGGTCACTATACAGCTGGGAAAATATCAGGGACAAGGTTGTCACAAGCTTTCAAGGGTTCCGCACCATTATGGAACCATCGCACTAGCTTTTGAACATCACCCAGCAAGAGAACAAGCTGTTGCATGACTATTACAGAAGATTCCTCACGCTTCGAGCCCAAGCGCCAAGCGTAACGGACGAGGCGGCAATAAGTTTAGTACTTCGAGGCATGCGAGCATGCCAAATGTCATCCAACTACACGCGAATACCCCCACGCACGATGCAAACATTATGCACGAAGTTCAAAGAATACAGTAGATCAGACATGGATTACAAAAGGCGCAAGCAAAGCCAGAGCAAAAACCATAATCAAACACACGTCGAGAGTACTTATCAAGAAAGACAATACAGAAAATTCAGGCCGCCTGCTAAGCACTCATCGTCGTTCGTAGGACACATCGAAGAGGAAAAACAAGACCATAACATCAAAGACAGCCGCAACAGTGATTATAGAGAAAGCAATTATCGAGGTTGCGGCGGAGGTCGAGGTTCACCAAGCCAAAACTGCTCAGCTAGAAAGCCATACTGTTTCTATTGCGGAGAGGACAAGTGGCACAAAACTTCCACTTGCCTCAAAGCAAAGGAGATACAAGAAAGAATGAAAGGAGAGAAGAAAGTACCAACCCAAACAAAAGTCATTAACTACACATTGCCCAATCCATGGCCCCAGCAGCCATACCCACAACCCGCACAAATCAACTATCATTACCCAAACACTCACCACCGGCCATATATACCATCCCCATACTTCAACACAACCCATCCAATACAGCCTCCGAACCATTATATGCAACCAAGACAATCAACCCAACAACCAGCGGCAAACCAAGAGCAGCAGAGGCAAAAACAAGAGCCATCACAACTATCGCAGCCCAAGCCGGAACCCAACCCAAACCAAGCCACAACATTCTCGGTGCAAGGATTCATTGGAATGATATGCGGGGGGTCATCCTCAGACCATTTTTGAATGGTAAATAGTGTTTTCACTGAGGGACCGATCATCAAATCAAAGTGGTCCTATGTTCCCATCACATTCACCGAAGCCGACCTCAACCTCAAAGCTTACCCGCATGTTGATGCATTCGTAATCAAAGCCCACATCCACACCTGGATTGTCAGCAAAGTTCTCATAGACAATGGCAGTCAGGCAGACATACTGTTTATAAATGCCTTCAGGCAAATGGGCCTCAGCAAAAGTTCCTTACAACCATCAAACATACCACTCATAGGCTTCGGTGGGAAAAGAATCACACCCATGGGCACTGTTTCCCTCCCAGTGTCGTTCGGCAACACTCAAAACCCTCGGACAGAATATGTAACATTCGATGTTGTGGACCTCTGCCACCCATTCAATGTCATATTCGGTCGGGGCACAATCAACACATTCGAGGCAGTTATCCATAGCGCATACCTATGCATCAAGATTCCAGCTGCCGGGGGAGTCATCACAGTCAAAGGAAACTAGCAGATGGCAAGAGACATAGAAAAATGTTACGCACCAGGAGAAAGAAACTGCAATAACATACATTTAGCCAAGAGCAACTGGAAGAAGAAGAAAGAGCTAGAAAGGCTCGGGAGAAACATAAGATGAATGCAAAAGAAGAGGCACACTGCCTCGATAAAGAAAGGATCACAGTCCAGCCAAATGAAGAAATCAAGAAAGTACTCCTCGATGAACAAGTCTTGGGGCAATTCATCACAATGGGTTCAGGACTAAACCCTGAAGAAGAGAAAGAGCTGTTAGCATTCCTCGACAAAAACAAAGATGTATTCGCCTGGTCCTCGGTAGATCTCGAGGGAGTGGATAGAAGCATCATAGAGCACAAGTTAGAGATCGATGCAACTGTCAAACCAAAGAAGCAAAGGCTTCGAAAGATGTCCAATGAAAAAACCGAAGCCATCAAAGCATAAGTGCAACGACTCCTCAACCCCTCTGTTATTGGCGAAGTCAAATACCCATGTTGGCTAGCAAATTGTGTAATGGTGAGGAAAAAGAATGGGAAGTGGAGAATGTGTAGAGATTTCACAGATCTCAACAAGGCTTGCCCCAAGGACGATTTCCCGTTACCCCGGATTGACAAAATCATGGATGCAGCAGCCAGAAGCGAGCTGTTGTCGCTACTAGACTGTTTCTCAGGTTATAACCAGATCTGGCTCAGGAAGGAGGATGAGGAAAAAACGAGTTTCATCACACCCTTTGGCACTTACTGCTTCGTAAGGATGCCTGAAGGATTGAAAAATGCTGGTCCTACGTTCTGCCGCATGACTCAGAAAGCCTTCGAGTCGCAATTTGGAAAAAGTGTGCACGCCTATGTAGACGACATCATAGTAGCAAGCAAGAAAAAGGGTGACCATATCTCAGACCTGGCAGAAACATTTGCAAACCTCCGAGTAGCAAGGCTAAAGCTGAACCCAGAAAAGTTTGTGTTCGGAATCCAAAAAGGAAAAGTGCTTGGTTGCCTTGTGTCAGCCAAAGGCATAGAAGCTAACCCTGAAAATCAAAGCAATCACCCAAATGCAAGAGCCCAAGTGCACAAAAGATGTGTAGAAACTTACAGGTAGAATGGCAGCTTTGAATTGATTCATATCTAGATTGGCCAAGCGAAGCTTGCCTTTCTTCCAAACACCTCGGGTGGGGGGGGGGGGGGGGCTCAACCCTTCGATGGGGCCCAGAGCAGCAAAAAGCTTTTGCAGATCTGAAAAGTTACCTTCAAAAGCAATCAAAGCTAACCAACCCAGAGTCGGGGGTTGTGCTACTGTTATATGTCACCGCGTCTCATTCAGCGGTCAGCGCAGTTCTTGTGCAAGAGAAAAAAATAGTCAAAATAGTCAAGGGAGAGCCCAAAGAGCTCTTAGCAAACTCCCAGTATACTATGTTAGCGAAGCACTATCCGGGTCCAAAAGGCTCAACTCTGAAATGAAGAAAATTGCATACGCAGTGGTCATGGCTTCCAGAAAGTTGAGGCATTACTTCGAAGCTCACCACATCAAAGTGCTCACTAATCAACCACTCAATGAAATATTCGGCAACCGAGAAGCTTCGGCAACAATCAACAAATGGGCCATGGAGCTCTCAGAACATATAGTAGACTTCGAGAAAAGAAGTGCAATCAAGTCTCAAGTACTCGCTGATTTCATTGCAGATTGGACGGCTACACAACATACCAAAAACCAAACATTCTCGGAGCCAGTGTGGACAACCCATTGCGACGGAGCCTGGGGATTGGCTGGAGCAGGCATAGCAGCCATAATCACTTCGTCCGAAGGAGTAAAAATGAGATACGCGGCAAGGCTCGATTTCAGTAAGAAAACAGACAAGTGCACCAACAACATAGCAGAATATGAGGCAGTATTGCTAGCACTCAAGAAACTCAGAGCACTCAGAGTCTAGAGGTGCAAAGTCAAAACTGATTCAAAAATCATCGCCAGTCAGCATGATAAAGAACTCACAATCAGGAATTCTCAGCTCGAGAAATACCATAGTGTCGTCTGGGGTATGGAAAGATATTCAAAGGCTTTGACATACAGTATATTGAAAGAAAATTCAACACAGAGGCAGATGAGCTTGCAAAAATGGCTGCAAAGCAAGATTCGATGCCACAAGACGTGTTCTTTCAATCAATCACCGAACCTTCGATCAAATTAGCCCTTCAAGACCCTAAACAAATCCACGCAGTGACAAGTGAGGATTGGAGAACTCAAATCATCGCATACCTTCAAGGATTATATGAGCCAGACACCAAGTCGAAGGCAAAGAGAATGCAACAGAGAGCTAGGAATTACAGAATCATCAAGGGGAAGCTCTACAAATCTGGAGTATGCACCTCGTTGCTTAAGTGTATAAGCCAAACGGAGGGTGCAGAACTACTCAGTGAAATACATGAAGGTGTATGCAGAGCACATGTTGGGTCTCGGCCGTTAGCCGCAAAATAAGGCAAGGTTTCTTCTGGCCATCAATGATCAAAGACGCTGCCGAAGTAGTAACCAAATGTGAAGCTTGCCAAATGATATCAGATAAACAATCAGCACCTTCGCAGCCAATGCAACTCATAGTGCCAGCTTGACCTCTCCAACGTTGGGGGATAGACATTGTTGGACCCCTGCCCATAGCACCTGGGAACTATAGATGAGCAGTCATAGCCCTCGAATACTTCACAAAGTGGATTGAAGCATAACCAATTACAAACATATCAGCTGCCAAATTCAGTGAAGTAACATATGAATCTAGCATCCTTATGGTTTGGGTAGAATAATCCTCGCTGCAGAGAAACTAACTTACTGAACAAGAACAAGGACACAAGTCACATCACATAATCATTACAGACTCTGATTGGATATAACAACTTGATTCGATCAATCTGACAAAATTTCTCTCATACAGGTTGTTGTTCGGTAGGGGGGCACGGGGGAGGGGGGGGGGGTGAGAGAAACAAACCAAACGCCTCACCATGGTAGACATACTGCAGCACCATAGTCATGGAACAAGTCATACTCTGTGTTGGTGTCAAAGTTGACCTTGTGCATGGGCGGCGTCCCGTGGGTGCGCTCGTCCATCAGTCAGCACGAGATCAGACATCTATCATCGTTTAAGAATTTCCACCTCGCACCTAAAGCAAACAGATGAGCAACATCCCTGGAGGATGCAGTTGTAGCTCAAACACAACCCAATGATAGATCCATCAAAGGAACTTCCCATAAATCTGCACCGGTGAGAACCAACCTGGATGGTTGGACAGTGGGTGATGGTCGGGCCGGAGGCTGGCGCGACGGTGGCAGGACCAGGGGCGGGCACGACGAAGAACTGGACGGGTTTGCACTGGCCCTTGACGTTGATCTGGAACTCGATCTTGAGAGAAGAGGAGCTTGGCCGTGATGCATTTGCTCTTCCAGACGCACATGTACTACATGTACTGCCTGACGACACCCACCATGCCTTGGATGTCGAGGTCGGGCGCCTTGATGATGTGGTAAAGGCAGATAGGCACTATGACGAGCACATCCTAGTCAATCATGGGCGCTGTTGGGGATTCCTCGGTGGCATCATTGTCCAAGAACACCACGCTGGTTGGCGTGACCTGGATGTGAGGACGGCAGCACCATCGAGCCGGGCCGAGGCAGCGGAACATGGGCACAGGCGCCGGGGCAGGGAGGCGACGGCAGCAGATGAGGAGGAATGAGGAGGTGAATGTTGATGGCGTCCCTTGCACCTTCCCTCGAAGAACCACCACTAGCAGCGCAGATCTGAATCAAGAGGAGCCGCTGGCTGTGTGGTATGAAGGGACATAGATCGGGGGACTAAGGAATGAAAGAAATCACGCAAGCAGAAAATCCGGGATGGGTACATGTGGGCGGGTACAACGCCATGTGGTGAAAAAATTATGGATTTCGATGGCAAACCATATCACATTTCAACTGTTGAAGATGTAATGTCATTTGTTATTATGGGACCGGGATTAATCAGAAGGTCAGTTTTAATCAGGGTAGGAATTCAAGGGTCAGCATGATTTAGGTAGATGGATTTTTGGGTGGGTTTAGATGGGTAGATGTTTAGTCTTTTATAGTATAGATATAGAAGCAGGAAGAGAAATCTAAAGAAGTTGAGGCTGAATCCAACAAAGCTGTTAGACATCAGAAGGTTGTTACTTCAATTGTGCGGATTTTGGCGACTTCAGTTTTGTTTCCAAACACACAAGGCTATGTTTTGTTTTCTAGACCAGCAGCCATGCTGGCAGAGACTGCCTCAGTACGTGGGGAGTGCCATCCAAGGTTTAGGATTCTTCCATATTTATATTTCTGAGTCTGAAAACAGGAACAATCAATGGTTGAGCTTTGACAACTATGTTATATTCACAACTGAGGTAAGTGTGATACGTCAGGAGGAGATCATTGACAAACTAAGAGTTATGTTTGACCTAGAGTGGCAATGGAACTTAAGAGAAATAGATGAGAACAAGTACATGATTAGATTCCCTCCTCACAGGAAGCTAGCATCTACTATGATTGCTGAGCATACCTTCTTCCCTCTCAAAAATGATGGAGTGATGGTGTCTGAAGATTTGGAATGGGGATATACAACCTTATATCACTACTAGATGCTTGGATACAAGTGAGGGGGATTCCACACAAGTTCAACAACTAGAGCACATTCAGACAGTTTGGATCCACTCCACGTACACTAGTCGAAGTAGATTGGAATTACCTGATGACTAGCTACTTTCACATGGTGAGGCTGGAGATCAAATGCAGAGACCCTATGAAGATAGCTACAACCAGAGTGATAGAATTGAAGGATGACCTATATGTGTTAACTATCAAGACTGAAGGTAGAGAGGGATGAGATGATAGTGGTGATGCTCTCTACAATGAGGATGATGATGAGGATATAGATGACCCGGGAGCATAAGAGGAGAACAACAAATCCAACATAGACTTAGACCCACTGGCCACACCTAAGAGAGGTGATCAAGAGGGCTCCAAAGGCAAGGGGACTAACAACAACAACATGGGTACTAAAAACCTTGGGTACAAGACAATGTCATCTTGGACTCATATATCTTTAGGGATGAGGCAATAGAGGACTGTAATTAGGCATCTAGAGAATATTCATGTGTGAACCTTTTTGAAAAATGGAACAAGGAGAGTCTAGGAATAAAGAGGGGGAAAAATGATGGAGAATCCCCCTGACCAGCTAAAGCTAAGGATGATATGCTCGAGGGATTAGTACCACAAGAGTTGTATGCTTCAGAGGAAGAAAACCATCAATGAGATGAAGCAGTTCAAAACAAGATGGAAGATGTCAACAAGCAGAAAAATACAAGGAACTAAAAGTAGGTGTGGGGTCTAATGTTAGTAGAGAGGAAGTCCAAGAGGAACCCACTGAATAGAGTTTTGTTGTTGATGTGGACAAAGGTTCCTGATCTTTCTAAAGGTTCTGATATTCTTCATTTGGGTAGAGGAGAAACACAATTTCATCCGGCTTCTAAATAGCACATTTAGAACCCCACAATTGCAGCACAACATCTATTCTGGTTATCAATGGATGGTGCATGGTTGACCTCACCAAGAACTATGATTAAATTCATGAAGTTGGGATCTCATAAACCAATGAATGACAACATTGTTTTCAATAGGATTAATCTAAGAAAAAAACCCCAAAACCTAAAAGATTGACAACGAATGTTTATGAAGATCATAGGGTCATGCAACACCCTCTGGACATGCCCCTAATCAGGCTCAACTAGATACAAAGCCCAAAGGACAAAAATAGGTGATGTGGCACCGAGACAGATTATGAACCCTCTTGTTTCAATGATCCCATTGACTCCGGACGAAGTTTGACATGAGATCAGTGCCACTGGATATATATATTCTACTTGTCGTTCTATGCATATGTATAACATAAAAAACTGAGCTCGTATGTGTCCTGGGGGTCTGAAAAGATCTTGTGTCACCTAGAGGGGGGGGGGGGAGGTTGAATAGGCGAAACTTTGAATTTTAAAACTTAAAATAGAAATTAGTACAAAACCGGTCAGACTAGTTAGGTAAACTGATCAAGACCTGTTTTGACAGGGAGCACAAGAATGCAATTTGTTAACTCTAACTCAAACCAATACTTGAAGTAGTGCTCCAGTAAATGTTCCTTGCAGATGCATTGAGCCCCTACAAAACACAAACAAGCACACCCAAGTAGATCGAAGCGAAAGCACAATATGAGTTAGCAAACCAATACAAGGAGGCACAAGTATTTGTTTGTCAAAGTTTAGATTCACCCTATGAATCCTCCCTCTCCGTTGAGGAAGCTTGAGCCGCTCAAAAGCGAACTCCAAGCCGGGTCTGTTTCAATTGCTTTCCTTAATCCAGTAACTTGACCTTCTTCCTTGCGAAGGCAAGATCATAACCCTCATAAACTGACCCGTGGTTCACCACAACTTGGGAGCTCATCGAGTAATGCCTAGCCGTCTAGGAGGCTTTACCTCCAATAGTAACAAATGCTTCACAAAATGCTTGATGCAGCCACAAAGTGTTGAGGGCTTAGGATTGCTCACTAATTCTCACTTAGCTCAAATCTCTCAACCCAACTCAAAGATTTTCACCAAACTTTTAATACAATGATTAAACTTCCTATGATCTTTTATGCACCCTAAATATATCTATCCATTAAATATATACCATTAATTTTTGGCATCGATCAAAATTGACCTTCCAACTAGTGACGGACCGACACATTACACATTACAATTACAGGTTAATTACCTTCTAATACGTTTGCCTGGCTAGCAAACCAAATATTTTCTCACTAGTCCCTTGCTTTGCCGCCCGCCCACAAATCATGTAGCTCAAAATCATGGCCACAATTTCTCGATCACTGCCTGCATTCCAAGGGCGGTGCTTCCCTATCTCTGATGCACTGTGCCGATCCTTATCTCACATCAATTCGCTGTTTCCCACTACAAAGGTTCGTATGCCTTCTGTTAGCCATCACATCGTCCATTGCTAAGGAGTTCATAGAAGAAAAAGACATGCCTTTCCTCTACAACCAATGATATGAGATGAGATCGCTAGGTCTGGACGCTTTTGGCAGACAATCCTATTAGTCGCTTCCGGCAATGCCAAGCACTAGCAGTTGACCATCACTAAGTACCAAATTCAATCACCAAATACCTACATAAAACAATAAAAGTAAAGAACCAACATAGTGGTAGGAGTTTATTACTGACGAATTCCACAAGTGTTGGTGAATATTTACTTGCAGGTGATTTACCCACGTAATTGAGGTAAAATCTATGTCATCAATGGAGAAAGCACACTTTCAGCCAATTAGAGCGCAACACAAGGATCCCTCGCTTCCACATGTTACCCGTTACCACCTTTCTAAGACGATTGGCCCAGTTAGGGCGACAGTTACGGCCTCAGGAACCGCCTTTGTGCCGTATATAAGGAGGGGAGTGGCACCACTCTCCACACACTTCAAGATTAGTTTAGTGCTTCATTTCATAAAGGACTCAGCACCGCCAAAGTGCTTAGAAAATAGGGAGATAGTGAGGGGAAGTCCGGAGAAGGAGTGGGCATGTCCACCTCTTCTCGACCACGCTTGTACCTCGATGGATGCTTGCCATATTTAGTAAGTGTCCGTGATTCCTTTCTTGGTATTTAAGTTTCCTTTTTAAGTGTTGAAAAATCAACCATGAGATTTGTTGATAAAATTCTTGAGATGGAGAACTATTGGACCATTGGATTGCTTGAGCCATTGACTCTAGAGACAATAAAAATTATTTCTAAAAGTACCTACGAGGACTACAACCACCTTAAGGCCCTCAGTAGTAAAATATTTAGAAGGATGATTGTAGATGCTTTTGTTTATCATAAATTTTGCAAACCTCATAGTTGCATTTTGGCACTAACCTTGCAGCTAAGACTCCAATGATACATCAACAATTGGCGGTGTGATGGGAACTACATCGCCAATGATGGCTACAACATGAAGTCCCCGTAGTTGATCTTTTGACTATAAACAAAGCACTACCAAGAGATAGCCCGGATTATCATTTTCCTTTTTCCTTATTAAATAATATCAAGCACATGTTTTTAGGATATATTTTCATTCGGGTATTTTTGGTCACTAACCCTTTCAGGTGGAGATTAAAAAGAACGATGGTCACACTATGCCTAAGAACATGAGAGCTGCATCAACTTGACACCTTGGTACTTTTGGTGATGGAACCTACTACTAGAAGGCTGCAACATTGCACCCTGATTTATTGTGTCCGAGTGATACAAAAATCTAAGTGTGTGTATGTGTGTGTGTGTGGGGGGGGGGGGGGGGAGTTCTATAAGTATCATATATTAAGTTCCATTCATGCCAATTTGCCTCTCGGTATAGAGGTTTTGTTAGTTGTTGCATTCATGCCTTGCTAAACAAAAGAGAAAAAAGAAAGGCACTTTAGTTCATTTCCTTTTATTTCCTTTCAATTCAATTATATAGTGCGCCTCAAAAAAGATAATTAAATAAATAACTTAATAATATAGTTGTGACTCTATGGGGCCCATAAAGCCGATAGAGTTCTTCTTGCTTTTAATCCTCTTGTTTTGTTTTTGTGTCAAATAAAAGTGCAGACAAGCGAACAAGTGTGGGGGAGGTCCTTAGGATTCCTGATGTGAACAAGGGTTCCCGATCTTCCGAAAGGTTCTGGATACGTTGATTTGGTCGGAGGCGACACACAAATCGATCCGGCTTTAGAACAACACGCTCTAAACCCCGCAATCGTAGCACGCCGTCTCCTCTGGTTATCAACCGTCCTAAAATGATTGACCTTGCCGAGAGGGCTAATCCCTGCCTACTAATAAAGAACACAAGCAAGAACAAAGAAGGATGCAACACAATTGCATATGTATTATGAATCTCACGATGTTGGGGTCCCATAAACCGTGATGATGGCGAAACTGTTATGAACAGAATAATCTAAGCAAAACCCGAACCCTAATGGTGTGGCGGCGGCTGTATATGAAGACCCTAGGGTCGTGCAAGACCCTCTGGACACACCCGTAATTGGGCTCAACTAGATACAAAGCCCAAAGGCCAAAAACAGGCGACGCAACACCGAAACAGATTATGGACCTTCTTTTGTTTCGATGATTCCTGATGACTCCGGATGAATTTTGATATGAGACTGGCGGAAATGGAAAGTTCTTCTTCTTATCTTTCCGTGCATATGTAGAACATCCAAATCCGAGTCCGTATGCGTCTTGGGCCTCCATTTTAGTGCAGACTGGTCCTGAGCCCCAAAACAGACTCAAAGTCGATTTTGGTTGGGCCTCCACCTTGGCTTCCACGTCCTTGCTGGTCCTCCACGTCTCCAAATCCTTCTCCCATCATCTCCTGGTCCTCTCCATGGTTCCTAATTATAATATAATCATTAGGTAGCAAACCATTCTCAAAAGTGACATATAATGAAGAACGTAGGAACGAGCTCACCTCTAAATTTAGTCATCGTACACGAGCTCTAGTCATTGGACCTTGCAAGTCCAGAATTGGAGGAGTGTTGCATGTATCCTTAGGAGTGATGTCCTCATCATCCTCCCCCTCTTGAAGTGGAGTCGTCCGCGAATCAAGCTCAGTCTCTTCTCCCAAGTATGGTTTTAAATCTGAAATGTTAAAAGTAGGACTAACCCCGAACAGGGGAGGCAACTCAAGTTTGTATGCATTATCATTAATCTTCTCAATTATTTTGAAAGGACCATCAGCTCTAGGCATTAATTTAGACTTTCTCAAATCTGGAAATCTATCCTTTCTCAAGTGTAACCATACTAAATCTCCTACATCAAGTTTTACTTCTTTTTTACCTTTACTACCAGCAATTTTATACTTTTCATTCATCTTTTCAGTGCTAAGTCTAGTGGTCTCATGCATTTTCAAAATAAATTCAGCACGCTTCTTAGCATCAACATGAACTCTCTCATGAATAGGTAGAGAAAGTATATCAACATGAGGTAAACATTCTTCCCATTGCTTCAAAGTTTTCTTCAAAATAGCTCTCAACATAGTGCCCAAAGTGCGGTTCACAACCTCAGTTTGTCCATCAGTTTGTGGGTGACAAGTTATAGAAATCAATAACTTTGTACCCAACTTATTACAAAGCGCGCGCCAAAAGTGACTCAAGAATTTTGCATCACGATCTAAAACAATAGTAGAAGGCATACCATGCAAACGTACAATTTCTTTGAAAAAGAGATCAGCAATATAACTAGCATCATCAGTCTTATGACATGGTATAAAGTGTGCCATCTTAGAAAATCTATCCACAACAACAAAAATACTATCACTCTCCCTCTTAGTCCTAGGCAGTCCTAAAACAAAGTCCATAGAAATATCCGCCCAAGGAATAGAAGGAATAGGAAGTGGCATGTATAAACCATGTGCATTCAAGCGAGACTTAGCTTTTTGACATGTAGTGCAGCGAGCAACAAAGCGCTCAACATCTTTCCTCATCCTTGGCCAAAAGAAGTGTGTGGCCAAAATATCCTCCGTCTTCTTGGCACCAAAATGACCCATCAATCCACCTCCATACGCCTTATGTAACAACAAAAGACGAACGGAACCAACTGGAATGCATAGGCTGTTAGCTCTAAACAAGAAGCCATCAGTCAACACAAATTTGTTCCATGCACGACCTTCTTTACAATGCAGCAATACATCTTTAAAATCAACATCAGCAGCATATTGTTTTTTAATTGCCTCAAGTCCAAAAATTCTACAATCAAGTTGAGACAATAAAGTATAGCGCCTAGATAAAGCATCAGCGATCACATTATCCTTCCCTTTCTTATGTTTAATAATGTAAGGAAAAGACTCAATAAACTCAATCCACTTAGCATGTCTACAGTTCAAATTACATTGAGAACGAATATACTTAAGTGATTCATGATCATAATGAATAACAAATTCTTTGGGCAACAAATAATGATGTCACGTCTCTAAACAACGTACAAGTGCATACAATTTCTTATCATACGTGGAGTAATTCAAAACAGGCCCAGTAATTTTCTCACTAAAGTATGCAACAGGTTTACTATCTTGCATCAAAACACCACCAATGCCTATACCACTAGCATCACATTCAAGCTCAAAAATCTTATCAAAATTAGGTAATTGCAGCAATGGTGCATGTGTAAGTTTATCCTTTAAAGCATCAAAAGACTCATGATGTACCTTACCCCAATGGAAATCAATGCCCTTCTTTGTCAACTCATGCAAAAGTGTAGCAATGGTGCTGAAATCTTTGACAAAGCAGCGGTAGAAACCTGCAAGACCAAGAAAACTCCTCAGCTGTGTGATAGTTTCTGGTACAGGCCAGCTCTTTATGGCTTCAATCTTTGGCTCATCCACCTCAATTCCCTATGGAGTCACAACATAGCCAAGAAAAGAGACTCGATCCGTACAAAAGGTGCACTTCTCAAGGTTACCAAATAAATGTGCATCTCGTAAAGCATCAAAAACAGCATGCAAATGATTCATATGTTCATCTATGGATTTGCTATAAATCAAGATACCATCAAAGTAAACTACCATAAATTTGCCAATGAAAGCTCTTAAAACCTCATTCATCAAGCGCATGAAAGTACTAGGTGCATTAGTTAAACCAAAAGGCATTACTAACCACTCATATAATCCAAATTTGGTTTTGAAAGTTGTTTTCCATTCGTCTCCAAGTTTCATTCTAATTTGATGGTAGCCACTACGCAAATCAATTTTAGTGAAAATTATAGCACCACATAACTCATCAAGCATGTCATCTAGCCTAGGAATAGGATGACGATACCTAATAGTAATATTATTAATGGCTCTACAATCTACACACAAACGCCAAGTACCATCTTTCTTAGGAAGCAAAAGTACAGGAACAACACAAGGACTAAGTGATTGACGAACATACCCACGATCCAAAAGGTCTTGAACTTATCGTTGTATCTCCTTGGTCTCCTCAGGGTTGGTCCTATAAGCAGCACGGTTTGGCAAAGTAGCACCCAGAATCAAATCAATTTGATGCTCAATCCCTCTCAAAGGTGGCAATCCCGAGGGTATCTTAGCTGGAAAAACATCCTCATACTCCTGCAAAAGGTTAGTGACAGCAGGAGACAAAGCACTAGAAGCAATATCATCAAGCGAAAACAAAGCTTCTTTGCATATCAAAGCATAGCAAATATCATCATTATCAGAAATTTCAGCAAGCTCAGATTTTGTTGCAAGACATGAACGACCTTGTAATTTAATTCCAGCACCCTTAGAACTTGAAGAATCATTAACATTACTAGTTGTAGAATTAGAATTAACAGGTTGTTGAATTTCAGGACCTTTATTTTTCAAACTAGCAGCTCTTTCTAAATCAGCTTGTACAATTTCAGCAGGGGTCATTGGTAACAAAGTAATTTTGGTTCCTTTATGCATAAAAGTGTACTTATTACTTCTACCATGGTGTACAACATCATTATCAAATTCCCAAGGTCTATTCAATAAAAGTGAACATGCTTGCATGGGTACGACATCACAATCAACAGAATCCACATTCCTTGACAAGGTCAGGACCAAAGGTTACTCTTTCTCCAGATTCAGACCAGTTTAGCAGCGTTCTACAACTGCGACCATAGAGTGCTTCAAATGGTGACATTTTTAGACTCTCCTGACAACTGTTGTTGTATGAGAATTCCGCATAAGGCAAATACATATCCCAATTACCACCATGAGTTAAGACACATGCTCTAAGCATATCTTCCAAAATTTGGTTGACACGCTCAGTTTGTCCATCTGTGGTGGCATGGTAAGCAAAACTCCGGATCAGCTTGGTACCCAAATATGCATGCAGTTGTTCCTAAAAACGAGCAACAAACTGTGAGCCATGATCTGTAACAATGGTCTTGGGCACTCCATGGAGACATAGAATTCTGGCTATGTATAGCTCTGCATATTGTCGTACATTATGTCTATTGTTGACTGGCAGGAAGTGGGCAGATTTGGTGAGTCTGTCCACAATGACCCAAATTGAATCATGCTTTCGAGAAGTAAGAGGGAGACCAACAACAAAATCCATGCTGATGTCTTCCAATTTCCAAGCAGGGATACTCAATGGTTGAAGTAATCCGGCCTGTTTCAAATGATCAGCCTTAACCCTTGGACACGTATCGCATTCCGCGACATACCGAGCAATTTCTCGCTTCATCCTTGTCCACTAGAAATTCTTCTTCAAGTCTTGGTACATTTTATTACTACCCGGATGGATAGAATATTTGGAGTGGTGTGCTTCATCCAAGATCTTCCGTCGAAGTTCAAAGTCCTTTGGTACTACTAAACGGTTATTGAACCACAGAGTACCGTTCGAGTCTTGGGTGAAGCATTTTGCTTTGCCACCCTTAATGTTTTGTCTGATATGATTCATACCAACATCATTTTTCTGTGCAGCAATGATTTCTTCACGGATGGTAGAATGCCCACTTAGATTGCTAACCACTACAACATGTAAAATGTGAAGGCTAGGTTCCGAATTAGTTTCGTGGTCAATTTGGTCCTGAACTTCCAGTTCTAAGTTGTTGTAGTGGACCTTTCTGCTTAACGCATCGGTGACTACATTAGCCTTGCCTGGATGATAATGAATCTCCAGGTTATAATCCTTAATCAGTTCTAGCCACGGACGCTGTCTCATGTTTAGATCAGTCTGGGTGAATATATATTTCAAGCTCTTATGGTCTGTGTAGATGTGCACTAAGTTGCCGAGCAAATAATGCCTCCATATTTTTAGTGCAAGTACAACTACAGCTAGCTCCAAATCATGAGTTGGATAGTGCTCTTCATGCTTTCTTAACTGTCGAGATGCATAGGCTATGACACGACCTTCTTGCATGAGTACACACCCAAGTCCTGTCCTAGATGCATCACAATATACATCGAATGGCTTGGTGATGTCAGGTTGAGCCAGTACCGGGGCAGTTGTCAATAATTTCTTCAACGTTTAAAATGCTTCTTCACAATTGTTGTTCCAATTAAACTTTTTCTCCTTTTTCAGCAACTCTGTGATGGGTTTGGTCAGCCGAGAAAAATTTGGTATGAACCTACGATAATATCTGGCTAGCCCGAGGAAACTGCGCACTTGGTGAACTATTTTTGGTGGCTTCCAATCTAGCACGTCTTGAACTTTGCTAGGGTCTACTGAGATTCCTTCTGCAGAGACTATGTGACCATGGAATGGCACACGGTCCAACCAAAATTCACATTGCTGAATTTTGCATACAACTGGTGATCTCGTAGACGTTGAAGAACAATGCGAAGATGTTCAACATGCTCTTCCTTGGACTTAGAATAGACGAGGATGTCGTCAATGAATACTACCACAAATTTGTCCAGCTCTGGCATGAATACCGAATTCATGAGATACATGAAATGAGCTAGGGTGTTTGTCAATCCGAATGACATTACTAGATACTCGAATAATCCGTATCTAGTAGAAAAGGCGGTTTCAAGAATATCTTCTACTCTGATTTTGATTTGATGATAACCCGAACAGAGGTCAATTTTTGAAAATACCTTAGCACCAACCAATTGATCAAAAAGGATATCAATTCGTGGTAACGGGTATTTATTCTTGATGGTAACTTCGTTGAGAGGTCGATGGTCAACAACGAGACACTGAGATTTGTCCTTCTTCACAAAAATAGCAGGGCAGCCCCAAGGTGAAGTGCTTGGGTGAATGAATCCCTTTTCCAATAACTCATTCAACTCCTTTTTCAATTTGGCCAACTCATTCGGGGCCATTTTATAAGGTCAACGAGATATCGGAGAAGTTCCTGGCTGTAGCTCTATCTTAAATTCC